>CM070716.1:24018377-25482886 GCA_036346275.1 Otatea glauca
TTGCAATAAGGACATCATTTAGCCGAGTGGTGATTAGGGAATGTAGCCATGAGCGTGATGTTCAGAATGCAATGAGGACATCATTTACTGAGTGGTGAACAAGTTGAGTTTGGGGAGGATGATGGAAACATTGGGCATGAAGTGCGAGGGCAAGTAGACGTGAGGGAAATTGAGGAAGTAATAGCACGATGGAAGAGGAAGACCGTGAATATACGAGAAATGTATGGAAGAAGATGGAGGTGCGGAGTCACTTGTGCAAGCAGATTGGAGCACGATCGCTTTAATAAGTCGTTGTATATGAAAGCAATGATAAACCTTGGCAAAGATAGTGACAATGAGGTTAGGCCTAACAAAGATTTACCCAACAAAAGAGGCAAGGCAGAAGCCGTGGAAAGATTGGGCCTTATCAAGAGAAGAACTTTCGGGGTTAAGAATCCACCCCAACCGCTACGACATGGTGTGTAGATGCAAGGGTGTCCTCGAGAGTGAACGCGCACAAGCCCAAATGGGGCACCCACTGGCTATGTTCGAAGGTTGAACAACATAGTTGTATGACTGAGGAAACCATGATGGCTCGCAGGAACCTGTCTTCCGGGTATATCGCAAATATCATGTACCCAAAGATAGTGGAGAACCTCAATTTTGAGCCTCTGCTATTATCCCAAAGAATCGAGAAATGATATCGCACACAATTAGCTACGGAAGGCATGGAAGGCGAAGGTAAGGCCTTGAAATGAGATTTGGGAAATTTTGAAGACTCCTACCATAATCTACCAAAGAAGGTTTCGCTTGCATTCAGTGGAAGAAATCCTGTACTTATTATGATTATCGTGATTGTCCGTCAAGCAAGTGGTCACCAAGAGGCATCTAAAGAGAGTTTTCTTCACATTTGAGCTTGCATTAAGGCATTCTATCACCGTCAGCCCATTGTTGTTTGTGGACGCACATTCCTAACCGGAAATACAAAGGATAAATAATGACAAATTGGCGCTTACTTTTAAACAACCAGATTCTGCCTGTTGCTTTCGTCTTTGTTGAAAGTGAGAACTATGACAATTGGCTGTGGTTTCTACGGAACTTGAAGATCGGGGTGGTGAAAACTCGTCAAGATGTGTGCATACTGCATGATAGGCATGCCGGCCTGCTTAGTGCTATCAAACAGTTGCAAACAGGCGAAGACGAGCCACTTCCATGGCTTGACTTGCAGAGCCGATTGATGTGACCATGCTAGCCTAGCAAGCCATTCTTCTACCTCAAGCCAAGACAAGGGCCCAACAACTTCACGCCAAAGCCCAAAACCCAAGATTAAGTCCAATTGCTCACGATTCCGCTCGGCCCCAAGGAGCAGTCCAACTAAAATGATTATATCTTAGTCATAACGAAGTCCTTTTGAGGCGCTTCATGGACTCTACTGACAAGCCCACAACAGAGCTTTCCAATGAAAGTGGTTTCAAGTCCAAACTCCATCCGAATCGATGGAAATCATCAAAACTATAACATGTTTAGATCTGTAATAAACCGACATGTTCATTCACTAGTTGAGGCATGGATATAAATGAGACATTATCACACAACTCTTCTTTATCACCAGGACAGCAAGACAATCATATTATAACAAAGGTGATTCAGCTTTGAGTGTCCTTTAATCGCTGTTCTAGCATAGCACCAGGAGTGGCCAAATTTAGCACAACAAAAGAATTCTCACCTCGTGTGGAAATAGCACCTATGTCGTTACCATTGTTTTCTATCTTTGCCGATTTAGGCATATCATGATCTGTACATTCTTGAGGCATGCATGGCATTGCAAGTACCTCATGTTCCTCCTCATTCTTGTTCTCAATGTACTGTGAAAAGTTAGTAGCAAGTGGAAACTCGACAAGATGCCATTCTTCCAAAGAAAATTGCTCACTTTTACAATTATAGACATTAATTTCAGCAAGATGTCTTTCATGTTCAATTTGAGTTTCAACCTCACAGGCAATATTAAATAAATTAGAAAGAGAATTGTATTCCCTATCAACAAGAATACTCTGAATTTTCTTGTCAAGTCCATTTAAGAATCTTATTTCCTTAGCTTCTTCAGATTCATCTAAATCACAACGCAACAACAAAGTTTCTAATTCCTCGTAATATTCCTTGACAGTTTTATCACATTGTTGTAAACATCGCAATTCGTAAAGTAACTTTTTAAAATGATAAGCAAGAACAAATTCATCTCTCATAAGTCGTTTCATATCTTTCCATGTTTGTGGTACTATCTTATAAGCACAAAAATCATTCCACCAAATTGATGCACAAAGAGTTAAAGCACTAGCGGCAACTCTAATTTTTCGTTTACCACAGAGGTTACATTATAAAGAATTTTATGTACTTATTTCCCAATCAATATAAGCATCAACACCAAACCGCTTATAAGAAGGAAGAACCGGAAAATTCTTACCTTTACCAACAAAAGGAGATGAATTAAAGTTGGGTTGGTGCTTATGCTCTTTTCTATCAAGTGCATTCTTCATGTTTTGAATTTGCTTGTTCATAGTCTCATTCATCTCTCAAGCATCTCTGAGCTCATATGAAGAACACACTCGTTACCGCCCTAGTCCTCCAAGACTCTCGCCATTGCCAATAGAAAATAGAAGATAGCACAAAGTATTGTCCCTATCAACTACTAGGTGGTGGAAGGTCGAATCACTCACTCTCAAGCCGCCTTACTACACTCTTACAAATGTTCTTACCAAAGCAAGCAGTGGTACAACCGGTGGTCTGGTTCGTGATACCGTGGATCAAGCGTGAGTGAGGCAATTGCAAAGGAGAACCCGAATCGATAAGAAGTATGTGGAGCTCTAAGGCAATATTTAGTAACAAGGAATAAACAATATCAAATCAAATTAGCAAGTGAATAAATGTCGAACGATTTGTCACAGCTTATGTGCCTAAACATGTTCCTAAAACTAGTTCAACCAAGTAAGGGATATATCAAAGCACATAAGACACAAAGGATGCAAGCAATTCGATTATCTTCTTCTCTTTCCCTCTTTTTGCTTCTTTTCTTCTCTCCGATTTTTTCAAGGCGCTCTTTTTTGCTCTTGCCTTTTGTTTTCCTTTTTTTAAGTCAAAGGCAAAAACAAAATCTCACGCTTTGGAACGAGAGATCATAAATGATGACCGAAAAATCAAGAAAAATAAAGACAAAGAAACTTCGGGTCCGTAACTCGGTTTTAGAGGCCAATTTTGAGGGTCAAAAATTGCACAGGTCTTTTGACCTGTGGATTTTTCAGTTGCACGTCGTCGGCCTCTTTGAAACAAAAACAAGTACGCTTAAATCGGAGTTCAGATACAAAAGTTATGCCGCTTTATCAACACTCGCGCGATCTAGAATTGCTCGACTTCACTTCTTCCTTCCGGTTTGGGCTTAAATAGAAATGGATCACGGTAAAAGATGGCCAGCAGTGCGGGGCAATTGACACAAGGCAGCTCGTGACCTATCTAGGGCTTATGGCGGGATATATAATGCAAAGCGCGGCAAGGACAAATCGAGTAGGACTCGCCGGCTCGGGGTTGGCAAGTGGATGACTAACAATGCAAAACAAGAACTAGGCAACAAAGGGACAACTAGAAACTAGGATCACGACCTCAAACCAACAACAAGACGATGACGATGGACACAAATTCAACAAAGTGAAACTGAAACTCAAATTGACCATGAAAGATATCTTGCTGAAATTAATGTCTATAATTGTAAAAGTGAGCAATTTTCTTTGTAAGAATGGCATCTTGTCAAGTTTCCACTTGCTACAAATTTTCACAGACATTGAGAACATTAACAGAAGGAAAACATGCCGTAGAAGGAGGAATGTAAGATACCGCTATCCCATACATGCCTCAAGAATGCATGATCATGAGACCTACATCACAGAGATAGAAAACAAAGGTAACGACATAGGTGCTATTTTCACACGAGGTGAGAATTCTTTGATGGGCTAAATTTGGCCACTACTGTGCTATGTTTGAACAATGCTAGTGGACACTCAAATCGAATCACCTTTGTCACAATATGATTGTCTTGCTATCCCTAGTGATAAAGAAGAGTTGTGTGATAATGTCTATTTTATATCCATGCCTCAACTAGTGAATGAACATGTCAGTTTTATTTCGATCTAAACACGTGTCTGTGAAAATAAACATGTTATTCACCTTGCTACTAAAAAGGATGAGATTAAACCGTTGTCTTCCTTTAATACTTTGGGTTACATTGAATTTGATGTTATATGTGAATTTGATGTTATATGTGATTTTAATAGTTTAGAGGAGAGATTTTCTACTATGCTCACGATTTGTCATGGTCATCCACTATTAGTTTTCATGCTATTGGCAAACGTAATGTTAAAGAAAAGTACATGGTGCATCAAGTTTATATTTGTACAATTTTGATATATTCTTTTAATGTGCCACAATATCAACAAACAAAGGGTATAGTTGTTTTTTTGCTACCTCTTGTTACTAACTTTTGTAGCCTAATGAGCTTGAGTCGAGGACAACTCAAAATCAAGAAGGGGAGGATTATGTGACCATGCCGGCCCAGCAAGCCATGCTTCTACCTCAAGCTAAGACAAGGACCCAACAATTTCTGACACTCCAAGCCCAGCCCAAGATTAAATCCAATTCGCTCACGAGTCCGGTTCAGCCCTCAGAGCAGACAACTAAAATGACCATATCTCGGTCATACGAAGTCCTTTTGAGGTGTTCTTGGACTCTACGAACAAGCCCACGATGAGAGATTTCCAATGGAAGTTGTTTCACATCCAAACTCCTTCTGGATCGACCGGAATCATCAAAACTATGTGACAAACAGAATCTGCCTGGTGCTGCGACACCTCCACTTGGGCCCAAAGGCCTTGTACAACCTAGGGTTACACGTCCAACCCCTTGGCCGCCTCCCTTGCATTCATCCTCATATATATTCAGTAGCCATCGCTAGAATAGATGGGTTTTGCTTAGATTACAACTAGACACTCTGTCAGTTTTTCACCGTACATCAGTTTTGTAGAACCCCAACTCGTGTGCTTAATATTATTCGCAATTTCAGATTGCATCTTCTACGTTCTTGCTTGTGTTCTCGATTCGCATGCAGGGATAAGCCTTCTTGGCAAGGTCAACCGTGTTTGTGCGTGGTTGATAACCAACAGAGCCGTGGTGTAGCGATTGCGAGTGGTTCAAATCTGCTCGATTGGAAGCCGATCACAATGTCAAGTTCTCCACCAATCGATTTTGTTCTACCGCCGAAGATCGGGCCATCGCTCCTATCACCGATGGTGCATGAGGCATTTGGGTGCGAACTTCTATAAACAATTCAAGAATAAGGAACTGATGAACATTTTCAAGAGACTATGTAAGCAAAACCAAGAGAGTAAGTTCAGACTTTGTGGAAGAATCTTGATGAGCTAACAAGAAAACACAAAGAGGCTAATAGTAGTAAAACACGAGAGCACGGAGCCTCTATTCCTCCGCCAACAGAAGATGAGGCGATTTAATCATCGCCGAATGCAAAGTCGATCAAATGTTTCTGATCGGATAAAGCACGAGCCGAAAGAGAAGTGATCATTGTTACATGACACACATGGTGCTAGATACGGTGTCATGACGATAACCTTGGCGGAGGTGCACAACGGGTAATGAGAGGGATGAGGTGTCTCCGTTAGTAGGAATTGTCGAGGAGTGTCGCGGGTACAACCAAGTACTTTGTGGATAGGCATCAAGTCGCTAAAATAGTAATGAGTGATGAGAATGTATTGTACTCAAGCATGATCACTAAATACATGGATGAGAAGAGTAAGAAGGTGGGCAAGCATAGAGCTATCAAAGTAGGTGCATGAACACCGCACTTCGAGGTGATATGCAGGATAAAGGACAGCGGAACAAACCGTAAGGTTATCACCTAAGAGTGCATCTTGTGTCGATCGCAAATGCTTATGTAACAAACCCCACCTTTTGCATAGGCCATGTTCTCATGTGATAGCTCCATGTGCGTTATTTGGAATGCTAATCGGTACATATCTATCCAATATTTTACAAAGGAAAAGGTGATGGCAACGTGGAGCGAGGAGCTTTATGGTTTTGGTGTTGTTGGTTCTTTCACCACAACTCCTAGTGTCAATGAAAGGTTATGGGTCCTCAATTTGATGCAAGAACCTGCACAGGAGGGCATCGCAAAACAAGTTGTATTAGAAATGACATGGATGAGTCCGAAGCTGGTAAGTGCGTGAAGAAATGTTCATTGTGCAAGCGAACAGGACATACGTTCAAGAACTGCCAGCCACAAAACAAAGACGATGAAGGATGAAATGGCAACCAGACGGTGGGGGAGGGATCGTCTTCTACAAGGCGTGGTGGACGACGTCATCGTACTACCGGAGAAGCTATTTGAACTGTCATATGCTATATGTCAAATTCATATTTTGTTGATGTAATGTGTGTTGTATGAACTCTGGGTTTTACGAGTTGTAAGCAAGTTGTTTGTTGTTGTGAGTGTTGTTACTTCATAAATTATTGTAATTTGTTTGAATATATTGTTATGATGCTTGTGTATTTATTTGAACGCATTTGTTTCTATATATTGTTATGATGCTTATCCGTTTTTTTGTATGCATTTGTTTCTATCTATATATTGTTATGATGCTTGTATAGTTCTCTGTACGCATCTGTTTCCACTTTAGCATTTGATATATAACTTTCATTTTTGTAATTTGCAAGTATGGCTCACCAGATGGAGATGACGATCGCCATTTGAGTTGCTAGATCCGGCCATTGATCGTCGCCATCGCGCCCACTTCGCCACCGCTTCCGCAGGAGGGACATGATCGCCTAGAGCTCACAGATTACGGCCGAGGCCACCGTGGGAGCTCTAGACGCTCGATCCTCGTTGGATCCCCAGGTAACGTACTATTCTCTAAATTTCTAAATATGCCTGATGCAATACCATAATTTGTATTAATTAACTAGTGTGGTGCTCATATTAATTTCATATTTTTGTTTCGTAGGCTTCGAGCATCAGGATTACTACCACTGGCCCGGATGGTGGAGGCGCACGGAGATGCGCAAGGACAGGACGTGAGTCATCGTTCCCGCTCGATGTGTCCCTTCTCATCGCTCTAGTGGATCGGTGGAGACCGAGATGCACACCTTCCATATACCAATCGGGAGATGTCGATCACTTTGAGGACGCCTCGTATCTCCTGACTCGATCACCGACCCTGTGGTGCCCGACTTCGATGCGACGTGGCGCGAGGAGCTACTTGTGTGGATCCATGGTGTGCTACCACCGCCGCACTCAACCTTTCGCCAGCACACATGGTCTGACACACAGGTGGCTTCGACAGTTCGTGGTACGCAACTAACCTTCAAAGCTTAACTCTGCATATATTGGTTAAACTAATAAGAAAGCTTAAATTTACGTACGAACACATCGCTGAGCCTACGGACGAAAGCATAGGGTGAGCCGCCACCGAGGCGCACTGTGTGGCTCTTTGGTTGGTGCATGTTCACGAGCTCCCACAGGATAGCATGGACAGCACCTCGCCCGGCTCGCAAGGACGATTGCGGATGCACCCTTAACGCCTTCCACAAGACTCGGGTCGCCTATTCTGCGCACGACGCACCATGCACTCTCGGGCGGCCGTGGACGGATCGCCGACAGTCGATCTTCACCAAATGTCCATTGCTTGTACAGCTTTGGGCATACGAGGTTCCGATCGGGCGCCCAACATCGACCCGCAGCCTCTTGTACATGCCGGCAATAATGACGCTTGACGCCGACCATGGGCACCATCCGTGCCACCGACGGTAAGATATTGCAATCACGATTGTCAAACTTTCGCTTAACATTTGTCAAGACTAATGGTAATGTTCTCGTTATGATTTTTCTATCGCCACCGCAGCCTAGTTGGGCACACAAGATGGTGCGGCCGAGCTACCCACGCTCATCGCTACCTTCACCACCTCACCGATGACCATGTACGCTGGACACCGTACGCAGGTAGAGGTCCACCTACATGTGATGGGTGGGTTGTCCACCCTATGCACACACGACGTGTACTAGCATACACATCGCCTCCTATTCGATGTCCGTGCTGAGGGCTACGCTATCCATCAAGTGATGAGGCGCTCACCACGCACAGAGTTACCACCGTGTCGGCCATCGTGTCCCACACGATGCCCACACGAAGTTCCCTACATCGATGTTCTCTAATCATTATCGTATAATACCATCTAATAATGTTATATTTATTTCTTATCCACAGGCAGACTAGGAAGGGCGTGCATGGGGCCACCCATGGCACAAACGTATGGCGCCATGGGTCGAGGAGTGGGGAGGAACCCTGGACGACGTCCATGTTGAGGACACGCCGTACGACGTCCATGCTGAGGAACTGCCCAGAGCGCTATCTAGGGAACAAGTATGTGCTCGGGTAGGCGAATTCTTCATCCCGAGCGTCGACGTGTCCTCCGTCAGATGCCCAAAATCCTTCACCACATCACACCCTCCTCCTGAGGTAAGCGAGTTTGGCCGACCAATTTTTGCCTTTTGTCTCTGAACGTCTTTTGATGGTGTAGTCCTCCCTTTCAGGATCGAGCGGCCTTCTTTAGCAACGCGCCTCTCCCGGAGATGCCCGTTCACAAGGGCACTCTTCCTAAACGACCGGCGAGCTCTTCGCGGGGCCCCGCTACCAAGAAGGGGAAGAAAGCAATGGTCAAAGACTCGCAAGCCCCGCGCCCAACCGAGGTCCTAAGATACGTAAACCGGCCAAGACGGGACCCGATGCCTTCGACCACCTCTCCTCCCGAGCCCGCGGCGCGCATGAGCCTCGATATGAGGGACTTGGGCGTCAGAGGAATCTGTGGTTCCACCGTGGTGCTCCAAGTGGTCCTCCGGGAGTAGTTCCGCCATCCTAAGAAGCCACCGATAGGATGAAGAAGTCCGATAGGTTTGTTACCATATCGACTTTTTAATTGGCGTGTTTCGCTAGCTTTATTTGCTGACAGTTCTTCTTGTAGGAATCCTTCATTCGATGTTGCTGTCGAGACGTCGTCCGAGGTTCCGGTAGGGGCTGAGCCCGAGGACGTTTTTGTTTCGATTGAGGAGGCTCGCCGCGGATGCCGGAGTTCTCCCGAGCCCCACCGCTTTCACCGACACCACGCCGCATCGGGCCCGCCGCCGTGCCCGCCTCCCGCCCGCCCCCAAGTCGAGGAGATCCTCGATTCCACCGCCCCCACCCGCCGGCTCTAATGCAAGCGCGTGGATCGAGGAGGAGGACGGCTTGAAGCTCCTGGACGACTCGGAGGAGGAGGAGAAAGAGAGAAATGAATTCTACACCATGCCACGAATCAGCGCACACTGCTCGTAACAACTTTGTCGCACTCGCTATTTTTTTGCTTATGCGAAGTCAACATGTAGTCACCGCTTCTCGTGTTGATCGCAGAAAATAGGGAGCGCTCAAAAGAAGGCCGAGTACCTCCGTAAGATGCTCCCGAGGTCCAACACCCTGTGAATACCGGAGGAATTGGAGCAGATCAGTACCGGGCATGCAAACAGCCGCGGCTCTCCGTCGAGTTGGTGCATCACCGGGAGGAGAAGCTAGATGTTATCGGCTCCTCCGAGGGGAATATCTTTAACCTTCTCGCATTTCGCTCACCGAGATTCGATGTCGCTAAGCTTCAGGGCGGCTCAAGTCTCGAGAAAGGAATTGAAGGTATTCTCACCGCTCAACCTTCTCTTATCTTCGCCGCCCTCTGCATGGTCCTTGAAATCCTGCTCGCTTGTAGATTATAAGATCAAGACGCGCGCAAAGACTGCTTTCAATGACAAGGTTAACGCCTTGAGACGCCTTGCTCAAAGCTCGCGGAAGCCTCGCCCTTGCTAAGCTCGCTTCATCTCAAGGCGAGAGGCCGCCAACAGGACTAAGTTATCGATCGCTTGAGGAAGCCCCGAGGAGCTCAAGAGACTTTTGAAGGAAGCGGCGACCAATGGTGTATGCCGTGCTCGCGATCACAAGGTCGCTTTACCCTCGGATCTTGAAGCTATCAAGGAGGGCTATGCCTGCAACGTAGATGAGGACCGAGTGGCCGAACTTTGGGAGGAAGTCAAGGACACCTCTTTGTCTGTTGTAGAAACTTTGGACCTGTATGTTGAATGTATATAAAGGCGTTTCCTTGTTCTTGCATTTTTGCTTTTAAATATGCATCTTGGACCGAGTGTTCGACTAGTCCAGCCCCCGGGCTCTAAGGCATGGTCCGTGATGCATGTCTCAGAGTCTTAAAACCGTAGGAGCGAAGCACTCGGACGCATAAATCACGAGAAGATTATGTAAAAAATAACTTTAATATCGATCTTCTCATTCATAAAGAAACAATTGAATTACAAAGTTCAAGTGAAAAAACGACGTAGATGTTCTATGTTCCAACTGTTGCTGACTGTCGTGCCGTCTTCTCGCCTGAGCTTGTAAGCCCCAGGGCATCCCATCTCGTCGATGACGTAAGGGCCTTCCAAGCTTGGGGAGAGCTTATGCTCGCATTTCTGATTCTTTCTAAGGACCAGTTCTCCCTTGGAGAATGCGCGGCTCCTCACATTGCGACTGTGATAGCGACGTAAGCTTTGGAGATACTTTGCCGACTGAATTGTTGCGACGTCCCTAGCTTCTTCCAGTCGGTCGAGGTCCTCTAGCAGGCTTTCTTCTGAGGCGACTTCTTCATAGCTCCGGACCCGCGGGGATCTGAATTCTAATTCAGTGGGGAGGACTGCCTTCGAGCCGTAAACCAGGAAGTAAGGTGACTGCCCGGTTGCTCTGCTGGGGGGGGGTTTGTAGCCTCCAGAGTACCGAAGGCAATTCTTTCACCCACCGAGTGGCGTATGGCTTTAGCCGATCAAAAATCCTTGCCTTCTGGCCTTGTAACACCATGCCGTTGGTTCGCCGACGCCCATTGCTTCGGGTGGGCTGCGATGCGGCGATTTTTATTCCGAGTTCGTCGCACCAGTCTTGAAATACGCCGCTTCTGAATTGGGTGCCGTTGTCCGTGATGATTCGGTTTGGAACTCCGAACCTAACCACGATTTCATTGAAGAATTCTTTCGCTTTTGCTGCTGTTATTGTCGCGACTGGTTTGGCCTCCACCCATTTGGTGAATTTATCAACGGCCACGAAGAGATGGGTATAATCACCTTGAGCCTTCTTTAAAGGTCCCACCATGTCGAGCCCCTAGACCGCAAACGGCCAGGTTATGGGGATGGTCTGTAGTTCCTGTGCCGGTTTGTTCATCTGACGCGCAAAGAACTGACATCCTTCGCATGTCCGGACGATGTCCTTCGCGTCGCTGACCGCAATGGCCGTAAAAATCCTTGACGATAGGCTTTGCTGACTAAGGTTGATGACGCCGCATGATTCCCACAAACTCCCGAGTGGATTTCCTTGAGAAGATCTCTCCCTTCTTGTTCTGATATGCACCGTCGTAGTACACCAGAGGAGCTCTTGCGATAGAGTTCTTCCCTGATCACCGCATAGCTTTTGCTTCGGCGCATTATTCGTTCGGCTTGCACACGGTCTTCGGGTAGTTTGTCCTTCATCAAATAGTCCAGATACAGAGCTGTCCAATCGGGGGTAATGACTAGGACTTCTGCTTCTACGCTCTTCTCGGCTGGGGCGTCCGTCCTCGACCGAGTGCTAATCGTGGACTTGTGAATTTCTTCGACGAATACTCCCATGGGCACTGTAGATCGGCAGGATCCCATTTTTGCTAGCTCGTCGGCCGCTTCATTATCACGGCAGAGCACATGAATAAGTTCCAGGCCATCAAAGTTACCTTCTAGCTTGCGTACCTCCTGGCAATAGGCTGCCATGTTGTCTTCGATGTAGGACCATTCTTTTTGCACTTGGTTGACCACGAGCTTTGAGTCTTCGCAAACCGCCAAACGTCGAATACTGAGTGATATGGTGATACAGAGCCCATGGATGAGTGCCTCGTACTCGGCGGCGTTGTTTGAAGCGGGAAAAAGTATTTGAAGAATGTACCTCAACCTTTCTCCGCTTGGTGATATGAGCATGATACCAGCCCCCGCGCCGCTGAGCATGAGGGAACCATCAAAGTACATTGTCTAGTACTCGAGCTCCTTGGTAACCACCGGCATTGAAGCTCTGTCCACTCGGCCGTGAAGTCGGCGAGCGCTTGAGACTTTATGGCAGTACGAGGCTTGAATAAGATATCAAAAGTTCCAAGCTCAACCGCCCACTTTGCAATTCTCCCAGTGGCCTCCTAGTTGTGAAGTATATCTCCTATTGGGAAGGAGGTGATCACCAAATAGTATGCTCTTGGAAGTAATGCTTGAGTTTGCTAGACGCCGAGGACAAAGATACAATAATTTTTGCACTTGCGGATACCGCACCTTGATTCGCCAGACTTCACGACGGCAGACCGGTGTTGGATCTTCTGCACGTGGCTCGGCTTCTCCCTTGTTACGACGACCGCGGCGCTGACTACATGAGTCGTTGCCACGATGTAAAGTAGCAGGGGCTCCTCCGGCATCGGTGAAACCAAGACCGGGCGCCGTTAGGAAGGTCTTCAAGTCTTCAAACGCTGTTCAGCCTCTCGAGTCCATTGGAACTTGTCTCGCCTCTTGAGGAGTTTAAAGAAAGGCATACCTCACATACCCAGTCGTGAAATGAACCTACTGAGTGCGGCCATGCATCCTGTAAGCTTCTGGATGTCCTTTTGGCAAGTCGGCGGTTCCATTTTTGATATGGCCCTGATCTTGTCTGGGTTGGCCTCGATGCCTCGCTGTGATACGATAAACCCGAGCAGTTTTCCCAAAGATACTCCGAAAACACACTTCTCGGGATTAAGCTCATGCTAAAAACCCTTAAACTCTCAAATGTCTCAGTCAGGTCGGCAATAAGGTCCTTCCTTTCTCTAGACTTCACCACGACATCATCCACATATGCTTCCACATTGCGCCCGAGCTGGGCATGAAACACTGTTGTATTGCGCGCTAGTACGTTGCACCAGCATTTTTCAATCCGAACGCTATCGTGGTATAGCAAAAGGCTCTGAAAGGCGTGATGAATGAAGTTTTGATGTGATCTTTCGCTTAGGCGAACTGTAGTATCCTGAGTAGGCATCGAGAAAACTCAGAATTTCGCACCCGGCGGTCGAGTCAACCACTTGATCAATTCGAGGTAACCCAAAGGGGTCCTTCGAGCATAACATATTGAGATCTGTATAATCAACGCACATGCGCCAAGTTTTATTCTTCTTTTGCACTAATACAAGGTTAGCCAACCAATCGGGATGATACACCTCTTTGATAAAACCTGCAGCTAAAAGCTTGGTGATCTCCTGCTTGATGGCGGTTCGACGGTCCGGAGCGAATCACCGAATCCTTTGCTTGATTGGCTTTGCCTTTTCGTCGACATGCACTGAATGCTCGATCACCTCCCTTGGAACACCCGGCATATCGGATGGTTTCCAGGCAAAGATATCCTTGTTAGCCTGGAGAAAGGTGACGAGTGCGCCTTCCTATTTGTCCTCGAGCCCTGTCTCGATCAAAGTCGTCTTAGACGGATCGGATGGGTCAAGAATGATTCTCTTGGTTCCTTCGTTGGGCTTCATACCTAACGTGGCCTACTTCTTGGACGGGACGTCGCCTTCTTCCCGCAGCGTAGCGGCTTCTGCCTTGATTTTCTTTTTCTCGGCGGTCGCCTCCTGCAACTCAGCAAGTTCATGGTTCTCTCGGTCGCATTGCAAGGATTGCTTGATGTCGCTGCGGACCGTGATGACGCCTTTGGGTCCCGGCATCTTCATCACCAGATAGGTGTAGTGTGGGACGGCCATGAATCTAGCTAGACCGGGCCTTCCCAAGATAGCGTGGTACGTCGTCTCGAAATCAGCCACCTCGAAACTTACGTGCTCGGTTCCGGTAGTTGTCTTTGGTACCGAAAGTGACGGGCGAAGAAATCTGCCCGAGTGGAAATGAAGACGCCCCTGTGATCACTCCGTGGAAGCACCGAGTCCTCGCCTTAGCTCTGAGCGAGGAATATTCATATCGCCGAGGGTTTTGGCGAACAGACATTGAGCCCACTTCCGCCATTGATCAAGACCTTCCTTAACTTTAAGCTATGGATACCGTGGTCAAGCACTAGAGGGAACTTACCCTGATGTAGAACCCGTTGGGGTGATCCGAAAGCGGTCAAAGGTGATCGGTACTCGACCGCTTTAAATAATTGAACCGCTGGTTCCACCGCATTGATCTCCGAACGGTAAGCTTTGCTTCCGCTGACTCGTATCCGTGGAGCCCCATAAATGTAATTCACTCGAGGTTAGGCTCCTAAAATCGCCCTCACCGGAGGGTCCTTCTTCTTGGCGCCTCATCCTTCACGGAGCCGGTTGCTCGTGACTTTCACGCGCAAAACGCTCGATCAAGCGCCCTTGGCCGTGCTTTCCTTTGGGTGTAAAGGGCGATCGCTTCCATGATGTAATTATAATCGTGCCTCCTCCGCGGGCTCGGGTCGGTCACGATCGTTATCGCGACTAGCTCTCGCCTTCCGCTTCTTATCTCTCGTGCTTGGAGGACTCGGGCTTGTCGCTTTGTTCTTCTCTGCGCGCGATCTTCTTGGCGCCGATCAGTATGCTCGAGGCCGTGGCGAGCGATCGGCCCCGAAATTTTCTTGATTAGATCAGGATCACTTACCCCTTTTTGGAAGGCCGCCACTACCACCCTTCAGACACGTCCCTGACGGTGTTCTTCTTCTGCATGAAACGCCAAATGAAATCTCTCAGTGTCTCGTCCTTCTTCTCGTGAAGCTGATACAGGTCCCATGGGGTGCCGTGCCTCTCGTAGGTTCCCTGGAAGTTCGTGATAAACTGATCGCAGAGGTCTCTCCAGGAATCCACCGAGTTCTCCAGAAGTCCTCTGCGCCATGCTTGAGTCAAGGGGGTGAGATTGACTCGCAGATAATTCGCCATCATGTTCTGTTTCCTCCGGCTGCTTTGATCGCCAGGGCGTAGACCTATAGCCAAACTTCCGGATCTCGCTCCCCATCAAACTTTACGATGCCCTTGGGGTTGAAACCTTCGGGCCAAACCACTCGGCGCAACCGGGGAGTGAACGCCGGATCACGTCAATAGATCTCTCATCATGATGAGAGGGAGACCGGCGTGGCGAGCCTCTGGCTCGGTGATTGTCTTCAACGCGCCAGGGCGGAGTTCGGCGCGGTGAGCTCATGGCTCGACGGTCGTCGTTGTTCCGACCCCGACGATGATAGTCTCTGTGGTCGTCGCGGTCGTCGTACCTTTGATCACTTCATCGATCACGGCGGTGTCGAAACGCCAGAGTCGCCGTGGCGCCCGCCGCTTTCTTCGCCTCGCCTCGCCGCCTCGGGCGGTGATGTCTTGGCGAGGTCGCGGTTGATAATTCGCGAGCATCGCTGAGTGGTGGCGATGGCGCCGATCGCCAGATTCGATCGGGTTGCGCTTCCCATCTTTGGTGACACGAGTAGCCGCGTGGGAGCGCGAGTGCGCTTCACCTACTGGCTTTTCCTGATTCCACTGGATGGCTACCGCCGTCACCATGGCCTTGATCTGGGCCACGATCGGGGCCGCCGAGCTATCCGATGCAATCATTGGGTCCAGCGTGTCGAGAAGCGTCTTGGAGGCGACGACGTTCTGCATCGGCGTGCGGAAGACGGATTGGTCTCCCAACCTGGACTGCAGGATGTCCTCGCGGACATTGCGGCTGCGCGATCGAAGAGATCGCACCTGCACCTCCCTACCTGGCGCGCCAACTGTCGACTTTTGTAGTCGGCAATAAAATTATGGGGCAAGCGCTAGATCTCAAACTCGAAGGTCACACAAGACAAGGGATTAGACAGGTTCAGGCCCTCAACGATGGAGGTATGTAACATCCCAAAATTCGTCTAAATATTCTTTTATTGTTATTTGTGCATTTTATGATTTTTCTGGAATTTAATTGGATTTTTCTGGATTTATTGGAATTAATTGCAAATTAAGTATTTTGGCCTTTGTGAAAACCATTTAAATTTATGCAAAGTTAAAATAAAGTTTTGCCAAAAATATTTTATTTGAGTCCAGAATGTCCCAAAGTATTTTTGAGAATTTTCTTGGAATTTTCCTAATTATTTTATTGAATAAAACAAATAAAATAAATTTCTGTAATTATTTTAAACGAGAAAACTTTTAAAAAAATCCAGTGAACAATGTCGGGCCGGCCCGCGAACTATGCGGCCCAAGTCAGCCCGCCAGCTCGTTTTGCAGCCGAAACCCTAACCCTAATCCGACGACCGTTGGATTTGGATCCAACGGCCGTGCTTTCGCCGCGACGCCAAGTGCTCACGGCCGTCGAATGGATGACGCGGACGCCAGATGAAACCGCCGCCTCTCCGATCGCCGCCGGAATCCGCCGCCACGTAAACGAACTCGGTGACGCGCCGCGCGACGCCTCCGGCGCTTATTTAAGCCGCCGGGCGCCAAACCCACACCACGCCGCACTGTTGGCTGCCGACGCCGAGACGCTGTCCGCCTGCGGCGAGCTCGCCGAGTTGCCAAAGCTCACGCCGCCGTTCCCGCTTAGTGTTCCGCCGCTGCCACGCTGCTCCGAGCCGCGGTTCTGATCCGTGATCTCGGCGCTGTGCCGCGTCGGACCCGTGAAGAATCGCCGCCGTTTCATTGCCAGAACACCGTCGCCGACGTCGTCTTGTCCACTGCCGGTGAAGCTGCGTTGCTGCATCGCCATCGCTGGTTCGAAGTTTTTCCGCCGCTCGACCAGAGCGGAGGGGTGAGATTCGACGCGTGTCCCTTGCGCGCCGAGCCGCGTGGACCATCGATCCGATCAAGGGTCCAGACGAGCCACGCTGTGAACCAATCGGCGCCGCGCGTGTCGGCGCCGAGGCCGAGGCGGCATGGACCGAGTCCACCGTGGTCCAAAGATCACGCCGTGGACCTAGTCCATGCGCCGAGACACGGTCACGCCGGGTTGGTTCGAAACCGCTAACGCCATGCTTGCGTCATAATTGCGTTTTCTATTGGAAAATAATCCGATTGAAATTTGCAATGTCGACGTCATCATGAGGTCACGCTGACATCATAAAGCGGTTTTTAGTTTAAAAATAATTCGTTAAATCTGATTTTCTAATTTCTGTAATTTCAGATTTATTCAAACTTCCAAAGGCTATAACTTTTGTATCTTAACTCGGATTTGAGTCATTCAAATTTCTAAAAAATTTAAAATTGAGATCTATTTAATGGTAAATTTTATTTGATTTTGGATTTCAGTTGCTCTCTGTTTTGTATTTATTTGATTTTCTCCTTCTGACGCTGTAGACGTTGAATTGTGCGACGCCGAGGAAGATCCAATGACTCAAGAGCAAGCTCGCATCAAGATCAGGACCTATTCCCGTGCAAGTTGTGCTTTGATCATGTTGAACCCATATTTATACAAATGCTATATTGTTTTACTCTATTGCATGGTATTTCAAGTATAAAATTGTTTCAACTTAAATTGGGATCTAGTTAAGCTACCAATTTGATTTATACCCTACCTTGTCATTGTATGTCATGATCTATTGTCACCCTAGATTGGTTCATTATAGTTGGTTAGTAATGATAATCAACATGGGATGGTTAGACCGTATTAATTGCTTAGCCATGCCACGTCATCACATGTGTTTGAATCATTGATAATTAATCTTGACTAATGGAGTATGGAACAATGCTGCGTGGCTTAATAATGTAAGTTGGTCATAAGATCATACATTTAGCTATATCAATAACTGAATTACTATGTCTATTATCGTTGAGTATGATGTGATATGTACCAATGTTGAGTCGTGTGCACTAGCGCTGATCCCGGACTAGTGCAAGAACACAAGTGGGTTGAATCGTGGATTCGGTCCTTACAGCAGGTGGTATCGAGCATACCGACCGCTGGTCTTGGCCCTAGATAGTATGGAGTAGTCCAGTTGCGCCCAAAACTATTTTCTAAAGGAAAATTTAAATTTGACTAAATAACACACTCTCGACTCATCTCATTCTCTACTTCTGCCTTTGCTGAATTTACTATTTTATCGCTGGTGGGATGGAGATCTTATTCAAAGTTCTTGTGGAGCGGATGCCGATCGCTCCAACCTTTGAGGAGTCGCAGTGGCTATGCCATGGAGCTATGGAGGGTTCTTCAGACGCTTGGAGGCTTCTATCGTCCGCTTTACCGAGGAGGCGGTGGTCGATTAACGGTGTGCACCGAGGATTTGTTTGCAAGTTGATTATTTACGCGGGAGAATGATGAAGCTAGTAGGCCGATCAAGATTTCGCAAGGAGGTTCTCGACGAGGTTGCGATTCGTGAGGTTGCCCGACTTGCTCTTCGCTGTGTCTGCCGCAACTACGCCGATGAGCTTCACGACTCAGTGTTTCGACTTCCCCTGATGTGCAAGCTTGCCGACGCCGATGGATCGTGGAGGACGAGTGTGCTACCGCGGTACACCTTGCGGAGTTCGCCCTTGCCTAGGAGGAGCATATGAGAGAGACCACTCAAGAGCTAGAGACAGTGTACAAGGCACTCAGAGTGACGGAGCAGGAGCTTGAGGAGACCCGTGACACCGCAGCCAGAGTCATCAGCGAGCTAGAGGAGGCCTTGCAGGTAGCTGAGGAGCTAGCGGACCAGGTCGTTCAGGAGCCGGACGAGGTTGCCGAAGAAGAAGAAGAAGATCTAGAGGAGCGAGAGTGGGAGCCAGAGGAGGGTGCAGACCCTGTTGTTGCGGAGGAGCCAGCAGTAGGTCATCAGGATGGATTCGCTTTTATGCTAGCTCACCTGCCGGTGAATGCGCCGGATCAGCCTCAGCCAAGGTGGCTAGATGAGTGAGAGTTAGTCTTAGAGTTGTGTCGAGACTCGAGTGTTGAGTCGCGTCCTTAAGATAGTCTCTACCTTTTTGTAGACGTTAAGGTTCATGTTTAGTTTGATTCTTTGTAATGATGAGTGTGCAGTATGTGTTGCAAGGCTTGTAGGCTTTTATAAGTAGCCATACCAAGAATAAATAAAGAATTGTTTTAGTTGAATTAAACTTATCTTCCCCGCCCTAGGGATTTTTGCATCTTATCTATGCTACTTCTACCTTTCCTAACCCAAGAGGCAACTAGTAGATGGTGAACACTCGTGGAACCAATGGTGCTTCAGGAAGTGGACTGCGTCAGAATGACAATCCCAATGATGGAGGCCATCCACAACCACCACCGCCAGTGGACATGCAGAATCTGGGAGCGTTTCTCACCGCGCAGACTCAACTGATGCAAACTATGATGCAACAAATGCAGCAGATGACCAACGTAGTAGCAGCTAGCAACAATCAAGTAAATCAGAACAACAATGGTGGGCCTCGGTCTTTCTCCAAGCTGTCAGATTTTATGAGGACTCGGCCGCCAACCTTCGCAGGGAATGTTAATCCTTTGGAAGCCGATGACTGGCTAAGGACTATTGAGAAGAAGTTGCATATCACTCAATGCGAGGGCAATGAGAAGGTTCCTACGCCTCTCACCAATTGGAAGGAACCGCCGCAGAATGGTGGGAGAATTACTGTGCTGCCCATGGAGCCCCGCAAGAGATTGCCTGGGATGAGTTTACTACCGCTTTCCGCCAATATCATGTCCCAGAAGGAATGATGGACCTTGAAAAGGAAGAATTCAGGGCTCTGAAACAAGGAGGCCAGCCAGTGGCCGAGTATCTGAACAAGTTTACCCAGTTAGCTGGCTATGCCCCTGAAGATGTAGCGACAGATAAAGCTAGGCGCCTCGTTTCATGAAGGGGTGAATTCAGATCGCAGTGGGGTGATCACCCACAATTTTCCAGATTTTCAGGAGCTAGTTAATAAGGCTTTGATTTTGGAGGATAAGCGCAATGAGTTAGGTGAAAACCGTAAGTGCTTAATGACTAATCAGGGTGGTCGTCCAAACCACCTACGCCTGAGGATGTCACCACAGCAGTTTGCCAGATTCCAACCGCCAGCCATGAATAAAATAGCAACCCCTGCACCTCGCCCTACTAATCAGAACTTTCAGACGCCAGCACAAGGCAGTAATGCGCCAGGAGGAAGTTAGCAGTCTGCAAATAAGAGATGCTATACATGCAATGAGCCAGGGCACTTCTCTAATAGGTGTCCATAGAGAGGAGGCATCACACCAGTTCGCTTTAATTTGGGAACAACACCTACCAAGGCACCGGCTTCAGGAGGAAATCGTGCGCCCGGTCAAGCTGGATCAACCCCTCAATCAACAGTGCGTGGTAGGATCAACCACATCACCGCAAATGGAGCTCAAGAGGCTACGGACGTCGTACTGGGTAACTTTCTGGTTAACTCAGTACCCGCTACAGTTTTATTTGATTCTGGAGCTTCGTATTCGTTCGTTTCTCAAAGTTTTGCAACCAAGAATGGATTTAAAGTGGTGAATCTTAAATGTGTGCTATTAGTCCAAGCCCCAGGATCTGAGCTTAGATCTAGCCTCGGGTGTTTGGGAGTTAAGTTGCTCATGGATGGGATAGAATTTCTAGCGAATCTTTTCTTGTTAGATGCACAATCCCTAGATGTTATCCTTGGAATGGATTGGTTGTCTAAGCATAAGGCTGTTTTGGATTGTGGCCGAAGGATCGTGACTCTGGAAGGCCCTAGTGGCAAGAAGGTAGAATTTCAATCGACTGCAGTTCGTGATGGGTAGTTAGTGGTCAACAGCGTACAAGCCATCAGCATAGACGATGTGCCAGTAGTCAGAGAATATCCGGATGTGTTTTCGGAAGATTTACCAGGGTTGCCACCAGACCGCGATATCGAGTTTGTTATCGAGTTAGCACCAGGGACAGCACCGATATCAAAGAGACCTTATCGGATGCCTACAGATGAGTTAGTGGAAATGAAAAAGCAGATTGAGGAATTGCAAGAGAAAGGTTTCATTAGACCAAGTTCATCACCGTGGGGAGCACCGATATTGTTTGTTCATAAGAAGGATGGAAGTCTTAGGATGTGCATTGATTATCGTGCACTTAATGAGGTAACGATCAAGAATAAGTATCCATTGCCCAGGATCGACGATTTATTTGATCAGTTAAGAGGAGCCGGAGTGTTCTCCAAAATAGATCTTCGTTCAGGGTACCATCAGTTGAAGATCCGAGCAGAGGATGTGCCTAAGACTGCGTTTTCTACGCGATATGGACACTATGAGTTCACAGTAATGTCATTTGGATTGACTAATGCCCCGGCATATTTCATGAACATGATGAATAAGGTTTTCATGAAGTATTTGGATAAGTTTGTTGTAGTCTTTATAGACGATATCTTAGTTTTCTCGAAGACAGAGGAAGAGCATGCTGAACACTTGAGGATGGTTTTAGAGAGGCTGTGAGAACATCAGCTGTATGCTAAGTTCAGCAAGTGCGATTTTTGGAAGGAGAAAGTTGAATTTCTTGGACATGTAATGACTACTAAAGGAGTTGCAGTTGACCCAAGCAAAGTGGACGCAGTGTTACATTGGGAGCAACCGAAGTCTGTTACTCAGATCCGCAGTTTTCTGGGAATGGCGGGATACTACCGTCGGTTCATAGAGGGATTCTCGACGATTGCTAAACCCCTGACGCAGTTGTTGAAGAAAGAGAAGAAGTTTGCATGGACGCCAGAGTGCGAGAAAAGTTTTATGGAACTAAAGAAGCGTTTGACGATAGCCCCCGTTTTAGTACTACCAGATGTGCAGAATGGATTTGATATTTATTGCGATGCCTCAAAGCAAGGACTGGGGTGCATGTTAATGCAGAATGGTAAGGTTGTTGCTTATGCGTCGAGGCAGTTGAGACCGCATGAAGCAAATTATCCGACGCATGATTTGGAATTAGCTGCCGTAGTGCATGCTTTGAAGATATGGCGTCATTATCTCATAGGAAATAGATGTGAGATATATACTGATCATAAGAGCCTGAAATACATTTTCACTCAAGCAGATCTTAATATGAGACAATGAAGGTGGCTATGTGGGAATTCATTATCACCCCGGAAAAGCTAATGTGGTAGCCGACGCTCTAAGTCAAAAGAGTCATAGTGCAAATACGCTGTCAATGGAGGATCAGCCAGAGCTATGCAAGGAATTTCAGAAGTTAAAGCTGGAAGTCGTTCCGCAAGGAATTGTAGCTGCACTGGAGGTAAAACCAACACTGGAGGGTCAGATTAGAGAGGGCCAGAAAGATGATGATGAAATTTCTAAGATCAAGGCTAAAAAAGAGGAAGGCCTAGCAGTGGATTTCACTCTAGATGAGCAGGGAACCATGTTCATCAAAGGCCGAATTTGTGTACCAGATAAAAAGGAGTCAAGCAATCGATTCTTGAAGAAGCTCACGATTCTAAATACTCAATTCATCCGGGAAGTGCCAAAATGTATCAAGATTTGAGAGAGAGATTTTGGTGGCCTAATATGAAGCGTGAGGTGGCTGAGCATGTTGCTCTATGCGATGTATGTCAGAGAGTAAAAGCCATGCACCAAAGACCAGCTGGTTTGTTACTGATAGTTGAAAATTCCTGAATGGAAGTGGGAGGAAATTGGTATGGACTTTATCACCGGTTTACCTAAGACTCAGAGAGGTTATGATTCTATTTGGGTCATTGTGGATCGCCTGACCAAGGTTGCTCATTTTATCCCGGTGAAAACCACCTACTCAGGAGATCGTTTAGCAGAGTTGTATATGTCAAGGATTGTATATTTGCATGGAGTGCCCAAAAAGATTGTGTCAGACAGAGGTACCCAATTTACCTCAAGATTTTAGAACAAGTTGCATGAAGCAATGGGAACTACTTTGAATTTCAAGATCTGAGATATCACCCATGATGGATGGTCGATGAAAGGGTAAATCAGATTTTGGAAGATATGTTGAGAGCTTGTGCTTTAGCTTATGCTACATCTTGGGACAAATGTTTGCGTATGCAGAATTTAGTTACAATAATAGCTATCAAGCTAGCTTGCAGATGTCACCGTTTGAGGCATTGTACGGACATGCTTGTCGTACTCCGTTAAGCTGGAATGAAACAGGAGAGCGTCTGGTGTTCGGGCTAGATATTCTCGAGGAAGCAGAAAATCAAGTTGTAATGATCAGAGAGAGGTTGAAGATAGCGCAGTCAAGGCAAAAGAGCTACGCTGATAACCGACGCCGAGATTTGAGTTTCGAGCCAGAGGATTATGTGTATCTCAGGGTTACCCCTCTTAAGGGTGTTAAAAGGTTTCACGTGAAAGGGAAGCTTGCACCAAGATATGTCGGTCCTTTCAAAATTTTGAGCCGTCGAGGAGAGGTAGCTTATCAGTTGGAATTGCCTCAGTCTTTGGCAGGAGTGCATGACGTGTTTCATGTGTCACAACTTAAGAAATGTCTCGAGTGCCGCAGAACAAACCCGTTGGGCGCAATAGAGTGCAGGAAGACCCGACTTACAAGGAGCAAACAATGTAATTTTGATGTTATGGAGCGCGAACTAGAAGCAAGTCTATTCGCTTTGCAGAGTTGATGGAGCAATCATTCTGAAAATGAAGCAACCTGGGAGCGTGAAGAAGATTTGAAGTCAGAGTTTCCAAACCTATTCTCAAGCTAGCCCTGAATCTCGGGGTCGAGATTTTGTTAAGGGGGGGAGGTTTGTAACATCACAAAATTCGTCTAAATAATCTTTTATTATCATTTGTGCATTTTATGATTTTTCTGGAATTTAATTTGATTTTTCTGGATTTATTGGAATTAATTGCAAATTAAGTATTTTGGCCTTTGTGAAAACCACTTAAATTTATGCAAAGTTAAAATAAAGTTTTGCCAAAAATATTTTATTTGAGTCCAGAATGTCTCAAAGTATTTTTGAGAATTTTCTTGGAATTTTCCTGATTATTTTATTGCATAAAACAAATAAAATGAATTTCTGTAATTATTTTAAATGAGAAAACTTTTAAAAATCCGATGAAGCGATGTCGGGTCGCCCGCGAATCGGCGGCCTAAGTCACCTTGACCCGTTTTTGCCGAAACCCTAACCCCAATCCGACGACCGTTGGATTTGGATCCAACGACCGTGCTTTCGCCGCGTTGCCAAGCACTCAGGGCTGTCGGATGGATGACGCGTGGACGCTCAGGATGAAACGTCGTCGCCTCTCCGAATCGCCGTCGAAATCCGCCGCCGCCACACAACGAACTCCGAAGTCCGCGCCGCGCACGCCTCCCCGTGCGCCTATTTAAGGCGCCGCCTCGGGCGCTGAAACCCACACCTCGCGCCGCACCTGTTGGCCGTTTCTCGCACGCCGAGACGCTTTCGTCGCCCGCGGCGAGCTCGCCGGAGCGCCGGCTCACGCCGTCGTTCTCGCCGTGTTCGCCATCGCCACGCGCCCGAGCCGTGCGGTTCAGATCCGTGATCCGGTCTTTGTCGCCGCGTCGGACCGTGAAGAATCGCCGCCGCTTGCCGCGAGCGCCGTCGCCGACGTCATCTTCTCCACTGCCGGTGAAGCTGCGCCGCCGCATCGCCATCGCCGGGTTCGAGTTTTTCCCACCATTCGATCCGTAGCGGAGGGGTGAGATTCTGCCGCCTGTCCCTTCCGTGCCGAGCGCTATGGACCATCAGATCCGATCGAAGGGTCCAGATCGAGCCGCGCGTGTGAACCAATCGAGTGCCACCGCGTGTCGAGCG
Organism: Otatea glauca; assembly: GCA_036346275.1. Classification (NCBI taxonomy): domain Eukaryota; kingdom Viridiplantae; phylum Streptophyta; class Magnoliopsida; order Poales; family Poaceae; genus Otatea; species Otatea glauca. The sequence goes on from CM070716.1 coordinate 24,043,104, forward strand.
TCGAGGCCGAGGCGGCATGGACCGAGTCCACCGTGGTCCAGCATCACGCCGTGGACCTAGTCCATGCGCCGAGACACGTGTCACGCTCGGGTTGGTTCCGGAGCTTTGCTGACATCATGCTTGCGTCATAATTGCGTTTTCAATTGGAAAATAATCCGATTGGAAATTCTGCAATGCTGACGTCATCATGAGGTCACGCTGACATCATAAAGCGGTTTTTTAGTTTAAAAAAAATTCGGTTAAATCTGATTTTCTAATTTCTGTAATTTCAGTATTTATTCAAACTTCCAAAGGCTATAACTTTTGCATCTTAACTCGGATTTGAGTGATTCAAATTTCTAAAAATTTGTAAAATTGAGATATATTTAATGGTGAATTTTATTTGATTTTTGGAGTTCAGTTGCTCTCTGTTTTGGTATTTATTTGCTTTTCTCCTTCGGTACGTGTAGACGTTGAATTGTGCGATGCTTCGGAGGAAGATCCAGCGACTAAATAGCAAGCTCCAGACCAAGATCAGGACCTATTCCCAGGAAAGTTGTGCTTTGATCATGTTGAACCCATGTTTATTGTTTTACTCTATACAAATGTTATATTGTTTTACTCTATTGCATGATATTTCAATTATACAATTGTTTCAACTTAAATTAGGATCTTGTTAAGCTACCAATTTGATCTATACCCTACCTTGTCATTGTATGCCATGATCTATTGTCACCCTAGATTGGTTCATTATAGTTGGTTAGTAATGATAATCAACATGGGATGGTTAGACCGTATTAGTTGCTTAGCCATGCCACGTCATCACATGTGTTTGAATCATTGATAATTAATCTTGACTAATGGAATATGGAACAATGTTATGAACTTGTGTGTCATGTGGGATCACACGATGAGATTGAGTTGTTTGTGGCGAGTCATGTCACGCAATGATGTTGAATTGTTGATGGCACGTGGTGCTTGGTAATCAACTTGGGTGATAATCACTTAGATTGGGGCAAGTGACAAGGGGCGAGTATGCCAAGGTGGGCCCGATGGGTAGAGGGTATGTGGATGTCTTGCCTTGATCACTCTAAGGACTTAACCTTGCAAGCCTTTGACCTGAGTCAATCATGCAACCACATGTCTAGTGTGGGCCAGCCTAGTTGATTAATTTGCAATGTCTTAATTTTGGTACTATCTTGGTCGGTGTGAGTTCCCGAGATATGGAGAAATTCATATGGCGCAAGAGGGGGGCCCTGGATGTGGTAACCAGTCCCACCAGTGTTGAAACCTTAGCGGGTGGTACCGGTTAAGCCAGCGCATTGTAAAGGCTTTGTTATAATCAGTCGCCTTGGTGGTGTTTGGTTGTATCGCGTGGGTAAAGTGCATAACCTCTGCAGAGTGTGAAACTATTCGGATAGCCGTGCTCGCGGTATTGAGCAATGCTCGGGAATTACAGTTAAGGGTTAGCTTAATTAAATGGACAACTTGGTTGGAATGGTGGAATGCCATGTGGAAGATGGAATTTGACTTAGAATTGGAAACTTGGTTTACTTCAGAAATGCTGAATCTATTTATTGTTATTTGTTTTACAGTATTTACAATATATTTATTTTATTTGTTCATAAATGCTACTTATTGCAAAATAGCCATGATAACCTATCCATTGGAATAAGCCTTACATATAGTTACATAGAATTGCATTCTGTGCACAACTTGTTGAGTGCTTTAAGTACTCACCCTTGCCAATAACAATAATCAATAGTCGAAGAATCTACACCTGTGTTGGAGGAGTTCCAAGAGGACACGAGTCATTAGGGTCCGAGCCTTGTCGGTTGCCTGTGGTGAACTGATGAGCTATCTACGTTTTCTACTTTTCGCTGCTTAATTCTTAGCTTATATTTCCAGTCTTGCCCTGCGTGGCTTTATAATATAAGTTGGTCATAAGATCATACATTTAGCTATATCAATAACTGAATTACTATGTCTATTATCGTTGAGTATGATGTGATATGTACCAATGTTGAGCTGTGTGCACTAGCGTTGATCCTGGGACTAGTGCGGTAAACACAGTGGGTTCGAATCGGTGGATTCGGGTCCTTACAAGGTAATACCCTAATCCTGTGTGCTGGAATTATGCGGATCTCTTGGATCTAAGGATGCTCAAAGCACAATGTGCTCTAGGCGATATGAGGTGTGCTATGCTCTAAGGCTTGATGATTCTCCCCCTACGTTGTTGCCCGCCCTCTTCCTTATATAGCGGGGGTTGTGGCGTCTTACAGAGTCCTGATCGGTTAGGAGATTCCGATCGGTTACTAGATTCTAGTCGGTTACAGGATAGAGTTTACATCTTTATCTACCCTATTAACAACTCGGATTACAATCGTATCTTTTATATCCAAATACATATAATCGTCCATAAGATGTGCCCCCTTCCGTGCAGTAGCAGTGCTTGGCGTGGGGCTCATCCTTTGGGCCTTCTGCTTGGGCCCGTCTCCTCCATAGGCGATAATGGGCCGGTCCTGAAGATACCTGGTTTCATATATTCCACATTATATTTAAAACTTGCTTTGCATCTCAATCCTGCCAAAGCAAACACCCTAAACGATCACTACAGGCGCAGATTCAAAAACACTTAAATAGTTGTTGGAGATGACGGCTATGCAGCAGCTTTTTTAGGGCGAATAGCCTACTCATGGGCGTGCAGATGTGGTTCGACTTGACTACTTACTGCACGGTATGAAGTCTCTTCGGTACACTCAATACACACGAACTGCACACTGCACAGTCCGAAGTGACCACTCACTTCCTACTTTTAACCCAGAATTAACCACTTATTGTACAGTACATTAGTCAGTACTGACACCTTGCATGCATGACTGCCTTTTTAGCTTGACTTTACTACACACTCCAGCGTTTTCCTATCCGTCTGTATGTTTCAATTTTACCTTTCAACACTTAGTCCATACACCACCCCTTCGAGTCTATAAAAGGCCAAACCACAGCTCCCACTCACACTTCACCATGGCTGCATCCTCTAGTAGAGCATTCTCCTGGACACCAGATATGAGCACCGTAGCCCTTCATTACACGTTGAAGGTTACGCGTAGTGGGAAGGACGATCCATTCAACGAGGAGAACCTAAGTAAAGTGGTGTCCAAATTGCAAGAGTGGCGCCCAACATTACCTAGGCATAACGTGACAACCTCTGGCCTGAACCTTGTGATCCCTGACGACCTGAAGGTGCACTTGCAATGGTGGCGTCAAAGGTATTTCAGGGTGTGCGAACTAGCCGACCACCCTTCTGCTACAGGTTTCTCTAGAAGATCTTACAGGGTACTGATGATGCCCGATCGGTATGCAGAGCATATTAAGGTTAGTTATTTCATATTTGTTCACCCTACTAATCTTTTTTGCATTATACATAAGTTCACTACTTTGTATGCTCGCCTTGTGTGTTAGTCATTCCCAAAGGATGAAGAGTTGCTGAACAAAGATATCCCAGAACTCTTAGTGATGTATATGCTCTTCTGTGGGGGTGTGATGACTGGTTCGCGTAGAAGATACAGAAGCGGATCTAACAGGAGGGGTACAGGTCGACACAGTACTGCTGCAGCAGCAAGTTCAAGAGGACGTTCAACTACCACCGGAGGGGGGCTTGCTCCTAACTATGGAAATGACGATGACGATGATGATGACGATTTCGTATCACCTAGACCTCAACGTTCAAGCACTACCACAATAGGCCGTTGAAGCACTACAACAGCAGGTCGTTCAAGAAACAATGCAAAAAGACGTTCAACCAGCACTAGAGGCGGGCTAGCTCCTAACTATACAAGTGACGATGATGATGACGATTTCATACTACCTAGGCTAGGAAACACTACTACACAAATATACATCACAATCGGTTCTTTTTCGTCATCACAGTCGGTTCTAGTGGTGACACAAAGTCATGAGACAGAGATGAGACGGGCATTATTACAGTCGGTTCTTGCCCGATAGAGATGATATGGTCATCTCTATCGGTTCTTTATAAGAAGCGATAGAGATGATGGTCTTATCTCTATCGGTTCTTTGTAAGAAGCGATAGACATGATAGCTCCTCTCTATCGCTTCTTACAAAGAACCGATAGAGATAAGACCATCATCTCTATCGCTTCTTATAAAGAACCGATAGAGATGACCATACCATCTCTATCGCTTTTTTCAAAGAACCGATAGAGATAATACCATCATCTCTATCGCTTCTTATAAAGAACCGATAGAGATGACCGTATCATCTCTATCGCTTCTTAAAAAGAACCGATAGAGATAATATAATCATCTCTATCACTTCTTTGAAAGAACCGATAGAGATGAATATCCTCATCTCTATCACTTCTTATAAAGAACCGATAGAGATGAGTTCATCATCCCTATCGCTTCTTTCAAAGAACCGATAGAGATGACCGTCACATCTCTATCATTTTCTTGTGAGAACCGACAGAGATGAAGGGGTGTGGTGTGCTATCACATTCTAATCAGCACATATTCCACACAATATGCACATATCACATTCACACGTAAATTACGGACAACATATCACATTCAAAGAACATGAACACTTTGTTACAACAAACACATATCACATTCGTTAACAAAATAGAACGTAAACATGCTTAACCATAAGTACACATGCACAGATATGTAATATTTGTTCACATCTGGTCTAGTAGGAGCTTTTGGGATCTCTAAACCGTCAGTCCTCCGACAAGCATTCTATCCAGTACCACCGCATAAGTGGTCTCAGATCTTGTTGAGTGCAAAGTGCTATCTACACTCTTCCGGGGATAACGGTATGTCGCAAGATAGAAACGAGTGCTCTAATTTGAGTTTTCAAATTTCCATGTGAAAGACTAATTGTATATGCATGTACTACGAGGGAAACGGTCCGAGCCGACAATCAAGATCACCATGTGTTGCATGACATACAAACCACATGGTCGTCGCTGCCACATTGATGACAACGTGAAGAAAGAAAAATAAATTAAGAGACAAAGAAAATATGTCGGAAAATCTAAATCTTATATATGATAGCCACTTGTACCTTGAAGCGGACATACTCGACTTGGAGCCCTTTTGTCGTCGTGTGTCCCTCCCGCTCGACGTATTCCTTGAAACCCCTATATACATTGGAAAGATGTCGTTGAGTAAAAAATAATGAATGTAGTTAAATACGTAAAATGTTAGATAAGAGTGGTGCACTTATCGCTCCAAAGGAGGCTTGATCGCGAGGCCATCGGTCTCTTATCAAGCGAATTAAAAGTGTACACTTTGTTGTCGCTCGGAAGGAGCACGAGTAGAACCCAATGGTTGCTTATTAAATGGTATGCGTGAAGAAAATAAGTTCACATACGGTTTCAAGTGTGTAGAAGTAATTGAACAGTGAAGTAATACTTACTCCTCGTGGTACGGAATAGAATGAAGCCCTTCTTCGACTCACTTGCAATGCCCCCTTGATGTAGCCGCAACCCATTCGGTTGAAGCCTAGCCATCGTCGCGGACACAAGCTCGTGGTCGATTTAACCCAACTAGTTGTCGATTCGTCACGACCCATTGCCTCATCGCCCCGCAACTCGCATTGAATGTTAAAAACGTAATGCAAAATCCTATGGAAGTCATAAGGTCGCAACGTGGTGCGATACTCACGGTGTCCGGGATCGCATAAAGAGAAATATCGATGGCTATCGGCTGGTGCAGGCGGAACAGATCCTCAAAACTTAATCGAATGTCCCATCCTCCTCGCGGTGGAAATGTCCCTTTCTGTATCTAACATTGAAGTCGACACGCTTGCTCTCTTTCGCTTTGTCAATGTACCATCCATGGAGCTGTCGAGTCTATATGCCTAGAGCGTTCAATTTGTTGGGAGGCAGAAGGGGCTTTCCATGTACGTAGGCCTTAAATTCATAAGGCTTCATCGTGGTGCTCAGGCTGGCTCTCCTTTACGGGCCAAGGAGTCTCCGAGGCCGGGCAGTGGGCTTTTCATGTACCTGAGGGGGCGCTGTGGCCTTTGTGAGCCTAGCCTTTTTAGCAGAGGCCTCCAGTGGTTCTGTGGTTGTCGTGCTAGTCCTTTTATGCACCAGCTCTGTACTTTGTGCAGGGCTCATCACGGTCGTGGGAGCAGGCGCAGTACGGTAGGAACCTACAAAGCACGCGATAATTAAGTAACTTGTTGCAATACTACCGAATGGTACGTAAGACGTGAGGGATGTTTACCTTGACCAAGACGACGCTGTCGTGGGCCACTTGATGAACGACATCCGCTAGCCCGAGAGTGGTGATGTCTTCGTTAGGGGGAACTCGAGCACATGTGATAAGAAGGCTTCGTGGACGAGTCCACCGACCTCATGTAGCCCTTCCCAAAGGTGACCATGCACCGTGTCGGTCTCCTTGCATGGAAATGCAACCCGCGTGCAGCCTCAACAGAAATCCGTCTTCCGTCAGGTGAGTGGCACTTGGTAGGCGCCGCAAAAAGTGCGCAACTTGAGAGAAAACATATGAAGAGTTACCTCGCACCATTAAGTAAGGCAAAATTAATTATTACCTTGGTGGGACCGGACTTATCATTTTGGAACCGCAGCCTACTTGGTGGGGCACAGGTTTCTCTACAAGATGGCGGGGCATCGGCTCGACTGGGAGATCATCGCCATCATCTCGGCCCTTAGGCGCCCTCACGTGCCATCATCTCCACCTCATCTCCTCCTCACGTGCCATCATCCGCACCTCATCTCCTCCTCATCTCCTCCGAGATCTCCTCCTCAGTTGCTCCCTGCGTGTCCTTGGGCACTCCGCACGTGCCTCCCATGTTCTTGATCCGTACTGGCAAGATCTTGGAAGTAGGACTTCTTCAGATGCCCGACCATGCGGCAAGCACCGGCCCTTATGGTCGAGCTTCCCGATCGCGATGGATAGGATGTCATTTGACCCTTGGCTAAGAAAGGTCTCCCGCTCTTTCCTCCGCTTACCTCCTCCGCAAGAAGCGAGTACAATTAGATCCAAATACTGATGAGGAATGGTCTCTCGCAATGTAGTAAGTTTGATATCTTACGATGGTGGAGATGACTTGCGCGGTAGTAGGGTTTGGTACTACCACCGTCCGTCCGCGGTTTTCTTTGTCCTCGCTAATACCTACCACGTGCCCGCCTCACATATGTGCGAGTAAGGCATCGCTGTCCCGGAGTTGGCGCACTCCTCGGCTAGTCGTGCCCATTCTGCTTTCTTCCCTTCGTAGCCGCCTGAACCGTGGTGGTGCGCATGCGTGTTCAGCCTCTGGGTAGCAACATTCTTCTGTCTCAGCTCCTCCGCCTCGGGCGTACTCTTCATCCTCGTGAACTCCTCCCAAACATCGGGAGTCACGAACGGATACCTCTCGAATGGTGCATGGCCTTTCAGCACGTGCTCACTGTGCATGTAGACCCTGAAGTGCCTCAGAGCCACACCCATCCTCTTCAAGGCGTACTGCCCGGCATTGTTTTCATCCTCCTCTTCTATAATCCATTTCCCCTTAACCTCGTCCCACAGTAGGTTCTTCCGCTCGACGACCTCCTTTCTCCAATCCTTAACCGTTATGGGAACTCTCTCCCTCACCAGTTGCCCGAGGAATGAGCGGTATCGCCCCTTATACTTGGGAGGACCCGTGCAAACGCCCATCGCATTGAAGTGGAGAATTTGCGGCGTTCTCGCTGTGGCCCCTTTGCTCGGTCCTCGGGCCTTCCTCACCTTACTCGGCCCCTCGACATTTGGAACCTGGCTCCGCTCGACACTTGGAAGTTGGCTTGGCCCCTCAGGAGCACCTTCTACTCTTTCTGACGATGAGTCGATGGTCTCTAATTGCGACATTTTGAGTTTTCTTATCTAATATGGACATATATTTCACATGAGAGAAAGCAATTCGTAGCTATTATGTGAACTTCACAATAAATCATCTAAAGTAACAGATCAATGGATAATTCATAGCATGTCATTGTTCTAGCATATTGCACTAGAGTAACAGATGAGCGAATGATCTTCAAGACAAGTCTGTATGTAGACCAACTAAATACGCATTGGACGATAACTCCTAATCTCTAAATAGGTTTGGTCCTAATCCCATTCGAGGATATGTGGTTGGGCAAGTTCTTAAGCCGTTGTACAACTCGGAGAAAATTTTGGAAGATCATCTCGCTGCTCTCCGATACACGCCTCGACAACAGTCAAGAGGGTGTGTATCCAGAGAACACCAGGAGACGCTACCAAATCTACTCGTGAGTTGTACAACACTTCAGAACTTGCCCAAACCACATATCCTCGAATCTATCCAAAATACGTGGACAATTCGAGGTCGCTTGCTTATAAATATGTCATTCCGCATATTTATAAATAAGCACTCTCGAACAGGAGACGAGGTTACGCAACCTAAACTCTAACATATGCTTTGAGATGAAAACGAAAATAATATGCAATTATAATTGAAATAGCTATCTCAATTAATGAGTCTAAAGTTGCATAATAGTATGACGAGTATGTAGCACATATGACAAAATATTGAAAAAGGCATCAAAACATACATGGAAAGAAGACACTTCTTTGCAAGAGATGTACTTGATACTGGTTATGATGGATTACATACCCAGTTTGTGGAGTGTTGGCAAGGACTTCCCATTTCCATATTGTGAAGTTTAAAATTGAAATGATATGTGAAGCACATCCAATTGTCCTAGTAGAGTAACACCTAGATTTGTCGCCAGGAACAAAGCATAAATATGTTCAATCTGCTATTACATTCGACATTGCCGCTGCATGTAGTCACGGGTCATGATTTGGCTTATTCATTATAGATCAAGTAATTCATTATGGCCTTTGACAACGTGGTTTCAAATTAGTAGTCTTGTTGTGGCTTGCACATAAGCGTAACCTTTGATGTTTGGCCTTTTAAACAAGGTCAAGTAGATAAGCGCTTTTTCCTATTCAATAAGATATTTTCTAATGTGCGAGATAATATCTTCAAGTTACTTTGGCTTCCTCTGTTGACTACACAATGTCCAATTCATCATCAAGATGTGAGTTAAAGCTAATTAGCGCTTGAGAAAGATGCTTATTAATGTTCAATTTTGAAGTGCTTGCTTCCTTTGTTTTCATCGATAACAATAGGCTAATGAGTTTCTTTTTCGTGTTCATCCTGCAGAAGCTCTTAATGCCCTATTTGCTCCATTGGGTACATTACTAGCGAGATATCCCAGGCACTGCTCCACCATATCTTTTTCTGGCTTAATCCTCAAACATCCGCTCGGGACATGATGCAACCGGAGTTGTTGTCCAAGCTTGTTTTTAACAACTTTAGTAAGTACAGCTTTCATAACAAAGCGCATTGTCTACATGTGATGTAATCTACATATGGGATTTCTTTTCAATGTAATTCTTTCATAACACATTGCATTGTCTACATGTCATGTTATCCAAATACATGATTTCGCTCTCCGAATAATTTCATAACACCTTCGCATTGTCAACATTTTGTCTTATCTAAATATGGGATGTCTCGCTCTCCAATTTTCAAACAAAGCTGCGTTCTATTTTCGAGTTGTTTCAAGAAATTTCTACTATTTCGATAGTAATTATGGGATGTATATCGTGATTGTTTTCAATTGGGGTGGATATGTTCATAGAAGTTGTTATCATATAGATTGCATGTACAAAGGCTCGCAAAGGTTGTCCCGCAACTTACGCTGGAGCGGCGGGATGGGGCGCCGGACGATGGGGGCGTTAGGCGTTGTGGCGCGCCAAGGCGGTGGGCGGCAGAGCGAGTGGAGCGCCGGGCGGTGGAGTCGACAGGCGGTGGGCGATAGGGCCGTTAGGCGTCGAAGCTTGGCGCCTTGCAAGTGCGGTGGGGCGACGGAGGCGGCGTGGAGCGTCGGGGCGGTGGAGTCGACGGCGGGCTGGGGCGCCGGGTGGCGGTGGAGGTGGAGGCAGGGAGCTTCAAGAAAAACCGATACAAATATGTAGATCTCTAATACTATCGGTTTTGTAGCAAGAACCGACACTAATAGTACTATAACAGGTTTTGAAGAAAAATTGGCACAAAATAGTACTATCGGTTTACAAAAAAAAACGAGACAAAAGTCCTATACTACTATCGGTTTTACACAAAAAACCGACACAAATATTTGTTCAATACTATCGGTTTTGAAGAAAAAACCGACACAAATATGTAGATCTCTAATACTATCGGTTTTCAATAAAAAAACGACACAAATATTAGTTCAATCCTATCGGTTTTGTAGAAAAAATCGACACTAATAGTACTATAACAGGTTTTGAAGAAAAATTGGCACAAAATAGTACTATCGGTTTACAAGAAAAAACCGAGACAAAAAGTACTCTATTACTATCGGTTTTCATTGAAAAACCGACACAAATATGAACTTTTAAAAAACTATCGGTTTTTAAGAGAAAACCGACACAAATATGTAGATCTCTAATACTATCGGTTTTCAATAAAAAAAATGACACAAATATTAGTTCAATCCTATCGGTTTCGAAGAAAAAACCGACACTAATAGTACTATAACAGGTTTTGAAGAAAAATTGGCACAAACTAGTACTATCGGTTTTTAAGAGAAAACCGACACAAATATGTAGATCTCTAATACTATCGGTTTTCACACAAATACTTGTTCAATACTATCGGTTTTGAAGAAAACACCGACACAAATATCAATCACTATTGGTTTTCCAGACAAAGCAAGATGAAGTCTGATTTCGTAGAATTCATTGATGAAAGAGTAAAAAGGCCACAACTTTTACAGATATTGTTGGAATTCTTTCAAATTTTGCAGAAACATACTTTGGGATATTACAGGTCTATTCGAAAAAGAATTTTCGAAAAAAGAGTTAGCACTAAAAAAAGATGCAAGAATTCACTTTGTAAGCATGATTCTAGCTTATAGACTGTAAAAGTCAAAACTTATGCAATTAAAGTCCAGGTTTTTCCAAATTTTCCGTAAATAAACTTTGGACTAGTTAGAAGCTTTCCCAAAAAGAAAAATATGTAAACAAATTTTCTGATATGTAAACGAATGACCAACTAGTAAGTAGATTTCAAATATGTCACAATGTTCCATGAGAGATTATAACCGTACAACTTTACCCAAACAAAAGGCACGATAAAACATATGTCTTAAACACTAATGGCTTAAAGAAAATGAACAGCATGATAAAATGAACAAACAATACAATATTTCCTTTAGTTACAGTATAACCCTTCTTGATGATCTACGCGCACGTAATTTCTTCGATGTGTGTCGTCATCCCCGCTAAGATAGGCCCCATCTGCAAATGGAGGTATTTCATCGAATTGATTGTATTCTTCTTCATCTACGACATTTTCGACACCGACGATCCGCCGCTTGCTGTGAAGGACAACGTGCAACCTCGGATTGGCCGGATCACGCACATAGAAGACTTGATTTGCTTGCTTCGCAAGTACGAACGGGTCATCTTTATAGGCGAGTCTGCTTAGATCCACAAGAGTAAAACCTCTCTTGTTAACCTTCACTCCATATGTTAGTCCCACCCACTTACATCGGAATAATGGAATTTGGTATATTCCGTAATCGAGCTCCCAAATTTCTTCGATCATCCCATAATACGAGTACATTGCCGCTGAGGATCCTCCTTTCGAGTGATGTACATCAGAAAGAGCATCTATGCTTACACCACCGCTTTGAACAAGATTTTCGTGATCTTGACTTTCGGTGTAAAAGGTGTACCCAATAATATCGCACTTCGCCATGTCTCAGACATTAAATCTAGGTCCGTCACCAACCATTTAACATTCTCATTAACAGAGAACTCTACCGCTTGTTTGAACCATGTAACAAATCTATCGTTGTGTTCTCGCATGATGGAAAGCTCATCCATATGTGGATTCTCTTCCGTAATATCAACTTATGCCGCTTTCGATGTACCTCAGAACTTCGTGCTCTCACCGCAAGCCCATCAAATGCGCTTTGCAATACATATCAAACCGTGGCCTCGTTAGTTTCGACCCCATGGTTCCTTTGCGGCAAAAGTCCGCCTCGTGGCGAGATACAGAACACCGATTGCTTGTCTTTTCCTAGATAGTCCACACAAAACTCAATAACCTCTTCACCCCATAACCTTCCACAATACTACCTCAAAGCTTGACCGATTCCTCACATAGGACTTTAATATACCCATGTACCTCTCGAACGGATACATGTAACGTAAGAAAGCGGGTCCACATATCTTAATCTCTCTAACAAGGTGAACAACAAGGTGGACCATGACGTCGAAGAACGACGGTGGGAAATGCATCTCAAGCTGACATAAAGTCTGCACCACCCCCCTCTATAAGTTGTCTAGCATGTCGGGGTCAATAATTTTGCAGGAGATTGCATTGAAGAAGTAACACAGCTTCGTGATTGCAAACCTGACATCCTCTGGCAGAATATTTCGGATTGCAACTGGGAGCATTTGGGTCATCAAAACATGGCAGTCGTGGGACTTCATGCCCAACAACTTCAAATCATCCAAGGACACAAGCTTCTTAATGTTCATGAGTAGTAACGGATGGAACTTTAATACCATAGAGACATTTGCAAAAGTCCTCTTTCTCCTTCTTGGACAGGGTGTAGCATGCAGCGGGGATATACGGACCTTTTCCATCCTTCTCTATCACTGCAAGCCTGGGCCTGATTCCCATATAGGCCATGTCGCGACGAGCATTCACACCATCCTTTGTCTTTCCAGGTATGTTCAGCAGGATACCAACCAAATTGTCGCAGACATTCTTCTCAGCGTGCATGACATCAATACAATGCCGAACATCTAACTCCTTCCAGTACGGTAAGTCCCAAAATATTGACCTCTTCTTCCAAATGGTCCTAGAATGAACAGATTTACGGCTCTTTCCGTACTGAACATCGATATCCTCTACATGTGAATATACTTGCCTTCCACTCATAGGCTGCGGTGCCGAACGGACTTCCCTCTTCCCTTCAAATTTGTCATCCATCTTACGGTATCGATGACTTCGAGGTAGAAACCTACGGTGACCCATATACGATTTTCTTGAATTCGGCGACCATAGGCTCTCGGTCTCCTCTTCACAAATAGGACACGCTTTTGCTCCTTTCGATCAGAGTCGCCAAATTACCAAGAGCCGGAAATCATTTATGGTGCGAATACCATAGCCCGTAGGGTGAAATGCTCTCTTCAGACGATCCCACACAATGACCCCGCTATTCCACAATTTTACCAAATCCTCGATCAATGGAGCGAGGTACACATCAATATCATTTCCTACTGCTTGGGTCCCGAGATTAGCAACGACATCATGATATACTTCCGCTTCATGCACAACCAAGGAGGGAGGTTGTAGATACACAACAGAACTAGCCACGTGCTGTGATGACTGCTCATGTTACCAAACGGATTCATTCCATCGGTACTCAATCCAAATCTTATGTTCCTTATTTCGGCACCAAACTTCTCATATTTCCAATCGATGTTTCTCCATTGAGCCGAATCAGCAGGGTGTCTCAGCTTGCCATCTTCCTTTCGAGACTCATAATGCCAACGCAATAATTTTGCTTCTCTAGGATTTGCAAACAACCTCTCCAGACGGGGAATGATGGGCAAGTACCACAATACCTTGGCCGGTGCACCTTTAGTGACCTCTTCACCCTCGTTGCCCTGGCTCTTACGCTTCTTGTCGTTACGCTTCTCCTTTTGTTTGTACCGAGGCACACCGCAAACTGGACAAATGTGCAGCTCCTGATCTTCTTGTCGTTACGCTTCTCCTTTTGTTTGTACCGAGGCACACCGCAAACTGGACAAATGTGCAGCTCCTGATGTGCGTTACGGTACAAGATGCAATCATTTGGACATGCATGTATCCTTTCTATTTCTATTCCCATGGGACATAGTAGCTTCTTCGCTTCATAAATGCTTGTTGGCAACTCGTTTCCCTCTGGAAGCAGATCCGATAGAAGAACTAGAAGTGCATTGAAACTTGTATCTGTCCAACGGTGTTTTGCCTTCAGTTCGAACAATGCAATGACCGAACCCAACTTGGTGTATTCTGCTTTGCAACCTGTGAACAGTGGTTTCGCATCATCTTCCATCAAGCTTTTAAACTTTCCAAACTCTCTTTTCGTAATTACCTCCACATCCCACAACATTTGCTCCAAATTCTCCTCCTCAAACATATCAAACTGCAACTCATCATCCGGTTCCACCGTGTCTTCATTGCATACCGGCAGGGTACTACCTGTCTCCCCGTGATGGATCCAACACGTGTAATTCCTCACGAAGCCACGGCGAATCAGGTGGTCCTCAATTTGAGCTGAGTTGTTAAATCTTCTTAGATTGGTGCAATCAATGCAAGAACAATATATGAAGTTTACACCCCTCCTCACCATGTCCTCTTCGGCGATTTTTTTGAACTCCTTAACACCCCATGGTTCATCTGCAATTAAACTTCACACAATAAATTAAGCACAAACTGGAGCGACAGCAAGCTAGCTATTTGAAATATTGAGACATCATTTCAGTTAATATTACCTTTGCAAAATAGATGACAATTTCCTGCAACATATATGAAATATGTACTCCCTATCGATACCTAGATTCTTCCCTGGTTTAGAGCTTCCAATTTCCTAGATAAGAGACATACATTTTTAACATGAACAATGATATCAAACAATCTAATTATATAGTGCAAGAGCCTCATGATCTTTTGACTACAACGAAACAAAACAAGGGTACCAACGATGACTCCTAATCTCTAAATAGGTTTTGTCCTAATCCCATTCGAGGATATGTGGTTCGACAAGTTTAAGCCGTTGTACAACTCAGAAAATTTTCAGAAGATCTCCCGCTATTCTCCATATACACGCCTCGACAACAGGTTAAGAGGTGTGTATCCGAGAATACCAGGAGACGCTATCAAATCTCTACTGCAGCTTGTACAACACAACTCAGAACTTGCCCGAAGCACATATCCTCGAACTCGCCCAAAGAACGTGGACAATTCGAGACCGCCGCTTATAAATATGCCATTTTGTTCGGTATATTTATAAACAAGAATTCGAACGGAGACGAGGTTCCGCACCCTAAACTCTAGCATTCATCGGTGACAAGAATAATAATTCCATATTAACATCAAAGCACTACAAATTGAGATAATTAAATACATGTGTACATGCTTGTGAAATAAAGGGTGTGAAATCTGATAGGACATACACAATACCAAAGGTAATCTAAATTTTACTCATGACATATCAAAATTACATAGTGCAAAATTAAAGGGTTTGAAGGAATGCTCACATTTTGAAGAAAACCACAAATTATGCAAAATGAGGGGAAATCTCCTCAAGTTAGGGCTTCAAATTTACCCTCTTAACACCCACCCTTGAGGATTTCAAATTTTCTCACCCAAGTATTGCTTCCAACCATAGAATATGAGCTATTTTTTTTGGTGGCGGCGGAGAAACCTGCTCTGGAACAATAACAGAGAAGAGTTCAACTCGAGTGGTATAAATAACCTAACGAGGTACATCACTATCGGTTCTCATATAAAAAGCGATAGTGATGTGATCATGTACATCACAGTCGGTTCTCATAAGACAAGCGATAGTGATTATCATAGTCATCACTATCGGTTCCCACATAAGAAGCGATAGTGATGAGCACGTACACATCACTATCGGTTCTTATTTAAGAAGCGATAGTGATGATAATGCACATCACTATCGCTTCTCACAAAAGAACCGATAGTGTCGGTTCTTTTGTGAGAAGCGATAGTGATGTGCATTATCATCACTATCGCTTCTTAAATAAGAACCGATAGTGATGTGTACGTGCTCATCACTATCGCTTCTTATGTGGGAACCGATAGTGATGGTAATGCATATCACTATCACTTCTCGCATAAGAACCGATTGTAATGTTCCCAGTGCACATCACTATCACCTCTAACCTGAGAACCGATAGTGATTATGATTAATGCCTCTCCTAAGTCATCTATCACAATCGTTTCTTCCTAAAAACTTAAGAACCGACACAGATGAAGCGATAGTGATGCACCATTCTGTAGTAGTGAAACTTGCATCCTCGGAGTCCTCCAAATTCTGACGATGATATTACATTAAGCCCTATCAGCGATCCAAGCGTAATACCCCCTCAGCCACCAATAGATAACTTTTATCTTTATGACCATGTGAAAGACCATGTGGAGGTCTATCCTTGATGGTGATGAGTAATTGACTGAGGTTTAGCATGAGGTGCTTGAGTTTGATTTGAATTGGATTTTCAAAATGAAGCAATTTGAGTTGTCTCTACCAGGGGCGGCACTACCGGCCATGTGGGAGAGGTAGTGTCGACCGAGCGGCAGTACCGGCCAAGGGGAGCGGTAGTTATATTCCAGAGAGAGGTGTTTGCTGGTTTTTCATAGGAGCGGCACTACCGGCCATGTGGGAGCGGTAGTGCCGGCTGAGCGGCACTACCGGCCCCAAGAGACGGTAGTGCCGGTCTATTGAGAGAAATTTGGTATTTGAATTTTGAATAAATGTGAGGTCTATTGCATATCATTTTAGACAATGCTATGTGATGTGTTTTCTTGTTTGTGATGGTTGCAGGACGACAGTGTTCGATCATGGTGAGGTCGAGGATGATCGGGACTAGGCGAGGTGCGCCGGAGGTCCAAACGATCGAGGATCGCCTGAAGATAATCAGAGATGGAGTCTTGGCAAGCCTAGAAGATAAGGAATTGATGAGATGCTACCTGGATGCTGCGAGGATCAATGAAGGCCATCGGATCACGATCTAGTTGATAGGTTAGCGGGTCTAGTTAGTATGCTTTGAAAACCGTGCAAGAAAACCTGTTATGTGTGTGGGTTTTGGGTGAGCCCTTGCATGGCTGGTTGAGTGGGTTAATCCTAGCCTTTAATGAGTGCTCTAGGGTTTAGAAGCTCATCCAAGGGTGGTAGGTGGCCCAAGGGTAGTATAAATAGAGTGGTAGGGGTAGCCCTCCTCCTCTTAAAGGTTTTAGAGGTTTTGATGCTCCTTTGAGCTTTGCCCACTTGGTTGTGTGGCTTTGTAAACCTCCCTTACAGAAATGAAAATATTTTCCTCTCAAATTCTGAATTTACTTTCCATATTTACATTATGTCTTTAAATTCAGCAATTTACATTCTTGCAATTTACATTCTTGCAATTTACCTTCAAGCAAGTTGGATTTGCCTCCCCTCCTTCTACATGCTTTTGGATATTTTGCTGAGGATGTATAATTGATGGATGAGTCTTCTTCAAACCATATCCCAATCATCTAGGCAAGTCTTGTGTTCTTTCTTACAAGAAACCGATATTTGCTCTTGAGAGGATAAATCTTGGAAGATTGGATTTTGGGTGTTCTTGTCTTGTGTTCTAGCTTGCTATGACATGTGAGAAGTCATCTAGCATCATCTTGATCATCAAGAACCAACGAGCTAGCTGAGAGCCAAATTTTTTATTTTGAACCTGTTCTTGTGCACAACTTCCTCAAATTGGAAAAGGTTAGAACTTTGACGTTGATTCTTGCAATAGAAGGTTGGAATAGGTTCCTGACAACCATAGGAAGGTGTCCACAAAGTTTCATTGATTTTGGATCAACCGATCAAAAGATTCCTCAATTTTGCTTTTTGAACTCGCGTTGAAATCACTATTCATACAGTAACTCCGGTTGTGCCGGCCTAAGGTTGAAATTTGTGAGAATTGACTGTTTCACTTCCATTTGATATCTAAGGGTTTTGGCTTCGTTCATTTGGGTGAAAAATTGTATTTGTGATCTTTTTAGGGGATAAAATTTAAATTTGGATCATTCACCCCCCCCCCTCTGATCGCCATCTCGATCCTTCACCATGCCCTATACCGACAACTATGGTTGTAGAATGTATGGTTTTGTGACTTATGTTGTATCCTTGTTTTATCAATTCTCTAAGGCATGTGTGTAACTATGTTGTATCCTAGTTTTATGAATTCCTTAAGGTATGTACCTATATTGTATCCCAGTTTGTGACTTAGTTCTATACTTTGAAATATCAATGTCGGCTTTTATTCGATAGTTTACTATGATTTGTCGTCAAATTTGTCGCACACCGAAAGAGAATGACAAACAACGAAATTTGATTTTTTTCCCAAAATAATTAACTGACAAATAAATTTGTAAAACACCACATTAATTATCACCGACAAATATGAATTTTTCTAAATTTATTGACCCTACTTTAAACTATACAATTCTAGCAACCGTCAAAATAACACTAACTTTTAATAATTAATGCTCATAGCTTACAGCAAATTTTCCAATAAAATCAACGCAAAATACTTCCTCATAAATTAAATTTACTCCCAAATTTTTTCTCATGAATTTATAAAGTTTTGGAGCGACTTCTTCCTGTCGCCCTATGGTGGGGCGACTTATCTCTGTCGCCCGATGGTGGGGTGACTTATCCCTGTCGCTCGATGGTGGGGCGACTGAGTCCTCTCGCTAGCGTTGACTCAGCTCTCCCACTCTTGTCGCCCAACCATCGCGCCTCCAGGACAGCTCGTTCCAACCCCCATCAGAGACGTCACGACGATCTTCGAGATCTTATTTCACACGATCGACGGGATTTGCGTAACGTCCTTCTCAATCGAAGGGAAGAACGTGACCTGGAAGAGCACGAGAGATGGGAAAATGAGTCCCCATCTTCGAGGGACCAATCTCCCGTGTATTGGGCCCGATGGGGCAACTCTCCACCTTTGAGGGGCTGCTCGTCGGCACGACACAGGTTCCATCCTCAACAAGGAGCACAGCAGGGTCCGTGACAGGTGACCCCCAAAGACGTCAATGAGGGGTGTAAGGTGTTCATCCCTGAGCTACGCGCAATCAGGTGGCCGGACAAGTTCAAGCCAGGTCCGTTCGAGAAGTACTCAGGTAAAATCAACCCCATCAAGTGGCTGCAGATTTACACTATAGTCATGAGGGCTGTCGGAGGAAGCAAGAAGGTGATGGCCAATTACTTGCTAACCACCCTGGATGGTGCAGCGAGATCTTGGTTGTCCAACCTCCCACCTTAGTCAATATCCTCATGGGCGGAGTTGCGGGCCCAGTTAATCGTCAACTTTCAGGGCACGTATGAACGCCCCGGAACGCGCAAGCCAGGAGAGTTGTTGCACAACTTCATTCAGCGCTTTAGCGATAGCGCAACTCAATCCCTGACATCTCCGATGAGACGGTCATAGTGGCATTCGAGAACGGTGTCAAGGATAGAGAGATGAAAGGAAAGCTTACCTCTCAAAAGATCTGAACCACCAGGGAGCTCTTCAAGTTGGCAGACAAATAGGCCATACATGTCGAGGCCCTAGACCACATAAACGACCCTAAGCCTAACAGTCATCCAAGCAAGGGGCCAAGAGGAACAAGAATCGTGGGGAGAAATTCAAAGGTGACTCTACCATAGCCACGGTCGAAAGGGGCAAGGCGCACAATACAAGGGTCAAAACTGTGGAGGGAACAAATACTACCCAGTCCATCACACGGACAAACACGACTTCAATGAGTGTTAGGTGATCAGCAAGAAAGTCCAGGAGAATCTCAAGGCTACCCTCGCCGAGCGCGGAATCGAACAGGCCAAAGAGAAGCCCCAGGACAATGAGCCCAAATACAGCGGGGCTAATCACAAGCTGGCGCACATCTTCGGGGGGGATCTACCACGTATGAGTCCAAAATGCAGTACAAGGCAGTTGAGCGGGAGGTCAACCTGGCCACACTAGCTCCCCCTAGGTTTCTTAAGTGGTCAGAAGTGCCAGTCACATTTGACCAATCAGATCACCCAGATGTGATTCCCCATCCAGGTCGATACCCCGTGGTGGTCGTGCCCACCATCGTCAACGTTAAAGTCACTCAAACCTTGATCGATGGAGGTAGCTCGTTGAACCTTATCTTCGGAAAGATCGTTGGATAACATGGGGATTCCCCGAACAAAGATCGAAACTGGAGCCGAACCGTTCCATGGCATAAGTCCGCGTTTACCATCGATGCCTCTTGGCCAGATCGAGCTGCCCGTCATGTTTGGCACACAAGACAACATGGCGGACTTTGAGATTGCCTACAACGTGTTCCTAGGTTGCCCAATGCTAGCCAAATTCATGGCTGTAGTGCACTACGCGTACCAAACTGTCAAGATGCCAACACCAAAAAGAGTCCTTACAATTAAGGGAGACCAGCGTTCTACAGTCAGGTGTGACAAGAAGAGTCTAGAGATGGCCAAACATCTGTGTAGATCGGCAACTAGTGCCGACAATGAGGGAGCTAAGCATAAAAAATCCAAGGGCATCGACCAGAAATCTGCGACTAACAGGGCCGCCAAGGACCCAGTCAACGACGGCAAAAAGGATAAGGAGACCAATGGAGGCATCAAGATAGTGCCTCTGGACTCGTTAGAGCCTTCCAAGACAGTCAAGGTGGGTGCTGACCTTAGCCCCAAATAGGAACTCGAGCTCGTCACCTTTCTTTGGGCAAACTACGATGTGTTTACATGGCAACTGTCCGACATGCCTAGGGTCCCCAAGGAGGTGATCGAGCATCGACTAGCTATGGAACCTAGCGCCAAGCTTATGGTGTAGAAGCAGTGTAGATTTACGGAAGACAGGAAGCAAGCCATACAAGACGAGGTCAACAAACTCCTGAAGGCTGGCTTCATCCAGGAAGTCCGTTACTCGACGTGGCTAGCGAACCCCGTCCTCGTCAAGAAACCCAACGGCAAGTGGCGGATGTGCGTCGACTACACCAACCTCAATAAATTTTGCCCCAAATATCCTTTTTCTTTTCCTCGCATCAACCAAATAGTGGACTCTACTGCGGGCTGTGGACTGCTAAGTTTTCTAGATGTCTATTCAGGGTATCACCAAATTAGCATGTCCGTAGAGGACGAGAAGAAAACCGTTTTTACCACTCCTTTTAGTGTATTCTGTTATATAAAGACGCCTTTTGGTTTAAAGTGTGTTGGTGCTACGTATCAACGCTGCATCCAAAATTGTTTGAAACCCCAAATCGAGCGCAATGTAGAAGCGTATGTTGATGATATCATAGTCAAATCAAAAACAGGGAGCTCCTTAATCAGCTACCTCGAGGAAATATTCGACAACCTCAGGAAGTATCGGATGATGCTTAATCCCGAGAAGTGCATGTTCAGCGTTTCGTCCGGCAAGCTTCTCGGTTTTCTGGTGTCCAATCGAGGCATCGAGGCCAACCCGTGCAAAATTGAGGTCATCGATCAGATGCATTCTCCATGAATGCTAAGGGAAATGCAAAAGCTCACGGGTTGCATTGCTGCCCTTAGTCGATTCATCTCTCAGATTGGCGAATGAGGATTGCCTTTTTTCAAGCTACTTAAGAAGTAGGACATGTTCGAGTGGACTAAGGAGGCAGAAGAAGCTTTTCGATATTTGAAAAGATATTTATCGTTTTTGTCAATTTTGATTTCACCTAATGAAAAAGAGGAGATCTTTTTTTACATTGCAGCTACCCCTCAAGTAATAAGCATAGTCCTGGTAATAGAGCGGGATTGCCCTGAGAAAAAGACCAAGATCCAGAAGTCGGTGTACTACGTGAGTGAGGTTTTGCATGATGCCAAGCTACGATACCCTTAAGTGCAAAAGATGATGTACGCCGTCTTGATGACTTCCCGAAAGTTGCGGCACTACTTCTAGATGCACAAGATTATGGTCATGACGACATATCTGCTCAAGGAAGTTATACGCAACCGAGAGGCGACATGGCAAATTGCACTGTGGGTGGTCAAACTCAACGAGTTCAAGGTCGATTTCGTGCTGCGAACTAGCATCAAGTCAGGAGTCTTAGCGGACTTCATCATGTAATGGACGCACGTTGAGGAAAAGGAGCACAAGGCGGTCGATGACCCACTGGACTATGTTCTTCGATGGATCGTTCACGCTTCAGGGTTTGGGGGCTGGTATCATGCTCAAATCTTCAATAGGTGAGGAGCTTAAATATGTTATCCAACTCAATTTTCAAGCTTCAAACAATGTTACAAAATACGAGGGACCGGTTAACAGGCTCTACATGGCTGCGTCACTTGGGATCAGACAATTACTCGTGAAAGAGGTCTCACAGCTAGTCATGAAACAAGTGCAGAAGGAGTACTAATGCTCAGATGACAACATGACGGCATATCTGAACGAGATTTGCAAGCTAGAGCACAAATTCAAAGGGCTCAAGGTAAGGCATAGCAGGCGATGTGACAACTCCGCCGCCGACGAACTTGCCAAGCTCGCTTCGTCCCATTTGCCCACGCCCGCAGGAGTCTTCATTGAGAAACTCCTTAAACCATCTATCTCCCTCGCACGGGAGGCAGATGCTGCCCAACTCGACCAACAGCCTGGTCGAGCTAGCCAGGCAGAACCCGCAGACACGGAAACTGCACTGCTCGAATGCAAGCCAACTTGGATGACTCCATTCCAAGCCTATCTCGAAGGTCGAGATATCCCTGACGATGATGCCTCGGTAGAGAAAATTGTGAGTGAGTCCAAGCTATACGCATTGATAGATGGCAAGCTCTACCGAAAGGGGAGTAATGAAATCTTGATGAAGTGCATCACTCAGGAAGAGGGCAATAAAATATTGCTCGATGTCCATGGAGGCATCTACGGCAACCATGTGTCCTATTGCACTCTAGTCGAAAAAGTTTTCCAACAGGGGTTCTATTGGTCGATTGCCCTCCAGGATGCTTGCGAGCTGGTGAAAAGTATGAGAGCTACCAATTTTACGGCAAGCAAACCACCCGACCAACCCAGGCCCTGCAAACTATTTCTCTACCTTGGCTTTTCTTCCTCCGGGGCTTGGATATCTTGGGACCGTTCCCAAGAGCCCAAGGAGGTTACAAGTTCCTGTTCGTGACTGTCGACATGTTCACCAAGTGGATCAAAGCCGAACCCGTCATGAACATTACCTCAGAAGTGACTAAGAAGTTCATGAGGAGTATCGTTACTCAATTCGTCATCCCTAATCGAGTAATCACAGACAATGGTAGCCAGTTCAAGAGCAATGCGTTCATAGTCTTTTGCAAAGAATTGGGTATCAAACTTTGCTTCGCTTCCGTAGCTCATTCTCAGAGTAACGGTCAGGTTAAACGTGCCAACGACATAATCCTGCAGGGGATCAAGACTGAGAGCATCTAGGCCCCCTATTTTTTTTGTCAATTGTTCTTACCATGTAAGTGTTGATGATCAAGAAGGATGCTAAGAAGAAGCTGACAAATGTTGTATTTAAAGATCAAGGCTAAGGTACTTGTTTTAGTTTTAGCTTGAAATTATTTCAAGTCATGTAGCTAGATTCACCGTACTATTTAGAGGGATTATACATAAGAAATGATCTTGGTTCATATGCAAAATCACTAAGATTACTTGGAGCATAGGACATTTCAATTTTCTCATTGAAAATCCAAGTCTTTTATGTCTTAGCCAAAAAGAATTCTCTCTCAGATCAAACATCCTTTTGGCGCTCAAACATTATCAAAGTTCAATTCCAACCGAGCGCACACCATGTGCGCCGGACCAACTTTTTCGGTCCGGCGCTAAGACTTCTCTTCACCGAGCATATTCCATGTACGCCGGACAGGCTTTTTTAGTCCGACGTTAAGATTTCTTATTTGATTCTTTTCAACCAAGCGTACACTGTTTACGTCGGACCAATCTAAATTTTCTCTTAAAATTTAGTCCGGCATAAGTTATATTTTCACTCTAAATAAAATTCTAGTCTGTGTTAAGATTTATTGTGTTTCAATCTTAATCAGAAATATGAAGTTTGATGCGGACCATAATTCTATGTGTACGCCGGACCAACTTTTTCGGTCCGGCGCAAACATTCTTCACTCTGATAAAACCAGCCGTTTTCCCATGTACGACGGACCAACTTTTTCGGTCCGGCGCAAACGTTTTTTGCTGGTACTAAAAAAGAACAAAACCTTGTGTACGCCGTACCAACTTTTTCGGTCTGGCGCAAACATCGTTTTGCTGATATCAATATTGATCAAAGTATGTGTACATCAGACCATCTTTTTCAGTCCGGCACAATCTACCTTGACAAGTATATTTACGACGGACTAATATTTTCGGTCCGGCGCAAATGGGTCACTACGAGTACAATAATGCTTCTCAAATCATATGTACCCCGGACTAAAAATTTCAGTCCGGCGTGTGTGTAGTTTGACTTATGACTCATACACCTTGAAATTCTTACAAAAGGGATAGTAGTTGACCTAACCTATCTATATTACCAACCCCCAACGGGCAAATGGCAGATACAACGGTTATTTCTGTTCATGATCTATATATAGAGTGCCTGGGTTCACAAACATAAAAGAGCCTCGCACACATACATTCTTGACATCTTTCAAATCATATACAACTCTTTGATCTTTAGAATTCCTGAGCTTCATTTTATCAAAGAGTTTGAATTTCGACTCAGAAAATCACAAACCCTTATTCTGATCTGATAGAGTACTTGCTCCAAGCTGTGTCTAGTTTGCATCTAGCTATAGAACCAAGAGACAGGGCTTGTGGATAGTCTAGTACTCTTGGAACTAGCTGTTCCTAGACGGTTGGAGAAGTTGTTGGTGTGATCTATCCACAGAAATTGTGGAAGGCCACCATTACTGTGAAAGGTTGAAACTTACCTCACCGGAGTGGTGAAAGAGTGAAGATAGTGGAAAACCAAAAGCCATTGTGATTGGCTATTTGGTGGAGCAATACATCTAAAGAAGTGCTTTTGGTTAAGCTATACTTCTGAAGAAGTGCTCTAACGGGGACGTAGGAGATTGAGCTCTGAACCTCGGTGAAAAAATCTTTGAGTCTCCTTGTTATTGATCTATTTTCGTTTTGCTGTTCTTATTGTCAATTCTATTTCAAATTCTTCTCTATACAAGTCTTACTGAATCAAAGTTGTACTAAATATTTACAATAATTTTTGTTGTTGCTGTTTTATTGAGATAAGTTTTTTTCATAAGACTTAAAAAGTTTTAAAGTTGCCTATTCACCCCCCATCTAGTCCAACTTGATTCTTTCAAATGGTATCAGAGCAAGGTTACCCCTTAAAGCTTAACAGCTTGGGTAAAATGGCCGAGGGAATAGGGTCAGCTACAGTAAGTGTAGGAAGGGTCCCTGTTTTTGATGGCACAAATTATGCTTATTGGAAAATTAGAATGAGGTGTTATCTTGAGGCCGTAAGTTATGATGTGTGGAGGGTTACAGAAAGACCTTTGCCTCCACGGGTCATACCTGAAGGGCAATCCTCATCCTCAGAACCTACACCTGGAGAAATAAGAAATTTGCAATATGATGCTCAAGCTAGAAATGCTATCTTTTCTTGCCTCAGCGTTGAAGTTTATGATCAGGGTTCTACCTCGAGCCTATCACAGCCTAATCACTTATCTATCCAATAGTGATGATATGAAGAAGCTCACACCCACTGAACTATTGGGCAAGATCTCAGCTCATGAGCTTACCTTGGGTGATGAAGTTGAGATCAAGAAGAAATCTATTGCACTCAAGGCCAAGGAGAAAGTATTAGATTCCTCTGATGATGAAGAAGAAGAAGATGCAAGCTATGAAGAGGATGAAGATGTAAGAAAATTGGCATTACTCATGAGATCAGCAAATAAAATCATGAGAAGGGTAAATGCCAAAGGTAAGTCCTCTAATCACTTCTCAAAAAGAAACCCTTTCTCTAACATTGTATGTTTTGAGTGCAATGAGAAAGGACATATAGCTGCCCGTTGCCCAAATAAAAGCAACAAAAAGGGCAAGAGCAAGAACAAAGTTGACAATGATAAAGAAAAAGCTCAAGGAAGCTACAAGAGAAGTCATCGCAAGAAAAGCTATTCAAAGAAACATTGGAGGAAAGGAAAGAAGGAGCACACATTGGTGAATGGATCATTGATGAAGAAAATTCAAGTGAAGAAACCTCCTCCTCCTCAGATGAAGAAGAGCCGAGATCCAAGGGACTAGCAGGGCTCGCCCTGGATAAATCTACACCACCTTCACCCTCAGCCTCTCTACCACTATGCCTAATGGCCAAAAATGATGAAGACAAGGTAAATGATTCTCCTTCGTATGAAGAGCTTGTAGAAATTATTAAAGTGCTTAATGATGCTTTATATGTTAAAACTGCTAAAGACAAAGCTTTAAAGAAAAATGCTACAAGCTTGATGAATAAAATTGAAACTCTTGAATCTGATATCAAGACCATGCAAGAAAAATATGATGTGCTAGAAATTAGTCAAAAAGAGCTTATAGATAAACATGAAAAACTTTCACATGGTCATTCTGTACTAAATTCTGATCATACTCTTCTTACTGATTCTCATGATTCTTTGAAAACCACACATAGACAACTTGTTAAAGATCATGATGAATTACTTAATAAATACTATGAGCTAGAAATCGATAATGAAATGCAGGATAGCAAATCTAAAAATGTTTCATCTTGCAATATTTCAATTAACTGTGATTTGCTGTCTGATGAAATGATCACTCCCAACTCATCTAGCATATGTAGTAGAAATTGCAAAAATGTTGTGTATGCTAAAGAGCTCATGACAGAAAACAATGAACTGAAATCCAAGGTAGCCAAATTTGACAAAGGATTAGAAAGATGCTTCCTTGGCAGTGCTACCCTTGATAAAATTCTTGGAGAGCAAAAGATTGTTCTGGGTAAAATGGGATTAGGTTATAAAGCCAAGTATGTGCTCAGTAAGAATGAACAACCAAAACCCAAGACAAATTTTATCAAAAGTAGGATTCAATGCTGTTATTGTCATAACTACAATCATGCTTCTAAAAATTGCAAATTTGCCTGTGTTTCATATGCTAAGGTTAATAGAAGATGCATGGTTGATGCACATTATATGTTGTTTAAGGATTTTAGGGGTAAAATGAATGTCAAATATGTTGGCCCCTCTAATCTGGATAGAAATCTTAAGGCTATCTGGGTGCCTAAGTCCTTACTTATTAATCCATTTGGCCCAAGATTGTTCAGACTAACACAAATGGACCCAAAAGTATTTGGGTACCTAAAATCAAGAAATAAACATTCTTTTTAGGTAAATTACAAGAGTGGCGGCTAGCACTGGGTTATTGACAGTGGCTGCACACAACATATGACCGGCACATCAAGGATGTTTAGCTCAGTTGAAAAGGAAAATGATCCAAGTCACAAAATCACATTTGGAGATAACAGTAAAAGAAAGGTAAAGGGAAATGGTAAAATAGCTATCTCAAATGATCACTCTATTGAAAATGTGTTGCTAGTTGATTCTTTAAATTTCAATCTCTTGTCTGTTGCTCAACTTTGTGATTTAGGATTCCTTTGTATCTTCTCCAGTAATGGAGTAACAGTTCACGACAAAAATGAAAAGCTTATTTTTAAAGGTTTAAATTTCAAAATCTCTACCTTGTTGATTTCAATTCTAACTCCTCATGTATTTCAACTTGTCTGCTTGCTAAAGTTTCACATGGTTGGCTTTGGCACAGACGACTTGGGCATGTAGGCATGTCTAATCTCAAAAAGCTTTTCAAAATGAGTTTGTAGTGGGCCTGAAGGATGTTAAATTTGAAAAGGATGAACTTTGCAGTGCTTGCCAAGCTAGCAAGCAAGTGGCAAACTCTCATCCTGCCAAAACTATCATGTCCACTACTAGGCCCCTAGAACTTCTACACATGGATGTTTTTGGTCCTACTTCATATGCAAGTATAGGTGGCAACTCATATTGCCTTGTAATTGCGGATGATTTCTCTATATTTACATGGGTATTCTTTTTGCCAAATAAAGTTGAAGTTGGAAAAATATTTAAAAAATTTGCAAACAGGGCTCAAAATGAATTTGATTGTCCTATTAAGAAAATTAGGAGTGATAATGGATCTGAATTTGTTAACACTAACATTATTGAATACTGTGATGAGTTAGGTATAAAGCATGAACTTTCAGCCACATAAACTCCTCAACAAAATGGTGTGGTTGAAAGGAAAAATAAAACTCTCACAGAACTGGCAAGAACAATGTTGGATGAATATAACACTTCTGATGTTTTCTGGGCAGAAGCTAACAATACTGCATGTCATGAAATCAACAGGCTTTATCTTCACCGACTTCTCAAGAAGACCTCATATGAGCTTTTGGTAGGAAGAAAACCTAATATCTCATATTTTCATGTGTTTGGATGCAAGGTATATATCTATAAAAAGAGAACACACTTAGGTAAATTTCAAAAAAGGTGTGATACAGGTATCATGCTAGGTTATTCTTCTAAATCTAAAGCTTATAGAGTTTTCAATAATACAACTGGGTTAGTAGAAGAAACCTATGATGTTAAATTTGATGAATCTAATGGCTCACAAGGTGAGTATGAGAATCTAGCTGATGTAGGTGAAGAAGCTCTAAAAGAATCCATGAAGAAAATGGAAATTTGTGAGATTAAGCCCAAAGAAGACAAAGATGATCTATCACCAATGTCCACAATACCTCAAGATGGATCACAACTTGAAGATAATAAAAGAAGGATAAAGGGCTGAATTTCATAAAGAGCCATCACACCATCACAAAGGATCACCCTATGTATCAAAACATTGGTGAATTTAGTAAGGGTGTTCAAACTCGCTCTAGACAAGCTTCTTTTTTTGAACATTACTCGTTTGTTTCATGTGTTGAGCCCAGATCAGTAGATGAAGCTTTGAAGGATGCAGACTGGTTTGTGGCAATGGAAGAAGAGCTCAACAACTTAAAAAGAAACAAAGTATGGAACTTAGTAGAAAGACCCACAGAACATAATGTCATTGGAACAAAGTGGGTTTTCAGAAACAAACAAGATGAAAATGGTGTGGTCACATTGAGAGCATCTAGGCTCCCCATTTGCATAAATTATGCTTACAATATAGGTTTTGGTGTTGATGACTACAAAGGATACTCAATAAAAACCGAAAATAGTCAGATTTGTTGATCAAGGCTAAGGTATTTTTCTTAGTTTTGGTTTGGGAGTTGATTCAAGCCATATAGTTAAAATCACCGTACTATTAAGAGGGATTATACATAAGAAATGATATTGGTTCATATGCAAAATCAGTAAGATTACTTGGAGCATAGGAATTTTCATATTTCTCGTCAAAAAAATCCATAGTTATATCTTGTTAGCCGAAACAATTCTCTCTGAATCAATCTTCTTTTACTTAGGCGCTCAAAGATCCTTAGTTCAAAATTCCAACCGAGCATACACCATATACGTCGGACTGATATTTGCGGTCCGACGATAAGAATTATCCTTACCGAGCGTACTCCATGTACGCCGGATCGACTTTTTTAGTCCGGCGTTAAGAGTTCTTCATTGATTATTTTCAACCAAGTATAACTATTATTCGTTGGACAAATCTGAATTCTTTCTTAAATATAGTCCGACATAATGTTATATTTTCTCTCTGAATAAAATTCTAGTCTGTGTTAAAATTTATTTTTAACCAGAAATATGAAGTCCGTTAGAGACTAAAATTCCATGTACGCCGGACCAACTTTTTCGGTCCTGCGCAAACTTGCTTCACTCTGATAAAACGAGTTGTTTTCTCTTGTACGCCGGACCAACTTTTTCGGTCCGGCGCAAACGTTGTTCGCTGGCACTAAGTTAGATCAAACCATGTGTACGTCGAACCAACTTTTTCGGTCCGGTGCCAACATAGCTTGCCTGACTAAATCAAATCATATGCACGACGGACCAATTTTATTGGTCCGACGCAAGTCTTCTTCTTGCCAGTATAAACCTCTGCTCTCTTCACTCTTACGACGGATCGATTTTTCGGTCCGGCGTGAACAGGTCTTTCTGAGTTCAACAAAATGCCTCTCAAACTATGTGCCCCGGACCAAAATTTTCGGTCCGGCGTGTGTGTAGTTTGACTTATGGTTCATACTCAGTCGAAATTCTTACTCAAAGGTAGCAGTTGACCTACTCCCATCTACCCTACCAACCCCAACTGCAAATGGCGATGTAACGGTTATTTCGTTCGTGGTCTATATATAGAATGTCTGTGTTCACAAACATAGAGAGATTTGCACATTCACATCTTTTGATATCCTGAACATCTTTGAAATCATTCAAATCATATACAACTCTTTGATCTTTAGAATTCCTGAGCCTCACTACATCAAAGAGTTTTGAGCTTCAAATTCAGAAAATCACAAACAATCATTCTGAATTTTTAGAGTACTTGCTCCAAGCTAAATCTAGTTGAGTCTAGCTACTGAACCAAGAGACAGGGCTTGTGGATAGTCTATTACTCTTGGAACTAGCTGTTCCTAGACGGTTGGAGGAGTTATTGGTGCGATCTATCCAACAGTGATTGTGAAAGGCCACCATTGTTGTGAAAGGTTGAGACTCACCTCACTGGAGTGGTGAAAGAGTCAAGATAGTGGAAAACCAAAAGTCATTTAGATTGGCTGTTTGGTGGAGCAATACTTCTAAGGAAGTGCTCTAACGGGGACGTAGGAGTGATCTCTGAACCTCGGTGAAAAATTCCTGAGTTCCCCTGTTTCTTTCTATTCTAGCTTACTATTCTCTTGTTATTTCTCATTCGAAATTCCTTTTCATAAAGAGTTTGTTTTAATAAGTGTTGTGCTGAACTTTTATAGTAAGTGTTTTCACTTCTATCTTTTTATTGAGAAAAGCCTTTAAATAACTTAAAAAGTTATAAAGTTGCCTATTCACCCCCCCCCCCTTTAGGCCAACTGGATCCTTTTAACTGGTATCAGAGCAAGGTTAACCCTTTAAAGCTTAACAGCTTGGGTAAAATGGCCGAGGGAATATGGTCATCTACAGTAAGTGTAGGAAGGGTTCCTATTTTTTATGGCACAAATTATGCTTATTGGAAAATTAGAATGAGGTGTTATCTTGAGGCCGTAAGTTATGATGTGTGGAGGGTTACAGAAAGGCCTTTGCCTCCACGGGTCATACCTGAAGGACAATCCTCATCATCGGAACCTACTCCTGGAGAAATAAGAAATTTACAATATGATCCTCAGGCTAGAAATGCTATCTTTTCTTGCCTTAGCATTGAAGTTTTTGATAGAGTCAGTAATTTGTCAACTGCTTATGATATTTGGACTACTCTTCTTGAAATTCATGAGGGAACCTCTGATATAAAAGAGGAAAAATATTTTGTTGTGAGAGAGAAATTTGATCAATTCAAAATGCTCTCTCATGAAAATGCAAATGATATGTTCTCTAGATTAAATCCTATTGTAAATGAGCTTAAAGGACTAGAAACTAAAGTTGATGATGTTGAAGTATGCAGGAAAATGATCAGAGTTTTACCACAAACATATCATAGTCTGATCACCTATCTGTCAAACAGTGGCGATCTGAAGAAGCTCACACCCACTGAGCTACTGGGCAAAATTTCAGCTCATGAACTTACCTTGGGAGATGAAGTTGAAATTAAGAAGAAATCTATTGCTCTCAAGGCCAAAGAAAAGATTCAAGACTCTTCTGATGATGAACAAGAAGAAGATACATGCTATGAAGAGGAAGAAGATGTAAGAAAATTGACATTACTCATGAGATCAACAAACAAAATCATGAGAAGGGTAAATGCCAAAGGTAAATCCTCTAACCACTTCTTAAAAAGAAACCCTTTCTCTAACATTGTCTGCTTTGAGTGCAATGAGAAAGGACACATAGCTGCCCGCTGCCCTAACAAAAGCAACAAAAAGGGCAAGAGCAAAAACAAAGATGACGATGATGAAGAAAAAGCTCAAAGAAGCTATAAAAGAAGTTATCACAAGAAGAGCCACTCCAAGAAACATTGGAGGAAAGGAAAGAAGGAGGCACACATTGGTGAATGGGTCACTGATGAAGAAAATTCGAGTGAAGAATCCTTCTCCTCATCAGATGAAGAAGAGCCAAGGTCCAAGGGACTAGCAGGGCTTGCTCTGGATGAGTCCACACCACCCTCACCCTCTCTACCTCTATGCCTCATGGCCAGGAACGATGAAGAGAAGGTAAATGATTCTCCCTCTTATGAAGAGCTAGTAGAGATCATTAAAGAGCTTAATGATGCTTTATATGTCAAAACAGCTAAAGATAAAGCTCTTAAGAAAAATGCTTCTAGCTTACTGATTAAGAATGATGTGCTTACTGCTAAAACTGAAACTCTTGAATCTGACGTTAAGGTCTTGCATGAAAAATATGACATGTTAAAAATTAGTCAAAATGAGCTCATAAAAGAACATGAAAAACTTTCACATGCTCATTCTATTTTAAATACTGATCATGCTTGTCTTATTGCCTCTCATGGTTCCTTGAAAAACACTCACATGCAACTTGTTAAAGATCATGATGAATTGCTAAATAAATATTGTGAGCTGGAAGTTGATAATGAGATACAAAGTAGCAAATCTAAAAATATTTCATCTTGTAAAGTTTCAATTAGCTGTGATTTGTTGTCTCATGAAATAATTACTCCTAGCTCACCTAGCATGTGCAATGAAAACTGCAAAAATGCTTTGTATACTAAAAAGCTCATGACTGAAAACAATGAGCTAAAATCCAAGGTAGCAAAATTTGACAAAGGATTAGAAAAATGCTTCCTTGGTAGTGCTACTCTTGATAAAATTCTTGGTGAGCAAAAGGTTGTTTTGGGCAAAAAAGGATTAGGTTATAAAGCCAAATCAGTGCCCAGAAAGAATGATCAGCTAAAACCCAAGATAAATTTTATCAAAAGTAGGACCCAATGTTGCTATTGTCATAACCACAATCATGCTTCTACAAACTGTAAATTTGCCTGTGATCCATATGCTAAAGTTAATAGAAGATGCAAGGTTGATGCTCACTATATGCTGTTTAAGGATTTTAGGGGTAAAATGAATGTTAGATATGTTGGTCCCTCTAATCTGGACAAAAATCTTAAGGCTATTTGGGTGCCTAAGTCTTTACTTACTAATCCTTTTGGACCCAAAATTGTTCAGACTAACACTAATGGACCCAAAAGTATTTGGGTACCTAAAATCAAGAAATGACCATGTTTTAGGTGAACTACAAGAATGGTGGCCGACATTGGGTTATTGACAGTGGTTGCACACAACATATGACCGGCACACCAAGGATATTCACCTCAGTCGAAAAAGAGAATGATCCAAGTCATAAGATTACATTTGGAGATAACAGCAAAAGAAAGGTAAAAGGAAATGGTAAGATAGTCATCTCCAATGATCACTCTATTGAAAATGTACTACTAGTTGACTCTTTAAACTTTAATCTTTTGTCTGTTGCTCAACTCTGTGATTTAGGTTTTTACTGTATCTTTTCAATTAATGGGGTAACAGTTCTTCACAAAAACGAAAAACTTATTTTTAAAGGTTTCAGATTTCAAAATCTCTACCTCGTTGAATTTAATTCTAACTCCTCATGCATTTCAACTTGTCTGCATGCTAAAGTTTCACTTGGGTGGCTTTGGCACAGACGACTTGGGTATGTAGGTATGTCTAATCTCAAGAAGCTTTTAAAAAACGAGCTAGTAGTGGGCTTGAAGGATGTTAAATTTGAAAAGGATAAGCTTTGTAGCGCTTGTCAAGCAGGCAAGCAAGTTGCTAATCCTCATCCTGCAAAAAATATCATGTCCACTACTAGGCCTCTAGAACTTCTGCATATGCATGTTTTTGGCCCTACCTCATATGCAAGTATAGGTGGCAACTCATACTGTCTTGTAATTGTGGATGATTTCTCTAGATTTACATGGGTATTCTTTTTGCCAAACAAAAGTGATGTTGGAAAAATATTTAAAACTTTTACAAAAAGAGCTCAAAATGAATTTGATTGTCCTATTAAGAAGATCAATGGATCTGAATTTGTCAATACTAACATTATTGAATACTATGATGAGTTAGGTATAAAGCATGAACTTTTAGCCACATACACTCCTCAACAAAATGGTGTAGTTGAAAGGAAGAATAGAACTCTCATAGAAATGGCAAGAACAATGTTGGATGAGTATAATACTTCTGATGCATTCTGGGCTGAAGCCATCAACACTGCATATCATGCAATTAATAGGCTTTATCTTCACCGACTTCTCAAGAAGACACCATATGAGCTTCTGGTAGGAAGAAAACCGAATATCACATATTTTCGTGTTTTTTGGATGCAAGGTGTACATCTACAAAAAGAGAATACACCTAGGTAAATTTCAAAAGAGGTGTGATACAGGTATCATGCTAGGTTACAACTCTAAATCTAAAGCTTATAGAGTTTTCAACAACGCAACTGGTTTAGTAGAAGAAACCTATGATATTAAGTTTGATGAGTCTAATGGCTCACAAGGTGAGCATGATAATTTAGATGATGTAGGAGAAGAACCTTTAAGAGAATCCATGAAGAAAATGGAAATTGGTGAGATCAAGCCTGAAGAAAACAAAGATGATCAACAAACAATGTCCACAATACCTCAAGATGGATCCCAACTTGAAGATGATGAAAAGAAGGATGAAGGACTGAACTTCATAAAAAGCCATCGCACCATAACCAAGGATCATCCTGTAGATCAAATCATTGGTGATTTTAGTAAGGGTGTTCAAACTCGTTCTAGACAAGCAACCTTCTGTGAACATTACTCTTTTGTCAGTTGATGAAGCTTTGAAGGATGCTGATTGGATTGTGGCAATGGAAGAAGAGCTCAATAATTTTGAAAGAAACAAAGTCTGGAACTTAGTGGAAAGACCCTCAGATCATAATGTTATTGGAACAAAATGGGTCTTCAGAAATAAACAAGATGAAAGTGGTGTGGTCAGTCGAAACAAAGCAAGGGTGGTAGCTCAAGGGTACTCTCAAGTTGAAGGTCTGGATTATGGAGAAATATATGCACCTGTAGCTAGATTTGAAGCCATACGGTTCCTTCTAGCCTTTCCTTGTCATTTCAATATTACTCTTTTTCAAATGGATATTAAAAGTGCTTTTCTTAATGGAATCATTGAAGAAACTGTTTATGTTGAACAACCTCCTGGTTTTGAAGATATAAAGTTTCCCAATCATGTATATAAGTTGTCTAAGGCTCTTTATGGTCTAAAACAAGCCCCAGGGCCTGGTATGAGCACCTTAGAGACTCCTAACTAGAAAAGAATTTCAAAATTGGGAAGGTTGATCCAACATTATTTCTAAAAGACTTCAATGGTACATTAATGATTTGCTAAATTTATGTTGATGACATTATCTTTGGAAGTACTAATCTATCTCTATGCAAGGAATTTAGTAATCAAATAGCTAAAGAATTTGAAATGTCAATGATGGGAGAGCTTACCTTCTTTCTGGGATTTCAAGTCAAGCAATTAAAGGAAGGGACTTTCATTTCACAAGAGAAATATATTAAAGACCTTCTCAAGCGATTTAATCTGGAAGAATGCAAGCCTATCAAAACTCCTATGGCAACCAATACACATCTTGATCAAGATATAGGAGGTAAGTCTGTTGATCAAAAATTGTTTAGATCTATGATAGGCTCCCTACTGTACTTAACAGCATCTAGGCCAGACATCATGTTTAGTGTATGCATGTGTGCTAGATTTCAAGCTGCACCTAAAGAAGTGCATCTTAGTGCAGTAAAAAGGATTTTCAGATACTTAAAGCATACTCCTTGTTTCGGTTTGTGGTACCCTAAAGGTGCTTCTTTTGAACTTCTTGGCTATTCAGATTCTGACTATGCCGACTGCAAAGTTGATCGAAAAAGCACTTCTGGGGGTTGTCATTTACTTGGAAGATCTTTAGTATCTTGGTATTCTAAGAAGCAAAATTCAGTAGCACTCTCAACCACGAGGTCAATATGTAGTCAGCAGCGCTTGTTGTGCTCAAATCCTTTTTATTAAACAAACCTTTTTGGATTATGGTGTTATATTTGAAAATGTGTCTCTATTGTGTGATAATGAAAGTGCAGTGAAAATTGCCAACAATCTAGTCCAGCATTCTAGAACTAAGCATATTGAAATGAGACATCACTTTATACGTGATCATGTTGGTAAAGGTGACATTATGCTTAGTCATGTAAGGACTGAAGATCAGCTGGCTGATATTTTCACTAAACCACTTGATGAAGCTAGATTTTCAAAATTAAGAAATGAACTGAATATTCTTGCTTTCTCAAATATTGCTTAATTCTTGAAGTGACACATTAAGGGGGAGTCAAGTTTGCTTATCATGCATATCTTGCTATCTTTATGTGAACAAAGCAATTATCAGTGCTGATATAACTATGAGGTTTATTTTCAAATGAAGTTTCCTTAAAAATAACAATACTATAAAATTGCTGCTAAAACTCTCATCTTTCCTTAATATTATATTACTCTTCTGTAACACCCCAATTTTTGCTTTAAGTGTTATTTTATTGTCATTTATGCAATTTGAGATTTATTGGGATTTTTCTGGATTTATTGGAATTTATTTTGAGAATTAAGTAATTAGCCTCTTTGAGAAAACCAATTAAATATCTGCATAGTCAAAATAAAGTTTTGCCAAAAATATTTTATTTGAACTCAAAATGTCTCAAAGTATTTATGAGAATTTTCTTGGATTTTTCCTGATATTTTAATTGCCTTAAATGAATTAATCTAATTTCAGGAATTATTTTAAATCAAAAAGCTTTTGAAAATCGGTGAAACGATCTTGGTCAAAGATCAGGCGCACGCGTAACCCGCCAGCCGCCGCCGCCGCTCGTGTGGACCGTTGGATCGGATCGTGCGGTCCTCTTTCCTCGGCGAAACCCTAGCGCGTGTGTCGTTGAATCGAGATCAAGCGGTCGGGATCGCTTCGCGTTGTTTTGGTAAGTTTAGATCTCGCCCGTTGGATTTGGAAAGAGCGGATCGGATCGTATCGCCCGGGAATCAATCGTGGCTGTTCATCTTGGATCGGACGGTCGTCAGTCGTCGTCTCTGATCCGGTTTCCGTTTCGCCGCCTCGCGCCGTCTCCGCCGCAGATTGCTTAGGGTTTCCTTCCCTGCACGCATGCCGAGGCTATAAAAGCCGCTGCTCGCACCCCGATAATCGTCACCTCAGTATGCACCTTCCTGCTTAGCATCTTCGCTTGTTTCGCCGCCGTCGTCGCTCGGGAACTCGCCGTAGTTGCAGAAGCACCGCCACTAGCTTTCTCGCCTTTTTCGCCACCGTCAAGCCGCCGTTCACCGCACCGGTTCCAGATTCACACTCGTCGCGTCGATCTGC
Source organism: Otatea glauca (assembly GCA_036346275.1). NCBI lineage: Eukaryota > Viridiplantae > Streptophyta > Magnoliopsida > Poales > Poaceae > Otatea > Otatea glauca. Next base: position 24,080,402 of record CM070716.1, read on the forward strand.
GTCGGAGCCGCTATTTCTTCCTCGACGGAGTCGTTTTGTTCGCCGTTCGGGTGGTCGTCTTCCTCTGCCCCGGTGAAAAGCCGCCGCCGTTCAGCCATCTTCGTCTCGGAGCTCGGACAGCCATTGGATCTTCCGTGGACGTCTCAGATCGTGCTGCGTCGCTTCGTCTACAGTGAACAGCTCGGGTAAGCGTGGACCGTTGGATTCGGTCTGTTCGGTTAAGATCGCGCCGCGTGTGCATTAGAGCGGTAGACATCGGATCGTCGCCCGGATGCACGCCGCGTGTCGAGCATCGCGACGGGCGCATCGCAGCCGATCCGGTGTCGCCGGCGTGGCGCGGCGAGGCGAGGCGCCAGTGGCGCGCCCACGGTGAACCCGAGGCGGTTCCGTGGACCGAGTCCATGGACTAGGCAACGTGTCACCACGCGATTGGTCCGAGTCGTACGACGCCGCCGTGGCGCAATAAAGATCTTTTCATTAGAAAATATTTCGGAAAATCGGAATTCTATTTTCTGTATTTTCATATTTATTCAAACTTCAAAAGGCTATGTCTTTTGCATTTTAACTCGGATTTGAGTGATTCAAATTACTAAAAATTTGTAAAATCAAGATATATTTATTGGTGAATTTTATTTTATTCTTGGAGTTTGATTGCTCTTTGGTTTTGTGTTTATTTGCTATTTTGGCTTCGTTTCGCGTAGACGTTGAACTGCTCGTAGATCCGGAGCAAGATTCGTCGCTTCAAGACCCAAGCTCAGAGCAAGACCAGCACCTACTCCAAGGCAAGTTGTGCTTTGATCAGGTTGCACCTAATTTCACCAAATTGCTATTTTGTCTCTTAAATAATGCATGATATTTTATGTGTATAAATGATTTCAATTAATCTGGGAATTAGATGATATGCCTAATTGAATTAAATCACACCTTGTCAATTTTATGCCATGATCTAATTGTCACCCTAGGATGTGGAATTATAGTTGGTTAATATTAATAATCAACATGAGACTAGTTAGACCGTCGTAGATTGCTTAGCCATGCCACGTCATCACATGTATCCTAATGTTGATACTTAATCTTGACTAATGGAATATGGAACAATGTTTAAGAATTTGTGTGTCATGTGTTGTCACACAGTGCTATCAAGTTGTCATGGCGAGGAGGTCACACAACTAGATTGAAATGTTGGTGGCACGTGGTGCTTGGTAATCAACTGGGGTGGTAATGATTTAGATTGGGGCAAGTGGCAAGGGGCAGTGTGCCAAGGTGGGCCAGGATTAGCAGGGGTATGTGGAAGTCTTGCCATAATCACTCTAAGGACTTAACCTTGCAAGCCTTTGACCTGAGTCTTTCTTGCAACCACATGTCTGGAATGGGACAGCCTTGCTAAATAATTTGTGAAGCCTAGATTTTGGTACTGTCGTGGTGAATAGTGAGTCCTGAGTTTACGGATTAACTCACATGGCGTAAGAGGGGAGCCCTGTTGTGGTGGTTTAACCCTTCAAGTGTTGAAACCTTAGCGAAAGATCGGGTCTAGGTGTAGCATTGTAAAGGCTTTGTTATGATCACTCGCCTTGGTGGTGTTTGGTTGTATCGTGTGGGTAAAGTGCATAACCTCTGCAGAGTGTACAATCTATTCGAATAGCCATGCTCACGGTATTGGGCAATGCTCGGAATTACCAGTTAAGGGTTAGACTTTTGTTAAACAAAAACTTGTTGGGATGGCAAGGTGCCATGGAAAGTGAAAAATGATTTAGGATTGAGAAACTTGGTTACTTTAGAAATGCTGAATTTATTAATTACTGTATTTGTTTTACTGCTTTTTTTCAATCTATTTAATGTATTCTTGTTAAATGCTACTTTATTGCAAAATATCCTTATTAGCCATTCCTTTGGATTAAGCCAAGCATATAGAATATTAGACTTGCATTGTTGTGCACAACTTGTTAAGTGCTTTATGTACTCACCCCAACAACAACAACTTCAGAAGAGGAAGAATCTACGCCTTTCGTGGAGGAGGATTATATGGATGCAAATGCTTAGAGTCCGAGCCTCGTCGGTTACTGCATGTGAATCGGGAGTGCTGCGCTTATTTATTTTCATTCGCCGCTTATTTGCTATTTCTTTTATAAGCCCGGTGTGGCAATAATCATGTAAGACAACGATTCATCGTTAATTATGAAAGTTATGCTATATTCCGCTGTGTATGACTGTGATAGCATCTATGTTGAGCCTGTGTGCACTAGCGTGATCCTGGACTAGTGCAGTATACACAGAGGGTCCAGATTTGCAAATTCGGGTCCCGACATCTTCCCTAAAACATTGCAGTCAGGATAATGAGTTTCAGAAGGAAATATTCATTCAAAAATAGAAAACATAAACTATTCAGCACATGAGTTATCTATTTCTTGAGCTTGAGTTAATCATACTCATGCTCTTATGAAAAATTAAGGCTCATATATCCCTTCTTAAAACTTTTTGAGTTTATTGGGTGATTAATTTTTATATTAAAGGTTATTCTAAGATTTCTCTACAAATTTGAGTGTTTTTCTTAAAAAAAAAGGGGTCTCAGAAAGTCTTCAATTAGCTATTTCTGTATTTTCCTTCCAGAACTATGTCTGTGCACCTCGGACTGTTGCCTTAAAACCAAACCGAGTGTTTCTCAACTACGGCGGACCAGTTTTATTGGTCCGGCGCAAATGGAAAGCCTTCAGAACTCGGTTCGACGCAGACTGAAAAGCAGTCCACGACATATTCGACAATAGCTCTGTCATCTATGCCTTATCTTTTTCAAATCGTTTTTGAACTCAATCTTCTAAATATCTTATCTCTGCTGTTCACGTCAAAATTCTATCTACTTAGGGCTTATCTCTGTCAAACTTGTCCAAATTTGGTAACAAAATTCTTGGATTCCCTGGTTACAATCCCATCTACTCCTTCATAAAGAGATCTCCTCAAAGTACGGCAATTGCAATCGTTACTTTCCTATGCTTGTCCGTATTGCCTTTATTGCGGCTTTTGCTCTTAAGAATCCGTGCTATTTATACCGTCCTCTTTTTCAGACGTTTCTCATAATTTCTTGATCTTCACCAAAACTCCTTTGACCAAAGTTCATCTCATTAAGCTTCTCGCAAAACCCCTGATCACATTCTCTTCACACCGAAGCTCATCCTGAACGGGTGTTTAGCAACGGTGTTCAAATCTGCTTAAGCTTCTGCGACTAGGGTTCTGTAAGTTCTTCAATCTTATCCCTTCTTGTTGCTAGATCGAAACCCTAGTTAGAAATCATCTCTTAAGGTCCTTTTTTCTGTCAATTAGGCTGTTCTTCAAATTCTTGCGCTTGACATTGTCAGTAATCAGCCTCTGCTTTTCATCAAAGTCAACTTAGTATTTCTGCTTGAGAAAAGAAGTCTGAGTCAAGATGAGTTCTGATAATCCTGACAAAAGAGGGCTCTTCGGAAAAATTGCTGATAAAATCAAAGGGAAGAAGAAAGCCAAAACAGATAGATCTAGTCAAGCCCAGGAATCAGGTAAAGTAGTAAAGAAAGTAACTACTAAACCACAAAAAAGGGGGAAACAACCTGTGCCACATGATTCCCCTTCTTCTTCAGATGACAGTGACTATGATGAAAGGATCAAGATGGCCTAGAGGGGGGTGAATAGGCAACTTTTAAAAATTTCAAATAAGTTTGAAAAACTTTTCTCAAAAAAAAATAGGAGCGGAAGCAATTAGCATAAGTATCCAGCACAATACTTGTTCAAGAGAAAAGAATACGAAAGAGAAACAGTAAACCAAGCAAGCAATAACAAAAAGAAACAGGGGAACTCAGGAATTTTTCACCGAGGTTCAGAGATCACTCCTACGTCCCCGTTAAAGCACTTCCTTGGAAGTTTTGCTCCACCAAACAGCTAATGTCAAATAGCTTTTGGTTATCCACTATCTTGACTCTTTCACTACTCCAGTGAGGTGAGTCTCAACCTTTCACAGCAATGGTGGCCTTCCACAATCATTATTGGATAGGTCGCACCAACAAATTCTCCAACCGTCTAGGAATAGCTAGTTCCAAGAGTAATAGACTATCCACAAGTCCTGTCTCTTGGTTCAGTAGCTAGACTCAACTAGATTTAGCTTGGAGCAAGTATTCTAACAATTCAGAAGGGTGGTTTGTGATTTTCTGAGTTGAAGCTCAAAAACTCTTTGATGGAATGAAGCTCAGGAATTCTAAAGATCAAAGAGTTGTATGCGATTGAAAAGATGTTCAGAATGTGAAAGTGCAATAGCTCTGCTTAAGTTTTGTGAACACATGCAATCTATATATAGCCCCTAAATAGAAATAACCGTTACACCTGTCTTTTGCCCGTTGGGAGTTGGTAGGGTAGATGGGGTAGGTCAACAGCTACCTTTTGGAAATATTTTTGAGAGAGTGAATCGAAAGTCAAACTACACACACACCGGACCGAAAAATTTGGTCCGGGGTACATGGTTCTGAGAGGCATAGCTGAGCTCAGAAGGACCTATTTACGCCGGACCGAAAAAAAACGGTCCGTCGTAAGAGTGAGAGATCAGATGTTTATACTGGTATGTAGAGGATTTGAGTCAGACCAATAAACTTAGTCCGTCGAGCAGGATTTTACTTAGCCAAGCAAGCTATGTTAGCCTAGGACCGAAAAAGATGGTCCAGCACGCACATGATTTAATCTAACTTAGTACCAGCGGACAAAGTTTGCGCAGGACCCAAAAAGATGGTCCGGCGTATAAGAAACAAACGACTGGTTTTATCTGAGGAGAACTTGTTTGCGCTGGACCGTAAAAGATGATCCGGTGTACACATAGAATTCAGATCTTAATCATACTTCATTTTTCTAACATTTTAGTATGGACCAGAATGATATTTGAGGTGAATATAATTTATGTCAGACTAAAATAGAAGAAAGAATTTAGATTTGTCCGATGAACACTTGTTATATTAAATTGAAAAGGATTCTTAACGCCGACCCAAAGGTTGGTCCGGCGTACATGGTGTGCGCCTAAGGATACTTCTTGTTGCCGGGCCCAAAAGGTCGGTCCGGCGTGCATGATGTACGCTCGGTTGAAGTTTGGAACGAAGGATCTTTGAGCGCTTGAACCAGAAAGAAGTTTTTGGTCCAGAGAGAATTGTTTTTGGCTAAGATAGAATAATGATTTAGGAGAGAGACATGAAAAAGAGTCCTATGCTCCAAGAAATCTTTTAGTGACTTTGCACATGAACCAAGATCATTTCTTATGAATAGACCCTCTTAATAGTACGGTGATCTAACTAAGTGGCTTAAATCAACTCCCAAGCCAAAAACTAAAACAAACACCTTAGCCTTACTATCAGATCTGACTTCTTTTGATTTTCACCGAGTAACCTCTTTAGTCATCAACACCAAAACCTATATACTAAGCACAAATTACATAAATAGGGAGCCTAGATGCTCTCATATGAGCCTGATGCATACATATCTTCTAATGAAGAAATAGAGCTCTCTAGTGAAACTGACATGATTGTTGGGCATGAGCTAAGTACATGGGGGGGAAGAAACTAAGATCAGTGAGATTGGTTCCAGAAAAAATCTGGTTTCCCTTTGATAGACCCCCCTTTAATGAGCAATTTATCACCCCCTTTTAGAAAAACATACCTTTGGGTACAAAAACAAGAAAAATAAGAGTGGCAAACTCTTGTCAGCCTTGTGTAAGCAGCAGTATGTAGATTGGAACCAAATCAGCTCTGTTCTAGTCTCAAACAGAATATTGGACTGTGTCAGATCAACACCAGGACTTGCTGCACAAATGTCTTCCATTGGACCAGCTTGGAATGAAAGCAAAATATTAGAATTTTATGCTTCTCTGTTGGTAAATAAGAACAGGCACTATATTCTGTTTACTATTGATAGGAAAAAGAGAAAGGTGAGATCACCTCGCTTGAAGTGCTATTGAGCCTCAAGTTCTCTCGCTAAATGTAACTAGGATACATGATAGGATGTTTCCTGGAAATAGATGGAGGCAGATTGACGACATGCCTGATTTACAAGTATCTGCTCACATCTATAGAGATATTAATGAGGCTGGGTTCAATGCTAATAGGGTTCATTGCTTGTCTGTCGAAGCCAAAGCTCTGCTCTTGATTCTTAGACACACAATTTACCCTAAGACTGGATACAAAGAGGGAGTAACTCCATGTCTCGCTTGGTTGTTACATCTAATTCTGTCAAAACAACCCATTGATCTGATAGATTATATCTTTGGAGAAATGGAAGAAGCTATTTACAGGAAATTGAGCAGTCCTCTTCCTTTTGCCATACAAATCACTCAGATGTTTTTGGCTCAAGGAATCATCTCCTAGCTTGAGATGGATAGAAATTTTAATTGTCGACCCAAACAATACAAGATGCCCAAGCCAACAACGGATGAAGAAAGGCCAGTCAGACTTTCTACTCCTCCACTTCCAGCAATACATGAGCCTAGTGCTCAAGAAGATACTGAGAAAAATGCTAGTTCAGGCAATGCTGGTAGAGCTCCAAGTTATAGCTATCATGCTCAGGAATATTTCTCACCAGCTACCCCTCATACACCTACAGAAATACTGGGCTATGGCTCTGAGAGTTTGAGTCATCAGATTTTTGGATAGCATGAAGGCACTGAGATTCTTGTAAGCTCTGAATCTCATCATGAAGATGAAGAAAATCACAAACTGCAAGAATTAGCTGCAGCAGCAAGATTCATGGAAGCTCAAAGTTTTCCACAAGCAGTTCATGAACATGAAGCAGGTGGTTCAAAGCCACATCAGGGACATATGCCAACTTTCACTCAGCAATCTTCTGAAGACTCTCATCATTCTCATCACTCTGAATTTGCTGAGCCTGCATTTTCACATGATTATGGTCATCAACCATCTTGGTGGGACTCACAGCCAGGTTGGTTCACATCATTTGAGCAACAGTATAATACTGATCTCAGGAATGCTTAAGAAAATTTTGAAGAAGAAAGGAGATTGGCTGCCCAGAGACATGAGGAACAAATGGCAGCAATTCACCAACAGCAATAAATGATGCAAAAGATCTATCAAGACCAATCAAATCTCAGGGATGAAACATATAAAAGGTTTGATATGATCAGAGGCAATCAATGGTATCTGAGGAAGTGGATAGGTGAGATCAAAACTGAACAGCTCGTGGTCAAAGACAGGCTATATGATCTAAATAAGAAGTAGAATAGTCAAAACGCCCAAATTGACAAATTTGCTAAAAATATGTACAAGAACTTTGACAAGACTGGCAGTTGTTTGGATTGGCAAGGAGATATGTCTGATTATCTTCGGGACTACTCTGAAGATGCTAGAAATATTTTGGTATCTAATCAGGAATAAATTGCACAGCTCTTATTGGATAAGACAGATGAAACTCAAGAGCTAATCAGAAATGTCCAGCAAGACCTCAATGAACTCACGTTCAACCCTCAGCCTGGTGATCCTGATTATCCTAGTTGGCATGATCAAGCTATGGCTACTCCTCTCTCTGATAAAGACCAAAAGCAATCATCGTCTTCTCCTCCAAGAAGAAGCACAAGTTCCAGAATGACAGTATGTTGAAGAGAACTTTTTCTAAGCGCAAGAAGTGATCTTTTTGGCAATTGATGCCAAAGGGGGAGAAGAATTAGTAAGGATTAGTGATTAAAGAAGTTTAGTAATTAGTACTCTTAGTGTGTTCTCTTTGTATAAACTCGTTATAATAAAACCTTTTCTGCAGTTTTATTGATTCCTGGTTTTATTAAAGTTTCTCGGTTAAGCTTATCTAAGTGCTTCGTTGATTTCCTTATTTGTTTAAATCCCAAAGCATGCATTCAGGGGGAGTATAAAATACTTAAGACATTTAAACTACTTATTTGTTCTATCAGACTAACTTGTATCTGCAGGATAAGTATTCCTTTTATAGCTCTAAGCAGTATATCAAAGGTATTGTCATCAATCACCAAAAAGGGGGAGATTGAGAGCATCTAGGCTCCCCATTTGCATAAATTATGCTTACAATATAGGTTTTGGTGTTGATGACTAAAAAGGATACTCAATAAAAACCGAAAATAGTCAGAGATGTTGATCAAGGCTAAGGTATTTTTCTTAGTTTTGGTTTGGGAGTTGATTCAAGCCATATAGTTAAAATCACCGTACTATTAAGAGGGATTATACATAAGAAATGGTTCATATGCAAAATCAGTAAGATTACTTGGAGCATAGGAATTTTCATATTTCTCCTCAAAAAAAATCCATAGTTATATCTTGTTAGCCAAAACAATTCTCTCTGAATCAATCTTCTTTTACTTAGGCGCTCAAAGATCCTTAGTTCAAAATTCCAACTGAGCGTACACCATGTACGTCGGACCGATATTTGCGGTCCGACACTAAGAATTATCCTTACCAAGCGTACTCCATGTACGCCGGACCGACTTTTTCAGCCCGGCGTTAAGAGTTCTTCATTTATTCTTTTCAACCAAGTATAACTATTATTCGTTGGACCAATCTGAATTCTTTCTTAAATATAGTCCGACATAATGTTATATTTTCTCTCTGAATAAAATTCTAGTCGTGTTAAAATTTATTTTTAACTGTAAATATGAAGTCATTATGCACTAAAATTCCATGTACGTCGGACCAACTTTTTCGGTCCTACGCAAACTTGTTTCACTCTGATAAAACCAGTTGTTTTCTCTTGTACGCCGGACCAACTTTTTCGGTCCAGCGCAAACGTTGTTCACTAGCACTAAGTTAGATCAAACCATGTGTACGTCGGACCAACTTTTTCGGTACGGCACAAACTTTGTTCGCTAACACCAAGTTAGATCAAACCATGTGTACGTCGGACCAACTTTTTCGATCCGACGCCAACATAGCTTGCCTGGCTAAATCAAATGCACGACGGACCAATTTTATTGGTCCGACGCAAGTCTTCTTCTTGCCAGTATAAACCTCTGCTCTCTTCACTCTTACGACGGACCGATTTTTTGGTCCGGCGTGAACAGGTCTTTCTGAGTTCAACAAAATGCCTCTCAAACTATGTACCCTGGACCAAAATTTTCGGTCCGGCGTGTGTGTAGTTTGACTTATGGTTCATACTCAGTCGAAATTCTTACTCAAAGGTAGCAGTTGACCTACCCCATCTACCCTACCAACCCCTAACGGGCAAATGGCAAGTGTAACGGTTGTTTCTGTTCAGGGTCTATATATAGAATGTCTGTGTTCACAAACATAGAGAGCTTTGCACATTCACATCTTTTGATATCCTGAACATCTTTGAAATCATTCAAATCATATACAACTCTTTGATCTTTAGAATTCTTGAGCCTCACTACATCAAAGAGTTTTGAGCTTCAAATTCAGAAAATCACAAACAATCATTCTGAATTTTTAGAGTACATGCTCCAAGCTAAATCTAGTTGAGTCTAGCTACTGAACCAAGAGACAGGGCTTGTGGATAGTCTATTACTCTTGGAACTAGCTGTTCCTAGACGGTTGGAGGAGTTATTGGTGCGATCTGTCCAACAGTGATTGTGGAAGGCCACCATTGCTATGAAAAGTTGAGACTCACCTCACTGGAGCGGTGAAAGAGTCAAGATAGTGGAAAACCAAAAGTCATTGAGATTGGCTGTTTGGTGGAGCAATACTTCTAAGGAAGTGCTCTAACGGGGACGTAGGAGTGATCTCTGAACCTCGGTGAAAAATTCCTGAGTTCCCCTGTTTCTGTCTATTCTAGCTTACTATTCTCTTATTATTTCTCATTCGAAATTCCTTTTCATAAAGAGTTTGTTTTAACAAGTGTTGTGCTGAACTTTTATACTAAGTGTTTTCACTTCTATCTTTTTATTGATAAAAGCCTTTAAATAACTTAAAAAGTTATAAAGTTGCCTATTCACCCCCCCCTCTAGGCCAACTTGATCCTTTCACACATGCAACAAAGCAAGGCTAGTTGCTTAAGGATACTCTAAAGTTGAAGGTTTGGATTATGGAGAAACATATGCACCTGTAGCTCGACTTGAAGCAATATGGTTCCTTCTAGCCTTTGCTTGTCATTTTAATATTACTCTTTTTCAAATGGATATTAAAATTGCTTTTTTTTAATAGAATCATTGAAGAAATTGTATATGTTGAACAACCTCCTGGCTTTGAGGATATGAAATTTCTCAATCATGTATATAAGTTATCTAAGGCTCTATATGGTTTGAAACAAGCCCCTAGGGCATGGTATGAGCGCCTTAGAAACTCTCTATTAGAAATGAATTTCAAAGTTGGGAAGACTGATCCAACATTATTTCTAAAAGACTCAATGGTACATTAATGATTTGCTAGATATATGTTGATGATATTATCTTTGGAAGTACTAATATGTCTCTGTGCAAAGAATTCAGTAATCAAATGGCTAAAGAGTTTGAAATGTCAATGATGGGAGAGCTTACATTCTTTCTGGGATTTCAAGTTAAGCAATTGAAGGAAGGGACTTTTATCTCACAAGAAAAGTATATTAAAGACCTTCTTAAGCGCTTTAATCTGGAAGAATGCAAGCCTCTTAAAACTCCTATGGCAACTAATACACATCTTGATCAAGATGTGGGAGGTAAATCTGTTGAACAAAAGTTATATAGATCCATGATAGGTTCTTTACTTTATTTAACAGCATCTAGGCCAGATATCATGTTTAGTGTTTGCATGTGTGCTAGATTTCAAGCTGCACCTAAAGAAGTACATCTTAGTGCAGTAAAAAGGATTTTCAGATACTTAAAGCATACTCCTTGTTTTGGCTTATGGTATCCGAAAGGTGCTTCTTTTGAACTTCTTGGCTACTCAGATTCTGATTATGCCGGTTGCAAAGTTGATCGAAAAAGCACTTCTGGGGGTTGTCATTTACTTGGAAGATCTTTAGTGTCTTGGTGTTCAAAGAAACAAAATTCAGTAGCACTTTCAATCAAGTGAATATGTTCTTCGCAGCATAGTTGTTGTGCTCAAATTCTTTTTATTAAACAAACCTTTTTGGACTATGGTATTAAGTTTGAAAATGTACCTCTGTTATGTGATAATGAAAGTGTAGTGAAAATAGCCAACAATCCAGCCCAGCATTCCAGAACTAAGCATATTGAAATTAGACATCACTTCATACATGATCATGTTGCTAAAGGTGACATTATGCTTAGTCATGTAAGGACTGAGGTTCAATTGGCTGATATTTCCACTAAACCACTTGATGAGGCTAGATTTTCAAAATTAAGAAATGAACTAAATATTCTTGCTTTTTCAAATATTGTTTGATTCTTTGAAATATCACACTAAGGGGGAGTCAAGTTTGCCTGCTATGCATATCTTGCTACCTTCATGTGAACAAAATAATTATAAGTGCTGAAGCAGAAATAATAAGATTATATAATTAATATTATCATATAATCTTCAAAAAAAAGGGGAAGTCATAAAGATGTTGCTGAAAGCCTTTTCTTTCCCTATTTTTATGTTATACTTTCCTAAACACACAGAAATTAGGTAAATTGAATTTTAGAAAAACAGAACATACTAGAATACACTTCAATGAAATACTAAAAATCTAAACTATTCAGCACCTGAGTCTTTTTCTTTGAGCTTGAATAAATCATATTCATTCTATTAAACAAAAAAAGGGCTCATACATTCCCATTTGAAATCCAACATCTCCTGAATTTATTGATTGATTGATCTATATATTAAGATTATTCTAAGATTCCTCATTAAACTTGTGTGTGACCCTTAAAAGAGAGATCTCAGAAAATCTTTAAGAAATTAGTTATATCTGTATTTTTTAAAGTTCAAGACTATGTCTATGTTCTACGGACTGCTGGCCAAACCGAGAGATTTCCAACCACTGCGGACCAACTATGTCTTATACGTACACGGTCCGGTGCAGATGGAAAATCATCAGGACTCGGTCCGGCGCAAATAAAGGGTTTTCAGATCTATCTGAAAAAGCTATCCGAGACATGTACGACAATAGCTCTGTTATCTAAGCACTTACCTTTTTCAAACCATGTTCATCTCAAAATTCTAAAAATCTTATCCTTGCTATACTCATCAAAATCTTTCCTATTCTTAGGACTTATCTCTGCTAAACCTATTCGAATTTGGTAACCACCTTCTTGATTTCTCTGTTTTTCGACCCCACCTAATAAAGAAACTTCCTTCAAAACCGGGCAGTTAGAGCCGTTACTTTCCCCATGTGTTGTCCGTATTCAAAACGACTGCAATAACTTCCGTATTCTATTCCTCGCATCGTGCGCTACTTATAGCTTCATCTTCTTCAGAAGTCTCTCAAGCTTTTTGATTCTTAATATCCTCAAATCCTTTCGTTGCCTGTTCTTGAGCGCAAGACCCTCTCTTCACCGAAGCACATCTTAACCAGGTGGTTGGCAACGGTGCTCTGTTGTGCTCAAGACATTGCTTCTAGGATTCTGTAAGTTCTTCAATCTTTATATCTTATCCTTGCTTAGATTGAAACCCTACGTTAGAAATCTTTTCTTAAGGTCATCTCTCTGTTCCTTAGGCTGTTCTTCAGTTTTTGCGAGTTGCATTGTCAGTTAGCAGCCAGCTCGTTGTCAACCAAGTCAGCATAATATTTCTGAGGAAGTCTTAGTCAAAATGAGTTCAGATAACCCAGACAAAAGAAGTCTACTTGGAAAAATTGCTGATAAGGTCAAAAGGAAAAAGAAATCAAGAACAGATAGCTCTAGTCAACAACAATCTGGTGGAGTTGTAAAGAAAGTAACATCTAAACCACCAAAAAGGGGGAAACAACCACTGCCACATGATTCTCCCTCTTCTTCTTCAGAAGATAGTGACTATGAGCCTAGTGCAGACATATCTTCTGATGAAGAAATAGAGCTTGTTGGTGAAATTGACATGATCATTGGGCATGAGCTAGCTACCCTAGGAGGAAAGAAACTAAGAGCTCCTAGATTGGAGCAAGAAAGAGTTTGGTTTCCTTTTGATAGACCTCTTTTTAATGAGCAATTCATCACCATATTCCAGAAAAACATATATATGGGTTATAAGAATAGGAAAAATAAGAGTGGTAAACTCTTGTCAGCCTTGTGCAAGCAACAGTATGTGGACTGGAACCAGATTAGCTCAGTCCTAGTATCAAATAGAATTCTAGATTGTGTAAGGTCAACTCTCGCCTTGTTTGCACTTATGTCTTCTCTCTGGGCGACTTGGAATGAAAGCGAGAATATTGGAATTCTATGCATCTTTGTTTGTGAACAAGAATAGGCACTATATTCTATTTACTATTGATGGGAAAAAGAGAAAAGTGAGATCACCTCAATTTGAAGCTGCCATTGGTGCCTCCAGTCCCTTCTTTGAATAGAACCGTAATTCATGATGAATGTTTTCTAGCAATAGATGGAGGCAAGTGGGTGATATGCCAGATTTGCAAATATCAGCCCACATTTACAGAAACATCAATCAGGCTGGGTTTAATGCAAATAGGGTTAAATGTTTGTCTGTTGAGGCCAAAGCTCTGCTCCTGATACTTAGGCATACAATTTACCCTAAGACTGGATACAAAGAGGGAGTAACTCCATGTCTTGCCTGGCTGCTACATTTGATTCTGCCAAGACAACCCATTGATCTGATAGATTACATTTTTGGAGAGATGGAAGAAGCTATTTGCAGAAAAATGGGCAGTCCTCTTCCTTTTGCCATACAGATCACTCAAATGCTATTGGCTCAAGGAATCATATCTCAGCAGGAAATGAATAGGGATTTCAATTGTCGACCTAAACAGTACAAGATGCCTAAGCCAACAACTGATGTAGAAAGGCCAGTCAGATTTTCTACTCCTCCACTTCTAGCCATACATGAGCCAAGTGCTCAAGAAGGCACTGCGATAAATGATAGTTTAGATGATGATGGCAGAGCTCCAAGTCTCAGTTATCATACTCAGGAACATTTTTCTCCAGCCCATCCACATACACCTACAGAAGTGTTGGGCTATGGCTCTGAGAGTCTGAGTCATCAGATTTTTGGACAACATGAAGGCACTGCGATTCTTGTCAGCTCTGAATCTCATCGTGAAGATGAAGAAATACACAGATTGCAAGAACTAGCAGAGATTGTGGAAGGCCACCATTACTGTGAAAGTTTGAAACTCACCTCACCGGAGTGGTGAAAGAGTCAAGATAGTGGAAAACCAAAAGCCATTGTGATTGGCTATTTGGTGGAACAATACATCTAAAGAAGTGCTTTTGGTTAAGCTATACTTCTGAAGAAGTGCCCTAACGGGGACGTATGAGATTGAGCTCTGAACCTCGGTGAAAAAATCTTTGAGTCTCCCTGTTATTGATCTATTTTCGTTTTTATGTTCTTATTGTCAATTCTATTTCAAATTCTTCTCTATACAAGTTTTACTGAATCAAAGTTGTGCTAAATCTTTACAATAATTTTTGTTGTTGCTGTTTTATTGAGAAAAGTTTTTTTTTCATAAGACTTAAAAAGTTTTAAAGTTGCCTATTCACCCCCCCTCTAGGCCAACTTGATTCTTTCAAAGACTCGCGTGTTTGATAGGCTCAAAGCTTACTCGACCCGGTGAGCGAAAGAACTCCCCTCGGTGTTGTGCGCTGTTCGTACATTGACTAGTTGAGCCACTGGTGAAACACCGTTTTTCTTGGTCTACGGAGTAGAAACAGTGCTTCTGACCAAGTTAACGTTCAGGTCACCTCATGTAGACAACTACTCGGAAGAGGGTCAGGAGCAGGTGCGAGCAGATGATGTAAGTCTACTCGAAGAGTACAGGGATTGAGCATCCATTTGAGCGGCTAAGTATCAGCAAGCATTACACAAATATCATGTCAGAGAATCCAAGAAAAAAGCAATCACCACAGGGGACTTAGTAATACGAAAGGTGTAGAAGCAAGATAATCGCAATAAGCTATCACCTAAATGGGAAGGTCCCTACATGGTGATCGAAGTGACTCGACCCGGATCTGTATAGCTATCGATGTCAGAAGGAACGATACTTGACAACTCATGAAACATCGATCAACTGAGAAGATTTCATACATGAATAAAAAAGACAGTACATTACAATAAAAATCTAGGTAAGTACGATTTCATTAAGTTCAAGTAACAAAAGCTACTCTATTACATACGAAGTAGGTATCCTACTACTACTTGCCCTCGGAGTGATCACATTGCCTCTTTTGCACCCTCAGGGGCTAGTAGCTGATGGTCCCTAGGATGGGCCTGTGCCCCCTAGACGAGAAGACCCAATCGCTTGTCGATGGAGAAGGCGACCTCTCCATCGTCAAAAGCCTTTGAGCACAGGAAGGGCTTGGAGGGCAAGCAAGCGTCAGGCTGATGAAGTTATTTTGAGCTTCACCTCTGGCATCGGTAGCTTCATCTTCTTCTTCTCGTGTGCCGACGGTGGCATCTGCTCTCGCGAAGGTCACCTCATCTTCCTCCTCCGGCCAAACCTCCCTCTCGATGGCCTCCCAGCCGATTTCTTCCTCCTCATTGGAGGAGATGATGATCCATCCAGGAGAGAATACGACCAACGGTGTAGGGGGAGGGGAATCTCCGAGGATCTCCAGAGAAAGAGAGGATGTTGGAGTCGAAGTCATGGGTGTAGTAGAGGAACTAAGGCGCTACGAGCAGAAGACAAAAGAAAACGAAGTACGGCAGATGACTACAAGTCCTGTCTATTTATAGCTCTAGGAATGGGTCACGCTATATCAACCGCTTCGTCAAGATCCGCATCGGTCCCAATCCACGAGGCGTCGATTGCACTTCCACACAGATATGAAAACCGAAGAGGTGTCAAGCAATGGCGCTAGTGTCGGGATCCGAATATGCAAATCCGAACCCTCTGTGTATATCGCACTAGTCCAGGATCACGCTAGTGCACACAGGCTCAACATAGATGTTATCACAATCATACACAGCGGGATATAACATAAACTTCAGTAATTAATAATAACTGTTGTCTTACATGATTATTGCCTCGCAGGGCTTGACTAAGAAATAGCAATTATGCAGCAACGAAAATAAGTAAATGTAGTAGCTCCTCAGTTCACCACAGGCAACTTACGAGGCTCGGACCCTAAGCAATCGCATCGTCACGATACTCCTCCTCCATGACCGGCGTAGCCTCTTCCTCTTCTGAGGTTGTTGTTGTGGGGTGAGTACATAAAGCACTCAACAAGTTGTGCACAGAAATGCAAGTCTAATATTCTATATGCATGGCTTATTCCAAAGGAATGGCTAACATGGCTATTTTGCAGTAAAGCAGCATTTATAAATAATACAATAATTAGATTGAAAAGACAGTAAAACAAATAACAATAAATAATAGATTCGACCCTTCAAGTAAGCAAGGTATTCAATCCTAAGTCAAATTCCAATCCTTCACGGCAATCCCATCATCCCAACAACTTTTCATTTTGTAAAAATCTAACCCTTGACTGTAATCCCCGAGCAATGCTCAATACTGCGAGCATGGCTATCTGAATAGATTTTACATTCTGCAGAGGTTATGCACTTTACCCACACGATACAATCAAACACCCCAAAGGCGAGTGATCGTAACAAAGCCTTTACCATGCTCTGCCTAGACCCAGTACTGCTCGCTAAGATTTCAACACTAAAGGGTTACACCACCACAACAGGGCCCCCCTCTTACGCCATGTGAGTCTACCCAATCCTGGAACTCACTATACACCATGGTAGCACCGAAATCTAGATATTACAAATTAGTCAGCTAGGCTGTCCCATTCTAGATGTGTGGTTGCATGAAAGACTCAGGTCAAAGGCTTGCAAGGTTAAGTCCTTAAAGTGATCGAGGCAAGACTTCCACATACCCCTGCCCAACAGGCCCACCTTGGCACACTGCCCCTTGCCACCTGCCCCATCTAAAATGATTATCACCCAGTTGATTACCATGCACCACGTGCCATCAACAATTCAATCTAGTTGTGTGACCTCCTCGCCACAACAACTCAACATCACTGTGTGACAACACATGGCACACCAAGTTTCATAACATTGTTCCATATTCCATTAGTCAAGATTAACTTTCAATATTCCAAGAGTGTGACATGTATGTGGTATGGCTAAGCGAGGTAACACGGTCTAACCAACCCATGTTGATTGTTAATATTAACCAACTAGTAATTTTAATATCCTAGGGTGACAATTAGATTATGGCATACAATTGGCAAGGTAGGGTGTAATTCAACTAGGCATATTAACTAGATGCCAAAGTAATTAAAATCATTTGTACACATAAAATAACATGCATTAAATTAAAAGACAACATAGTGAATTTGTAAAACTAGGAGCAACATGATCAAAGCAACTTGCCTTGGAACAGGTTCTGCTTTTGCTCTAGACTTGGGTCGTGAAGTGATGAATCCTCCTCCGGAACACTGAGCAACTCAACGTCTACGCGAATCAAGACAAAATAACAAATAAACACCAAAATAGAGAGAAAACAAACTCCAAAAATCAAATAAAAGTCAGCATTCAATAGATCTTGATTTTACAGATTTTTAGAAATTTGAATCACCCAAATCCGAGTTCAAATGCAAAAGATATAGCTATTCAAAGTTTTAATAAATTCTGAAAATAGAAATTCCGAATTTTCCGAATTATTTCTATAAAGAAAAATCGCATTATTGCGCCAGCGACACGTGGACCAATCACGGGTCGACAGTCACCTCGATCTACAGACCCGGTCCACGGAACCTCCTCTGGTCCACCGTGAACTCGGCGCACGGCTTCGGTCCCCACACTGCCACGAGTCGCACATCCGCGCGGTGATCCAGCGGTCACCGATCTACGACTACGCAACGCTATCTCGACCGCTCGGTTTAGATCTAACGGTACACAAAAAAAGATGAGGTTTACTGTTAATGAGGTAACGCGGCACGATCTTGACGGTTCGATGAAGATCCGACGGTTGCGCGAAGCTCCAAGTCCCAGTGATGTCGCAGCGGCATAGCTCCACAGGACGCGAAGACGATGACGAGCCGACGGCAAACCAGCAACCTCTAGCGACCAAGAAGTGATGACTCCGATGCATCCTGACACAGCGAGTCCGGATCTGGAACCCACGCGGCGGGAGATGGCTTGACGGCGACAAAAGACAAGGAAAATGAACGACGGTGCCTTCGGGAACTTCGATGAGCTCTAGCGCACGAACGACGATGGCACGGGCGACAACGGCTAGGGCTACGGGTGCGCGATGGAATGGCGAACCTCGGGCGGCTACTCTCCCCTTAAATACCCCCGGCGAACGCACCCAAAACGGAAACCTAATCCTACGCAGCGGCAGCGGCATATCAGAGACAGACTCGGAGTCCGGATCAGAGACAACAACCGAGGACCATCTGATCTGCGATGAACGGCCACGATTACTCCCGAGGTGACACGATCCGATCCACACCTACCAAATCCAACGGACGCGATCTAATCTTTCCTAACTAACGCGACGCAAACTCCACCTCATGATCTTGATCTGACGGCTCGTAGGCCCTAAGGTTTTCGGCTTCATCTTCAAATCACGAGCGCTCCTTCACGATCCAACGGCCGATCGACACAGATGACGTAGCTTGTTGAAGACCGCTCGATGAAGATCCAATGGCAATAACTGCGGCACAGCGGATGCGAGCCGAACGGGCCGCACAGTGCTGGGCTGCGCTCGCACAATGTTGGGCTTCTACCCAGTACTGTTCACAACGATTTCTCTATTTTTCTTTTAAATTAATTCCTAAAATTATTTTAATTGGTTTTAGGCTATAAAAATTATCAGGAAAAATCCCATAAAATTCTCATAAATACTTTGAGACATTTTGACTAAAATAAAATATTTTTGGCAAAACTTTATATTAATTTTATATACATATAATTAGTTTTCACAAAAGGGTCAATATACTTAATTAAAATAAATTCAAATAAATAAAAAACAATAAATTCAGAATAATCACAGAATACACAAATAACAATAAGATAAGATTATAGGCAAATTTTTGGGATGTTACAGCTGGTCAGGTAACGCCACCGCGTGGAAGACGAAAGGGCTCAAAGGCTACAAATTTACTTCGCCATGGTAGTGGGTTTTTATTGCCCACCTAATCGACGGTTTAAGATTATCCCAAGGTTTGGGGGCTGAGTTCTATTTCCTACTCGATTCAACCATCGAGTGAGAAGTCAAGTGCTACCTCGTACATCTTTGACTGTTATGCCCTATTCTCTACTCGATGCGCCCGTCGAATAAAGGGTTGGGGGCTGGGTTGCTTCGATCCCTATGTCCTATCCTATACTCGATGCGGTATTCAAATAGAGGGTCGGGGCCTACGTCATTGTGATGTTACCTTTAGAGCTCCGTCTCTTGCTGCGCCCTGCTGTCAGGCAGGGGACCGGGAGCCATCCTATGCATACTTTCGTTGCTCTACTCCCTACTCGATGGTACCATCGAGTAAGGAGTCGGGGGCTACAGATAACTCAGTACCTTGTTCTATTTCCTGGTCCATACTGCTATCAAGTGGAGCATTGTAGGCACAATTTTTTTATTTCTTTTACATGTGATTTTTTGCATGTATTTACTCGATCGCATACTTAGCATGTCAGCGAACAAAACCCAAGTGTGGCCATGTCTAAATCCGACGACGAGCAATTCTATCCTACACGCATACGAGCACCAGATTGTTAGACATCTAAAGCTCAGAGGAGACGATGGGAGTCGAGGCATCTAATCGATTCTACATGCGTTGCTCAGAAAGTTGATGTTTGCTACAAAGTCTAAGTCATATGGTCGATAAAGACTTGCAAAAATCATGTAGTTTCACTTCAACTTATATAGCGTTTATGTTATATGTGGCTTCTCCGAGTATATGCTCGAAGGCTAAGTCATTTAATGAATATTTTTCTAGCCTTGTGTGCAGATACAATCAGGCATTCGCTTGGCAACAGATCTAGTTTCTGGGGGTCTATGAGTGCTAAGTCAGATTTGTATCTACTTGCGCTACTCTATTTCACCGAAAGGAAATAGTAGGCAGAGCACGATGGACAAGCAAATTAATTGGCATTCTCACATAAGACCACAATAACAACAAAGTTTCAATTTTACATTAGCATGTTCGAAACTAAGGGTCCTGGCTGGCATCGTCATCATCGTCGACAAGAGACAGCTCTAACTGGACCACAAACCTCTCAGCCAGGTCTCCAAAGGACTTGATGTGGCCAGCAGCCTCTCGCCTCACATGTGAATCCTTCGTCCAAAATCAAGAGGTCCAGGCCAGGATGTTGGCTTTTGACCAAGCCTAGCACGTGGGAGGTTGCAAGACACGTAGATAAGGTCATGTGCTCGAGGGTCTCTGACTGCAGAGTGGCAAGCGCCACGTCTGTTGCAGCCTTTTTTACCTCGATCACCTTCATGCTCGTCTCCGCCTTGTCTCGACTAACCTTGGATTTGAACCACGTAGCATCGGCGACAGCTTTCTCAGCCCTCAGCTTTTCTACCTCTGCCCTCAGCTTTTTGGTCTCCGCCCTCAGCTTTTGGCCTCCTCTTTCTGCTTCTCGGCCTCACCTTTGGCAATTTTCACCTCGCCCCTAAGTGTCGCCAGCTCAGCATCCTACATTTGGAGCACTTGCTAATTAGAAGCCATGAGCTGCTCGGTCTGTTGATGAGCTTTCTCGCAAAAGGTTTCAACTTTGAGTAAGGTCTCGGCCGCTCGCTATGGAAAGAAGTCAAAAGGCATCAAAGATGAAGTTGATGATTGAAGCAGAGCAAAGGGCAGAGTTATTTGTACCTGAAACATGGGCCTCAAGATAGACCAACATTTCGCAGGCGCTTGAGAAGTTGGAGGAGGTGGAGTTGTTGTTGTGACTGAAGCTGCTGGGGCAAGAGTGTCGAGACCCAGATTTGCAAATCCGAAACCCTCTGTGTATACTGCACTAGTCCAGGATCAAGCTAGTGCACACAGTGGAAACATAGATGAAATACCATTCCATACAACGAATTAACTAAGAAGAAGCAAATTATTATTAAATAAAGCAAACGACCTTATGGTCAAAGTTTACATCATTATGCCTTAAGGGCTTAAGAAACAAATACTATTGCAGCGGAAAAGATAACTTGAGCCATTCGACATGCCACAGGCAATCGTCTAGGGAACGCCTTCCTAATCCACGTAGTCTTCATAGAATTCCTCCTCATGATATTCATTATCTCCTTGAAAGAATCGATCAACAAGGGCATAAAGCCGTGAGTACAAAGGTACTCAGCAAGCCGTAGGGAATTGATGCAATATATTTATGCACGGCTTGACAAGGATGGCTATATAGTTCATTTGCGGAAAGCAACAACTTGAATTGAAATACAATAAATAGATTGAAATCATATTTATGAAAAGATAAATAAATGATTGATAGATCAATGATAGACAACAAAACAACAGTGAACTCCCCGTTCACAACCCAACAATTCCACATTCCACATTTTATGAAACACTCTATACCCCATGTGAAATTCCCGGGCTTGTCCATGACCGCGGACGCAGCTATTCGAATAGTTTTACACTCTGCAGAGGTTGTACAACTTTACCCACAAGACATGAACATCTCTTTGTTCAAACGTTACTAACACACTTCCTTTGGTGTGTCGCAGAGATATCATGACAAAGCATTTACAATGCACTGTCTAAACTCGGTACTGCCCGCTAAGGTTTCGCCCATTAGGGCCCCCTCTTGCGCCTTGCGAATCTACCCATCCATCCCGGAACCCACACCACCGGCGATCAAGATCAAGGCTAGACATTGCAAATTAATCAGCTAGGTCTGTCCCATTCCAGACATGTGGTAGTACGGTTAGGCCCAGTTCAATGGCGCACAAGATTAAGTCCTTAAATTGTCTCAGGAAAGACATCCAGATCCCAATGTGCTAGAAAGCACCCCCTTTACTGCACGATCACTTGCCCGAGGGAAAACAATTCGTTCAACCAAGACCAATGGCAAACCCCGCCATGGTACAACAAGTTTTACAACAGTGGCTAACGGCCACGATTCAATATCTCATTAAGTCAAGATTAACATTATTCAATGTGTGACATGAATCCCAACGTATATCTAAGCATGTCTAAGCATAGCTACATAACCCAATGTTGGTATAATGATTATGTCCAACTAGTAATGTCCCAACCTAGGTTTAACAATGGATACATGGCATACAACTAATCAAGGTGGCATAATGTCAACTAGGCATACATCTACTCCAGTTAAATAGCATCGATACACAAAGTAGCATGCAATTGTATAAAAGTAAATTACTTTTGCAAACATGGGATCAATATGATCAAAGGTTACGACTTGCCTTGCTGATCTAGTGCTGAATCTTGGTCTTCAAAGTCTTCGTTCGCTCCCTCGGAATTAGCGTCTCACCTAAAAGAAGCAACGAAACTAAATAAATACAAAACAGAGACTCAAACAAGCTCAAAACTGAAAATAAATGGCTCTGGAAGATAGATCTTGATTTTAAAAAAATTTAGAAACTTGAATCGCTTCAATCGGAGTTCGTATGAGCGAGAATGGGCCTCCGAAAAATTAAATTCAGATAAAATACAGAAAATCAGAATTTCTGGATTTATTTTTGTACTGAAAAAAAGATTTATTGCGCCACGCTGACGTCATTGGGTTCATGGTGGACTGGGTCCACAGTGCTACGCCGGTTCACCGTGCACCCGACGCATGGCTGACGTCATCGCTGACGGGGGCGGCTCGGCTGACGCGGCGGCTGACACAAGCGGCCACGCCATGGCGATGAGCGGCCACGCGTCGCGATCCGCAAGGCCGACGGACGCCAAGGAGCGAGGATGCGACGGAGGAGATGCGGCGCGATCGAAAGCGTCCGTAGAAGATCGGACTGCTGGGGCTTTTCGACGCGACGCGACGGCGAGGGCGGCGGCGCAACCCACCAGCTGCGGGGAAGAAGACCCGGCAAGCGGCGGAGGAGGACCGGTTCGGGCGGAAGACGAGGCGGATCGGGCAGGGGACGACGCGGGGAACTCGGGGAGACCCACGGCGGTGGTGGAGACGCACCGGCGGCGAAGAACAGGCGGCGGAAAGCTTCGGATGAGGGCGGCGGACTCCGGCGAGGTCGCACGACGCGATGGCGAGGCCTCGGGCGGTGAGAAGGAGGGCAAACGGGGCGACGGAAAACGGCGAACCTCGGAGGGGTGCGGCGGCTTAAATAGCAGCCTCGGAGACCGTGTCCGACCCGGACTCCAAGGGCGGCGGTGGACGCGGTTTCGACGCGGCCGCGGCTAGGGTTAGGGCACGCGCGGCGGCTGCGAGAGATGGGCCAGTGGCGCGCGACAAAATCGGGCGAGCGGGGCGGGCGAGCGAGCTGGGTCGGCATGAGCGGGCAGCGAGGAGGGGCGTGGGCTAGACCGCTCGAGGAATCGGCCCGAGGGGGTTTTTTGAAAATAAAAACATTTTTCGATTTTAGAAATTGCCAGAAATTCAAATAAAATCAAATAAATTCAAATAAATATCAAATAAATTCAGAAAAATCCCCAAAAATACAGAAAAATTCCTTAGAGCATAATGAACCCAACTAAAACTGAAATTCTTGAGTTTGATGAATAGTTTAGTCAAATTAAATCCTTTTATTCATGGAAAATTCAAATTAAGCTGGAATTAATTCAAGAAAATGCAAATGATTTATTTTTGAATTCAAACATTCCAAAACTCAAATTTTGGGGTGTTACAAAGAGCTGGGACGACAGCGACCATGCCATGCATCGTCAAAGCAGCGGCGACAATGTCATCAATAGTGCCACTAGGCGCACCTTTCCTACAGGAGATTTCCCGCTTGATGTCTCCGAAAGGAAGAAGAAGGAATTAAGAAGAAGGAAAGGTAACTTACTTCGCCAGCCAAAACTTTGCCTGCACATTCTTCTTCTATGTAGTCGATTTCGTTAGGACCGGTCTGGTCTCGGTAGCCGTTTTCTTGATTGGCACAACTGGTCAAGGAGATGGCCTTGGCAGATCAACGGCTGGCGGTGGAACCTGCGAACAAGTGGCTATAATACACAAAAGTCTACCAACAACGAATTCAGCCAGCACTACTTGACAGTGGTTTTACCTGTTTGACCACTCTGGTCGATGGAGACTCTGCTCGAGGAGACGTCTACGGGGGAGTCACCGACCTTTGCGCATCGGCTCCCCAAGCGGCCCGCTAGTCGTCCCAACATCCGTTGGATTATGTCAGAAGGAATTTCAAAATATCCAAGCAAGTGATTGAAGGTCACCTGGCTGAATGGCCTTGACGAAGAAGTCCGAGGCTGTTTGGTTGGTCGACGGTGCGCTGAGACATTGACCTCCTCGCTCAAGGAGACTTGACCACCGCCTGCTGTAGGGCTGCTTCACCCTCGCTCGAGAAGATGGCAGTTGCTGAATCATTCAGAGGAGAGATAGCATCAGCGGAGATAGGGTTCACCGCTCGATCATCGCCCCGGGTCGGCTCATCGTTCTCTAGACCGATGACTCCCTTGATCGGCTCGCTTTCCTCACAAAACCTTACTTCCTGAGGAGATGCTGGGTTTGGGTGGATGACAGATACACGAATGATGCATTGCGAACCACGGCACAGTACTCACCTCTGGCCGAGGATTGACAAGCGAGTACGCCTCGATGCCGCAAGCATCAGGTTTCGAGCCCTGGAACATCTTGCTCAGTCTGGAGGAAATGTTCGTGTCTGACAGATTTGTCAAAAAGCGAGTCAATCACTACTCATTGACTAAAGCAAAAATAACAAAATTATTATAAGTGCTCACTTCCAGGATTGTCCCTGGTGGCATCATCGACTCCGGAGTAGTCCTAGGCCAAGTGATCTCGGCACTTCAGTAGACTCGACCAGCGCGTGATGAAGTCTCTAGCTACATGCCACCCAGACAACCCGATCTTACTCAGCTCCTCGACCTTCTGGACATAATAAGCATTGCGAGCAGTCGAAGGAGGGACTTTCGTTCAGAGGTCAATTTGGTTAAGAAAGAGTGGTCGATAAGCCAGAGGGAAGTTCACAGTGTTTAGAGAGGTGATATAAAACCACCATTTTTTCCAGTCTGACTGCCAAGAAGAGGTGACAGGGATAGGAATATACGCATTCAACACACCATTGCGGAGGTGGAAACCAGCACCCCTAACAACTTCGTTCTTTGTCGCCCGTTTCAAGTTGTAAAAATGGCGGAACAGGTTGATGATAGGACTTATCTCCAAATAAGCATCACAAAGATGAATGAACATGCTGAGCATCGTGATCGAAGTGGGGCTCAAGTGGAAAAGCTGGATCTGATAGAAGTCAAGGATCGAGCGTAGGAATTGAGAAGGGGGAAAATTGAGTCCGCAGTGGAAAAAGGCCTCAAACACGATGGTCTCATCCTCATTCTCAAGGGTGGAAAATGACTCATCAAGTGATGGCCTCCAATGGAAGAACTCCCGCGGAGGAACGAAGCCATCTAACTCTGCTCAGAATCGAGTCAATGAGTCGACCCTGAGTATCTTGTGGCTAACCTGAGGACTCGAGTTGGGTTGATGGCAAGGTGCTCGACCCAGCAACATCTCTACTTGATACTTAGCGATGTCCAATCTATTCGAATCGATCGACCATAAGCCGATGAGGCATTACTAGACCAAGCTAGGGCTTAGCAGTAATCAACCAAGCGCTTAAACGAACCCTCTACTAAACAGAGTTTGGGGGCTACTGTCAAATATCTAAATATGGGGTATGAGTATGCACAGAAAACTTGAAGATTATACCATACATGCTCACGCAAGCAAGTGGAGATTCTGGATATCACGAACCCAATTCTGTGAGACACGATATACACAGAAAAGATAACTCCATATCAGAAAGTATTCGATCATGTTCCCGTTACGAGGAAACCAACTCGAGTACAACTGGTATTCAAGGAAGTTTTGATATACTGCGAAGATCGACATAATGATAGACTCCTCACTAGCTACGATCTGGTATCCCAAACTGACTGCAACTCGACTTGAGGCCAGGCTACCCCTCCAATATAAGACCGGGGGTAGGAACCCTTAAGGGGGAGGAAAATCCATCCAAGGCGATAAAAAGGTAGACATCAAGACGTAGAGCACCCAGGAGCCGACGAACTGCGCTTCGTCCACCTCCAGCCATAGTTTAGCCATCTCCTAGATCCAATATTCCTTTTAACTAGGGTTAAACATATTGCTTTGTACTCTGTTCATCAACTCCATACATCATCTACACAGGAAGTAGGGTGTTACTCAATTCGAGGGCCTGAACATGTCTACATTGTGTGCCTCTGATTTCGTACTTGACTCTGCTAACCCGAAGGTACCCGAAACTATAAGTTTATTGTCGATTTCTAACCTTCGACAAGCACACCAATAGCACATCGAACTGCCTAGCAGCTCCAAAACTAACACTGGTCAATCAAAGTTCGAGCACATACAGTGGGATATCTGCGTCACCGTCGCCGTCCCAATCACTGCCACCGTCGCTTTGAAGTTGTTGTAGCCTCTCCTGCTTCTATTTCCATCCCTTTATGTGCTCCTTCCAAGCCATGCTCCCATAGCCGTAGGCGGCCAGATCCTTGGATGGTCCATGGATCTCGGTTGCATTGCAGCACCAAGACAACCATCAGCACACACGCCACTAGCACAAGCAAATCAACACCAACAGACTCCAACCCAAAACACCAACCAAGAAGGCTCAGATCTACGAACGGGAGAGGGTGTAGGGAGACGCTGCCGTGCGAGGTGGAGGAGGCAGCGACCGGGGTGGGCGTGGCTGTGGGGGTGAGGCGCCGCGAGGTGGGCGTCTTGACATCTTTGGGGTGGGAATAGCCGAAGCTGCCAAATGGGGATCGGGCCATGGTCATTAGGGCAAGCACTCCGCACTTAAGCCACTAGATCGCTAGGAGTCTATGGGTTGGTCCGACTGGTAGGAGTCAAAATCGGATATCCAAATAAGTCATTATTCAATATCCGAATTCTGACCTATATTTCCTAGATACTTTATACTCCGAATCTAATCCGACATCTAGACCCGGATTAGACGGATAAAATCCGACCTGTTTTCACCCTACCTAAAACTAAAAAAAAAGAAAGGTAACCGAAAGAGAGAGAGAGAGACGACTCCGACGGCCGACGCTTCCTCTCCCCCGGTCCTTCCCCGCTCACTGCCGCCTGTCCCGCCTCCGCGACAGCCGCCGCAGCCACGCCCCACTCGCCGCCGCTTGCATCTCATCCGCGCTACGCGGCCGCCAATCGCTGCGATTTCGGTTCGTGTGCTGTGGCCTTGCGACTATAGGGTTTGCTTTTCGATGAGGGTCCTTCTTGTTGCGCTTTTTTTTTTCCTTTTTTTGTTTGGCGTTGGTTAGGGTAACATCTACAAGGATTTATTTGAGTTTTTCCATATTAAACGGTATGAATGTTAGGATTCTTGCGCGCTTCAAAGTTCGAATTTGCTATTTGCAATTGTTCCGTATGGATTGGTCTTGTTGTTGGTGCAGAGATAGCTTCAGGAAATGGACTCATGACTTCGTAGCAATTACATGGTTGATGTTTTTACTAGTCGCATTTAGCTGGGGATCTTGCAGTTCTATTAATACTAAAGCTTTCGGTTCATGTGTTGAAAGTCATGCTTTACCTTTATGAACTTAGACAAGTAGGAAACTATTCGGTAGGCAAGCTTTCTAACAAGCTGAAGCTGATGCCTAGTCGTGTTTTCTTCCTGCCATAGCAAAAAAACTTGGAACCGTTTTTCTTGTTTCTTTTTTTGGGATGCATTTGTTGATGCCTAATTAGCTTTCTGTTAGATGGCATGGCAGAAAGCTTGCTGTCATCCTTCTCGTTGTTGGTTTGCGTTTGCATATATGCAATGGAAGAAGTTTAGCTCAGAGGCTTGATCCTTATTATTTTCTTGGCAGATTGTAGTATGGTGATTGAAGGCGAGGATGATGTTTGTTGCTGATTGGACGCAGACTGTGAATTTATAGTGTAATTTTTTCACAAAAGTATGGCATCAGAGGAATTCATCAGTCTTGGGGCACCTTGCGAGGCTGATGTGAAAGATGAACAAGAGGGTAACCTTCAGACTGAAGCCCTGAGTGTGAATGGAGTGGAGCCTCTGGCATCTGAACATCAACCAGAAGGGGAACCTAGTAGTATTGATAGTACCAAGGTTTCTGATGTGATTATAGATCTTGAAGGACAGCCTAGTACTATGGATTGTACCAAGGCTTCTGATGAGATTATAGATCTTGAAGAAGGACAAGTAGAAGATATGGACCTTGCGGATGATGATGTAGTTGTTGTAAAACATCAGCTGTTAGATGCTTCCATTCAGTCCGCGACCAGTGTAGCAGCTGTACAGACTTTACATGGTGATTCAGTTCAACTAGACAAGGGTAATGGGCCCGAGAATGCCCTAATTCATGCTTCAAACAGCATCTTTATTGATGAAAGTTGTATCCTCTGATATGAATTTTTTAAGTCTCATTTCTATCTGCTAATGTACTCCTGCCAGCATGTCCATGTTATCTGGAAGTCCATCTATTTCCCATGAATCGTGTGAATTGTATTGACATCAGAAGAGCAGAATCGTATTCTTCCTCCCAGGACCACAAAAATATCTTGTTATTACCAGTCAGATTATTTCTAGCTGTTGTTCTTCCTTAATATGGCATGTTTAGCCACAAGAGGAGTTAAAAGAGCCCGAGTGGAATCAACTGAGCCTTCAGTTTGTGTAATTTACAACAACTTGACAAGGTTAAACACAAGCTGCATAGACGCTTTCTATTCTCAATAATATCCATAGCAGCAAATTGCATTGCAGTAGTCATCCTTCTGAAGCTTCTTGAAACTTTTTGGTCATTTTAACTCTTACTGTGTATTTTCTCAATATTCCAGGGAAAGCAAAAGGAAGCTCATGGAACTGATGCAACATTGGTCTGAGTGGCAAGCCAGAAAGCAACGCACCTCGATGGTACAGTTCCTTACGATTATGGTTGTTGCTGATGTACGGTAGCTTTGTACCAATTTTATTTTTTTGTCAGCAGTTCTTTGGCAATGCTACAAATGACTGCTGTTTCGATTTCTAGGGTATGGGTAGTAGAGATTAAGGAAAGAAAATGACCATGACAGAATTAATTTCAGTTCTAAATATTATTCTGTATCTTTCATGTTCTCTCAATAGAGCACCCTTTTTTCCTTCTTTTTTCGCTATCATTTTTTCTTCTCTTTGTTGCAATATAATTTCTGTCATTGCAAATAAGAGGATTAATGTCCTATGGACTGTGTATTTTAACATGATACAATATAGATCAAAATAGGAGAAACTAGTTAAGTGCCCGTGCGTTGCTACGAAAATTCTCAAACACAACTTTATTAAGAAAAGTTTTTCAAAGCAACAGCCAAGTTGGTTCAATCGCTAAATAGCAATTCTTAAACCACTCAAATCTAGACAGATTCCATTGTCACTATAACCCTCGCCAAACTAACGTCGAGAAACGTGTCAAACTTGCAATCTAGACAAATACAAATGAGAACAACCCAATCTAAACGCTCATCACGCAATGGAACCCAGAATTGAGAATCGATGGCGTCACCGTATCAGGATCCAAGGCTACGAAAGGCGCACCAGATGCGACTTGGACGTGGCCGCCATTACGCGCGATGAAGAAGAGCAACGGCGCGAATACGAAGAGGAACACGAGGACCACCACCGGCGGCGGCACGTTGGAGCGGGATGCCGTGCGCCTCCCTCCGCCTCCGGCGGTGGAGTACGGGAGTCTCTTCGGGGTCAACATTGGCGGCAAGGCGAGGGTAGGCTCCGGGTCTGAACCAACGACGGGGAGGGGCTCACCGGAGGAACGCTTTCCTTTCCTCTCGCATGGCTCCGAGGGTGGGAAACCAGAATGGGAAGGGATCGTCTGCGTCTCTCTTGCGTGGTTTGGGTGCTGTGGCATCTGGGTTGGCCGTTGTTTATTTAGTGCAACGGAAGGGCCTAATTTTGATCGCAAACTTGATCTACGATCTAAATTTGGATGGGCCAATTGGGCCCAAGGGAGGAAGGGGAGCAATGCGCGTACTGACTGGACCCACATGTAGGGGTTAAGGGTGGAGAACGGACCACCGCCACCAACCCTAATTAGAAGTAGTAGAGATAAATCCTTCGTCAAAATTATTTAAATAAAATTATCCTTGGTATCTATTGTTTATTTTGCTTGTGGAAATGACAGGAAGCCGTTGAAGAAGTCTTGGAATGTGGTGAAGAGACTTATTATCCAGCATTGCATGTTGGCTCAGAAAAATCTTGTGCTGTGGTAAGTATAAGTACACCATTTCTATGAGTTCAAATTGACCATTTTCCAGCAATCGTTAGTGCATTTATTTTGAAGATTTCATAACTGATTTGTTTTCTGTTGTTGTCTTCCTTTTTTATCGCTCCTGTAAAATCTAAAAAGTAGATGTTGTTTTGGACAATGACACAGCCTTAAGTGCACATCATTTTCCTATTAATTTCTATTGTTATATAAAAATATAATACTCCCACCATTTAGTAATATAAAAAATTTGACTGCATGCATTTTAAAACATGTATTTTGTAGCAGAGAGAACAATCTCTACTACTTTAAAAATATTATTTCTCAATAATGATTTTAAAAATTAATTGACTAATTGAGAACTAATGTAACCTTAAGTTCTATTTAGGTCTTCTCCTTTACTTAGTTCAATTTTACATTTCATGCTTTCATTCATGAGGTGTTCTGTAAAATTTGCTTGCTAAGCTATCACTCTTACCTGAGTTACCTGTTTCTTGTTGACATCAGATGGTGCAAACTACCACAAAAGTTTATTTTGGCACACCAAACAAAAAAAAAACTTACTTTTTCTGTAGGGACTTGCATGAAATGTTTTTGGTCCATACTCTCTCTTCAATTCCATTGTTTATATTATATTCACATAACATACCCTTACCAACTTGAATCATTTAATAACTCCCAAGATTACAAGATGCATGCTTATATGCTATAAAAACTAAATTTTGCTTCTAGCGATAATGCATTTTATGGATTTAATTAGGTTGTTAAGGTCTTCATGTAATATGATATTATTTGTATTTCATCCAAACATAGTGGGTTTTAATCTACCCTTTCTGTACCTATTTTTTTGGTAATGGCTACTTCTCTTTGTCAGTTATCTTTCCTAAGCTCTGTCTTAAGATGCAATTGAATTATGGTATTGTAATAAACTTTGCTCGACCTGGTTGAAATTAAGATTTATTTATTAGGATGCACATTGAAGGCATGTTGGAATTAGACGAATCTTATCCCTTCCCAAGAACGGCAATTCTGCCACCTACAATGTTCCTGTTATGCGGGGCTAGACGTATCAGCACTGTTGCCGTGGGTCCAAGCCAGCACAGGAAGCAACCACGCCATCTCCTGATGAGGACGACACCTACAATCCCATTCATGGAGATTTCAAAGTAGTTGGATACCACGTTAGTTTATTAGTTACCTTGTTTGGTTGTTACTTTCCATATCCTACAGATTTTGTTATTGCTCGAGCCCATATTAATAGAGGAGGTGCCATTGTTTAGAGGTACGAAAGAATAACAAAGAAGTCTCTGTCATTCCCCTTCTGCCGCTGTCACCCAGGCTCCGCCATGGCACCTGCAGACCTGCTCAACGCTGTCCTGGACCTCATGCTCTCACCTCACAAGCACATAGTTACAATCTCCGATCATCCAAGAGCCTTAACAGCTCCAATTCTGCAGAACTAACCTCTGGAATAAAATCAGTTCCAATGTGCTTCCTAACTTTTTTTTATCCTTTTATTTTTGAAATCCCTCATTTTGATTCTGCATATTACTTGTAGGCTGATAACTTTTTCCTGAAGTTAATTTATTGACAGATAATTTTAATAGATTATTTGAAGTAATATTTGATAATGGATTATATGATTTACAAATGCTTTGAAGTCATACTGTTTCTTGATTCAAATCTAATAATTATACCTGTTGTTTTCTTTTATTTTGCTTATCGTGAGAAGTCATTTTGGGTGGATAACCAAGCAAGAGAAAGTATTGCTGTGGATGATGATTCGGTGCCTCTATATGATCGAGAGTTTACATTGGGTTCAACTCCTCTGGGTGATTCATCAAACACTGAAAGGTTGAAGTTGTTATTAAATGTATTCCTATACTGGGCTTAGTCATGTCGCTGTCATCGCCTAGGTTTTTTTTTTTAAAAAAAGAACTTTGTGCCTGTTTGGCCCCTTCGTTTTTTTATTCAGATGTGATCTCTCACAATGGTATCAGTAAATCTTGAGAAAATGACCATTTTGCTTCATTGTTTAGTGTTTAATTGTTGCCTTGTTGGTTGCTACTATTTTGTAGTTTTAGGAGCATATGTATTGTTGCAATGTTCACTAACCCTTTTTCTGTATGTGCCTATTGGAGTGCATCTCAATCCACCTGCTTATGTTAATGTTCTGTCCAAATTTGTCATATCTTTCAGTATCTCAATCCAACTGTTTTGTCGTATTTTTCAGTACCTAGTTAAATTTAAAAGGGAATGGTTTTCTAATATTTGGCAAGTTTCATCACCCCTTATTTCTAAATATTATTTTTGGCAAATATCCTGCAGTATTGTGTATGTAGTTGAGCTTTATTAATGATGCATTTGCAGTTTGTCTTGTGGACTACCTGAGTTCCACGCAATTAATTGGTTTTCTCTCACTATTCTTATTGTTTAATTTTTCTGAAGTACTTGTCATATCTTTCATTACCTTATAGAATTAAAAAGACATCCACGAATGGTCTTCTAATATTTGGCACAACTGTGCCAAAGTTCTATCACCCTGTTGTAAATTAAAGTACACTGCAGTCTGCAGTACTGTGTATGTACTGGAGCTTTATTACTGGTTTCTTTGTTTTCTCTGTGTGATGCCAAATATAGGATCTTGTAAATTTGATGATGTATAAGGATTAGTGAATTGTTCATATGGAATATCTCAGTCACCAAATATAATCTAACAATAATATTTGGCTACAATTTAGAAATTTTTGTGCATCTTGCAAAACTGTCATCCGTAGCATTCTCCTTTTTTTCAAAAAAAATATTTTGAAGCATAATTAAAGAAAAATGAATAAGTAACTCTTCACTGGCTGAAAATGATTTAAGAGTTGACATCTGCTCTTCTGGCAAACATTTTTTAGGCCTTATGCTGCCTGTCTGCCAATACTTTGTTATACCATCTGTGATACCTTTTATTTATATTTTACTTTGATTCATTATTTGTCAGCACATAGACTCCTGTTTTCCATTTCTTGGCATCTTTGTCATAGTTACTTACATTTGGCATTTATTGTCTTATGATAATCTCTCATAGTTGATGTCATAATTATTCCCTGTTTTGGATCCACAACTTAACTTGTACTGTTTATCTGACAGCAGGGCAGATAAGGAGGATTCTCGCTGTTTCAACTGTGGTTCATATAGCCATGCTTTGAAGGAATGCTCCAAGCCTCGTGACAATGTTGCAATTAGCAATGCTCGCAAGCAGCATAATTTGAAAAAGAGTCAATCTAATGTTAATCGTGGACAGAATCGGTATTACCAGAAAACACCAGGCAAATTTGATGATCTGAGAGCAGGGATTCTGGGACCTGAGACTAGAGAATGCTTGGGGATCGGGGTAACTAATGATTTCTTTTTCCAGTTCAAGCTTGAGCCATATTTGTTTTGTTTGGTCTTCCGGTTTGTTTTCAGGCCTGTCATCTAGCTTTTCACCAGTTAGCTCAATGTAATAATACTCTAAATACTTTCATGCATGAGTTGAAAATCAATATTTCATTACATTTACATCACCCATCGTAGCGTGAACAGCCACTATTACACAGTATGTTTGTACTTAATTGAGTAGCATAGATGTCCAAATAGCAACATATGTCAATCCAAGTGTCCTGTTTATTATGTTCATGAGTATGACGTTATCATGAGTGCAGTACCCTTATTTCGATATGTTCAACCATGATTAATGGATTTTCATGCTCTTTTGTAAAAGATTCACCTTATCTTTTAATCAGCAGTTAGACAATGGGAATGTGCCTAGTATAAAAAATTGCAAGAACATTTTTGCTTAGCCATTCTCCTATTAGCATGTAACGCAAGAAGCCCTTATTCCGTATTTGCAACTCTGGACGGTTTAATAATTTTCTGTAAGACAATTTTTGTTGTTAAGCGTGCTAGTTCTGTTGCCTTTCTTTTTGTGAGCTGAACACCGCTACAATTATGTTAACTTCCAGAATTTTTTTCCTGAGAGTATCACAATCCTTGCAGGAAAACGATCCACCTCCTTGGCTGCACAGAATGCGTGAATTGGGTTATCCTCCAGGTTACCTTGGTAAGCAGAACTTTCAATTTGCATGTCTTTCTTAATTAATTGAGCAGAGCTCCTGCCTACGTTTTTCAAACTAGAAAAGGTGAAACTTGTAGTGCATGTTTAAACAACTTTTTTGGGTAAACACTCTTGTGTCTTTAATCTTCATAGTTTGCTGTATGGATTTACTGAAAGTAAATGACAAAGTTGAGATGTGTTAGTTATTAATGTTAGATGCTTGACTAGGCCAGTTGGACTGTAAGTTACATATGTCCAGTTTGGATGAAACTTGTGATCCGACGAACCATCTTACCTCTTTGGAGGTCTGGCAGTGAACGACATCACCATGAGGCAGCGATTGAGCTAGAAATTTTACAATGGGGGTTCAAACATAAGATTACAGACTTCAATAAAAATAAATAAATCAAACTAATGGTAATCAAATTTAAATAGTTCAAATTAGATACCTTGATGTTCTTCATTTACAAATTATTGGCTGTGTTGTTCTTTAGCTTCCTGAAGGTGCAAATGTGACATATGAGATCATATATTAGGCTGATGTGTTAGTATTAACAACTTGTTTTCAATTCTTTTTGGGTGGGTGTTCAACTGAACTCCAATGAACAATGCAAGTCCGCCGCTGCTGTGAGGATTGCATGTGTCAATTCTCAACGTTTGAACCAAGTATACCTATGAACTGTCAATAGTATTTGCATTTATTGATTTTAACATTGGGGACCACTTAAGTTTTAAAGGGCATGGTTTTCTCAGTCTTGTTTGTCTCTGATTATGACTGTTAGATGTGGTCGATGATGAAGACAAACCTTCTGGTATCACCATATTTGAAGATGGGGAGGTGAAACAAGAGTATGAGGAGGGAGAGCTTCTAGAGCAGGGTGAACCATCTCCACCTCGTACAAGGATGACAGTGGAATTCCCTGGAATAAATGCCCCCATTCCAGAGAACGGTGACCGCTGGCTCTGGGGCAGCACTCCACCTCAGTCCTCAGGCCACCATCATTCATCAGATTCAAGGGAGCACCGCGATAGAGGCCCTCCTGGTGCTGACCATTATTCATCGAGATACCATTCCTACGACTATGGACCGACGAGCCCAAGTCTTGGAAGGTGTCGTTCAGACAGAGGGCAGAGAAGTTCCTCCAGTTATGAGAATTCGCCAGCCGATGATGGTGCCTGGACCCCGCATGCATACTCAAGCAGGCAGTACTCAAGCCAGTACAGCACGAGCTCGGAGATGTCATCGCGCCATTCCAGAGAGAGTCATGGTAGGCACTACTACCACCGGAGGTGAATCAAACATGTATCTGATTTGTACCATATCAATTGCTGAAGAATCCTATATTTGGGAACTTCGAGCTGACATAGCTGTTGTGTTACAGCTTCAGACGATTAGAAATTTCTCTTGCTTCCCTATGTTGTGCAGCATCATATTGGCGAAACTATAGAATGCGGATCTTTAAACTTCTTTTATGGAGAAATTGTAGAATGCAAATCTTTAAAGTTTTCTATGGATAAACAAAAGGACATTTGTTACTTTTATTTACGCGTGTTTACAAGATTCTAGCCTCGTTCTTCCATGAACACAACCGTTAAAGATTCTGGCTAGAGACATATAGGGTGTGTTTGGTTGTCTGCATCACCCTAGCCTATCCCGTATGAGTCATCCAGGCTAGCTTTGGTCTGCATGAGTGGATGCAGGTTGAGTTGTTTGGTTGCTTGTTTATGTATCTTATGGGCCTGCATTAGGGAGAAGCCCAATTTTTGTGTTTCCTTCATCCTGCACGAGTGGATGAAATTGTATCCACCTGTTTCAGATACAGTTGTATTTACTTATACGATTCAGGCACCCATGCAGGCAATCAAACACACCTATAGGGGATGACGGATGACAGCTACCGCTCTCTAATCTCTATAGGTTTAGCTTTGGCTCGGATTACAAGCTGTACGTACGATAGGCACCAAACACGCACGCGGCATGGCAGTCCCGTCGAGCCAAAACCTGCCTAGAATTTGCCTTTTGTTGCTGTCTGCTTTCCTTGGATCGGGCATATTTATGCCCTCCCTACGTATATAGTTGGTACTTACTAGCTGCTGCACTGACAAAGCTAGGTCTTCTTTTTTTGTCCCTCTGCTCTGCTCTTTTCCTTTGTTTGCTTCTTTTGCAGACCATATGATGATGGCAAGACAGACTGTAAAAACCTATGGCGTATGGCCAGAATTTGTCTTTTGATGCGTGATCGTGTTATCTCGAGTGGCACATTGTAAAGAGAGGCGAGATCTTGATGTTAATGGTTTCTAGCTATCCTATATTTATTGTTTGAACGGTTTTCAAGTGATCTACGCCAACTGTATAGATATAGAGAGGAACTGTCTGTATATCAATCAAGTTTTTTTTTTCAAAACTCCAGTCCTGCCCTGTCTTTTCCAAACCTGACACGCTTCCTCCCTATTTCCGCTCCATCTCACTTGTAAGTGATATGCCCTTAAGTAATCATGGAGATAATTATATCGTGTTGATGTTATAGAATAATATAATTATTTTATCCTTTGAATAAATATCATTAGTATCGATTATGTGACTTATTTGTGACACTCTTTATTTATGTTTTGATATTATTCTGAATTATCCCTAACCTTATATCATCAAGTGGGACAATCATGATTAATATGTCATCACATGTATTGACTGTTGATCATGTTTCACGGATCATAGATATAGGGATATTAAATCAATAATGTGAACACATGTTGGAGAATATGGTGTTAGAGTGATACACTGTGAGACATTGTGGGAATTGTTATATTCTTAAATGTCATCAGCTGGTCTCATACATAGTGTATGTGGGATCCTTAGATCTGAGATAGACATAGTTTCCTACATGTGTAATAGTATACTTAGTGGTTGTCAAATGCTACTACGTAACTGGATAGTCATAAATATAGCTTTTGAGTTTACTATGAAACATGCGGAGGAACGTGAGCGATCAAGATGAAATCTACCCCTCCTATATAACGGGAGAGATATCTCTGGGTCTCTCGATGTAATTAGATTAAGGAAGTATATGGCCATGCCGAATGTGATTGATGAGTCAATTGCAACTAAGTAATCTACTACAGAACGAGTGAAGGATCGAGTTATCATAGGATAGCACGTTTCTCGCCTTTGAGTTTGATCTGGTATTGTGAGGCAAAGGGAATCGATACATGAGCACTATATAAGTTTTTCCGATATGATCTTTGTGTATATTTGGGAGTTGTTGTATCTTGCTAGGGGCCGCTGCTAACTTATGGGCCGGAAAGAGTTTTCGGGCCATGGCTGAATATACATGAACCTATTGGTCACACTTAACAGGTTGGAATACATTGGTTCGGATTGGATTCGTCACTAATGGGCCAAGTAGGCTTTGCACCTTGATTAGACCCCTAACGTAGGGTTCCACCGAGGTGCTATATAAAGGGAGTTCGTGATGGCTAAGGTAAGATAATTGATATACCACCGCACCCAACGAAACACAAGCCGTCACTACATGGCCCTACGGTGCGCGCTGGTGCTAGTATACCGACGCACGGCGTTCCTTTCACGAACATGTGGACTTCGGTAGAGGCATTGCTGCTATTACGACACTGATCGAGATGACTGTTCATGACGTTCAACTACCACTAGAGAATGACTGACCACCACTCGATGACGACCGACCACTGTTCGAGGACATGCACTGCGTTGAATCGGGCTATTTCAACTCTCTTTCTACTGCACTATACGTTTAGTGGTAACGATCCATGATCTCTTATTTGCTTAACATCCTGGTTTATATGGTAGAATTTTTAATTTTTACTAGTTTAGCCTACCCGAATTCCAACATCACTCATATAATCCTTAATTGCAACTCGTGAGCAGTGGATCTTAGGTGGTGTTTGGTTCAAGAGAGGTAACGTAAACATAATTGGAATGGGATTACAGGGCGATTAACTAGTGTAATAGATGATTACCTGTTTCGTTGGTTCCACTAGGGAATGACATTGAATACCATTACGGTTGGAGCTGGTTGGCGGCAGTCAGTGGCGAATCCAAGATGAAAATTGAGGAGGGGCTTCTATGTCGAAGTTCTAACGCAAGACAAGCATACTAATGATGCATCTACCGATCTATTGCCAACTAAATTCCAAATTCATACAAAAGGAGAAAGGAAATAAAGTGAATAATCAAAATATGACAAGTGTGGTGCATTGCTAATGGATAGAATGATGTAAATATTAAAATATGTGAGGAGTGAGAACAGGTCATCGACCATTCGACCTATAGACAAAAATATAAAAGTAAGGGATGCAATTTCAATTTGTGAATACTTATAAAAATATAAATTGAAATAAAACTTACGAAGGCACTAGTACTGAGTACGACACAATTTCACTCTACGATTTTTTATCAGTTATCAGAAGGCATTGCATTGGGACTGGCGAATCTCTGGCTCTAGCGTCCGCGTCCTGACGATCAATCCGAGGCTAAGAGTCTCCTCGGTCACTCCTCCTTACCGATCGCCTCGATTCCTCTCTGGCGATGCGCGTTTGGCCGCCGGCTGGACGGCGGTCCGAGCGGCCGATTCCTCTCCTCTGGCGATGCGCATTTCTCCCGGCTCTCCTCTAGCGATGTGTGTTCCGCCCGGCGCTCCTAGCGGCCGATAACTCTTCTCGGGCCTCTGCGCTTATCTCGCTACCGCTTTGCCCGACCTCGGCGCCCGTCCGACGCCGTCGGTGCAGCGCGTCGTGGCTAGTTCATAATCGGCCACCCGCCGCATGGTCACACCCGCCCGACCGCTCGTCGTCTGCCGCCCTGTCGCCCATGCGTCGGTCCGTCGCCTATGAGATGATACTGTTCGTCTCTCCGACTCCCGGTGTTGCGCTACAGTAAAGGATGCTGAATATTGTACCAGGTGAACGCTCATAAGAGTAAGGGAGTCCATGACTAATTTTGATAGCCCACTTGCCTAGTAGTATTGTTTTTTTTTCTTACATCTTACTCCCAGTTCCTAAGCCTGTCGATTTGCAGCCATAACGTCATGTCTCTGCTTCTTTCTAGCATTGGGATACTGGGGGAGAGGGGTTCGGCCGGCCGGAGGTGGGGCTGGCGCCCCAACCAGCCCCAACCTTGGATACGCCCCTGGCGGCAGTGGCGAATCTAGGATTTAAATCTAGGGTATGCCGATCAAATAATAATTTGGTAAACGACTTAAAATTTATCGAGCAATTTGGTATACAAGTAAAAAAATAATTAAAAACAAGATGATATATTTAAAAGAAGCTTACATACCTATAATGTTAATTCTTCTTGTTCGGTCTACGCCTTCTAATGGCTATAAAACTCTTGATTATATCATCTTCTTCCACTTTGAAGAAAATATCTCGCTCAATGAACGTGACTAGGCAATCATCCAAAAGATTATCACCCATTTTATTTCTCAACTTACTTTTGACGAAACACATTGCAGAAAATACCCTTTCAACACTTGCCGTCGCCATGGGTAGAAGCAATACTAATTTGAGAAGCGAATAAACCAAATCATAAACTATATGCCTCTTTGTTTCAACGAGCTTAACTGAGAGGTCAACAAGATTTTGTAGGTCTTTAAATGTATCATCTTGTCTAATGTCATCAATATAGTTATCAAGTTGCAATTCAAGCCTTAGCAAATCACGTTCCAAGATGTCATTAGGGTAAAACTCAGCAAGTCTGTGTACCTTCTTTGCATCAAAAGAAGCAAATGAGTCGGTAGGATTGAAGGCTGACATACAAGATAGCAACTCCATATTAACCTCATCAAACCGATTATCAAGCTCTTGACTAATTTGATCAATGACTCCAATATACACTTCTCTTCTAAAGTGATCATCATTTGTTTGGTTTCTGGCAAACCGTGCTGATCTTCCATAAGACACATATTTACCCTCCATTGCAGGAACTTGGACACTATATTTGTTGCAAAACAAAGTGACCCTTTCAAGGAATTCATTCCAACTATCAGTCCTCAATTGTTGCATTCTACTCTTTGCCACTCTAACAAGTGAGATTGCATTAAGAATATCTTGTTCCCTTCTTTGCAAACATTCAGATAATTCATTTGTGTATCCAAGAATAACAAACATTAAGTGTGCACTGAAAACAAAGTCGAATGACTCAAATACTCCAACCATAGAATGTATTTTTGGCCAGTCACCCATTTGTGAAGTATCATTACCAAGAGTGATGAGTACGTCGCAGATTGTGAGATACATAGCAATAATGTTGGTAACAGTCTTGTAATGAGAACCCCATCGAGTCTCACCGGGCCTAGGCAACCCCATCTCTTGATTTAATCCACTCCCAGTTTCAATTTCACCATAATCAAGTGCTTTCATGATATTCTCAAGTCTAGCATTTTGAAGCATGCCATGACATTTACAAGAAACTCCAATAATATTCAGCAAGAGAGAGACTTGATCAAAAAACCACACACGATCATTATTTCCCTTGGCAACAGCAACAAGAACTAATTGAAGTTGATGTGCAAAACAATGGATATAATAAGCGGAAGGTGAATCTTGCAGGATCAATTTTTTTAGACCTTTAATCTCTCCTTTCATGTTGCTGGCCCCATCATAACCTTGCCCACGGATTTGAGTTATAGTCAAGCCATGACTAATAAGTAAACCTTCAATTGCTTGCTTAAGTGATAAAGAGGTAGTATCATCTACATGAACAACTCCAAGAAAATGCTCACATGGCCTTCCTAATTTATCAACATAACGCAAGCAAAGAGCAAGTTGTTCTCTATGTGAAATGTCACTAGACTCATCAGCTAGAATTGCATAGGGCTCATCACCAAGTTCTTCAATAATTTTCTTTCTAGTTTCTATGGCACAACATTGAATAATTTGCTTTTGTATCTCTGAGCAAGTTAAGGTGCAATTACCTGGAGCATTCTTCAAAACATACTTGTCCACTTCTTCACTATTTGCTACAAGAGATTTTAAAAGTTCAAGAAAGTTCCCTCTGTTGCTAGACTCTTCTCTTTCATCATGTCCCCGGAATGCCAATCCTTGGTGCAAAAGAAACTTCAAACATCTAAGTGAATAAGTCAACCTAATTTTGTAAAGACGAAGATCTTCATCACTCCACTTATCGATATGATAATCAATTGTTGTTTTGGGATTCACAAAGCCATTATATCTCTCTTGAGCTGCATTGTGTGCCTTAGAACCCACATGTTTGATAAGTGCTTTCTCTCCTATATTCCAATTTCTCCAACCACCTTTAGTATATGTATCTGCCCCATTACCCTTATTGAACAAGTAGCATACAAAGCAAAACACGGAATCCTTCTTAATACTATATTCAAGCCAATGATATTTAAAAAGCCATAAAGGACTGCAATTACTGTCTCTATCCCCAATTTTTCTTTTTGGGAAATCATGTGCATAAGGTTTGAATGGCCCTTTAAGAATATATGCTCTTCGAATTGCATCATGGTCATTAACAGGGTAACTTTGAATGTGCAACCTTTCACTTGGATCATGTGGAAGACGATTGATATCATAAGTAGAAGACGGTGGCGGTGGCGGTCTTGAGACATCTTCAAATTGAACTGATGGCGGAGACGATGGCATAGGATTCACAATTTCTTCAATTACCCTCTCTTGTTCTTGAGGTAACTCATCCGCCACGGTTGTAGTTTGTGACGGGGGAGGAGGTGAAGCGGCAGTAACCTTCTTTGCTTCATGTTTTCGAAAAAGAGATGCAATGTCTCTGTTCCTCTTCATAAATCATAATTTAAAAACCTTGCAAATAAAATACGTCCATTGAGTGATTAAAATACTAACTAAGATAAGCAATAAATAAAGATATAACTATGTCAGCTATAGTAGGAGTCAAATAAAGTATATGAGATTGGAATAAAGTATATGGGATTAGGCTCACTGCTCACCACAACACAGCTCACGAGCACCACAGTCCCAAATAAACAATTAAACTTGTGGCTGTCGCTTGCCCTTTAAGCTTTGATTTGATGACCTCTACTCTCAGTCCTCTCATCACAGCAATAAAAAAAAGCATCTGCAGGCTGCAGCCGGTCTCAAGCAGTCGGGCGCCGGCGGAGTCGCGCCGTCACAGAGATGATCCTGGGCTCCTGGTGCACGCGCGAGCAGCAGCAGTACGTTAGATTTTCTATATTAAATTTAACACGCCCCACAAGTATCTTCTGAGCAAAATTATGAAAATTTAATGAAACATGAATATACAGAGACTGTGAAATAAAGAGATGTACTGACATCAATAGCTCTATGGAGTTGGAAGACTAGACACTAGACTACACTACCATCTGAGCAATGGCTAGCTTGAAGTTCCTCTCATGCATGCATGATGACTCATGACTTCAAAAAGATTCACTATAAGTGTATAATTAAACATTTTGAAGTTTGAACTCTGTTAATTTACCGGTAATCACCTAAAAGAACTCTTTTTGAAGGATAAACCTCCTCTACAGAAATTAATTATCTATGATAACGCTCTCGGTGCGGTTTGAATTCACAGTACCTCAAAAATTTCATAGATTGAATTCATAAA
Organism: Otatea glauca; assembly: GCA_036346275.1. Lineage (NCBI taxonomy): Eukaryota > Viridiplantae > Streptophyta > Magnoliopsida > Poales > Poaceae > Otatea > Otatea glauca. The sequence goes on from CM070716.1 coordinate 24,123,473, forward strand.
AATTGTAATTGTGGATATGATATGAAAAGCAGTTTCACAATACTTATTTTTTATTTTCTCATAAGAAAACATCAGAAAATACTTTCTGGCCATGTCTTTTTTTCTTTCTTTTTAAAAATACTTCTAAGGAGTATTTGACAATTTGTAATCTTCTCACGCATGCATCTCACGGTCTCACCTTCAAATTCAATGACACGGTCTTGCCGGATGCATGGACTGATGGACTTCCACGCTGCACCGGTTCGGCAACACTTCGAGCAGCCTCGTCTTCTATGAGCTAGCCTACTTCTTCGAGGCCAAGCACCGCGTCCGCGCCGGCGCTGGCGACCGCCTCAGCTTTCGATGCTCGCCTTCGGCACGGAGTTCATTCAAGGCCTGCAGGCTGCAGCGCCGTCTGGCATGCCCTCTGCGACGCCATGCCTGACGCCGACAACCTCTGGAGCTGTAAGCGGCGAGGCGCAGAGCCGTAGGCTGCAGTGGCGGCCGGCGGCACAATCGTGATTTAGAAGATGAAGCGCTCGCGGAGATGCATTGGTACAGAAGTATACGGGCTTTGTGGTCTGTGGAGCGTCATGCCGTCATATGGATACATTGGTACGTAAGTATACGGCTGGAGCGAACAAGCAACAAAGTACGGGCTTTGTAATTGGGCCAAATCTACAGGGTATGCCGCGGCCCACCCGGCATACCATGTAGAGCTGCCACTGGTTGGCGGTAGGATTTCTCGCCGGTGATGGCGGAACCTAGGAAGTGCATCGACCTATGACTCCAGCGATCGCCGGAATCGGGAGCTGGTTGTCGCGTCGCGTCCTCTCCCTTCGCCTCCTCACTAACCTGCTTGGTTACTCCTGCTGTTTCGATGGGAGGGTTTTTCGTGTGCGAGGAGTCAGGATCGAGAAGAAGACGAGATGGAGAAGACGATAGAAAGGTGGTTGCTACGGTATCGTAATCCATAACGCCCAGATGTGAGTAGAACCGGCAAAGACGATTGCTCGGGCTTAAATCAAAATTTCTTCCGCTACACTAGTTAATAGGTTTAAAATTAAAATGAATATATTTTAAATGAAAAAAAGTTAGTAAGTCTCGACTCAATAGTAACTTGTTAACTCAATTTTAAAATAATAACTTAAATAGTAAATAAAATTATTTTATATCGAATTATATCAATTTTGAGATAAGTCGGTAATAAACTGTTAGGCTTATAACCAGCCCTAGATGTGTCAGCCTTGATTGAACTCGGTATCCATTTACACGGAGATCCGCTTATGGCCCACTTGAAACAAACAGCATGCAACGGGAACCGTTAACTATGTAATCGGAATACACCATCAAATGGACAACAAACGCCGCCTTAGTATCATGGTTATAAAAAAAACTTAAGGGTTATGAGTTTTTAGAGCTCGGCTCACTCTAGCCTCCATTCAAACTTGGCTGAGCTCCAAATGAGTCAAGTTCAAGCTTGATCCCTACCTCGTGAGTTTCAACGAGCTGAACTCTTATAGCCTGCGAGCCTCGGTAAATTTATGGATCGCTTATTAAATATTACTATGTACTAACACTTTTCGAGCTTACTCGAGTCGAGATCGAGCCTAGTTAAGCTTGGACCGAGCCGAACTCGAGTCTTGATTCAGGCCAGACCCCAATTCAACCTCGCTCGAGCTCAGCTCAAACTTTTACCAAGCTTGAGTTTGGGAGGCTAGACTCGCTCGAGCTCAGCTCATTTATAAGCCTACTTAGCATCATGCCACACCCTCCATCTCCACACTACCCATGCTATTGATAGACTAGCAATTTCTACGGTTATAAATAGCATATATTGTGGGCTAAATATTTCATTCCATGAAAATTAGGCGTGGAAGTTTCCAAATTTCTATTAAAAGTCACCATATACAGGGGATGGTATGTTCTATAGTATTGCAAAATTTCAAGATCAAACTCAATCGTATTTGTGACATATGAAAAATACAAATACTTACTGAATAATACAAAATCATTTAACTTATACACAAGCCAATTTACATAGGATATTTTTTGGAGGCTATTTTCATAGGATATTGTAACAACCCAAAATTTGTATTCTCTATTGAATTATATTTAAAGTAATAAATTATATATTTTGAAGTTTTTCTGAATGTTGGCTACTTATTTAAAAAAATTACTATTAAAGGCAGTAGTGTTTGAATTTTTGAGAATATTTAAAAGCTAAAAAATCTTGAAATAATTTTCATTAATGTTAGACTGTGTCAGGAAGCTTCCCAAAAATGTGCATACTTTTTAGAGCTAGTTTGATAATTTTTAAAACTGAAACTTAATTTCTAGAATAACTAAATCAGAAAATAATAAAAATCCGGAATTTTTTTTCTTTAATATTTATCTTTAATCTTTTTTAAAAAACTAAGCGTTAGGGTTATGAAATTGCGGAAATAGGTGCCGATCGCCCGTATATGGGGCGATCGCCCCATATACGGGCGATTAGTGCCGAAAAACTAACGGCTATAACGGTTGCAAACGGCTACAAGGTGGGCCGCCCACCTGTCACCCCCTGTACGGGCGATCGCTCCATACAAAGGGCGATGGGCACCTTTAAAAGCCGCAGCGTGTGAGAGAGAGCGACCAAGCCAGCAAGAAATGAGCAATGAGGAGAAAGAGAGGGGGAGAAGAAGAGAAGAGAAGAAAGGAAGAAAGGGAGAAGAGAAGAAGAGAAAAAAAGAAGAAGAGAAGGGGAAGCGGAAGCGGAAAAATCTAGGTAAATTTCAGATTTTTTTTAGTAGAGTTAGCTTTAGGAATTTTTTGTAGAGGTAAATGTAGTAATTATTTTTATAGGTTATGTAGTATTTAGAAATTTAATGTAGCATTTAATATTTAGGAATTTGTTGTAGTATTTAGAAATTTTAGGATTATGTAGTGTTTACAAATTTTAGGATTGTATAGTGTTTAGAAATTTAATATACCAGTAAATATTCAGAAATTTAATGTAGTATGTAGTATCTAGTATTTAAAAATTGAATGTAGTATTTCAGTATGTGCAAATTTAATGTAGTATTTAGTATGTAGAAATTTAATATAGTAGAAATATTAGGCAATATTTAGAAATTTAATTTAGTAGGGTTGTGTATTAGTAATTTTATTATGCAAATAATGTATTAGGCAATATATACAAATGTAATGCGGTAGAAATTTAATATTAGGCCATATGGTAGGTTAGTCGAATTACTTATTTATAGTCGAATGACTTATTATAGTCGAATTTTTTAGTACGATCAATATACGTTTTGTCTATTGTAGTTTAGGGTAATATATTTCCGTCTGACGTTGCAGCATGTCGGAGAAATTGTATTTTGAAATATTTTATGGAGATGAGGAGATAGCACAGGGGGCGGATGAGGTGGATTTGTCATCATTTTCAAGAGTCGTACGGGGCATATGTAGACCGAGCGATAGGACATACAGGGGTTTATTGGAGTGGATGTCTCGGATGTTCAGTTTGGATGCCCAGACTGTTCGGTTGCGGGTCAGAGCAGTAGTGAGCCGTGCGCAAGACTGTTTTTACGGAGAGTTGATTCCTATTAACTTGACATCAACATGGAAGAGTTATATTGGTTTTGCCGTAGAGCGGGGTTGGCCGCTCATGTTGTTGGTACAGTGCTACCCGGTAGCTCCATCGATGTCGCAAGTTCGTGATGTCAGGGTGGACATTACGGGGAGGGGACGTCAAATGTAGAAGGATGGGAAGAGGAAGGTGGCGAGGAGCTCGAAGACGAGGAGCACGAGACTGGCGCTGGCGAAGGGATGGGGGGGCAGAGGAGACAGTGGTGGAGGCGCGAGGGGTGGCCGACGAGGGGGAGGAGGTGGAGGACATAGTTCACCTAATAGAAGAGGAGGACCGTGCGGATGAGGAAGTCCCTGATGGTGAACACTCCGACGAGGAGGACAATGCTCCTGAGGTGCCTATCCCTGGTGCGTGGACCAATTACAGTTTCGAAGACCTAACAATGAATGAAGGGAACATTGATGCATGGGAGTATCGTGAGAACGAGGTGACGGAGGGGGCCATATATAAAGACAAGGAGGTTGTGATGGATGCGGTGAAGTACTGGGCAATGTCTCTCCGGCGGCAATTCAGGGTAGTGAAGTCCAGCAAAAAGGAGTACGACGTGAAGTGCGTAGTTGATTCGTGCCCATGGCGGGTGCATGCATACAAGGGGAAGTGGAAGGACTACTGGAAATGCTACGTAGTGATGGAGCATAACTGCGAGCTGGAAGAAGCGGAGCAGGGACACCGCAATCTGTCGTCCACTTGGGTGGCAAATGTGTTTTATGGTCAGATCGTGGACAATCCGCACCTGCAGCCTCGATCTATTACCACAGCCGTGGAGGAGAGGTTTCAGTATAAGATTAGCTACAAAAAGGCATGGAGAGCGAAAAGCAGCTCTGGAAATACGGTTCGGGATGTACGAGGCTTCCTACGAAAATATTCCCCACTTGCTCAGGGCAATAGCACGTAGGAACCCCGGTACATCCGTCGACCTTGCGGAGTTTCCTGCGGGTGGTGTGTGCGCGGGTAAGTGGGTCTTGCGGCGTGCATTCTTATACAGGCGCATGCATAAATGCATTAAGACTGTCGCCCGGTCATTTGCATGGACGACACATTCCTCACGGGGAAGTACAAGGGCCAGATTCTAACTGCGATCGCGGTGGACGCCAACAACCAGGTTTTACTGGTTGCATTGGCCTTCGTGGAGGGGGGAAACACGGAGAGCTGGTACTGGTTCCTTGAAAGAGTGAAGCTGGCAGTTATTCTGGACAGGCCTGATGTTTGTGTCATCCATAACCGACATGCAGGGCTACTAAGGGCGATCGTGGATATGCAACAAGGGTCCGCCGTCGTGGGAGCAGCAAAGTGGCCAGACCTGGAGAGCAGGTGGTGCATGAGGCACATGGGTGCCAATTTTTTCCGTCAGTTCAGGAACAAGGAGCTTATGAACATATTCAAGCGGCTGTGCAAACAGAACCAACGGAGGAAGTTCGACGCGCTTTGGAGGACGTTGGATGAACTAACGAAGAAGCAATCAATGAATCCAAGAGATACCACTAGTTCATCAAGGAACCCGATGGTGTACCATGAGCAAGGAGAAGACCCCACAGCCTTGTGTGCGCTCCCGACAGACGCCCCAAACATTCGGTGTAGGCCGGGGACCAGCATAAAGAGTTTCACCGACTGGATACGACACGAGTCTTTGTAGAAATGGTCCCTTCTGCATGACGAGGGCGGCTCGCGTTATGGAATCATGACAATGAACCTGGCAGAGATTTACAACTGGGTAATGAAAGGCACCAGATGCCTTCCATTGGTGGGTATAGTTGAAGGTGTCTTACTAGGGACACATAGATATTTCATTGAGCGATACAAGAACTCCGCAGCATGTATGTCGGACAATCGACTGTCGTACTCAACGGTTGTATCTACGTACATGTCCAAGAAAACAAGAAAGGCGCAGACACATCGGGTGACACGGAGAGTGGCATGGAACGGAGATACCACGTGCACTGCGGTGATCGAGGTCGTAGAGGTGCCCACCGGGAGAGGACTTCCCATCTGTGCATACTCCGAGCAGCTGAGTGCGAGTGCTCCTGCCAGAAACCACGCCTGCTGCACTTGCCGTGCTCGCACGTATTGCCGCAGCCGCCGAGACGCATCAATCATGTCAGTCGTACATCTCCCCCTACTACTACATGCAAAGTGTTCTCAACAAGTGGCATCACGAGGTGTACAGATACCGAGTGGATGGATCGTTCACAACAGCCCCCTCTCCGGACCATCGATGGGTACCGGACATTCGATTGTTGAGGCTGAAGGTCGGGCGTCGAAGGACACGGCGCATTCGGAATGATATGGACGAGTCCGAGGCGCGTCGCAATCGCGGATAATGTAATTTTCGATGTTGTTCCCATCATTTAATTTACGATGTACCAGTGAACTGTTGTTCCAATCATGTAATTTTCGATGTACCAGTTAGTTGTTATTCGCATCATGTAATTTTTCGATGTACCAGTTAATTGATATGAGGATAATGTAATTTTCGACGTTGTGTGCTTCATCGAACATGTCTTCATCTTTAGTATGTTTGTAACATGAGATTCTTTTAGCTTTCTGGACTTCCGTTGTATTGTTTGTTGAATATGGTACATTTCGTTATTTTGCATTTCATTTTGTGTGCACATTTAATTACTAACAAATTTGTTGTATTTGCTTTGTAATAGGCGACGATGGCGCGACCTTGCCTTGAGCTGCTCGACGCGACCGTGGATGCGACCCACTGGTCTAGGTACTCCGCAGAGCAGAACCGAGAGCTAGGGACACTCTGGCCTCGGGTGCCCAACGAGCTACTTCGCATTGACCCACGCTGGGTTCTACGGTAAGCTGCCAACGCTTGCACTCTTTTACGTACATGTACTTACCTGTGAATGCAATTCTAACGACACAATGTACTACATGCAGGTTGCGAGCGACTGGCTTACGACTGGTGGAGACCGAAGACGCACATGTTCCACCTTCCGTGCGGAGAGATGGCTCCGACGCTACAGGACGTGTCCTACCTCCTAGGCCTCCCCTGTGCGGGTCCGGCAGTTGTGCCGCACGACGCCTCCGTCACGTGGCACGCGGAGTTGTCCGCACGGTTCGCCAAGGTGCAGCGGCACCCCCGGGCAGCCCCCTACCAGCCCCTCAGGCTGGGTGAGCGGCACGGACCGACGAAGGCATGGCTGCTTCAGTTCATGGTGAGTACCTCTTTCTTTGCGAATTAACAGAGAAGCGCTAAGTTGCTGATAATATTTGTACCAAACGCTGCAGGCTGAGCTGCTCCACCCGCACGCAGAGGAGGAGGACGTGGCCCGCCATCTGAAGGCATACCTCCTGTTGTTGCTCGGTTGGGTGATGTTCCCGTTCTCCCACAGGAACACGGTGGACCGGCACCTAATCGAGTATGCCCAGCACATCGCCGACACCCCGGTGGATGAGGTAGCACAATCAGTTCAAGTCTCCTCTCAGCGGAGCACGTCTAACTTCCCCATTGTAAACAGATGATGCAGTGGTCGTGGGCCTCAGCTGTGCTTGCGGTGACGTACAGAGGTCTGTGTGACGCCGTCTCTCGGGCGGACCAAGACACGACGATGTCGGGTTGCATCCTACTCATTCAGTTGTTGTCCTGGGAGCACTTCTCCGTCGGCAGGCCTGCTGTTGACACCGCACCGTACCCCCAGGACCTTTACGGAGATGACCCAGTGGACTGGCCCACCATGGGCCACTACTGGGTCCGACGACAGGTATGCTCCCTCGTATCTTTTTCCCCACTTACGCACTTTCATAACCTCCGCCATTTTTTATTTCTTCATAGCGGACGTACGCGCACCGACAGGTGAGGAGGTCCTACCTCGAGTTCATTCGGGAGTTCGACAGCCTCCACGACGAGAACGTGCGGTGGACGCCATACAACACGTACGATGTCCACGCCCGAGTACCTTACGAGGTCTCCGTGCTTTGCACGCGAGATGAGCCGTTATGGCTCACCCGTAAGGTTCTCGTCTTCGACCTGTGTGTCGAGGAGTACTCCCCACACCGAGTGCTGCGGTAGTTCGGCCTGTTCCAGTCCTTTCCCTTGCCACCTCGTCACGTTGTCGCACGTGGCGCTTACAGGTACTTCTCCTGATCCTAATACTCCGCATCTCTACAGAATGAATGTGGTGTGTACTTCCTATTTTTGCATTGCAAGATGAGCCGGATGGGTGCTGCAGCGGGCACTCAGTTTGCGCACCGTATGCAACCATGGGCGGTGCAGTGGGACGACGCACTCGACGAGAGGGCCACCGAGACCTAGCCGTACGACCCTAACATGTACGATGAGTACATGGAGTGGTTCGCGCGGCGGACTCCTCTCAGGGTGGGGTACACACCAGCATCGTATATCGCACGGCAGGCATTGGTGATGGACACGTACCCTTCACAGATGTCCAAGAGGGATAGCTCCACTGTAAGTGTCACAATCGAAGCTACATGGGCATGTCTTTTTCATGTAAATTACCTAATACCAATCCGGCGTTACATGCAAGCACATCTCGTAGGGGAGGTGGACGTGGAGGCTACGTCCATGCTGGCGCTCGTTCGGGCGGGCATACAGCTGAGCACCGCTGAGATTGAGGCATCTTACGAGTTGATCGTCGATAGGGCAAGGCGGTTGGCTCACCTTATCACTTGCCGGGGGCGCGGAGACGTCGGCGGACGCAGCACACCACATCCCCACAGCCTAGCACCTCGCCCTACCCCGCCGGTGCCTCGTTACGCTCCCACGCAGCAGCAGTGGGGACAGTGGGCTGAGGAGGCTCCTTCCTCGTCTCGCCCTACATCGGCGGTTCCTCGTTACGCTCCCACGCAGCAGCAGTGGGGACAGTGGGCTGGGGAGGCTCCCTCGTCGTCTCGCACCCCAGCAGGATCCCAGGATGATTTCGACGACCCTGCGGACATCGAGTTCGACCTGGAGTAGTACCTGTCGACCGACTACCTCGCCCCCTCTCAGCTCTTGGGAGCACCGCCCCAGGACACGCCCGGGTCGCCGCCACACCACTCTACCCCTGCGCCGTAGGGCCAGCCTAGGAGGGACGTCCGTCTGCTGTCACCACTCACGTACCCCACAGGCCAGATCGGGAAGCGTGGCTGTGATTGACTAGTTGTACAGACGTATTTTTGTAATGCCTTTACGTTCAGCAGCATATTGTATAACTGTCTGAGTTAGTAACATGAGTGCCTTATCACTTCAAATTGTGGAAATCCATGTATGTTTTATTAATTGTGTTGTCATCGCTTTGCCTTTGTCACACGACGTGACAACACACCAACGCTTCCGTGCACCTATCGCCCTACATAGGGGCGGTCGCCTCTAATTGGGGTGATCGTCCAAATATGGGGCGATCGCTCTATATCCTGGCGATATCTGCCCTTTATAATATTCGTTCTCGCTCGCGGTCTCGGAAGAAAGAATAGGAGAGGAGAGAAGGAGGGAGAGAAAAAAATAAGTACAGGACCAATCGAAAATGCCGAGGCGTGCAAGTGGAAGGGGAAAGGGAAAAGCAAAGGAAGAAGGAAGTGCATGCCCGCGCAATTTAGTATACCAAGATCTCTTCCTACCTCGTAGAGCTGTAGCACCGATGTGTATGTGCGGAGATCCTTGCAGGCTTGTCCGCTCTTGGGAAATTCCAACTTGGAAGAGGGGGTATTAGAAGTGCCGTAACTACGCCTTCGATCCGCCAGAGAAGAGCCTGAAGGATCGTCACATGGTAACAATCGTACGGGTTACATAATATTTGTGAATGAAACTTTGCTAATTTACGTTTCATGCAGTCACCTCCGCCACTATTTGAATTTGAGCAGTGGTTTGATACGGAGATCAACCCCGAAGACCAAAGGCTCCTTGATCAAGCCAACCGGCAGGAGGAGTTCATGTGGTAGCTTCAAGAGCAGCGCGATGCCGCACGCGAGGAGGCACGTACGAAGGAAGCGGAGGAGAAGGAGGCCGAGAGAGAGAGGAAATGAGAGAGGGCGCGGCATGCCAGAGAAACCCCACCAGAGGCATGGACGAATGGAAAGTGGCCTCGAAGCACTCAGTAGACGTCTAGTGTTAACTTTTATTTTCCTTGTTCGTGGTACTCCTTTCAGTTTTAAGCCATAATAAAGAGTGTGGCCTACCTTATTTTCCGCAGTAAGCTACGATTCGACCTTCGTTATGATATTTCACGGGATGTCGAGAAGGCTTAAGCGTTCTATTGTTGCCTCAACCATAATACTTTGTGTTATTGCACTGGCAGAATTAATATGCAAAGTAAGGTGTAAATAAAATATTTTCCCACATATGGTAGTGCATATATCGAAAAGTAGACCTGGCCCGTTCTCCCTACAAATTACATTTGAACATTATATTTCGCGGGCTGCCGAAAAGGCTTAAGTGTTTCATTGTTGCCTTGACCATAATACTTTGGGTTATTGCACTGGCAGAATTAATATGCAAAGCAAGGTGTAAATAAAATATTTTCCCACCATAGGGTACTGCATATATCAAAGAGCAACTCTGGCCTATTCTCCCAACAAATTACATTTAAAAATGATATTTCACGGGCTGCCACAAAGGCTTAAGTGTGTCATGCAAGTGAGGCTACTTACAGTCATTTGGTTTATTCAACGGAGTTTATTCCTAAATTTTTTTCCTAAAATGGGACACCTAACACCCTACGAACAAGACATATTTATTTCAGGATTTTTCGAGCCATGGTTTGTATAGTTTGTTCATAATCCACTACATGGTCTTTAAGTAAAATTGATTTATACAATTTAAATTTGCACGGCATATAGTACTTTTCACAACATAATGCAAATCCTTATATATTAATTAATATTTTAAAATTTATCTTGTTCTAGTGGGACCTTCCTAGTAATGTGACTGCCCCTAATCGCTTGTTGGTCGGTACCGACGACATTTAACGGTAGTTCCCGATATTTTAATAGCCCTAATATACCATGCGCGTGGGATCAGTGCGCGGCGCACGTCGGATATAGTCGGGCGCGGCGGTAGCGTGTGCGTGACTAACGAGATAAATGCTCGCTTTTGACTTCCTGCGAAAAATACGACTTCGAGTCACTTACATATGAAATATGTCAGTAAATCAATACTAACAGGTATCAACAATTTAAAGATTAGTGCTTCTAACTTATGGTATATTTTGGCCAATACATATAAAATATTTCAATAAATAATACTAAGAGGTATCATGTACTTAAAGATCAGTGTTTGTAACTTATGACCATTTTCGTTAAAATTATTTATAATCAATACTAAGAGGTATCAATTCTTTAAAGATATAAAATATTAAAGTATATCAGTACTATGAGCATTTTCGTTATTTTTCTCCTATTCATTATTCTCGAAAAAGAAATTAGGAATTAAAATCAAAAAAAAAATTAACCGGTCGCCCCATCATGGGGCGATTTCTTGTCTGCCGTTAATCGGCCGTTAAATTCGGCACTGATCGCCCGTATATGGGCCGATCGCCCCATATACGGGCGACCGGCGCCTATTTCCGCAATTTCGGAACCCTAACGCCTACTTTTGAAAAAAAGAATAAAAATAAATATTAAAGAAAAAAAATTCGAAAAATCCGATTTTCGTTCTTGGACCGATTCTTTCCTCTTCGGCCTAGCCTGCTGCTATTCCGGCCCACGAATGGTCCACGCATCATCCCCGTCCGAAACTGCCTCTGCGCTGTCATCTTTCCGCCTCCCTAACACAAAAGTGTATTATTCCTGTTTACATCCTCTCTTCTCCTCTCCCTTGCTGATCAATGGGCTAGGACCCACCTATCGGAAGTCATCTTCTACCTCACGCCCTCCTCCTTCGCTAGCGTGGCCGCGTGTTCGCACATTCGCTAAGAGAGCGCTCCGTCGCAGTGTCGCTAGGCGCTAACTTGTGGACCCTGATGCCACCTCAGCTCGCCACTATCCACGGCTAGAGGTGGGCACTCGGGCCGGGCTCTTTTGGGCCGGCCCGAGGCACGACGTCACGGCCCGGCACGAAGCCCGATCCGGCACGAAGTAGGTCGTGCAGGGCCGGTATGACACTGTAGCACGGGCCGTGTCGGGCTCGAGAATCAGACATGATGGGCGGCCCGGCACGGCACGACACTGTAGAATGGGCTATACTGGGCCTAATGATCTAGGACATGAGGAAGAAGCTTAGCATGAAGGTCACTAACTCACAGAGCATGACCGTTATAGATGCATCCAGTAGCATGAACGTCACCCCTATCGTCAACATCTGAGAGAGACGGACAAAACAGGAGAGAGAGAGTTAAGAGAGATTGAGAGACGGTGTAAGAAGCTGCTCTCTCTCGCTCGTCCCTCTCAATCTCTCTCAGCTCTCTCTCTCACCAATCTCTCTCAATCTCTTTCGTCTGTCTCGTTCACTCTCTTTCTCGCCTATTCTCCCCTCTCTCGTCCGTATTGAGCACATCCTTCTCGCTCTATGTAACTGTTCGATAATAAATAAAATTTAGTTCTTTTTCTCATAATATTTGCCTTCACTGCCTTAATTATATGTATCTTCGGCTCTTTTCCTCTCGTTGAAATAGTGCAAATGGGTCGAGCCTGGGCCGGCACGGCACGACGCAGGCACGAAGCGCAAATGGGTCGTGCCTGGGCTCGCCGAAAGCGAGCTGGACCGGCACGGCACGACACGACGAGCACGACGGGCCGTCACTGCCTGGCACGGTTCAGACATGAAGCACGATGGACCTGTACCGGGCCAGCCCGGCCCGGCACGATGCCCATCTCTATCCACGGCGGCCAACCGGCGCACGATTAGAGGATGTGCTACATCCCCGTCACCCGTTCCGACTAGACCAAGTTAAGCACACACGTGAGCGCCTGGCCACCTCGCGTCCTTTCTCGTCACTGCTCGGCATCTCCTCTCCTTGTCTTTTTCTGTGCATTGCATGTGGGGCAGAGAGAACCAGAGACACTCTGCTCCATCGCTCTCTCTTGTCGCACCCACAAGAAATTGTGACATTCCCACTGTCTTCTCCACCATACTTAAGGTGAACCGAGCGTGTCATCTCCTTTAGCTTCTCATTTCTGGCTTCCCATCCAAGAACCGGAGCTTGGAGTCTTGGGGTTTGCCGGGAACAGTGCTGTCTTACTCAATGCCATCGAGTAGGCCATTGTGCCATTGCTGTTTCTGGTGAGCATTCTTGCTTGATGCGCTCGTTATTCCTCTTCTGGAGCCTCTCTGATCTCATCCTCGTGCATGATATCGCAGTTGGAGCCATTAGGAGCTGAGTCAATACCGTCTTCCTCCTCTCCGACACGCACATCTGATCCAAATCACCTTCTTTCCCTCTACCCAGTGAGTTCATTTTGCACCCCTTCGACCCTCTTGCTAAAGCCCTTTTTCAATTTGAACCTTGGTTCAGCTTGTCACCGAAATCCAGTCGTGATCTCCACCTCCGACCGTCGGCATTGCCAATGTGCAACTTCTTCTTCAGCGAGTCTCCGACCTTGTCGGGGCCATTTTCAACATCCCCGTGCTATGGAGATCCTCCTTTATGGCTTAGAATACCAAGAAAGGTTTCATATGCATACGGTACTAGTCTCATGATTAGTGGCTAATACGCACATTTATAACATTATCATCATGTCTATACAACAATTTATACATATGATAACTAAAAATAAGAAAAACTTGGTAGGATAACCACCTCTTTGACATAGCCTTGCACCCATTAATACCTTGCTATAAAGTCTTGAGTACAATTTTCTCTCACAATTGCTTGTTGAACAAATTTAGAAGATGTGGATGACGACACATCCGCAGGTTACTTTTACACCCCCGATTTTGGTGACGATGATGTTTCCAGTTACTAAGGTCTTATCCTAATTAGTTGCCTGTGGGAGGGTTAGGCATGCTAGCTGGCATTTGTTGCTTCTTTATTCCTTATTTTCACTATAAACTTTATGCTATATGAACTATTTGGCCGGTTCAGTCCTTTTGTTGCAAAACTAGTTTTCTATGACTTAATTTTGATTGTTAATTATACTGTGCTAATCTGTTTTATTTATTCGTGTATGGATGTGATATGAATGATGTTGTATTCGTGTATTCGAAAATGAATTTTTTTAGGTCCGACAGATATTTATCATATAATGTGTCCTAAATGTATCCCAACCCCCCGAAAGACCATTAAATATTATCAAAATAAAAAGAACTTCCAATAATACTCTCAACAAACTCGTTCTCAAAATAAAATTCCCAACAAACTCCTTAAAAAAAGCACAACAACATGTGGGCATCTAGTTTGTATTAATGAAAAGGAAAATATAGAAGCAGGAAACTTCAGGTCCATTAGACATGGGCATTGTGCCGTGTTGGGTCGGCACGACGGGTCTAAATCATGCTGTGCTATGCTAGCCCGACTCACCTTCAACGAGCCCAGACACAGCCTATTAATGAGTCGTGCCGCTTCGTGTTGTGCCAGTCCAGGCCTGATCCATTTGCACTGCTGTGATGAGAGGGAAGGAGTTGGAGATGCACGAGGCTAAGGCAGTGGACACAAGTATTACGGGAAAAAAAACTAAATTTTATTCATTCTTGAACAGGTACAGAGTTACTGCCTCGTTAAAAACCGAACACCCTAGTGAGGGGTACCCCTGGCAAGAAAAAGAGTACAATAACTATATACATATACATAGACTAGTCGAGGTCGAGGTGGTCAAGATCGGCTAACGCTTCCATAATATTCGAATCCTCGGTCTGAAGTTGTGTTATCTCATCTACCACTCCTAGTCTTTGAGGTATATGATTGCCTCAACTATCTCAGGTGTGAGAGATGACTTCCTTGGCTTAAGTATTCTCCCTACCGAACTGAAGTGGCTTTTGACGAGACACTCGACACCGAAAACACAAGTCATCCCATGCAAATTGTGATAGTGTAGGATAAATATGTTGGTGATTCTTCCACCACAATAGTAAGTTGAGTTCATTGCCATCCGTGATGTCAAGCCCAGTCTCCGCAAAAGGCGTGTCAAGATAGCAGAGCGTCGGTTCGGTGCACACACTCGGCGTTAGTGAGCATATACTCTCTAGTCTTCATTCTTCACCTTTTGGCATCTCCGTCGTCTTCCTTTTATCTACATGTAAGGACTGTAACAGTGCTGGTCGCAGGGCAAGCCACAGTGTCATGGCAGGGTACCCTGCCATGTGTCGCCATGCCCTGTCACATGTTGTGCCTGGTCGGGCCCAACAGGCCTATTTCGTGCTGTGTTAGCCCAAGCACAACCCATGCAGACATGTCGTACTATGCTACATATCGGACCTGACTACGAGGCCCGGCATAACCCTATCGTTCGTACCGTGCTAGCCTGATCCATACACATACATGCCATACCGTGCTTACCGTGCCACAGGCCGACCCAAAACAACCCTTCCCAGTGCCCATGTCTGTAAGGCCCCCATTTTTGATAATAAATATCAATAATGGGTACCATGTGCTTTCCATACTAGTCCCATGATCAGTGGCTAGCACGCACAATTACAAATTGATATCACAGTCATACACAAACTTTATTATTACAGCGGAAGCAAGGTACATAATATTCTTACAATACCAAAAGTAAAACATTTCAGTGGAGACATATTTATTGTAGTATGCCTTTAACCCAATATCCTCACAGGCAACTGACAAGGAAGACCCTAGTAAAATTCATCGTTCAAATCCCCGAATCCTGCGTCATAAAATGTATCGTTGAGGTACTAGTTCTTCACCTAAAAACATCAACATAGGCAAGTTGAGTACTTACGTACTCGCAAGACTTTAGCAAAACCTAAATATACATGCAAGCCAATTAAAAGGGAAGGCTTATGGTTGTTTTGCATAAAGCTAATTTGAAATGTAAATACTGAATAGTAGATTGCAAACGGAATTGAGTAAAAGCGATTTAGTACAGAAAATAACAGAATGTAAGTACAATTAAGTAAAATTTCACGAACCTGAGTATTAAGACCACATCATGAACCAATCTCTACCAACACCTGGTAGAATTCAGTTTTATGAAAATAAAAATATCTAACTAGTGTTGGTGCACCAAGACTCCCATAACCGTGGGAACGGCTTTTCGAAAAGTTTCACACTCTGCAGAGGTGTACAGCTTTATCCACAAGTAATGTTCAACCCCTTTTGCCAGGCCAGTAACACACTTCCTTTGGTGTGTCGGCAAGGAGATCATAATATAACCGTTACATTACTTAATTCTAACTTTGCACCAGCCCAATGACGTTAAACCCATACTATGGTGTAAATGTTTGTACAGTCATTGCACAGTAATGGTTAAGTATATCCATAGCATGGCGTTCACCGTTGTATTAGCAAACGTGACTCCCAACACCTCGGTGTGGGCGCCCCTTCGAGCAACCAGTCACTGAAGAAGCTCGTACTACTCCAGCCTACCAATGTGCAAAGCTAGTTTTAAGCAACTTAATAGGTTAAGACTGTCCCATACCAGCACTTGTGGTTGTACGGTAATTCTTGGGTTTAACGAACACGTAGTTCGGTCCTTAATCCGACACGGGCAATAATCTCCCCCTACACTACGTACAAGTCACTTGTACACCCGGCTATTACCAATAATTGCCCGCATCAAAACCATAGTTTTATTTTCATTTTTGATCAAAATACCAACCATAAGAAGGTCATTTCCAATAAATGTCATAACCAACATTTTTGATCAAAAGCATGGCTAAGCATGACTAGTGTGAGTAACCCAAATTGACATTAAGTATTGTCTATGTTATTTTAGGGTTAGCAAGGTTCACAAATTCACACTTATCAAGGAAGTTCTATAAAACTACATGTACAACTACCAATACCAATAAAATAGCAAACTTTAATAAAAGTAACGTATGCAGTAAAACATTTAATGAAAACATTTATAAAATTGGGATCAATATGAACAAAGGGGGTGCTTGCCTTGTTGATTATTCTCGTAGTCGAACTCTTGATCGTCGTTGACTACTCCGGATTCGTCGGGTTTTACACGTCGTACAATAATTGCATAACAAATAATAAATTTCAATAAGACCAAAAAGAAATCAGATGGAAAAATTCAAATAAAACAATTTCATAAATCAGGGATAGTTGCATGGATCATTTATTCTTTTTTTACAATTTTAAAGGATTAAATTTATTTGGATTAATATTGAATTGCTTTACTAATGATTTATTAACTCAAATTTTTATTTTAGCAAACCCTAAGTATTTTTTACATATTCAGGTTCTTAAGATTACCAGGAGGCTAACAAAATTTAGTTTACTCAATTTGGAGGTTATTTGCAAAAATTCTATGAATAGCATATTTTATACTCTTCCTTTAATTTTAAATTTAAAATTCAAACAGAGATCATTTTCAAAATATTTCTGCATATTCTGAATCCGCATAATTTTATATGAATTTATAAATTTATTTCATTAAATTTGGACAGATGATTCAAAAGTTATAAGCATCGCCGGAGGTGGCGAATGAGTTCCATAATGAGCACCAGCGGGCCCATGCGCACCTGTGGGTGGTGCTAACTCAACCGGAGATGGCCGGAGATGGTGTGTCACCGCGAGGGGGCGGCGGTGGACATGGCCGACAGCGAAACTGCAAAACTAAGGCTTCCCGAGTTTGAAGATCACCATGGTGAGCATCAGTGAGACACTGGGATTCGATTTTTAGCTTTCATTCAAACAAATAGGTATTAGAGAGGGGTTCTCACAGTGCGGTTGCGGTGGCGGCGGAAGGAGCTCGGCGCGGCGAGTCATCAGAGAAGATGAGTCCAAATTGAGGTTGCGAATGGTTTCTTGGTGTTGCAGAGATGCTTCGGGTCAGGTGGTTCGGGCAATGGTTCAGCGAAGTGCTGGCTAGAGCTTTTCCCCCTTTTCGGTTGTTCTGCCGGAGCTGGAGAAGAAGATGGAAGCTGGCGGTGATGCGGTGGCTTGGTTCGGTTTTGCGGGTTCCAGGAGAGTACATGAGTGCTAGCAGTGGCTTTGCAATGCTTAAATAGGCGATGAAGGTCGGTTTGGTGCGGGTTTTGCATTTCGGCTGGTCAAGGCGGCGCGCGAACTCTCTCGGCTGTTCCTTCGCATGAGAGAGAGGGCACAGCGGTCAAGGCAGGCGCGGCGTGTCCAGGTAAGGTGTAGGCAGCAACATCGGGCGGCGATTTGCGGCGCGAAGGTGACAAAACGGAGAGGCGGCGCGGCTCGGTGAGAGACAGAGAGAGAGTTGAGGGAGAAGAGGGCTGACAGGTGGGGGGCGCTGGCAGAGAGAGGAAGAAGTCGGCACGGGAGGACAGCTGGCGACTCGGCCCCACATGGCAGTGACCGAGAGGGAGGCAGTTCGGCTGCAGGTTCTGGACAAAACGAGGGAAATTGATTGGATTAGACTATGAATCCGACTCAATATTTTATGAGAATTTTTGAAGAGGTCGGAAAGGTAAATACGAGAGTCTGGTAAAATTTTCGGATAAAAATAATGAGTAAAAATATTTCTAAAAATCTGATAATGCACAGTTATCAATTACGGCCGATTCTGATTTTTATTTAATTGAGGGTCAAGATCAGTTTATTATTTTATGATAATTTTTATAAGAGCTTATATTAATATTATATAACTTTTATAAAATTTCATGATTTTATACTTTATATTTAATTTCTAATAATTCTGACATTGCAATTTTCAGCTTTTCTGATTGTCTATTTTTGAATTTCTAAAATCACCAATTTTAGGAATAAATTTCTGATATTTTTACCAGCGATGGGTAAGGTTAAGATGTCAGCATGGTTAAAATTTTGACCCATGTTAAGTTCAGACAGCTTCTGAAGAAATCTTATAGGTTCAGATTTGGATTATCTCCTCACGATTACTTTTGCCCTTTTAATATTTTATTGATCCATATCAGTGCAAGTTGCATTTTCAAGATCCTGGATGGATCTGGGATTTATCTGAGATTTTTACGAATTTTACTGATTTTGGATTTTTACCTTTTTACTTTTTACCATTTACCATATAGCTCATTTGGATTTCTATTATTAGGAAAAAGCCAAAAAGAATTTATTTAATTCAAAAAAACCAGAAAATATAACAATAAATCACATGAATATTTTTGATATTATATTTTTTATTTTATTAAATTTTAGGCTGTTACAATGTCTAAGCTCCACGAGACACAATACTGCTGCTAGGTTCAACCAATGCTTAGGGCCAGCGTTCTAGAAACCAGAACAGGACTAGTTTCCACGCCTCGTCATCATTGGTTTGCTAGAAACTAGCCGTAAACTGGAAATAAGTCAAAATAGGCTAGAATCGGTATAAATAAATGTATATATATACTTACTATTATACCGGAGAGGAGGCCAACCAGCCGCGCCACATCACCGTTCTCGTGAAAAGGTCCTTCGGAAAATTCAAAATTACGTTTAGATCCTTCGGTCTATTTTTAACAAAATTGACCCGAAAAAACCGAACAAAATCGAAATTACATTTAGAGTCCCAAGAAATCGGCTTTTAGCAGATTGGACCCGAAGAAAAACGAAATTGCATTTAGGTCCCTTCGCGGTTTTCTAAAAAAAAATGCTACAGATTCGCCGACGGGTCCTAGCAACCTTTTTTTTTAAAAAAAAAAGAAAACCGGAATTAAGCAAAAAAAACTAAAATACATTTATTTTCTTTAAAAAAACCACATATTCGTCGACGGGTCCTAGCGGTCCATTTAAAAAAACCAAGAAAACCCGAAATACGCAAACAAACGAAAATACGTTTAAGTCCCTCCTCGTTTTTCTCTAAAAAAACACAGATTCGCCGACGGCTCCTAACAATCCGCAGATTAACCGATGCTCCTACTAGCCCATTTTTTTAAAAAAACCAAGAAAACTGAAATTACGCAAAAAAATTTCAGAAATATCCGTCAGACCAAATTTCGTACGGCGCAGCGTCGCACGACCGAATTTCCCAAATTTCGCACGGCGCAGCATCGTGCGATGAAATTTCGCACAAGCAGCGTAGCGCGTGATCCTGGCTAGTTGTCATTAAAACCGGACAAGGATTAGAGGGTGAAAGTTGGATACAATTTATCCGAAACATTTGATTACCGAATTCAATAAATTACAAATATGGTTTGGATTTCCCCATCCGAATAACAATATATTCTCTATCTGAATTCGTATTTGAATCCGGCTTAAATTTACGAAACGAATATGGTTTTGATTTTGGCATTAGAATAATAGTTTTCTCTACATGAATCTGCATCTGAATTCGATAAATTTTTTTACCAATTCTTATTGTAATAGAATAAAATATTAAACAAATGTAATACATTTAGTGATAAATATGGTTCCTCTAACCTATTTTAACATATTACAATGGTTTATTTGTGTTTCATGTGTGTATAAAGCAATTATTGCCTAGTTGATGTAATAATTACGTGGATATTCGAATTGGACAGGAATGAGTCAATATTCGATTCAAATTTGCATTCATATCCGGTACACATCCTACTTGTATTTGAATCTGGCTCATAATATATGGAAACGAATATGGCTTTGCCATTCGACCGTTTGCACCCCTAAGAAGGATACATATCCTGGTCCAAAATCGGTTTGATGAAAAAAAAAACAGTGGTTTTCTGAACCTGCTTTAAGGCTAGAATGCTAGCTAGGTAGCACTTGCACTAAGCATCAAAGCACAAACCCTGCCTAAGCCGATCCAATTGTGACTTTATCGCTAAAAAACAGAGTAGGACCACGTTCTTGTGCTTTTTTGCAGCCTAGCCTGAAAGATACTTTGGTTGATGTTACGACTGGAATTAACCAGAAAAATATCTATTTTTTCTTTGTCCTACTAAGCTTGGTTCAAGGATTTGACCAAGCAATATAAGATGTTACAACTTGGTAAATACTTCTACGTTTTCTTTTTGGTCCAGTAACAATAAGTTCTTGGAAACGCTTGCTTTTTTAGATTTTCAATAATGACCAATTCCTTGTCTGGAAATCAAACTGCGCTCCACCGTGAATCCATTATCCATTTGTTTATACTCCATTGTCATTAGTTCTCTTGATTAATACACAGAATTGATGCAGCAAGTTGCATACGGCCGGTTTCTGGCAAGGTGACTCGGAAATATACATTTTTTTAAAAAAAAGGGAAAGATGTGATATGTTCATATAGCAATCATATATACTTATGTATGATGAGCCAATGATTAAGAATCCATATGTAAGCATCGTGGCTTAATATATAATCCCCTGGGTGATTAATCATGATTGCCACTCTTTAATTTTCTATTCCAGTATCGCGCTGAGCTAGCCGCCTTCAGCTGCTAATTCATTTCTGAATGATTTAAGCACATCTCGATCAGTGATGGGATCCATTGGCACTACAATATATATGACATGCATAAACATATATAACATCATTCCACTAGTTTCAACTGCGTCGGTGACACGGCATTGACGAAATCTTCTTAGTGTTAAGAACTTAAGATAATTCATATCGCTTTCGGCGTCAGTATCGTCCATATGACTGCGGCAGCACGGTGCTGATGTGATTATTTGTGTCATTCTCACGTCAATATTGTATATATATGCCGGGCAGAACGCATCACCGATCTACAGAGAATGAGAATCGATGTAAATTTTCAACAAGCACTCGATCGATCTTCGCTGCCGTCTTAAAAGGAAATCAAACAATCACTTATTTTCCCTCCAGGAACATGCTGGTGTAAGATCGATTTGACTCTATAGAGATCATATGCAGCACGCAAATTGGTGGACTATACATGTTGCATGTTAGACGAAGTGCAGTTTAGATTAAATCTTTTGTGCTGTTTTCAGTCTAAATAATATGACGCAAAAAATCAAATTAAGGGTGCAGTACGAGTGTACGAGTGAGCACCGGGAGGCTGGTGGTGGCGAGCCGAGCCCGTGAGGCTGGAGACGGCACTGCTGACTGGAATGGCACGACGCGGTGGAGGAATCGCGGCTGGAGAGGAGGCAGATAGTCGACGAGAAGACGGGCATGAGTTGAGGTCGGAGAGAAAGACGGGAGCAGATATGAGCATATATACTGGGATATCGTTTTGCTCTTGTGATATTGGTTAGGGAATCTTCAGGGCTGTTTGGTTTAATAAAAAATTACTAAAATTAATTTGGCATTATCAAAATTTGATCACTAAATTAGTTATCAATGTTTTGGTAAAAGATGGCAATAAAATAAACTAGAGAGAAACGAGAAGACAATCTTGTCAAAGTTTGGTAGCAAACTAAATATATCTTAGAAGTGCAAAAAATTTCACAGAACATTTATCGGAATTTGTGTAACATAATCTGATTCGTCCAAAATTCCTGGTGATGCTCTCTGGTTTCTGTTCGAAAATTTAAATGATTTATGCTGATTCTTATGAAATTACTGCGTTCCAAATATTGTCATTGCTACGGCTTGACTTTCAAGCACGTTGGGCTGATTCTTATGAGGAAGCGCAGCGGTGAAGCACGTTGGGCTGTGCTACGGCTTTTCCTATCGCTTCTGCTGCGGCTTGACTTTCAAGCGGCTATGAAGTTGGACTGTTTGGGGGTTTTTGATCCAAAGCTAAAGCACAGCCCTCCAAACAGCCTCTTATTACAAGCATGTATTCATTAATTGGAAATCCATGCTCACGAGGATACCTCACCGTTTTGTTTGAAATGAAGTTGAAGAGGGCCACATGCATAAGAACATATGCCTGCAAATTAAGGCTGGAAATTGCAGTACGTTCTGCTGCAAAGATCGATCACGTCACTCTGCCATATACGATGTCAGTGTCGTATCCACGTCATACGTTCCGCCTCCCAATGCCCTGTCTCCTGCCATGAAAATGAAAGCGATAGTCGATAGAGAAACAGTTAAACCCACAGCTTTGCAAGTTTTGCATGCACGCTGTGGCCATCACTGCCATCCTTCGTTACCAGTTTGGTAGGCGTAGGTCTGCCTGCCCTGCCGACCACCACCCTCCCAGTCTCTCTCTCTCCTGTCATCCTGTGTGTCTTGTGGTCTGGTAAGTATTTATGCAGGTGTCCCCAGCTCTGCCTGCCTGCCAAAAGCACAGGCTGCACGTCTAAAGCTAACGAATTCTTCTGTACTAAAGCTGCCACTCTCTCTCTCTACACTGCAACACAAGCTTTGTTGCTTGATATATTGCCGTTTGCTAGCTATCTTGACATACACATGCATGCTTGAGAGCTGAAGCTGAAGCCATCATGGCGAGAGCTTTCCATGCTGCGCCCACAGCCTCGCCGCTCCAATCGTCCAAGAACGCTACCGGGGGCGGCATCATCGGCAGCATTGCCAACCTCCAATGGCTGCTCAAGAAGCGCGCCAACAAGGTGCAGCACGGCCAGCAGCTCGGCCAGGAGGCTGAAGACGACGACGAGGAGGGCGCCGCAATGTTCTCCTTCGCCACGCCCTCTGCCGCCGACGCTGTTGCGGGCGTGGAGCCGTCTTCCAGGAAGCGCGGCGAGGCGCTCGCGCGGCTGCGGTCGGCGATCCTGAACGTGCTGGGGCGCGCGCGGCGCCTGCGCCGGCGCGGGTCGATGGGGTCCAGCGTCACCGGCACCATCTTCGGCCGGCGCCGGGGCCGCGTGCACGTGGCGCTGCAGACGGACCCGCGCGCCCCGCCGGCGCTGATGGTTGAGCTGGCCGCGTACTCCACCGACGCGCTCGTCAGGGAGATGTCCTCCGGCCTGGTCCGCCTCGCCCTCGAGTGCGAGAAGACGCCGGCACACACAGGTGATGGATGCTTACTCGCTGACACAGTTACATGGTTACTTCACAGTTGTTTGTTTCATGTCCTCACAAGCTTTCACCATGCATGGCGACATGCAGGCCCCGGCGGCGAGAGGCGGCGGGCGGCGCTGGTGGAGGAGCCGACGTGGCGCGCATACTGCAACGGGCGAAAGTGCGGGTACGCGGTGCGGCGGGAGTGTGGCGCAGAGGAATGGCGGGTGCTACACTCCGTCGAGCCCGTCTCCGTCGGCGCCGGCGTGCTCCCGGACGGCGCCGGCGGAGCGGGCACAGCCGGCGAGGGGGACCTGATGTACATGAGGGCCAGGTTCGAGAGGGTGGTGGGGTCCAGGGACTCGGAGGCGTTCTACATGATGAACCCCGAAGGCAACGGTGAGCCGGAGCTCAGCATCTACCTCCTCAGGATCTGAGAAAGGGAAGAATATGATGGCTGCATGTAGCTACATGCATGTCTGCATCTACATTCAGCGTCTACCAGGAATCAATGTTATTTCTGCATGCATGGTGTATGGTTTTATGGGGTTTGTGCATGCATGTCTGGTTCTTGGTTATGTGAAGCAGCTGGTCGTTTGATGATGTACTTACATTACTCTCACTGAGGTAATTTGGTTTATGCTGGTTGAATATAATCTGCAGTGATGTACTAAGATATAGGAGTAAGTTGTAATATTATTTGGTTTGTGTTGTTTGTAACAGTGGTATGATAATGGTAAGTACAAGTACAACCTATATATTTATATATAGGATGATAATTAAAGAGTGTGGGCTGTGTGGCAGATTTTACCACAGGTGAACTTTTCTTGATAATCTTTTTAAATCTTTTTAAAGAGCTTTTCTTGACAATCATTCTTAACTTTGTAACTTATTTATTATTATGGGGTATCTCAAGTTCTCAGCTACAAGTCTGCGTGAAGTCTTTATATTAATCTTACTTCTGTAACTTATTTATTGAGGCGGATATATATGCTTACGCGTGCTAGTACTTTTCGATTAAATATATTAATTAACTAAAAAAATTTATCAAATATTAAAATGTGAATTTTTTTAAGCAATCTTCGTTATATTTACAAGAGAATTATATAATACTTAATAGCGACTACTTGATTATTTTCAGATATGAAGATTATGAGAACGACAAATAGATCTAAATTGTGTTGGCGAACTATATTAGAACCTAGTAGAAGACAAAGGAGAACAAGAGCCACATGGAAGGCCAAGAAGGCAACTTGGGCTAGCTGGAGCCAAGCCTGCCACCTCCCCGCCCCCTGCGGCCTGAGCCCAAAGCCCATGCGGCAAGGCGAAGGGGGAGAGGTTCCATTCCATGCAGCTAGGGCCAACCGATGCTGCCATGTGGCCAAGGAGGGGGCAAAGGCTCATGTGTGGGGCGGTGCAAGGAAAAGCTCAATTCGGCTAAAGTCGAAGTCGTGAGAGAGAAGGAAAGAAAGAGACCAACTTAATTAGTTTGGAGACAAAGAAATAAATTAACTTGGATTGATAGCACATGCCCGATTGAAACGTCCATATAATTGTCACGTCTGAACTCGGAACAAGATGTTCTTGAACTTTTTGAAAATCTTTCAACGTCATCTTTTCATTCTATTATGACAAGTCCAGAATCGGCTTCATTCTATCTTTAATTGGGTCAACAAGTTTCATCCTACCGGTTGGCCGAATTTAGTTTAAAGATGTAATTTCTTCCTACCTTTTGAGTCCAAGTCCTATGGGTGTGTGCGCGTGTGAGTTTGGCCGTGCATAAGCACCAATATAAGGCCTAGGGGTATACCTCATGTAAAGATAGACCGTGAATAAACAAAAATGGCATTTTATTTTACTCAAACATCCCATAAAAATTACTTAGACAATATTGCACGTCCAGATCATTCACAACCAAAGAAACATGAGATAGGAAAAGGAACAAGTGTGGTTTTTATTTAGATAACTGTACTGAACTATAAGTCATGAAGAATTAATTTATTTTAATTTTGTATAAATATTTTACTTCTCAGTTGCTGTGCTAATCGCATAGGGCTAAACACATCACTACTACAAAAAGACTTATATTAGACCCCTCATCACAGAGGGTTTTAAAAAACCGTCAGTGTTAACAATAATTATAGACGGTTTTAGAATAACCGTCTGTGATAATTAAACATCACAGACGGTTGGTGGCTAAACATCACTGACGGTTTTATCCACCAACCGTCTTTGATGTCATTTGATATCATAGACGGTTTTAAACTAAAACCGTCAGTGATGATAATACAGACGGTTTTAGTTTTAAACTGTCAATGATGATATTTCATGGGGGCGCGTGCGCGCAGCAAGATGGAGATAAAGCGTATCGAGAACGCGACCAACAGGCAGGTCTTCTACTCCAAGCGCCGCACGCGATAAGATTAGATCTGAGCTCCCATTCTCTTCTTGTATTTTCTTTTGGCTAATTTGGTTTCCTTGATTTGATCCCAGAATATGCGGGGCATGCTGAGCCATCTCAAGGACATCAATCGGAGCCTACCCACAGAGATCAGGTGCAGGGAGTTCTTTAATTCCTCTTTCTTTCCTTTTTTCCGCAAATTTTAATGAAGACAAATTTATGTGTGCAGGCAAAGGATGGGTGAAGATCTACAGGATTTATGTGTGCATGCAAAGGATGGGTGAAGATCTGGACGGGCTGGAGTTCAACGAACTGCGCAGTCTTGAGCAAAATGTCGACGCCGCTTTGAAGGAGGTTCGCCATAGGAAGGTATGCACGTACAAAAACTATAATTTGTGCTTCAATTCCCACCTAAATCTATGTGTTCTGCACTGATCTCTCCTTCAGATCCGTGTATATTTCATTCTCCTTGGTAGATCTATGTGTTCTGTATACTAATCTCCCCTTCAGATCTGTATAAATTTCAGGCCCCTTGGTAGATCTGTGTGTTGCTTCAACTTTGTTTTGTGTGGAAAGAGAACCAAGTCCTCTAAATATTCTTTTATACAGATTTTCATAATTCGCCACTATGACCTTTCTTTTTCACTGAGTGAGTATTAATTCAGCTTGTCCAGTCGTGTGAGTTATAGTTCTAAATGAGAATCATAACTAAGAGGCTAAATTGCTTTAAAGATCCAGACATCCATTTCATGTTCATGTCGGGCGTAAGAAAATTACCTGAGCTTCTCACTCGACTAGCAGAGAAAGATATCAGAGACGGTGTTCCTAATAGGAACCGTCAATGATAATATGTTATCACTGACGGTTCCTAATAGAAAACCGTCTATGATAATATGTTATCATAAACGGTTTCTTATAAGAACCGTCTGTGATACACATATCACAGACAGTTCGAAAACCGTCTGTGATGTACTGTTCTTATTAACCTTTTTTGTAGTAGTGCATATTGCCATATAGCGACAAGGAGTACAGGCAATTTGGCATGCTAGTTACATGTATGTGAACATATCTAGTGAAAAGTGAAAACTAACATTTTGGTGAAAACTTTATACCCAATTTTATTTGAGCATCAAATTAACGTCAAATTTTTTCAAAGCAATTGAGGGGCCTATGGAGTTTTGTGTCACCATTTTAAAATGTCATGTTTAAACTCAAAGTGAGTTAGGAGAAATGAAAAAGGAAAGAGAACTGCCACTACTACAGAAAGGCATATATTAGAGTCTCATCATAGCGGTTTTGAAAAACTGTCAGTGATGAGGAACATCTTCCTCATCACTGACGGTTCTATAGCGCAACCGTCAGTGACATCATCACAGACGGTTCATTTCTGAAATAGATGTGCCGTGCAATATTAATCTATACGTAATCTTCTTACGCTGTGATGTAATTTGAGTTGATTGCTGAAATAGATGTAATGTTTGTAATCTGATGGATGTAATGCTTGTCATCTGAAATGGATGTAATGCTTGTAATATGAGTTGAGTTAATTTATAAGCTGCTTTTTTAGAGGGTATGGCTAGCATTTCCTGAGGCTAGCCAATAAACAAAAAAATGCTTGCCTGTAGGAAGACTTATCACATACGATTTTTTATTAGAAACCGTCTGTGATGTTATTATATCACATACGGTCCTAGTTAAAAACCGTATGTGATATCTTCTATCACAGACGGTTCAGAAACCGTCTGTGATATGCCATAACATCACTGACACATAGTTACATGATGACGGTTTTGAACCATCTGTGATGATATTTTCTGTAGTAGTGTGCTTAAACATTACTTTTATCTTTTTCCTTCTCCATTTTCTTTTAACTTATAGTTTGTCAGGATTTCTCTTCTTCATTTCTTCCAGCATAAATTGAATTTGAACTTTATATATTAAACGGATGCTTGCTAAATTTTTGATGAATTTTTCTTGTTGATTTGATGCTTAAATGAAGTAGTTGTAAATTTTTTTATCAGAGTGATGCCTTTCAATGTATCCCTTCCTATAGGGATATATCTTTAAGGAATTATTATTCACTAATCAAATATTTGGCTTCTTCATATCTCTCAATTTTTGTAGAGATATATAGTACTCTCTCTCCTCTCTCTCTCTTGCATTCTGGAAAACTTCCACGCCTAATTTTCACGCAGTTGAAAAAATAGCCCGGCCATTTTTATAGAATATTCACCCTGCAGGTATTGAAACATTTAAAATAAGCACAAGACAGAATAAAATCCAGAAAAGAGTTATGAAACTCAGAACTTTTTGCTTTTGCTTTTCTTTCCATATACTATTCACTTTTAATTAAAGCTAATCATTACCCTTTACTCTTTATGTTGCAAGGAGTAGTACTTAACTGTGATAATAAAGCTACTTAGATAGCATATCAATATGTTTCTCTCTTTTTTATAGGCACATCAAGATGGTGTTCATCCACTGAATAGTTCTCCTTGCGCTGAAATAATTCATGTCTGATGTACTAATTAAACAAAAGCATGCGACCTTTAATTATTAAATTTCCATTCTTCAATTAATCATGATTCACATGAAAGCATATGCCTTATATTTTTCATTACATCTTTTGGTTACTTTTATGTGATCCACTTAAGTTCTAATTATTAGTACTCGTAATTACAGCAATAGAAAATACAAAATGGAGCTAAAGATGATATATTTGAGGTTGCAAGCAATTTCTTGTGTGAAAACCTAAAGTTTTATCACTATATGCACATCAATAAGTTCAACTAAAAACTGTATGAACTTTCACTCACTCAATTATAATGGGGCAAGTGAGATTTGTCTTGTCTATATTTTTAACACGATGGGCAGAAGCTCGATCTCTCAATTAAATTAGAGAGAAAGAAAGAGTTTGCTACAAGGCCGAAGCCTAAACGACCTACAAAAGAGTTCAAACAACCACAAAAGAGTTGCAACAGAACACAACAAGTAGAGACCGGACAGCAGCACTAAAATAACAACATAAAAGAGAAAGACGATCAAAATTGATGCTAAATTTGTTTAGTCTATGATCTGTCAAATTTTCGTCTAGAAGATAGGCCAACCGGTGGCTATTGCAAGGAGTACATATGAAACATGTCGTGTGGCTAAAGGTCACGGTTCAAGACTTAAGTCCCTACATCTACATGTTATGCAATTCTTTTTTTTTTGGGGGTTTTTTAGGATTTGATCCTATCATATCTTAGTTGCTAACCCTATACTAAGTACTATAAAAACATTTTGCGCATAATAATCCCTACCCCATGGTCATTGTCTCAACATTTACACATTCAAGTTGATATGGCCTGAATCATTTTAAAAAAAATTCAGACACATCAGGAAAGGTTAGTTCAAAACTTATTTGATCCTAATTAACATATTTATTCGCCATCATCAGGGTTTAAGAACCAAAGCTAGCTTTTCCCCCTTATTTTCTCTCTCTTTTGTCCTAGCTTTAATTTCTTCTGCACATTTGATCTTTATTAATCTCATGTTAGTTAGGGCAAAGCAAGCATCAAGTGGACTAACGATTGGTAAAATGGACCAGGTCTTGTGGGTGGGTGGACTGGGTATACTATGCATGCATGGCCCATGCACGCATGAGGGACAACAATTCTCAGGTTGTTGGGCAACTGAGAGACCAAATAGACGATCCTTGGTACTGTAATTAAGTCAAGCAAATTAAACCAATTGGTGGTTATATATGGACTTACGGTTAAAGTAGTTGACAGAGAGATACTATCTGTTCCAGACTTTGTCAGTAGTGTCATGTGCTGTACATGGCAAGGCCGTCCCTCGCACGCTACGCCGTCTTTATTTTGTGCTTTTTATCTTGGATAGCCTACTCTCCTGTGGATCCCATTGCCAGATCATTTTCCGGAGATTTACATGTGTATCGTTTTGGACATTTTACTTTTCTAAGATCGATGCACTTTGGAGTCAGGACATAAGAATTATGAAGGTGCTTTTGATATTGCTTAATTGCGTTATTTTCAGGTGGCGAGTCAGACATCTTTTGTATGTGTACAGTGGTCAAAATTTAAAAGTCTTGCATGCTAACGATGCCAGGATCTCGATCAGTGGCGTATCCAATGGGTAGGCTCGGTTAGCTCGAGCCCACCCTCTGGTCGCTAGATTCTATGTATCTTTTCTAGCAGCGATTTTATTTTTTGGCATAACAATGACGAATGTACACGCACTCAGGCACGTCTAGAGGAAGAAGAAACTTTGCTGGGTGGTGAGCTACTTTTTAGACCATATGGCTTCATGGACCGCTGCTTGTTGAATACCTAATTTTGTAATTGATAACTTCACTTGTTGTCTGGAAAATTGGATTTGAACTCTCGATGCACGTAGAGACTATAGAGAGAGAGAGGGAGACGACTCGACATCTCTTTTTTGAGAGGATATGGTAGCCCATCAAGTAGAGGGCACTAGATTCACGTCGTCGGGACTCGGCGATTGTGAGGGCACGACGAGGACGTCGAGTGAATGTTAGGAAGCTGGCGAGGGCACGAGTGTGTGGCAACGGGCAACCCACTGCGGCAATGGTGAGCAGATTGTGAAGGTAGCGTAGCGTGTGTTGGTGAGTGCCTAACCGGCTGAGTGGACTGACCATGGCAACAAATAGACAATATAAGCCCCTTTTTTAATATATGATTTTTGAGAGGTGCTTTAATACTTTCTTTTTGAGAGATGCAGAAATATTAAAGCATGAATGAAAGATGGATGATAATTACTTACCCTTTCGTTTACTTTAAGATTTGTGCAAGTTGTATCGGAAAGGAAAGCATTGATCATGATTATTTTTTTATCAATTGTAAATATGTCAGTAGGTTGAAAGAGACAATAGCTGGTTTGTTTGATTGACCGGTGTTAACTTGTTTATAGATTTCCAAAAGTTTAACAAGCGAATATTGTACAAGTATTTCTCAAATAATGGACTACAAGTAGTAACACTTAAACCGATAAGAATACAACATAAGCTGTTTAACATGTTTGTCTCAATTTAACCTAATTTTTTGAGCCCACCCTCTATTTTTATCCTGGATTCGCCACTGATCTCGATCTGTGTCGTACGTAGGATAGTGCAGGATCATACAATTCTGATCATGATCTTACCGACCATAAAAAATTTGTGTCCCAGGCCTTATGATCTCCATAATCACAATTTTCTAGGCACGATCCTAGGTTCATGTCTACACAAAAATGTTCCCACCTAGGATCCTAATAATGACAAACTTGATGTGCACCAGTACACCGAGAAAGACGAGTTAGAGGAAAATAAAGCTCTTGAACGTCTGTTGATTACATATACATCCAGGCCAATTGGATGTAAATTCATAACAAACGATGTTATTCATATGGCATTACTACGAGTTTCTCACATTCCAAACGGGCCATTGGTTTTTTTTAGTATTACGACTTGCTTCAAGAGGAAGCTTCTTCTCTTGACCCGTACAAGATGTGTCGATATTACGAGATCTTGATCATGACGACGAGAACATTGGACAAAGCATCCATGCTTTGACCATTGAAAGAAGCAGGAGAAAAATATCGACGCCATTTGACAATGGAGCTAAATTTCAGTTTCAGCTTGAAGCTTCTTGAGACTGGCACGTCCGGTTAGAAATTGGCCTATTGGGTGATTCATTTCGTTTAATTTCAAAGTATGCATGGTGTAGTACCATATTGCCTAGCTAAGTGGAGGAAAGACAACTTAAAAAGTGGAGTCCTTGCCACCTCTTGAATAATGACACTTGGCATGAGAATGGCATAGGGTATACAGTGGCTAAACACACGCGTGCGTATTCGCGTATTTTCGCGTGAAAATTCGCGTGACTTGTGACTTGCAATTATCTCTCCATCATCATAAACACCATCACTTACTAGTGAGTTAATTGACATTAAGCTTTTATGCATCTCTAGTCTTTCGTTCCTTTTGCCTCAATATAAAATCTGGAATAAAAATATTGCGCATTTTTCCAACACGTCCAAGATAATTTCACATCACCAACATCATGAGACCACACCTAACAAGGTCGCAAGGGTACCATGATTTAGCTTACTTAATAGCGAAATCAACAGAAAAATGTATCTTTATTGATTCAGCGATGAAGTACAACGAGAGGAAGGGTTTGTAACTACTTCTAATTATAGGGAAAATATATACGGCGATGAAATAAATTTAAGAACAAAGGGAAAAAGTAATGCGTGACAAACAAGACTAGGCTCTCACCTATGTGGAACGGATGCTTCTACTTGGTCATCATAGACCAGCAAATCCATTTGAGAGCTGTCTAATGGAGTAGGTGTTTCTGGTCGTGGCTTCGGTGGTACTGGTCGCGGGACGGGTACTGATTCGCACCATACTGTAACCCCCGGTACCTGTGTGAGAGTATCATCCACAACGAAAGAGCCGAGGCTGTTTGGAAGGATCTCAATGAGCGCTTCTCCCATGGAAAGATCACAAAGATCTAGATAGATTGAATTGGATTATGGTTTCTTTGATGTTGCGGCGGTTGACGTTTCTTTTATAGCCACCATCCTCATTCACTATCACACAGAAGTACATCACAGCTGGCGGTTGAAAATAGTCAACACGGATGGTTACCAAACTGTGATAATTAGTGGTCATCACGTGATACAAAAAATATCTCAAACTATATCACAAATAGCTCCACTAAAAAACTGATTGTGACGGTAATATACCACAGATGTTGTCAGTACAAACTAATTGTCTCTGATAAGGAAATATCATAGACAGTTGTTACCTACGAACCGTTTATGATAAGGAAAACATCACAGCCAGCTGTTACTTACAAACCGTCTGTGATAAGAAACATCACAAATAGTTCATTACACTACTACAGAAAGGCATATATTAGACACCTCATCACAGACTGTTTTGAAAAACCGTCTGTGATGAGGAACATCACTGACGGTTCTATAGTGCAACCGTCAGTGACACCATCACAGATAGTACTCTTCATAAACCGTCAGTGATATACAACAATATCACATACGGATTTAGTACCAAACCGTCAGTGATGAACATGTATTATCCCAGATGGTTTTATTATAAAATTGTCTGTGATAGATCACTAACTGTTTTATTCTAAAACCTTCTGGGATTCTATGTAAGTCACTGATAGTTTATGAATAGAACCGTCTTTGATATCTTCCAGCGATATATAATATAGAGGCCTGAGCCACTTAGTGCTTTTTAGGGTTTCATGATCTATCTTTGAGCTGGCTGCGGCTGTGAGGTGATATTGTGAAAGAAGACAATTGATTTTGAAGGGTGATTGTAGATCCATTTGATTTTGGTAATCTAAGGTTAGTAATGGATTCTAATTGCATTATATTCAAGATCTAGCTTGGTAAGGAGAATTTGAAGATTGTTTAGATCTACCTTGTATATCCATGTTTTCTTTTTGATCTAAGGTTAGTAATGGGTTCTAATTGCATTATATTCAAGATCTAGCTTGGTAAGGAGAGAATTTGAAGATTGTTTAGATCTAGCTTGTAGATCCATGTGTTTTTGGTGATCTAAGGTTAGTAATTTGGGTTCTAATTGCATTATATTCAAGATCTAACTTGGTAAGGAGGAAATTTGAGGATTGTTTAGATCTAGCTTGCAGATCCATGTGTTCTTGGTGATCTAAGGTTAGTAATGGGTTCTAATTGCATTATATTCAAGATCTAGCTTGGTAAGGAGAGAATTTAAAGATTGTTTTCCATGTGTTCTGGGTGATCTAAGGTTAGTAATTGGTTTTAACTGCATTATTATATTTAAGATTTAGGTAGCTAGTTTGGTGAAGAGAGAATTTGAAGATTGTGTTTAGATCTAGTTTGTAGATCTATTTGTTCTTTGTGTTCTAAGGTAGTAATTGGATATATAATTGCATTATATTCAAGAAGTAGCTAGCAGTGCATAATTTAAGAATGTGTTTATGCGTACACCTAGTGTACTTCAATATTTAACACTAAATGTTATATGCGTAGCGTAGATAGACCGAAGCTGGATGTACGCTGAGAACCATGCGAGAGCCGAATACATTAATGGCGTCTCTGCTTTTAGAAGAGCTGCATAGGAGGATATGTTTAATAAGGGGGTGCAGTTTATGTTTTGTCCGTGTATTGACTGCGAGAATCTGAAGATGTTCTGAAACTCCGCGCAGATCGAAGCACACTTGATTCTGAGGGGTTTCAAAAAGGGGTATACTTGTTGCACTAGTCACGGTGAAGAACAGGATATACAAGAAGCATGTAGTATTAACATCATCGACGAAATTAATGATATGTCGGATGATCATATCGATTGTGCTTCCGATGATGATAGGTTGTAGGATGACAATCTAAATCAGATGCTGCGCGACGTAGAAGGGAACCGTGATGACACAGAATATGGTAAATTCCGGGACTTGATGGAGGACTTGGAGAAACCTTTATTCCTAGGCTGCAAGTCGAAATACACAAGGTTGTCATCCGTGCTTGAACTGCTAAAATTGAAGGCAAGCAACGTTTGGTCCAACAAGAGTTAAACAGCGTTGTTACGTCTATTGTCGGACATGCTTCCAAAGGAAAACAAGTTGCCGACAACCACCTACAAAGTTAAGAAGGTTCTTTTTCCCTTGTGAATGGAAGTAGAAAGAATACATGCATATCCGAACGACTGTATCCTGTACCACGAAGAATACGCAAACTTGCATGTATGTTCGATGTGAAACACATCCCAGTACAAGCGTAAGAGTCATTCAGATGATGACGACGAGGGCATTGAGGTGAAGAAAGGACCTCCTGCTAAGGTGGCATGGTATCTGCCTGTAATTCCTCGTTTGAAGCGTTTGTTTGCGAACCTAAATGAGGCAAAACTGATGTGTTGGCACTAGGAGGAGCGTGAGAACAATGGAATGCTAAGGCACCTTACTTATTCCATCCAGTGGAGAAACATCAATAGGAGGTTTCAAGAATTCGGTGTGGATCCGAGGAATATAATGTTTGGATTGAGTATAGATGGAATGAATTCTTTCAGTAACATGAATAGCCAGTATGGCATTTGGCCCGTGAATCTCTGTATCTACAACCTTCCTCCTTGGTTGTCTATGAAGCAGAAGTACATTTTATTGTCTGTACTTATCTAAGGACCAAAACAACCTGGGAACGATATTGATGTGTACCTAGCACCATTGGTGGAATATCTGAAAAAACTATGGGTTCCTAGGGTACAGGTATGGGATGCGTACAAATGAGAGAACTTCACTTTGCACTGCTTGTTGTTCTGCACCATAAATGATTACCCTGCTCTTGGTATTGGAAATATGCCCTAGAGGCAATCATAGAGATAATTATATTTCTATAAATGTTCATGAACTATGAGATTGTTCTTTGAATAATATCATGGATATTGATTAATAAAGTGCATGACTTGTTTGTGAAATTCTGTATTCTTCTTTATGATATTCATTCTAAAAAAGGGGTCCCTTGTCGATAATCATATAAGGACACATATGAGTAGACTAGCATATGTATTGGTCGATGACCATGTTTCACGGGTCATAGATATAGAGATATCAAACCAATAATATGGACACATGTTAAGAGAACATGGTGTTGGACATCGACCCACTATGAGACACTGCGAGAACATTGTTTTATTTCATGTCATCAGTTCGTTTCATATACGATGTGTATGGTATATCCTTCGACTTGAGATTGTCGTATGTTCTCAAGATGCGTAATGGCTTACTTAGGGGTCATCAAACATGCTGTGAGGCGTGATCGATCAAGATAGGATTTGCCCGTCCATACAACGGTAGAGATATCTCTAGGCCTCTCGAGTGGTCGGATTCTAGAAATGCATGGCCATGCTACTTGAGTAAAGAGTTACTCGAGTCATCGAGTTAAAGAGTTAACTCGATGTATTCGGGGAATCTGAGTCACGACATCGAGAAATAGTGGTCGAGCCATCCAAATAAGGATGACAACAACTTGCCTTGGGTTTGACCAATATCGTGAGGCAAAAGGAAATGCATACAGGACATTGTTGAGGTTCGTTCGATCTTTACATGTACTCGAGAGTCGGTAAGTCCTACTAAAGGCCGCTATTGACAATTGGTTGAGTACTCGATATTCGAGTAGGTGTACCCGATGGTCAAGTAAAAGTACTCAACGATCGATAGGGGTACTCTGGCCATGTCCGAGTGCACGTGAGCCTATAGGGTCGCACGCTTAAGGGACTGTAACCAATTCGGATAGGGATCCGAGTTGTAATGAGCTTAGAGTTCCTAATGGGTTTCAATGGTTGAAACCCGTTATGGGACGTCTATAAATAGGGAGGAGGTGATGGCTTTGAAAAGAGAGAGACACACGAAAAAACACAATAGGAATTCAGAATTCCTGAAACCCTAGCCGCCACTCCTTCTCCGCCCAGAACCGCACAGCCGACGCTAGCACTCCGGCGCATGGTGTTCCTGCCCTATACGTGTGGATACTCCGGCGTGTGATGTGGATAGTATGGCCCCTTGTCTATATGATGCATGTGTGTAATTTTCATGGCATGCGTGTCATGCTTGATTGCAGCCCAAGGCTGTCTATATTTGTATAAACGGCCTGCGTGTCGACTTATGTTGTTTCTACACTCCTTGTAACTTATTACTAGTGCTATTAGGAGTAATAGCTTAGTGGTAGTACTTGGAGGGCTCAAGCACTTGGAGGCATGACGAACAGGAAATGTGGCGATGGAGATCACCATGTGAAGGGCCATACTACGTTACAGTTAATGTGATTATCTGTGATTGCTTTTATGTTCCTGTTTATTTATTTCTATGCATGTTATATGGTTGTTACGAATGCTTTTAACATGGTAGAAGTAAAGATCCCTCACGTAATATTAAGCAAAATTGATGCCTTCCCAATTGGCTGCACCATCCAATATCATGTAAATTAATGGTAGGTCTGCTAAAGTAGGGTGCCATTAACTTTCCTTGATTAAATGGGTTTGTGTTGGACACTCACACGCATAACCATTGGTTACACTTGACAAGGCCGAGAGAACTGAACTGTGCCAGTGCTTCCATGGTGTGAAAGTTCCGCCTGGCTACTCGTCCAAAATGAAGAGACTTGTTTCGATGCAAGATTTGAAATTAACTGGCATGAAGTCGCATGACTGTCATGTGCTGATGACACAAATGCCCCCTGTGGCAATTAGAAGTATTTTGCCGGTCAAGGTCCGGGAGGCAATTACGATGTTGTGTTATTTCTTTAACACAATTGCTCAGAAGGTCATCAATCCCAAGCACTAGATTCTCTGCAGGCTGGGGTGGTGATGACTCTATGTAATCTTGAGATGTATTTCCCTCTGTCGTTTTTCGATATCATGATTCATCTCATTGTTCACCTTGTGATAGAGATAAAGATGTGCGGGCTCGTGTTCCTACATAGCATGTACCTATTCGAGAGGTATATGGGAATTCTCAAGTCTTACGTATGGAATCGATCTCAGCCGGAGGGTAGCATTGTCAAAGGTTATGCAACCGAAGAGGTCGTGAGTTCTGCGTCGATTACATGGCTCAGGTCGAACCAATAGGTCTGCCGTTATCTCGCCATGAGGGGAGGCTCCAGGGCATTGGGACCATTGGAAGGAAAGCAATCACGCCTGATCTGGTTGCCTACGCTCAAGCTCATTTCACAGTTTTGCAACTTGGCTATAGTGTCCTCGTACATTGACGAGCATAAGCACTGGCTACGGCAAGAGAATCCGATGAGGCAGGAGCCTTGGATCACGAGAAAGCATAACATTCAGTTCAACAGATGGTTGAAGGAGCGACTTATCACTGGGACCTCGTCAGGTGATATTCTCACATGGTTGGCAAAAGGGCCAATATTTACAGTTGTAATATGGAAATGATACAACATAAATGGGTATACATTTTACACAAGAGATCAGAATATGAAGAGCACAAACTAGAATAGCGATGTCCTCATAGATGCATTTAATACCACTGGGTCGATGAGGAGCTCCTACCATGGGTTCAGAGAGGAGATTTGGGAGCTCGACTATGTACTATTCAAGATCCCCTTATTTCGGTACCGTTGGGTCCACCTTCAGCGGGTGAAGGTTGACAAGTACGGTGTTACTACTGTCGATCTCGCACACGTCGGATACCAAGATGAATCATTCATACTTGCTAACCAAGCTGTTCTATGTAATCGACCCGTCTAACAAGAAAAGACATGTAATTCTTCATGGAAAAAGGAGGATTGTCGGAGTAGAGAATGTAGTAGATTATTACTACCTTTTGACACATTTTCATTGTCAATTTCCATGGAACATGCTTCATGGACATCTTCCTCTGAATTTACTAGAGGAGTAATGAGATTTTTACATTTTGGCGCGTTAGATGAGTGTTCTTTTGCCTCAACCTCTACCTCGATCTTTGCCAACTCCGCCTCCGAAACATATTCAGAATAGAAATCACTTACATTGTTCCTCCGTTGGCTCATCGTCAGCAGTGAGATGGGCATAATCGGCGAGGTCAAACCAATTCTCCTCATCCATTGTAGAGAATTTCTTGATTTTGATGTCCGAAGGCCCTCCTTCTAGCGCCAACTGTCGATGTTCAAGACCTTGGGTCCCTTAATCGAACTTACGGTAATAAAAAAAATGCAGGCCCCTAGATATCAAAATGGAGACAATGAGAATGCTTCTTTATTAGCCAAGCGGTTTTGACAGAGTACACGGTTTAAGTCACAAACTCAACTGCTAAATGCTAGATGGAACAAGACTTTCTTAGATGATTTCAGAATGCGAATGATTCAAGATGTCTTCAACAGCAGGGATTGCCCCCCTATTTATCCTTGATGAAGAGGCAGCAGTTGACTTTCAGAAGGGGTGTCATGTAACCGAGAGACGCCTTTCCCACCTAACGATGCCTTCTCGCCAAAGGGTGTCTTTTTTGGTGATAACTTCCAGGTGGTTGCGTGTTCCTGTCAGATAACTGTCAGCATGGAGACATGTGCGGGAAAACCGCTTGTCCCCGACCAATTTGCCACCGGCCCAATGTTTAACTTACAAATCTATAATTGAGAACAAACCTACAGGAAAGGCCTAAGTGCGGTCGTGACCCTATACGCCATCATTGTCGAAAGCAAAGGTAACCAAGCGACGATCTTCTTTCTCATTCTATGAATAAATGTTAACAAGCAAGGTTGAGTACACGTATGTACTCACAAGACTTTAGTGTATGGAA
Source organism: Otatea glauca (assembly GCA_036346275.1). Lineage (NCBI taxonomy): Eukaryota > Viridiplantae > Streptophyta > Magnoliopsida > Poales > Poaceae > Otatea > Otatea glauca. The sequence continues at coordinate 24,162,543 of CM070716.1, forward strand.
ATAAATTACATACAAGGTTTGTCCAAGGAATCAAGCCTCTACATTAGGTTTTATTTTCAGCATAGAGCAGATTTTATTTGCAATAGAGTAGTTCATCAGTCGACATTTTGAAATGAGCATTTCATATGAAACTAAAAATGGTAAGTAAAGTGTATTTCCATCATTTCATGGCCCTCCTTGGCCATGAACAGCGATTAAACTCCAACCAACCTTGGCTTTCAATTATTCCAACCCGTCACACCATATATTCCAAATTTTTTGCAAAGACAAAGCTATACTTGACATTATTTCCCTGAGTTGCTTATGGCTGCGAGCATGGCTAATTAATTAGAGTAAATATCTATAGAGAGGGTACACTTTACCCACATGACACATTCTAGCAATCATGTCAACCATGCCTCGCAATACCTATAGTACCCGATTTGCTAGATTGTGACGAAACCGTTTGACTAGCTAGAGCCTAGGCTTGCATCACCCCGGTGATGATAAACCCTTGATATGGTGTCAGAAATACATTGGGGTATACACGGTACTAATGATGGTTTACGCCCCATCGCGTCCTTTCCCCATAGCAAGGCATACACCGTTGTACCGGACATGCCTTGATCTCAACGCCTCGGTGAAGGGAGCACCTACGAGCAACATCGTACCCCCGGTTCGCCCTTACTACTTCGGCCTACCAAAATGCAAGGCTAAACCTCAACTAATTTACTAAGCTAAGGCTATGCCATACTTGCACATGTAGTTGCACTCAATTACTTAGGTGACAGCATCAAGTTCGGTCCATAAATGACCCGGGCGAGGATCTCCCCCTACCTATGTCTATCCCTCGTAATACCGGCTATTGCCAATACTCACCCACGTCAATCATAGTTTTATTTCCATTTTTATATCAAAATAACAGAACCACAATTCCCAATATGTCCCACATTTTCCAATTTTGAACAAATAGCATAACCACCTAATTATTCTCCCAATTTCTACATCATAACAAGCAGATGCATGTAAATACTCGATTATACCCATTGATATTTCATAGTGTCTGAACATAACTTAGGGTTAACAAGGTTCAAATGTCGATGTTTAATAAGGAAAACCCACAAATTTAGCAATACGTCTCTACCAATACCCACATTATAGCAATGTTTATTGAATATAGCGCATGCATAATAGTTTTGATAAAACAACATAGACACTGTAAAATGATGGGATTAACATGATCAAAGGAGGGTGCTTGCCTTGCTTATTGAACACTTGGTCTTGCGTTGGTTGATTAGAGTACCAGTTACGTCATTTAACCCCAAATCTCTCGCATAGTCCCACGATTTGCGCATACACTCCAACGTCAACATACATACAAGCAAACAAACACGAAGTTACTATTCTTCAGTACAAACAAAATACATACAAGAATTATACAAGGTCATGTATACGAGAATAATGCTTATGAGGATGATGCATGTGAGATGGTTGCGAGAGCAAACACAAATTCCTAGGTCAACCAATCAAATAACTTACACCTTCTATGCAAGCTATATTATTTACTGACATGATAATTTATGAAGATATACTAATTTGATTTGCATGACTGACTACACCATATCCACCTATGTGCCTCACCATGCGCAACCTAATAGCTTATTGATCACTCATACATGGGTTCACTATATTGGATCATCATGCATGTAACACATCCATTTAGTCATATGTACACCACCATAATTGATCCATAATCATACATTTCTCAAATCAAAACAAGGGTATAAACCACCTCCAATTGTGCAAGCCTATTATCCTAATACCTAAAATCCATCCTCCAATTTATATGACACTCAAAACCATTTTTATACGATTAATAATCAATCACTGAGTACTCATATACTCATCACTAAGACCCATCTAACTAATTGCACAGACGTTGTTCAATTAACTCACAACCACCGGTTGAATTCTACAAAATTAACCTTATAGGCTAAGCACTAATTTAGCCACACACATACAACTAGGATTAATACAACATAATTAAGTACCACCTAAATTAAGAAGGATAAGTTTCACTGATGCAATATAAACACTTAAACCGATCATCATTTCATTTGCAGAGAAAATCTATCCATTGACAATCTTGCAACTATCAATATTATCTTGAGAGGAGATTTCCATAGTTCCAATCTTCGCCGACCGACAATTAATTTTTCACTCTGACGATAGAATTTAATTAACCAATTTTTTTGTCTGACTCCAATAATATTTATCTATGACATGGCAATCTATTAAATCAAATAACTAAGCATAAATTGACTAACAAATAATATTCCACTCTGACGGTCGGATTATTCATATAGAGCAAAGCAATAACTATTTATACCACTGAACAATTAAAACCTAATTGGCAGCTATACCGGTTGAAAGTCATCAAACTAATTTTCAATATATGTATGCAACATGCACGGCTAAAGCTATGTATGCAAAAATTAAATTGACTACAAATTTTACCATAATCATCGAAAATGAATAAATTTCGCAAGCGAACGGAATTCGGGTTTGCCTCAGAAAATCTGGCTCCTCCCTCTTTACTTCTTCTAGCCAGCTATCTTCTTTGGCCAGGCTCCTCCTAGTCGGTGCCAGCCTCCCTGCGACGTCCCTGGCCACAGCCACCTCCTATGTGCCCCATGCCGAGTCGCCGCGCACTAGGGTGCACGCCTTGCCGCCAACCTGCTGGCCATGCTCGCTGAGCCGCCATGGCTACCCGGCTACGAGCTATCGTAGGCTACTGCCCCAGCCACGTCTAGCTCTGTGCCCACACCATCGCCAAAACACTGCCATGCACCGCCTCGCTGTTGCTGCGCTACGTGTTGTGCTCGCCTTGGTTGCCATGTCGTGCAGCAATCTCCGGCTCTAGGCCGTGCATGGCTGGGTGCTGCACCTCAAGCCAGGGTGTGCATTCACCGCTACAGCCGCCTGCGTCGGCTCTGTCGCCCCACCTCAGTCTCGCCGCGCCTCACTTATACAGAATGGTACATCACTATCGCTTCATCTGTGTCGGTTCTTAAGTTTTTAGGAAAAAACAATTGTGATAGATAACTCAGGTGAGGCATTGACAATAATTAATATCGGTTCTCAGGTTATAAGTGATTGTGATGTAGCACTGGGAACATCACAATCGGTTCTTATGCGAGAAGTAATAGTAATGTGCATGATCATCACTATCGGTTCCCACATAATAAGCGATAGTGATGAGCACGTTCACATCACTAAGAAGTGATAGTGATGTGAACGTGCTCATCACTATCGCTTCTTATGTGGGAACCAATTGTGATGACAACGCTCATCACTATCGCTTCTAGCATAAGAACCAACTGTGATGTGCATGATCAAATCACTATCGCTTTTTATATGAGAACCGATAGTGATGTGCATGCCAGTTTGTCCTACAAAATTATGTTTGTGAGGTGCTGTCCAGAATTCTATCACGCTCTTACTATCAACTTCTGCAATTTTTAACCCCTGTTCTTGTGCTTGAAAAATTACAAAATTTTAAATATTTAGTCCTGACTCACCAAGGTCCTTTCTAGAATTTTTGGTGGCATTTTTTGATTTTTTAAGTTGGCCACACAATGTCCTAAATTTTCTTAACCATACAACTACTCACTGCGTGTCTAGCTTTTGCAAGAAAAATGATGGGGTGGTGTGAGGGAGAGGTTTGGCCGGTATTAAATAACAAAGGATCAGATAGCCGGTGAGAAACTACAAATTTTTTTGGTCTACCAGGTTTCTAGCGCGAAATTTTATACCTAAACTAAATACAAAGTGCATCTTTGATTTACCGATGTCAATTTAAATTATCAACTGGCTGTGGAAAATGGGAGACGAAAATCATGGTGTTACAGCTTTACCCCCCTTAAACAAAATTTTGTCCCCGAAATTTAGAAACGTCTTAGAAGCTTGTATTTCAGGGAAATACCCATCAATTTAACTCCAATATCACATCATTCTCTATGATCCCAAAAATCAAGGTTTTGCATCCTATGGTTGCAATCCTTTGCCCACCAAGATCCTTTCAAAATATTTGAATCATTTCCTACCTGACTTCCAACTATTCTCAACAATTAAGGCCGTATTTTTATTTATTTTTTATTTTTTATCAAACCGGTACTACTTCAATAGTCCAAAATGAACATTAAAAGCAAAATTTCGATTGGGTGATTCTCCACGCATGCTTCAGTACATAGTATTCTCAAAACCCAAGGGTGTATTTCATTTAATACTAAAGTCCTCCTAGTCGATTAGACAGAACCACAAATCCAAAAAATTAGGATATCACTTTCTCGGTTGTAACTTGATTCCAACTCCCATAATCCAATTAGACTTTAAATCCAATCGTATCACCTATTTATTGGTATAACCACCAAGTCGCAATACGTACAGTCACTCATTCAATATTCAGACAATTTATACCCATTTATTCCACACTCTACTACCTTGATTGATTGACAACATCAACTCTTGAGCACACTACGATGATTAATTGTCCACGAACTCTTGTTGCTTTTATTTATAGACAATAATCCCATCAACTATAAAAGTCACTTTCGCCTATAATTCGATCTTCCATAACCTTGGTCAAACCTCATAGATTTTTTTTTCTGAAGGCTACATGCCTATCTTACCGCTGCTAGAACCACTAAGAGAATGGCATGGGTGGGTAGGAGGGCTTAGGGGTAGGAGGGTTTAGGGAAATAGGATTTAATATGCTAGTGCTTTATGAATGAATGCATATATCACACAAGATGTCAAACAAATATATATATATATATATATATATATATATATATATATATATATATATATATATATATATATATATATATATAATAGCAAACAAGGAACACACATATCAAACATCACATTCGGTCTAACAACGTTATCTCTAATGTAGACACATCTTGGGGATTGTAACATCCCAAAAAAATTTAAAATAGGAAAAATAAAAATTTAAAATTTAAAAATGAAATTGAATAAAAATTTCAATTGGAATCAAGATTTTGATTTAAAACAATATCTTCTTCCTCATTTTCATCTTTAGAAAAGAAAGATTTCAATATTAAAACCATTTCTTCCAAAATGAATAAACTATGAAGATGAGTTTGAAATGTGATATTAATTTGAATTTGCATTTTTCTGAATTTTCTAGCATTATTGTTTTTTCTTGAGTTTTGCTTTAAAAGAAAAGTCATATATATTGAAATGGTAAAAGTAAAAAGGTAAATACATAATAGCAATAAAATCTGCAAAAATAACATTAAAATAGTATAAATCTCCAGAATCCTTATCTTTCTGACAAAGATAATCTGAACACATTTATTGATGACAAGATCTTGTAATCATGAAGATTTGAGATCAATCCAGATCTGTGTTAGAATTATGTAGACATATGGATATATTATCTGAAGCCAAGGTTTTTACCGTGCTAACATAAGATCATTATACATCTCTGGTAAAAATATCGAAAATTAAAAATTATATGTGGAGTCTTTAAAAATTCAAAAACAAAAAGTAAATAAATTTGAAAATAGAAATGTCAGAATTGTTAGAATTTAAATATAGAATATAAAAATCTTAAAATTTTACATAAGATACAAATTGTCATTTAAAAGCTTAAATTTTTTTAATAAAATATTAACCTTATTTTTAACTTCAACTAAATGGAAAACTGAATAGACAGAAATTGATAACATGCATTGTCAGAATTTTATGAAATGTTATACAGTGAATTGTAATCTAAAATTTTTACTGGATAGCAAACCTTATCTTAACGACATGGATAAAAATTTTCAAAAATTTTGGAACACGTTTGCTTGTGCAATTAATGGGGTCAACTCGGTGCTGTCCTTGAGGAACCAAACTGAAATTGTCTTCTGTTGCACTTGGGTCCACCTGGCAGCCAGCTATTGCCCTTCTTCTTCCCCACGACACCAAGCGCAACCACAGCCAGCCATGAGCTCTCTCTTTGTTCTTAATCAAAACAAAGCTTGATTCCGATGCAACCAAGCCATACCTCTCTCTAGCTTGTCGCTTTCTCTGACACACGCTGCCTTGCTGTAGAAATTGCGGCACCAACTTGCCTCTGACAGCGTCGCTGCTACGCAGCTGCCACGACAGAGAAAGCTCTCGTGCAGTGACCTGTCCAGCTAGCCGCCACAATTTCCACTGCCGTGTCTAGACTCTGTACCGAACCGACCTTGCTCATCTATTTAAGCAACCCGAGCTACTTGCTTAGCTAGCACAGCCCATAGCCTATGCATCTCCCTCCATGTTTCTCTTCACTGTCAAAGCTCCGCCCAAGTGCCTCCATAGCTGCTCTTTGCCGAAATTTTGGCCCTAGCCACCGCGCCACAATTCCCGGTCAAACTCCATGCTCAAAGCATCTTGTTCCAATTAAATCCACATGAACCCACTTCATCCGCCACCAACCAATAACCCCAAATCAATTTGGTCTTTCCTTCGCCATTGTGCCGCCACCACGAGTTCTTCCTTCCACCGCCATTGCCAGAAGCTTGCCAGAAAAGGGGAAACCCAATTAGCTAGCTCCTGTGAACCATAGTCCAATTAGTTCAACCCTAAGCCTGTCCATAGTGATTAGAGTTCATCTCCACCCTCGGTTGAAGCTTTTCTTTCTTGGTGAGCCACCGTGCAGTCCGCTTTCTTCTCTGAAGCCGGCTGACGGTGGTAAGCCTCTTTCGCTCATTTGCACTTTCAGTAAATGGCCAAAATGGACTCACCCTGATCCCGTAAAAGCTTACCCTGCACTCACTTGAGCTTGCCGTACTCTTCTTCCACCGCGCGGCCCTTCAGCCATGGCGGCTGCCGCCCTTGTGTGGTGGCGACCTAGCTCTGCCTACCGTCGATGGCTGCAAGTGCCACCCCCGTGTGCGCAATTGCGAGCTCGAGCTAACCATGCTACCCATTCATCCTCTCCGGTCGTGATTCGCCGCCAGTGAGCCGGAGAACGAGCCCCTCTATCCTCTCTCACTGCGCCTTGGACCTGACCAGTGCAACCAGCCGCAAGCCAAAATCGAAAGGTGCTTTCTGACTTCAAAAGCGTACTTACCTTTTATAGCAAATTTCCTAATTTTCAGAATCCTAGCATGTTTAAATGGGCATATCTTTTGCATCTCAAATCCAAATAAAATGAAATAAATTTATATATTCATATAAAATCATGAAGATTCATCATATTCAAAAATATTTATTTTTTAATGATATTTTAAATTGTTTAAATTTGAAATATGCATAAACCCTAATATGGGCTTTATTGTAAATAAGGAAACCACATTTTATAAAATAATAAAATAATTTATATATGTTCCTGAAACCCTAAGAAACCCATTTGTGCAGAAATATTTAATTTTTGACTTTTGAAATATTTGAAATTGAAATTCAAACAATCCCTAATATGGTACCATTACAAATAAATAAACCATAACTTTTTAAATCATGAAACAAATTTTAAAATGTTCCTGAAAATATGACTTTTCTAATATACAAAAACATTTAGATTTGAATTCAGTTTAAACCAAAATTTATTAAAGAATGCTTTCCATGCATAAAAAGTCAAGTAGTTAAAACCTGAATCAAATGAAATCAAATATGGGTTAAATTAGTTTTATTATGCTCCTGAGGTCCCAAGGATTCCAAATATATATAAATATTGAAAGGTTAGCCAAGTTTGCATCATATGTTTAGAAGTCGAAATTTCAATGCATGCAAAGTTCATATAGTCATAACTTTCGCAAACAAACTTAAAATTTGACAAAACCAAATCCTACGATCTTGAAAAGTGATACTATTTCTGGTTATGCAAAAATATCTCATGTTTGTGCAAATTTGAATTAAGTCCATAACACTTTTATGGTCATCCCCTGTTAATGCTAGAAAAATGGTTAAATAATCTTGTAAGGTGCAGTCGCAAACTCAAAACAAAAATTGAACTCTTATTGCGTAAACTTTAGAAACACTTAAGCCTTTTCAGTAGCCTATAAAACATCTCGTCTAAATGCAATTATTAAGAATATCAGCCTAGAAATGCTCTTTAGGATATGTGATACCATTATCTGGAAAAATATTCTTATTACAACTTACTTTACGTTTGAATGTTGCTAGTGCAATAACCCTAAGTGTTACGGTCACCAAAAACACATTATATGAATAGTTGAGGTTAAGAAACCTTTAGTTAATATATTTGTGTCGCAAGAATCCTCATATAACCATGTAATTACAGCCAGTAGCCTAATCCTATAGACCTAACCTATATAAACCACTTTTTGTACAAAAATGCTAAGCGCTATTCATACATAACGTTCGACATAATGACTAATATCTTAATTCTATTAATCCAAATAATTTTAGCATCTAGAATTCAAAATTATAAATACAAGAATATATAATTTTATCCTCTTCAATTCGTTAGGCAAGAATAGATAATCTATAAAAGAAACGATGCATCGTTCAACATAAAAGCCGTTAACGATATGAATGTACATTCGACTATAATGCAAGAACGTGAAATCATTCAACCCAAACCCTAAGTCACAACTATTTTCTATAGTTTGTTTCTATTTCTTTTTGTCCTTATTGAAACTTTTTATTCGCTATATTTCCATTGATCGATGTGTAGAACCTGACGGTCACTACTTCCATTGTCGACAACGCCGACCACGACTACAACTTCATCATAAATAGAAAATAAGCAAGGCAAGCACCCGCTTTGACCATGTTGATCCCAGTTTTACAAATATTTTATTAAATATTTTATTGCATACATTTTGATCATTAAACTTTGCTATATTGTGGGTAATGGTAGTTATACCTCTAGACTCATAGAACTTCCTTGATAAGTACGGATTTGAGAACCTTGATAACCTTAGGATAAGATAAATAGTATCTAATGTCAACATGGGTTCACTCACACTTGGTAGTCATGCTTAGCCATGCTTAAAGGAACCTTATGCTTTTTAAATGGCTAAAAATGTTGGGTATGACCTTTCTTTATGATTGATAATTTGGTTAAAAATGAAAATAAAACTATGGTTTTGATGCGGGCAATTACTGGCAATATCCGAAGGTGCAGGTGTTGCACGTAGTATTGGGGGAGATTATTGCCTGTGTCGGATTAAGGATCGAACTATGGGTTGTTTTCAGGCCAAGAAACATGTACAACCACAAGTGCTGGTATGGGACAGCCTTAACCTATTAAGTTACTTAAAACTGGCTTTGCACATTGGTAGGCTGGAGTAGTACGGGCATTCCAATTTAGGTTTGCTCGGAGGGGCGCCCACACCAAGGTGTTGGGAGCAACGTTTGCTGATACAACGGTGTACGCCATGCTATGGGGGGTTCCATCATATCTATGCTCTGAGTTCTTCTGTTTTCATCCCGGGCTGGTGCAAAGTTAGGGTTAAGTAATATAACGGTTATGTCATGACTCTCTGCGGCACACCAAAGGAAGTGTGCTAATATCGATTATAAAAAGAGTCAGTCATGTCTTGTGGGTAAAGCTGTACACCTCTGCAGAGTGTAAAACTAATCGGTTAGTCGTGCCCGCGGTTATGGGCACTTGGTAAAGTCATCACATAGTTAGATATTTTTATTTCCATAAAATATGGTTTCTACCATGTGTTGGTGAGAAATGGTTCGTGAATGTGGTCATGATACCCAAGTTCGTGAATTTTCCTTATTTGTACTTACATACTGTTATTTTACTTATTAAATCTGCTTTTACTTAAATTACATTTGCAATCTACTATTTAGTATTTACATTTTCAAATTAGTTTTATGTAAATTAACCATAGAAGCCTTTCCTTAGAAATGGCTTGCATATATTGTAGGTTTTGCAAAAGTCTTGCGGACTACGAAGGTACTCACCCTTGCTTATTTGTTGTTTTTAGGTGAAGCTAGCAAACTTCCAGACGAGATATATATATTGACGCAGGCTGCGGGAATATTATTAATGAGTTTTTTTAGGGATTATGCCTTGTCAGTTGCCTGAGGGTTGGATGGGCACACTACAAGACTTTTGATTTTTTTTCCGATGCATTTCACTCTGTATTGTAAGATCTTATTGTATACATTACAGTTATTATTTGTAATAAAGAGTATGGATGTGCTATCAATTATTGTAAATGTGCGTGCTAGCCACTGATCATTGGACTAGTACTGTATGCATATAGATTCTCATTTGAGCATTTTATGCAAAAAATGAGGGTCGCTACAAGGATCTTCCTCTTTGTCCTCCAGGTGTCACTTGTAGCTGGTTCATGCAAAGTCGAGACAACTAAGATCCTCTTATTGTTCACGTGCAGCTTCCATTACAAGTCAATACCTCCATTGAAACTCTCCTTTCCTTTTTTTTCAAATAGGCAATAAAAGTACGTAGAGAATAGAATAGACTAATTTTAATGTATAGGAACATCTTGAGGAGTACATAGGATATCAGGGACTACGAATGGCCCAAAAGAGGAAAAGAACAATGTAGGTTCATTAATTATATTTTTAAGGATTGTTGGATTTGAGAAGATCCGAAAAGGTTTATGAGGAGATTCAAAAAGATTAGGTTACAACGATTATAGATCATAATTTCCCAAGATAATGATGGCATTGATGATACAGTGCACAAGATCGGGACTTAGATTTATACCGAGTGGATTTTAGATCAAGAATAAACCTTGATATCTTGGTTTCGAAAAGTTAGTAGAAACAGGAGTTAGTTGGATTTGGAATTGATAATTTGATGATAGATCAATATTTTTCTTATGATGATTCATATACATAATGATTGATTTGATTATTCATAGATATAAAGACAGATTTGATGATTCATAGACATGAAGATTGATTTGCTCATTCGTAGTAAGCTAATGATATAATAATAGATAGGATGTTCATACTTGTTTGACTTAGAGGAGATAGACCAAGATTAAAAGCATTATCCATGATATAAGGATGATATTTGCCTTCCAATAAAATGCACATGATGTTTAGGGCATGTCAGTGATATTTTATGCTTTTAGAGTAGTTTAGAGTAGATATAGATGGGAACATAGTACATATCCTTGATAATTCACGTGACGAGGATGATTCAACTTCGAGAAGGGTATGCGATACGTCGGAGTGATTGAGACATAAGTTAGGATGCATAATAACTAGAGTGGTATGGAGAAAGACAGAAAATTCACCTCAGGGAGGGTAACAAGTACAATGGCAATTTTGGGCATCTCAATGGTTGTTGATGAGGTCGCAATGGAGATATAATTCAAATCCAATATTTGGGAACAAAGGTGTTTGAATTAACAGGGTCATTCGTGTCTTGAGCAAATTTTGAAAAGGTTACAACATTTGGAACCATAGGTGGAAAGAATAATAAAGATAGCAAATCAAAATATAAGAGAAAATTTTAATTTGAATCAAAAGTAGGGAAGAATTAACATACACACTATACATTTTATTTTTAAACATATTATAGGAAACACCGAATATTTTTGATTAAAATACACGGGCTCAAGTTGCAGGCATACCACCCTAATAGAATAGCTCTTGCTATAACTTGCCTATCACACCCCAAAACCGCCGAGGAATTTGGTTTCGAACAGAGATTGTATATCACTTGCTTACAACAACAAAAGACAGCGGAAGAACATTAAATAGGTAAATGTGGCCAATTAAATGGAATTAAAAGAACATTGTAGGCCATCGGCCTAAAATTTAAATTATGAACCATCAATTGAAAACAAACCCACAAGAAAGGCCTGAGTGCGGCCGTGACTCTATATGCCATCATTGCTGAAAGCAAAGGTATCCAAGCGACGGTCTTCTTTCTCATCCTTTGAACAAATGTCAACAAGCAAGGTTGAGTACACTTATGTACTCGCAAGACTTATAGTGTATCACAAATTTATAATAAATGCAGGCTATGTCAATAGAAAGGTTTCTACGATTATTTTGCATAAAGCGAAGTTGAATTGTAAATATTGAATGGTAGATTGCAAACAGAATTTATAAGAGCAATTTGACAGGTATATAAATAACAAGTATGGATAGAATAAATGTAACAACTCACATTCCTCCATGACGTGAGCAACAATTCGGCCATTACCAATCCTTGGCACCAAATCTAAAATAAAGACTTTCCAACAACCATTTCCAATTCCAACCCATTTAATGAAAATATCGAAACTTCTGACTAGTGTTGGCGCACCAAGAATCCCATGACCGCGGGAACAACTTTTCGAAAAATTTTAAACTCTACAGAGTTGTACAGCTTTACCCACAAGTCATGACCAACTCCTTTTTCCTCTTTCTACATGCTTCCTTTGGTGTGTGGCTAGGAGGTCATGACATAACCGTTAAATTACTTAGACCTAACTTTGCACCAGCCCGGTGACGACAAACCCTTTTCTATGGCAGTGGAAATCTAGACCTGTACACTCAATAATAATGATGGTTTATGCCCCGTCGCGTCCTTTCCCCCATAGCAAGGCCTACACCGTTGTATCGGAAGGTGTTATTCCCAACATCTCGGTGAGGGCACTCCTTCGAGCAATCTCTATCCGAAAGCCCGTACTACTATAGCCTTCCAATGTGCAAAGCTAGTTCTAAGCAACTTAATAGGTTAAGGCTGTCCCATACCAGCACTTATGGTTATACGGTAATTCTTGGGTTATTCAACATTATGTTTAGTCCTTAATTCGACCTGGGCGAGAAACTGCCCCTACACTACGAGCATGTCCATCCCTCGCACATCCGGCTATTGCCAATACTCGCACGCGTCAAATCATAGTTTTATTTTCATTTTTATCAAATACTAGTACCACAATTCCCAATATGTCCAAAGTTTATATTCATCTCGAACAGCATAACCAACCATTCGCATCCCATTTCTAAAGCATACTAAGCAGATGCATGTATATACTCGATTATACCCAATTTGACATTATTAGATGTCTAATCTTATTCTAGGGTTATCAAGGTTCACATGTCAATATTTATTAAGGAAATCTCACAAGTTAAGGAATATGTCTACCAGTATCCACAATATAGCAATGTTTATTGAACATAGCGCATGCATACATAGTTTTGATAAAAAAAACTTAAACTAATTGAAATAGTAGGATCAACATGATCAAAGGAGGGTGCTTGCCTTATTTGTTGAACGCTTGGTCTTGCTGTGGTTGATTGAAATATCGATTACGTCATCTATCTCCAAATCTCTCACACGGTTCCACGATTCACACGTACTCCCCAACGTCAACATAACATACAACAAACAATTCCGAAGTTACTATCCTTCGGTACAAACAACATGTATATACAAGTATTGTATAAAAGGTTATGCAAACGAGAATGATGTGAGAGCCAATCCTATAAATCCTAAAACAACTGGTCAAATAAACATACACCTCCTATGCAAGTTATAACATCCACTAGATGCAATAATCTACAAGGGGTCCACTTATTTGACAAGCATATCTTACTACATAATTTTCTCCAATGTTACTCACTATGCACAATCTCATAAAGTACGAATTAAAGAATTATCCAATTAATTTGTCTCCTTATTACTAACCGGACTCATGACATTCTACTTACACAATCCAATCCGTAACTGTGCAACACTCACTAAATTAATTGTAGATGATCGTGAATCATTCCGATACTCATACTTTACTATATTTATATAATGCTGGTGCTAACAATCTAGTTATGACAATCCTATTTTAGTGATCCATAACCATACATATTAAAATTTCACCAATCTAGATGTATGTAACCATGCAACACTTAAATAAGGCTTCCAAGTCGATTACATACTCGCCACCTAATAGCTCATTGATCACTCATACATGGGTTCACTATATTGGATCATCATGCATGTATCACATCCATTTAGTCATAAGTACACCACCATAATTGATCCATAATCATACATTTCTCAATTCAAAACAAGGGTATAAACCACCTCCAATTGTGCAAGCCTAATATCCTAATACCTACAATCCATCCTACAAATTATATGACACTCCAAACCATTTGTATACGATTAATAATCAACCACCGAGTACTCATATATTCATCACTAAGACCCATCTAACTAATTGCACATGCGTTGTTCAATTAACTCACAACCACCAACTCAATTCTACAAAATTAACCTTATAAACTAAGCACTAATTTAGCCATACACATACAACTAGGATCAACTCAACATAACTAAGTACCACTTAAATTAAGAAGGATAAGTCTCACTTACGCAATATAAACTCTCAAACCGATCATCATTTTATGTGCTTAGAAAATCTATCCATCGACAATCTTGCAATCATCAATATTATCTTGAGAGGAGATTTCCATAATTGTTCTCCCAATTTCTACAGCATAACAAGCAAATGCATGTAAATACTCGATTATACCCTTTGATATTTCATATAGTGTCTGAACATAACTTAGGGTTAACAAGGTTCACATGTCAAGGTTTATTGAGGAAAACCCACAAATTTTTGATACGTCTACCAATACCCACAATATAGCAATGTTTATTGAATATAGCACATGCATAATAGTCTTGATAAAACAACATAGACACCGTAAAATAATGGGAATAACATGATCAGAGGAGGGTGCTTGCCTTGCTTATTGAACACTTGGCTTGCATTGGTTGATCGGGGTACCAATTACATCATTTAACCCCAAATCTCTCGCATAGTCCCACGATTCACGTGTACACTCCAACATCAACATACATACAAGAAAACAAACACGAAGTTACTATTCTTTAGTACAAACAACATACACACAAGCATTATACAAGGTCATGTATATGAGAATAAAGCTTATGAGGATGATGCATGTGAGATGGTTGCGAGAGCAAACTCCAATTCCTAGGTCAAACACTCAAATAAATTACACCTTCTATGCAAGCTATATTATTTACTTAGCATGATAATTTACGAAGATATACTAATTTGATTTACATGACTGACTACACCATATCGACCTATGTATCTCATGATGTGCAATCTCATGAAGTACAAATTAAAGAATCATCCAATTAATTTGTCTCCTTATTATTGACTAGACTCAAGACATTCCACTTACACAATCCAACCCGTAACTGTCTGTAACATCCCAATTTTCTCATTTTATGGATTTACTCTACATTTATTATTTTTGTGAAATTTTTGGAATTTATTTGGAGTTTATTAAATTAAGCCTTTTTGTTAAAATTATTTAAATATTAGGAAAGTTAAAATAAAGTTTTGTTGAAAATATTTTATTTGTCTTTCAATTGCCCTAAAATATTTTTTAGATTTTTTCTATAATTGTTCAGGTATTTTTTCTATTTATTTTGATTTTATCTATTTTTTGCAATTATTTTAATTAGGAAATGTTTTAAATACCTTTCGAATAGTGTTGGGCCGAAACCCAATGGGCTTGGCCCATTTTTCGCAGCCCAGCAGGCCCAAAGCATTAGCCCACCCACGCAAACCCTAGCCACGCCGCTTCAGAGCCATTGGATTTTGATCGTATGGTCAAGATCGCGCCTTGTAGCCGAGTGTTGCTAGCCGTCGGATCGTCCCCACGTGGACACTTCAGATTGAGCCTCGTCGCCACCGTATCCTAACCAAATCCACCGTCGCCGATTCTGTTTGGGTTTTCGTGTCCTACACAGAAGTTGAGGGCCCTATTTAAGGTGCTGACATGCGTATTGGATTACCCACCTCGCGCCGCACATCTCGCCCATAGCACGCAAGCCAAGATGCCGCCGTTTTCATGTGTGAGCTCACTGGAGTTCAAGAAGGAGGCCATCTCGGTTTGTCGTTGTTTTCGTCACTATCGAAGCCCGTCTGTCGTGCTTGAGCCTAGATCTGAGATGCCCGCGTTGAGCCGCACCAAATCCGGGTGATAACATCACCGGGAAGTCTTTGCTCCGCCGAGACCGTGGCCATCTTCCTTGTGTTCAGTGAAGTTCCAACACCGTGCCATTGCCGTCTTCGCGAGCTTCCTCGACCATCGGATTCAAGGTGATCTATTGGATGTTTGTCATGCGTAGCGCATCGGGCCAGCCGCATCATTGTTCTGTGCCGTAAGATCTTAGCCGTCGGATATAGAGTGGTTGGTTTAGATTGCACCACATGGATGAGGTATATGGTTGCCGCGTGCCATCGCGCTTCGCTACCCTCGCGCAACTGCAGCCATCGGATTCAGATCATGCGCACGAGATTGTGCCACGCGTCAACATCAGGTGCCCCTGCATGGGCGGTGCTGCGCCTAATCGCGTGCCACCGTGTGTCACGTACGGTACCAAGGCATCATGGATCGGGTCTACCGTGGACCGAGTTGGTTCCGTGGACCGGTCTATGCGCCAGAGACGCGTGTCACCACATGATTGGTCCACGTTTTCGCTGACGTCGACATGACGTCATAAATAGAATTTCCCATAGAAAATAATTTGGCCAAAACCAAAATCCGTCGTGACGTCATAAATCCGATTGTTTTTGTAGAAAAGTAATTCATTAAAACCATATTTATTCTTTTCCTTATTTATTCAAACCTTTAGAGAGTCGTTTCCCTCATACGAGTTCTGATTGAGGTGATTCCGATTTCTAAAAATTTGTGAAATTGAGCTCTATTTAATGGTGAATTTTATTTAATTTTTGGATTTGGGTTTGCTCCCTATTTTTGATATTAATTGCTTATTTAATCGTTTCGCGTAGATGTTAAAGTACCCGAGGTGTTTGTGAGCGAGGAGCCAACTCAAGAGCAAGGTTCATAATAGGGTCAAGAACTTTTTGAAGGCAAGTTGTGCTTTGATCATGCTGAGCCTATGTTTAAAAGTTATATTGTTTTAAACTATTGTGTGCTAATTCAATATATAATTGTTTAAATTAAATTGAGATTAGCTATTCAACCTAATTGAACTTATATCTACCTTGTCATTTGTATGCCATGATTCATTTGTCACCCTAGTATGGTTCTTTATTAGTTGGTATCTATTAATTGCCAATGTGGGATGGTTAGAACGTGAATAGTTTGCTTAGCCATGCGATGAGTTATTCATATCATTTGTGTATGCAAAATTAATCTTGCTTAATGGAATATGGAACATGTTTATGAAATGGTGTGTTAGGTGTTGTCACACAATGTTGTTGATATTGTTGATTGCACGTGGTACATGGTAATCAACTGGAGGTGGTAAAATGATTTAGACTGAGGCAAGTGGCAAGAGTTGTGAATTATGGTGAGCTAATGTGGCATTTGGGCGGTCGTATTTTTATTTTGATACATGAAAGTTGATGGTATGAATAATGATTATTGTGTGTTTTTGGGAAGTCTTAGCTTGGTCAATTAAAGACATAACCTTGCAAGCATTTGAACCGAGTTAATCATACAACCACATGTCTGGTATAGGACAGACCTAACTGATTAATTTGTAATGTCCAGATTTTGGTACTATCATGGTGGTGTAGGTTTCGGGTGCACGGGTAGACTCACATGGCACAAGAGGGGGGCCCTAAGTGTGGTAACCAGTCCCATCAGTGTTGAAACCTCAGCAAGCAGTACTGGGTACTGGGTTTAGACAGACATTGTAAAGGCTTTGTTATGATCATTGATGAGGACATCACTACTACAGATATGACCACACTTGGTTGGGCCAAATCCAACACATCATCCATGGGCCAAGAAGAGAGAGAAATCAAATCCATCACGTTTTGGAACCCAATTCGGCCTCCAGATACCAGCCTGAAGTAAAATGAGCATAACTTTTTCATACGGTGTCCAATTGGAGAGTTCTTGCACTTGATTAAAATCTTACTTCAATATCTTTCCAACAGATTTGAATCCACCTAAAAATTCTTTTGGAGCACTCCGCAATCAACCAAGCAAGTCGGGTCAACTTTCCAGTCCGAGTTAAACTTGGGCCCTGGGCCTTGTAAAAGTCCTATTCGGCCTCTCCTTTGTGCTGGCCGAATCCCCTTTATCTTTTACCTATATATAGCTAGAGAGTCCCGAAAATTACTTAGGTTTTGTTTAGTTGTAGTTTTCCTTGGTGAAACTATTTGGTATTCTCTTGTTCGGCGAGATCAACAGCAATACCGTGCTTCGGAACCCCACATCAATACTTCAATTATATTTGCAATTTCAGATTGCTTTTTCTTTGTTCTTGCTTGTTCTTTGATCGCTTGCAAGAATTGATCTTCGTGATCAGGTCAACTGGGTTTTGGCATGGCTGATAACAACTCGGAGTTTGTTTCAGCGATTGCTTGGCGTCGGTCGTGTTTCGGTCGTAGCCTGGATCATGAGGATCGTCTCCACTAATCGATAGTCATCCATCTCACCGAAAGATCGGGACATGATGAGACTTAATTGGGTGTCTGATCTTTCGGTGAGATGGATAACTATCGATTAGTGGAGACGACCCTCACGATCCAGGCTACGATCGAAACATGACCGACGCCAAGCAATCGCTGTACCAAACTCCGAGTTGTTATCATCCGTGCCAAAACCCTGTTGACTTGATCACGAAGATCTATTCCTACAAGCAATCGAAGAACAAGCAAGAACAAAGTAAAAGTAATCTGAAATTGCAAATATAATTGAAGTATTGATGTGGTGTTCCGAAGCACGGTATTGCTATTGATCTCGCCGAACAAGAGAATACCAAATAGTTTCACCAAGGAAAACTCAACTAAACAAAACCCAAGTAATTTTCGGGGACTCTCTAGCTATATATAGATAAAAGAGAAAAGGGATTAGACCAGCACAAAGGAGAGGCCGAATAGGACTTTTACAAGGCCCAGGGCCCAAGTTTGACTCAGACTGGAAAGTTGACGCGACTTGATTGGTTGATTGCAGAGTGCTCCAAAAGAATTTTTAGGTGGGGTCAAATCTGTTGGAAAAATATTGAAGTAAGCTTTTAATCAAGTGCAAGAACTCTCCAATTGGACACCGTATGCAAAAGTCTTGCTTGTTTTACTTCAGGCTGGTATTTGAAGGCCGAATTGGATTCCAGAATGTGATGGATTTGATCTCTCTCTCTTCTTGGCCCATGAATGATGTGTTGGAGTTGGCCCAACCAGGTGTAGTCGTATCCGTAGTAGTGATGTCCTCATTATCCTCCCCTTATTGAATTTGTGTCATCCTCGACTCAAGCTCACCTTTTAGCTCGTTGTCAACACAAAACATTCTCATGTAGTTCCTGCATTTAATTAAATAAAATACTAGCTCCATCTCTTTATATATATTAAACACAAGGAAGAGATTTAAAGGATTCACCTGATAATTATCCACATAGCTCAACACTTCTTTCCATCACATAAAGGCACAATGAATACTAGCACTCTTAGATGCTTCCTTCCATCCTTGAAGAAAAACAATCCTCGGTTTTGGATAAGCTGGAAAAGAAATAAGCAGCAAAAAGAACAATGTGTATGCAGCATATATGTATATATCCCATATTTCTTTGTTCTTTTGGTTTCGTGTAATGCTATTTACATAGTAGCAAATGAGTAAATCAAATTTAATCAAAGCACCTTTCCTCAAAATTTTGCAACTCAATTTGTGATTATAAGTGAAGCATATAACAAAAATATTAACATGATTTAGTTTGCAACTTAATTTGCAAATATAAGTAAAGCACATATCTGTCCCAATCCTTGGATAAAGAATACTCATATTTTGTAAGCCTCGTTCAATAACATAGATGTGCAAAACTACAAGTTTTGGTAACAAGTATTGCTCATTCATATGATCAGATTGTAAACAAGCAATATCATACCATTCCAACAATGGTGACACAATTTTAATGGGCTTCCACTCATCAACTACATCATGCTGATTTGTAATACAAGTCAATGTACTAAAATTCAAACAATGAGGTAGCAAGCTATGGGTATCACACATATCAGGAAGATTTGATGATGTCTCATATGAAACAAGTTGTTGCATACAACTTGGATTGCCCAAAACAACAAGCTTCAATTTAGCGAGTTTATCACAAGTTATGCATATTCTGTAAACAAGAAACTTGCCATCTATGCCATAATCCCCAAATAAATTGAATTTAAAACAATAGGCATATGTGCTAGATAAAGACTTAAGAGATGAAATTTCAAAAATCTTATACATAGCACAATTCAAGCTAATAGCCTCATTCAACATGATATAGCACAAAACAGTGGTAGGGGATATTCTAGCTATCACTTCCTTATGCGTAATCAGCACCACATGATCAAAATTATAAGCATGCAACTCAACACATGGTTCAACAATTAAGGTGGCACAAGGTGGTAACTCACTAGAATTAAGTACAGCAGGAGTATACTTACATATTTGCGCCCTTTCTTGCTGAAATATCAGATCTATACCATGGTCATTAGAGTCCTCCTCCTCAGAAGTAGGTACCTCAAAACTTTCACTTGATAATGTAGATTTTTCATCTTGTAGCTCCCCTTCTTCAGAAGTAACATGCATATCATATGGAACAGCAACAACAGAAGTGACAGAAGTAGATTGGATTACGTTAGTAGAATTATCCTCAAATGTGCTATCCTCTACTTCATTCGAATTTTCTGGTATTTCATTTGCATGCTCGGGGTGTGTGCTCTCATTAAGGTTTGGTGCAATGCTTGCAACAGGAGTAGCATTTTACTCTGTAAGAACTTGAACTGTGGTTGATTGTCTTCTCTGTATTTTTCTTTCAACTTTACGTGAAACATTAATCAAGCATGACATAGAATTATATTCTTTACAAGATATCATGAACTGAATTTCAAAATCTAGTCCACAATAAAAGTTATTCATCCAAGTCTTTTTGGTCTCTTCTAACCCACTTCGCAAATATCTACTCTGAAATTCTTGGTAGTACTCGTCCACTATTTTACTACCTTGTTTTAGACGTTGAAATTCATTCCGTAATTGGTGAGTAACATATGGAGGAACAAATCGAGCTCTCATAATTTTCTTCAATTTAATCCATGTGCTAGGGATTTCCAGATTTTTAGGCATATAATCATTCCACCAAAGAGCAGCATAATCAGTAAATTTATTAGTAACAACCCTAACCTTATCATGCTCAAGAATTCCATGTTTATCAAATGATAGTACTACAGCTAATTTCTAAGTAAGCTAACCTTCAGGATCATATTTACCACTAAAAATGGGTACGATGAATTTATTTTTATTACGTGTGCTATGTCATCGTACCTCCCGTGGTGGTGAAGTTATACTCGTACATTCTTCATATCTTGGAGTGTGAACTATCTCTTCTCCTAGGATGTTGTTGGCCCAAGCACTACGACGTTGAGAACCTGCCATTGTTAGTGAAGACAAGAAACAAATCACAAGTATATGTTCCTATCAACTACTAGGTACTGGTGGTTCAAAGTCTCTCACACTCAAGCTTTTAGAAAGTTCTTACCAATTCTTACCATGAGAACAGGTGGTAATCGACGCCTGATTCATGATAAACACATTCAAGCTTGGCAAAGCAATTGCAAGGAGAATGATACCTATTTGGCAAGTAGAAGGTGGAGCTTGGACAGGCAATATTTATTTTCTATGCAATATGATAATTCTAGTTATTGTAATGATAAATAATGATCCAAACTCGAATTCACAAGCCCTAGTTGCTGATCTCAAAGATATAAGTGAAAATTCAAGACAACTCATGCGCAAAGATAATGGAACTTAATGCAACCAATGAAATAAGCTAAATAAGAATAATTTCAGTACCAAAGCTCGTGTTGCATAAGTTATAGAGAGGCACTAGCTAATTGTTTCAGAAAAGGTAAAAGGGCACAAGATTGCTCACAAATTAATACAATTGAATAATATGAAAATAATGAACACAAATTAGGGTTTCGCTCAATGTAGTGCTGCCGGCCACTATTCTTTCTTTTTTTCTTCTTTTTTTTCTTCTTCTTTTTCTTCTTCTTTTTCTTCCTTTTTTTTGGCCTTTTGGCTCTTTCTTTTTTTTTCTTTCTTTTGGTGTCTTTCAGCCAACACTAGATGAACAAAGTTTTGGAATCCCTAAATCGATATCACAAGACAGTGTGATATGATAATTCAAGATTATGCAATGTATCAAGTAGAGCCCCTAAGCAATATCAAATAGCTAGTCTCAGTTGAGATCAAAGTATTCGCAAAGCATAAATTGGTTCCCAAAGGTATGTGTACTGATATTTTTAGAGTTTTATGGTATGTATATGCTTCTGGACTCAACCAACTCAAAGGAACAAAGCTAGAACATCAATTGAAGAAAGTAACCCAAATTTAGTGTTTCTAGGGCAGTAGAGTTGTCGCCCAGATTAAAGTTTGAAAATCACCGAATTTGGAAGGATCACTATGGAAAGAATTGAAGCTTATGTCCTCAACTTTCAATAGAGTACAAGAACACGCAATTTGGAGCTCAGGTGTGAAAGTTATGGCTTAAAAATAAACACCACATAATAGTCCCAATTTCAGCCTGACGAGACCGATTCCGAATCCGAATCAAATTCGGTTTGAAGGAGTCCGAATCACAAAGAACACCCAAAAAAGTTTTTGTAGAGGACTCTTCAAGGATTCAGGAAAGTATAAAAACTTCTCAATTGAAGTTCGGACGTGAGAATTATGATCAAAATACCGAACCGATCTGGATTGGAAGTACAACTTGCTTCACCAACTTTGACATCCAGATTAAGCAAACTTGAATCCAGAATTGGAGTCCGTGCCCAACTAATTTTT
This sequence comes from Otatea glauca, assembly GCA_036346275.1. Lineage (NCBI taxonomy): Eukaryota > Viridiplantae > Streptophyta > Magnoliopsida > Poales > Poaceae > Otatea > Otatea glauca. The sequence continues at coordinate 24,185,322 of CM070716.1, forward strand.
GTAGAGTTCATTCCCAGGTTTTAGAAAAGTGCAAAAACACTAGAATCCGAGCTCGTATGCGAAAGTTATGAACAAAACAAAGTACTGGACAGATTGAAAGAAAAGCTACGTGAAGGAAAAACAATCAGCAACGAAAACAAGGACTCTAATGGATCAAAACCTAACAAAACCCACTAAAATAACAGATTGAATCTAAAGGTTGAATTTTTGATGTGAACCCGTTGGGTGAATTCCCGATCTTTCGATGAGAGGGCGTGGGATAACTCGATTGGTAGAGGAGACGACGTTCACAGCCCGACTACAGCCTTCCAAGGATGCTGCGCCTTAGCAACCAATACACCAACTCCTATGGCTGCCGCGATCTTGTGGAGCGTGGCACCCCGGCCACTAGGGCACTCATCCTGCAAGCAATCGAAGAACTAGCAAGAACAAGTAGAACAAGTACTGAATTACTAGATGTAATTGAAGGTTTCAAACTCAATGCCCAATAAGGTGGGGTTCCGAAGACAAGAAGACGGGCGGCTAATCCAGCACGCGCGCTTACAAGCAAGTAGCGAGAGCTAAATTTGATCTAAACAAAACCCAAGTGTTCCTGGTGGCGGCTAAGGGGTATATGAACGTGGAAGGGTCGACCACAAGGGTGCTGGGGTCGAGCTCCAACCCTAGGACGCGTCCCTAATGGACCCAACTTGATACACGACCCATTGGGCCAAAATATGGTGGCGCAGCACCCTGGACAGAAAAACCTCTCGGTAGTAAATTGACGATTGCGGTCGCCTCAGAACAGATATGGACATGAGTCCAGATCCATATGAAAATAAACTTCATCAGAAATCCTCGAAGTACTTGAACGCCCCAATCTGAGTCCATGTGCGACCGTGGCGTCCGTCACAAGTTGGTGATGTCTTGCGATCGAATCAGATGCGCGAATCCGTTTCCCTTCGGTCCTCTCCTTGGTTCCTAAGCAAAACAAGAGTGCAAACGTCTCCACGGTCTAAACATGATGGACATGAACTCAAGAGTGAACTCACCGATGATTAAGTTGACGAGCACAGGCACGAGTAATAGGACCAAGAACAAGTGGTACTTGTGTAGGCGTGGATGTATCTTGTGTAGGCATGGATGTATCGTTGGTATTGATGTCCTCATCATCCCCCCTTCTTGCATTTGAGTCGTCCTCGACGCAAACTCAGCTTCCTCTCCCAAATAAGGCTTTAAATCTGTAATGTTAAAAGTGGGACTAACCCCAAAGGTTGCAGGCAGATCCAACTTATATGCATTGTTATTAATTTTCTCCAACACTTTAAACAATCCATCACCGAGGAAGCAATTTAGATTTTCGCAGATTCAGAAACCTTTCTTTTCGCAAATGCAACCAAACTAAATCTCGTGTTCAAACTTTAGTTCCTTTCTACCTTTATCACCAAAGAAACTTATATTTAGCATTCATGCGCTCTATGTTTTCTTTAGTCGTTTCATGCAGTTTTAACATCGATCAAAGACGCTTAGTAGCATCAAAATTCAATTTCTCGAGAAGATGGCAAAGGCATTAAATCAATAGGAGCACGAGGCAACAAACCATATACAATCAAACGGGCACATCTTTGTAGTAGAATGCAATGATCGATTATAAGCAAATTCAATATGAGGCAAACAATCTTCCCACATCTTAATGTTCTTCTTTAAAACAGCCCTTAACATAGTAGACAAAGTTCTATTCACAACTTCCGGTTTGACCATCGGTTTGGGGATGACATGTAGTAGAAAACAAAAGCTTAGTCCCTAATTTTGCCCACAAAGTCTTCCAAAATGACTAAGAAATTTAGCATCACGATCGAAACGATTGTATTGGGCACACCATGCAAGCGAACAATTTCTCGAAAGAACAAATCAAGAATATGAGTAGCATCATCAGTTTTATGACATGGTATGAAATGTGCCATCTTAGAAAATCTATCAACAACCACAAACACACTATCACGTCCCTTCCTAGTCCTAGGCAATCCCAACACAAAATCCATAGAAATATCTTCCCAAGGAGCACTAGGAACAGGTAGAGGTAAATACAAACCGTGTGGATTTAACCGTGACTTAGCCTTTTGACATGTCGTGCAACGAGCAACAAATCTCTCCACATCTCTTCTCATCTTGGTCCAAAAGAAATGACCAGCAAGTATGTCCTCCATTTTTTTTTGCTCCAAAATGTCCCATCAAGCCACCTCCATGCGCTTCCTGCAACAACAACAAACGAAGCTGAGCTAGTTGGAATGCATAGCTTGTTAGCTCTAAACACAAACCCATCGGATGGCGATGAATTTATTCCGTCCCTTTCCATCTTTACAATGCAAAGAACACATCCTTGAAATCAAGATCATTAACATATTGGTCTTTAATTGTTTCTAATCCATAGATTTTGTAATCAAGTTGATTCAGCAAAGTATATCTCCTAGACAAAGCATCAGCAATGATATTCTCTTTTCCTTTCTTGTGCTTAATAACATAAGGAAAATATTCAATAAATTCAACCCACTTAGCATGTCTACGGTTCAGTTTTCCTTGACTACGAATATGCTTCAAAGATTCATGATCCGAATGAATAACAAACTCTTTGGGCCACAAATAATGCTGCCATGTTTCTAATGTTCGCACAAGAGCATATAATTCCTTATCATAAGTAGAATAATTGAACAGGCCCGCTCAATTTTTCACTAAAATATGCAATGAGTTTGCCTTCTTGTAACAAAACACCACCCAATCCAATCCCACTAGCATCACATTCAAGCTCAAAAGTCTTATTAAAATCGGGAAGTTGGAGGAGAGGTGCATGAGACAATTTATCTTTCAAAGATGTTGAAGGAGTCCTCTTGTACATTGCCCCAACTAAAAGTCACTCCCTTCTTTGTAAGCTCGCTCAAAGGTGCAACAATGGTATCAAGTCCTTCACAAAGCGGCGATAGAAGCCAGCAAGTCCTAGGAAACTCCTTTTGTGTGATAGTCTTTGGCACAGCCATCCTCAGATAGCTTCTACCTTGGCTTGATCAACCTCAATTCCCTGTGGAGTCACAACATAGCCAAGAAACGACACTCGATTGGTGCAAAATGTGCACTTCTCAAGGTTACCAAATAAATGTGCATCTCGTAAAGCATTAAAAACAGCACGTAAGTGATCAAGATGTTCATCCATAGATTTGCTGTAGATCAATATATCATCAAAGTATACTACAACAAATTTTCCAATGAAAGCACGCAAAACCTCGTTCATTAATCTCATGAAAGTGCTAGGCGCATTACTTAACCCAAAAGGCATGACTAACCACTCATATAAACCGAACTTTGTTTTGAAAGCAGTTTTCCATTCATCTCCCAATTTCATACGAATCTGGTGGTACCCACTACGCAAATCAACTTTAGAAAACACAATAGCACCACTCAATTCATCAAGCATATCATCTAAACGTGGAATAGGGTGTCGATATCGAATGGTGATATTATTAATAGCTCTACAATCAACACACATACGCCATGTTCCATCTTTCTTAGGCACTAAAATAACCGAACAAAGACAAGGACTAAGAGACTCACGCACATAACCTTTGTCGAGTAGTTCTTGCACTTGCCGCTGAATTTCTTTTGTTTCCTCCGGATTTGTCCTGTATGGCGCACGGTTTGGCAAAGATGCACCAAGAATAAGATCAATTCAGTGCTCAATCCCTCGTATAGGTGGCAGCCCCGTTGGTATCTCACTTGGAAATACATCAGAATACTACTGCAAAACGTTAGCAACCGCAAGAGGCAAAGAATGCTGCATATCTTGAATTGAAATCAAAGCATCCTTGCATACCAAAGCGTAGGCAATAGAAGTGGAAGCAATTAATTCATTAACATCAGATTTAGTCGCAAGCAAGCAATGTCCTTTCAATTTTATCCCATCTTTCTTATTACCAACAGATTTAATATTTTTGTTGTTCTCAGTTTTAGCTTTTGTAGCTTTAGCAACATCATCACGCACAATAGCCTCAGGGGACATGGGAAGCAAAACAATTTTCTTATCATGGTGTATGAGAGAATACTTATTTGATCTACCATGATGCATACAATCCGTATCAAATTGCCATGGTGTAACATCCCAAAATTTGGCCTATAATTTCACTTATGTGCATTTTGGTGATTTTCTGAATTGATTAGATTTTCCAGAAATTATTTGAATTTATTTTAATTAAGTATATTGAACCTTTGGTGAAAACTAATTATATATAGATAAAAATAATATGAAGTTTTGTCAAAAATATTTTATTTGAGTTCAGAATGTTTCAAAGTATTTATGAGAATTTTCTTGGATTTTTCCTGATATTTTAATTGCCTTAAATGAATTAATCTAATTTCGCAATTATTTTAAATCAGCGTTGGAAAATCGAGTGAGCGAGATTGGGCCAAGCCCAAAGATTGTGCGTCTTGTGACCCATCGCGGTGCGCCCGTCGGCCGTTCCCCGCCGCCTCGCGTATGGACCATTGGATCCAGATCAGACGGCTGTCTCCTTTCGCGAAACCCTAGCGCCTTCGGCTGTTGGATCAAGATCGCGCGGTGAGGATTCCTTGCATCATTTTGGAAAGATCTGATAGCATCCGTTGATTTTGGAAAGAGCGGATCGGATCGTATCGCGTTCGGGGGAATCATAGCCATTCATCGCAAATCGGACGGACCGCAGTCATCGTCTCCGATTCGGTTTCCGAATCCGCCGCCGCTTGTCGTCGCCGCCGCGTGATTTTAGGGTTGCCTTTTCTGGGCGTTCGCCGAGGCTATTTAAAGCGCGGACCGCAACCCGAGGATCGCCATCCCAGAGCGCATCCGCAGTGCTAGCCTTCGCCGTTGAGTCGCCGCTGTATCCTCGCAGGAGCTCGTCGGAGCTTGCTCTTCGCCGCTGCGGTTTTCTTCGAGTTCCGCCGTCGTCAAGCCACCGTCTGTCGCAAGGGTTCCAGATCTGAGTTCCTCGCGTCGTGCCACGTCGAGTCTGCCACTTCTTCTCGCCGAAGTCGCGCCGAAACGCCGTTCAGGTGGTCGTCTTCCTCCGCTCCGGTGCAAGCCCGCCGTCGTGTCTCGGAGCTTCGCGCAGCCGTTGGATCTTCGCCGAACCGTCCAGATCGCGCCGCGTCATCCTCATCAGCAGTGAACCTCTCCGGTAAGATGGACCGTAAGATCTAAGATAAGCGGTCAGGATAGTGACACGTAGGGGAAGATCGGTGGCCGTCAGATCGTCGCGTGGATGCACGCTGCGTGTCGAGCATCGGCACGGGCGGCGTCGCAGCCAGTCGATGCGCGCCGCGTGTCGGGCACGTGATGCGAGGCGCCGTGAGCCGCGTCCACGGTGGACCAGAGGCGGTTCCGTGGACCGGGTCTATGCGCCGAGGTGATGTGTCAGCGTCTGATTGGCTCGGGCCAGGGCTGACGTCAGCGTTGCGCAATAAAGATCTTTTCCAATAGAAAAATAATTCAAAAAAATCTGAAATTCTATTTTCTGTATTTTCAGTATTTATTCAAACTTCAAAAGGCTATATATTTTGCATTTTAACTCGGATTTGAGTGATTCAAATTTCTAAAAATTTGTAAAATCAAGATCTATTTATTGGTGAATTTTATTTTATTTTTGGAGTTTGGTTGCTCTCTGTTTTGGTGTTTATTTGCTATTTTGGCATCGTTTCGCGTAGACGTTGAACTGCTCGGTGATCCGGAGGAAGATTCATCGCTTCAAGACCCAAGCTCAGAGCAAGACCAGCACCTACTCCAAGGCAAGTTGTGCTTTGATCACGTTGCACCTAATTTTCACCAAATTAATATTTTGTCTCTTAAACCTTATGCATGATATTTTATGTGTATAGATGATTTCAATTAATCTGGGAATTAGATAATATGCCTATTTGAATTAAATCATACCTTGTCAATTATATGCCATGATCTATTTGTCACCCTAGGATGTGGAACTATAATTGGTTAATATTGATAATCAACATGGGCTAGTTAGACCGTCATAGATTGCTTAGCTATGCCACATCATCACATGTGTCCGAATGTTGATACTTAATCTTGACTAATGGAATATGGAACAATGTTTATGAATTGGTGTGTCATGTGCTGTCGCACAGTGATATCAAGTTGTCGTGGCGAGGAGGTCACACATCTAGATTGAAATGTTGATGGCATGTGGTGCTTGGTAATCAACTGGGGTGGTAATGATTTTAGATTGGGGCAAGTGGCAAGGGGCAGTGTGCCAAGGTGGGCTAGGGTTGGCAGGGGTATGTGGAAGTCTTGCCTTAATCACTTTAAGGACTTAACCTTGCAAGCCTTTGACCTGAGTCCTTCTTGCAACCACATGTCTGGAATGGGACAGCCTAGCTGAATAATTTGTGAAACCTAGATTTGATCTTGTCGTGGTGAATAGTGAGTTCGGGTTACGGTTTAACTCACATGGCGCAAGAGGGGCCTGTTGTGGTGGTTTAACCCTTGATGTTGAAACCTTAGCGAGCGATCTCGGGTCTAGGTGTAGCATTGTAAAGGCTTTGTTATGATCACTCGCCTTGGTGGTGTTTGGTTGTATCGTGTGGGTAAAGTGCATAACCTCTGCAGAGTGTACAATCTATTCGAATAGTCGTGCTCCTTTGTATTGGGCAATGCTCGGAATTACTGATTAAGGGTTAGACTTTTGTTAAACAAAAACTTGTTGGGATGGCAAGGTGCCATGGAAAGTGAAAAATGATTTAGGATTGAGAAACTTGGTTACTTTAGAAATGCTGAATTTATTAATTATCAGATTTGTTTTATGCTTTCCAATCTACTTCATCGTATTCTTGTTAAATGTCGCTTTATTGCAAAATATCCTTATTAGCCATTCCTTTGGATTAAGCCAAGCATATAGAATATTAGACTTGCATTGTTGTGCACAACTTGTTGAGTGCTTTATGTACTCACCCCAACAACAACTTCAGAAGAGGAAGAATCTACGCCTTTCGTGGAGGAAGATTACTTGGATGCGAATGCTTAGGGTCTGAGCCTCGTCAGTTGCCTGTGGCGAACTGGAGCGCCACTGTGTTTATTTTATTTCCGCTGCTACTCATTGATACTTTTAATTAAGCCCCGTGAGGCAATATTCATGTAAGACAACATTATTATTAATTATTGAAGTTATGCTATATTTCGCTGTGTATGACTATGATAGCATCTATGTTGAGCCTGTGTGCACTAGCGTGATCCTGGACTAGTGCGGTATACACAGAGGGTCCGGATTTGCAAATTCGGACCCCGACACATGGTCTACCTAGCAGAATATTACAAGCTTCCATAGGCACATCGTCACATTCAACAACATTACGATATGAACCAATTGCAAAATTAATTTGTACCAGCTTGGTTACCTTGACCTTACCACTGTTGTTAAGCCATCGAATGTGATATGGATGTGGGTGCGGTTTGGTTGTAAGTGCAAGCTTCTCCACCATATCATTTGCTAGCCAAGTTGTTGCGTTGCCTCCATCAATGATCAAGCGGCACGAACGCTCCTTAATGACACACTTTGTTTGAAACAATGTATGTCACCGATTCTCGCTCCGCTTCTCCATTTGTGCACTAAGCACACGCCGCACAATGAGGCTCTCATAATGCTCGCATCATCCGCACCAATCTGTTCTTCCGTTGTTCCTCACTACCGCTGCGTCCACCGCAAGCAAAGCAAGTGTAGCTTCATCCAAATCACTAGCAGAGGAGTACCCACCATCGCCTTTGACCACCAAAACACGCTTGCTAGGACAAATCCGCTGCACGTGTCCATAGCCCTTGCATCGATGACATGAACATCTCTTGTTCTACCGTGGAGGCAACAGAAGAGGCACTACCGGCGGTTTAGGCAGATTTGGTTGCTGAATTTGTTGGTGAAGCACGTGGTTTGTCATTGGAGAAAGGCGGTGGTCTTTGGTCGACTCGGCGAGAGAGTTGGTGGAGGTGCACGCCGGTCATGGAAGTAGTCGTCTTGGCTGCCGCCATGGTATAGATTTTCTGCGTAAACGTCGGACCTTGCACTAGCACGTCGTCCCTGCACTTCCTTTCGACTTTACAAGCAAGATGAAACAAACGGGTTACGTTAGCATAATCTTTATAAGCAAGGATGTCCTGAATTTCTCTATTTAACCCGCCCAAAAATCTAGCCATAGCAGGTTCCTCTCCCTCCTCTAAGTTACAACGTAGCATACCCATTTGTAATTCCCGATAATATTCTTCTACACTTTTAGCACCTGTCTCAATTGTTGCAACTTGTTTAATGAGATCACGTGCATAATAAGAAGGAACAAATCTAGCCCGCATGACCCGCTTCAAAGTATCCCAAGTTTGTGGCATGTTATTAGGATTCTTCTTGCCATGTTCTATCCACCAAACGAGTTTAATTCATAAACTCACTAGTAGCAGCCCTAACACGTGTATTCTCGTGAAATTCATGACATGCAAACTTTTGATCAACAAAGCAATCTCCCAAGTAATGTAAGCATCAGGATCATATTTACCATCAAAAGGAGGTATCTTAAATTTAATCTTACTAAAAGCATCATCATTACCATGTACCTCACGCCGGCGAAAACCACCCATACCTCTACGGTTAGTACGTAGTCGCCGGCGATTAGGAGCTTCTTGGTCATCTTGTTCAGTATCAGCAACATACTCATCCCAATTATCTTCGACACACTCATCACGCCCACCAGTGGTATTAGCATGTATCTCGTCAAATTGCCTCAGGAGTGTAGCAAGACTTTTGTCAATACGAGCAACCGACACCTCCACCCCTGTAAGCTTGGTGTTGGTGTCGATCTGTGTGGCCTCCAATTGCCCCATCTTTTCATTCGTCACCTACAAGTCATTATCAAGACCTTCCGTGTGCGTCTTCACCAGCTTTTCAAAGTGTTGTATGATGCCCTTGGTACGAGGAGAACGTGGCATATTCTGAGAAGCATCATCATCATCTGATCCTGCCATGGTTAGTCGAACAGAGGCAACAAGAAAAACAACTGAAAGAATAAAACCCCTACAGCTATTAGGATGTAGCTACTACAAGGCGCTCACTCTCAACCTGTCACACAAGCTCTTACCAATTCTTACCTTGCTCAACAGGAGGGGACGACAACCAACAAGTCTACAACCGTGGAATGAAGTGTATCGGTGCAGCAGCAACAAGACCTGTCAAGCTGTAGTCGAGTATGTGGAGTTGTAGGTGGGCTGAAGCAAGGAATACACTAGCACCACGTTAGTTACAAAAGCAAGCTGAATAATCGTTCAACGGTGGTACTGTGCTCTCTCTCTCTATCTAGAGTAAGCCGCGTCTATGGATATGACGTACTGTTGCGTGAATACTTGATATATAAAACAGGGCAACTGCAGGCACAGCCACGAAAGCAATTCGGACTTGAGATGTTAACCGATTACAACTTGGCTATGCACCAGCCACCAGATTCAATTCGGACTCAAAAACCGATTCCAATTCAAGCTTCAAAGACCACGAGCGTGGGTTCCTAGTCGAACTTGAACACCAAGATGTACTCGATTCGCCAATGAAAGTTTATATGGTAGTGCACGGTGTGACTAGAACGTGACAAGAACTCAAAACTCTAATAAACTAGGACTACGACCAAACAACTCGACACAACCGATGCAACGAAAACTCAACAAGCCCTAACTAAGCGGTACTAGTAAAGGCTCAAAAGGTTTGCAGGATTGCGGAGAGAACTAATCTACTATTTTTTGGCTTTTCGGACTATAGGTAAAAATAAAAAGCGAATGATTGGAAGTCTCTCACCGATAAACCTTGCTCGATTACCAATCGATGTGAACCCGTTGGGTGAATTCCGATCTTTCGATGAGAGGCGTGGGATAACTCGATTGGTAGAGGAGACGACGCCACGGCCCGACTACTGACCTTCCAAGGACGCCGCGCCTTAGCAACCGATACACCACCTCCTATGGCTGCCGCGATCTTGTGGGCGTGGCACCCGCCACTAGGGCACTCATCCGCAAGCAATCGAAGAACTAGCAAGAACAAGTAGAACAAGTCTTGAATTACTAGATGTAATTGAAGGTTTCAAACTCAATCTCCAATAAGGTGGGGTTCAAGACAAGAAGGCGGGCGGCTAATCCAAAGATGCGCTTACAAGCAAGTAGCGAGCTAAACTTGATCTAAACAAAACCCAAGTGTTCTGGTGGCGGCTAAGGGGCATATGAACGTGGAAGGGTCGACCACAAGGGTCCGGGTCGAGCTCCAACTCTAGGACGCGCCCCTAATGGACCCAACTTGATACACGACCCATTGGGCCAAAAATGGTGGCGCAAAGACCACGACGAGAAAAACCTCTCGGTAGTAAATTGACGATTGCGGTCGCCTCGAGCAGATATGGACATGAGTCGGATCCATATGAAAATAAACTTCATCGAAATCCTCAAGTACTTGAACGCCTAATCTGAGTCCATGTGCGACCGTGGCGTCCATCACAAGTTGGTGATGTCTTTGCATCCGAATCCGACTGCGCGAATCCGCTTCCCTTTCGGTCCTCTCCTTGGTTCCTAAGCAAAACAAGAGTGCAAACGTCTCCACGGTCTAAACATGATGGACATGAACTCAAGAGTGAACTCACCTGATGATTAAGTTGACGAGCACGGGCACAAGTAATAGGACCGGTAACAAGTGGTACTTGTGTAGGCGTGGATGTATCTTGTGTAGGCATGGATGTATCGTTGGTATTGATGTCCTCATCAATTTTTGTGGAGTAATTTTCAATTTGGGACAGAGAATAAAAACTAATCTAAGGTACATAAATTCTCACCGATCAACGAAAGCTCTGATACCACCTGATGAGACTTAATTAGGTGCCCAATCTTTCGCTGAGATGGATAACTATTGATTAGTGGAGATGACCCTCACGATCCAGGCTACGATCGAAACACAATCGACGCCAAGCAATCGCTGAACCAAACTCCGAGTTGTTATCAACCGTGCCAAAACCCGGTTGACCTAATCACGAAGATCAATTCCTGCAAGCAATCGTAGAACAAGCAAAAACAAAGAAAAAGCAATCTGAAATTGCAAATGTAATTGAAGTATTGATGTGGGGTTCTGAAGCACGGTATTGCTGTTGACCTCGTTGAACAAGAGAATACCAAATAGTTTCACCAAGGAAAACGACAACTAAAAAAACCCAAGTAATTTTCGGGGACTCTCTAGGTATATATAGGCAAAAGAGAATGGGGATTTGGCCAACACAAAGAAGAGGTCGAATAGGACTTTTACAAGGCCCAGGGCCCAAGTTTGACTCGGACTGGAAAGTTGACCCAACTTGTTTGGTTGATTGCAGAGCGCTCCAAAATAATTTTTAGGTGGGGTTAGATCTGTTGGAAAGATATTGAAGTAAGCTTTTAATCAAGTGCAAGAACTCTCCAATTGGACACCGTATGCAAAAGTTATGTTCATTTTACTTTAGGCTGGTATCTGGAGGCCGAATTGGATTCCAGAACGTGATGGATTTGATCTCTCTCTCTTCTTGGGCCATGGATGATTTGTTAGAGTTGTCCCAACCAGGTGTGTCCGTATCCATAGTAATGATGTCCTCATCAATCACTCGCCTTTATGGTGATATGATTGTATCTTGTGGGTAAAGTGTATAACCTCTACAGAGTGTCAAACCTATTCGAATAGCCGTGCTCACGGTATTGAGCAATGCTAGGAAATTATAGTCAAGGGTTATATTTTGTTAAAATGAACTTGGAAATGGAGCAGTATGCCTATGGAAGTTTGGAAAATGACTTAAGGTTGTGAGTTAGTTTATTTGGAAAATAACTGAGAAATTTCTTATTGTTATTATTTGTTTTACTGTCATTTCAATCTATTTATGTTATTCATTTGTAAATGCTGCTTTATTGCAAAATAACCAATTCAGCCATTCATTTGAAATAAGCCAAGCATGCAGTATAATAGACTTGCATTCTGTGCACAACTTATTAAGTGATTTATGTACTCGCCCCTAGCAACAACAAATCAACAGTTGAAGAAGAGTCTACATCGACTTACGAGGAGTATCAGGAGGAGACGATCAACTAGGTGCGAACCTTGTCAGTTGCCGGTGGCAAATTGAAAGGTTATTACGAATAATTTATTTCCGCTGCAGTTTTATTTATTTCTTAGTCTAAGCTATGTGTGGCATATTTATGTAAGGTTGACCTTAATGTCGTTCAACAGGTTATATTTAAATAGATGAAGTCTTTAATTATGTTTCAGCTTTGTATGATTGTGATATTCATCTATATTGAGACTGTGTGCACTACCGTGATCCTAGACTAGTGTAGAATACACAGAGGGTCCAGATTTGTATATTCAAGTCCCGACACTGTGCAACACTCACTAAATTAATTGTATGTAATCGTAAATTATTTCGACACTCATATTTTCCTATATTTATATAATTCTAGTGCTAACAATCTAGTTGTGACAATCCTACTTTAGTGATCCATAACCATACATGTTAAAATTCCACCAATCTAGATGTATGTAACCATGCAACACTCACATGAGGCTTCTAAGTCGATTACATACTAGCCACCTAATAGCTCATTGATAACTCATACATGGGTTCATTATATTGGATCATTATGCATGTAATACATCATTTAGTCATATGTACACCACCATAATTGATCCATAATCATACATTTCTCAATTCAAAACAAGGGTATAAACCACCTCTAATTGTGCAAGCGTATTATCCTAATACCTAAAATCCATCCTCCAATTTGCATGACACTCCAAACCATTTGTATATTATTAATAATCAACCATCGAGTACTCATATACTCATCACTAATACCCATCTAACTAATTGCTCAGGTGTTGTTCAATTAACTCACAACCACCGACTCAATTCTACAAAATTAACCTTATAGGCTAAGCACTAATTTAGCCACACACACATACAACTAGGATTAATCCAACATAATTAAGTACCACCTAAATTAAGAAATATAAGTCTCACTAATGCAATATAAACACTTAAACTGATCATCATTTTATTTGGAGAGAAAATCTATCCATCGACAATCTTGCAACCATCACTATTATCTTGAGAGGAGATTTCCATTGTTCCAATCTTCACCGATCGACAATTAATATTTCGCTTTGACGATCGAATTTAATTAACCAATTTTTTTGTGCGACTCCAATAATATTTAACTATGACGTGGTAATCTACTAATTTAAATAACTTGGCATCCATTTGACTGACAAATAATATTCCACTCCGACGGTCAAATTATTCATATAGAGCAAAGGATTAACTATTTATACCACCAAACAATTAAAACCTAATTGGTAGCTATACTGGTTGGAAGTCAACAAACTAATTTTCAATATATATATATGCAACATGCATGGCTAAAGCTATGTATGCGAAAATTAAATTGACTACAAAATTTTACCATAAGAGTCGAAAATGAATAAATTCCGCAAGCGAACAGAATTCGGGATTGCCGTGGAAAATCTAGCTCCTCCCTCTTTTCTTCCTCCAGCTGGCTAGCTTCTTTGGCCGGCTCCTCCTAGCCAGGCGCAGGCCTCCCCAAGCTGAGTCGTCGCGCACTAGGGCGCCCGCCTTGCTCCAAGCAACTGGCTATGCTTGCCGAGTGCCATGGCTGCCCGGCTGTGAGCTACCACCGACCACTGCCCCAGCCACGTCAGGCTGTGTCCCCACACCGTCGCCTGCACACTGCCACGCACCGCCTCGCTATTACTGCGCTTTGTGTTGTGCTCGCCTCGGCTGCCACATCGTGTAGCAATCTCCCGTGCCAAGCCGTGCATGGCTGGCGATGTGCCTCATGTTGGGCTGTCGTGCGCTACCTCCAACTGAGTGCCGCCTTGCCGCTTCGGCCACCTGCGCCAACTGTACCCTGGCTATGTCGTCCAGCCGAAGTCACACCACGTCGGACCGAAGTCACAACGTGTCGCGCCTCCGCTGCCATGCCGCCAGGGCTGCTACCGCGGTAGCACCCTAGCCAGCCATGGGCTGCCATGGTAGCGTTGTGCTGCTGTCACCTACCGTGGTATGGCCTAGCCGTCCCCAGGTTGCACCTCCAAGCTAGCCACCCTGCTGCCATGGTGCCTCATTCATGCCGTCGAGCTGTTGGTCACGCCCTCGTGCCGCCACTCGACTACCAAGCGTCAGTGCTAGTGCTGCTGCTCCTCCCCTCTCACCTTTCCCAATTGGCCCAAATGATGATGCATGTGCAAATGAATCGCAAAAATGGATTGCTCTTGTGGTGGGGATCGTAATGGTATAGCATGCATGAGTTGATCCTAGGTTCTTGGGGGTGATTTGAAGGAGAGAATTTTTGGGGGGAGGAAGTGGTGTTCTTGAGTTCATATTCCTAGGAGGAAGAAGAATGGCAAAGGGGAGGAGGGTAGAAAGAAATGGGGTGGGGTTGTGTCCGCTGTAGGGTGCAGAGGGCTTTAATTTTGCTATAACGTCATTGGTATTGATCATATCGAACCTTTGTCATCCTAGATGATACTAGCTATTTTATTTGGTGATAATCAGTAGAGTAGCATGGGACAGTAGAATTGCTTAGTCCAGCTTAAGCGTTTCGGTACTATGCCATTATGGGAATCATTTCAAACATTGTTTAAACTTATTTGTAAAGTCGTGGCAAATGGTGTTGCTGATCTTATTTAAATGAAATAAAGTGAAAAATATGGTTTAGACCAGGGCGGGTGAAAGCACGAGACCTTGAAAGTGAATGTTTCGCCCTAGTCAATTAAGTACCGAAGCATGTGTTATCATGGACTGAGCACTACTGTACAACCACAAGTCTATATGGGTATGACTTGGCTAAATAATTTATGTGTCTTGTTATTAGCTTCGCTAGTTGGTGGGTGCTAGATGAAGGCAAGCGCAAGAGGGGGCTTCCGACTGGGCAAATCGAACCCTTCGATGGTGAAACCTTAGCGGGTGAGGTTAATAGCAAGGTTGTATATTGTAAAGGCCTTGTCATGATCTCTCTGCCGACACACCAAAGGAAGTGTGTTAATTGCATGGCAACAAGAGACGCTCATGTCTTGTGGGTAAAGCTGTACACACTCTGAAGAGTTAAAACTACTTAAGTACCCGTGCCCACGGTCAAGGGCAGGCGAGGTACGCTTTCACATTGTAGATTTTATAGTTTTGTTTTAAATAAAAATGATGGTTTGGGAATCCATGAGAAGATGGAGCTCTCGGGTTATGATTTGGCAGATGGAGCTAGTCAGGTAGGTAGAACTTGTTATAGTTGTCATATCAAATTCAATTATTATTCAATTATATTTTGGTCAAAATGATGCTTTGTTATATTACTATTCATATTTAAAGTTAAACATTGCTTTATGCTAAAAGAGCCATATTATGCCTTCAATTGTTTAGCCTTGCATATAGTTATCATGCATTATGTTTCCAAGACTTGCGGAGTACATTTTGTGCTCACCCTTGCAACATCCCCACATTTCACAGAGGAGTGCGCAAAAGCTGAAGGTGACTACGAGTTCTTTGCTTGTGGTTACGACGAAGGTGATCTGGATTGCTAGGATGCGTACCCCAGTCGATTGCCTATTGGGCAAATGGATGGGCTTATCCTGCTGCTATTATTTCGTTTCCGTTGCTACTTTATTGAACTCAATCCATGAGGCTGCTTATATGTAATAATTGGTCATAAGGCTAATACCTTTTGCTTAATTAATATTATTTGATTCGTGATATGGATATGTTGTCATCACTGTTTCCACTGTGTGTGCTAGCTTTTCCTGGACTAGCATAGGTTATACACAAAGGGTTCAGATTTAGAAATCTGGTCCCGACATTTACCTACGCATGGAATTTGTTAATAAGCAAGATTACTGATTGCTTTATTGATTTGTTGCTTAATTAATTCCTTAGGTTGTTTCATGCTCTACCTGGTGCGCATCTTCTCATCGCCAAAGCATTGTCAGAGGTCGCTTTCACCGTTAAGGTTGTCGTTGTCGTCGCTTTTCCCATTCCATCGCTCATCGCTAGATTTTATCTGATTGTTGGAGTTTGTTTTGCCGCCGGTTTGTTTTTTTTTTTTTTTGCTTTTTGTCAATCATTTTGCTTTGACGTTGAAGTCCCGAGAGCTTTCAAAGAAGAAGAGTTGACTCAAGATCAAGATCAAGAGCAGGAATTATTCTAAGGCAAGTTTTGCCTTGATCGTGCTGAACCCAATTTTATAGAAGTTATTTTGTTTCAAATTATTGAATGATAGTTCAAATTATCAACTGTTAAATTATTTTAGAAATTATTTATGTAACCTATTTGGATTATACCTAACTTGTCATTTGCTATGTCATGATCATTTGTCACTCTAGGATGAATAATTAATAATTGGTCACTAATATATCATCAATATGGATTAGTTATAACGTGACTAGTGTGCTTAGCCATGAAACAGGTTATCAACGTCATTTTAAAGTGCAAATTTAAACATGACAAATTGTCTATGGAATATATTTATGAAAAGAGGTGTGTCATGTGTTGTCACAGGATGATGATGCTGATGGCATGTGTCACACGGTAATCAACCGGGGTGGTAAATAATTTGGATTGAGGCAAGTGGCAAGAGACTATGTACCGGGTGGGGTCTGTGTGACCTTGGGATGGTGATTATATATGAATCAAGTGATATGGTTTATGTGAACAAGTAGATTGGAAGTCTTGCCTTGATCTACTAAGTGCATAACATTGTAAGCCATTGAACTGGGCTAATCATACAACCACATACCTGTAATGGGACAAGCCTAATTTAGTAAGTTACCGAGTCTTGACATATGATACCTCAGAGGGTAGACTAAGCTATGTGTGAGGATGGGGATGGTGTGTACTGCAATGGCTTCACATCTTGAACAGTTATTGTTCTTAGTCCAATGGTGAGTCCCTTCTATTCTTCTTCTCTATGTAAGGGTGGAATGGTGAAATCAGGCTTATTAGGGTCAATATTAGGATATAGTTTTTGAAAGGTTTTGTTATGATCTTCTTAGTCGCACTCTTAAGAAAGCGTCTAATGGCCAACATAAAGAGATTGATCATATCTTATGGGTAAACTGTATAACCTCTAAAGAGTGTAAAACCTATTTGAATAGCCGTGTCTCCAGTTATGAATAATGCTCTAGAATTTCACCCAAGTGTTAGATTTTACAAAATAAAACTTGGGAAGGAGGCTATGTGCTAGGAAAAGTAAATAAAGTATGATGTGTGCCAGATTAGTTCAGTTTATCTTGAGAAATATATGAGATCTTATTTTATTTGTTTTAATCTATTATTGTATCCATTTGCAAATGTCACTTTATGTAAAAGAAGCCATATCAGCCATTCTTTGGAATAAGCGTTGCATATAATTATAATAGATTTACGTTATGTGCAGAACTTTTTGAGTATTTTATGCTCACTCTTGCAATAATAATCAATTAGTTAGAAAAGAAGAGTCAACACTAACTCTGGAGGATGGGTATCATGAGGAGGGTAGTTGTTAGGATTCGAGCCTTATTGATTTGCCTATGGTAGGTCGATGGGTTTTTTCGCTAAAGTTTCTGTTCCACTTTAGTTTATATTATTTACTGAATAAGCCATGCAAGATATATTAAATGTAAACTCAACCATAAGGTCATCACATTATCTATTTATTTATCAAAGGTAGCTGTTTATTATTATTCCGATGTGAATGGAGTTGATATTTCATCTATATTGCCACTGTGTGCACTAGCGTGCTTCTAGACTAGTACAGTATACATGGAGGGTCTGGATTTACATATCCGGGTCCCGACACTCGAGCCGTATGAGTTGCTATACTAAGTTGACCAACAGTGACATGGGTTGGCCCAAATCCTAGGAGGCTTGGGAGGAGGTAGCCTATTGGCCAAAAACAATGCTAGCTGGCCCAAGCCATGTAAGGAGTAGGAGGAAGCAGAACAAAAAAAAAGAGATAAACAAATTCATGTTGGCTGCCCGTTTTAACAAATTGGCCCACAAGCTAGACCTCCAAGATTTTTCCATGGTTTAGATTTTCCAAATTTCGGCAAAGTCCAAGATTTTACCATAGCTTAGATTTTCCCAAATTTTGTCTCAGTTCAAGAATATGCCATGGTTTAGATTCTAAAAAATTTGGCTAAGTCCAAGATTGCCCTAGTTATATATAAGAATTCGACCGAGCTCGGTACTTCTCCCACAACCTTAAACAAGCACGAATGACAGTTCAATACTATCCCTTTGGACGCTTTCTCTAGCACCAAGGGGCAGAGGGCTAGTGTTGAAGGAAATACCTAACACCTCCCTAGCCATAGCACATCAAGGACAACCATGATTCATCGTGCCTCGCTCTCAGTAGAAGTGGCACAAGGGACTCCCATCAAGGCCTTCGTCCTCAAAGTCCATGTCATCGACCCTACTACAAAAGGAGTGTCGCTGTGACCCTAAACCCCATTCGACCTAGGGTTAGGATTGGGTGGCTGCCACAAATTCATCATCTGCCCCATGACGCTGGTAACCACTGATGGTCAGATCGGCCTCGCTGCCAACCGGATCGACATCACCGTCGGCTGCTACCTCTTCTTGGGATCAATTCAACATCCTCACTCGAATTCGGCCATCATGCCAGCAAACCATCGCTAGAATCATCTTCTCCACTATCATAATCACCCTCCCCGCCCCAGATTCAACCTCCGTTGCTCTATCCTCCAGGTACCTCCAGCTGAGTGCTTGTGTGATGCTCTACTTTGCTTTGTGCTTCTTACCTTGTGCTCTGCACTGTTGCGCTTTGTGCTTGTGCTCTATTGTGATTTGTTGTGCTTGTGCTCTGCTACACGCTGCTTGTGTTGTGTTGTCCTGGTGCTTGTGCTTGTGTTGGTCTGTGGCTCTGTGTTGCTGGTGTTGCTCTGTGTTGCTGCCTGCTGGTGCTTGTGTTGCTCTATCGTGTGTTGTACTTATTGCTCTATTTGTGTTCATGAATTGTAGGATATCATCCATGGCATCGACCACACTAGAGGTCACCATGGACAGCCTTAAGCGGAAGTTGGAGGACATAAGGCGGGAGTATGGACTATTGATTGATCCAAACAACTTGGATAAAGTGAGGTAGGTGCAAGGTATGTAACAAAATTGTTTCTGGAGGAGTGTATAGGATAAAATAACATATTGGTCACATCTAGGGCAATGTTGTTAGATGCCCACCCTCCACTAAGGAAGATCAAGAGAAGTGCAAGAAATCCATCGAGGATGCACAAAAAGCGAGGAAAGCCAAGAAAGATAGGGATGAACATGTTACAAATGATGTGGCCATTGAAGACGATGCCACATGTGAAGATCATGAACCGGAAGAAGTTGGTAGCTCGGCCTGTCGGAAGTCAGGACCCATGGATAAGTTTACAATGCCTATTGATCCAAGTACTATGACCTTCAAAGAGTTGTGGAAACAAAATATTTGTGAAGCACTTTGGAAGGAGAGAATACATAAGGTGAGGCAATATGTTGCGAGGTGGATTTATGAATTAGGTGATTACTTTTTGTAACAAATGACAAATAATTTAATTATATGTGAATGACATCCTTTCATTATTTGCTACTCCCTCCGTTTAGAAATATAAGGCGTATGTTGACCTTGCACAAGGATTAAGGTTACGGTGAAATTGAGAAAGGTATGAGAGAAAATAACTTAGATGCCCCCACTAATTGTCTTGGAAGATGAGAGATAATACTTTGTGTGGGTTGTAATGAATAAATACATATGGTTGAGAGAGAATAATTAGGGGTATAGTAGGGAAAAGCCTCGTTAAATCTACATGCAAGCCTTATATTTCTAAACAAGACTATTCAAATATAGGCCTTATGTTTCTAAATGGAGGGAGTAATTGATAACATTATTGTATATTACATGTTTCAGGTGTGCCTTTAACACCATCAACAATGATGCCTTCTCACAAATGTGTGAAGCCATTAGACGTTTTGGCCCTAGCTTTATTCGCCCTTCTCAACATGATGTGCAAGAGAAAGTGCTGTATGAGGAAGTGGATAGAACCAAGCTTTTTGTCGAAGGACCATGAAGAATAGAGGGCCAAGACCGGGTGCTCCACTATGACAGATGCTTGGACTGGTCGAAAAAGGAGGAGTATCGTGAATCAAAGGAAGCGTCAGAGGAGTCACATACTACACAAGTCATCTTGTGTATGTGGTTGGTTGCATTGAAAAAGTTGGTGCGGCTCTTGTTGTCCAAGTAGTCACGGACAATGCTTCAAACAACATGGCAACGAAGGAATTATTGAAGGACAAAATGCCAAATATCTTTTGGAGCTTATTTGCAACTCGCACTGTCAACTTGATGCTACAAGAAATTGGCAACATATCAAGGTTCAAGAAGACCCTTAATCAACCCAAGGCATTAGCTATTTTTATCTATTCGCGCCATACAACCTTGGCGTTGATGAGGAAATTTACAAGAAGAGAGATATAATAAGGCCAGGGGTAACTAGATTTTCTTCCTCTTTTCTTACTTTGCAAAGCTTGATTGAGTAGAAGGTCCAACTAAGGGTGAATGCATTTAGCCAAGAATGGAAAAGTTGCAACATTGTAAAAAAAGGAAAATGAAGGGCAGCCATGGGAACATTGGTGAATATGGTGTTTTGGAATTGAGTTTCTCTTTGCTTGAGGGTTTTAGGGCCTGTTTATTTTTTTTGCTTTGGATTCTCTAAAAGCTGATTTTGGATTGTGATTGTAGAGAAGCTAATTTTCCAAAAGCTGGAATCCAAAAGCACATATGAAGTGAATTGTGGATTCTAGTGTATATGGGTGAGCTGGATTGTGAGAATCGATTCCTAGAATCGGGCTTTTTATTTTTTATTCTACTTTTGGGGCCAGAATCTAGAATCAAAATAAAAAACAAACAATCCCTTATAGCCATTGGTGAAAGTTTTTCGCATGGTTGATGGGGATAGCAAGCCATCTATGGCCTTTCTTTATGGAGAAATACTAAAGGCAAAGAAAGAAATCATGGAGGCTATGAACGATGTAGAGAACACCTACAATCCTATCATAAATATTATTGACAAGAAGATGAATGTCGACTTTTGTAGTCGGCAATGAATTTATGGGGTAGGCGCTCGATCTCAAACTCGATGGTCACACAAGACAAGGGGTTTATACAGGTTCAGGCTCTCGCAGAGGAGATAATACCCTAATCCTGTGTGCTGGGATTATATGGATCTCTTGGATCTGGGGTTGCTCAAAGCACAATATGCTCTGGGCGATATGAGGTGTTCTATGCTCTATGGCTTGATTGCTCTATGCTTGGATGATCGGATCCCTATGTTGTTGCCCGCCCTCTCCCTTATATAGCGGGGGTGGGGCGGCTTACAGAGTCCTGATCGGTTTGGAGATTCCGATCGGTTACAAGATTCTAGTCAATTAATAGGATAGAGTTTACATCTTTATCTACCCTATTAACGACTCGGATTACAAATGTATCTATCATATCTAAATATAAGTTCAACTTCCATTAGGATATGTCCCCTTGCGCACGGCAGCGAGGCCTGACGCGGGGAGTATCTTCTGGGCCTTCATCTTGGGCCTTTCTTGAGGATACCCTGGAATCCATATCCCACAGCAGCCCCCGAGTGCTTCATGATCCAACTGCTTTACTCAGGGGTCCCTGCCTGTAATCCCGACTGGTTTCCTTATCCAATCGAAAAAAACCTTCCTTTTGCAACAGGCGAATTATGAAGAACTCGATCATAAATTCCATCCTTTGCTTTTCTTAAGCGCAAATCTTTACCGAGTGATTTATTTGTAAGCGACCTTACGGACTTCTTATCATGTCACAAACGTAGATTCGATACTTTTCCGCTTGAAGCCTTTAATTTTTATCGCTGCGGTCATCAGGCGGTCTTGAGGTTGCCTTGTTTTTACGTGCCAACTTATTCAAAGGAAAAACTCTTCGTCTTCTGAAGTTGCATTAACACCAAATCTCTTGACTTAGACGCTTAATATCCGGCGCTTATTTCGATTTCGTCTGAATTGGCTATAAAAGGCGTACCAACGCTTCAAAATGTATCTCTTAAGCTTCTGCAGTCCATTCTTTTGCTTCAAGCTCTTGTCTTCATCATGCCTCGGTGGTATCATCAAGCGGCGGACCCGAACTAGTTAAGCGTTGGGAGGAATTTGATCGAGCTTCGAGGCGTCACGGAGGAGGAGGCGGCGGCGTGGATCGCGAGGCAATTAGCACTTTCCTTGAGGTCGTGCCCGCCCTTAGCAGGGCTAGGGATCCCCTCACCGAGGCGCTCGGCCGAGCGCGCCGCGGGGAGGCGTAGTTCTCCTGCAACTTATAGTTTCCTAGGCGTAATGCCTGGGGAATTTTTGTACATAATAAAGAAATACCTTCTGTAGAAGAATCTCTCGTCTGTCTCTTGACTGTGCATTAGTTTCGTTCTAGGGTGTCTTGGACCTTGGGTGTTGCTTGAACCTGAAAGGAGGTGTCCATTGCCGCTAGACATAGCTTAGGCTTGACTTGGAGCGTATCGTTGCACTTGGCCGAGCGATCCCCATATCCGACTGTTGCGAGATATAGTTTTTAGTCCAACTTGGGACGTAACGAGGTTATCCTGGCTCATGGCCGAATGATACCCGTATCCTAAGAGCACGGCCCAGCTCTCTTGGAGCGTATCATGATTTCATATGGCCCTTGGCCGAGTGATATCTTTTCCCGGTTAATACCGGAAGCGGCTTAGGCTCTCTTGGAGCGTATCACGTTTAGACGACTCATGGCCGAGTGATACCCTTCCCGACTGATGTCAGGTTCAGCTTAGGCTCTCTTGGAGCATATTACTTTTGACGGCTCTTGGCCGAGTGATACCCTTTTCCGATCGATGTCGGACGCTTAAGCTCTCTTGGGCGTATCACGATTAGATCCGAAGGCGTCCATACTCGCTTAAAACGACGCACAGCATTCTCGGCCCTCGTGGAGCACGCCCATGGATCTGTGCCCGTTTGGGCTCAATCTTACGGTACATGATTCCGTCATGCGGTAACCACCCAAAGGCCCAACGTGAGGCGTACCGTAAGAAAACAAGTTTTTATTCAAGTTGAAGACCATCCACATTCCGTTTAATACGGTAAGTGGGAAACGAGCCCCATCATGGGGGCGACGTGGCCTCGACGCGATCCGGTCAAATTCATCAAGCCCCATAAGTCGAGGCGACGGGCACGTAAATCATTTATGAGGAATGCGAAAGGATGAGGCGTTTGCGACTTTTTCCCACCGATTGGCAGAGACCTTCATTCTCTCTTTAAAAACTAGGTCGTACGACGCCCGACAGTTCATCTTTCCGTCGAGCTTTTTCTCCTTTCTCCTTCTCGCCTTCCTGAACTCTCCGCCACCAAGGTTAACCTTCGCTGTTCTTGTCTTCTTGAGTCGCTGTCAATCTTTCTGCAAGAATGTCTTCTTCTACTCCTTCTTCGCCTTCTCCACAAGATTGGACGACCTCGACAACGACCAAGGAGAAGCTGAAATTCATGGTAGACGACGGGATCTTGCCTGACCTGGCCCTGATCTCCGCACGCCCGATCGCCGGTGAATCCGTCCCGACTCCCCGCTCCGAGGAGGTGGTGGTTTTCGAATCCTTTTTCCACCGCGGCCTTGGTCTTCCGATCAGTTCTTTCCTTCGCGGCCTTCTTTTCTTTTATGAAATCGAATTGGTGAATCTAAACCCCAATTCTATCCTCCAAATTTCCCTCTTTGTCCACCTTTGTGAAGCTTTTCTGGGCATTAGCCCCCATTTCGACCTCTTTCGTCACCTTTATCTCCTGAAGCCCTATCCCTCCAAAAATGACCCCAAGGTTATCGGGGGCGCTGGATTCCAGCTGCGGGAAGGGTTGAGGAAGGATTACTTTGCCATTCCTGTCAAGACCTCCAACAAGGGCTGGCATAGGGAATGGTTTTACTGTGCCAACCCCGATTTGTCTCTGCCTCCGTTCACTGGGCGCCGTCCCTCAATGTCTATTTCCTGGGGTTCCGCTCCTACTTCTTCCGACATGGATCAAGTGTCTGAACTCTTGGCACTGATCGGAAAGGTAAAAGATAGCGGGCTTACAGGAGTGGGTTTGGCCCTCCACTTCATCGCCCGCCGGGTGCAGCCCCTGAAGGAGCGAGTTCATCTGGGATTCGCTTATAGGGGACAAAGTGACCCGACCCGGGAACGGCCCGACGATTTGCCAAGGGAGAGGTTATACGCCAGGGCTGGAGAACTCTTTATCTCGAGCATCGACATATTATCTGTCAAGTGCTCGAAATCTTTCAACATATCACGCCCCCCTCCTGCGGTAGGCGATTTTTATTGGGAATTTTGTGTTTCTTCGTTCTTTGAAGTTTTGCTAACTCTTGATCTTCATCTTCAGGATCGCATCGCATTCTTCAGTGTTCCTCCCCTTCCGGAAATGCCTCCTCGCCTAGGCTGTTCTCCGAAGCGCCGGGCGCGGTCTCCAACAGGGGGCCCTGCTGCAAAGAAGGGAAAGAAGATACTGTCTGATGACTTCATGGCTCCCCGACGTCCGGTTGGGGGTCCCAAAATCCAAGATCCACCTGCGCGAGTTCCGGTGGGTTGTCCAAAGAAGCCCGGGGCACCAGTCGACGGCGGTCCGAGTGGTTCTCCCGGGGGTGGGCCAGCTATTCGCAAGAAGCCCCCGATGAGAATGAGGAAATCCAACAGGTTCGTTACTCCGTTGACTCCATTTTTATTCTTCGGTTTTGCTGACGATTTTTCTTCACAGGGACCCTTCGCTTGATACACCCATCGGGTCTCCGCCTGGGGGCCCTGCTGAGGTTGGGCCTCCCGGAGTTCATACTTCGACAGGGGAAACTGCTTCTGAGGGCGCCGAAGTGTCTCCTAGTTCCCTGGCGCCGTCTCCTGTTCGCGTTGCCCTTGCGACAAATCTCGTTGCTCCTGAGCCGGCCTCCTGCTCGTCCCCTGAGGTTGAAGAGATCCACCGAGTCCCTTGCCACCTGCGCCGCCCCGGCTAATAATGAATCTGACCTTTGCCGATGATGAGGGTTTGAAGCTTTTGACGACCGGAGGAAGAGAGAGAGAGAGGGATGACTTTTTCATCCATGCCAAGGCTTGTGCGCATGCCGCCCAGGTGAGCATTCCTCCAAGACCGCTGTGTCCCTGCTTCCGCCCTTCTTCCACGCGTTTACCTTTTGCTATGATGATTATAGAATATAGGGGAGCGCTTCGAGCGAAAGTCCGAGTACATTCAAAGGATGCTCCCTGAAATCCGGACGCGCCAGGAGTACTTGGCCGACCTAGCACGCATCAAAGCCGAAAGCCGAGTATACGGCTGAGCTGCAATCCCTTCGGTCCGAACTCCAGACATCGCGGACAGAACAAAACACTCTGCGCCAGGAGAATCTGGATATCATCGGCTCTCTCCGAGGTAGCTATCTCTTGGGTTGTTTCCTGTTTTTTGCTTAGTCGATTATCTTGCCGATTTCTTGTGTTTGCTCCATTTCGGATTCGGCTCTCATGGCTCGAAGGAAAACTTAAAGCCGTGGAAGATTCCGAGTGAAATTTCGAGAAGGATTTTGAAGGTGTAGTATCAACTAGTCTTTGCTTGATCCTTTACTATCCTCTCTAACGCTTTGCCTTGCAGATTATAAGGTCAAAACTCAAGCACAGTACGCCGTCTTCGGCGAGAGAGTTAAAGTTCTCGAAACTTCCTGCGCTGAGCTCCAGGACACTTCTAGCCCCCTGCTGAGTTTGCTTCATCCAAGTGGCGAGAGGCCACTCAGCAGGGGTGAGGTCGTCGTCCGGCTAAAGGAAGCCCTGGGGCCCTCAAGAACCTGCTGAAGGAAACAGTGGCTAACGGTGCCAGCCAGACCCTGGCGATCACCAAGTCCCTCTATCCCCGAGTGGATCTTGAGGCCCTTAGGAAAGGCTACGCTCGCGATGTTGATGAAGATCGGGCTGCCGAGCTCTGGGAGGAAGTCAGGGATACTTCTTTGTCGATTGTAGAGACTCTTGACCTTTAAAGGCATAAAAAGTGTTCCCTATTTTTCCTTCGTGAAAGTATATATCTTCGAGTGGTTTGATCGGTGACCTTTGTTCATCTGACTCCAGCCCCCAGGCTCTGGGATATGATTCATGGATCTTGTCCCTAAGTCTTACCATAAGAGCGAAGAACTCAAATTCACGATTATAAAAGAGGTTATATGAAAACGACTTTTTCAATCGAACTTTTATTCACAAAAGATTAAACAGAAGTACAAAAACTTAAGTGAAAAAGCGACGTAGCTGTTCTATATTCCAAGTATTGCTGATTGTCGATCCATCTTCTCGCTTAAGTTTATAAGCTCCGGGACGAATTACTTCATCGATGATGTAAGGGCCCTCCCAACTTGGGGAGAGTTTATGTTCGCTCTTTTGATTCCTCCTTAGGACTAGATCTCCTTTGGAGAACGCGCGGCTCTTTACATTGCGCCCATGATAACGTCGTAAGCCTTGGAGGTATTTCGCCAAACGAATTGTTGCGATATCCCTGGCTTTTGCTGCCGTAATGGTGGCGACTGGTTTGGCCTCAATCCATTTGGTGAATTTATCAACGGCAACGAAGAGATGAGTATAGCCTCCTTGAGCCTTTTTCAAAGGTCCTACCATATCGATCCCCCAGACCGCAAATGGACATGTAATCAAAATAGTCTGTAGTTCCTGCGCTGGCTTGTTCATTTGGCGTGCAAAAAACTGACATCCTTCGCATGTCCGGATGATGTCCTCCGCATCTGTGACGGCAATCGGCCAAAAGAACCCTTGGCGATAGGCTTTTCCGACCAGGGTCGATGATGCCGCATGGTTCCCACAAATTCCCGAGTGGATTTCTTTGAGCGAGTCTTTCCCTTTTGTTCGATATGCATCGTCGCAGTATGCTAGAGGAGCTCTTACGATAAAGCTCCTTTCCAACGACTACATAACTCTTGCTTCGGCGCATGATCCGCTCGGCTTGGACGCGATCCTCGGGTAGCTTGTCTTCTGTCAAGTAGTCCAGGTATGGAGATGTTCAATCTGGGGTAATAATCAAGACCTCTGCCTCTTCCCCTTTTTCTACTCGACTGTTTGCTTTTGGCCGAGCGCTAATCGTGGGTTTATGAATTTCTTCTACAAATATTCCCACGGGCACCTTGGACCGGCAGGATCCCATCTTCGCCAATTCATCAGCTGCTTCGTTGTCCCGTCGAAGTACGTGAACGAGCTCGAGTCCATCGAAATTGCTTTATAGCTTGCGCACTTCTTGGCAATATGCTGCCATGTTGTCCTCGATGCAAGACCATTCCTTCTGCACTTGATTGACCACGAGCATTGAATCTCCACGAACCGCCAGTCGTCGAATGCCGAGAGATATGGTGATACAAAGTCCGTGAATGAGTGCCTCATACTCGGCGGCGTTGTTGGATGCAGGAAAAAATATTTGGAGGACATACCTCAATCTTTCTCCACTTGGTGATATGAGCACTATACCAGCCCCCGCACCGCTGAGCATGAGGGAACCGTCAAAGTACATCGTCCAATACTCGAGATCTTTAGTAATCGCCGGGTGCTGCAATTCCATCCACTCGGCAGTAAAGTTAGGGAGTGCTTGGGATTTGATGAACAAGCGGGGCTTGAATTGAATGTCAAAGGCCCCGAGTTCAACTGCCCATTTGGCAATTCTTCCAGTGGCCTCCTGGTTGCGAAGTATGTCTCCGATCGGGAAGGAGGTGACCACCGAAATAACATGCTCTTAGAAGTAGTGTTTAAGCTTGCGAGATGTAAGGAGTACAGCATATAATAGCTTCTGCACTTGTGGATACTGTACCTTGGACTCACTTAGGACTTCACTGACGAAGTATATCGGTTGCTGGACTCTGTGCCCCTGAGCCGTTTCCTCCCTTTCTACAATGATCGCAGCGCTGACTACATGTGCCGTTGCCGCGATATAAAGTAATAGGGGTTTTTCTGGCATTGGTGAGACCAACACGGGAGGTGTCGTCAGGAAGGTCTTCAGATCTTCAAATGCTTGTTGCGCTTCCGTCGTCCACTGAAACTTATCTTGTTTTTTGAGTAGTTTGAAGAAAGGTATACCTCGCATACCCAGCCGGGAGATGAACCTGCTTAGAGCAGCCATACACCCTGTAAGCTTCTGGACGACTTTTTGGTTCGTCGGCGGTTCCATATTTGATATGGCCTTGACTTTCTCCGGGTTGGCTTCAATGCCTCGTTATGACACTATAAATCCGAGCAGTTTTCCCGAAGATACTCCGAAAACACACTTCACAGGATTCAGCTTCATGTTGAAAGCCCTTAAACTTTCGAAAGTCTCGGCTAGGTCGATGATAAGATCTTTCCTTTCCCGATTTTTTACGACAACGTCATCTACATATGCCTCCACGTTGCGCCGAGTGGCGTGAAAACACCATTGATCGCCGCGGCGATAGGTCACGCCAGCGTTTTTTAGCCCGAATGCCATTGTGGTGTAACAGTAGGCTCCGAAAGGCGTGATGAACGAGGTCTTGATATGATCTTCCTCCTTTAGGCGAATCTGGTGATAGCCCGAGTATGCGTCAAGAAAACTCAAAATTTCACAACCAAGATCGAATCTACCACGATCAATTGGGGCATCAAAGGATCCTTGAGCACGCCTTGTTGAGATCGATATAATCGCCTTTATGCGCCAAGTTTTATTCTTCTTTTGAACTAACACAGGATTTGCTTACCAATCAGGATGATACACTTCTTTGATGAAACCTGCGGCTAGGAGTTTTGTGATTTCCTGTTTTATAGCGTTCCAACGATCCGGGGCGAACTGCCGAAGCCTCTGTTTGACGGATTTTGACTTCTCATCAACATGGAGAGAGTGCTCAATCACCTCCCTTGGTACACCTGGCATATCTGATGGTTTCTAGGCGAAAATATCTCTGTTAGTTTGGAGGAAGGTGACGAGCATGCTTTCCTATTTGTCCTCGAGCCCTGTCCCGATCACGGTTGTTTTAGACGTGTCAAACGGGTCAAGAATGATCCTTTTAGTTCCTTCGCCGGGCTTAATTCCCGAGGTGGCTTGCTTTTTTTATGGTACTTCTCCTTCGTCTTGGAGCATGGCAGCCTCAGCCTGGATATTTCTTGCCTGGGTACCTGCTTCCTGTAATTCGGCAAGTTCATAATTCTCCCGGTCGCATTGCGAGGATTGCTTGATGTCGCCACGAAGTGTGATGACTCCTTTGGGTCCCGGCATCTTCAACACCGAGTAAGTGTAATGAGGTATGGCCATGAATCTGGCTAGGCCAGGCCTTCCCAAGATGGCATGATACGCCGTCTCGAAATTGGCTACCTCAAAATTGATGAATTCGATCCAGAAATTATCCTTGGTCTCGAACGTAACGGGTAATGAAATCGTCAGGGGAACGAGGACGCCCGAGATTACTCCGTGGAAAGGTGAGTGCTTGGCCTCGGCTCGAATGGGGATGCTCATGTCGTCGAAAGTTCTGGCGAACAGGACGTTGAGCCCACTTCCGCCGTCGATCAGAACCCTCTTGAGCTTCACGCTTCGCACAACCGGGACAAGTAAGAGAGGAAACTTACCCGGATGTGGGACCCTGCCGGGGTGATCTCTACGGTCAAAGGTGATCAGGACCTCAGACCATTTCAGATATTGAGGAGTCGCCGGTTCCACTGCGTTGATCTCCCGAGCGATGAGTTTTTGCTTCCGCTTGGACTCGTATCCAGTTGAGCCGTCGTAGATGTAGTTCAGCTCCTGCTCGGGCTCCTGGAAGTCTTCTTCATCCGGGAGTTCCTTCTTCTTCGCTGGAGCAACTTCGCCCTTGGCTGGGGCCGGTTGCCGTTGACTTTCGCGCGCAAAACGCTTCAGAGTGAAGCAGTCCTTGGCGGCATGCTTTCCCTTAGGGTGGAAAGGACAGATCGCTTCCATGACGGTGCTGTAGTTGGGTGCCTCTCTCCGAGTGGCCCGGGGCCGGTTATGCTCGGCTGCCGCGACCAGCTCCTCGCCCTTGCGTTTCCTATCCTTGTGTTTAGAGGACTGGGCTTATCGCCTTGCTTTTTGTGTGGGATGATCTTCTTGCCGCTCGGCAGAGCATCCGAGGCCGTGGCGTGAGTGGTCGGCTAACGCAAACATTTCTTTACTGAGGTCGGGGCTTCTGGACATTTTTAATAAGATCGGGATCGCTTACCCCTTTCTGGAAGGCCGCCACCACCACCGCCTCTAACACGTCTCTGACGGTGTTCTTCTTCTGCATGAAGCGCCGGATGAAGTCTCTCAGCGTTTCATCCTTCTTCAGTGCGGTGATCTGAGTCCCACTGAGTCTTGGGCCTCTCATAGGTCCCCGAAAGTTGGCGATGAATTGCTCGCATGGTCACTCGAGTCTACCGAGTTGGTGGGAGGCCCGTGAGCCATGCTTGTGTCGAGGGGCTGAGATTGACCGGCAAATAATTCGCCATGACGGTCTGATTTCCTCCTGCTGCCTTGACCGCGAGGGCGTAGACCTGCAACCAAGCTTCTGGGTCTCGCTCCCCGTCGAACTTTACAATGCCTTTGGGGTTGAATCCGTCGGGCCAAACCACTCGGCGAAGCCGGGGAGTGAACACTCGGATCCCATCGATGGATCTTTCATCTTGCCGGGGTGGACTCCGGCGTGGAGATCTTCTAGCTCGGTGATGACCGTCAAAACGTCGAGGTGAGGTTCGGCGCGGCGAGTCATTGACTCGGCGTTCGTCGTCACTTCCACTCCGGCGATGATGAAATCTGCGATCGTCGTGGTCATCGTGCATTCGGTCGTTCCGCCGATCGTAGCTTATGCCGAAACGCTCGAAGTCGTCGCGGCGTCCATGTCTTTCTTCCTCGTCCCGCTCTCGTCGCCTGGCCGTGATGTCCTGGCGGAGGTCGCGGTCAAGGATCTGTCGTGCGTCTCCAGTATGCGGTGCGTGGCGTCGACTGCCAACGCTCCGGCTGGTTGCAGTCCGACTGCTGGCGACGCGAGTGTCTGCGTTAGAGCGCGAGTGCTCTTCTCCAGCCGGCTTCTCCTGATTTTGCTGGATAGCTGCCGCCGTCACCATGGCCTTGATGTGAGCCACAATCGGGGCTGCTGGACTGTCCGATGCAATCATCGGGTCTAGCGCGTCGAGGAGCGTCTTCGAAGCGACGACGTTCTGCATCGGCGTGCGGAATACGGACTGATCTCCCAACTTAGATTGCAGGATGTCCTCCCGGACATTGCGACCCAAAGATCGGAGAGACCGCGTTTTGATCTCCTTACCCTTACGTCGGCGATCTTTTGTAGTCGGCAATGAATTTATGGGGTAGGCGCTCGATCTCAAACTCGATGGTCACACAAGACAAGGGGTTTATCTGAGTTCGAGCTCTCGCAGGAGATAATACCCTAATCACGTGTCTTTGGGATTATATGGATCTCTTGGATCTGGGGTTGCTCAAAGCACAATATGCTCTGGGCGATATGAGGTGTTCTATGCTCTATGACTTGATTGCTCTATGCTTGGATGATCGGATCCCTATGTTGTTGCCCGCCCTCTCCCTTATATAGCGGGGGTGGGGCGGCTTATAGAGTCCTGATCGGTTTGGAGATTCTGATCGGTTACAAGATTCTAGTCAGTTAATAGGATAGAGTTTACATCTTATCTACCCTATTAACGACTCGGATTACAACCGTATCTAAATATAAGTTCAACTTCCTTTAGGATATGTCCCCTTGCGCACGGCAGCGAGGCCTGACACGGGGAGTATCTTCTGGGCCTTCATCTTGGGCCTTTCTTGAGGATACCCTGGAATCTATATCTCACAATGAAGGATATGCTTGATTCTCCATTGCACTTGACAAAATACTTCTTGAATCCATATTATAGTTATCATAATGACTCCATCTTTTTGGATGATGTTATGATGGATGGGGTATTCACTTGTGTAGAGGCCTTTTATCATGGAGATGATAACAAGAAAACTCATTTGATAAATGTTGAGTTGACAGTATTTAAAGAACAAGAATGCCACTTTGCAAAAGTGGCAGCAAAGGCCAGATGCCAAGATTTTGATTTTAATCTAGGTTTAATACTCAATTTGACATTTTAAATTATAATTCCGCACATGCAATCTAATACAATTATCATACACTAATTCATTTTATTTCTTGTCCCTAATATGTAGCTAAATGGTGGAAGAACATTGGATGCAAAGTTCTAATGTTACAAACAGTGGCCATAAAAATCCTCTCCTTGACCTCTAGTTCATTCAGTTGTAAAAGAAATTAGAGCACTTTTGAAGGGGTTAGTCTCTCAAGTCTCAACTCTAATTCTATAAATATAAAATAGTCAAGCCTCAACTCTCAACATTAGATTTATCTAACAACACTTCACTTTGTAATTTGTAAATACATACAAAGAAAAGGAATAACTAGACATGGATCGCCTCAACCATCTAGTATTTGTTAAATACAATGCCAAATTGAGTAACAAAAAAGAGAAGATAAAAGAGAAGAAGAACATACACTACTACAGAAAGGCTTATATTAGACGCCTCATCACAAACGGTTTCTCAAAACCGTCTGTGACGATGAACATCACTGACGGTTCTATATTGCAACCGTCAGTGACATTATCACATACGGTACTCTTCAAAAACCGCCAGTGATATACATTAATATCACTGACGGTTTTAGTTAAAAACCGTCTGTGATCGATTTTTAACTAAAATCGTCTGTGATATCATGTATTATCTCAGACGGTTTTATAATAAAATCGTGAGCGACTTATCACAGACGGTTCGTTATAATTACCGTCTATGATAAACCACATCACAGACGGTTTATCCAGACAGAACCGTCTGTGATAATATTTCAACTTTCGCGCTCTCACCAAATTTGAACTTCCTGCTCGTCTCGTTTTCGACTTCCTTTAAAATGCCAGCCCGCGGCTCTTCTCCTGCTGCTTTCTTCTCACTTCTCCTGCTCTCCTCTTCTCTTCTCTTCTCTTCTCTCTTCTCACTTCTTTTTCCTCTCATCTTCGAATGTTTGGTAAGTATGGTGTTCGAATCGTTCAACTAAAATGTTATAGCTCATCCTCTCCTCTTCCTCTTCCTTTCCCTCTTCTCTTCTCTTTTGCACTCTTGATGTTGCGGCGTTTTCGTTTTCGATCCGTGCACCTTTCGGTAAAACGGCCATAACTTTTGCATACGAGCTCCGATCGCGATGTTCTTGTGCTTGTTTTAAAGCTAACGAAAAGTTTGATTTGAAAATCCATATTAGAAGTACACGCGAGGCTTCGAAAACCGTCGATCTCGAAAAAACGTCGTTTAGGACCTCAAAACGACCTCCGAAGTTTTTTTCGTCAATTTTGCATTTTCAAGTTCTTCAGAGCAGTGAAATGGGATATCTCACATCCAGTAGCTTTTATATTATGCCTGAACTAGCACAGAGCAACTGGATCACAGAAATATCATCTGTACGTGACGATATTTTTTTTTGTTTCCAAAAGTAACATCACAGGCGGTTCATAGTAAAAACCGTCTGTGATAGTTGTTATCACGGACAGTTCTTAGTAAAAACCGTCTGTGATAGTTTGTTATCACAGATCAGTTCTTAGTAAAAACCGTGGTTACAGATGGTTTCGGAAAATCGTCTGTGATGACGGTTCCGAACCGTCTGTGATGACCTTTTCTGTAGTAGTGATAGACCCCCTTCTAGGTTTTGAAGATAATGAAGCTCAAGGGTGGTTAATTGAAAGCGGGGATGATGATCAAGATATTGAGCCCACTATAGGTCTTACATGGAAAGTAATTGAAGAAGCATGTGATACTAATGAGGCCTTGGAACTTCACTTTGCTTTCTAACTCTTGCTACTGACTGATGTTCTATTCACTCTCCTAGGCGCTAGGTGACCTGCCATTGTCCGCTTAGTGCCTAGCGCCTAGGATAACACTGCCTACTACAAGAGGTTACCACAACAACACTACGCCTTTAGCGACCCCCTCCAAGCGTCAGGGGGCTTATCATCAAGGATCAAGGCTATTGGATGGTGCATCTATCCTCGGTAGGCCCCGCAAGACAAGAAGGCCCTGCTGAGCCAAAAATATACCATAAAGCATGGGGCTACTCGTCATATGGTCATGCAAGTGCGGTGCAATTGTTGACTGATTAGATGATGTGCAGATCAAAGAACTACTGTTGTACCTATAAAGGACAATAGTACTCCTTACTTGTACTTATAGATTAGATCTCTCTATGAAGGGTATTTTGGTCATTTGTACAAGCCCAAGAGCTTATAAATACCTTATGTATATCCTATTTGTAACTTAAACACTCTTGAACAATAAAAAAACACATTCAAACTGGTGAACCTTGGGACCTGCTCCTTAGAAACAAGCCCTTATTGGCTCATTGATAGGAGTAGTGTGGTACTCTCGAAGCCACAAAATTGTATAAATTACCGTGTCATTTTTACTCTCACGAACAATAGCGTGTTAGATGGCCGGTGTCCACTCACTCACTTGTATTTTGGTTTCACACCTACAATAAATCCTAAAGTCCATCCTTATTCCAAATCGAAGCACAAGATCCCTGACCGTCTGATCAATCATGTTACATATCACAGCCATCAATAAACCCGAGGCGCTCCCCTGTGTTAAACCTGCAGAAACCAGCGCGTAAATGGTCTCGTTGCATTTTTTTTTAAAATCTGCCACGTACGAATAAATTTACAAAAATAGCCCATTCTCAACTGCGAAAGCGCTAATAGGTGACACGTGTCACCTGTTGCGCCTGTGTATCGCGGCAGTTGATCGAACGCGATAGCAGCTGGTGGGCCCACCGCGATAGGCTTGTTCGCGCGTTGTCGCGCACCTCCAACTCCGCATGTAGGTGCCAAGCACCACGAGCACGATAGTAGTAACTACCGCCGAGGTAGGGTGGCTCGGTAGCAGTGCTACTGCACTGGCATTGTTGTTGTCGTGGTCAGCCAGCTACCATAGAGTTGTCTAGCTTCAGTGATCTATGAGTGTGATAGAAGACATGTATCACCTGTCGCTTTTTCCATGATCGAGAGGGTGCCATTTTACAAATTTATTTGGATGAGACTATATTTAAAAAAGAAAATAATCTAAGGCCAAAAAAAAGCAAAGAATTCGTCCCGCGGCACGACTCGGTCCTCCACCCTCACATATATCCATCCCGGCCCATACTCAACATCGACCCGACCCCGAACCCAGACCGAGCCGGTATCATATCGTCTCGCCCGCCTCGAGTCCGACCCGGTCTGGGCCGCGTCGAACCGCCTTTTCC
This sequence comes from Otatea glauca, assembly GCA_036346275.1. Taxonomy (NCBI): domain Eukaryota; kingdom Viridiplantae; phylum Streptophyta; class Magnoliopsida; order Poales; family Poaceae; genus Otatea; species Otatea glauca. The sequence goes on from CM070716.1 coordinate 24,220,726, forward strand.
TTTATTTTTTTCCTCGATTTCTCTCTCCGCCTGTCCCCGTCTCCTTCCGCCTCCATCCCCCACCGCCTTACCCCTAACCCTAGCTCGCCGCCGAGACCCCGACCCCAGCGTGCTCTTTTTTTTTCCCGCGTCTCCCACGGCACCGACTCCTCAGCGGCCGTACTGCCGCCGGGGAAGCCTAGGTAACGACCATCCCGCATGCCACCCGATCCAGATCTCGCGGGAGTCCTCCGCCCGTACGGCTCGTGTAGGGCTATGGTTTGCTTGCGTTCTTTCTTGTTCTAGCTCTCAATTAGTCGATGCATCGTGCCTGGTATGTCTCATCGAGCAGGGTAGGGTAGTTTTAGTTCTTGATATGCGTTGTTGCTTGTTGGTAATGATTGCAGAATTGAGTTGTATTGGTGTATGTTGAATTGTTGCGTTGTTAATAATTTATAATTTTGTGTATAAAGTGTGTAGCTTCTTGATTGGTCCAATTAGAGTAGCATTGCAGTGTGTAGAGGTGTGATGTAGGAGAGGCAATGTGGGGGGTCAGCGGTTGCTGTCCTAGATGTTTGGTGGCAAAATTTGAGTTCCTATAGGATGACTATGCTCAGGGTAATGTTTTTGTGTGCTCCTGCATATTAGTGATTCTTTGTTTCCATGTAGTCAGTATTTAACCAGTTCGCTAAGGCATGTAGGTTTTTTTTTGCGTCTGTTTGAAGAGCTGCACTGTTTTATTTATACTCTGTGGTTCTGTTGTTATCACTGCAGTTAAATTGTATTATGCTTGCGCTGTTATTCTGCCTTTAGTTTACTTGTTGCCCTGTTCCATGCATTGCTTCTTGGTCGGCGCATTGGTAGCAATGTTGAATGTGCATAAGGGATGCAATGTGGTGTTCAGTGGATGGCGTGTTTCAATTTTAAGTGGCAAAATTGAGCTTTTGTTTGTAGTACAAGTTTTGGTATGCTGCATTGTATTACTGATTTGTGGTTTCTCATTTATTACAGTTTTGCCCTGGTTGTTGTGCGGGGTTGTTGTAGCTGCTGATCAACCTCTTGATGACTTAAATCTGTGCATTTCATGTGAGGTAGAAGCATGATGGCACAAGCCCTGCAAGGGATCCAGCAGCAATATGCGCCGAGTGGCTTTTTGCAAGGGATCCAGCAGCAATATGTACCGAGTGGCTTTCCTATGCAGGCACCGTTTACACAGACTGCAGCTCAAATTCTTCAGCTGGACAATATGGATCCAGATAGCTCTCCAGTTCGCATCATGGTCCAACATAAAATGTAAATTCTGAAACCATCGATATTGACAATAGCTTTGACTTGCTGATTGCTAATTTGTAGTGTACTAGCTCACTATACCAGCAAAGATTACTATCCAGGGCATTTTTTTAGTCATTTCACTGCCTCCAGTTGTTATGTAGTTCTTGAACATTAATGCAACAAATTGGTTTCTTTCTATAAATTTTTCAAACATAGGCAGAGTGAGCTGTCTATTGCTAGCATAGTTCTGCATCCAAGTATTCAACTGTGATAAAATGTTGTGTGTATTGTTAGCCTTAAGCCATATCATTGTGATCATGCTAACCATGTTCATTACTTTTACAAGGCTGAATTTATTTGTTGATCATATTTTTCTGATATGGCATATTTAATCTTATACTCGACTAGATGACTACCATTTAGCTGTGCCAAGTGTCATTTAGACCGGAACTTTTGACTAGTGACAGTCTTCCTTTTGCTGTAGATACTGAGTTGTATGGCCATTTCTTATATGTTCCATGGCTTTCTCATGTTCATTACTTTGTCATTGCATTGCTGCTCTATCAATCACTGTGTTCATGACTTCAGAAGTACGCGTTTGTATCTAGCTTGCCTATTTGAGGAATAAGTGCTCATGCGTCATGCCATAGTTTCAAAGTTTGTTTATTCAAAAGTGGCATTGTGAATTGCATGGTTCTTCCACTAAAAGCTTGACATCAGTTCAACTTTCCATTTGAGTGAACTATTGATATGCTGCTGAAATTCCACTTTTCCACACGTTTTCTAACTACAACCTATAGCAAAATATGTGGACATATTGTGTATGACACAATCCTTGTTCTTGTGCTTGATTCTTTTAAGCACATACATAATTGATAGTTCGGTAGTTTAAAATTTCCTATAGAAATACTAGAGAATGGTTGAAAAAAGGGATAGTTGCTTCTATTTTTGTTATCTAATTCATCGTACATATCTCTTGTTTGCACAGTATGTCCTGATTTTTTTTCCTATGCAGTGTACAGTACCTGAAAGAACGGGAGGAATTCTGTAACTTGAACCCGCATTATCTTGTGGCAATTTCAAAAAATATTGATGAACAGCTTTTTAAGGAAGCTGAATCACAGGTTTGTGTTGCTTTGCTTCTTGTTGCAATAAAATTATAATATAATAATATATGATCATGCATAGTTTTAAAAAAAAAATTTGGAGTGATTTTTGCTGTCTTATTACATCATCTTTAGAATTTAGCTACGTGTTTTACTGAACAAAAAGTAATAGCCAAAGTTTGAGCAATTCTCTTGCTTTCAAATAATTTGATATGCTTATGAAAGTGATTGTTTGAATTCAATTGTTATCTATCTCATATTCTCATTAGTTCTGAATGACTTGCTAACAGCTAGTTCTTTTCTCTCAGGTCCATTACATGGATTTCGAAACTGTAAAAGTTAGGTTGAATGCTGTGCTCAGTTCTGGATCATTTGGTAACAGTAGATGTGCTTTGGTTTCTTCAGCAGCTTCATCCACGCTAAACTCAGAACAGCTGCCTGGGATAGAGGTGCCAGATTTAAGTGTACAGCATGGTAGAGCTGTTCCTGGTTCTACTAATCTGCCCTTGTGTGCAAGAGACTTATCCACACATAATGTGTTTTCTTCTCATAGTGAGTTGAGAACTTGAGATGATGAGTTGTTTACTTTTACCTCACAATACACCTTCAGAATTTTAATCTTTTTTGGCTTGATTTTGGCAGGATATGTACGAAATGACCACCATAATGTTGCTGCTAACTTTGCTTGTTCATCGGCTGGTAAAATTAAACGCAGGCCTGAAAGCTTAATAAACACCACTGTTGCTCCATGTGTGTCAGCACTACCAAAATGCAGTCCTGGTATTGGTGGGGGTGTCATTGGAGTGAATAATGGCCATATGAAGGACCATTTCCCAGGTAAGTTATTTTTCTTCCCTTATGTATGACACTCAGCTGAAGTTATTTTCCATCATAAACATTATGACCAAATTTTGTCAGGTGATGCTCATCAAGTTGATTATCAACAACCATCGACGTCTGGGAGTTCCAGTTCTTTGTCAGCAATGTGTGATCGAACCACAAATTCCAGTGCAATGACAACATTTTCGATTGACTCTGTCTCAACAGCAAATGATCAAAAACTTTCTTCAAATAACAACATGTATTCTGTCAGTCAAGGACCATCATCGCTACAATACGGAGAATGTGAGAAAGGGTTAGAGTATGCGTGGAGTCACCCACTAGAACAATCAGATCAGTCAAACATCACAACTGGAGGCCAGGACTTGTATCTCTATGACCACACTCAAATTTGTCTGTTTATGAAAGGAGAATGCGGACTTGACGGATGCATGCAAATGAAAGAAAAATTTTGCCACACATCGAACCGCAAAGGTTTCTGCAGGGAGAAATGCTCAAATATAGGCACAGTCTTTAATCATTACAAATGCTGCTTCGTGACTGACTGTGATACTTGTGGCCTTGTGGAAGAGAGAGTGGAGATTGAGCAGACACCAAATAGTACTGTATCAAAGCCAACCTCACCTACTTCAGATGAATGTTTTGGGAAGCATCGTCTGGCAAAACGTTTGAAGGTTGATTCTCCCAATTTTGTCCATGTCAATGAAATAGAGATTCCAAATGAACAACAGCCTGTTGTCAATGAGACTCATGTATCTGTTGAAACAGTACAGTATGAAACTACAGAATTACCTGCAAAGTCACCATGCTGCAGTTCCTTGGAGGACAACAATGCTAGCACCAATATTGTTCTAGGACTGACCAGTGAAGACTTACATAACATGGAGATTGTTAGATCATCAGGGACTGCTGTACAAACTGAAGAAGAATTGCACGACGAAAATGGTGACATTGAGATGAAGGACAATAAGGTTGGTTCATTGAATCAAACATCAATAGGAGCCAACTTAAGTGCAAAGAAGAAAAGTAGGGCTTCAATACTTTATACATTAACTGCTGAGGAACTTAGAGATCACATGAGAAGTCTGAACCAACATACTTGTCCGGTGAGTTAATTGGATCTCATACAGGTTTTCCATTACTGTAAAAACACTTGATCCTTGTTTGATGCTGTAATCTCTACAAATTATGCCACTGAGTAATTGCAAAGTTAAATAACTATTATGTACTTCTACTTGAGTTTATTCTGGCTTAAAAAGTTAGGTTTTCTTTTCATTCAAAGTAGATTGATTGTATTGTGCAGAATATTTATTTATTGAGCTATAGTTTATATCCCTTATCGCAATTTGCTTTATATTTTTCAGAGCAAGGTGACAACGGAAGAACTCCAGTTAGTTGAAGGCTTGCCTGATCAGAATACGTGCAGTTTATGTGGGATGGAGAGACTTCTTTTTGAACCCCCTCCACGATTTTGTGCTCTCTGTTTTAAAATAATAAATTCTGCAGGATCCTATTATGTTCAAGTGGAAAATGGGAATGAAAAGTCTTCAATATGTGGCAGATGTCACCATCTTAGTAGTGCAAAAGCTAAATATCAAAAGAAATTCAGTTATGCAGAAACAGATGCTGAGGCCGAATGGGTAATGTGCTTTTCTGATCTCTCTCTCTGACTATTCTTAATTATATATGAATTACTCATCTTTTTTTCTCTTATGTCTTTTCAGTGGGTCCAGTGTGATAAGTGCAAAGCTTGGCAGCATCAAATCTGTGCTCTTTTCAACCCTAAAATTGTGGAGGCAGAGGCTGAATATACTTGTGCAAAATGTTTCTTGAAGAAGAAGGATAGTGGAGATATTGATTCGCTGGAGTCATCTACTGTTCTGGGAGCATGGGAGTTGCCAAGAACTAAACTAAGTGATCATATTGAGCAAAGGCTTTCTGAGCGGCTTGAGCAGGAACAGCAACAGAGGGCAAGCGCTTCAGGAAAAGTTGTTGAGGAGGTATTTGTGTTATGTTTGTGATTAACTTATACTACACTACATACAAAGTCTCGTGCATAATCTACTACTGTTGACCATGCACCTGATTGTAGCCCTATTACACCCGTTTAAATCTTATTTCTATTTTCCAGTTGCATTTTTGTGCTACTTGCTCTTTTAATCCTTTTTGATTGGGCTTAAACGTTAACCCTTGTATGATTATCTTCTACTGTTCAAAATTGAATTGCATTTATGTTCTTGTTCTATATGATAGACATTTGATTTGATTTGGTTGTTAATCCTTGTGTTAGTGCAGTACTGCAGTGTTGGCAATTGACATTTAATTGGCTCCGAGTTTGCATCAGACTATATTAGATAATGATTTTGAAATATACAACAAATAGGGCATTTTTTGGTTTGAGGATCTTTTGTTAAACTATTACTGAGTTTTTCTGTTTGGATTTTATTGCATTCCAATAAAAGATGGTCTGCATGCATACATGTTCCAAGTTTGACTTGGTGATCCAGTTCATATTACAATCCATGACTGAACTTCACAGTAATAGAATTGTGGAATTAGAGCTGATTGCTGATGCTTACTCGTTATCAGACTATGTGTATTGGTCTTAATGTTATTTTCCTGTCTCTAGGAAGTGTATTTCTCTGCTGACAACTCTGGAGTAAACTTATGATAATTGTCTGTTGTGCTCCAATTTTTAGGTACCAGGTGTTGAAGGTCTTACTGTTAGAGTGGTTTCTTCAGCTGCCAGAGTACTGCAAGTCCAACCACGTTTTTGGGAATTTTTTAAACAAGAAAAATATCCTGGGGAATTTCCATACAAATCTAAGGTGATTTGATGATACTTTATTTGATCAATGCTTTTGCTATAATATCCAAGTAAATAATAATTTCAGTTGTTTAGTAGATGATGAGGGTCACTTTTTACCGCCTTTTTGTTTTTATATAGGCCATTCTCTTGTTTCAAAAGAATCAAGGGGTGGATGTTTGTCTATTTGCCATGTATGTACAAGAGTATGGTTCAGCATGCCCATTGCCAAATCAAAGACACGTTTATCTTGCATATATCGATTCTGTCAAGTACTTCAGACCTGAAATCAAATCTGCAAGTGGGGAAGCTCTCCGTACCTTTGTGTATCATGAAATTTTGGTATGAGAAATGCAAATAATCATCAAGCACTTATTGTTCTTGATTTTAATATTGAGCTCATGTTTCTATACTCTGATTTTTCATACAATCTGTTTTTTTTTCCTAGATTGGTTATTTGGATTACTGCAAGAAACGAGGATTTGTAAGCTGCTCCATATGGGCTTGCCCATCTACAAAGCGTGATGATTATGTTTTATATTGTCATCCTACAACACAAAAGATGCCCAAGTCTGACAAGCTTCGGAGCTGGTTTGTCTTTATAGCATGATATTTATGATTTAAACCTTATTAATTATTTATTGGCCTTAATTTGGCTATCTTTTGAATCTTTTTAGGTACCAGAATTTGATCAAGAAGGCTGTTAAGGAGGGTGTAGTTGTGGAGCGTAATACACTCTATGATTTTTTTGTTCAGCCCACCAATGAATGCAAGGCCAATATCTCAGCAGCATGCTTACCATACTGTGAGAATGATTTCTGGCCTGGGGAAGCAGAGAGACTCCTTGAGAAGAAAGATGACAACACCTCACAGAAGAAAGAGACACAAGTAGGAAGGCTCCTACGGGTTGCCAAACGTGATGACAGGAAAGGAAACCTTGAGGATATTTTGCTCGTGCACAGGGTTAGTTTATTTAAGTCATGGTTTTGTCCCTTTTTTGCAGTATTTTGTATGCATTGACACCTTATTTTTCGTTGTTTCAGCTTGGAGAAAGGATGCGCACCATGAAAGAAGACTTTATTATGCTTTGTCTGCAGCAGTTTTGCAAGCATTGTCATCAACCTATTGTATCTGGCAAAAGTTGGGTTTGCACCAGCTGCAAAAACTTCCATCTTTGTGACCAGTAATCACTTCTTATCACTTATATTTTATTTTACACTGATACGATCTCTCACATAGTTATATAAATTTTGATGACCATATAGAATGCATTTCCCATAATTTAAAACTTGGTAAAATAGCAGCAGGGGAAATGTCTGCTCTTGTGAAAAATGTCTATTTTCGCACAGTGCCTTAGTTCCTTGCAATCATCAACCTCCAGCTTCTTTTGCATTCATCATTTGTCAATCAAGTTGCAAAATGAACTTAAATATTCCCTATTTTTGTTACTCAGTTATTCTTCATCAGTAAGGCACCCATCATTGATGATGTTATTGTTATTGGTCCTTGTAGGTGTCATGCTGAGGAGCTAAATACCCCACAAAAGGACAGGCACCCGGCTACAACAAAACAAAAGCATGCATTTCAAAGAGTACGCAATTTAATAGATATGTTATGGTATATTTTTTGGTTAATTTCATCAATCGAATAAGGCAATCACAATATGTGTGCTAGTATTTAATAGATGTGTTATGGTATTTATACTCACCAGAGTAGCTGATTGTCCTACAGATAGAGGAAGAACCTCTTCCAGAGACTGATGATGGAGACCCAACAATGGAAAGCAAGTATTTTGACAGCAGAATAGATTTCTTGAAGCACTGTCAAGACAATCAATACCAGTTTGATACCCTCCGGCGGGCAAAACACTCTACAATGATGATTCTTTATCATCTACATGATTCTGCTTGTTCCGCTTGTCATCGTGCCATGGATCAATGCTTGGCATGGCAGTGCCTGGTTTGCTTAGGATGCAATTATTGTGATTCATGCTATAAACAAAATGGTGAAAAATTGCATATTCATAAACTCAGACAGACGGACAATCACCACACATTACAACAGTACACTCTACAGGTATCCTTCTTAAATTGTTAATTGAAGCTTCTACATCTCTTATGCTGTATTCCCTAGTTTTAATTTTCAGAAGTTCTGGGATCAGAATGTTTTTGGTTTGTTTGCAAGATTTTTTCTGGCATAAGCTGTGGACCTTAGGTGGATTGCACTGTTGTTTTTTGTTTGACTAAAATTTACCCATTTGATTTTACTTGAAAAAAGAGGTTTTTATGTGCAATTTTCTGTTTCATATTTTCAAAGTGTTGAAGGTGTTTATGCTCACCTGTTTGTCCCAGTAATTTCTTTTATTGACTTTAAGCATATGAAAATTCATAATGAGCATGAAAGTTATTCCGAGCTTTTACATTCTCACACGGGATCATTTAGTTTTCATCCTAAATAATTTTTTTGAAGTCTCTTGATGAAAACGGTAGGAACATTCCGCTGTCTTACTAATGAACTGCATGTTTTCAAAGCAGGACTACCTTGATGGCTTGGTGCATGCATCAAGATGCTTCGATCCTTGTAATTGCATTTCCAAACCTTGTATTTTGTTGAAGAAATTGTTCTTCCATGGTGTACGATGTTATATCCGTGCCCGCAACAGAGGAGGTTGCCGGATGTGTGTCTTCATGTGGAAACTTCTGCTCACTCACTCGAAACATTGTGATGACGTGGACTGTTCAGTTCCCAGATGCAGGTAAAATCGTGCTTCATCTGCATTATTCAGTTCCTCCCTCCAAAATGCTCATTTGCATTTCAATAAAGCCCTTTTGTCCAGGCTGCGTCCTGATGATTTTTTTAATAATACTTTAGGGATATAAAAGTATTCATGGCTGAGAGCAAGAAGCATACTGGACCTTGTGTTATAGAAGACTAGCGGGGTCAGAAATTAGCTTGTGAACTAGTGCTGGTTTTTTCAAACAATTTGTTGATGAAAATGCAATAAATCGTTGTTGGCCGTCCTAGATAGACCGAACTGCAAGGTAAATAAAATGATTGACTTTGTGGTGGTGGAGGTGGCAGCAGCAGCGATAATTGTTTCGCTGGTTTCCCCGGCATTTGCTCGAAGAAGGCAGGCTGATGGGGGTGATTGGGCTCCACTTTATCTTCGTATTTATGTGCGTCGCCTGGTTTTTCTTTACACATGGAGGCATTGAGAGGAAATTCCAACGGAAGCTTACATAGACAATCTGACATATGTTAGTGTCCGTACATATCTGTATAGTTTCCTTGCAAGTCATAGCTGAATCAACATAATAGACGATTTCGTTCCTTTTCTTTTTCCCCCACTTTTTCCTGATTGTATCGAACTGGCCACATTTTGTTCAGTGCTGCTATGCAGTGGCTAAATCCAAATTCAATGAATGTGTATATTTACTCTCCTTTTACCGGCTTGTCAAAAGTTTCTCAGATTTATCTCATTCCTCTGGAATCTGAACTGAGATGTTCAGAGAAAGGAATTGTTTCCAAGTAAAAAGTGATGATTAATAATCACTTGTCTTGATTCGCCGGATTCGTACTTCCTGTCGCAAAGTTGCGATCTGCAGAAGTTTGCAATTATCGGCAAGCAAAGCAAGTTGTTGTGAAGACGGGGTGTCAGGCGCCTGTGACAGCACGGTGATTTGTTTTTCACTATCTTATTTTTACCGGAAAAGGTTCTAACCCCGAGTTTCATCCATATCACAGTCAAAAGGCTTACCTTTGAAGCTGGTATTCAAGAAGTCTCACGTCTTGCATTGTTAAGGATCTATAGCAAGCATGTCGGTGAGCTGAAGCATTCAGTGCTTCGATTTCATCTCTGAGGTTGTGTGATTCGTTGCCAAAGTGACCCTTGCAAGGTTCATAGCTACTCAAAAAGGAGTTACGGAGGATACAACCTAAGAATTGAAGGTCTATGAAGTGCTGAAGACTGCAAAAGAGGACCTACATGCCGACTGCAGAAGAGGACCTCCACGCCACTCGAACGATGGCTACGGAAAGGATTGCAGAACTGGAAGAGACTCTGTATGCCACGGAAGTTGAAGCAGTAGAAGAGCTAGACAAAGAGGAAGATTCAGAAGAAATGAAGCCAGAGCCTAAGGAGAAGCTTGAAGAGTTAGTGCATGTACCCTAGGAGGTGCCTGTGCAGCTTGCTCCTGTTGTCCCTAGCCATCAAGATTAGTTTGCACCGATGCCTGCCCATCTGCCATTCTATACCCTAGGAGAGCATCGGTCTGGTTGGCTCGACGAGTGATGGAGTTTAGCTCAGCTAGTTGAGACTCATGTGTGGGAATCACGTCTGCTTAAGATAGGAGTATTGCCCTTTAGGCGTTAGACGTGTGTTAGGTTGAGTTTTGGAATTCTTGTTTTATGAGTGTGCAGTATGTATTGCGAGGCCCTCAGACTCTTGTAAGTAACCATACGAAGTTATCAATAAAGATTGCTTAAGTTGTTGGGTTACATATGTTTCCCTACATTAGATTTCTTGTATTCTTACCTATGCTTTTTCCTTCTTACCTAATCCTGTAGAGTGATCACACAGATGGTTCAAATTCATGGAAACAACAAAGCTAGTAGGTGTGGTACCCGACCAAGTGAGAATCCCAACGAAGGCTCATTTCCTCAGCAATCACCACAAGTTGACATGTAGAATGTTAGTGCATTATTGGCTGCTCAGACTCAATTGATGCATACAATGATGCAGCAAGTGCAGAACTTGACCAATCAAGTAAGTGCCAACAATGCGTCTCAAGCTACTGCCAATGGTCCCCGTCCTTACTCAACATTGTCAGAATTCAAGAGGACTGGACAATCTCTGGGAATGTGTCGCCTTTGGAAGCAGATGATTAGCTTAGAGTCATTGAGAGGAAGCTGCACATTACTCAGTGTGAAGAAAATGAGTAGGATCTCTATGCTTTCCATCAATTGGAAGAAATTGATGAGGAATGGTAGGAGAATTACTGTGCTACCGATGAAGACCTGCAAAATATCTCCTGGAATGAATTTGTCGCTGCCTTTCGTCAGTACCATATGCTAGAAGGAATCATGGATCTAAAGAAAGATGAATTCAGAGCTATAAAGCAAGGAGACCAATATGTGACAGACTACCTGGATAGGTTCACACAGCTTGCTCGTTATGCACATGAAGATGTTGCTACTGACAAGTCAAGACAGTCTAGTTCATGAAAAGACTGAACTCTGGACTTCAAGTTGGGTTGATTACTCATACCTTCCCAGATTTTCAGGAGCTGGTTAACGAGGCTCTCATCCTTAAGGATAAGTGCAAGAAGTTGGATGACAATCGCAAGCGTAGAATGGCTCAACTAGGAAGTTGTCCTAATCAACGGAGGTTGAGAGTTTCTCCTCAACAGTTTGTTAGGTTTTAGCCTCAAGCTATGTTTAAGACGTCATCCCCATCATTGCGTCCATTTGGACCGAGCTTTCAGACACCTGTTCAGACGAATGCTACGCTAGGAGGAAATTAATAGTCCTCGGTTAAGCATTGTTTCAGTTGCCGAGAGCTATGACACTTTGCCAATGTCCCCAAAGAGGAGGTGTTACCCCCATTCGTTTCAACTTTGGTTCTAAATTAGCGAAGGCACCTACGCCAGGAGTGAATCGTAGAACAAGTCAAGCTGGAGCTATGCCGCAAGCGACGGTGAGAGGATGAGTCAACACATCACCGCCGATGGAGCTCAGGATGCATCAGATGTTGTCCTGGGTAAGTTCTTGGTTAACTCAGTACCCACAATAGTTTTATTTGATTATGAAGGTTCACATTCTTTTGTTTCTCGAGCTTTTGTTATTAAAAATGGTTTGGATGTTATGAATTTTAAGTGTATGTTATTAGTCCCTCCTGGGTAGGGATGAAAACGGATCGGATAGTTTCCGACCGATCCGGATATTTTCGGATACGGATTCTGTCGGATCGGATATTTGTCGGATAGTATCGGATCGGATACGGATACGGATTTTTTTTTGTCGGATACGGATACGGATTCGGTAGCTCACTATCCGTCGGATCTGATCTGATTCGGATAATCCGGATATTGATGGATCGGATATCCGGATATATATATGGGTGGGCCAAAACTACTCTTCGGCCCAAAATGTCTCTTAATTTGAATTGTTTTCTAATTTAATTAATCCATAAAGTAAGTTTCAATTATTAAAATTAGCAAACCAACTCCAAAAATACGATTTTTTGAAAAAGTTAGGAAATAATCTAACATTTGAAAAATTATTTTCAAGATTTTATCAGATTTTAAATTTTCTCAAAAAATTCAAATATTCCTATTCTTAATAGAAAAGTATTTAAATAAGTAGCTAAAAATCATAAAAACTCATAAATACATAATTTATTATTTTTAACATAATTCAACAAAGAATATAAATCTTGGATCATTACATATAAGTGTTATATACTTTTTCTAGAGACGTGATATTTAAGTATTATCAAACTTTTAGTGTGTTATTTTGCCTCCATTTGTATCTTTGAGTAAAAATTACCTCATTTTTGTGTGTTTGATCTACGTGTATAATGAACTAATTGTATGTGTGTGATAAACTAAGTTTTATATAATTTTATTTGCGACATGGTATCTACTTATTGTTTAAGTGAATGAAAATGCTTATATTTGTTCAATTTTCAATAATATTTTCATCAAATCAACTAGTTATGTGTTTTCGTTGACTTTTTATATACAATCTAAGGGGTTATCATGTTCCGATAAAATATTCGAAACCGTATCCGATTCGATTCGTATTCGATCCGTATCTGTATTCGATATTATCCGTATTCGTATTCGTATCCGGACTATCCGTATCCGTATCCGCATCCGAGAAAAAATATGAAAACAAATATGGTAGAGCTATTATCCGTCCGTATCCGATCCGTTTTCACCCCTACTCCTGGGTCAACTAAGATCTAATCTAGGTTATTTGGGAGGGATCGAGTTTTTGGCAAATCTCATCCTTTTAGATACCCATACTCTAGATGTTATATTTAGAATGGATTGGTTGTCCAAGCATAAGGTTGTTTTGGGTTGTGGTCAAAAAGTGATGTTAGTTGAGAGCCCGAAAAGAGAGAAAGTGGAATTTCAAGCAAATGCAGTTCGTGATGGTCAGTTGATGGTTAACAGTATGAAAACTGTCAGCTTAGAAGATGTACCTATGGTTAGAGAGTACCTAGATGTTTTTCCTAATGATTTGCCTGGAATGCCACCAAATTGTGATATTGAGTTTGTTATTGAGTTGGTGACTAGTATAGCCCCAATAGCAAAGAGACCATATCGGATGCCTATCGATGAGTTGGTGGAAATGAAGAAGTAGATTGGAGAGCTGGTAGAAAATGGTTTCGTGAAACCTAGTTCGTCACACCCTGGGGAGCACCATTTTTGTTAGTTAGAAAGAAAGATGGAAGCATACGAATGTGTATTGATTACCTCTCGCTTAATGAAGTGACAATAAAAAACAAATATCTATTGCCCAGGATCGATGATTTGTTTGATTAACTAAGAGGAGCTGGAGTTTTCTACAACATTGATCTTCAATCAGGATATCATCAATTGAAGATTCGTGTAGAAGATGTCCCTAAGACTGCATTTTCAACGCGGTATGGAGATTATGAGTTTACATTCATGTCATTTGGTTTGACTAATGCCCCTACTCATTTCATGAACATGATGAATAAGATTTTCATGGAATATCTAAACAAGTTCGTTGTTGTGTTTGTAGACCATATTCTTGTCTACTCTAAGATAGAAGAAGAGCATATAGTGCATTTGAGGTCAGTGCTTAAAAATTTTCGAGAGCAACGGTTGTATGCCAAGCTCAGCAAATGTGATTTTTGGAAAAAATAAGTTGAGTTCCTTGGACATGTAATGGCTACCAAAGGAGTTGCCGTTGACCCAACAAAGTTAAAGCTGTGATACATTGGGGAAAACCGAAATCAGTTACCCAGATTTGTAGTTTTCTTGGAATGGCAAGATATTATTGTTGATTTATCAAGGTATTTTCGATAGTTGCAAGGCCGCTTACACAGTTGTTGAAGAAAGAAAAAAGTTTACTTGATCGTCAGAGTGTGAGAAGAGTTTTCAGGAGTTGAAGAAATGTCTGACGACAACACCAGTGTTAGTGTTGCCAGATATTTAGAGTAGCTTTGACGTCTATTGTGATGCTTCGCGCCAAGAACTTGGATGTGTGTTGATGCAGATAGGCAAAGTTGTTGCGTATGCGTCAAGACAATTGACATCGCATAAGGAGAATTACCTGACTCATGATTTGGAGTTAGCTGTCGTGGTGCAGGCTTTGAAGTTTTGGTGTTATTATCTCATCAAAAATCGTTGTGAGATATATACGGACCACAAGAGTTTGAAGTATATCTTTACTCAATCAAATCTCAATATGAGACAGCGAAGGTGGTTAGAGTTGATAAAAGATTATGATGTGGGAATTCATTATCTCGGAAAAGCTAATGTGGTGGCAGATGCTTTAAGTCAAAAGAATATGCAAGTCCAAGAGAGCCGGTCTGAATTGTGTAAAGAGATTCACAAGCTGAAATTGGAAGTAGTTTCAAAAGGATTTTTAGCTATCTTAGAGGTAAAGTTGACTTTAGAGGATCAGATTCATGAGAATCAAAAGGATGACACTAAGATCAAAAGAATTAAATCTAAAATACAGGAAGGCAAAGGTAAAGACTTTTCTTTGGATGATCAAGGTACTGTATGGTTTAAGAGTTGAATTTGTATACCTAATCAGAAGGAGTTGAAGCGGTTGATTCTTGAGGAAGCTCATGATTGAAAGTATTCGATTCATCTAGGAAGTGCTAAAATTTATCAGGATCTTAAGGACAGATATTGATGACCTAGTATGAAGTTTGAGGTTGCCGAGTATATTGCTTTGTGTGATGTGTGTCAGAGAGTGAAGGTAATGCATTAGAGGCCAGCTGGTTTACTACAACCACTAAATATTCTTGAGCGAAAATGGGAGGAAATTGCTCTGGATTTTATTACTGGTTTATGTAGGACTCAGAGTGGATATGATTCTATGTGGGTCATTGTGGATCGCTTGACAAAGCTTGCTAATTTTATACCAGTTAAGATTACCTATACTGGAGATCGCTTAGCAGAGTTGTATATATCAAGAATTGTTTGTTTGCATGGAGCGCCAAAGAAGATAGTGTCAGATAGAGGTTCTTAGTTTACCTCAAGATTTTAGAATAAGTTGCATGAAGCAATGGGAACTTGTTTAAATTTTAGCACAGCGTATCATACTCAGACAAATGATCAGATTGAAAGAGTTAATTAGATTCTGGAGGATATGTTAAGAGCATGTGCACTAGCTTATGCAGTTTGCCGTATGTAGAATTCTGTTACAATAATGGTTACCAGGCGAGTTTACAAATGTCACCCTTTGAAGCGTTATATGGTCAATCCTATCATACTCCATTGAATTGGAATAAGACGGGAGAGCGTCTTGTCTTCGGACCCGATATTCTTAAAGAAGCAGAAGAGCATATTGCTATAATTAGAGAAAGATTGAAGGTAGCTCAATCAAGGCAGAAGAGCTATGCTGATAATCGTCGAAGAGAGTTGAGCTTTGAGCATGAGGATTTTGTGTATCTCAGAGTGACCCCTCTTAAAGGAGTTAGAAGGTTTTACGCTACAGGAAAGGTTGCCCCAAGATTTGTTGGTCCATTCAAAATCTTGAAACGCAGAGGAGAAGTTGCTTAATAGTTGGAGTTGCCTCAGTCATTGGCAGGTGTGCATGATGTGTTTCATGTCTCTTAGCTTAAGAAGTGTCTTCGAGTACCAACAGAGTTGAAACCAATGGAGTCAATTGAGTTGCAAGGCGATTTCACTTATAACGAGCTGATTAAGATTTTGAATGTTGCTGATCGAAAAACCAAGAGCAAGTTAGTACGTGTCTGCAGAGTGCAGTGGAGTAATTATTTAGAAAGTGAAGCAACGTGGGAGTGTGAGGAGGATATGAAGTTAGAATTTCCTAATCTATTTCAGTATCAAGCCCTAAACCTTGGGGTCGAGATTCTATTAAGGGGGAGGTTTGTAAAATCCCAATTTTTGCTTTTAATTTGTTTTGTGCAGTTCAATATTTTTAGGAATTTTCTAGATTGTATTTGAAATTTAAAATAGTGTTTTGATTTACCCTTCTTGCAAAAAGTATTTAAAACTAGAAGCAGATTTTTGCCAAAAATATTTTATTTGAGTTCTAAATATATCAAAATATTTTATGGGAATTTTATGGAAATTTCCAAGTATTTTTTATTTTTTTGAAGCTATTTAAATTTCATAAGCCCGCTTCGGCCTCCACGCACCCGAGCCGCTGACATGCGGGGCCCGCATGTCTGGGTCTTTGTGCTAGCCGCGGCTACCTCGCAATGTGCTGGCCAAGGCACAGACGTTGAGGCTTTAAAAGCATGTGCACCGTGTTCGCCTGGACCACATGAACCTAAGCCCTCGATCAATCGAGGAGTTTGTGATGCGGTTTGGGTTGATTTCGCCAAGTTCACTGTGCACCGCCATGAGGAGATTCTCGTCGATTCACCGTGTCCGGTGGACCTCGATGCCCGAGCGTGGTGCCATCGTCTGTTCTACCCCGTGCACACGTTGGTTTGCTCAGAGGATCAACGAAACGTCGTCGCGTCGTGGAGCCCTGCTGCCACCTCGGTGCTCGTCGTCGCCGTTTGAGGTCGCCTAAGGCCAATCAGCAGGTGCGCATCGTCGAGAGCTTCCCAGAGAAGCCCTTCACCATCGTTGCTGATGACCATAGGGTTGTGTGTCTCCGCCATTGATGTGGTCTAATCCCGGGGTTGACGTGTGTCTTGGTGACGTCACTATGACGTCAACAGGCCTGACATGTGGGACCCACACGTCAACGTCTGCGATAATTTCTTTTCCAAAATAATTCAACCAAAATTTCATAAAAGACGCTAACGTCAGCATGACATCATAATTCAATTTTTATTTTAAAAATAATTCCAAAATTTTAGAAAATCTTTTATTTTTATTTTTCTTTATTTTGAATATTTCGGGAGCCCGTTCTCTTTCATACAAGCTTTGATTGAGGCAATTCAAATTTATGATTTTTTTCTAAATTCAAGATCTATTTTGTATTTATTTTGGTATTCGCCTTTCATTTCCCGTAGATGTTGAAGTGCCAGAAGCGTTCAAAAGTAAAGAGTTAACTCAAGCTCAAGGTCCAGATCAAGATCAAGAGTTGTTCCAAGGCAAGTTGTGCTTTGATTATGTTGAACCCAGTTTTATAAATTCTATATTGTTTTAATCTATTACATGTTATTTTATGCTTAGATCTGTTTTCAATTTATTTAGGAAGTTAGCTATACAACTCAATTGGATTATAGCTACCTTGTTATTTGCTATGCCATGATTATTTGTCACCCTAGGATGTATGTTATTAGTTGGTTGCAAATAGATGCCAACATGGGCTGGTTAGATCGTGTGTAGGTTGCTTAGCCATACTATGTATAACTGATATCTTTTGTAAGTGCAAATTCAATATGACTAATGGAATATGGAACATGTTTATGAAAAGGTGTCATGTGTTGTCACACAATGATGTTGAGTTGTTGATGGTATGTGCTGCACAATAATCAACTAGGGTGGTAAATGATTCAGTTGAAGAGGAGACTACACCTATTTTGGAGGAGGCGAGTTACTAGGAGAGAACCTTGTCAGTTGCATGTGGCATATTGATATATTATTTACAAAGTTTCCGTTCCACTTCTGCTTTATTTCTTATAGTTTAAGCCATGTGTGGCCTAATAATGTAAAATCGACTATAAGGTCAATCAACTATCTTTTATTATGTTTTTGTTGTGTATGATTGTGATATTTCATCTATGATGTCACTATGTGTACTAGCGTGATCATGAACTAGTGCAGTATACACGGAGGGTCCGAATTTGCATATTTGGGTCTCGACATATACAGAGGGTCTGGATATGTGTATTTGGATCTTGACAGAGGTGGTGTGAAAGCTATATAGACTGTAGGTCTGAACCCTAATTAGCCTGACCGTTTCCTATGAACTTCAAAATAATTTTCTAAAGAGAAAATAAAGCATACAAGATTAACAAGTTCTCGACTTATCTTGTCTCTCTTATCCCTTTGCTGAAATTTTCTTTTCTTTTTCACACCGGTTTAAGATGGAGTCTTACCCTAAGTTATCTTTAATAGATGACGATACTTTACATCTATGGAGAGTACTCTGTTGGTTATGCTGCTAAACCACAGAGAGTTTTGCAAGAGCTTAGAGGTTATGAGAGGCCACTTTATAAGAGAATTTGCTGGACAGTGAATGGTAGAGGTCATGGTGTTGTGTGTAAAATCACCATCTATACTAGGGAAAATGCTAAGGCAAGTCATCCCATCAACCTCACTGTTAGAAGGCTCACGTTTGAAGCTGGTATCCAAGAATATCCACATCTTGCACTACTCCGTATTTGTAAGAAGCATGCTAGTGAGCTGTGACATATAGTGTTCAAACTTCGTCCCTGAGGTCATCCTGTACGTTGTCCAATGGCTGAAGATTAAGAAGATGATACTATTGTCCATCTTGCGGGATTTGTAGCTGCTCAAGAATAAGTCATGTAGGAAAATACCCAAGAGCTAAATGGAGCTTATGAGGCTTCGAAGCTCATAGAAGAAAATCTTTGTGTGACCTAGAAGCTCACCGTAGAAAGAATTGCAAAACTTGAGGAAGCCCTGTACGGTGTTGTGGTGGAGGCACAATAAGAAGTGGAAGAAGAAGAGCTAGAAGAACTGGAGCAAGTACTAGAAGAGCAAGAGTTTTCACCTCAGGAGGCACCTGAGTAGCATGTTCCTATTATTCTTGGTCATCAGGATCAGTTTGTATCGATTTATACTCATCCATCGTGATGTGCCATAGGAGAGCTTCAACCTAGTTGCCTTAGTGATTGAAGGAGCTAAGCTTAGTCAGTTGAGACTCATGTGTGATAGTCGCGTCAGCTTAAGACTAAGAGCATCGCCCTTTAGGCGCTAGATTTGTGTGTTAGATTGCGACCTTGTTTTTCAGTGTGTGCAGTATATGTTACAAGAGGCCCCTATGCACTTCTAAGCAACCATGCTAAGACCTTAATAGTTGGCTAGTTAATCAGAGTTCCGAGTTGTGTTTGTTGGGTTAAACCTTTTCTCTGACTTAGTTCATTTTCCTTATCTATGCTTTCCCCCTTACCTATTCCCATAGTGCAATCAACAAATGGTTCAGACTCGGTCCAATGAGAATCACAATGATGGATCAGTTTTAGTTTGTCGGTCGCCACCTCAAATGGATATACAGAACTTTGGAGCATTTCTAGCTGCTCAAACTCAATTGATGCACTTGATGATGCAGCAAGTTCAGAATATGACCAGTTAACCTACTATTAACAATGTACCCCTGCTGCTATCAATGGTTCTTGTCCTCACTCAAAGCTATTAGAATTCATGAGAACTCGTCCACTGACTTTTTTTGAAAATGTTTCACCATTGGAAGCCAATGATTGACTCAGAATCAATGAGAAGAAGTTGCTCATTACTCAGTGTGAAGGCAATGAGAAGGTTCTCTATGCTTCTCATCAGTTGGAAGGAGTTACCATTGAATGGTGGGAGAATTACTCTACTGCCCATAGAGACCCTCACAACATCTCTTGGAATGAATTTGTTGCTACATTTCATCAATATCAGGTGCTGGAAGGAATAACAGATCTCAAGAAGGAGGAATTGAAAGCTATCAAATAAGGAGAATGTAACGTCCCAATTTTTTGGCTTTAAATTATTTTTAGTGCAATTTATAATTTTTGTGAATTTTTCAGAATTAATTTGGATTTTTAAATAATAGTTTGTATTGACCTTCTTGCAAATAGTATTTAAACTTAGGCAAGGTTTATGTGAGATTTTACCAAAAATATTCTATTTGGGTTATACATATTTCAAAATATTTTACATAATTTTTTAGAATTTTTCTCAGAATTTTTGCTATTTATTTAAAGCTATTTGAATTTATATAATTATTTTTAAGTCAAAACAGGTTTTAAAATCTGGATTTTGGGTTTGGGCCGAAACCCTAGCACTGGCACAAATCTTTTGCACCTGAGTTAGATTGCCTTGGCCTAGCACCGTGTAGCCAGTTGTCTTGGCCTGGTTCCCCTAGCCTGCCGCGTCGCATGAGACTGATAGGTGCTCTTTCTTCTCTATCTCAACGATGAACTCCGCGCGACCTCCGTGTCCACATAGATCTGGTCTCCGTGCTGGCCAAACTACATACTCCCATGTTGAAGGATCATGTGGAGGTCTACCGAGGTTTGTGATGAGTATTCTGATTAAACTTGAGCTTGGTATACTTTGGTTTGAGTTTGATTTGAATTGGAATTGAAATTTGAAGCAATTTGAGTCTTCTCTGTTTTCCCTGTGCTATCGGCCATGGTAGCCCGATGCTACCGGATGGGCGGTAGCACCGGACCAAATGGCCGGTGTGATATTTCCAGAGAGGGTGTTTTTAGGAGATTTTGCCGGATGGTGCAACCGGCCATGGTAGCCCGGTGCTACCGGGCGAGCGGTAGCACCGGCCCTTAAAGCGTTGCAAAAATTCCAGAGGAGATGTTTTTCTGGTGTAGCGTAGAGCGGTGCTACCGGGCTGGGGGCGGTAGCACCGGCCCACTATGGGTGGTGCTACCAGCCTGAGGGCGGTAGTACCGGCCAGGATGTACAAAGTTGAATTTCGATTTGTGGACTTTGATGAATCTATTGCACATCTTTGTGGGCAAGGCTATGTGAGGTGTTTCCTTGTTTTTGAAGGTTGCAGGACGACGGTGCTAGGTCATGGTGAGGCGAAGGATGACCGGGACTAGGCGAGGAGCGTCGGAGGTCCAGATGGTCGGTGATCGTTGGAAGATGATCGGAGACGGAGTCCGTGCAAGCAAGAAGACAAGGAACAGATGAGATTCTAGCTAGATGTTGCGCAGATCGATGAGGGCCATCGGATCGCGGTCTAGTTGATAGGTTAGCAGGTCTAGGTAGTATGCTTTGAAAACAGTGCAAGAAAATCCGGTTTGTTGGTGGGTTTTGGGTTAGTCCTTGCATGGCTGTGTGAGTGGGTCAATCCTAGCCCTTGATGGAGTGCTCTAGGGTTTAGAGGCTCATCCAAGTGTGATAGGTGGCCCAAGAGTAGTATAAATAGATGGGTAGGGGTGGCCTTCCTCCTCTTGAAGGTTTTAGAGGTTTTGTGCTCCTTTGAGCTTTGCCCACTTTGTTGTGAGGCTTTGTAAACCTCCCTTCCAGAAATGAAAGTTTAAATTCCAAGTCTGAATTTGTTTTGTGCATTTACATTATTCTTTAAATTCAGCATTTAAATTCAGCACTTACATTCTTGCAATTTACTTTCATGCAAGTTGGATTTGCCTCCCCTCCTTCTACGTGCTTTTGGATTTGCCTCCTCTCCTTCTAAATGCTTTTGCTTCTTGTGTCGAGGATGTTGATTGATGGATGAATCTTCTTCAGATCATATCCCAATCATCTAGGCAATCCATGCATGTTTTTCTTGGAAGAAACCGATCTTATGTTCTTAATTGAATCATTTTATAGATCGCATTGGTAGGGTTTGTGACTTGTGTTTTTGCTTGCTGTGAAAAGTAGGAAGCTATTCGAAGATCATCTTGGTCATCAAAACCCCACGAGCAAGTCTTAGGTCGAATTCTTGAGTTCTTGCACAAACTGGGTGTGTTCTTCCTTCCCGAGCAAAAAGGTCAGAACTTTCACGTCAATCCTTGCGATTGAAGGTTGGAATATGTTCCTGACATCCCTAGGATCACATCTACCAAGTTTCATGAGTTTTTGTCCAACCGATCAAAAGATTCCTCGAAATTTGCTTTTAGGTCATGCTGATTTTTCAGTCTGTTCTTCAGCTGTTCTTGAGCCCGGTGCTACCGCTCCTCGAGCGGTGCTACCGGCCCTCCTACGGTAGCACCGGCCAGACAACATAATTGGCTCATTTTAATCGACTCTTTTCGTGTGTTTTCTTCGCGGGCTTGGTTGGATTATTTTTGGGGAAAAGTTTTTAAGTTGCGACCATTCACACCTCCTCTGTTCGCCATCTTGGTCCTTTAATTGGTATCAGAGCCGGTTTTGCTCTTCCATAAATCTTGACCGGTCTTAAGAGCCATGGCGATGGACAAGTATTCCACCAAGCCTCCTATTTTTGTGGAGTTGATTTTCCATTTTGGAAATCGCGGATGGAGTAATACATCACTGCCCAGGGCTACCTGATATGGAAGAAGGTGAAACTCCCGTATGAGGTTCCTGCTGATGAAAACGTCACGGTCTGCAATATGGCTGATGATGAGGTGAACGCTAAGGCAACGAACATTCTCATACAGGGTCTGAGCCGCAGTGAGTATGATAGGATTTCTCACCTCCGTTCTACTCACTAGATTTGGGTGACCCTCGATGCTTATCATGAGGGCACTACCCAAATCAAGACCGTTAGACAGGACCAATTCAAGCGTGATTACAACAAGTTTGAACAACACGCTAGTGATAGTCTTGATGAGTGTTTCAGTCACTTTACTAAGATTTTGAGCGATCTCCGAGCAGTTGGTTGCATATACTCTGACTCGGATAATGCTTGCCATTTCTTGACTGCACTCGATCTTAGAGTTTGGGAGATGAAGGTGACCACCATTAAGGACACCACTGACTTATTGACTCTGACTCTTGGCGGGCTTTATTCCCGTCTCAAGACTCACGAGATCGATGTCGTCTCTCGGAAGATGAAATCTTAGCCGATGGCTTTGGTCACCGATCCAATTGGATCTTCTTCTTCTGATTCTTCTGTTGATTTTCCCTCTCCACCCTTTGCGAGCTAAGCGATGACCAACTGAAATTTTTTCCAGAAAATGAGCTTGCTCTTTTAGCTCGCAAATTCTCTCATGCATACAAGAGGGTGAGAGAGAGGAAGAGAGGTGTCACAATCACCTGCTTCGAGTGTGGTGGCCCCAACCACATTCGAGCGAATTGCCCCAAATTGGAGAAGGCCAAGAACGACACTGGCGGTTCGGCAAAGAACGACTACATCGATATGAACCATAATAAGAAGCCTCCAATTCGCGAGCCGACGCGTGAGAAGAAGTACCGTAACTTCTCCAAGAACAAGAAGCTCTTCCACCGTGTCCTCGCCGTGCTTGACGACATCAACCTCTCCGACACGGAGACATGGAGCGACGAGGGCAAGGATGAACGCAAGAGAAGAAAGGCAGCGATGACTTCACCGGCAAGTGCTTCATGGCAGACGCCAATGACATCAGTGACTCCGAGCTCTATAGCGACTCGGACGAGGTTCGTCTGATGGGGAAGGGAGAGGTTTGGATTGTCGACTCTGGTTGTTCTCGTCATATGACCGGAGACTCTCGTTGGTTCTCTTCCCTAGTCCGAGCCCCCGGTAATGAGTTGATCACTTTCGAGGATGCTTCTTCAGGTAGAGTCATTGCTAAGGTACCATTTGCATTAATCAGAATTTCATTCTTAAGGATGTTGCCTTAGTAAGTAAGCTGCAGTATAATTTGCTCTCTGTTTCTCAGCTTATCGATGACTCTTCTGAGGTAAGCTTCAAGAGTATCTCTTGTAGAATCCTTGATTCATCAGGGGAGTTAGTTTGCAGGATTTCTAGATTTGGGAGAGTCTTCCGTGCTGATTTTTCTATTTCTTCTAGAGATTCTATTCGGTGTTTGATTGCTTCTGAGTCCCGTGACCTCTCCTTCTGGCATAGGAGACTTGGTCACATAAGCTTTGATCATTTGACCAGAGTTAGTAGCCACGACCTCATTCGTGGTTTGCCAAAACTCAAGATGTTCAAAGACTTAGTTTGCTCTCCTTGCCGACATGGCAAGATGATTGCTGCTTCTCATCCCCTAGTCACTGTTGTGATGACTGATGCACCAGGACAGCTTTTACATATGGACACTACTGGTCCAGCTAGAGTGAAGTCAGTGGGTGGGAAGTGGTATGTTCTTGTCAATGTTGATGATTTTTCGAGGTACTATTGGGTATTTTTCATGGCCTCGAAGGATGAGTCTTTTACCCATTTTGGGGGTTTGGTTCATACATTGTCTCTTGAGCTCCCTGGTGCCGTACGAGCTATACGTAGTGACAATGGCACGAAGTTCAAGAACTCCTATTTTGAGAGTATCTGTGTGGAGTCTGGTTTAGAGTATCACTTCTCCTTTCCCTACGTCCCTCAGCAAAATGCCGTAGTGGAAAGGAAGAACATGACCCTGATAAATATGGCCAAGACGATGCTAGACGAGTACAACACTCCTAGGAAGTTTTGGGATGAGGATATAGCTACTGCTTGCCATATTTCTTATCACGTATTCTTGAGAGCACATTTGTACCGCACTTCTTATGAGTTGAGGTATGGGCGAAAGCCCAGTGTTTCTTAATTTCGTGTGTTTGGTTGCAAGTGTTTTATTTTGAAGTCTGGTAATCTGGATAAGTTTGAGACTCGTTCTTCTGATGGTACCTTTTATTGGAAATATACCCTAGAGGCAATCATAAAGATAATTATATTTCCATAAATGTTCATAAACTATGAGATTGTTCTTTGAATAATATCATGGATATTGATTAACAAGTACGTGACTTATTTGTGAAACTCAGTGTTCTTCTTTATGATGTTCATTCTAAAAGGGGTCCCTAGTCGATAATCATATGAGGACACATATGAGTAGACTAGCATATATATTGGTCGATGACCATGTTTCATGGGTCATAGATATGGAGATATCAAACCAATAATATGGACACATGTTAGAGAACACGGTGTTGGACATCGACCCACTATGAGACACCGTGAGAATGTTGTATTCTTTAATGTCATCAGTTGGTCTCATATACGATGTGTATACTATATCATTCGACTTGAGATTGTCGCATGTTCTCAAGATACGTAATAGCTTACTTAGTGGTCATCAAACGCTACACCGTAACTGGGTAGTTATAAAGATGGCTTCCATGTTTATCATGAAACATGCTGCGAGGCGTGGTCGATCAAAATAAGATTTGCCCCTCCATACAACAGGAGAGATATATCTAGGCCTCTCGAGTGGGTGGATTCCAGAAACTCATGGCCATGCTACTCGAGTAAAGAGTTACTCGAGTCATCGAGTCAAAGAGTTAACTCGATGTATTCGGGAATCTGAGTCACGGCATCGAGAAAGAGTGATCGAGCCATCCAAATAAGGATGACAACAACTCGCCTTGGGTTTGATCAATATCTTGAGGCAAAAAGAAATGCATATAGGACATTGTTGAGGTTCGTCCAATCTTTACATGTACATGAGAATCGGCATGTCCTGCTAGGGGCCACTGCCGGTTATTGGTCGAGTAAGAGTATTCGGGCTATGTCTAGTCAAGTAGGAGTACTCAAGCCATGACTGGTCGAATAAGGGTACTCGAGCCATGTGTAGTCGAGTAGGAATACTCGGGCCATTCCAAGTGCACGTGAACCTATAGGGTCACACACTTAAGGGGTTGTAACCAATTCGGATAAGGACTCGAGTTGTAATGGGCTTAGAGCTCCTAATGGGCTTCAAGGGTTGAAACCCATTATGGGACGTCTATATAAAGGGAGGAGGTGCTGGCTTTGCATGTAGGAGATAGGAATTTGAAATTCGTGAAACCCTGCCACCCCTCCTTCACCTAGAACCGTGCAGCCGACGCTAGCACTCCGGCGCGTGGTGTTCCTGCTCCGTACGTGTGGTTACCTTGGAGGCGTTGCTGCGAAGCTTCAATGATAGGACGATCTGCAACCTGAGAAAGTCACAAGGAGCTGTTGAGAAGGAGCAAGGCTAGGACGACTACATCTGCACCACCTCGCTACATTGACTCTACTTCCGCTACAGGTCTGCGCGTCTAGTGGTAATTCTGTGATCTATAACTTGCAGTGGTTCCTTGGTTACGCGGTAGAAAATTTTGATTTTTCGCTAGAGTAGCCTACCCGTTCCCCAACAGTGGTATCAGAGCCTTGCTGTGAAGTTTTAGATTTGGAATAGATGCATTTGATGATATGTGGTAGTAATAGATGTGATCTGTTGCTGTTATATTGGTCGTTCTATTTGATAGATCGATTTTTGGCACTAGTTAATAAGATTAATTCATGCTTGGTTGTCCTAGATGGGTTCAAGGTCATTACTCTATGATTATGCTATTGTGGTCGCGCCACTACTTACCCCTATCGGTTGGTTTTTGTCATCGGGGTAGACTGTGAAACGTAAATCCACAAGCAGCATGCGAAGATCAATGGGATCGACCGACCTGGATCTGTGGTCGAAAATAGAGTTAATATGATTAACTCGAAGAGGTTTTCCATGGTCGGCCGCATGTGTTTAGCGCCTTATAGTTCGTTGCGAGTTCACATCGTTCGATAGAATGCGATTCTATGTATAACTTGTTTTTGCAGGATTGATGTGAATAGTATGGCCCCCTTTTTGTATATGATGCATGTGTGTAATTTTCATGGCCTACGTGTCATGCTTGATTGCAGTCCAAGACTATCTATATTTGTATAAACAGCCTGTGTGTCGACTTGTGATGTGTCTTCACTCCTTGTAATCTATTACTAGTGCTATTAGGAGTAATAGCTTAGTGGTAGTACTTAGAGGACTCAAGTACTTGGAAGCATGACGAACAGGAAATGTGGCGATGGAGATCACCATGTGAAGGGCCATACTATGTCACAGTTAATGTGATTATCTGTGATTGTTTAAATGTTCCTGTTTAGTTATTTCTATGCATGTTATATAGTTGTCCCGAATGCTTTTAACATGGAAGAAGTAAAGATCCCTCAAGTAATATTAAGCAAAATTGATGCCCTCCCAATTGGCTGCACCATTCAAAATCATGTAAATTAATGGTAGGTCTGCTAAAGCAGGGTGCCATTAATTTTCCTTGATTAAATGGGTTTGTGTCGGACACTCACACACATAGCATTGGTTTCACTTGACAAGGTCATCATAACGGTTATGGACCTTGGGGCACAGGGTTGGGGCTAGGGCATAGAGATGCCACCCAACAACAAGAGTCATATAGTGATATGATTAGCAAAGGGTTCCTTACCAAATTCATTAGCCTTCTAGCAGTGATGCTAAAGCTCACTAGTAGACTAATTAATTATGGATCTTGAATCATCAAGTTCCATAAGATGGATATGAAATTTAGTGGGAGTATCTTTATTAAACTATTTAATATAAGCTACTCTTTGTGAATATTTGTCTTAGTTTTTGCATATATTTTCTGTTTTAGATCATGGCACCACCTTCTGCTGCACCCACTTCCAGTTATGCTTTGCGTTCAATAATTGAAAAGGAAAAACTTAATAGAACAAACTTTGCGGATTGGTCCCGCAACCTGAGAATTGTTCTCAGGCAAGATAAAAAGGAACACGTTCTACAACAACCAATTCCAGATGTGCCTGATGAGAATGCTTCCAATGTTGTTAAAGCCTCTTACAAAAGGGCGGTTGATGAGTCCCTCGATGTTAGCTGTTTCATGCTTGCTGTTATGAACTCAGACCTTTAGAAGCAGTTTGAGAACATAGAGGCCTACGATATGATCGTGGCGCCTAAAGGTATGTTTGAGACCCAGGCTAGGACTGAGAGATATGAGATCTCAAAGTCCTTGTTCGGATGCAAGCTAGCTGAGGGCAGTCCAGTGAGCTCTCATGTAATCAAGATGGTTGGTTACACTCAGAGCTTGGAAAAACTTGGTTTCCCACTTAGCCAAGAGTTGGCTACTGACTTGATTCTTGCATCGCTCGCTCCGAGCTTTGGGCAATTCATTATGACTTTTCATATGAATGGAATGGACAAGAATCTCACCGAACTGCATATGATGCTCAAGACAGCAGAGGACAGCATTAAGAAAAGCACTAGTCATGTGATGATGGTGCGGAAAAGTACTAGCTTCAAGAAGAAAGGAAAGACTAAAGGAAAAGGCAAGGCTAAAACTTTGGATAAGATCCCCAACATCAAGCCTAAGACTAATTCCAAGTCTAGCCCTACTTCAGAGAGCGAATGCTTCTACTGCAAAGAGTCAGGCCATTGGAAGAGGAATTGCAAAAGGTACCTGGCTGATCTGAAAAAGAATGGAGGAGTTAAGTCATCAAAATCAGGTATTAATGTTATATATGTATATATTGCCGATTCTCCTAATAACTCTTGGGTATTTGATACTGGATCGGTTGCTCATATTTGCAATTCGATGTAGGGGTTAATAAGGAGTAAGAGCGTTTCAAGAGGCGAGGTTGATCTCCGAGTTGGGAATAGAGCAAGGGTTGCTGCATTGGCCGTCGGGACCTTGCCACTAAATTTACCTTCAGGATTTATTATGGAATCAAATAATTGTTATTATGTTCCAGCATTAAGCACAAATATTATTTCTGCCTCATGTTTGTTGGAAGAAGGTTATAAATTCAATATTGAGGACAATGGTTGTTCTATAATTTTGAATAAGATGTTTTATGGCTTTGCTCCCGTTGTGAATGGGTTGTTTATTTTAAATCTTGATAATGCTCCTGTCTATAATATTGATGCTAAGAGGCTTAGGCCAAATGATTTGAATCCCACTTACTTTTGGCATTATCGCTTGGGTCATATTAGTCAGAAACGCATGATGAAGCTCCACAGAGATGGTCTTCTAAAATCATTTGATTTTGAATCATTTGAAACATCTGAGTCTTGTCTACTTGGTAAGATGACCAAGACACCTTTCACAGGGTATTGTGAGAGGGCATCTGACTTATTGGAACTCGTACATATTGATGTATGTGGATCAATGAGCACGAGTGCTAGAGGTGGTTTTTAGTACTTCATTACTTTTACTGATGACTATAGTAGATATGGTTATGTCTACTTAATGAGGCACAAGTCGGAAACTTTTGAAAAGTTCAAGGAATTCCATAATGAAGTAAAAAATCAACGTGGCAAGAAAATTAAGTTTCTACGATCTGATTGTGAAGGCGAATATTTGAGTCATGAGTTTAATAATCATCTGAAGAGTTGCGGAATTGTTCCACAACTTACGCCTCCCGGCATGCCTCAATGGAATGGGGTGTCCGAGCGGGGTAATCGGACCTTGTTAGACATGGTTCGGTCAATGATGAGTTAGTCAAATCTACCACAATCTTTTTGGGGTTACACTCAAGAAACTGCAGCTTTCACACTTAACAGGGTACCATCTAAATTTGTAGATAAGACACCATATGAGATATGGAATGGAAAGAGTCCTAGTTTGTCTTTTCTAAAAATTTGGGGTTCTCATGTTTATGTTAAACGTCAGAAGTCTGACAAACTCACACCCAAATCGGATAAATGCTTTTTCATGGGATATCCTAGGGAGATATTAGGATATCACTTCTACAACCGAGAAGAGGACAAAGTGTTTGTCGCTCGGAATGGTATCTTTCTAGAGAAAGAGTTTCTCTCTTGAAAGGCAAGTGGAAGAACAGTGCAACACGAAGAAGTTTGAGTTACTCCACTCGGGGAGGACTTGGTCGCAGATGCCCCTATTGGGGAAAATCTGGTCGAGGAACCCGTGGTTGAGAAAACTCTAGTTGGAGGGACCTTGATCGAGGAGGCACTAATACCACGTAGGTCAGACAGGCTGCGTAATGTACTTGCTCGGTATTCATGTGGTATATTGTTATTGGACAGCGATGAGCCTACGACCTATAAAGAAGCGATGATGTGTTGGTGATATGCCCTTGAGGCGATCATAGAGATGATTGTATCACGCCTTATGTTTATGGAACAATATAATTGTTTGTCCTCTGAATAAATATCGATTGGATTAATCAACAAGTGACTTGTTCGTGCAACTTTTTCCATATATTGAAATTATTCAAGTTATCCCTGATCGGTTATCATAATATAGGACGATTATGTTTCATAGATCAGCACATGTATTGATTGATTACCATGTTTCACGGGTCTTAGAGATATGGAGATATCTAATCAATAATGTGGACACATGTTAGAGAACATGCGTTTGATAGACCCATATGAGACACTACGAGAATTTTTATATATATTCTTATGTGTCATCAGTTGGTCTCATGCATAGTGTATATATGTTCCTTAGACCTGAGATCGTCATTGTTTTCTTAGATGCGTAATGGTTTACTTAGGAGCTACCAAACGCTACTCTTTAACCAGGTAGTTATAAAGGAAGCTTTTGGGTTTACTATAAAACATGCTGAGGTACATGAATGATTAAGATGGAATTTGCTCCTCCTATATAATGAAGAGATATCTCTGGGCCCTTCGAGGTAGATGGATTAAGTAAGTGCATGGCCATGCCAGATGTGATTGAGAGTCAATCCAGATAAATTATTCTACTACGGTATGAGTGAAGAGATCGAGCTATCATAGGATGACACGACTCTCACCATGAGTTTGATCTGATATCGTGAAGCAAAGGGAACATGACATTATCACATTAAAGTAGGTTCGTCCGATGCTTTATGGATATTTGGGAATTGATATGTACTGCTAGGTACCGCTGTCGATTATCGATCGGAAAGGTGTTTCCG
Source organism: Otatea glauca (assembly GCA_036346275.1). Classification (NCBI taxonomy): domain Eukaryota; kingdom Viridiplantae; phylum Streptophyta; class Magnoliopsida; order Poales; family Poaceae; genus Otatea; species Otatea glauca. Next base: position 24,251,386 of record CM070716.1, read on the forward strand.
AGTCTTGTCCAAATATACATGAACCTATAGGGTCACACACTTAAGGGGTTGGAATATAGTGGTATGGATTGGATCCGTCACTAATGGGCTAAGTGGGCTTTGTCCTTCAGTTGGGCTCTAATGTAGGGTTCCACCGGAGGGGAGGGGACAGCTATATAATGGGAGTTCGTGGTTGCAGTTGTAACGTGAGAGGGCGTAGCCACCAAAACCCTAGCCGTCTCTACTTGAGCCTTCCCGTGCGCGCTGGTGTTGTCACACCGACGCACGGCGTTCTTTTCCCGAACGTGTGGACACCAGTAGAGGTGTTGCTGCTACTGCGACACTGATCGGGATGATCAACCGCCACGCGAGGAGGATCGGCCACCGCACGAGGAAGATCGACCACTGCAACAGGACACACACTTCGTTGATTCAGGCTGCATCAACTTTCTACTGCTGCACTGCGAGTCTAGTGGTAACGATCCATGACCATTTAATTGCGTGGCTTTCTGGTTTACGAGGTAGAAATTTTAATTGTGTGCTAGTGTAGCCTACCTGTATCCCTTCACGATGGGTCCAGACTCTGAGAAATGGCTTGGAGCCATGAGGTCCGAGATAGAATCTATGGGAGACAATCAGGTTTGGAACCTGGTCAATCCGCCTGATGGTGTAAAAGCCATTGAAAGCAAATGGGTTTATAAGAAGAAGATTGATATAGATGGAAATGTTCACATCTATAAAGCTAGACTTGTTGCAAAGGGTTTCTGACAAGTTCAAGGAGTTGACTACGATGAGACTTTCTCTCCAGTAGCGATGCTTAAATCTATACGGATCATTTTAGCTATTGCTGCATATTTCGATTATGAAATATGACAAATGGATGTCAAAATAGCTTTCCTTAATGGAAATCTAAGTGAGGATGTGTACATGACATAACTTGAGGGTTTTGTTGATCCAAAGAACGCTAGTAAAATATGCAAACTTTAAAAATCCATTTATGGGTTGAAGCAAGCATCTCGGAGTTGGAATATACGTTTTGATGAGGTAGTCAAAGGGTTTGGCTTCATCAAGAATGTGGAAGAATCTTGTGTTTACAAGGTTAGTGGGAGTGCACTTGTAATTCTAATCTTGTATGTGGATGACATATTATTGATTGGGAATGATATTCCTATGCTAGAATCTGTTAAGACCTCACTGAAAAATAGTTTTTCTATGAAGTACTTAGGAGAAGCAGCATATATATTGGGCATAAAGATCTATAGAGATAGAGAGAAAAGGCTAATTGGGTTAAGCCGAAGTACTTACGTCGACAAGGTGTTTAATCGGTTCAACATGCAGGATGCCAAAAAAGGGTTCTTGCCTATGTCACATGGAATAAGTCCTGGCAAGACTCAATGTCCTTCGACAATTGTTGAGCGAGACCGTATGAGTAAGATTCCATATGCTTCGGCTATTGGGTCTACCGTGTACGCTATGTTATGTACTTGACCAGATGTATCATATGCTCTAAGTATTACAAGCAGATACCAGTCTGATCCAGGTGAAGGTCACTGGACAGCAGTTAAAAACATTCTAAAGTACTTGAGAAGGATTAAGGATGTGTTCCTAGTTTATGGAGGTGACGAAGAGCTCATTGTAAACAGTTACACTGATGCAAGCTTCCAAACCGGCAAGGATGATTATCGTTTGCAATCTGGATTTGTATTCATTTTAAATGGAGGGGCAGTGAGTTGGAAAAGTTCCAAACAAGACAGGTTGCTGATTCTACGACGGAGGCCAAGTACATTGCGGCTTCTGAAGCTGCAAAGGAGTGTGTTTGGATAAAGAAATTCATTTCTGAATTGGTTGTGGTCGCTAATGCCTCCAGCCAATGAATCTCTATTGTGATAATAGTGGAGCCATTGCGTAGGCTAAGGAACTAAGGTCCCATCAAAAGTCCAAAAACATACTCAAGCGATATCATCTTATTCGCGAGATTGTGGATAGAGGAGATGTAAAGATATGCAAAGTTCAAACGGATTCCAATGTTGCTGATCCGTTGACAAAACCTCTCTCGCAGCCAAAGCATGAGGCGCACACAAGAGCTATGGGTATTAGATACCTGAATGATTGACTCTAGTGCAAGTGGGAGACTATTGGAAATATGTCCTAGAGGCAATCATAGAGATGATTATATTTCCATAAATGTTCATAAACTATGAGATTGTTCTTTGAATAACATCATGGATATTGATTAACAAGTACGTGACTTGTTTGTGAAACTCTGTGTTCTTCTTTATGATGTTCATTCTAAAAGGGATCCCTAGTTGATAATCATATAAGGACACATATGAGTAGACTAGCATATGTATTGGTCGATGACCATGTTTTATGGGTCATAGATATGGAGATATCAAACCAATAATATGGACACATGTTAGAGAACATGGTGTTGGATATCGACCCACTATGAGACACTACGAGAACATTGTATTCTTTCATGTCATCAGTTGGTCTCATATACGATGTGTATGCTATATCCTTCGACTTGAGATTATCGCATGTTCTCAAGATGCGTAATGGCTTACTTTGTGGTCATCAAACGCTACACCGTAACTGGGTAGTTATAAAGATGGCTTTCGTGTTTATCATGAAACATGCTGCGAGGCGTGGTCGATCAAAATAAGATTTGTCCCTCCATACAACGGGAGAGATATATCTGAAGAGGAACGCGGTATGCTACGCTAGCACAAAAAAAAATCTACCGCGTGACCAGAAAGCTACTCGCAAGAAGGGGATCATAGATAAGATTACCACTAGACGCGCAGTTGCGGAATCCTTCGCGCGTCGATGTAGTGGATCGTCCTCGCCGCAGTCGTTGCATCGATGTGGTGGATCCTCCTCCCACGCCGCAGTCGCAGCAGCGTCACCGCAGCAGTCCACACGTCCAGAGATGGAACGCCGTGCGTCGGTGTGCAAGCACCTGGTCGCTCGGCAGGGGCAGCGAGAGGAGTAGGCTAGGGTTTCGAGTGAATCACTCCTAAACCGTGGGAAAGCACACCGCGCCTCCTCCTCCCCTCCTTATATAGCCACGAGATGAAACCTAAACTAGGGCCCATCGTGCTAAGCCCACGAGGTTCATTAATTACGATCCGATCCAAATTAATGCGCCCCGGCCCATTAAGTGTGTGACCTGCAGGTTCACGACGTTTGGACGTGGATTGAAAACTCCTTTTCAATCCAATAGTTGGTAGTGGCTTCTTGCAAAGTATGCCTACTCCCAAACATACTATGATCAAATCGGACAGAACCTATCAAAAGTACTCATGTAATAATCCCTTTGCCAAGTATATGAAGATTGATCTCAAGGCGAGAAGCATGTCATCCTTTGATGATTCAATCCATCTCTCGTATCCGTGATATATTAATAAGTTGTGATTGACTCCTCAATCACGGCATGGCCATGCACTTCCTTAATCATATCACACGAGTGGCCTTGTCATATATCTCCGTTTCATTGGAGTGGCAAATTCCATCGTGATCGCTCACTTCCTCTCGCACGTTTCATAGTAAACATGAAAGCTACCTTTATAACTATCCGGTTAGGAAGTAGTGTTTGATAGCCCCAAGGAAAACTATTACACATGTAGGGAATATGACAATCTCGGTCTAAGGATCATACATCTACTAGGTATGAGATACATGCGATGACACATAAGAATGAAACATTCTCGTAGTGTCCCATTGCGGGTCTATCTAACCCATGTTCTTCAACATGCGTCCACAATGTATAGATGATATCTCCATATCCCATGATCTATGAAGCATGATCATCGATCACTACATGTGCTGATCTATTCATCGTTGTCCTATACGATGATATCCGATCAGAGATATTTATCGAATTACATCATTAAGTAAAGAGCTTCATAAGCAAGTCACATACTTGTTGATCAATACAATGATATACATTCATTGGACCAATAATCATATTATTATTCATAAACATAGTCATGTTACAATCATTTAAATGATTGCCTCAAGGGCATAACACTAACAATCTCCCACTTGCACTTGAGTCAATCAATTAAGTATCTAATACCAATAGACCTTGTGTGCACCTCATACTTAGGCAGTGGCAGTGGCTTTGTCAACAGATCGGCCACATTGGCTTTCGTATGTACTTTGCATATTCTCACGTCACCTCTATCCACAATCTCGCGAATAAGGTGAAAGCGACGGAGTATGTGTTTAGACTTCTGATGTGATCTAGGCTCTTTTGCTTGTGCAATGGCACCACTATTATCACAATAGATGTCCATTGGACTAGAGGCACTAGCGACCACACCAAGCTCTGTGATAAACTTTTAATCCACACGGCTTCTTTTGCGGCCTCCGGCCGCAATGTACTCCGCTTCGTCGAGAGTCGGCCACCATGTTTTGCTTGGAACTCTTCCACCATCGCTCCTCCATTAAGTGTAAACACAAACCGGATTGCGATTGAAAATCATCTTTGTCGGTTTGGAAGCTTGCATCGGTGTAACCCTTTGCAACCAGATCTTCCTCACCTCCAAAACAAGGAACATACCCTTAGTTCTTCTCAAGTACTTGAGGATATTTTTACGGCTATCCAATGACCATCACCAGATCCGCTTGGTATCCGCCGTGACACTTAGAGCATATGAGACATCCGGCGTGTACGGATCATGGCATACATAATAGACCCAATAGTGAAGCATATGGAATCTTGCTCATCTGTCTCGCTCATCGGATGTCGAAGGACACCGATTCTTGCAGAGATCGATGCCATGTGACATTGGCATGAAACCTCTCTTGGATTCATGCATATTGAACCTTTCAATAACTTGTCAATGTACGTTTCTGACTTAATCCAATTAACCTTTTTGATCTATCTCTATAGATTTTTATGCCCAAGATATAGCATGCTTCTCCCAAGTCCTTCATTGAGAAACTCCTTTTCAATGAAGTCTTAACATCTTCAAGCATAGGAATGTCATTCCCGATCAATAATATGTCATCCACATACAAAATCAGAAATACAAGTGCGCTCCCACTAGCCTTCTTGTAAACACAAGGCTCTTCTTCATTTTTGATAAAGTCAAAACCTTTGACTACTTCATCAAAACGAATGTTCCAACTCCGAGATGCTTGCTTTAACCCATAAATGGATCTTTGAAGCTTTCATACCCTTTTAGCATATTTAGGATCAACAAAACCTTCAGGTTGTATCATGTATACATCCTCGTAAAGATTCCCATTAAGGAATCTTTGTTTTGACATCCATCCGCCATATTTCATAATCAAAATATGCAAACAATAGCTAAAATGATCGAGACAGACTTAAGCATGGCTCTTGGTGAGAAAGTTTCATCATAGTCAACTCCTTGAACTTGTTTGAAACCCTTTGCCACCAACCGTGCCTTATAGATCTGAACATTTCCATCTCGTCTATCTTTTCCTTGAAAATCCATTTGCACTCAATGGTTTTTACACCATCGGAGAGTCGACCAAGTTCCAAACTTGATTGTCATGCATGGATTGAATTTGGATCTCATGGCTTCAAGCCATTTTTGGAGTTTGGGTCCATCATTGCTTTTTCATAAGTCGTGGGTTCATCATTGTCCAACAATAATATGTCACTCCCATATCTTATAGGTACATGGCGTGGCCTCCCGACCTACGTGGGGCTGGAGTCTCTTTCACAGGTTGTACAACACTTTGTACATCTTGTGAAGGTTCGATGGTAGCTTGAACATATTCATGTGATTCTCGAACTTCATCAAGATACACATCACTCCTCTGATTTCTTTTGAAAGAAACTCTTTCTCCAAAAGACACCATTTCGAGCAACAAAACTTTGTTCTCGTTTCTTTTGTAAAAGTAATATCCTTTTGTTTCTTTAGGATACCCCACAAAAAGCATTTTTCCGATTTAGGTGCGAGTTTATCGATTGTAAACGTTTTACATAAGCCTCACATCCCCATATCTTGAGAAATGACAACATGGGTCTTCTCGATCCATATCTCATATGGCGTCTTCTCAACGGATTTTGATGGGACCCTATTCAAAGTGAACGCAAGCTGTCTCTAGAGCGAAACCCCGAAGGATAATGGCGGATCTGTTTGGTGATCATTGACCGAACCATATCTAATAAAGTTCGTTCGTCGTTCGGACACGCCATTCCATTGAGGCGTTCTGGCGGAGTAAGTTGCGAACGATTCCACATTGCTTTAGATGATCACCAAACTCTTGGCTCAAGTATTCGCCACCACGATCGGATCGTAAGTGTTTTATTGTTTTGCCAAGTTGATTTTGTACTTCGTTCAAACTCTTTGAACCTTTCAAAAGTTTGATTTATGCCTCATTAAATAGATATATCCATATCTCTCAAGTCATCAGTAAAAGTTACAAATTATGAAACCCACCCCTAGCGAATGAGCTCATTGGTCCACATACATCCAGTATGTACTAGGGCCAATAATTCACTTGCTCTCTCACTAAAACACGTGAAAGGGCTTTTGTCATCTTGCCAAGTAAACAAGATTCACATGTTTCAAATGATTCAAAATCAAATGAGGTTAGAAGTCCATCACCATGGAGCTTCTTCATGCGCTTCTCATTTATATGACCTAGCGACAATGCCACAAAAGGTAGGGTTCAAATCATTAGGCCGATGCCTTTTACATTAATATTATAGACATGTTTTCTTGAGTTCAAGGACGTACAACCCATCCACCATGGGGCAACGACCATAATACATATCATTCAAAATATCGAACAAACAAAGTTCTTTATTCGAAATCATAACCTTCATGTTCCAAACAAGAAGATGAAATAATGTTTCTACTCAAAGATGGAACAAAATAACAATTATTAAGTTCTAAAACTAATCTCAAGGCAAATGCAATGGGTATGTGCCAACAGCAAGACCAGCAACTCTTGCTTTATTCCCACGTGAAGATCCACTTCTCCTTTTGCCAAGTCTCTACTCTTTATCACCGCAACGAATTGCAAATGTGAGCAACCGAACCGGTATCATATACCCATGAGCTGAGTGAAGAAGTAGCAAGATTAATTTCTATAATATTAATACCTAAAGTGGAAACCACATTTCCATTCTTCTTATCTGCCAGGTACTTTTCGCAGTTCCGTTTCCAATGCCCTGATTTCTTGCAATAGAAGCATTGGGTATCAGGTTGAGGGCCAACTTTAAGCTTCTGAAGCTTAGTTTTGAGGCTTGCGATCTCATCTTGAGCCTTGCCCTTGCCCTTGCCCTTGCCCTTGCCTTTGCCCTTGCTCTTTCCCGTTCCCCCAGCCTTAGCCTTCCTCTTTTTGAAAGCAGTTGTTTTCTGAACCATCATCACATGATTGGGTTTTTTCTTAATGCTTTCCTCGGTAGCCTTGAGCATCCCATGTAGCTCGGTTAGGCTCTTCTCCATGCTATTCATATGAAAATTCATAATGAATGGCTCAAAACTCTGAGGCGAGACGGAGAATAACATCCGTGGCCAAACCGAGGCTAAGGGAAACTCAAGTTTTCCAATCTCCCAATGTAACCAATCATCTTGATCACATGAGGATCGACTGACTGCCTTGACCGACTTACAAGCAAATAAAAGCTTTGAGATACCATACCTCTCAGCTCTTGCTTGATTCCCAAACATGCCCTTCAAGCCCACAATCATATTGTAAGCATCCTGGTCCTCATATTGCTTTTGGAGCTCGAGTCCATGGTGACTAGCATGAGACAGTGACCTCTGAAGCATTAACATGCTTTTCATATTCAACCTTCAAATTGAGAAAGATTTTTGGTCGGTTCATCAGAATTGGATTCTCTAGAACATAGTCTTTCTTTTCATGCTTGAGAACAGTTCTCGGGTTGCGATACCAATCAACAAAATTAGTTCCATTCAGTTTTCCCTTTCCAAACCGATCTCAAAGCAAAACCAGGTGTAGCAGGAGTTGGAGAAGGTGCCATTGAACTACAACAAAAACATTCAAAGATTCTAAGCACTATGTTTATGTAAAACTTTTATTAAACTTTTTAATTAAAGACACTTCTATTTTATGTCCCTTTTATAGACACATAGTGAGTATTCAAGATCCATATTCATCAAACACTAGTGAGCTTTGGCATCACTTGCTAGAAATTTAATGACATAGGTAAGCAACACCTTTGCTAATTACATCATATGTAACTCTTGTTTGTTGAGTATGAAAACAAGTAATGAATGCCTCTATCAACTTGACTCATGGCCAGTCAACTCGCCCCAAGGGCTCACATGAGGAGGGAGCACTTCCAGATTCGGTGCCAATTAAGAAACCTACCTCATGTGTGTTTTCCTAGACACCACTTGTCTTGTATAGGTTCCTTCATTACTGAAATCAATTCCCAACCACTTATGTCCTCAAGCCCAAAACCGTTTTGGTAGCTTGATTAAATCTACCATTGTTATGCGTGATGTGTCCAACACATCCCTATCATCTATTGAGATAGCCATTGATATACTACTTTGGCAGTCATATCAATAACGATCTAAATTCTTGATAGGTGCAACAATTGGATGGACAATTTGATTTAAAAATTTTAACTATAGGGATGAACAAAGATTACTATGAACATGGCATCACATGCAATGAGCATAAAGAAAATAGCAAGGATTAAACACACATCCACAGAAAATCAAAATAAGCTGTGAAATAGCATGGCCCTTAGCATTAAGATCTCCATCATCATGCTTGTTTGTTCACCTAGCCATCTTGCTTGATACCATCGTTTTCATCATTATGGATGCAACTCCTTACAACTTTTGATAATGAATTTTACATGAGGGTTTGAAGCATCATAAGTCGACACACAGGTCGTTATACAATTTAAATAGCCTTATGGCTTGACACGGCACGCAGGCCATGTGGAAATTACATGCATCACATACACATAGGCCATACTATTTTACATAATTCCCTACAAAAACGAGTTAAACAAAAGCAACCCTACGACTCCGGAGTCCGAGGGGCAGCGCCCTTGGAAATTTTTTTAGAGGCATGTCTTCTGACATTGGAAAACACCCTCAAAATTTCTACGGATCAACCAGATTGACCCAATCCGATCTAACATGATTGGCTTGGTCCCATATGGATACGTTTCAGAAACCCTGATGGCGGTAACCCGACCGGTAAGGGTAACGTCGTACCATGAACGGACTCACCCAAATCAATATTGAATCTATTTGCGCTTACCATGGATCAACCAGATTGACCCAGTCCAACTCAATCTGATTGGCTTGGTCCCATATGGATACGTTTCAGAAACCCTGATGGCGGTAACCCGACCGGTAAGGGTAACGTCGTACCATGAACGGACTCACCCAAATCAAGATTGAGTCGGTTTGCACTTTCCTCAAACCCTAAACCGATCGATCTCATCGATGGCTGCCGTCACCAATTCATCACATGAACAGGCTGAACATGTAATAGATCCAATCTACTAACCTTACAAATCATATGTGCAACATCCAGATCACAAAACTATATGAGATGGCTCTGATACCACTGAAGAGGAACGCGGTATGCTACGCTAGCACAAAAAAAAATCTACCGCGTAACCAGAAAGCTACTCGCAAGAAGGGAATCATAGATAAGATTACCACTAGACGCGCAGTTGTGGAATCTTTCGCGCGTCGATGTAGTGGATCGTCCTCACCGCAGTCGTTGCGTCGATGTGGTGGATTGTCCTCGCCTTGCCGTGGATCGTCCTCCCACCTTGATCGCGAAGCGTCACCGCGATGAGTCCACACGTCCAGAGATGGAGCGCCGTGCGTCGTGTGCAAGCACACAGTCGCTCGGTAGGGGCGGCGAGAGGAGTAGGCTAGGGTTTCGAGTGAATCACTCCTAAACCGTGGAAAGCACACCTGCGCCTCCTCCTCCCTCCTTATATAGCCACGAGATGAAACCCTAAACTAGGGCCCATCAGTGCTAAGCCCACGAGGTTCATTAATTACGGATCAATCCAAATTAATGCGCCCCACCCATTAAGTGTGTGACCTGCAGGTTCACGACGTTTGGACGTGTATTCGAAAACTCCTTTTCAATCCAATAGTTGGTAGTGGCTTCTTGCAAAGTATGCCTACTCCCAAACATACTATGATCAAATCGGATGAGTAACCTATCAAAAGTACTCATGTAATAATCCCTTTGCCAAGTATATGAAGATTGATCTCAAGGCAGAAGCATGTCATCCTTTGATGATTCAATCCATCTCTCGTATCCGTGATATATTAATAAGTTGTGATTGACTCCTCAATCACGGCATGGCCATGCACTTCCTTAATCATATCACACGAGTGGCCTTGTCATATATCTCCGTTTCATTGAAGTGGCAAATTCCATCTTGATTGCTCACTTCCTCTCGCACGTTTCATAGTAAACATGAAAGCTACCTTTATAACTATCAGGTTAGGAAGTAGTGTTTGATAGCCCCAAGGAAAACTATTACATATGTAGGGAATATGACAATCTCGTGTCTAAGGATCATACATCTACTAGGTATGAGATACACTGATGACACATAAGAATGAAACATTCTCGCAGTGTCCCATTGCAGGTCTATCTAACCCATGTTCTTCAACATGCGTCCACAATGTATAGATGATATCTCCATATCCCATGATCTATGAAGCATGATCATCGATCACTACATGTGTTGATCTATTCATCGTTGTCCTATACGATGATATCCGATTAGAGATATTTATCGAATTACATCATTAAGTAAAGAGCTTCATAAGCAAGTCACATACTTGTTGATCAATACAATGATATACATTCATTGGACCAATAATCATATTATTATTCATAAACATAGTCATGTTACAATCATTTAAATGATTGCCTCAAGGGCATAGCACTAACAATATCTAGGCCTCTCGAGTGGATGGATTCCAGAAACGCATGGCCATACTACTCGAGTAAAGAATTACTTGAGTCATTGAGCCAAAGAGTTAACTCGATGTATTCAGAAATCCGAGTCACGGCATCTCGAAAGAGTGGTCGAGCTATCCAAATAAGGATGAAAACAACTCGCCTTGGGTTTGACCAATATCGTGAGGCAAAAGGAAATACATATAGGACATTGTTGTGGTTCGTCCAATCTTTACGCGTAATTGGGAATCGGCATGTCCTTCTAGGGGCCACTTCTGGTTATTGGTCGAGTAAGAGTATTCGGGCTATGTCTGGTCAAGTAGGAGTACTCGAGCCATGACTAGTCGAATAAGGGTACTCGAGTCATGTCTAGTCAAGTAGTAATACTCGAGCCATATCCAAGTGCACGTGAACCTATATGTTCACGCACTTAAGGGGCTGTAACCAATTCAGATAGGGACTCGAGTTGTAATGGGCTTAGAGCTCCTAATGGGTTTCAAGGGTTGAAACCCGTTATGGGACGTCTAAATAAAGGGAGGAAGTGCTGGCTTTTCAAGTAGGAGATATAGGAATTCGGAATTCCTAAAACCATAGCCGGCACCCCTCCTTCGCCTTGAACCGCGCAGCCGATGCTAGCACTCCGGCACGTGGTTTTCCTGCCCCGTACGTGTGGATACCTTGGAGGCGTTGTTGCGAAGCTTCAACGCTAGGATGATCTGCACCCTGAGAAAGTCACAAGGAGCTGTTGAGGAGGAGCAAGGCTAGTACGACTACTTCTGCACCACCGTGCTACATCGACTCTACTTCCGCTACAGGTCTGCGCGTCTAGTGGTAATTCTGTGATCTATAACTTGCAATGGTTCCTTGGTTACGTGGTAAAAAATTTTGATGTTTCGCTAGAGTAGCCTTCCTGTTCCTCAGCATCTTTTTGGGTTATTCGACTTCCTCTCGCAACTATAGGGTTTGGAGTTGCGATGCGCATAGGATCATAGAGACCTACGAGGTGACATTTGATGAGGCTAGCCCAGGTGCTAGACTTGATATTTCAGCCTCTTCTTCCTCCTCTGAGACCATCTTTGTAGAGGATGAGGTTGATGGAGATGATAGCGTTCCATCTGATCCAGTCTCCTCTACACCAAAGGTGCCTCCTGTTTTAATTTATTCACCTTAGGGAGACCAGCCTTTGCCCTCTGGCTCTCATGCGGCTAGTGGCTCTGCTTCTACCTCTTCTGTGCATGAGGTCGATGCCACTTTTGCTTATGGACCTCCCCGTCATATTCAGCGTTCTCATCCATCTGATCAAATCATTGGCGATCTGTTTGAGCGGGTCACTCGCTCAAAATAGGGTTTGTCCAGTTTCTGCCTCCTCTCTGCCTTTGTTGCCTCCTTTGAGCCGAAGGATATTTCTCATGCATTATCTGATGATTCATGGATTAATGCTATGCATGAGGAACTTGAGAACTTTGAGAGGAATAAGGTATGGCAGCTTGTCGAGCCCTCATTTGGTCATAATGTCATTGGGACCAAGTGGGTGTTAAAAAACAAGCAGAGTAATGATGGGGTTGTCATTAGAAACAAGGCTAGACTAGTTGCACAGGGCTTTTCTCAGGTTGAGGGTCTCGACTTTGAGGAGACTTTTGCCCCTATAGCTAGACTAGAGGTTATTAGGATCCTGTTTGCATTCTCTGCATCCAAGGACTTCAAGCTTTATCAAATGGATGTCAAGAGTGCATTCCTCAATTGGTATATTGAGGAAGAGGTGTACATCAAGCAACCTTTAGGATTCGAGAACCCCAAGTTTCCGAGTCATGTATACAAGCTTTCCAAAGCTTTGTATGGACTCAAGCAGGGCCTAGAGCATAGTATGATAGGCTCAAGTCTTATCTTCTCATCCATGACTTCAAACTGGGCATAATAGACAAGACTCTGTTCATCAGACACTATGAGTCCCACCTTCTTCTCGTCCAGATTTATGTGGACGATATCATTTTTGGTGGCTCATCTCATTCTTGTGTGTCTTAGTTTTCTGACATGATGAGCACTGGGTTTGAGATGAGTATGATAGGCGAGTTGAGCTACTTTCTTGGCTTCCAAATCAAGCAGACTCGGGAGGCCATCTTCTTGCATCAAGGCAAGTACACCCGGAACCTCCTAAGACACTTTGACATGTCTAACGGGAAGCCAGTCATGACTCATATGGCCACCACTGCTCTCCTCGAGCCTAATGAGGATGGTGAGCCTACTGATCAAAAGGAGTTTCGGAGCATGATTGGCTCTCTCTTGTACCTCACTACCTCGAGGACGGACATACATTTTGCTGTGTGTCTTTGCGCTCAATTTCAGGCTTCTCCTCGCACCTCTCACCGTCAAGCGGTGAAGCGCATCTTCAGGTACTTTCGTGCTACCATTGATTTTGGTGTTTGGTACTCTTCTTCTTCTTGTGTGTCCCTTCGAGCCTTTTTCGATACAGACTTTGCTGGCTATAAGATAGATAGGAAGAGAACTTCTGGCACTTGCCAATTCATTGGCACTTCTCTTGTTTCTTGGTCATCTAGGAAGCAGTCCGGAGTTGTACAGTCCACCGTTGAGGCCGAGTATATTGCTGCAGCCAGTTACTGTAGTCAGGTTCTCTGGATGAGATCGACCTTGCTGGACTTTGGGTTAGAGATAGTGAGTGTGCCACTTTTCTGTGACAACACTTCTGCTATTTGCATTGTGAAGAACCCAGTGCAGCATTCCCGGACTAAGCACATTGATATTAGATATCACTTCCTTATAGACCATGTGGAGAAGGGTGATAATGCGCTTCAGTTTGTAGAGAGTGACCTCCAGTTAGCCGATATCTTTACCAAGCCTTTGGATAACTCTAGGTTTGTTGCCCTGAGGAGTGAGCTTGGAGTCGTGTGCCCTTACAACTTATTGTGAGGGGAGCTAGTTTTTATACTATGTATTATATGTTTTCTTCCACCATTTCCTTTCTTTTGCTTTTCCTGGGTGATTATGGGCTTATTTTCCTAAGTTGAGTTCACTTCACTTAGACTTCTGGTATGCTTTGCATGGACCTCTCATCTTATGCTATAGGTTGCTATCATGCACAATTAGCTGTTCTCCCTTATCTCTAGGTTGGGTTCCCTCACAGTCTTATAAGTCTAGCAGGTGTTGGGCCCACTGGGTAGACAGGGTCTATGTGCACTCCCTAGTTTGGGATCTAGAGTCAGCTTCTCTATGTTAGTCATTGGGGAAGATGAGAGCGAGTTTGAGTCGTAGTGAGTCTCTTCTATCCTTTCTATGCTCTATAGCCATCCAGTTTGCAGTTTTCTTGATCTTTCTCTCCTCATTCTGTGTTTTTGGTTTCGATTGAGTTTCCTTGAGCTTAATTATGCAAATAACTCAACTTGAACCAAAATTTGTACTTAAAATTGATCCACATGTTGAGGGGGAGTTTGAGAATCTGTTCATGCATAGCATATAGACTTTATTTTCTATTTTATGAGCTTTGTCTATTATGCAAATGATTTAATCTTCATGCAATACACCATGCTACATTTTTGAAGAAAATCACTAGCTTAGATATGTCCAAGTTCATTTATCATGCTAATCTTGTTAAAATTTGAAAATTGAAAGCTTTGAATGAAAACTTGATGAAGCATGATGCTTTTACTTGCTAGGTTTCTTCTCTAGATGTATTTGCCATGATTCGTGAAATTTTGGATATCTCTAAAGTCCCTATAGCAACTTGGGTGAAACTTGTTTGATCCATACTAGAGTCCTTCATTTGGTCATCAATCAATGTGCTAAAAATGGAAATTAAGCAAAAATGACTTTCTTTGTGCGCATTAGACTTAACAACTTACTTTCACAAGACAGCTTCCCATTGCACTTGGGATGAACTTGGAATGTATGGTGTATGACCGATACCATCCTCTTAAGAGTTCATCTTGAGATGGTCGCATATGGCTTGAGTCAATTGCTTGAAAAAAATGCAAATAAATAAACAAAAAAACATAAGTGGCTAAAGAATGCAAATAATGTCAAACATTTGCACCCCACTATGTCTTTTAAAGTTCTTAAAGCAAAATTTGCATTAAGTGATAAATGAGCCCGAAGGACCTTGTATGCACTTCTAGATTCCCAAAAGTGTTGAGTAGGTTGAACTCTAGGTTCTCCTTTTGATCCTTAGAGTGGCTTTGCTTCTATTTTTGAAACTAATGCTAAGTGTTGCTCTTGTCAAATCTTGCTAAAAATGAAATATTCAAAACTAAGCTTGTATTTTCTCTTGGACATGTCTTAGTCTAGTCTAATCTAAAATTAACTAGCTTGGTGTCATATCTTGTTATTATGATCACTTGGATAATCTTCAAAGCTCCTTTAGTTTGCATTTCATGCACACAAAAAAGGGGGAAATGCCATTTTGATGCCTATTGCTAAAAGGGGGAGAAATCGTAGAAAAGGCATCATTAAAAAGATAAAAATGTGAGTGCTTATTTGGTTCTTATGATCTTTGAAAAACTTTGCTATTTCTTATGGATCATAATCACATAGTCACATTGACACTTATGATTAGATTTTAGAGTTTTTGTGGAAAACTTGCTCTTTCTCAAATTTATCTCCAAAATACAAATCTTCTTGAGTTTAGCTTTAGCTCCAAAATCCCTTTCGTCAACTTGGTCATGATCTCAATTCTTTTCTTTTGACCAACTTTTGACTTTGCAACTAAAATTGCTTTCTTCTTCATTTTTCCAACTTAAACTTATGCCTTTTCGTGTGTTTGTCAATATACTCATCAAGGGGGAGATTGAAGGAACATGTGGAGGTCTACCTAGGTTTGTGATGAGAATTTTGATTAAATTTGAGCTTGGTATGCTTTGGTTTGAGTTTGATTTGAATTGGAATTGAAATTTGAAACATTTTGTGTCATTGAAATTTGAAATATTTTGATTCTTCTCTGTGTTCCTGGTGCTATCGGGTAGGCGGTAGCACCGGACCAAATAGCCGGTGTGATATTTCCAAAGAGGGTGTTTTTAGGGGATTTTGCCGGGCAGTGCTACCGGCCAAGGTAGCCCGGTGCTAACGGGCGAGTGGTAGCACCGGCCCTTGGAACGGTGCGAAAATTCCAGAGGAGATATTTTTCTGGTCTAGCTAGAGCGGTGTTACCGCCCTAGGAGTGGTAGCACCGGTCCACTATGGGCGGTGCTACCGGCCTGAGGGCGGTAGCACCGGTCAGGATGAACAAAGTTGAATTTCGATTTGTGGACTTTGATGAATCTATTGCATACCTTTATGGGCAAGGCTATGTGAGGTGTTTCCTTGTTTTTGATTGTTTCAGGACGACGGTGCTAGGTCATGGTGAGGCGGAGGATGACCGGGAATAGGCGAGGAGCGTCGGAGGTCTAGACGGTTGGGGATCGCCGGAAGATGATCGAAGATGGAGTCCGTGCAAGCCAAGAAGACAAGGAACAGATGAGATGCTAGCTAGACATTGCTCAGATCGATGAGGGTCGTCGGATCGCAGTCTAGTTGATAGGTTAGCGGGTTTAGGTAGTATGCTTTGAAAAACCGTGCAAGAAAACCCGGTTTGTTGGTGGGTTTTGGGTTAGTCCTTGCATAGTTGTGTGAGTGGGTCAATCCTAGCCCTTGATGGAGTGCAATAGGGTTTAGAGGCTCATCCAAGGGTGGTAGGTGGCCCAAGAGTAGTATAAATAGAGGGGGAGGGGTGGCATTCCTCCTCTTGAAGGTTTTAGAGGTTTTGTGCTCCTTTGAGTTTCCCACTTTGTTGTGAGGCTTTGTAAACCTCCCTTCCAGAAATGAAAGTTTAAATTCCAAGTCTGAATTTATTTTGTGCATTTACATTATGCTTTGAATTCAGCATTTAAATTCAGCACTTACATTCTTGCAATTTACTTTCATGCAAGTTGGATTTGCCTCCCCTCCTTCTACATGCTTTTGGATTTGCCTCCTCTCCTTCTAAATGCTTTTGCTTCTTGTGCTGAGGATGTTGATTGATGGATGATTCTTCTTCAGATCATATCCCAACCATCTAGGCAATCTATGGATGTTTTTCTTGGAAGAAACCGATCTTGTGTTCTTAATTGAATCATTTTTATAGATCGCATTGGTAGGGTTTGTGACTTATGTTTTTGCTTGCTGTTACAAGTGGGAAGCTATTCGAAGATCATCTTGATCATCAAAACCCCACGAGCAAGCCTTAGGTCGAATTCTTGAGTTCTTGCGTAAACTTGGTGTGTTCTTTCTTCCCGGGCAAAAAGGTCAGAACTTTGACGTCAATCCTTGCGATTGAAGGTTGTAATAAGTTCCTGATATCCCTAGGATCACATCTACCAAGTTTTGTGAGTTTTTGTACAGCCGATCAAAAGATTCCTCGAAATTTGCTTTTAGGTCGTGCTGATTTTTCAGTCTATTCTTCAGCTGTTCTTGAGCCCGGTGCTACCGGCCCTCCTACGGTAGCACCGGCCAGACAGCATAATTGGCTCATTTTAATTGACTCTTTTCATGTGTTTTCTTCCCGGCTTGGTTGGATTATTTTTGGGGGAAAGTTTTTAACTTGCGACCATTCACCCCCCTCTGTTCGACAAAAGGTGAGCATCATGGTTGCTAGAACCCAAGGATCTCAAACCCTAGATCAATTCCTCGAATTGCATCACCATTGAGACATAATTCATGAAATTTGTCGTGTGCCACCGTGAGCTTCTCACTGTCAATTTGTGTATTCTAAAGCTTGGGACCAGTGCTATTTGCTTTGCCGTTACAAGATCTTCACCGTGCGCACGTTGGTTTCATCGAAGTGCCTGAGCGTTGTCGCATTGTCGGACTGAAGCCGCCACCATTTCTATCATCATTGCCATTGTTCCAAATCGTCGGCGAGGATTTGGTTCATGTCATTATCTGCATGGTGATGACAGCTTCTTGAAGGTGGTCTCCTTGGTCGCCAGCGGCGACCATAGGGCCTAGCGCCACCGTCAGTGATGTGGCCATGATGCGAGCTTAACACGTGTCATGGTGACTCAGCATGGCTGACTTGTGGGGCCCACATGTCAGTCTCTGCAGGGTTTTATTTTTCAAAAATAAATAAAAAAATTAAAATTGGTTGATGACGTCAGCAATTATGTCATAAATAAGTTTTTCTTTAGAAAAAATAATTCCAGAATTTTGGTATTTTTCTTTTCTATATTTTTCTTTATTTTGAATCTTTCGATAGCTCGTTCACCATCATACGAGCTTAGATTGAGTTGATTCAAATTTCTAAATTCAAGATCTAATTTATAGTGAATTGTTTTATGATTTTTGGATATTTTTTGCCTCTAGTTTGTATTAATTTGGTATTTGTCTCTCGTTTCACACAGACGTTGAAGTGTCGGGAGCGTTCAAGGGTGAAATGTTGACTCAAGCTCAAGGTATAGATTAAGATCAAGAATTATTCTAAGGCATTTATGATTTGATCATGTTGAACCTAGCTTTACAAATGCTATATTGTTTTAATCTATTGCATGTCATTTTATGTTAAAGTGTTTTCCAAAGAATTTGGGATTTAGCTAGTCAACCCAATTGGATTATACCTACCTTGTCATTTTTATGCCATGATTATTTGTCACCCTAGGATGGATAATCATTAGCTGGTTGCTATTA
Organism: Otatea glauca; assembly: GCA_036346275.1. Classification (NCBI taxonomy): domain Eukaryota; kingdom Viridiplantae; phylum Streptophyta; class Magnoliopsida; order Poales; family Poaceae; genus Otatea; species Otatea glauca. Next base: position 24,269,929 of record CM070716.1, read on the forward strand.
GATTCCAACGTGAGTTGGTACATCATGTGTAGTTTGCTTTGCCATGCCACATAAAACTGATGTCCTGTGTGTCATGTATTGTCACACAATGATGTTGAATCGTTGATGCCATGTGTTGCACAATAATCAAATTAGGTGGTAAATGATTTAGACTTAGGCAAGTGGCTGTGAGCCATGATGGGCCTCTGTGGCATTGGGTTGGTATATTGCTGTGTGAGTAAAAGTGAGACAGACACTATGAGTTATTGGAAGTCTTGTCTTGGATTAAGGACTTAACCTTGCAATCCATTGAATTGGGCTAATCATGAAACCACATGTCTGTTATGGACCAAACCTAAGTCAGTAAGTTACCGAGTCTTGACATGTGACGCCTCAAGTGGAAGACCAAACTGTGTTTGTGGTCTGGGGAAGGTGTGTCGCTGTAGCCACACATCTCAAACAAGTATTGTTCTTAGTCTAACGGTAAGTCCCTCCTATTCTTCTACTCTGTGTGAGGGAAGGAATAGTAGCTCAGACTTATCAGGAGGGTTTATGTTTGGATAAAGTTTCTGAAAGTTTTCGTTATGATCTTCTTAGCCACACGTCAATAGGTACATGTCATTGCATTGCATTATAAGTTTGATCATATCTTGTGGGTAAAGTGTATAACCTCTGCAGAGTGTAAATCTATTTGGATAGTCGTGTCCCCAGTTATGGACATTGCTCGGGAATTTCAGTCAAGGGTTAGATTTTATAAAATGAGAACTAGGAAAGGGAGGCTGTGTGCCATTTGTAATATTGGAAGTTGGTTTAGGCGGTGTGCTAGTTTATTCTTGAGAAATATCTTAAGGTTATTTATTATTGTTATTGTTTTACTGTTATTTTAATCTATTATTGTACTCAATTGTAAATGCTACTTTATTGCAAAATAACCAAATTAGCTATTCATTTGGAATAAGCCTTGCATATAGTTATATTAGACTTGAATTTTGTGCACAACTTGTTGAGTGCTTTATGTACTCACCCTGCCACAATAAAATCATTAGTTGAAGTAGAGTCGACATCTTTAGAGGAGTACTAGGAGGAGGTGAGTTACTCGGAGCGAACCTTGTCGATTGTTTGTAGCATATTCGGGTCCCGACAGAGGACAATCTATGGCCGAGTATCTGAATAAGTTCACTCAGCTTGCTAGTTATGCACCTGAAGTTGTTGCCACCAACAAAGCAAGACAATCTCGTTTCCTAAAGGGATTGAACTCTGGATTTTTTCAATAAAGCACTTGTTCTTGAAGATAAGCACAAGGAGCTGGGTGACAACCATAAGCGTAGAATGGCTCAGCAACGAGCCATTAAGGAAGTCATAAGAATCAACAGAGGTTGAGAGTTGCACCCTAGCAGTTTGCAAGGTTTCAGCCTCAAGCATTGTTCAAGACCCCGTCCCTAGCACCTCATCCATCTAGTCAAAGCTTCTAGACCCTTGTTCAGGCAAATGCTATACCAGGAGGAAATCAATAGTCCACAGTCAATCGTTGTTTTAGTGACCAAGAGCCAGGACATTTTTCCATTAACTGTCCCTAGAAAGGAGGTGTTACGCATGTCCATTTCAACCTCGGATCTACATAAGCGAAGGCGCCAGTGCCAGGAGTCAACAATGGAGTGTTTCAAGCTGTAGCTCAAGTCGGAGGTACACCACAGTTAATAGTTACAGGTCATGTCAACCACATCACCGCAGATGGAGCTCAAGATGTGCCAGATGTTGTCTCGTGTAAGTTCTTGGTTAACTTAGTACCCGCAATAGTTTTATTTGACTCTAGTGCTTCGTATTCATTTGTTTCTCGAGTTTTTGCTATTGACAATGATTTGGATGTTATGAGCATTAAGTGTACCCTGTTAGTCGAATTCTTTGGATTATAACTTAGATCTAAGCTCAGTTGTTTGGCAGTTAAGTTTTTTATTGACGAGATTTAGTTTTTGGAAAATCCCATCATATTGGATACTCAAACTCTGGATGTTATCCTCGGAATGGATTGGTTATTAAAGCATCTGGCTGACCTAGATTATGGTCGAAGAGCTATGTCTGTTGACGCACAAAAGATAAGAAAGTGAAGTTTAAGCCACTACAATTCGTGATGGGGTACACCACAGTTAATAGTGATAGGTCATGTCAACCACATCACCGCAGATGTAACACCCCGGCATCTATCATGCCCGAATGCTACCAAACATAGAAACTACAACAGTTAAATATCCCAAAACAAGCTAAATTCCAGCAAGGTTACCAATTGCTAATACCGAAAATTCAATGACATAACATCATTTTTATCATGAATCTAGCAACGTAAATATCCTGGCAAGTAATATCAGTATATAAAGCATCTAAAGAAGCAATGAACATAAATGTAACATCCACAAAATCTCATACTAACAGTTCCAATCTCACTACAAAAAAAACGAACCCAACGAGAGATTTAAGCACTCCAATTGACCATTTAACAAGTTTCATGGCCTTTACTTATATCCAAGAATTCAAATCGTAACTTATAACATTGCCTAAAGTGAAATGCTACGTGAGGAGGTGTAGCTAATCCCTTATCCCGCATGCCGACTTTTTGGTACCTAAAAAAAAAACACAAGAGTGAGTTTAAAACTCAGCAAGCATAATGAAATGAGTGAAAGAATCATTTAGCAGCAACAACAACATATTCATCATTTTCATATTCATAATATCGTTAACAATTCGTACTCATCTCTTTGAATAAGATGCAATGCCATGCGATGCACATGTCCTCTCAAAGGCGTATACCGGTATAGCTGAGTGCACACCCGTCGGTGTGCACCCTCTTCCCCCTTCCATCCCGTAGATGGAGGGTGCCTACTCCTCGCTTCCATTCGCCACGGTGAAGGAAATCACGATGTAGGACTTACTCTATGGCTCTTCGGATTAGTCATAACTTTCTCACCGGTTTTATCGGACTAGTTAGGACTTTCTCACCGCCCTGGCCAGATTTCATGCCATGAATGCAACATGTACTAGTAACCCAAAACAACATGTACAACAATTTTATGTCATCTTGGCATAGCATTACTATGAATCAAGTCATCATATCCTGGTTAACATTAGACATAGCAAATTAATCTATCAGTTACTCGTTCATCACATAAGCATCAACATAACAAACCACTCATCAACTAGTCCATGGCACACACAAAGATCTCTAACAATTTCCTACCACACACTACCCATTCCAAAACACTTGCCTTAACCACGAGGAGCGGAGTGGCGCAAGGTTGAGGCCACTCCTGAAGTCACACCACCTGAAAATAAATTGCATACATCTCAACACAATGCAATCACAGCACATGCAATAAGTTTAGCGACATCGAACTTACGCCCTACTCCAATTTTATTCCTTTCGCTCAATGAACAAAACCGCCCTTTGTTGTCCCGATGGTCTAAAGGTTATAAGTTCCACCCTTATAAACCAAACCTCAGGGACCAAGAACTTTATGAAACTACTAAAAATTACCCACTAAAAACATGTTAACCAATTCTCTCAAATAAAACATTTAGCCTTTCATCTTTAGCCCTGAAACCCAATCTGCTACCACACTGGACAGCAGACTTCAAAATAGCATAACTAATTTTATACAATTCCAAATGAAGTAAAGGATAACATTTCTGAAATCTACAGGCAATTTCCTAACTTAATCTGGTCATTAAAAAATTTAATTCAACATCTAGATAGCCCTACTCTTCAGTTTTCCGCAACTGCTGCCAGAAGAGACAGATTCTGGACAGTAGTCACTAAAACAGCCATAACTTTTGAACTACCCAACCAAATTTCATGATCTTGGTCTCTAAATAAACTTAAGACGATTATCTACAACATTTCCAACAGCCAACCCCTCTGAAAACGACTGAAACTATTTTTAATCTCTGCCCTAAGATTCAGATCAGCACTGCTCGAACCCAGATCTCGACCCACAATACAAATTCTCCCCAAACCAATCTAATCACTGCACAAAAACCTGAAATTCTATCAATTAAATCACCAAAACAGATCCACAAAATAACTCAAACCTGAATGGGGGACGCCAGGAGGGAGGAGGGGCGTCGGGAGGGATCACTCGGAAGGGGAGGGGTGCAAGAAGAGGAGGGGCGCAGGGAAAGGAGAGGCTGAAGAGGAACGCGGTATGCTACGCTAGCACAAAAAAAATTCTACCGCGAAACCAGAAAGCTACTCGCAAGAAGGGGATCATAGATAAGATTACCACTAGACGCGCGATTGCGGAATCCTTCGCGTCGATGTAGTGGATCGTTCGCGCCGCGATCGTTGCGTTGATGTAGTGGATCGTCCTCGCCTTACCGTGGATCGTCCTCCCACGCCGCAGCCGCAGCAGCGTCACCGCAGATAGTCCACACGCCCGAGAGATGGAACGCTGCGTGCGCCGTGTGCAAGCACCGGTCGCTCGGCAGGGCAGCAAGAGGAGTAGGCTAGGGTTTCGAGTGAATCACTCCTAAACCGTGGGAAAGCACACCCTGCACCCTCCCTCCTCCCCTCCTTATATAGCCACGAGATGAAACCCTAAACTAGGGCCCATCAGCGTGCTAAGCTCACGAGGTTCATTAATTACGGATCCAATCCAAATTAATGCGTCCCAACCCATTAAGTGTGTGACCCTGCAGGTTCACATACGTTTGGACATGGATTCGGAAAACTTCTTTTCAATCCAATAGTTGGTAGTGGCTTCTTGCAAAGTATGCCAACTCCCTAACATACTATGATCAAATCGGATAGAACCTATCAAAAGTACTCGTGTAATAATCCCTTTGCCAAGTATATGAAGATTGATCTCAAGGCGAGAAGCATGTCATCCTTTGATGATTCAATCCATCTCTCGTATCCGTGATATATTAATAAGTTGTGATTGACTCCTCAATCACGGCATGGCCATGCACTTCCTTAATCATATCACACGAGTGGCCTTGTCATATATCTCCGTTTCATTGGAGTGGCAAATTCCATCTTGACTGCTTACTTCCCTCTGCACGTTTCATAGTAAACATGAAAGCTACCTTTATAACTATCCGGTTAGGAAGTAGTGTTTGATAGCCCCAAGGAAAACTATTACACATGTAGGGAATATGACAATCTCGTGTCTAAGGATCATATATCTACTAGGTATGAGATACGCGATGACACATAAGAATGAAACATTCTCGCGTTGTCCCATTATGGTCTATCTAACCCATGTTCTTCAACATGCGTCCACAATGTATAGATGATATCTCCATATCCCATGATCTATGAAGCATGATCATCGATCACTACATGTGCCTTGATCTATTCATCGTTGTCCTATACGATGATATCCGATCGAGATATTTATCAATTACATCATTAAGTAAAGAGCTTCATAAGCAAGTCACATACTTGTTGATCAATACAATGATATACATTCATTGGACCAATAATCATATTATTATTCATAAACATAGTCATGTTACAATCATCTAAATGATTGCCTCAAGGGCATAACACTAACAGAGGCGCAGGGAGGGGAGGGGGCTGCTGGAAGGGGAGGGGGTGGCTGCAAGGGGAGGTAGGGTGGCTTGGGGTGGGGGGAAGGGGAGAGTAGGCTAGGGTTAGGGAAACCCCCTATAAGCCATGACGCTCCACTTACAGCCCAGAATCAGCCCACACCAACCCAAATCTCTCTCGGAGGCCCAAAGATAGCCCTCAAGACCCACACTAACCCTAAAACAGCCCACCGCCGCTCGAGTTAAAATTATTTTTTTAGATATTACATTCTTCCCCCCTTAACAGGATTCGATCCCGAATGTGGGCATGCCACTAAGCGACAAATAAAACAAGGGAATGAATCTCATCACATACCTGAAGTGAACAACTGAGGATACTTCTCACGCATGTGAGACTCCAACTCCTAAGTTGCTTCCCAATCATACAGAAGCGACCAAATCACTATAACATACTTTGACGCTTAATGCTTCAATACCGCTTTGACTCCCCCAAATTTCCACCCTAGGAAGGACTCAAAGGCAAGGTGCCTAGGGTCAGCAACCAACAACTCTACAAAAACCTCGCGATCGAGATTCTGCAAGATTTTTCTTAATAAAGATACACGTTGCATTCCACACAAGAATTTAGAATGATCCAAACGATGGGTCCCTTTCTCAAAATCATACGCTGACATGAACCTACAGGTTCCAAACTGGTACCCCCCGGAACCAAATCAAAGATTTCTGTCTCTCTCAATTTTTTAATCTTTTAACCAAAGGATCATTACCATCGAAAAGAAACTCCCACTATGGCACATTTTTTTTCCACCACAAATTCGCAATATAAAAATTTTACTCTATCTTTTTGTACGCCTACCATGCTCCGAAGGACAACTACCCAAGAAATAAAAAAAAAGATCACAACAGAACCATTCACTTTTGAATATTATAACAATAGCTACATCCAACGTCACCAAATATTCTGACACACTACCGAAATGGAAAATTAATTACACCTAGCTTCCTAGTGGTCAACTTTTAAAGCTTAAACAAGCTCCAAACTGAGACATGCGAAAACCCCCATTACTCACTACTCAAAAACCATCAAGGATCACAAATAACAAAGGCTAGGATCTTGGGTTGTTAGCAACCCACGCTTGGCTTCTATTTCCATAATGGTCTCGCCCCACATTCTTTCACTCAACGAACAAGGACAAAGAATACAAACCCATCAGACTTCAACAAAATTTCATGATCATTCCGTTTCTTTTCCCATGCCAAAACGAAAATGAAATCTCGATTCTCTTTATCAATATAAACCACTTCATCACCTTAAAACCAAGGCGCTGAAATTCACATAGGGAGAAAAAATCAATTTAAAAGAGAAACGCTGCATAAATCTTTTGTGGATGCATATCACTTTTACCAGAACAAATCATCTCTTTTACCAAAGCAAATCATTTCAAAAAGAGAAAGAAAACCGATCATGGAATCAAACCACTTCCACACAACCATCATATTTTCTCTCATGAGAAAGTGAAACACATTTCCCAATAGAAAACCACTTCACCACGCATATTTTAAATAAATATAACTCTAGTTGAACTAGAGATACAAACATTTTCAATTAGAACTTTCAAACATTACATTGGTTCGGTTATTTGCTTTAGCGATAATACCAAAATGGCTTAATTTGTACGCTAAAGAGCGCAATCTAGTCATACAACTTTAAAGATGAATTCCACAATCATATCTTAAGCTGGAGCTCTTAGCAAAGATAGATGAATGGCGTTGATCAATGAAATAAATCATTTCAAAAACCATCAACAGATCACTTCATAATTATTCTCTATTTCATTCTCATTTTGAAACCTCAAAGTTAACTCTGTAGTTTGGCAACATTAACTCTAATCTGAGGAAGATCTAATGCACATAATATAGAATGCCTTAGCAAAAGACATTCATCCAAAAGACTATATGAACAATTTAATTCATACCTTTAAAAGAGGATTCAACTCCAATCCTACCATCCCTAGTATTCTAATACGCTTACCCTTAAAGGTTTTAACATTCACAATTTACAGTTAAGAAACCCCATCGGACTAAGCATAATTCACAAAATCAATTCTTCCTTTAATTACATTCTCTAGTAATTATAACTAAAATTTATGATGCATATCATAACACATCAAACCATGTCTACCTCATCATGATCATCAAAGAGAAAGATGTCAATATTTTTAGCACATTCAACTCGATAGTTAATTCAAAGACAAGATAGTGCATCAACATTTTCTTTTGTTCTACAAACCACAACAAGTCATCAATCACACACCTTCCTATACCAAGTTTAAGACATATCTTTTCAACAAAAGTTTCAACATAATCAACATAAAAATTTCATACAACCCATAAGTTGACATCTCAATAAAAGAAAAACTTATTTGATCAATTAATGACTCAACAATTAAATATTATCTTTACGCAACATATATCATAAGAATGGATTTAAGATAGTCATTTGCTAAGGGTAAAATCAAACGCTATGACAATCATTCTATGTTTCCTCATTCTTTGATGACAACATGGATTAATCATTCCATTGATACATTAAAAAATTATCACTTAGCAACAAAGTCCAACAAACTCCAAAGACTTTACACCATCACATTGTCCTAAAACTTCATCAAATAGAAAATTCTATACATTTTCAATCGCGATTTGTATTAGCATCAAGGGAACATGATTTCATATTTCCAATTATTTTAATAATTCGCAGCGACACATAAAATGACTCTAATCAATATTCACTTTATGGCCATCTACTAACACAATTAAATGTCTCTACCAACAGCTTATATTAGAATGTCTTTTAACAACTACCAAATTTACTTTAACAATAACAGTAGATTACATCATTTCAATGTTCTAACTACACATCAAAGTTTAAAGTTTTAAACATTCTCATTGGTCACATACCCTAGAAATAACAGGGTGTGACCCAATTTTTTTTTAAGTAAAGCAACGATTCTCAAGCATGGACAAGAACACATTTAATCATTACTCACTATAGCATAATCCATGATAGTAGAGGGTTATTTAGTTTTAAATGGAAGATAACAACTACAATTAATTGATTCAACTCACAAGTTAATAAAGAAAAACTTCATTCTATAAGTTGCACAAATACATTCTATATAACATGCTAAACAATACTTCTTACTACTGACAAATTAGCTTAGTCACATGATTACTTACTTTATTTACATCATTTTTTTAGGAAACCCAACCATATTTCACAACGGAACTCGACTATTAAATCACAAGATGACAAGACCAAACTTTGACATGCAAAAGCACTTCAAGACAAATCTCAAAATTTAAAACTTCCACGAAAGAAGATGGTTGCAAGGGTATTCTTTTTCACCAAAAGAAAAACCAAGCGATCATCTACTCCATTTTCTAATAAAGGTAGAAAGCATAAACCCTTAGAACTTAAGTTCTGCTAAAAAACAGCAACTTCTTTTAAGCGCGGAAACCGATATACACATACAAAAGGCAAAAATTCTTTTTTTTTGACGAAAAACAACCAACATTAACCAATAAAGCCAATTGCTAGAACGGTAGTAATAACAACCGATAAAGACTCATTCACTAAACACTTTCTCTTTGTCTCCGACCATTGAAGATATAATGAAAGCAACCTTCTCAACAAACTCTCCGATCTAAGACATACATAGACAACAACTCTCCCATACGAGGGGTTCCTAAACCTTAGGTGGTGGCTCTACCCAACCACACCCACAACTAAGGCCTCTACCACGACCACGCAGACAACCATGGCCTCTACCACGACCACGCAGACAACCACTGAAACCCTTCAGCACATCTAATTCACATAATCACATTCCTTCAAGCCACTCAATCATAATCATAGCAATATACATCATCATAACACCATCATGTTCAACACATATAAATCATCAAATCTCAAATAAGATATTAAAGCGTAATGCAATGATTACCCATACCCTTTCTACTGTGCATCAGAGTGTGTCAAGTTTTAAATTAGTTAACCAACCTATATCAAATTTTAAGATTAATATCCTATGGCCAAATTTTAAAGAATATATACCTAAGCCAAGTTTCTAATTTCTCAAATCAAAATTTTAGTTCACTCTAGAGTAATTTTCCAATTTCACACCACGGACCTAAAGCGCTCGATACCAATCAGAATAACACCCGGCATCTATCATGCCCGAATGCTACCAAACATAGAAACTACAACAATTAAATATCCCAAAACAAGCTAAATTCCAGCAAGGTTACCAATTGCTAATACCGAAAATTCAAAGAGATAACATCTGTTTTTATCATGAATCTAGCAACGTAAATATCACGGCAAGTAATATCGTATATAAAGCATCTAAAGAAGCAATGAACATAAATGTAACATCCACAAAATCTCATACTAACAGTTCCAATCTCACTACAAAAAAACGAACCCAACGAGAGATTTAAGCACTCCAATTGACCATTTAACAAGTTTCATGGCCTTTACTTATATCCAAGAATTCAAATCGTAACTTATAACATTGCCTAAAGTGAAATGCTACATGAGGAGGTGTAGCTAATCCCTTATCCCGCATGCCGACTTTTTGGTACCTAAAAACAACATTAAACACAAGAGTGAGTTTAAAACTCAGCAAGCATAATGAAATGAGTGAAAGAATCATTTAGCAAACAACAACAACATATTCATCATTTTCATATTCATAATATCGTTAACAATTGTACTCATCTCCTTGAATAAGATGCAATGCCATGCGATGCACATGTCCTCTCAAAGGCGATATCGGTATAGTGAGTGCACACCGTCGGTGTGCACCCTCTTCCCCTTCCATCCCGTAGATGGAGGGTGCCTACTCCTCGCTTCCATTCGCCACGGTGAAGGAAATCACGATGTAGGACTTACTCTATGGCTCTTCGGATTAGTCATAACTTTCTCACCGGCTTTACCGGACTAGTTAGGACTTTCTCACCGTCCTGGCCAGATTTCATGCCATGAATGCAACATGTACTAGTAACCCAAAACAACATGTACAACAATTTTATGTCATCTTGGCATAGCATTACTATGAATCAAGTCATCATATCCTGGTTAACATTAGACATAGCAAATTAATCTATCAGTTACTCGTTCATCACATAAGCATCAACATAACAAACCACTCATCAACTAGTCCATGGCACACACAGCATCTCTAACAATTTCCTACCACACACTACCCATTCCAAAACACTTGCCTTAACCACGAGGAGCGAAGTGGCGCAAGGTTGAGGCCACTCCTGAAGTCACACCACCTGAAAATAAATTGCATACATCTCAACACAATGCAATCACAGCACATGCAATAAGTTTAGCGACATCGAACTTACGCCCTACTCCAATTTTATTCCTTTCTCGCTCAAATGAACAAAACCGCCCTTTGTTGTCCCGATGGTCTAAAGGTTATAAGTTCCACCCTTATAAACCAAACCTCAGGGACCAAGAACTTTATGAAACTACTAAAAATTACCCACTAAAAACATGTTAACCAATTCTCTCAAATAAAACATTTAGCCTTTCATCTTTAGCCCTGAAACTCAATCTGCTACCACACTGGACAGCAGACTTCAAAATAGCATAACTAATTTTATACAATTCCAAATGAAGTAAAGGATAACATTTCTGAAATCTACAGGAAATTTACTAACTTAATCTGGTCATTAGAAAATTTAATTCAATATCTAGATAGCCCTACTCTTCAGTTTTCCGCGACTGCTGCCAGAAGAGATAGATTCTGGACAGTAGTCACTAAAACAGCCATAACTTTTGAACTACCCAACCAAATTTCATGATCTTGGTCTCTAAATAAACTTAAGACGATTATCTACAACTTTTCCAACAGCCAACCCCTCTGAAAATGACTGGAACTATTTTTAATCTCTGCCCTAAGATTCAGATCAGCACTGCTCGAACCCAGATCTCGCCCCACAATACAAATTCTCCCCAAACCAATCTAATCACTGCACAAAAACCTGAAATTCTATCAATTAAATCACCAAAACAGATCCACAAAATAACTCAAACCTGAATGGGGGACGCCAGGAGGGAGGAGGGGCGTCGGGAGGGAGCACTCGGAAGGGGAGGGGTGCAAGAAGAGGAGGGGCGCAGGGAAAGGAGAGGCGCAGGGAGGAGAGGGGGCTGCTGGAAGGGGAGGGGGTGGCTGCAAGGGGAGGTAGGGTGGCTTAGGGGGGGAAGGGGAGAGTCGGCTAGGGTTAGGGAAACCCCCTATGGGCCATGACGCTCCACCTACAGCCCAGAATCAGCCCACACCAACCCAAATCTCTCTCGGAGGCCCAAATATAGCCCTCAAGACCCACACTAACCCTAAAACAGCCCACCGTCGCTCGAGTTAAAATTTTTTTTTAGATATTACAGCAGATGGAGCTCAAGATGTGCCAGATGTTGTCTCGTGTAAGTTCTTGCTTAACTTAGTACCCGCAATAGTTTTATTTGACTCCAGAGCTTCGTATTCATTTGTTTCTCGAATTTTTGCTATTGAAATTGATTTGGATGTTATGAGCCTTAAATGTACCCTATTAGTCAAATTCTTTGGATTATAACTTAGATCTAACCTCAGTTGTTTGGCAGTTAAGTTTTTATTGATGAGATTTAGTTTTTGGAAAATCTCATCATATTGGATACTCAAACTCTGGATGTTATCCTCGAAATGGATTGGTTATTAAAGCATCTGGCTGACCAGATTATGGTCGAAGAGCTGTGTCTGTTGAACGCACAAAAGATAAGAAAGTGAAGTTTAAGCCACTACAATTCGTGATGGTCAGTTGATGGTTAACAGTGTAAAAGTTGTTTGTATTGAAGAAGTGCTTGTGGTCAGAGAGTACATAAAGGTTTTTCTTGAGGATCTACCAAGAATGCCGCTAGATCGGGATGTTGAGTCTGTTATTGACTTAGTACCTAGTATAGCCCCGGTAGCATAGAGACCATATTGAATGCCTGCTAATGAGTTAGCAAAAATGAAGAAGCAAATTGGATAGCTACTAGATGAATGTTTTGTGAGACCAGGTTCGTCGCAGTAGGGAGCGCTAGTCCTGTTTATCAAAAAGAAGGACAAAAGCATGAGAATGTGTATTGATTACCGTTCGCTTAATAAAGTGATGATCAAGAATAAGTATCCTCTTCCTAGGATCGATTTTTTATTTGATCAAATGAGAGGAGCCAGATTGTTCTCTAAAATTGATCTGCAATCATGATAGCACTAGTTGAAGATTAGTGTTGGGATGTGCTTAAGGCTGCATTTTCAATGCGGTATAGACATTATAAGTTCACAGTCATGTCTTTTGAATTGACTAATGCCCCTGCTTATTTCATGAATATGATGAATAACATTTTCATGGAATATCAGGAAAGTTTGTTATCACATTTATTGATGATATACTTGTCTACTCTAAGATTGAAGAGTGCACGTAGAGCATTTCAGGTTAGTACTCAAAGGCTTTGAGAGTATGAGTTGTATTCTAAATTCAGCAAAGTGTGACTTTTCGAATAAGGAGGTGGAATTCCTTGGCCTTGTGATAAATGCCAAAGGAGTTGTTGTCGACCCAAGCAAAGTTGAAGTTGTGTCGCGTTGGGAGCAACCGAAGTCAGTTACTTAGATTCATAGTTTTCTTGGAATGACATGATGCTATCATTGATTATAGAAGGATTTTCAATAATTGCCTAACTGCTCACGTAGTTGTTAAAGAAAGAGAAAAAGTTTACTTGGTCACTAGAGTGTGAAATGATTTTTCAAGAGTTGAAGAAGCGTTTGACGTCAGCGCCAATGTTGGAGTTTCCAGATATTCAAAGTAGTTTTGTGTTAAGGACTTGGTTGTGTGTTGATGCAAAGATGAAAGGTTGTTGCTTATGCTTCGAGGCAATTAAGGCTGCATGAAGAGAATTATCTGACGCATGATTTTGAGTTAGCTGCTACAGTGCACACTTTGAAGTTTTGGCATCGTTATCTCGTTGGTAATCATAGTGATATATATATGGACTACAAGAGTTTAAAGTACATTTTCACACAATCAGGGCCATGCTTGGGGGGCTTTAAGCTAGCTTCAGCTTTCGAAAAGCCAGTAAGCCCTCCAAACAGCTCAGTAAGCAAATTTTGGCATAAGCTAGAAGCCATATATAATTAGCAAATGTCAAAAGTTGAAAGCTAGGCTGGACCTGCTTTTGCAATTTATTGTTTAGAGAAATTAGCTATTTGTCAAATGGTCTCTTATAAAAAGCTACAACAGCTTTTTAGCCCAAAAAGCCGAAAAGCAGCTTTTTGGAAAAGCTACAGCTCCCCAAATAGGCCCTAGATCTCAATATAAGACAACGACGATGGTTGGAGTTGATAAAGGATTATGATGTCAGAATTCACTATCATCCCAGAAAAACTAATGTGGTAGCATATGCTAGTTCAGCAGAGTCAGCCTGAGTTACATGAAGAGTTTCAGAAGCTAAAATTAGAAGTGATTTCATAAGATTCCAAGCTACATTGAAGGTCAAGCTGACTTTAAATGATCAAATCCGTTAAAGTCAAAAGGAAGATGCTAGGATCAGAAGCATTAAGTCCGAAATGGAGTAAGGCAAAGCTAAATATTTCTCTTTGGATGATCAAGATACTATCTGATTAAAGAGTCAAATTTGTGTGCCAAATTAGAAGGATTTGAAATAGATGATTCTTGAGGAAGCTCATGATATTCCAAGTACTTAATTTACCTAGAAAGTGCTAAGATATATCAGGATCTTAAGGAAATATTTTGGTGACCCACTATGAAACATGAAGTTGATGAGTATGTTGCTTTGTGTGATGTGTCAAAAAGTAAAAGCAATTCATGAATGTCCAGTTGGTTTATTATAGCAGCTCAAAATTATAGAATGGAAATAGGATGAAATTGGAATGTACTTTATTACTGGTTTGCCTAGTACTCAATCTGGTTATGATTCTATATGAGTCATAGTGGCTCGTTTGACAAAAGTTGTCCATTTTATACCAGTTAAGACTACTTATATCGGAGATCGCCTAGCAGAGCTATATATATCAAGGATTGTTTGTTTGCATGGAGTACCAAATAAGATAGTGCTAGATAGAGGTTCTTGGTTTACCTTGATATTCTAGAATATGCTGCATGAAGTAATAGGAACTCGTTTTGAATTTCAGTACAGCGTATCATCTTTAGACAAATGGTGAAACTGAAACAATGAATCTGATTTTCATGGATATGTTAAGAGCCTGTGCTCTAACTCATGCTGCTACTTGGTATAAGAGTTTGTCATATGCGGAGTTCAGTTACAATAACATTTATCAGGCCAGTTTGTAGATGTAACCATTTGATGCGTGTATGGTCATTCTTGTCATACTCTGTTGAATTGGAGTGAGACAGGAGTGCATCTTGTCTTTGGGCTAGAGATTCTCAAGGAAGTAGAGGAGCAGATTGCAATGATCAAACAAAGGTTAAAGATAGCTTATCAATGAAGAAGAGCAATGCTGATAATCGCAATCAAAGGTTGAGTTTCAAGCTAGAGGATTTTTTTTATCTTAGAGTCACTGCTCTCAAAGGAGTTAGAAGATTGCATGCCAAATGAAAGCTTGCCCCAATATTTGTTGGTCCGTTTAGAATCTTGAAGCACAGAGGATAAGTTGCTTATAAGTTGGAGGTTCCTCAGTCGTTGGCAGGAGTGCATGATGTTTTTCATGTCTCTCATCTCAAGAAGTTTCTTCGAGTGCCAGTAGAGCAAACACTGTTGGAGTAGATTTAGTTGCAAGAGGATCTCACATACAATGAGCAACCAATCAAGATTTTAGATGTTGATGATTGTCAGATCAGCAGTAAGTCAGTTCGTTTTTATAGAGTGGAGCAATTACTCCGAGAGTGGTGACATGGGAGCATGAAGAGGATCTAAAGTCTAAGTTCTGCAGCCTGTTCTTTAGTCGATTCGAGTCTCGAGGTCAAGATTCATTAATAGGGAGGTTTGTAACATCCCAATTTTTGTCTCTTTCAAAAAAATTTGTGTAGTTTAGCCCTATAAAAATTTCACGATTTTATTTGGTAATTAAATCTTAATGTGGGACTTTCATAAGTCAAAAATAATTTCATATGATTAATTCTGAAGTGAACAATTGCCAAAATTATTTTATTTGGGTTCTTTATGATTGGAAGTATTTTCTATAATTTTTTGGGAATTTTTCGAGTGTATTGCCATTTATTTGGAGCTCTTTCACATTTTTTGTATTTTTTAAAAAGGAAAGCTATGTTAAAATATTGGAAATCACTACTACAGAATGGTACAACACTATCGCTTCATCTAGGTCGGTTAATAACTTTTCAAAAAAAAAACTATTGTGATAGATGATTCGGCGAGGGTTTAATAATTGGTGGGGAATCATCACAATAGGTTTTTAGGTTAGAACCGATTATGACGTAGTATTGGGCACATCACAATCGGTTATCAGGTGAGAATCGATTGTGATGTATACGTGTACATCACAATCAGTTACATCACAATCGGTTCAAACATGAGGATTGATTGTGATGTGCCATCGTACTTCACAATCGGTTCTAAGCTCAGAATTGATTGTGATGTGCCTCGCTAGGCTATATAACCTTCAGGCTGAACTCTCCTCTGTTGTTGTTCTAGAGGCAAAAAAACGCTGCCGCCCCAAAAAACACAACAAACTCTGGTTGGAAGTAATACATGGGTGAGAAATTATGAAATCATCGAGGATGGGTGTTAAGAGGGTAAAGTTGAAGGCCTAGCTTGAGGAGATTTCCCCTCAATTTTTTCTCATTTGTAGTTTTCTTTAAAAGGTGAGCATTCCTCCCCTTAAATTTTGGACTAGGTAATTCTATATTGATTTGGCGAATGTGTTACATGTCATTATTGTTATTGTAATATGATCAATGTTAGTGTTTAGGTTGCGTAAACTACTTCTCCCGTTCAAGCGTGCTAAGTTTATAAATATGCTGAAATGGCATATTTATAAACAAGTAGTCTTGAATTGTCCACGTTTTTTTGGACAATTCAAGGATATGTGGTTCATGCAAGTTCCTAAGCTGTTGTACAACTTTAGAGAAAATTAATTTCAGTAGCATCTCCCTGGTGTTCTCCGGATACACACCCTCTTGACTTGGTGTTGAAACGTGTATTTGGAGAACAGTAGGGTGATGCTGCCAAAATTTTCCCTGGAGTTGTACAACAACTTAGGAACATACCCGAAACACATATCCTCGAATGGGATTAGGACCTAACCTAATTAGAGATTAGGAGTCATCGTTGGTACGTACTTAGTTGGTCAACAGATAGACATTTGTTTAAGATCATTCAATTCCTCAACTTTGCTAATGCTTCCACCCTTATTTTCTTTTAATTGAAGTCAAAAGAATTGCAAGCTTACTGCATTAGGTAATTCGATATCATTGTTGATGTTTGAAATGTATGTCTCCTAACTAGGGAATTGAAAGCTCTTAACTAGGGAAGAAGGTATGAGGAGTAAAATTATATATCTTGGAACATGTTCTCTATTTTGCAAAGGTAATTAAATGATGTCTCAATATTTGAAATAGTTAGTTGTCGCTCCATTTTTTTCTTAAGTTATTGTGCGTAGTCTAATTGCAGATGGACCGTGAAGAATGGATGTATCAGAAAAGCCATGTAAGTGCTGAATTTCAGAAGAGTTTAAAAAAATTACAGAAGAAGGCATGGTGAAGAGGGGTGTAAACTTCATGTATTGTCCTTGCTTTGATTACACCAATCTCAGGTGATTTAACAAATCAGCTCAAAATGAAAACCACTTGATTTGATGTGGCTTTGTGAAGAATTACACATGTTGGATCCATCATGAGGAGACAAGTGGTACCCCTCCAGTATGCAATGAAGACATGCTGGAAGTCGATTACCAGTTGCAGCGTGATATGTTTGAGTACGACAATTTAGAGCAAATGTTGCGGGATGTGGAGGGAAATTACACGAAAGAGAGTTTGAAAAATTTTAAAGCTTGATGGAAGAAGATGCCAAACCGTTGTTCTCGGGTCACAAAGTGGAATACACTAAGTTGGGTTCGGTCCTTGTATTGTTCGAACCAAAGGCAAAATACTGTTGGAGAGATACAAGTTTCAATGACTTTTAGTTCTTCTATCGGATATGCTTCCAGAGGAAAACGAGTTGCCAATAAGCATTTATGAAGAGAAGAAGCTACTATATCTTATGGGAAGGGAAATAGAAAGGATACATGCATGTTCGAATGATTGCATCATGTACCGTAACGCGCATAAGGAATTGCATGTTTGTCTAGTTTGTAGTGTACCCTGGTACAAACAAAAATGAGAAGCGTAAGAGCTGAGGCGACGACGGTGAAGAGGTCAATAAAAAGGCACTGACTAAGGTATTGTGGTACTTGCCCATCTGAAGGATCGAAATGGCGATCAGAGGGGGGTAAATGATCCCAAATAAAATTTTCCCCCACTCAAAGTACTCCAAACAATTTCACAATAAAAATATGAAACACCAAAAGATTTTCGTTCAAACAGGTGCTTGTCAGATTCGCACACCCTCCAAAACCTGAACAACTAGACAACTATGTGTACCCCTAGCTTACATGGTTGAGAACCATGAACCATGTTAGGGATGTTTTAATCACAATCCTGGTTGTCAAGTGTCCAAACAAAAACAAATTAATTCAAAGACTTTTTTCTAAAAGAGATAAAGCTAAAAACAACAAAGTCTCTTTTCAGAAAAGTAAAAGCAGATTTTCCAGGAATTGTCCTCAATTGGAGCAGGTGGTTGGTGAGATTATGTTGGTCTAAAATTTTTAGGAATTTCTTTCCCTGTGAGCAGTTGAGTCTTGAAACAGTCCACCAAAAAATCACGTTAAAAAGCTTTATATAATAGACATGAAAAATCAAGTATTACAGATAGTCAGGAACTTCGACCAGAAAGTTTGAGGCTCGGTTTTCACTTCATAGAACTCAAATGGTGCAACCAGAGGACTCACAAATTTTTATAGAGATGGATATATGAGTCACTCACCTTCTCCAATAAGAATCACTCAAAAAGGAGTTTTCTAGATTTTTATAAAAATCAAAGACTGACTGGTGCACGAAGAACAAGTTCTGGACAGAATGACAACTTGATAGAAAACTTGATCTTTAGTCTATCATAGGGTCCAAGAGAAGTGTAAAACCATATAAACACACTCAAGATATCTTAGAACAACACCATTTAGAATTAGGGGAGGCAAATCCAAATTGCGAGAAAGTAAACTGCGAGAATGAAAATGCAGGAAAGTAAATGCTGAATTTAAATTGCGTAAAGTAAAGACATAGTGTAAATGCGCAATTTAAATTCACAATAAGGTAAAGAAAATTTTTGTATTTTCTGGATGGAAGGTTTACAAAGCTTCACTTGATGTGGGCAAAGCTCAAAGAAGCAACTCAAACCTTCAAGGGGGAGGCTACCCCTCCACCCCTATTTATACAACCCTTGGGCCACCTACCACCCTTGGGTGAGCCTCTAAACCCTAGAGCATCCATCAAGGGTTAGGATTAACCCACTCAACAAGCCATGCAAGGGTTCACCCAAAACCAACAACACAAATGGGTTTTCTTGCAAGGTTGTTAGATCGAGGATGCCGACTAGAGGGGGGTGAATAGGCGGCTTTTAAAATTCTCCCTCTTAATGGCTACAAAGCAATTCACCCCTAATTATCCTAATACCAAAACCTTAACAAATATTAATGCGGAAGCGATAAACTATGGTTTTGACAATTAAAGCCTAAAACAACTAGGCTCACTATGTGCACTAACTAATTATATCTCTAATAAGAATAAGCAATTCTAAAGACAAGCAATCAATCAATTTAATTCTATGAATATAAATTGCTTGAACATAAATAGCAAACACAATGCAAGCACAAGAGACACGATACTTTTTACCGTGGTGTTCGGAGACTTGCCGGTCTCCCCTAGTCCACGTTGAGGTTAGCCCAAACGAATTGGACCGGTTCCACGAATTGAGCACCCACCTCGAATCCACTAGAGGTAGCTCCTTTTCCCTCTCGGGTAGGCGAGCTCCAACCTTCACAAACTTTGCCGGGGCTTCTCACAACCTCCGTTGAGAGCTCCCACAAGACGACGTCCTTCACGCCGTCTAGGAGGCGGCAACCTCCAAGAGTAACAAGTCAAGCCCTTCCGCTTGAACCTCACCAAGTGCAACACATGCACAAGGATCCTCCTCAAGTGCAACACATGCACAAGAGGCTATCAATCCACTTCCTAATTGCAACACATGCAATTAGGACTTACTCTTAGCTCAAAAGGCAAATTGGAGAAGGCAACACATGCAATTCACCCCCAAGAACACACACTTGATTTCAGCAACCAGCAAATACCCCCCAAGGCCTCCTTTTATAGCCTCCAAGCCAAAACTAGCCGTTGGGGGCGAAATTTGGAAAAACTCAGCAAATCCGGTGCTACCGCCCTACTGGGACCGGTAGCACCGGCCTTTTTGCCAACGGCTACAAAACTAGCCGTTGCAGGAAAACCGGTAGCACCGGCCAACTGGGAGCGGTGCTACCGCTCGGGCGGTAGCACCGGCCTCAACCCCGGTTGCACCGACCTCAGGCCGAACTCAAAAACACCTCTCTCTGAAAAAATCACACCGGCCAGAGGGGCGGTAGCACCGGACCTTCGGTGCTACCGGCCTACTATGGGCGGTAGCGCTGGACCGCCAGACCGCCCAAAAACATCCCTCTCTGGAAATTCCATACCGGCCAGAGAGACGGTACCACCGGACCTTCGGTGCTACCGGCCAAACTGCGGTAGCACCGGACCACGGTGCTACCGGCCTTACTGGGGCGGTACGACCGGCCTCAGGGAGAAAACACTGTTTTTCACAAAAACTTTTCTCTAAACCATTCAAGAAATATTCTTTGAGCTATGTGAGGATCAACACATGATCACAACACTATGCAAAACACATTTGCACAAGTTAATCACATACTCCAAAGAATCACATTAAGCACAATTTATTTGCAAAACACATATGCAAATAAACCAAGAACTTATGAGATCAATCTTCTTAGCCATGTGATGATCAACACATGATCAAGTCAATTTGCAAACCCTATTCATATGCTTTAGGATCGGAACCCATAATCTCAAGTTCTTTTGCAAAACACATTTGCAAATAACAAATCCAAATAACGAAAACACATTTCGTAAACAACTCAAGATCTATTTGCAAAACGTATTAAGCAAATCAAACTCGAGTCTATGAGATTAATCCCCCTAGCCATGCGAAGGTCAACACAAGACCCAGTCAACTTGCAAACACCCATTGCAAGCCCTACTCACATGCTCTCGGGATTCCGGACTCATAGACCTCGGTTTATTCGCACAACGAACTTGCAAATACACATTAAACCAATTTTATGCTTGAGCATTGTTCTTTGCAACACATGTAAAAACCTAGCTCCAAGCAATACCAAAACATAAGCTCTCTATTTGCAACACATGCAAATCTCTAGCACCATGCAAGCAACCACAACAATTACAAGTGCATGAACTCTCTATTTGCAACACATGCAAATCTCTAACTCCATGCAACCACCTTAAACAAAAATGCTTGAGCTCTCTCCTTTTGCGACACATGCAAAACTTAGCTCCAAGCAAAACCAAATCAAATAAGATTCAAATAAGATGCAAGTATGAGCACCCTTATTTGCAACACATGCAAATACTTAGCTCATACAAAATCCAATGCACACGCTTCACTAATTTGCAACACATGCCAAATGGTTAGCTTCATGCAAACATCAAACAAGAGAGTGAGCTAGAGTGAACCGGATCGAGTTCAACAACACATGATGAAGCTCAAGCTAAAAGACTCAACCCCTCTTAATAGTACGGCACCTAACAAGCAACCCGGTCTCACAACCAAACACCGAGACCGGTAAAAGACTAGGAACACATCCTTAGCCCTAGCTAGTTATACCTTTGCCGCACTTGATCCACTTGGAGCTTTTATGATTTCCAATCATCTTCTCTCCAGGATCACCTCTTCTTCTTCTTCTTGGTCATCAACGCATGATGAACCTTCTCTAGCCCTTCTCTTCACTTCGGGATCACCTCTTGAAGCTCATCAACACATGATGACTTCTTCTTCCCGATTCTTCATCATCTTAGACTTAACCTACTTCACAACTCATGCAAGATGTTAGTCCAACAAACACGGTTGTCTCAATCATCACCGCACTCCATTAACACATAATGGATGCCTCCAAGATCGATTGAGCACAACCCAAACTAATTTGAATGATTAATTGTTGTCTTGAGCACTTTGATGCAACTAATGCTTCATTATACTCAAGAACTTTTCGCTTGTCTTTAATCAACAAGGAAACACCATCAACACATTATGAAGTGTTCTTTGATTGATTGAGAGACAATCGAACTCAATTTAAACTCATTTAAATTGACATGAGCATATAACTACACAAGTCATATATACTCAAAAGATTGTTTCAAGGTCTTGATCCTTTATATTGTATGACAAGAGGACATGGATCAATACAATTGAAACATCAAGTTAAATTATAAACTCCCCCTAGATGTGTGCATTCATGTATATATGAATTAAAAACATAATGCACATATTTGGTCTAAAGCAATGGAAGAGTTCATACTTTAACTTGAATTCTAAGTATGCATTTATATAATAGAATGGATACGAGTGCATACCTTAGGTTTTCCATTTTCCATCTAAGTATGAGATTAATAAGAATAATACTTAATAAAACATGTTAGTCTCATAATGATTAGATTTGTCATTAAACAATGATTAAACATTAATATTAAACCAATCACCAAAACCAATAGAGCTTGAACTTACAATCTCCCCCTTTTTGGTGATTGATGACAAATCCTACATTAATTGCTCATTTGGATGAAAAACAATTTATGAAGGGGTTTTGAAACTTATAGATCGAATATTACAAATAGAATTTCCAAAAAATGCATATCCCCTTATGTCATAAAAATTCAAGCTCTTACCACTTATAAAAATATAAGCTCTAATACCAATATAAGCTCTATATACCACATAACTTAGCTTTAATACCACTTAACTTATATTGCTTAACCAAACCAAGCACTCATATCACTTATAAAGTTTTAACCAATGAGAATCGAGTGCACACATCATTTCCTCCCCCTTAATAGGCATTAAACTCAAAGATCCAAATGAGGGAATTAAGCTCATAATAATTCTTCCTCTTTTGGCATTAAACACCAAAAATGGAAAACCAATCCAAAAGGAGGTTGTACCACTTGAAAATATCGAGGGCTAATCATCACTTGGGAGATCACATGTCAAATTAAAAAGAGTATAGAGCTTTGGCAAGAGAAGTAATTGAACATAATTATTTTAAATGAAATAATTCTCCCCCTCCTTGAAATGAAATCATACGACTATTGCAAGGAATTTTGGTTTTAAAAAATTAAGGCCAATGTTTTTGTAAACTTTTGAAATATGACCTAAAAGAGTAAACCACTTTTAGAAGGAGGCCATATTTAGAGTTAAATCTCAAAAGGATTATTTGAAACACATTCAAATAAAACTCCTCATTTTATTAGGCTATTCAATGAATTCATCATGACTCACTTGAACAGTCCATAATTTGCCTAATATGACTTAAACAAGGAATTTATCTAAAAGAAGGCCTAATACCAATTTTCTAATAAGATTTTCAATGAAATTACTTAAAAGAAATCTTTTTGAAGAAGCATCACTTGTAGTACTACTTTAAGGAGAATAAGAAACTTGTACCACTTGTAATGCTTACTTTTCAAATTATACCACATATAAATATTTCTTCAAGTGATACTATATGAAAAAGATACCACTTGAAAGATCATTAAAACATGAGGTACCACTTGAGAAAGAAAGATATCAATGAGAAAAATCTCAAGAGACATTGCTTGAAGAAACACTTGTAAGATAAGCAATGTCAAATGAACCATTTTAAAATAAAGCATTTTCATTTAAACTCAACTTAATATGAATTTATCCCCGTTAAATAATTCAATCAAACAAAGGATCTCACACAGAGAGTCCTTGAGAGATTGAACTTACAATTAAGCTTCAAATGGGAAATTAATCCATATGAGTTTTAAATATCATTAAAATTCATAAAAATGCATGAGGGATATAGGTGGATACCATTTGTAAGAATTTATAAAACAAAGAAAAAGTTGGTACCACTCGATAGAAATCAATACCCCTTAATTTTCTCAAAGGTTTGGAAAAATTTGAAGGTATCAGAGCAATAACATTAGAGATACCATTTAGAGATAAATGCACAAAATTTGACTAAAATAAGCTCCCATAAAGTTCAAGAGTTGAAGCATGGAGCTATTAGCATTTAGATATTTACAAGTTTTGGTTTTGAAATGATATTTCAAAAAGACCCCAAATAGATACCACTTAAAATATATCAAGGGAAACTTAATGGATATCTCTTGAAATTAAGCCAAATAATTTTTTAAATGATTTTAAAATTTGCAAAAATATAATTTGGGATCATAAGAAGCTTTTTCAAAAAGAATTTTTGAAAAAGGAAGTTCAATCAAAAGATATCCCAAAATCAATTTCAAAAGTCGAAAATTGAACAATTCTCGCGGGGCGGTACTACCGCCATTCAAAGTGGTACTACCGGCAGTCTACCACCATTCAGGTGCGGTAATACAGGGATCCGGTGCTACCACGGTTCAGAGCGGTGCAACTGGCTCTGACAGACTGAAAAACTAAATTTTCGCAAATTTTTGCAAAAATAATTCAAATGAAGTCCAAATGATTTGAAAATTTCTAGAAATAAAATTTGGAATATTTATAATGTTTTACAAAAAGAATTTTTGAAAAAATAATTTTATTTTGAAAGATATGGCAAGTTGTGCTTTGAGGCATGAAAATGAGATTAACAAACATAAAGGGCCTCAAGGTGCAATTTTAATTTCGGATTTCATAAAAATTGAATCCTCATGGCTTGTAGGATTTGAAATACTTTTAGAAACCATGATACCACTTGAAAAGATAATGAAATCCAATTTGAAAGCCAAGATTGAGCAATATGCTTAAATAGGCTATTTTGGGTGAAAACAAGAATTTTGATCAATTTTGATTTCAACATAAAATTTTCATTTTGAAAGCTTGTAAAACATTTGAAATACATATTAAAATACTTTTACAAAGCTTTTTACAATTTTAGGCCTTTTAAACATAAGATTTGACTTTTGACCAAAATGGTCCTTTTGAAATAGCCATTTGTAAAACAAAGCCAAATATTTCAACACAAGATTCAAATAAAGAATAAGATGAGATATAGAGATTTGAATTTTGTGTATGAGTCTTAAATATCATTTTGAACTAAGATACTACACAAGATCTAGTCCAAATGAAGAAACTCACAAAGTGCAATAATATGACCATTATGGGTCAAGTATAGTTTTCGGGTGAGTTTCAAAAACAAATAACTTTTGATTGGTTGGTCTTTTGAAAATCTTTTGAACACGAAAGTTGTTAAGAATGACCAACACTAGGTTTTTCGTTTTGGAATTATTTTCAAAATCATTTTACATTTAATTCTATGAAAGTTATAAGTTTAAATCCAAAACAAGATACTAGTAACTTGATTTTGGGCATGAAACTCATTTTCTTTGTAAAATAGATTTTTGTGAAGCCAAAACTATTGGAAGACCTTTTGAAAGCATTTATATACATTTTTGAACTAGTTTTCAAAAGATTACTAATAGTATACAAAATTTTGACTTTTGGCTAAATGGCTTCATTTTAAAAATATATATTAGCACTTATATAAATATGGGCACATATAGGGATGTAATATACATGGTTATGATTTAGCACTCCCCCTTAGTGTGCCACTACCCCAAACTTGCTCAAGATTACAATCAATACAATTAACAAGCATGAGCAAGCAATTTAAATTGAATTTCATTAATAACGTAGCTTAACCTACACAAGGCTAGAAGCTATAAGAAACAATTTAAATACTTGTTACCCGAGATGGCATTGGTTCATGATTTGAGAGATAGTCTTCATGCTTGGCTCCATTTGGAAATGATGAAGTTATCTTCCTTTTGATCGAGCCAAAGCTTCCAATGCATCTCTAAGCACCTATAATTCTTTTAGGCGCTTTTTGGTACCCGATTTTTGTTGGGTCCAAGAATGTTAGTCACAAGTGATTTAGGAACCCAAATGGCCCTAACATTAATAGTCTTAGGTGAACTAACATGACTAGCAATGGGTTTGAGGTTATTATTCCTCCCAAGCGAATTATTTGCATTGTAAAGAGAAGGCTTAGGAGGTCTAGTAAAATTCACAAACCCATTTCTAGTTTGATCCTTTCTAAGCATATGATGATCATTATAAAGAGAACACTTAGAGGATCTAGCAAATCTAGTAAATGGTTTGCTATTGTTATTTTTCCTAAGCACATGATCAACATGATTTTTCTTAGTCTTGGGAAATCTCGCTTTTTGAGCAAACACATATCTAGATTTATTTCTTCTAAGCACTTGATTGTTACAATTATGCATAGTTTTAGAAGAATTGACAATCTTGGCAAACACATTACCATTCTTGTCTTTTCTAAGCAAATAATGATCATTTACAATAATGGGCTTAGGAGTAGTACCTTTGGGACAATCCTTACCGAAGTGTCCCCTTTCCTGACAATTGAAGCATGTCACGCTATTTGGCCCTCTCTTGACCGTTTTGACTTGCTTCTTGCGGTGTGCCTCTCAATGGTGGTGTGGACTTGACTTCCACTTGATGAGGCGCACGGAGGCGTAGTGGCCCTTCATTTTCTTCTCCCTCTTGGAGATGTAGCCGATCCCTCTCTTGTCAACCAACTTTCGTTGATTGCTTAGAATGTTGTCGAGGGTGACCTTTCCTTTGTAGCACTTCTCTAAGTCACTTCTCAATTTAGTGACTTGTTCCTTGAGCTCTTTATTTTCCTCTATAAGATTAGTCTCACAAGACATAGAGGAAGTAGAAGCAATATTTGTATTTGAGCAACAAGGCATATCAATTGAATTATTGCAAGAGGTGGACATGTCAATTTTTGATGAAATAATAGGATTGACATTTAAGCAAGGCATTTCATCAATTAAATCACATGTAATTCCTATGTCCACCCTAGGCTTAGTGAGTTCTTTGAGAATGAGAGATTCATGATTCTCTTTAAGCACATTATAATCATTTTGAAGAGAGTCATGTTCAAGCTTTAAAATTTTATATTTTGTTTTCTCCTTCCCAAGATAATTATTGAGCTCCTCTAACATATTCATAAGTTCATCATAGGAGGGCTCATCATCCTCATCACTACCACTTACCTCAATTTTACCTTTAGCCATGAAGCAACGAGTTAACGATGAAAGAATTTGTTGCTCGTCATCACTTGAGGCGGAGGTTGAGGTTTCTTCATCACTTGAGGTAGAAGTGGAGGTTTCTTCTACCGATGTCTTATCCTCAAAGCAATCATCGGTTGTTGATGTGGATAATTCAAATAATTCTTGAAGCTTGATTCACATTTCATGAGCACTCTTGAGATTGCATATTGAATTAAAAACATCTACGCTCACAAAACTAAATAAAGCATTAGTAGCTTGAGCGTCGAGATGTAAGCATTTCTCTTCTCCTTTAGTTGGAGCAAATTCATTCAACTGAAGAGAAAAGCCCACATCTACGATCCACCATATTTTGGGGCTCATGGATTTAAAATGAGATATCATAAGTAATTTCCATGAAGCATAATTTGAGCCATCAAAAATATGTGAATCGGTGTAGTGCACTAAACCACTAGTCGCCATCCTTTACTCTCTAGACGGTTAAGTCTAATAAAATGAGAGACCAAGCTCTGATACTACTTGTTAGATCCAGGATGCCGACTAGAGGGGGGTGAATAGGCGGCTTTTAAAATTCTCTCTCTTAATTGCTACAAATCAATTCACCCCTAATTATCCTAATACCAAAACCTTAACAAATATTAATGCGGAAGCGATAAACTAAGGTTTTGACAATTAAAGCCTAAAACAACTAGGCTCACTATGTGCACTAACTAATTATATCTCTAATAAGAATAAGCAATTCTAAAGACAAGCAATCAATCAATTTAATTCTATGAATATAAATTGCTTGAACATAAATAGCAAACACAATGCAAGCACAAGAGACACGATACTTTTTACCGTGGTGTTCGGAGACTTGCCGGTCTCCCCTAGTCCACGTTGAGGTTAGCCCAAACGAATTGGACCGGTTCCACGAATTGAGCACCCACCTCGAATCCACTAGAGGTAGCTCCTTTTCCCTCTCGGGTAGGCGAGCTCCAACCTTCACAAACTTTGTCGGGGCTTCTCACAACCTCCGTTGAGATCTCCCGCGCACGACGTCGCTACGCCGTCTAGGAGGCGGCAACCTCCAAGAGTAACAAGTTAAGCCCTTCCGCTTGAACCTCACCAAGTGCAACACATGCACAAGGATCCTCCTCAAGTGCAACACATGCACAAGAGGCTATCAATCCACTTCCTAATTGCAACACATGCAATTAGGACCCACTCTTAGCTCAAAAGGCAAATTGGAGAAGGCAACACATGCACTTCACCCCCAAGAACACACACTTGATTTCAGCAACCAGCAAATGCCCCCCAAGGCCTCCTTTTATAGCCTCCAAGCTAAAACTAGCCGTTGGGGGCGAAATCTGGAAAAACTCAGCAAATCCGGTGCTACTGCCCTACTAGGACCGGTAGCACCGGCCTCCTCGCCAACGGCTACAAAACTAGCCGTTGCAGGAAAACCAGTAGCATCGGCCAACTGGGAGCGGTGCTACTGCTCGGGCGGTAGCACCGGCCTCAGGCCGAACTCAAAAACACCTCTCTCTGAAAAAATCACACCGGCCAGAGGGGCGGTAGCACCGGACCTCCGGTGCTACCGGCCTACTATGGGCGGTAGCACCGAACCGCCAGACCGCCCAAAAACATCCCTCTCTGGAAATTCCATACCGGCCATACCGGCCAAACTGCGATAGCACCGGACCACGCAGTGCTACTGAAAGCCTCTTTGAAGTGATCGGCCAGGCCTCGAGGAGAAAACACTGTTTTTCACAAAAACTTTTCTCTAAACCATTCAAGATATATTCTTTGAGCTATGTGAGGATCAACACATGATCACAACACTATGCAAAACACATTTGCACATGTTAATCACATACTCCAAAGAATCGCATTAAGCACAATTTATTTGCAAAACACATATGCAAATAAACCAAGAACTTATGAGATCAATCCTCTTAGCCATGTGATGATCAACACATGATCAAGTCAATTTGCAAAACACATTTGCAAACCCTATTCACATGCTTTAGGATCGAACCCATAATCTCAAGTTTATTTGCAAAACACATTTGCAAATAACAAATCCAACTAACGAAAACACATTTAAGTAAACAACTCAAGATCTATTTGCAAAGCGTATTAACCAAATCAAACTCGAGTCTATGAGATTAATCCCTAGTCATGTGAAGGTCAACACAAGACCAGTCAACTTGCAAACACCGTTGCAAGCCCTACTCACATGCTCTCGGATTAGGACTCATAGACCTCAGTTTATTCGCACAACGAACTTGCAAATACACATTAAACCAATTTTATGCTTGAGCATTGTTCTTTGCAATACATGTAAAAACATAGCTCCAAGCAATACCAAAACATGAGCTCTCTATTTGCAACACATGCAAATCTCTAGCACCATGCAAGCAACCACAACAATTACAAGTGCATGAGCTCTCTATTTGCAACACATGCAAATCTCTAACTCCATGCAACCACCTTAAACCAAAATGCTTGAGCTCTCTCCTTTTGCGACACATGCAAAACTTAGCTCCAAGCAAAACCAAATCAAATAAGATGCAAGTATGAGCACCCTTATTTGCAACACATGCAAATACTTAGCTCATACAAAATCCAATGCACACGCTTCACCAATTTGCAACACATGCCAAATGGTTAGCTTCATGCAAACATCAAACAAGAGAGTGAGCTAGAGTGAACCGGATCGAGTTCATCAACACATGATGAAGCTCAAGCTAAAAGACTCAACCCCTCTTAATAGTACGGCACCTAACAAGCAACCCGGTCTCACAACCAAACACCGAGACCAGTAAAAGACTAGGAACACATCCTTAGCCCTAGCTAGTTATACCTTTGCCGCACTTGATCCACTTGGAGCTTTTATGATTTCCAATCATCTTCTCTCCAGGATCACCTCTTCTTCTTCTTCTTGGTCATCAACGCATGATGAACCTTCTCTAGCCCTTCTCTTCACTTCGGGATCACCTCTTGAAGCTCATCAACACATGATGACTTCTTCTTCCCGATTCTTTATCATCTTGGACTTAACCTACTTCACAACTCATGGAAGATGTTAGTTCAACAAACACGGTTGTCTCAATCATCACCGCACTCCATTAACACATAATGGATGCCTCCAAGATCGATTGAGCACAACCCAAATTAATTAGAATGATTAATTGTTGTCTTGAGCACTTTGATGCAACTAATGCTTCATTATACTCAAGAACTTTTCGCTTGTCTTTAATCAACAAGGAAACACCATCAACACATTATGAAGTGTTCTTTGATTGATTGAGAGACAATCGAACTCAATTTAAACTCATTTAAATTGACATGAGCATATAACTACACAAGTCATATATACTCAAAAGATTGTTTCAAGGTCTTGATCCTTTATATTGTATGACAAGAGGACATGGATCAATACAATTGAAACATCAAGTTAAATTATAAACTCCCCCTAGATGTGTGCATTCATGTATATATGAATTAAAAACATAATGCACATATTTGGTCTAAAGCAATGGAAGAGTTCATACTTTAACTTGAATTCTAAGTATGCATTTATATAATAGAATGAATACGAGTGCATACCTTAGGTTTTCCATTTTCCATCTAAGTATGAGACTAATAAGAATAAGACTTAATAAAACATGTTAGTCTCATAATGATTAGATTTGTCATTAAACAATGATTAAACATTAATATTAAACCAATCACCAAAACCAATAGAGCTTGAACTTACAACGGTTCTCAAAGCACACTAACTAGACCTGTAACCTATCAACTAGACCAAGATCCAATGGTCCTCATTGATCCACGCAGCGCCTAGCTAGCATCTCATCCGTTCCTTGTCTTCACGACTTGCCACGACTCCGTCTCCGATCATCTTCCGGCAATCACCAACCGTCTGGACCTTCGACGCTCCTAGCCTAGTCCCGATCATCCTTCGCCTCACCATGATCTAGCATCGTCGACCTGCAACAATAAAAAAAAAGGAAACTCCTCATATAGCAATGCCCACAAAGATATGCATGAAATTCATCAAAGTCGACACATTGAAATTCATATTTGTTCGTTCTGGCCGGTGCTACCGCACTCATGCCGGTAGCACCGCACTGCACAAACATCAGAGAACACCCCTCTCTGGAATTTCCACACCGCAGTCGGGTCCGGTGCTACCGTTCGCCCGGTAGCACCGCGCTACCATGGTCGGTACACCGGGAAAACAAAGAAGACCTCAAATTGCTTCAAATCAAACTCAAACAAGAGAAATCCAAGGTCAAATTTAGTCAAATACTCATCACAAATCTGGGTAGACCTCGACATGGTCCTTCACCATCATTCTCCGTTTGGAGCGGTTGTTTGTGTTGGTGATATGCCTTTGAGGCAATCATAAAGATTATTGTATCATGCCTTATGTTTATGGAACAGTATAATTGTTTGTCCTTTGAATAAATATTGATTGAATTAATCAACAAGTAAGTGACTTGTTCGTGCAACTTTTTCCATATATCGATGTTATTCAAGTTATCCCTGATCGGTTATCATAATATAGGACAATTATGTTTCATAGATCAGCACATGTATTGATTGATGACCAAGTTTCATTGGTCATAGAGATATAGAGATATCTAATCAATAATGTGGACACATGTTAGAGAACATGCGTTGGATAGACCCATATCAGACACTGCGAGAATTGTTCTTATGTGGTATCAGTTGATCTCATGTATAGTGTATGTATGATCCTTAGACCTGAGATTGTCATTGGTTTCCTAGATGTGTAATGGTTCACTTAGGAGCTCCAAAACTCTACTCTTTAACCAGGTAGTTATAAAAGAAGCTTTCGGGTTTACCATGAAACATGCTGAGGTACATGAATGATCAAGATGGAATTTGCTCCTCCTATATAACGGAGAGATATCTCTGGGCCCCTCAAGGTAGATGGATTAAGGAAGTGCATAGCCATGCCGAATGTGATTGAAAGTCAATCCAGATAAATTATTCCACTACGGTATGAGTGAAGAGATCGAGCTATCATAGGATGACACGACTCTCGCCTTGAGCTCGATCTGATATCGTGAAGCAAAGGGAATATTACATTATCACACTATAGTAGGTTCGTCCAATGCTTTATGGATATTTGGGAATCGATATATACTGCTAGGTACCGCTATCGATTATCGGTCGAAAAGGTGTTTCCGAGTCGTGTCCAAATATGCATGAACCTACAGGGTCACACACTTAAGAGGTTGGATATAGTGGTACGGATTGGACCCATCACTAATGGGCTAAGTGGGCTTTGTCCTTCAGTTGGGCCCTAATGTAGGGTTCCACCATGAGGGAGGGGGTGGCTATTTAAAGGGATTCGTGATTGCAATAGAACACACAAGAGGCGCAGTCACCGAAACCCTAGCCGTCACCACTTGAGCCTTCCCTTGCACTCTGGTGCTGGCACACCGACGCACGGCGTTCTTTTCCCCGAACGTGTGGACACTGGTAGAGGTGTTGGTGCTACTGCAACACTGTTCGGGACGATCGACCACCGCGTGAGGAGGATCGACCACTGCAACAAGGAAGATTGACCAATGCAACTAGACGCGACTTCGTTGATTCGGGCTGCATCAACTTCCTTCTGCTGCACTGCGCGTCTAGTGGTAACGATCTATGATCATCTACTTGTCTGGCTTTCTGATTTACGAGGTAGAAATTTTATTGTGCGCTAATGTAGCCTACCCGTATCCCTTTAGTTTGCAAATCCCAAAGAGGTAAAATTATTGCGCTGGCATTATGAATCTCGAAAGTAAGATGGCAAGCTAAGACACCTCACTGATTCGACTCAATGGAGAAACATTGATTGGAAACATGAAGAGTTTGGTGTCGAGATGAGGAACATAAGATTTGGATTGAGTACAGATGGAATGAACCCGTTTGGTAATATGATTAGTCGTCACAACAGTTGGCTAGTTCTCTTGTGTATCTACAATCTCCCTCCTTGCTTGTGAATGAAGTGAAAGTATATCATGATGTCGTTCGGGACCCAAACAGCCGGGAAATGATATTGATGTGTACCTAGAACTATTGATTGAGGATTTGGTAAAGTTGTGAAACGAGAGGGTCGTCGTGTGGGATGCATACAAAAGAGAGAACTTCACCCTACAAGCTATGAAATTTTGCACCATAAATGATTTTCTAGCCCTTGGTAATTTGGCGGGCTATAGTACGAAGGGATCCAAATCGTGTCCTACTTGTGAACAGGAGACTGAGAACTTGTAGCTGCCGAATTCCAAGAACACTATGTACATGAGTCAAAATAGGTTTCTACCTCGAAGTCATCATTACCGTAAAATGGATGATAAATTTGATGAAAAAAGGGAAGTTCGTTCGGCCCCGCTGCCTATGAGTGGAAGGCAAGTATATTCACTCATGGAGGATATCGATGTTCAGTATGGAAAGAGTCGTAAATCCGTTTGTCCCAGGACCATTTGGAGAAGAGGTCAATATTTTGGGACTTACCATATTGGAAAGAGTTAGATGTCCGATATTGTATTGATGTCATGCACGTATAGAAAAATGTTTGCGATAATTTGGTTGGCATCCTGCTGAACATACCTAGGAAGACTAAGGATGGTGTGAATGCTGGCCGCGACATGGCCTACATGGGAATCAGGCCCAAGCTTGCAGTGATAGAGGATGATGGAAAAGGTCCGTACATCCCCGCTGCATGCTACACCTTATCCAAGAAGGACAAAGAAGACCTCTGCAAGTGTTTTCAAGATATTAAAGTTCCATTAGGATACTCCGCAAACATTAAAAAGCTTGTGTCCATGGATGATTTGAAATTGCTTGGTATGAATTCCCACGATTGTCATGTCTCGATGACCCAAATTCTCCCTGTTGTAATCAGAAATATTCTGCCAAAGGATGTCAGGTTGGCAATCATGAAGCTATGCTATTTCTTCAATGTAATTTCTTGCAAGGTTATTGATTCTGATGTACTAGACAACTTACAGAGTGAGGTGGTGCAGACTCTATATTAGCTTGAGATGCATTTCTCCCCATCGTTCTTCAACATCATGGTCCACCTTGTTGTTCACCTCAGATAGATTAAGATATGTGGACCCGCATTCCTATGTTACATGTATCCGTTCGCGATGTACATGGATATATTAAAGTCATACGTGAGAAATCGGTCAAAGCCTAAGGGTAGTATTGTTGAAGATTATGGGAATGAAGAGGTTTTTGAGTTCTGCGTAGACTATCTAGGTAAAAGACAAGCAATTGGCATTCCTGTATCTCGTCATGAGAGCAGACTTGGTGGAAAAGGAACTATTGGGTCCAAACTAAAGAGTCCACGATTTGATATGTATTATAAAGCGCATTTGACAGTCTTGCAACATAGCACAGAAGTTCATACATACATCGAGCAGCGCAAGTTTATATTACTAGAGGAGAATCCACATATGGATGAGCTTTCCATCACGCGATAACACAACGATCGATTCCTCGCATGGTTCAAAGAAAATGCGAAGGTCTTCATTAGTGAGGATTTCAAATGGTTGGCTGACGGACCAAGATTTAATGTACAGATATGGCAGAGGTACGATATTAATGGCTACACCTTTTACACTGAAAATCAAGATGCAAAGAGTACTGTTCAAAACAGTGGTGTGAGCATAGATGTTCTGTCCGATGATCAATCGAAAAGAGGATCCTCAACCACAATGAACTCTTATTGCTCGACTTTGATAGAACTCAGAAGAGTAGAGGGAGGTCTCAATGGCAACATGGGGACGTATTTATAGCCGAGTTGAGGCGGTCTCACCAGTGCTTGAACGCATGCTCGGCGATTGGCTCCTCTCTGCACAGCGCGACGAGGTGGCGCGAGCTTTAACTAAGGCGGTATGGCGCGGGAGAGGTCGAAGACACGGGCGAGGCTTCCAAGATCGGACATGTCCACAGTCAAGCGGAGGCGGCTCGTCACGCATCAGAGGGGCGGTGAAGCGGGCGCTCGACCAACGAGACTGAGCGAATGCACGAGCGAGGCTTCGGTCAAAAAGGAAGGGGACAGTGAGGAAGAAGTGCCTAACAGGTGGGTCCGGGGTCCACCAGGTAGTGAGAGCAGCACCTTGCTGTTAGCTCTAATAAACGGGGTTAGCACTGCAGTTGGCCCCACTTGTCAGCGACGGAAATCGGTCACCAAGGGAATTTCGGCTCGGACAACACATAACTCAAATTTATTTGGATATCAAACTCTGGAGAAAATTTTCCAAACTTTTTGACTTGGGTCCCCAGGTAAGGCTTGACCGTCGGTAAAAATCCCGGGTTAAAACATTTTACCAAAGAATTATAAATATTCTGACAATAGTGACTGGTATAAAATCTCCCCTCTGAAATTATTTTATTTAATGGTCTTATTCTTGTCAAATATTTATAAAACATTTTTAAAGGTTTTATTTGAGCTGATAATTATCCCATAAAAATTTTAAGTCGATAACTTGTGTATTTATTTTCTAAAAATTCTGACAGTACGATGTTTCAGATTTTCACGGTTTTGGTTTTTGACTTTTTAAAAACCTCATCTAACATTATTAATTTTTGATATTTTTACCAGGGGTGAATAATCCATTGAGGACATGCTGGTAAATTTTTTAGCTTCAGATAAGTTTCAAAAATTCTGGGTTAATTCTGACTGTGCACTGTTGTTAGTCAAAAATGTTATCTTTTCATTTATCTCTTCACAATTCTATGCCTAAAATATTATGTGTTGGCTGGAGAGATCCATATGCACGCTTGGGATTTTTATTACCATATTTCCAAATTTTTACATTTACCTTTTTATCTTTCTACTATTATCCTTTCATTCCTTCTCTTTATTTGATTTTTCTCACTACACAGAAATCAAAGAAAATCCAAATAAAAAGCCAAAATGCTAAGAAAACTTAGAAATAAATATATTCAAATTCAAAATGTATATTTCCTCTTTATTATAATTTCTGGGATGTTACAATGTCGAACTTAGGAAGAAACTTGAGGCCCAGACCCTTAGGATTAGAAATGCCCCTTGTGTTTCATGTGAGGCCCCCAAGATTGAGGCAGCCGTACTGAGGGAGAAAAATACACGTGATGATAGATCTTTGCTTCCTGGTTCTTCTTCCTCTTCTTCCCCCTGTTCTTCGTGTGCCTCTTCTTCCGGGAGTGTGAGTATTTCATGAGCACTCTCGAGAAGTTTGTAGGAGGCAAGAAGAAGCTCAATCTCATTCTAGACCAATCCAAGATTAACCGATTCAATCAGGGTCTAGGATTTGACTACTTGGAGCATGCTAGGGCACATCCTCCCACCATTGTGCATGGCTCTAAGAGTGGTGAGATCGTGGTAGCTCCCAGTGTGAGTACCACTGTGTTTAGATCTACCGGGGTTATCCATGAGATATCTGATCAGAAGGTTGCTCCTCCTGCTACTTCTGCCTCTAGCAAGGCGAAGTATTCTTGCACCTTCTGTCAGAAGGATGAACATTTAGCAGATTTCTGCTTCTGCGCACCAAGATCACTCGGCGTGAGCGTGTTGCGGCTCTTAGGGGTATTCAGGATCATCCCTAGACTCTGAGTGCTCCTAAAGCACACACTGCTTCAAGATAGTTTAGAGAGTCGCCTGTTTTCGGGCAGCGTCCAGGACTCGGTTTTCAGGCCTTTGAGTTGAGTTTTAGTCCTGGAGATGTTCGTGGTCAATCTTTTCACCGTCCTCTTGATATTCCTCATTTTTCCTATCGAGGTAGATATCAGTGACGTGAGGTATTTTCTGGTAGGAGATTCAGGCAGCCTAACTGGGATGGTCCGACCTTTGCACCACGGCGGGCCAACCCAGTTTCAGCTCCTAGATCTTCTGCTATTGCTAGTTCTGATCTCGTAAGGGTTGAGCGTAAGAGAGACGCTAGAGTCCAGTCTTCTTCTTTGGTTGGTACCTTGAAGCGTCGTGTGATTCAGTATTGGATTCCCAGGTCTTCACTTTATCCCAGTACTGAGTCATCTCTTTCTTCTATGACTTGATTAGGTTCATCGGATGGGGAAGGGAGATGTTTGGATTGTCGACTCCGGTTGTTCTCGTCATATGAACGGAGACTCTCGTTGGTTCTCTTCCCTAATCTGAGCCCCCGGTGATGAGTTCATCACTTTCGGGGATGCTTCTTCAGGTAGAGTCATTGCTAAGGGTACCATTTGCATTAATCAGAATTTCATTCTTAAGGATGTGGCCTTAGTAAGTAAGCTGCAGTACAATTTGCTTTCTGTTTCTCAGCTTATCGATGACTCTTTCGAGGTAAGCTTCTAGAGTAGTGCCTGTAGAATCCTCGATTCTTCAGGAGGGTTAGTTTGCGGGATTTCTAGATATGGGAGAGTCTTTCGTGATGATTTTTCTGCTTCTTCTGCAGATTCTCTTCGCTGTTTGAATACTTCAAAGTCCCGTGATCTCCCCTTATGACATAGGAGACTTAGTCACATTGGATTTGATCATTTGACCCGAGTTAGCAGCCATTACCTCATTCGTGGTTTGCCTAAACTCAAGATGGTCAAAGACTTACTTTGCTCTCCTTGCCGACATGGCAAGATGATTGCTGCTTCTCATCCCCCAGTCACAGTTGTGATGACTGATGCACCAGGACAGCTTTTACATATAGACATTGTTGGTCCAGCTAGAGTGTAGTCAGTGGGTGGGAAGTGGTATGTTCTTGTCATTGTTGATGATTTTTTAAGGAACTCTTGGGTGTTTTTCATGGCCTCAAAGGATGAGTCTTTTACCCATTTCAAGGGTTTGGTTCATAGGTTATCTTTTGAGCTCCCTGGTGCCTTACGAGCTATACGCAGTGACAATGGCACAGAGTTAAAGAACTCCTATTTTGAGAGTTTCTGTGTGGAGTCTGGTTTAGAGCATCAGTTCACCTCTCCCTACGTTCCTCAGCAAAATGACGTAGTGGAAAGGAAGAACATAACCCTGGTAGAGATGACCAGGACGATACTAGACGAGTACAGCACTCCTAGGAAGTTTTGGGCTGAAGCTATAGCTACTCCTTGCCATATTTCTAATCATGTATTCTTGAGAACACATTTGCACCGCACTTCTTATGAGTTGAGGTATGGGTGAAAGCCTAGTGTTTCTCATTTTCGTGTGTTTGGTTGCAAGTGTTTCATTTTGAAGTTTGGTAACCTGGATAAGTTTGAGTCTTGTTCTTCTGATGGTATCTTTCTAAGTTATTCGACTTTTCTCGTAGCTATAGGGTCTGGAGTTGCGCTGCGCATAGGATCATAGAGACCTGCATGGTGACCTTTCATGAGGCTAGCCTAGAAGCTAGACCTGACATTTCAAGCTTTTCTTCCACCTCCGAGACCATTTTCGTAGAGGATGAGGATGAGTGAGATGATGGTGTTCCACCTGATCTTGTTCCCTCTACACATGAGGTGCCACCGGTTTCCATTTCTACACCTTAGGGAGACCAGCCCTTACCTTTAGACTCTCATGCAGCTAGTGCTCTGCTCCTACCTCTTCTATTAATGAGGTAGAGGCCACTTCTCCTTCTGGATCTCCTCGTCATATTCAGCGTTCTCATCCACCTGGTCAGATCATTGGCGATCTATTTGAGCAGGTCACTCGCTCAAAATCGGGTTTGTCCAGTTTCTGCCTCCACTCTGCCTTTGTTGCCTCCTTTGAGCCGAAAGATGTTTCTCATACATTATCCGATGAGTTATGGATTAATGCTATACATGAGGAACTTGAGAACTTCGAGAGGAACAAGATATGGAAGCTTGTCGAGCCCTCATCTGGTCATAATATCATTGGGACCAAGTGGGTGTTCAAAAATAAGCAAAGTGAGGATGGGGTTGTTAGTAGAAACAAGGCTAGACTAGTTGCACAGGGCTTCTCTCAGGTTGAGTGTCTCGACTTTGAGGAGACTTTTGCCTCTGTAGCTAGACTAGAGTTTATTAGGATCCTGCTTGCATTCTCTGGATCCAAGGGCTTCAAGATTTATCAAATGGATGTCAAGAGTACATTCCTCAATGGGTATATTGAGAAAATGGTGTATGTCAAGCAACCTCCTGGATTCGAGAACCCCAAGTTTTTGAGTCATGTATACAAGCTTCTCAAAGCTTTGTATGGACTCAAGTAGGCCCCTAGGGCTTGGTATGAGAGGCTCAAGTCTTATCTTCTCAGCCATGACTTCAAGATGGGCATAGTAGACAAGACTCTATTCATCAGATACCATGAGTCTCGCCTCCTTCCTGTCCAGATTTATGTGGACGATATCATTTTCGGTGGCTCATCTCATTCTCTTGTGTCTTAGTTTTCTGACGTGATGAGCACAGAGTTTGAGATGAGTATGATGGGCGAGTTGAGCTACTTCCTTGGCTTCCAGATCAAGCAGAATCGGGAGGGCACATTCTTGCATCATGGCAAGTACACCTAGGACCTCCTGAGGCGCTTCGATATGTCTGACTGGAAGTCGGTAATGTCTCATATGGCCACCACTGCTGTCCTCGAGCCAGATTAGGATGGTGAGCCTACTGATCAAAAGGAATTTCGGAGCATGACCAGCTCCCTCTTCTACCTCACTGCCTCGAGACCGGACATAAATTTTGTTGTGTATCTCTGCGCTCGATTTTAGGCTTCTCATTGCGCCTCTCACCGCCAAGCGGTGAAGTGCATCTTCAGGTACCTTCGTGCTACCACTAATTATGGTATTTGGTACTCTGCTTCTTCTTATCTGTCTCTTCAAGCCTTTTCCGATGCTGATTTTGCTGGCTGTAGGATAGATAGGAAGAGCACTTCTGGCACTTGCCAATTCATTGGTACTTCTCTTGTTTCTTGGTCGTCTAGGAAGCAGTCCGAGGTTGCACAGTCCACTGCAGAGGTCGAGTATGTTGCTGCAGCAAGTTGTTGTAATCAGATGCTCCGGATGCGCTCAACTCTGCGTGACTTTGGGTTAGAAATAGCAGGTGTTCCACTTTTCTGTGACAACACTTCTGCTATTTGCATTGCTAAGAACCCAGTGCAGCATTCCCGGACCAAGCATATTGATGTTAGATATCACTTCCTTAGAGACCATGTGGAGAAGGGGGATAACGCGCTTCATTTCGTAGAGAGTGACCACCAGATAGCCGATATCTTTACCAAGCCTTTGGATAGCTCCAGATTTGTTGCCTTGAGGAGTGAGCTTGGAGTCGTGAGCCCTTACGGCTTATCGTGAGGGGGAGCTAATTTGTATATTATGTATTATATGTTTTATTCCTACATTTCCTTTCTTTTGCTTTTTCTAAGTG
The DNA here is from genome assembly GCA_036346275.1 of Otatea glauca. Classification (NCBI taxonomy): domain Eukaryota; kingdom Viridiplantae; phylum Streptophyta; class Magnoliopsida; order Poales; family Poaceae; genus Otatea; species Otatea glauca. The sequence goes on from CM070716.1 coordinate 24,310,261, forward strand.
ATTATGGGCTTATTTTTCTGAGTTGAGTTCACTTCACTTAGACTTCTGGCATGCTTTGCATGGACATCTCATCTTGTGTTTTAGGTTGCTATCATGCGTGATTAGTTGTTCTCTTTTCTCTCTAGATTGAGTTCCGTCACAGTCTTATAAGTCTAGCAGATGTTGGGCCTCCTTGGTAGACAGGGTCTGTGTGCACTCTCTAGTTTGGGATCTAGAGTCGGCTTCCCTATGTCAATCATTGGGGAAGATGAGAGCGAGTCTGAGCCGTAGTGAGTCTCTTCTATATTTTCTATGCTCTATAGACATCAAGTTTGCAGTTTTCTAGACTTCTTCTCCTCATTCTGTATTTCTAGTTTTCATTGAGTTTATTTGGGTTTCCCTTATACCTAATTCTGCTAGTAACTCATTTTAACCAGATTTGTGCTTAAATTGATTCACTTGTTGAGGGGGAGTTTGGGAATCTATTCATGCATTGCATATAGACTGTATTTTATGTTTCATGAGCTTTGTCTATTATGCAAATGATTTAATCTTCATGCAATACACCATGCTACATCTTTTGAAGAAAATCACTTACTTAGATATTTCCATGTTCATTTATCATGCTAAGCTTGTTAAAATTTAAAAATTGAAAGCTTTGAATGAAAACTTGATGAAACACGATGATTTTACTTGCTAAGTTTCTTCTCTAAATGTATTTGCCATGATTTGTGAAATTTTAGATATCTCTAGAGTCCCTATAGCAACTTGGGTGAAACTTGTTTGATTCATACTAGAGTCCTTCATTTGCTCATGATTCAATGTGCTAAAAATGAAAAATAAGCAAAATGACTTTCTTTGTGCGCATTAGACTTAACACCTTACATTCACAAGACAGCTTTCCATTGCACTTGGGATGAACTTGGAATGCATTGTGTATGACTAAGACCATCCTCTTAAGAGTCCTTCTTGTGATGGTCGAATGTGGCTTGAGTCAATTGCTTTAAAAACAATGCAAATAACAAAAACATATGTGGGTAAAGAATGCAAATAATGTCAAACATTTGCACCCTGCTATGTCTTTCCAAGTCTTAAAGAAAAATTTGCATTAATTAAAAAATGAGCACTAAGGACCTTGTATGCAGTTCAAGATTTCCCAAAGTGTTGAGTAGGTTGAACTCTAGGTTCTCCATTTGATCTTATGAGTGGCTTTGCTTCTAGTTTTGAAACTTTTGCTAAGTTTTGCACTTGTCAAATCTTGCTAAAAATGAAATATTGTAAACTAAGCTTGCTAACAAAATGTGTTTGCTCTTGGATATGTCTTAGTTTAGTCATAATCTAAAATTGATAAGCTTGGTGTCATATCTTGTCATTATGATCAATTGAATAATCTTCAAAGCTCTTTTAGGATGCATTTCATACATACATATAAAAAGGGGAAGAAAATGCCATCTTGATGACTATATTGCCAAAAGGGTGAGAAAATGTAGAAAAGGCATTATTAAAAAGATAAAAATGTGAAAGCTTATCTGGTTGTTATGATCTTTGTAAAACGATCCATAATCACATAACCACATTTGGTAACTTATGATTGGATTTTAGAGCTTTTGTGGAAAACTTGCTCTTTCCTTGATTTTACTCTAAATCTCTTTCTGTCAACTTGGTCATGATCTTATATCTTTCTTTCTGGACCAAGTTTGGTTTTTGCATTCAAATTGGTTTCTTCTTCTCCTTCAAACTCAAATTTATGCCTTTTCGGGTGTTTGTCAATATACTCATCAAGGGGGAGATTGAAAGACCATGTGGAGGTCTATCCTTGATGGTGATGAGTAATTGACTGTGTTTTAGCATGAAGTGCTTGAGTTTGAGTTTGTTTTGAATTGAATTTTCAAATTTGAAGTAATTTGAGTTAAGTTTGCAGGAGCGGCACTACCGGCCTCTAGGAGCGGTAGTGCCGGCAAAAGTGGCACTACCAGCCCAAAGGGGCAGTAGTTATTTTACAGAGAAGGGTTTTTAGGGTTTTCAGTGCAAGCGGCATTACCGGCCTCTGGGGAGCGGTAGTGCTGGCAAAAGCGGCACTACCGGCCCCAGGAAGTGGTAGTGCCGGACTTCAAGCGAATTTTTGGGATTTAAATTTTAAAATTGTGGGCAATGCTATGTGATGTGTTTCCTTATTTTTTATGGTTGTAGGACGTCGGGTTTCGATCATGGTGAAGCGGAGGATGACCGGGACTAGGCAAGGTGCGCCAGAGGTCCAGACGGTCGGGGATCGCCAGAAGATGATCGGAGACGAAGTCGTGGTAAGCCGTGAAGACAAGGAACAGATGAGATGCTAGCTAGGCGCTGCAAGGATCAATGATGGCCATTGAATCTTGGTCTAGTTGATAGGTTAGCGGGTCTAGTTAGTACGCTTTAAAAACCGTGCAAGAAAACCCATTTGCTTGTTGGGTTTTGGGTTAGACTTGTATGGCTGTATGAGTGAGTCAATCCTAGCCCTTGATGGTGTGCCTTAGGGTTTAAGACCCATCCAAGGGTAGAGGATGACCCAAGAGTAGTATAAATAGAGGGGTAGGGGTGCCTTCCCCCTCTTGAGGGTTTTAGAGGTTTTGATGCTCCTTTGAGCTTTGCCCACTTTGTTGTGAGGCTTTGTAAACCTCCCTTCCAGAAATGAAAAATCATTCCTCTCAATTCTGAATTTATTTTTCGTATTTACATTACGCACTTAAATTCAGTCTTTACATTCTTGCAATTTACATTTATGCAATTTGGATTTGCCTCCCCTCCTTCTACATGCTTTTGGATCTTTTGCTGAGGATGTATGATTGATGGATGTGTCCTCTTTAGACCATATCCTAATCATCTAGGCAAATCTTGAGCTCTTTCTCGAAAGAAACCGATTTTTGTTCTTAAGAGTATCAATCTTGGAAGAATGAATTTTGGGTGTTCTTGTCTTGTGTTCTAGCTTGCTATGACATGTGGGAAGCCATCTAGGATCATCTTGATCATCAAGAACCCACGAGCTAGCTGAGAGCCAAGTTTTTGTTCTTGAGCCCGTTCTTGTGCACCCTTCCGTAAAATTGAAAAAGGTCAGAACTTTGACATCGATTCTTGCAATCGAGGGTTGGAATAGGTTCCTAACATCCATAGGAAGGTGTCTACAAAGTTTCATTGAGTTTGGATTAGCTGATCACAAGATTTCTCAAATTTCCTTTTTAAACAGTGCTGAAATTACTATTCATTCGCTGTTTTCTAGCATCTACAGTAATCCATCACTGCCGCTATAGTACCCCCGGTAGTGCCGAGTTTGTGGTAGTGCTGGCCTCAGGCTGAAAAATTGTGAAAACTGATTTTTCCGCTTCCATTTGATTTCTAAGGGTTTTGGCTTGGTTTCTTTTTGGGATAAAATTTATTTTGGGATCATTCACCTCCCCTCTAATCGTCATCTCGGTCTTTCACTATTATTTATACTCAATTGAAAAATGGTACTTTACTACAAAATAGCCATATTAGTAATTCATTTGGATTAAGTCTTGCATGTAGTTATAATAGACTTGCATTCTGTGCACAATGACTTGCATTTTGTGCACAACTTGTTTAGTGCTTTATATACTCACCCTTACCATAACAAATATATCAGTTAAAGAAGAGTCTACACCTGCTATGGAGGAGTTCCAAGAGGAGGCGAGTTACTAGGGGCGAACCTTGTCAGTGGCATGTGGCATATTGATGGTTATCTACGAAGTTTTCTCCATTCTGCTGCTGTTATAATTCTTAAAGTTTAAGCCCTGTGTAGCATAATAATGTAAAGTAAACCATAAGGTCAATCAACTATCTTTTATTCAATAAATATCGTCTTTTATTTTCTGCTATGTATGATTATGATATTATACCTAGGAATAATTTATACTATACCACTCCAAATATTAGCACTTTAGAAAATATCACTCGTTGTCTCTATGACATATGGCCCATGGACCCACATGTCATTGAGATGAGTAGTATTTCCTAAAGTGCCAACGAATTGAGTGGTATAGTATGAATTATCCTTTATACCTATGTTGCCACTATGTGCACTAGTGTGATCCTGGACTAGTGCAGCATCACAGAAGGTCCGGATTTGAATATTCGAGTCCTAACAGTTTCTCTTTTCTGCCATCTTCTTCCTATGTGCCTGTTTCTTTGTCCTATGGGCCATCTTCCTCTGTCTCTCTCTGTTGCTGACTGGTGAGTCCATGTCTCTTTGTTTCTCTAACCTGTAGGCCAGTCTTCTATACTAGTTCTCTCTTCCCTATTGTCCCTATGATAGGTAGACCCACTACCTTATGCCATGTTAGCCGCCACCTCAGCATCTTTGACGTTGTGTCATCCCTCATCATCGGTCCACATGGCACAATCGAAACCTGAAACCCTAGATCTGTCTGTGTCTCATGACATGTGGGTCCATGCACCTGAAATCCAAATTTATACCTTGAGTCACTGACACACAGTCCCGCTTGTTAGCCCCTGATTCCATGAACTCGATCCACTGTGGATCAGAGTTTTCCAATGGACTTGGTCCACAGACCTTGGTCCCACCTATCATATACTCAAGCCAGTGCATCGAGTCCACCATGGGCTAGCCCTATTCTGTGGACCCAGTCCATAGACCGAGTGACCACTTGTCAGCCTTTGTCCCTTTTTATCCAAAGGAATATTCCCTAGAATATTCTCCTTTTCTCTCCCATCGAATCTTCTGAGAGTCCATTCTCTTTCATACAAACTCCGATTTAGTCCATTCAAGTTCCTAAATTCATTTAAAATCAAGCCCTTCATTCTAGTACCATCTATTCTCAATTTGAAGTTTATTTGATTTTTCTTTTTCAGTTTAATTTTTATTTTCTCTTTCCCTCTCATTATATGTAAACGTCCAGAAGTCATTCTGAGGAGCTGAATGTAAGGAAGTCAAATACAGAAGATAAAGTGATCGACAATAAATGAATAGTAGCATAGCAAGAGCCAGGCTAGTTGTGCTTTGATCATGTTGAATCTAATTTTGCAAAAGTTATTTGTATTCAAATTATTGCATGCTATTTCAAGTTATCAACTATTTAATTATATTAGGAACTAGTTATTCCACCTACTTGGATTATACCTACCTTATCATTTGTTATATCAACCTTGTCATTTGCTATAATATAATCATTTGTCACCCTAGGATGGATAATTATTAGTTGTTTGCTAATAGATGTCAATGTGGGTTGGTTAAAATGTGCTTAGTATGCTTAGATATGCCATGAACAATTGATATCTTCTGAAAGTACAAATTTAATTGGACAAATGGTATATGGAACAAGTGTTATGAAAAGTGTGTGTCATATGTTGTCACACAGTGATATTGAGTTGTTGATGGCATGTGTTGCACGATAATCAACTGGGGTGGTAAATGATTTAGACTGATACAAGTGGGAAGAGGTTATGAGTTAAGGTGGGTCTGTGAGTCATTGGGTTGGTATGATGATGTGTGAATGAAAGTGATATGGTTGGTGATTATATGTGAATGGATATTGGTTACTGTGAATAATTGGAAGTCTTGCCTCGGTCAATTAAAGACTTAACCTTGTAAGACATTGAACTGGGCCAATCATATAACCACATATTTGTTGCAGGCAAGGCCTAACTCATTAAGTTACCAAGTCTTGATATATGATGCCTTAGGTGGTAGACTAAGCTGTGTGCGAGGTCTTGGGAAGGTGTGTCGATGTAGCCACACATCTTGAACAAGTATTGTTCCTAGTCCAACAATAAGTCTCTCCTATTCTTATCGGGAGGGTCAACGTTCAGATAGAGCTTTCGAAGGATTTTTTTATGATTTTCTTAGTCGCACACCTACAAAAGTGTGCCAAACGGACAATCTAGGACATTCATATCTTGTGGGTAAAGTCTATAACCTCTGCAAAGTATAAAACTATTTGAATAGCATGTCCCCAGTTATGGACAATGCTCAGGAATTTCACACAAGGGTTAGATTTTATAAATAAAACTTGGGAGGGAAGGCTGTGTACGAGGAAAAGGAAATGGTGTAGGCTGTGTGCCGAAAAATCTCTGAATAACTTATTATTACTATTATTTGTTTTACTTATGAATTAAATCTAAAGTCTGCTTTATGCAGAAGTAACCATATCAACCATCCTTTGAATAAGCCTTGCATATAGTTATTAGACTTGCATTCTGTGGTGCAACTTGCTAAGTACCCATGTAATCACTTTTGCTATAAACAATGTTGCTCAGTTGCTGAATACATTCATCAAGACGTCAATGGTCAATGAGGACTACTTTGAAGATAGTGAAGAACTAGGTTGAACTAACCTAGTCGATTGCTTACGGGCATATGGATGGGTTTCAGTTGAAGATATTTCTTTTCCATCCGCTGCAGATTATTTGAGTTGTTTGCCTCATAAGGTAGTAATTGTAAGTCTTGATCGTAAGATCGCTACTCTGATATTTATTATTAATTGCTTCTATTTTCAATATTATGCATGTGGAATGATATTTCATCAATATTGCCACTGTGTGCACTAGCGTGATTCTGGACTAGTGCAATATACACAGAGGGTCCAGATTTGCATATTCAGATCCCAACATGGGGTGGTAAATGATTTAGATTGAGACATTTGATTGATGATTATATGTGAATGGATTGATAGTGATTATGAGCATAATTGGAAGTTTTGCTTCAGTTAGTTAAGGACTTAACCTTGTAAGCTATTGAGCTGGGCTAAAATATACAACCATATGTAATGGGATAGACCTAGCTTATTAAGTTACCGAGTGTTGATATATGATATCTCAAGTGGTAAACTAAACTGTGTGCGTGGTTTGGGGAAGGTGCATGTATGTTGTAGCGGCTCCACATCTTGAACAATAATTGTTCCTAATCCAACGATGAGTCCCTCCTAGTTTGGGCTCTATGTGAGAGTGGAATAGTGAGACATGCCTATCGATAGTGTCTATATTCGGATAAAAGTTTCCAAAAGATTTTGTTATGATGTTCTTAGTCGCACGTTGATGGGTGTGTGTAATGGTCGATATTATGAGATTGATCATATCTTGTGGGTAAAGTGTATAACCCATTCGAATAGTCGTGTCCCTAGTTATGGACAATACTCAGGAATTTCACACAAGTGTTATATTTTATTAAAAATTAAACTTGGTAATGGAGGCTGATGAGGATTAAAGCCCATTTTCTATTTGGGCTAGCAATGGTTAAAAGCCATACTCTATTTCTCGGCAAGCACCTTATAAAGAAAAGCCCATAAGGCCCACGTTCAATTACTTGGATACGTCTTCGACCAGTTTGCAGACGTGTCCAAAGTTTTACCTCACACTGGTCGTCCCTAACCAGTGAAACAATCGTCCCGACCAGTGATACTAGTCGGGGCAAACGGTTAACTCTGCACACATATTCGTGCGGGCAGTTATCTTGACAGATACAGATAACTACTCGGAAGTTATTCTGAAAAGGTGTCCTTTGGCGAGAAGACACCATTTAGTGGGAGGACATATTTCGGCCATACGACACCTTTTGGAGCACAACTGCCGCCTCTTCATTATGTATAAATAGGGAGCCCATTTGTACCGTGAGGGCATCTTGAATCGATCTAGGATTCAAACTCTATAATATTTGTACTCTGTTAAGCCGCTTGGCTAATAAGAAGCAATCCCTTATTTTCTCCTTTATAGCTTTGTTCCCCGAAAGCCTATAACCATTTTAAATCATAAGCTCAATCTAGAGACCCTAAGTCTTGAACATCAACAGAGACCGTGTGCCAATAGAAGTAATGGAATTGGATTAGGTTGTGTGCCAACCTAATATTTTATTGTATTCAATTATAAATATTGCTTTATTGCAAAATAGCTATATTAGCTATTTGTTGGATTAAACCTTGCATATAGTTGTGTTAGACTTCTATTCTGTGCACAACTTGTTGAGTGCTTTATGTACTCACCTTTGAAACAATAAATTAATCAGTTGAAAAGGAATCAACACCAGTTTTAGAGGAGTTTTAAGAAGAAGCATATTATTAGGATTCGGGCCTTATTGATTGCATGGGGTAGATCGATGGGTTGTTCACTGAAGTTTTCGTTTCACTGGAGTTTCTTAGTGAATAAGCCATGTGAGAGCTAATAAATGTAAAGTTGATCGTAAAGTCATCGCATTATCTCTTTATTTAATAAATCTAGTCCTTTAATATTTATTTCACTGTGTATGGAGTTAATATTACATCTATGATGCTATTGTGTGCACGCAAAAGGTCCGAATTTACATATTCGAGTCTCACATCAAGCTTCACTATAAAAACCTAATGTTTCATAGCTGAAACATTACTTTTGAGTCCTGAAACTTTTGTGAAACCTAATAACTGAAACTCATGAAAACTATTTTCAAGCTCCAAATATGAAAAAAAAAAAATCTAAAACTTAACTTGAGTCTTGAAACTCGTTGAAACTTTAAGAGACTTCTCGAAACGTTCTTAAACCTTGGAACATAAAACTTCTTGAAACTCTGCTATAACCTTTTAAACTTTTTGAACCTTGCTCGAAACTTTTTGAACCCTACTTTAAACTTGCTGAAATATCTTAATCTTAGGTGGCGGGCCCAGCATGTCATAGTCGGCAAGTCCACGCTCGTCTCGCCACATGAATCCGCCAATACGCCGCCACTTCGTACTGATATCTATCCATATATAGACCCGCCGTACCAGGACCGCCTCCACCAATAGTCAATAACGCGTCACTTCCAGATGGGTCCCGAAAACTTATCATCTGTGGGTCCCACCTGTAAGCAGTGTAAGCATCAGTCCACATGAAATAGGGGGTGGGGGACACGACGAGGAGCGAGTAGCGAAGGCATTTTAGGGGAAAATTAGCGAGGAAAAATAAATAGCGAAGACGAAGCGGGAATCGAAACCCTAGGCGAGGTCGGCGGAGATGGCGGCGACGGCGCCGGAGTCGTACATCGGGAGCGTGATAAGCCTGACGTCGAAGAGCGAGATCCGGTATGAGGGCGTCCTCTACACCATCAACACCGAGGAGTCCAGCATCGGGCTCAGGAACGGTGGGTCGTTTCCATCCCTCTACCCTTGTTCCCTCTCTTCTCTGCCTGATTAGTTGGCGATTTGCGTGGGGAGGTATGCGGCGATGCGGTAGAGAATTTTGGATTTAGCTTTCTTTCCTTGTTTAGCTTCGTGTTGCGATGGTACAGAATTTCGATTTTTTCTTGAACGATTCATGATAGAGCAGGGCTTCAAGTCTGATTTTTGTTTTTCAATTTTTAATTCCTAAATAAAAGTGCGTTCTGAATTAGTGTTTTGGTGAATTATTAGTTGGTGTTCGGTGATTCGAGTTAGAATCTACAAATCTGGTGCTTGGTTAAAGATCTGTTACAAGAGCGGTCCCCGTCTTGTTTTCTTCTTCTTAGTTAAAGTTCGTTTTCTTCCCTGTATTAACACAGTAAGGTGAGGTCTGCAGCGAGGAGGGCTTTGAGGTGGGTGGGAGATCATTTGTGCCCTAAATCCTAATGATATCACGAGCTAGTGATGCACATTAATGGTCGAAAGTCCTTTTGTTTCTGCCCATCGAGAGTAATCAAATTGCAACTAGTGTTACATTAACATTAACTTCTTTTCGCCAAATTGTCGTGGAGCTTAAATTGGGGATGTTGTTGTACATCTTAAAGGTGCTATGAATCTTTGCCATGTTTGGAACGTGTAGTTACACTCAAAGGGAGAATGATGCATGTTAAGGGCCCCACTGTGTCTGTTGCTTTGCCAAACTATCAATTGGCATGCATCTGTTAAATATCGACAAACAAGCAAAGGCTTCAATTTTAGGCAAACATTTTTCTCTCACCAAATTATTTTCCTTATTCTGGGGATGATCCTGCCAACTTAAGCTGTGTCTAGTACTTGACCATCTGGAACTACCATGCATCTGTTAAGTAGTGTCGAACAAGCAAAGGCTTCTCTTTCAGGCATTGGTTCTACTTTCCAGTTTTTTTTCCCATCCGGAGGATAGGGGCTTAATAGGATCCAATAACGTCTAACCAGCCAATAAGTGGAATCCAATAGGATATGTATTCAGTTAGAAATTTTGATGTCCGAACAATATTTTTGCCCTAATTTGATTAATATCTTAACCCACATGTAACATTTAAATCGGAATTCAAATATGATTAACAATACTTTTAAAATTTATGGCCAGTCTAATATAGCCAAAGTCGTGAATAAATAAACAATAGAAAATTGCATGTACCTTACCAGGAGCGTGTTGCCTGCCGATTTTGAATGTAGAGCTTTTTTTTACAAAGCAAATAGCAAATGTATAAATCTGTTATAGTATTTAATAGATACTGAAATTTGATTCCGTTCTGTATTCAGCAAGTTCTGTCTAATCTGTTTTTGAATTTGAGTGATTCTGGTTATGTCTGGGTCATAGTCACAAAGTTCCCGGGTCGATGGGGTCGAGGAACGGGGTCGCGGGTCGAGGGTCGACACTTGAAAAAAACATGGTACGAGGGGGGTATACCTCTATGGGACGTGAATCGTGGATTTGGTACGTGAATCCGAGTCCAATGGGTCGATGATCCCGGGTCGACACCTTGGGTCGAGGGTCGCGATCTAATGGGTCGCCGTACCATTGCACGATTTGAAGCGAGGCGGTGGCGGCTGCGCACGGCAGGTACACGTCCCCTCTTCATCCAATCTGCAATGGTACGGCGACCCATTAGATTTTGGTACACGTCCCCTCTTCATGCCAATCTGCAATGGTACGGCGATCCCCTTTCGATCGGGACGACGACCCAGGGTGACCCCGACCCGCGATTTGGGACGGCGATCCCGGGTCACGGGACGCGACCTCGACCCCGTATCCTGTGACTATGGTCTGGGTGTGGCTTAAAATATCTTGATATGAAACTTGGTAAGACCATTATTTGATCTGTATTCTGCTGATTACACCCCTGATTTTTCCTTTTTTTGTACACCAATCTAGTGTAGAATCTTGTTTTCTGATGCCATTGTCTGTTGTGTTTGTTTATTTATTATTTGCAAAGGGGAGATTAGAGGGTTTTGATGTTAATTTTCAACCTCTGTACTTTGGAGTTTGGATTTTCCTGTACAAAGCTAAGTAGATTGTTTACTCAAAGTGGGGCTTCACAGCAGCTTAGGTTGTCAGTAGCGTGCACATGCACATGCATGCTCATGTGTTTGTGTTCTCAAAGGTTTCAAGAGTTTATCTTCAAGTGGGGCCTTCTCCTTGGGCTCCCTATTCCCTAAGTCCTAAACCTTTTAATGAAACTTATCTGAAGCTTAACTTAGAATCAGTTGAATAGTATTTTTTGGGTATTTTTTCATTCTTCTGATTGGACCAGGCATGGGGTTGTTAGTTTTGTATGGCTTTAAGAAGTAATGTTCCTCCCATGTTGCACATTCACTTATTCTTACTGGGTTACTCTTTGTTGTATCATCTTGCAGTTCGTTCATTTGGAACTGAAGGACGTAAGAAGGACGGCCAACAAATTCCTGCCAGTGACAAGATATATGAATACATACTCTTTCGGGGAAGTGATATAAAGGTAATGATGGCAAATCATGAAGAGTACTCAAAACCCTTGACATATCTGTTGTGATTATTGAACTGTTGATCAAATTATGTTGGGCACTGATATAGGTTGGAGCTATTTGTGTAAGTTGTTATTTATACGGCATATCTAATTCTTTCTGCTGTTTGGCATGGTTTTTTGGAAAGTTCTATTTTTACCGTCTGGCTAATTAATGCATAAATGCTTTCCTCAAATCACATTTAAAAAATGTTATGGAAATGCTAGAAAACAAGTGACCTGTTACACGCTCCCAGGTTAGGCGGCTTGGATCTTGGTTATGTGGTAGTTTATTGAATTTGAGTACTGAGGGAAAATTTGGGCTGGTTGAGTTTTGCTCATAAGTAAGTTTGGTTGGATTCGGATCCTAGGCAGGTTTGTTTCATGTTGATGGGATTGGGATTGGGATTGGGATTGGGATTGGGATTGGGATTGGGATTGGGATTGTATGACTGGTAAGATCAAGGTCAGAATGGTCCTACAGGATTGCAAGATCGAAAAATTCTAAGATACTTGATCAAGATCCTGACAATCTTGTTCATGCTTTTGGGCAACCAAAATGGTTGATTTTTAAGGAAAGGGCAAATGCATGCTACATGAGCCCTTTTTTTAATGATTTACTGTCTCCTTTATTACTCTACCCTGTACTGTCTGTTAGTCCTGTTGTACTCCGTTTCACAATATTAGTCCGATGTGCATACCTAGGAGGCACAAAATTGAAGTAATATTTAATGGGATTGGAATATACTTGCTCCTATTAGATAGACATAGTATTACTTAAGGATGCTAATGGGCCGAAGCCCAGCACAGATCTGTTCCAAGTCAAATATTCTTTTTATAGATCTATATCCAGCCTGATCCAAAAAGAGTGATATCCAAGCCTGGCCTAGGCCCAAATGAAAGCATGGACCTTGATTTGGACCTTTATCTTGACAAATTGTTTGTTTAATGAGTTGATAGTTAATGTTGCAATATTCAAGCGATAAAACTAGGTCTATAATTACATATCTCACTTACCGAAAACAAAGGTTGAAAATTAGAACTTAAAGTATGCTGCTGAAGTATGTAAAATAAAAAAGCTTTAGTGCTAAAGTCAACATCAATTGGTTTACTTGGCTGGTGGTGAGAGATTTAGTAGAAAAACATAAGGTCTACGCCTGGCCCAATCTGGTCCAAATAACTATGGATCCAAAATGAGTCCAATCCATTTGCAGTTTTGGACCAGCTAATTCAAAAGCCTGAACCGGTCCAAGCCCATTAGCACCTCTAGTACTACTCTATCTAATAGTGACAAGTATGATCCAATTCCATTTAATATTAATTGAATATTGTGCCTCCTTGGTATGTGCACGGGACTAATATTGTGAAATGAAGGGAGCCCTGTTCCCCTAGGCGGCCGCCTAGCTCGCTTAGGTGGCGCCTCCGCCTAGGCGGCTGCCTAGCCCGCTTAGGCGGTGATTAGGCGCTAGGCGCCAGTCTGCCGCCTGACTTGCGCCTAGCACCTAGGGGAACATTGGGAGGGAGTAATATTCTCCTTAGCTTTGTCTTAACTTTAGTTGCTTTACTGCAGGATTTGCATGTGAAATCCTCTCCACCAGCTCAGCCTGGTTCTTTACACAATGATCCAGCAATTATTCAGGTAAATGTTTTTATTTTGGTAAATCTTTGTAAAATGTTAGGTGCCTTTGATGGTTCTTTCTTTTGGAAGACTTGTTCGATTACTTAGATATCGTAGATGATGGCTCTGTCTTTGCTCACTGTTATTATTCTGTTTGTGTAGTCACATTACCCTCGTCCTGCCTCAACACCTACAAGCTTGCCTTCTGCCGCAAGTGCAACCACAGCTGATCCTACCTCAAACAATGCTCAGTCAGGAATTCAGATGCCGCCGCCATTCCAAGGGAATTTCCCCCCTTATCAACCTGGGGCCAGCTTACCTTCATGGAACTCATCACCTATGCCATCATCTGTAAATGGCACTTCCTTTACAATGCCACCAATGTACTGGCCGGGATATTACACACCACCAAGTGGGTTTCCTCATCTGCAACCACCACCCTTTCTTCGGCCATCACACGGTTTGACAGTTCCACAGGCCCTGCAGCAACCTGTACAATATCCCGGACTTAATGCATCTTTACCAGCTCGGTTTCCAAGCTTGCCAGAGTTTCCCTCTTTACTGCAACCTAGTAATAATCTAAGTCAAACTTCAGGTATATCCACATCAATGTCAGTCCCTGCCTCATCAAGTTCATCAGCAACTGAATCATTAGTGAGCCAGCTTCCAAATAAGCTGTCATCCATTTCTACTTCCGTGTTCTCTGTAAGTTTTACTCCTGCATCTGTCAATCCTTCAACCTCTATAACTGAACCTAGCATGTCCCTGTCCCAAGGCATGCCTTCTCTAGTGAACAATAAGCCAGTTATTCTTCCTGACTCCAGCGTGGCTTCTCTCAGCAGTGATAAGCCTGTGAATGCACCTTCTTCTTTACCAACTTATCAACCTCCCTCTCAGCCACCATCTGCTAATTTCACACCTAGTGCAGTCACTGTCGTGGAATCAATTACATTGGTCACTCCTGGACAACTTCTGCCAACTGCTTCCTCGACAGTCCATTCATCGCAGGCCTTGCAAACATCTTCTGCTATGGCTCCATCCTCTAAGCCTCCCACTATGGTTTCATCCTCAACCGCTTCCTCTATGGTTCCATCCTCACAGGCTGCTTCCTCTATAGTCCCATCCTTGCAGGCTGCTTCCTCTGCTGTTCTATCATCGCAACAGCTGGAGCTGAGCAATGAAGATATAGAAGTTAAGCAGCCTGAACTGAAGGCTAAACAACCTGTGGTTGCTCGATCTGAAAATAAGGAGCCTATATTGCCAGCACCAAAATCCATTCTTCAGAAGGTAGTATAGAGTATTTAATTATTATTATTAGCAAACATGTGAATATTACTTTCTGTACTTATTCCCATTCCTATCTCTGCGCTTCAATTGTTATATCCTAATATTGTATACACTCTAATTGGTCCTTTTGTGTTTAATCATTTGGTTTCAGCCTGCTGGAGCTTCCTCATATGTTGAGTACAACAATAGAGGCCGAGGCCGAGGCCAAGGCCAAGGCCGAGGAAGAGGTCGAGGAAGAGGAAATGTGGTATGCCGATCTTGCAGCTGTTCAAATCTGGAGATGATTGGTTCTTTGTATGAAGTTAATTGTATTTATCTGATAGTTGTAGTAATGACAATATTTGGAACGTTTAGCTGTTTTATCTTGGTGTTACAACCTTCGCTTTTCTTGAGTCTTGTAACCATTAAGGACTCCGCTTTAAAATTTCCTGGGGTAGTATTTGTGCAATATTTTTTCTTCTCTTGGTTATATTATTAGTATTCAATGATTAGACCATTGCTAATTTCAGCAACATGCTTAAGAAAGCAGTATTAACAACTGATGCACCAATAACTTGGTAAATATAGAAACAAGCAGTTAAACATTGCTAGAACTACGGTATTTTCAGCCTTCTTTTGTATCATAGTATGTTTGTGGAAGGCTGCTGATGTTGCTATCATTGTCATAGCAGCAGAATTGGATCCATACGCTGTTCTCTCTAGTATTCGAGCCATGACAAAGTTATGGATGAATCTGGTTGGTTGAAGCATACTGTTATATGATTTTGCAGTGTAACTAACGTTACTAACCCAGTCCCTCTGCCATAATATATGTTAGCATACAAAAATTAGATTGTACTTCTCCAATCAACCATAAGATTAGTCAAATCAGTACAATTAACCAAGCTGCGTGTCTCCTCACTTGGTGGCACCAAATAGCTAACTCGAACTGCCAACTGCACATGCATGAGGATTATTGTATTGTTAGATGCTATGATCTGAACTCTTCTTTTAAATAGTGATGGATTTGTAGTCTTACTATTTTCCCCTCTCCAGCAATCACGTCCCATAACAAAGTTTACAGAGGACTTTGATTTCATGGCAATGAATGAGAAGTTCAACAAAGATGAAGTATGGGGCCACCTTGGTAAAAGCAAAGGACAGTTCAGCGATGATCCAAACGAGTATGAAGATGATGTTCTAGAAGACGATGTGATGTCTCCTGGAAAGCCGGAAGCTAAGGTAACAGTTTTGCTGGATTGCTTCTTGTGATTTATCAATATGTTTGCTGATGCTGATTAGCCTCTGTTCTTGTGCCTTTGTCGCCTTTGTGAAGTCTGTGTATGTCAAAGATGACTTCTTTGATTCACTGTCATGCAATACAATTGAAAATGGAGGGAGGAATGGAAGAATTAAATTCTCTGAGCAGAGAAAAATCGACACAGAGGTACGGCAATGTATCCTTCACCTTATCACATTGCTTGACATTCAGCGCTTCTGATAACAAATTTTGCCCCTAGACCTTTGGTGATTCTGCAAGGCATCGACCAATGGGTTTGCGGGGTGGAGGGAGGGGTCCCCGTGGTGGTGGTCCGCGTGGTCGTGGCTACTATGGAAGAGGAGGGTATGGATTTACGGGCAAGGGGCGTGGCTACTCTTACCTGAACCACCAATCTTAATTAGAAACGGTGGATTTGCTGTCAGCACCTGTTAGCAGATAAGTGATGATGGGGGAAGAAAGGGGCTATATGTGTATTGCAATCCCTATTTGGCTGTTGGAGGGCAGCCAACATGGAGATACTTATCTTCCAGTTTGGCTGAGAAAGACAATTACCTAGCAGCCAATTCGATAAATTAAGAATCAATGTTACATCGAGCTGTCTTCATGTTGGAGCACTCGCAATTACAAAATCTGTATCTGCTTCCCGGATGGTGTTGGTGCCCATTTCTCGCCGAAATTATTTTAAGATGGAGTTGGCAATTATGTGTAATCTTATTGTGGCACTGGGATTAATCGTACCAGTATTGTGTTCTTTGGACTTGCTATGGAGCATGTTTGCGAAGTGTCAAAACTTAGAAACAGGGTGCTCCCTATCATGTTGATGTATGCTAGTCAACTTGCCCTCAACGTGGAATTTGTGATGCTACTTGAAGAAATTTGAATCGATCACCGTTTGGGTATTAATTTGTTTACTGTACACCATAATATTGTAAGTTCTGAAGTTTAACTGTAGGGATTTCGTCGAAGCCCCAGATTTGTCGGGCTTCTAGTTCTTTTCATGATGCTTGAATGAACGTTAGAACTGTGGGAATCACTATGAACCATAAGTCCGGTACTATCGGACAGTTTCATCCATTCCACGGCCTGTGTTCGCTCGGGCAGCCTCCACTACCTAGATTTTGTGCAGACGACGAGAAAAAAAAACAGATCATCTTACCTCTTTTTTGCTGCTAACTTCTTATTTGTTCCTATTGTTCCCAATCGCTCATTCGTGCTCCTCACTCTCTCAATTATCATACCCAATAGTAGTCACTCCCAGCATTGACGAGTTGCTTTGCTGCCAACTGTTGGTCAGAACTTGTAGCTACTCGCACTTGATGAGACCAACCGTAAGAACCTAGAGCTCATGTGGAGGTCTTCCTATGCAAGAAGTTCGCTAGGTCTAGCAGGGCGGAGGCTGGAGGGAGGTTGATGTTGAGCAGGGTTGGTGACTAAGATAGTATTGTGGGGGTAGAGACATAGCATCGGGCTAGCCATCATTGCTCCCTCCTTAGCACTGGACCTTCACCGTCGCCTGCATGCCATCCTTCTCCCAGTAGGCTTGTTGCGAGTATCTTTTTAGATTGTTGCATCACTTTTTATCAATTGTTGCACGAAGTGTATGATTTTGTTGGAACGTGTCTTCTCAAAATTTGCTGAAAAAGGTATATGTTGCAGTTGCATTTTTTATTTGTTGCACAAAGTTATCTTTTTATTGTAGCTCGGTTATAGATTTGTTGCATATGACTTTTTCTTTGTTACAGTTAGTTATAGATTTGTTGCACAGGAACTTTTTTTGTCCCAATTGTTGCTAGTTCGTCCCGCCATATTTTTTTTGTATTTGGCTATTGCAACCGTGGATAATTTTGTTGCATGTTATCGTTAGTGGCGGAACTAAAAAATTTTCGTTAGAGGTTCACACTTCACACGTACAACTCTATAGTCTTGTACAATGATTTTGTAAAATCATAAATCTAACATATATATTTGAAATTTACTAAAAATACAATACAAATAGTTCTATGGTCTTAAAACTCCCAAATCACTAAAATTGAAACCAATCAATCAATAAATTTGGTCTACCGAACATGTGATCTTGTAGCACTTTTCAAATTTCTGGAGGTGCTAGGGCATACCAGCACCCCTAGTACCACCCCTGTTTATGGTATCGTTGTTGCATCTCTTTCGTAAATTTGTTGTAACCGACTGGGTTTCTCCTACTCGATCCCTCCTACTCCTCTAGTAAGTTGGGGCTCTGGTGAGTCGGCGGTGGCCAGGAGATCGCCCTCTCCCTCTCTGTGCCTCCAACTTGGAAGCAGACTACGGCCACCGGCTCATAAGCCCGAGCGCCAACGCCAACTATTGGTCTAAGGTCTCCGCCACTTGTGCTCGAGGGAGGTCATCTGCCATGGTCTCCTCCTCGTCCGGCAAGCTGGGGCTCCAACGGGGCAGCTAGCGGTGGCCGAAGATTGAGCAGGGATGAGCTTTTCCGTTGCGCCAAATCGAATGGTTGAAATCTAGAACTATTGTTAACTTGGGTGGATGGGCTGTCATTTCTGTGCGAACTTTTCTTCGGAGATTCATCACGGATGTTCAACTTAGAAATATTGTTATCTTGGGGGATTGCTATTTGAAGGTATCCCGTTGGATTGAACCCAACATTCAAAGTTTGAAGAGGCAACATTCGAAAGTTTCAAACGTGTCATGTTTAAGAAGTTTCAGTGCAAGTTTCGTCAAGGTTTCAACGTGTTTCGTCAATGTTTCAGCATGTTTCATAGACGGCGTCGCCGCGTTGGTTCTTATTCAGCTGGAAGAAACGAAAGAACGCGCTACCATAATTACAAAGGGAGGTCGTGTGTCACGTAATCTTAGACTATATGCTAACTTTGATTAATCAAATTAAGTTTTTTTTAAATAATACATTTTTTAAAAGTAATTGCAGCATTAATACACGGATTGAAAAATTTGCAAAAATAATACGTCGTCGCCAGATGGTTTGGCGAAAATCCAGTAGTCGCCATGTGGTTGGGCGAAAATGATATTTTTGCCAAATGGTTTGACGAAATTAGGCTAATTCCGCAATTTAGAGTGCCTGACAGTTTTTTGGGCGGGACACCCTATTTTCGCCAAATGGTATGGCAAAAATAGGGTTGTCGCCAAACGGTATGGCGACAACCCTATTTTCGCCATACCTTTTGGCGAAAATAGGGGTATTTTTTGCCTGCCTCAGCTGGCCCTGGCTTTATTCGCGCGGAGGAGGAAAAAAAGGGTCCGAGCGAAGAAGACAGGCGACCGGAGAGAGAGAGAGGGAAAGAGAGAGGGGGGGAGAGAGAGAGAGGAGAGAGGGACCTCGGGTAGGGAGAGAGGGAGAGAGAGAGGGAGGAGGAGGAGGAGGAAGAAGAAGGAGAAAAAAAAGTAATTTTCTATTTTTGTAATTGCGTATAAAAATATTGTCGAAAAATATTATAGTTGATGTTAGATTTAATTTAATTAGTGCATGTATTTTAGGTTAGCGATATTAGATTTATACTTTAATGTTGTAGTATCCGTAGCGAGATAATTAATTAGCGTTCTTTAATTTAGGTTAGTGAAATTACGTGTTAGTGGTGATCTAAAAATTCATTTCGTGGTCGCAGTGATGTCGGATTCAGTGAAATTTAGGGTATATTATGACGACGGTGAAATTTAGGGTATATTATGAAGACGGTGAAATTTAGGGTATATTATTTCGTATATATGGTCGCAGTGAGTATATAACCGTTTCATCGCCCTACGAACAGGCGTTTCAAACCATGATAGGGTGCTCGCATCCACGTTCTACGAAAAAGGCGTTCCACACATTTTTCATTCCTCTTCAATCCTTTTCACCTCGATTTTACGGCACGAGACCATCACTATTGCCAGACCGATTTGACAACACGTTACCATCAGCTATGTCAGTCCTAACACTGCACGCACGACTACCTTTTCAGCCCGACTAGACAGCACACTCTAGCGTTTTTCTATCCCTCTATATGTTTCAATCCTACATTCCAACACTTAGTCCATACATCACCGCTTCGAGTCTATGAAAGGCCAAACCGCAAACACACAACCGCAGCGCCCAGTCACACTTCTTCACCATGGCTGGATCCTCTAGCAGAGCATTTTTGTGGACACCTGATATGAGCAACGTAGCTCTTAATTGCACGTTGAAGGTTACGCGTAGTGGGAAGGACGATCCATTCAAAGAGGAGAACATGAGTAAAGTGCTGTCCAAATTGCAAGAGTGGCGCCCGACATTACGGAGGCATAGCATGACAACCTATGGCCTGAACCTTGTGACCGCCGACGACCTGAAGGCGCACTTGCAATGGTGGCGTCAAAGATATTTTAGGGTGTGCGAACTAGCTGACCACCCTTCTACTACATGTTTCTCTAGAAGATATTACAGGATACTGATGCTGCCCGATCAGTATGCAGAGCACATTAAGATTAGTTATTCCTTACTTTTTCACCGTACTAATCTTTTTACCATTATACATAAGTTCACTACTTTGCATGCTCGTGTGCTAATTATTCCCTGAGGATGAAGAGTTGCTGAACAAAGATATCCCAGAATTCTTAGTGATGTACATGCTCTTCGGCGGTGGCGTGATGCCCGGTTCGAGCAGAAGAGGCAGAAGCGGATACAGCTGCAGGGGTAGAGATCGACACAGTACTGCTGCAGCAGCAATTTCAAGAGGACGTTCAACCACCACTGGAGGGAGGCTCACTCCTAACTATGCAAATGATGATGACGATGACGATTTCGTGTCACCTCCACCTCGACGTTCAAGCACTTGCACATCAGGTCGTTCAAGAAACAATGGAAGAGGACGTTCAACCAGCACTAGAGGCGGGCTAGCTCCCAACCATACAAATGACGATGATGAAGATGATGACGATTTCGTATCACCTCCACCTCAACGTTCAAGCACTTCCGCAGCAGGCCGTTCAAGAAACAATGGAGGAGGATGTCTAACCAGAACTAGAGGCGGGTTAGCTCCCAACCATACAGATGACGATGACGATGATGACGATTTCATATCACCTCCACCTCAACGCTCAAGCGCTACCGCCAGTAGATGACTTTCATCTTTGTCAACCGATGAATATGGCCATAGAATGTATCGTATTCTCACTTATGTTGTATCCCAGTTTTATCAATTCTCTGAGGCATGTATGGACCTATGTTGTACCTCAGTTCTATGAATTCTAAGGTACGTATCTATATTGTATCAGTATCGAGTTATGAGGCAGTTTCAAATATCAATGTCGAGTTTTATTTGTCATCAAATTTGGCGCACATTGAAAGACGAACAACGAAATTTCATTTTTTTTCCCAGAAATAATAAATTGACAAATAATTTTGTAAAGCACTACGTTAATTATGAAATACAAATACAATTAATTTTTCTGAATTAATTGTATCCACTTTGAACTGTATAATTCTATCGCCTGTCAAAATAACAATGACTGATTCTCAAAAATTAAATTTCCTTTCAAATAGTTTTGATAAAAAAAATTGTGTTATTCATAACAAAAAATCATACTTCAATTATCACAGACACATATAAATTTTTTTCCATTTATTGACCCTACTTTTAACTACACGAATTATCATTAGCTGGATTTATTATTTACAAAATTTTCACGTGAATTCTCTCTCTTTCTCTCCCCCTCTCTCTCCCTCCCCTCTCTCTCTCTCCCCCTCCCTGTTTTTCTCCCTGGCCGAAAATCCCCCCTATTTTCGCTAAACCAGTTGGCGAAAATAGGGTTGTCCCCAACTGGTTTGGCGACAACCCTATTTTCGCCAACTGATTTGGTGAAACTAGGGTGTCCCGGCCAGTTGCTCCGTCAGACGACCTTAATTGCGCAATTAGCCTATTTTCGCCAAACCATATGGCGAAAATACTATTTTCACCAAACCATTTGGCTATTACCTGATTGTCGCCAAACGGTACGGCGAGGAAGTATTATTTTTGCAAATTTTTCAATCCGCGTATTAATGCTGCAATTACTTTTAAAAAATGTATTATTTATAAAAAAAATTCGTCACATGATCAAGAGGCTGGAAGGATGTTAGTCTTGCTGACCAAAATATCTGAAAAGATTGGTTCTATATCCTGATGAGGTACTTGTAGAGTTGCAGTAGGCTAAATGACCATGAATCAAGTGTCTCAGACATAATATAACTTTCTAGAAGTGCATAATATAAGTGCATGTGTTGATTGAAATTGTACATGGGTGCATATTATTTTTATGTAGGGAAGATAGTTATTATTGAATTTGAAACACTTATATATCTTGAAGGTTCTAGTTAAGTTTTGTGTATGGTTGATTGATTCTAATATGCACGACATACATGGTTTCTGTTTTCACGTATCATCCGACTAACTATTAGTGTCCGAGACTAACCGTATTCGGAACGACCTATATTCACTCTGTATTCATCACCGAAGTAATCCGTATTTGTATTCGAATCTGGTACTGTCCGTATGCGACTCGGCATCGATTTCGGGCTGAGTGAGTTTTCCTCTTTTTTAACTCCTTTCTGTAAAAAAAAAATTCCCTTTAGGTTCCTAGGGTAGCAAACGCAAGGTATAACAAGGGGATTTGACCAGAAAAATGGATTGGTAAAATGAGGATATGATTACCCACGAATTTGCAAAAGAAGCGAGAAGAAATCGTATTGCTTGGAAGCTTCAAATTCTTATCCATGGAGAAGAACTGAGACGTGCTGGCAGCTTGAGGTTGAAAACAACGGTGCTGACAGGTGGCCCCTCTCCATTATTTTTCGAATTATTTAATTGGTGAAAATAAAAAGACATTTAAATAATAGAAAATAAAGTTCAAAAATTCTAGAAACAATCTAAAAAATACCTTGATACATTTTCAACTTAATGTAATTATTTCATAATTTTCTGGGTTTTAATTTTACTACAGTAAATCATTTTATAAAACTGAAAAATAAGAAAAATAATTTATAAATTCCAGAAAATTCAAAACAAATCTCATAAAATCATAAATAAGTAATTAAACATTATTATGCAAGGTTTGTCAAAATAAATCTTTTCTTTAAAGAAAAAAAATAAATTAAAATTTATTTAATTTGGAAAAAAATACAAATGGTTCTTTTTAATTTTCAAACTTTCCAAAAACTCAAAAAAATAGGGTGTTACAACTTACCTTGTATTAATCATCGTTCAGTTAAAAAAATAGAGAAATCTACACCTACCTTGGAGGTGGTGTTTTGCTAGGAGGTTGAACCATAGGTCTTGTTCCTTGTTGATTGGCTGTAGCAAGTGGACGGGTCGCATTAGAGTTTATTTTCATTCCGTTGCAGTTATTTTGTTTAGTGCTTGAGCTCTATGAGGTTTAATAAATGTAAACTTAACCGTAAAGTCACGACAGTTATTTATTTATCAAATCTGGTTCATTTATTTGTAATTTGCTATGTATAGATAATATTTCGTGTATGTTACCACTATATGCACTAATGTGTTTTTAGATTAGTGCAGTATATATTGAATGTCCGGATTTATATATTCGAATTCTAATAATAGATATATTATAATAGAGAATGACCAAGTTATATTTAGAAGACCGAGTGGTGTCTAAAACTGTCACAGCTTTATGTTCTGAAGGGAGTACGCGACTACGCGTATTGAATAACGTTTGGACGTCAGAAATATCGAGTACAAAAAGAGCGGAGACAGTAAGATATTTATCTTGACTCCTCACTCGTGACAAGGTAAAGCCAGGGGCCGGGGCATGCAATTAATAACCGATGTCTCTAACAACATGCAAACTTTTCCTGCTTGCACTGACACTCCTGTTAATGACAGGTCCATGGCCCTTGGTCCGCTAAGCCAACAAAACAATAGCCGGATCGAAAGCAGCATAGGTGTATGCAAGCCGACGAGATCAGGCACTTAACTCTCATGAATTAACTTGGCACTTAACTCTTATGAATTAACTTCATTTTATGGGTCGATCAACATCTGTTGAATTATATGATGCCCAACAATTTACTACTACTACCCTCGCAAAAAAATATATTACTACTCTATATTTGCCTCAAACTCTGCTAGGTGGATTGAGGTTTTTTATTATTTTTGAGAGGTATCAATAATTTAAATCGAGGTATCAAAAGTTTATAAACTAAACCTTATCATAACCGTAATTTACATTGAGCGAGTATGGTTAGGTTATTCTCGTCCAAGCAGTAATAATAGGTAGCATCAAAGGTCCTGTTGTTGCTCACACATCACAGAGGATAAGGTTATCAATTTATCATAACCATACTCATTGAGCTTGCTGATAGCCATATCAACTTCATCACTGTGGACGAAGTTCACAAAGCCAAACCCCCAACTGATACAATCTTCTGATCCATCTCAACATAGACACGGTCACACGGCTAATGGGCCAAATGTGCAAAATAGATTTGAGGTCGGGCTCACAGTTGCCCTTTGATAGCTTGGTCACACGGACAGAATTCTCATCATTCCTGTGTCTCACTTTCATGTCCAGGCCTGTCAGCATCATGACGATCACCCTTACATGCCGTTGGGATCATGGTTCCTCAGCTTTGCTCCCTGCAATAAGTGAACAATTGGAATATAAGAGCAAGAGGGCGTGAAGATTACAAGAGTAACGCAAAGCCAGCTAGTCTAGGGATTTCGACGCCACAAAGATGAAGAGATTACCACCAAGAAAGACACATTGTCAGCTACCTTGAGAAGATTCATGTCACGGCTTTAGCAGAACATAAGACATGGCCAAAATGACGGTCTGTTTCAATGAGACTTGTTTTACTTATGTCCTAAGTCTATAACGTCGCAACAACTGCCTTTTTTTTTTTTTTTTTGCTCTCTCACATACTAATTCTGAATTATTTGGTAAAGGCCATTCGACACAGTCATATGGTTATGTATGATGTATGTTTGGTAGCACCATGCTTCTACATCAAGCAACACGGCTTGGGTTTCTTTGTTCAACATAGGAAATTAAGCAATGAGCTCAAGGATAGTGAATATGTTTCTAGTTCTTAATTACCTCCTAAGGGCATTCCCATCAAGTCAACATTTAGAGGTTAGGCTCAAGCAAACCCTGCTCAGAAAAAAGAAGATTTAGTGTGTTCCAATGAGACTGAGAAAGACACGACTTGTGAACAGGAAGTATCTTTTAATTCATGTTAATACACACGATTTGTCACAGTCAATGTGGTCGCTATAAAAGAGCTGACAACTTGGAAGAGTTGTCTATAAATATTTTAAACAACTGTCCAGAAATATCTATAGTAAGGTAACGGAACCAAACAAAAAGAAAGAAAGAAAGAAAGAAAAGACATTAAGAGAGACATGAGAGGAAAGCTGCTAGATTTTAACTGCATGATTCTCAGGGAAAGTTAAGGAAAAGTTCATGTTAACAGTAAAAGACTGACGAGTGACGACCCACAGATACAATTCAGGAAAAACAAATGCGCTGCCTTGGTTATGACCCAAGACAGACTAGTTAGCACTTTCACAGACCTCATGTGAAGGACCATGTCAAGGTCTATCCAGATTTGTGATGAGTATTTGACTAAATTTGAGCTTGATTTGCTCATATTTGAGTTTGATTTGAAATAAATTTTCAAATGAAAGCAATTTGAGATCATCTCTATTTTCCCGGTGCTACTGGCCTTGGTAGCGCGGTGCTACTGGGTGTGCGGTAGCACCGGACCTGAGTGCGGTGTGGAAAAACCAGAGAGGGTGTATTTCGGGTTTTTTGGTCGGGCGGTGCTACCGGCCATGTTAGCCCGGTGCTACCGGGTGAGCGGTAGCACTGGACTTTGGAGCGGTGTGAAAAATCCAGAGAGGGGTATTCTCTGGTTCTTGCGTAGTGCGGTGCTATCGGCCTGAGTGCGGTAGCACCTATCCACCATGGGCGGTGCTACTGGCCTACGGGTGGTAGCACCGACCAGAACGAATAAAGATGAATTTCAAAGTGTGGACTTTGATAAATTTCTTGCAAATCTTTGTGGGCATTGCTATGTGAAGAGTTTCCTTGTTTTCGATGGTTGCAGGTCGACGATGCTAGATCATGGTGAGGCGAAGGATGAGCGGGACTAGGTGAGGAGCGTCGGAGGTCCAGACAGTCGGTGATTGCCGGAAGATGATCGGAGACGGAGTCGTGGCAAGCAATGAAGACAAGGAACGAATAAGATGCTAGCTAAGCGTTGCATGGATCATTGAGGGCCATTGGATTTTGGTCTAGTTGATAGGTTAGCGGGTCTAGTTAGTGTGCTTTGAGAATCGTGCAAGAAAACCCATTATGTGTTGTGGGTTTTGGGTGAACCCTTGCATGGCTGGTTAAGTCGGTTAATCCTAGCCCTTGATGGATGCTCTAGGGTTTAGAGGCTCATCCGAGGGTGATAGGTGGCCCAAGAGTTGTATAAATAGGGGTGAAGGGGTAGCCTTCCCCCCTTAAAGGTTTTGAGGTTTTTGATGCTCCTTTGAGATTTGCCTACATGAATGTGAGGCTTTGTAACCTCTCCTTCCAGAAATAAAAAGTTCTTCATTTATGTTCTTACTCAATTTCCTTTACGCATTTACATTACGCATTTAAATTACGCAATTTAAATTCCGCATTTACTTTCTTGCAATTTACATTTATGCAATTTGGATTTGCCTCCCCTCCTTCTACATGCTTTTGAATCTTTTCTGAGGTTGATGTTTGATGAATGATTCTTCTTCTGAATTTATGTTCTCAATCATCTAAGAAATCCTTGCGTTCTTCTTGCAAGAAGTTATGTTTTTGCATTTTTGAATGCTTCATCTTGTAGACTGCGTTTCCTTGAGTTTCTTCTGATCAAAAGAAGTTTTGGAGCATGATTGGCTCTCTCTTGTACCTCACTGCTTCGAGGCCGTACATACATTTCGCTATGTGTCTGTGCGCTCAATTTCAGACCTCTCCTCGCTCCTCTCACCGCCAGGCGGTGAAGTGCATCTTCAGGTACCTTCGTGCTACCTCTGATTATGGTATTTGGTACTCTTCCTCTTCTTGTCTGTCTCTTAGAGCTTTTTTCGATGCTTACTTTGCTGGCTGTAGGATAGATAGGAAGAGCACTTCTGGCACCTGCCAATTCATTCGCACTTCTCTTGTTTCTTGGTCATCTAGGAAGCGACCCGAGTTGCACCTGATCCACCGAGACCGAGTATGTTCTGCAGACCGATTGTTGAGCAGTGCTCTGGATGAGATCGACCTTGCGGGTCTTTGGGTTAGAGATAGAGAGTATGCCACTTTTCTGTGACAACAGTTCTGCTATTTTCATTGCTAAAAACCCAACGCAACATTCCCAAACCAAGCACATTGATATTAGATATCACTTCCTTAGAGACCATGTGGAGAAGGGTAATATCGCGCTTTAGTTCGTAGAGAGTGACCTCCAGTTAGCCAATATCTTCACCAAGCCTTTGGACAGCTCCAGATTTGTTGCCTTGAGGAGTTAGCTTGGAGTCGTGAGCCCTTACGGCTTATCGTGAGGGGAAGCTGGTTTGTATATTATGTATAATATGTTTTCTTCCAGCTTTTCTTTTCTTTGTGGTTCTTCTGGGTGATTCTGGGCTTATTTTCCTGAGTTGAGTTCACTCACTTAGACTTCTGGCATGCCTTGCATGGACCTCTTATCTTGTGCTTTAGGTTGCTATCATGCGTGATTAGCTGTTCTCTCTTCTCTTTAGGTTAAGTTCCCTCACAGTCTTAGTCTAGCAGGTATTGGGCCTCTTGGGTAGACAGGGTCTGTGTGCACTCCTTAGTTTGGGATCTAGAGTCAGCTTCCCTATGTAAGTCATTGGGGAAGATAAGAGCGAGTATGAGCCGTAGTGAGTCTCTTCTATTTTATCTATGCTCAATAGCCATCCAGTTTGCAGTTTCTTAACTTCTTCTCCTCATTCCGTCTTTCTGGTTGTTATTGAGTTCATTTGGGTTCATCTTATGCCTAATTTTGCTAATAACTCAATTTTAACCAGATTTGAGCTTAAAATTGATTCACTGGTGAGAGGGAGTTTGGGAATCTGTTCATGCATTGCATTTAGACAGCATTTTCTGTTTTATGAGATTTGTCTATTATGCAATCAACTCAATCTTCATGAAATACATCATGCTAAATCTTTTGAAGAAAATCACTAGCTTAGAGATGTCCAAGTTCTTTCATTATGCTAAGCTTATTAAAATTTTAAAATTGAAAGCTTTGAATGAAAACTTGATGAAACATGTTGCTTTTACTTAATAAAGTTTCTTCTCTAGGAGTATTTACCATGATTTGTGAAATTTTGAAGTTCTCTAGAGTCCCTCTAGAAACTTGGGTGAAATTTGTTTGATCTATATTTGAGTCCTTCAGAATTGCTCATATGTGCTAAATTGAATTCAAAGAAAAATTTGACTCTTTTGTGTAAAATTGATCTCAACACTTTATGTTCACAAGACTGCTTCCCATTGCATTTGGGATGAACATGGAATATATTGTGTATGACCAAGATCATTCTCTTAAAAGTTACTCTTGAGATGATCGAAAATGGCTTGAGTCAATCATAAAAAAATGCAAATATCAAACACATAAGTGGGTAAATAATACAAATAATGTCAAACATTTGCACCCCGCTATGTTTTTCAAAGTCTTAAAGAAAAATTTGCATAAATTGAAAAATGAGCTCGAAGGACCCTATATGCACTTCAAAATTCCCCAAAGTGTTGAGTAGGTTGAACTCTAGGTATTCCATTTGTTCCAATAAATGGTTTTGCTTCTAACTTTGAAACTTTGCTAAGTTTTGCACTTGTCAAATCTTGCTAAAATGAAATATTGTAAACTAAGCTTTTTCACAAAATGTATTGGTCTTGGACATGTCTTAGTTTAGTCATATTCTGAAATTGACAAGCGTGGTGTAATATCTTTCCATTATGATCAATTGGATAATCTTCAAAGCTCTTTATATTGCATTTCATGCATACACAAAAAAAATTGATGCCTATATTGTCAAAAGGGGGAGAAACGTAGAAAAGGCATCATTAAAAATATAAAAATGTGAATGCTTATTTGGTTATTACGATCTTTGTAAAACTTTGCTACTTCTTTTGGATCATAATCTCATAATCACATTTGACATGTATAGTTGGATTTTAGAGTTTTTTGTGGAAAACTTGCTCTTTCTTAAATTTAACTCCAAAATCTAAATCTTCTTGAGTTTAGTTTCAGCTCCAAGATCCCTTTTCTCACTTGATCATGATCTCAATTCTTATCTTTGGACCAAGTTTGACTTTGCAACTAAAAATTGCTTTCTTCTTCATCCTCTTCAAACTCAAATCATATGCCTTTTGTTGTGTTTGTCAATATACTCATCAAGAGGGAGATTGAAGGACCATATGGAGGTCTACCCAGATTTGTGATGAGTATTTGACTAAATTTGAGCTTGGTTTGCTCATGTTTGAGTTTGATTTGAAATGGATTTTCAAATGGAAGCAATTTGAGGTCTTCTCTGTTTTTCTAGTGCTACCGGCCTTGGTAGTGCGGTGCTACCGGGCGTGCAGTAGCACAGGACCCAAGTGCGGTGTGGAAAAACCAGAGAGGGTGTATTTCGGGTTTTTGGCCGGGCGATGCTCCCGGCCATGGTAGCCCGGTGCTACCGGGTGAGCAGTAGCACCGGACTTTGGAGCGGTGTGAAAATTCCAGAGAGGGGTGTTCTCTGGTTCTTGCGCAGTGCGGTGCTACCGGCCTGAGTGCGGTAGCACCGGTCCACCATGGGCGGTGCTACTGACCTGAGGGTGGTAGCACCGGGCAGAACGAACAAAGATGAATTTCAATGTGTGGACTTTGATGAATTTCTTACATATCTTTATGGGCATTGCTATGTGAGGAGTTTCCTTGTGTTTGATGGTTGCAGGTCGACGATGCTAGATCATGGTGAGGCGAAGGATGATCGGGACTAGGCGAGGAGCGTCGGAGGTCTAGACGGTCGGTGATCGTCGGAAGATGTTCGGAGATGAAGTCGTGGCAAGCAATGAAGACAAGGAACGGATGAGATGCTAGCCAGGCACTGCATGGATCAATGAGGGCCATTGGATCTTGGTCTAGTTGATAGGTTAGCGGGTCTAGTTAGTGCGATTTGAGAACCGTGTAAGAAAACCCATAATGTGTTGTGGGTTTTGGGTGAACCCTTGCATGGCTAGTTGAGTGGGTTAATCCTAGTCCTTGATGGATGCTCTAGGGCTTAGAGGCTCATCCGAGGGTGGTAGGTGGCCCAAGAGTTGTATAAATAGGGGTGGAGGGGTAGCCTTCCCCCCTTGAAGGTTTTGAGGTTTTTGATGCTCCTTTGAGATTTGCCCACATGAATGTGAGGGTTTGTAACCTCTCCTTCCATAAATGAAAAGTTCTTCATTTATGTTCTTACTCAATTTCCTTTATGCATTTACATTACGCATTAAAATTACGCAATTTAAATCC
Organism: Otatea glauca; assembly: GCA_036346275.1. NCBI lineage: Eukaryota > Viridiplantae > Streptophyta > Magnoliopsida > Poales > Poaceae > Otatea > Otatea glauca. Next base: position 24,340,526 of record CM070716.1, read on the forward strand.
GCATTTACTTTCTTGCAATTTACATTTACGTAATTTGGATTTGCCTCCCCTCCTTCTACATGCTTTCGAATCTTTTCTGAGGTTGATGTTTGATGAATGATTCTTCTTCTGAATTTATGTTCTCAATTATCTAAGAAATCCTTGCGGTCTTCTTGCAAGAAGTTAAGTTTTTGCGTTCTTGAATGCTTGATCTTGTAGACTGCGTTTCCTTGAGTTTCTTCATGGTCTCTTGCTTGCTGGGACGTGTGGGAAGTAATTCAAGATCATCTTGATCATTATAACCCCACGAGCAAACTTCGATCGAAGTTCTTTCTATTTTTGTTGAAACTTGGTATGTTCTTCCTTCCCAGGCAAAAAGGTTGAAACTTTGACGTTAATCCTTGTGATTGATGGTTGGAATAAGTTCCTGACATCTCGAGGACCTTATCTACCAAGTTTCATTGAGTTTGGATCAACGGATCAAAAGATTCATCAATTTTCCTTTTGAACCGTGCTGAAAATACTGTTCATATGCATGTTTTACTGTAGCTACAATACTCCGGTATTTCCGCCCCACACAGGCGGTAGCACCAGCCGAAGGCTGAAAACTGGGAAAATTGATTCTTCTGTTTCCATTTGATTGCTAAGGGTGTTGGCTTGGTTTCTTTGCGTGAAGAATTTCTTTTGTGATCTTCTTTGAGAGATAAAAATTAATTTAGGATCATTCACCCCCTCTGATCGTCATCTTGATCTTTCATCATGTATGCATTTTGAATCAAATTCAGCAGTGCTAATAACTTTTTTGAAAACATGAATTTGGCGATATAGCTTGGTTAAGTGTTACTGCTTAAGAAATCATATATCATCAGATCAGCAACAGTGGTCTATGAAAGCTGTTCTGCAGTTGTGCAAGGCGTCAATCACATAAGTGAACAGAAACAAATTATTGTTGAGTTTGAGTGTGATTTGAATCCGATTTCTCCAACTCAGAGTTGTGCTCATACACGGAGAGTCTTTTATTTACCCCCTTAAATATAAACCTATAGTCTATAGTATAGAGTAATGCAAGAAGAAGAGAAAAAAGAGTATCATTGTAAACATCTCCTCATATAGTGATATTTGCTTTTGTGCGTCTGTGGTTTTCCCGAAATGTTTTTCCACATAAAATTCATGTCTCTCATCCTACTTTTATGTGTATTATTTAAAACAAGTGGTATCAAAGCACAGGGATTTGGCGAGTTTTGCTAAACATACACGAAAGTGTACTAGGGATTCCGTACTTATACTCATCTTAACAATGTTAATCAAATTTTAAAGCCATTAAGTACATTTTTCTTAGTTACAAGCCTAGTGTAAAAGGTTATAAATTACGGAATCGTGAAACTAGAAGGGTGGTTATGGGCAGAAATGTTACCTTTGATGAATCTTCTATGTTGCATGATAAACCATCTGTTAGGGATAGCAGCACGACAAAATAACTGGAGACAGATTTAACGTGGAAAAACCCTTACGACAAAAAAACCACGAGAAACAATCCACTATAATGTTCCAAAGATTACAAGTACAGGAGGTTGGCTTATATAGCCAAAGAGTCCTAGTTGTAGAAGACTTGACTCCTAACAAACTATGGATAGAACCAAAAGATATGGTAAGTTGAGATATTGAGTTATCTCCAACAAACCTCCCTTTAACTCAAAATCTATAACAAAGTTGTTTCCAGAAAACCCTAAGGTAATTACGCATATGAATACAAGGGCGTTAAAAGCCCAAAGGACTACTGAATGAGGAAGACTGAAATAGTCAAGCCAAACACTTGTAGTACAAAAAACCATCAAGGGTATGAAAGACTGGAACAGTTTTATCCAAACGCTTATAATGAAGCGAGATTGAGCAAACCACCAGTAGGTCGAGAGAAAGACTGGAACAGTCAATCCAAACACACAACTGTAACAAAGCAAACGAAGAATCTGGGTCTTCAAGAATATAACACCAGTAAAGTCTTAGTCTATGCAACTGACCTCCTGAAACAAATACTCAATCTGTCTCCACCAGTAAGGGTTTTTCCACGCTAAATCCGTCTCCAGTTTTTTATACCGTGCATCTATCCCTAACACCATCTATTGATGTTCCCATTGAGAAGTCGTATAAATCAAGCTTGCGGGTGGAGCATGTGATTGATTCAGGTTCTACACCAAAAGCGCGAAAAGGAAAATATATAGGATGTTCATGTTATTTCATAGCCACCACAACATTCCATTGTAGCCGATAGTCCTTAGAGGAATATTCAAGCTCCTAAGAGATTAATTGGAGAAGCTAATGTTATGGCCTATTGTTTGAATGTGGCAGAAGAAATTGAAGGTGTTGCAGAACCTTTAACTTATTCAGAGACTATCTCTTTTGGTAATTCAGAAAAATAATTGACTACCATGCATGATGAGATGCAATCTCTTGAGAAAAAAAGCACTTGGGAGTTAGTCAAGTTGCTTTGTAATGGGCATTGTTTACCAAGATTTCTGTTCTAGGTGGAGCATGTCGGATTCCATGAGATGAGTTCTTTGCTATATATCTAGCATCACAGATGATCTTTTGGTTTATGTCATTTGATGATTGAGCATTTTGGATTAGAAAGTTAGTTGCATAGGCTCAAACTTTGACGGGGTTATAAACTGTTAAAGACCCATATTTATTCGTCTACTTTGTTGATAGAGGTGTCTTTCGACCTGCTGATGGTTTGCTCAATTTTTCTTTGTGCAAAGCTTTGGATAGGATTGTTCTAGTCTTAATCATTGAGATTAGTCCTTTTGGACTTTCTACACACAAGGTGTTCATGCTGATCTATTTTGAGGAGATTAGTTTTTTATTTTGGCTACCGGAGGAACTAGTCTTAAGGAGGAAATTATTGAGTTTGAGTATAATACAAATTTATTATCTACTCCAACTTAGAGTACTACTACAGAGAGAGTGTGAGACCCCGTTCTTGCAAACGGGAACCTCCATGTGATCACTGTACTAGTCCCACGATCGGTGGCTAGCGCTCACATGTTTACAACATTCATATTACAACCACGAGAGCACAAATTGATAAATATGTATATACAAACGGAAATAATTATACAGAGTTTAAAATTTACAAAGACTGAACAACGGAAAATAGAGAGTTAAAGGAACTCCAAAAGCCTCGTGGTTTGCCCGCTAACCCTCAGGCAACTGACTAGGCAAACCTAGGGGAAATCATCGTCGAACACCCCGTGCCCTGCGTGAAAGTAAGAATCGTCTGGTACTTCGCAGACTTTGTCCTCTGAGACAGCAGATGCAAGATTGAGTACATTGGTACTCAGCAAGACTTATAGTGTTTGACAATGCAATTAAATAATCATGCAGGCTAAGCAAAGGCCGGTTATGGGTTATTTTGCAGTTGCATAAACATTGAGAAGTATGAATATAATAGATTGAAACATCGCATTTTTAAATAGGCAATTGAGAGACACAAAGCGATAAGCAAATATTCAAGTCTTTCAACCCAGTCTACCCGACTGCAAAGGTCCTCGGTGTCTATCCTTTGACACAAAAGCTAGTTGCAAATTGGTTTCCAAACCAAACCCATTTTTCAGAAAATACCAAAAGACTAACATTGGAATGACTTCACCAAGTGCCCATGACCACGGGCGCGACTGATCGATTAGATTTTACACTCTGCAGAGGTGTACAACTTTACCCATAAGGAATGATCAACCTTTTCACCAGATCAATTAACACACTTCCTTCGGTGTGTCGGCAAGGAGATCATACAGAGCCGTTACATTATCTAGACGTGGCTTTGAACCAGCCCGGGACGTTTTACCCTCGCCATGGGAACAAAAACACTCACCCAAACCGTGGATCCATTTTCATCACACCCAACACCACATTTCTGTTCATGTCAAGGCGTACACCGTTGCATTGGTATGTAGAAACCCCTACAAGCAGACCTGACCAGAATGCCTGTGCTAACTCCCGCCTTCCGTAGATGCAAAGCCACATCTAAATAACTTAATAGGCTAAGACTGTCCCATACCAGCCCTCGTGGTTGCTCGGAAATCTTGGTTCTATAGCATCCCATTACTCGGTCTTTAATCCGACACGGGCGATACTCCACCCTATACTACGTGCAACTCCCTTTGCACCACTGGCTATTGCCAATAATCACCCGCGTCAAACCATAATTTTATTTTGGGTTTTTAACCAAAGTACTAGCAACCTTTTCCCAAAGAGGACCATATATTTGTTGAAAAGACTGAAAACATATGACGAATAGCTTAAGCAGGAATATTATGCTAGTGGTTATACCCAAAATGACATTAAGCATGCCTAGTTCAAACTAAGGTTTACAAGGTTCACATGTCCATACAGATTAAGGTAAACCATAATGTACAGGATTAACTACAGTTCCAACCTAAATTAGCATTTCTATGGAGAATTATCCGGATGCATTGTACATAGACAAAAACAACATAAGGTAGGTAAATTATCAGGCTCAATATGCTCAAGGGGTTGCTTGCCTTGCAGCTCACTGTCTGGTACGAAATCTGGATCTGCGACGGAGTCGTTTTCCTCCTCGAGAACGTCGGATTCTACACGTCGATCAAACGGAAACCTAGCAAATATCAAATTTCAATAAGGGCAAAAAGAAAACAGACATTAAACCAAATAAAGATTAACTGCAGAAAGCAAGAATATATTTCAGGGGTTGAATTATAGGATTTCAAGACTTCACGATTTAGATAATTACACAAACAATTCTTAAAGACTTTTATGATGAACAAACGTGGGTTCTCTCATAGATTATCTATTCTTGAATTGTGAATTCAATAGGCTAAAATTATAATTTCTTATATTTTTAACTTCGAATTATAGATGCTAAAATTATTTGGATTTATGAAATTTAGAACATAAAATAAAGGGTTCTGCGCAAAAGCACTTATCCTTAAGCGATGCATAAGGAGAAAGGGGTTGATTAAGCTAATTCTATTAATCTGGTTACTAATTTGTTCATGGATTTTGAGTTCATTAAATCTATATTTTAATTATTTAGATTCCTATGCGCGCGCGCGCGCACACACACACACACATATATATATATATATTTATATATGTGCGTGTGTGTGCATTAGGCACTAGGAATATTCCATATTTTTAAAGGTAGTTCAAGTCAAGATTACTCCTTAATTATTTTGGCAAGTTCAAGCATTCTACTGCCACCCTATTATTCAGAAAATAAATTCTTACTTATTTCATATTCCTTTCATGCAATTATACATATCTAAATTTTTAGTGTATTGAAAGCAAGACTTAAATAGAAAATAGTTCAAACATTCATGAAAATTAAATATTTTTATATATTTAAACTCCTGAAAGAATAAGGATTTCAATATAATTTGTTTCATCAAATTCTAAGTTTGTTTGTAGAATTTTTGTATAAACATTTTCCTAGCCCTTTTATTCAAATTTGAATTTCAAAATTACCCAGAGATCATTAATAAAATATTTTTGGATATTCTGAAAGTACCTGATTTTACATGAATATAGAAATTCATTTCACTAATTATGGATTTATGATTCAAAACTTATGGACAATTGGATTGACTCGGTTTTGGAAAATACACAGAAATTCCAAAATACGTTTTCGTTGTTTGGAAAACGCGTTTTTGACGAGCATGCAACGTTTGAATCACTTCGATCTGCCGACAAGTCGACCCCACTGTCGGACGAGTTAAGCGCACATGCGAGAATGGCCGAGAGACTGACGGCTGGGCCCTAGTGCGTAGCGACAGAACGGCTCAAGGGAGACTGTGCGCCACTGGCAACCGAGACCCACCGGTCAGCGACCCAAAACAGAGTGATTCGGACTCTGGCCCACCGCCGGCGAACCAGCGCTGCCGCGGCGGAATGGTTAGCGCCATCAGCATGAGCACGCTCGTGCGCACCTGGGGGTGGTACCCATTCAACCGGAGAGGGCCGGGAAGTAGGTCGGCACCGTGGAGGGGCGGCGGTCGCCATGGCTGCGCGGGCAAAAGCTCGCTGCTGGCCATGATTTCACTGGAAAGGCACGGGATGAGCATAAGTGGGCTATGGGTGAGCTGTTTCACCTGAGAAAGAAGGCGGAGAAGGGCCGAAGGTGGCTGACCTCGCTCGCCGGCCGAGAAGAAGAAAGGCGGTGGTGGGGGGTATGCTGCAGTTGAGAATAAGTGAAAATGGGGAGTGGTCAGTACTCAATACGGTGTGGTGAAGCTATAAGAGGAAGAAATTTCAAGGATTGATGCCTATTTGGCTGCTTCACCGATCCCCCCCTTTTTTCGGTTCGTTGCGGCAGAACGAGGAGAAGAGACTTTGGTCGGGGAGCTCAGCTCGGGGATAAGTAAGAAGGAGAAGGAAAAGCTCATAGCAACGTTTTGGTGGTATTTATAGCCGGCGCGAAGTCGTTCTACAGGGTTTGAACTCGCGAGGTGAGTTACGGCGGTTATGTGCTGCGCGATGAAGTGGCGCAAGTTTCTCGCTGGCAAGGAGGTGACGTGAGTTGGTCAAGGCATGGCACGGGAAAACCGAGGATGGACGTGGTGCCAGATGGTCACGTGGATGGTGCGGTGCGTGGATCGGCGAAGGCAGATGCGAGAAGGCTCGGTCGGCAGAGAGGAGAAGAGAGGGGGGAGGAAAACGACAGTGACAGGTGGGACCGGGGTCCACCGGCAGGGAGCGAAACCTTTTCCCGTTCCTTGCAAGTGAATGGTTACGGCACAAAGGTTGGCCCACATGTCAGCGAGAGAGGCAGGGGCAAAGAGATAAGCTTTAGTTCAGACAGTTAGTACATGCATTAAAATACCGATCAATTCACTGTCAAATTTCGTGAAACTTTTTTACCGACATCTCCTGGAAGTTTTTATCTTCCAGTAAACATTTGAGACTAAAATACCATACGGTTGATTTATAAAAATTCTGACACTGTGCACTGTCCAGAATTCGCATTTTGGTATTTTATTTATTTAAAGGTGTAAATCATACTAATTATTTTCCAAACTTTTTATGCGGTTTTATTTTGGGTTTTGGATATCTCTATAAAACTTTTAAATCAAAATATTTATCAAATATTTTATAAAAATTCTGACATGACGATTTCCAGTTTTCCAATGCCTCTGTTCTTGAATTTTTAAAAGGCTTGGATGACATGATAAATTTCTGAGATTTTTACCAGACGTAGCCTATACCATGAGGGTGCTATGGTAATTTTTATGACTCCAGATAAATTTCTAATATCTTCTAGTAATTTCGACATCTACTGTTTCTAGTCAAAAGAGATGGTTAAATATTTTATTTATTTACATTTCAGCACAGGATTTTTACTAGATGGTTTTACTGCTTTACCAACATGAATGAGGTCTCATGGTAATTTTTCCCACATTTACTTTTACCTCTTTATCTTCTTACCATTTTCCATTTAATAATTATATTTGTTGGACTTTTCATACAAAGCATAAATCCAAGGAAAATCCAAATAAAAACCAATAATTCTCAGAAAACTCAGAAATAAATATATTCAAATCCAAAATATTCATTTTCATTTTATTATATTTTTCTGGATGTTACAAATCTACCCCCTTACAGAAATCTCGCCCCCGAGATTTGGCTGGTCGAAGGTAGAATATGGTCTAAAAGAAATCAGGAAACTCTTCCTTGAGTCTATCTTCTTGCTCCCATGTTGCTTCTTCTTCCGTATGTTTATTCCATTGAACCTTTATCATCTTATGAGTTTTATTCCGAGTATGCCCGCCCCGCTTCCTCAAGAATTTTAATTGGGTGCTCTCGATAAGTTAAGTCAGGCTGGAGATCAATTTCCTCCAATCGAGTAAGCTCAGTAGGAACGCGAAGACACTTCTTAAGTTGCGATACATGGAAGACATTGTGCACACTGGACAATTGGGATGGCAGCTCCAACTTGTATGCTTTTTCTCCCATCTTTTGCAGTACACGATAAGATCCAATATATCGAGGGGCTAACTTTCCTCGAATTTGGAACCGCCGGATTCTGTGAAGAGGTGAAACCTTAAGATAGACATAATCATCAATCTCAAAACTCAAGTCACGTCGACGAGTGTTGGCATAACTTTTCTGACGAGATTGAGCTTCCCTCAACCGGCTCCGAATTAAATCCACATGCTCTTGGGCTTCATTGATCAAATCTGGACCAAAGAACTGTCTTTCTCCCACTTCAGACCAAAAAAGTGGAGTTCGACATTTCTTTCCATAAAGGGCTTCAAATGGTGACATTTGCAAACTAGCTTGAAAACCATTGTTATATGAGAACTCCGCAAATGCCAAGCACTTTTCCCAATTAGTGCTATAAGTTAGCACACAAGCTCTCGACATATCTTCCAGAATTTGATTTGTCCTTTCAGTCTGACCATCGGTCTGAGGATGGTAAGCACTACTGAAATTCAATTTAGTCCCCAGAAGATTATGCAGCTTTTCCCAAAAACGGGATGTGAATTGTGATCCACGATCTGAAACAATTGTCTTTGGGACCCCGTGCAAGCGCACGATGTTGCTAATATAAAGCTCTGCCAATTTGTCTCCAGAATAGGTAGTTCTAACAGGGATGAAATGGGCTACTTTGGTCAATCGGTCAACAATAACCCAAATAGAATCATTCCCTTTTTGAGTTCGGGGAAGACCAGTAATGAAGTCTATACCAACATCATCCCATTTCCATTTCGAAATCTGCAATGGCTGAAGAAGCCTAGCTGGACGTTGATGTTCAGCTTTGACTAGCTGACATACATCGCATTTCGCGATATATTCGATGATATCCCTCTTCATATCGGGCCATCAATATTCTCTCTTAAGATTCTGATACATCTTGGTACTACCGGGATGAATAGATAGTGGTGACTCATGAGCTTCAGATAAAATCAGTTTCTTGATATCAGAATCATTGGGCACATAAATACGAGTCTCTTTCATGATTATCCCGTCTGGACTTTCCATGAACTAGGAACTTATGCTTCTCTCCAAGTGATTCCGAATCTCTATAATGGCTTCATCCTTGAGTTGTGCAGCTTTAATCTGACTTTTAAGAGTTGGCTGCAACTAAAGGGCTGCCACATAACCATTTTCCACTAATTTCAAATTGAGCTTCTGGAAGTCATCGATTAAGTCAGATTGACTTGAACCCAACATGCAATAAAGTTTCCTACTAAGAGCGTCAGCTACAACATTGGCCTTACCAGGATGGTAGTGAAGACCAAGGTCATAGTCTTTAATTAGCTCTAGCCATCTTCTTTGCCTCAGGTTCAATTCTGGCTGCGTAAAGAAATACTTGAGGCTCTTATGGTCAGTGTAGATTTCTGTCCTATTTCTGATAAGATAGTGCCGCCAGATTTTAAGGGCATGAACGACAGCGGCTAGCTCAAGGTCATGTGTAGGATAATTCTGCTCATGAGGGCGAAGTTGTCGAGAGGCATACGCGACAACTCTGCCTTCTTGCATCAATACACAACCCAAACCTTGAAGCGATGCATCACAATATACTTCAAAATTCTTGTGAATATCTGGCAATATAAGCACTGGGGCAGACGTTATCTTTTCTTTTAACCTTTGGAAACTCTCTTCACAATCAGAAGTCCACTCGAACTTCTTTTCCTTTTTTTAAAAGATGTGTCAGTGGCTTAGCCACTTTGGAGAAGTTTTCAATGAACCGGCGGTAATAACCAGCAAATCCTAGAAAACTTGAATTTTTGGTACTGACTGCGGCCTTTCCCAAGCCAACACTGCTTGAACTTTACTTGAATCAACAGCAACTCCGCCTCCAGACAAAACATGCTCGAGAAATGTCACTTCCTTCAACCAAAACTCGCACTTCTCGAATTTGGAATACAACTTATTTTCCCGGAGTTTGCTGAGAACCATATGCAAGTGCTGCTTATGATCTTCTTCACTCTTGGAATAAACAAGGATATCATCAATAAAGACCACTAAAAACTTGTCCAAATACTCCATGAAAATTTTATTCATTAAACTCATGAAGCTTGCCGGAGCATTAGTAAGCCCAAAGGACATTACGGTGTATTCATATAAACCGTAATGTGTAGTGAAAGCGGTCTTTGGGAGATCTGATGGTCTGACCTTCAGCTGAAAATATCCCAGCTTCAAGTCTATCTTGGAAAAGATTTGCGCCCCATTCAGCTGATCAAACATATCATCAATCTGGGGAAGCGGATATTTATTTTTGATGGTTACTTCATTTAAAGCACGGTAGTCTACGCACATGCGCAGGCTATCGTTCTTTTTCTTAACAAAAAGAACAGGGCTTCCCCAGGGTGATGTGCTGGGAAGAATGAATCCTTTATCCAGTTGCTCCTTGAGTTGCTTTTTCAATTCCATCAATTCATTTGGAGGCATTCGATATGGACGTTTTGATATTGGTGCAGTCCCCGGCACCCAATCAATAATAAACTCCATATCACGATCCGGAGGCACTCCTGGCAACTCAGCAGGAAAAACATCTGGAAACTCATTAACTATTGGCACATCTTCTAATTTTACAGCAGATGCCAAACACCAGATTGGTTGAGGTGCTGAATCTTTAGTACTTGAGGCAAATTCTACATGTGTTCCATCTTGATTTACCAGGGATATAGATCGATCAGCACAGTTTATGCAACCTTTATGTTTAGCCAACCAATACATGCCTAAAATCACATCTAGCCCAGATGTCTCTATCATGATGAGATTAGCATAAAACATAACCCCATTGATTTCTATACTAACTCCAGAACAAAAACTAGCAGTTCTAATGGTGGCCCCAGGCGATTGCACAACCATATGAGTAGGCAACAGAGAAACTTCTAACTTGATTTGTTCAGAAAACTTCTTGGATATAAAAGAATGGGAAGCTCCTAAATCAAACAGAACCAAGAAAGGAATAGATTGCACGAGAAACATACCAAGCACAACATCCGGTGCTTCCTGCGCTTCTTCAGTTGTCATATGATGAAGGCGCCCAATACTTCCGCCTTGCGCAGGTGGTGGAGTCGATCCTTGGGGCTGTCGCCTTGCGGCTTCCTGAGACTGGCCTTGGGCTTGTGAACGGGGTTGTCCAGTCCTCTTATTAGGACAGTAACTAGCATAATGTCCACGCTCGTTGCAATGGAAACAAGTGACATTAGGTGCCTGCTTCGGGACAACAGGAGCCGATTTAGGTTGTTGCACTTGGCGAACAGGCTGCTGTGACTGTCGCGGTATGAAGCGGGGAGCTTGACTCTGAGATCTCTGAGTCTGGGGAGTCTTTCGCTGAGTCCTTGGTGCTTGAAGTGGTGGTGGTCGATGAAAATTGGTCGACTGCCACCCTTGCGACCTAGACGACCCGGCTCCAGCTGAGCTACGCGCAAGCCACTTGCGCTTCCGAATCTCCAACACACTGCGGCTACCATGCTCCACTCTCACAACTTTATCCACAAGAGTCTGAAAATCATCAATATCTTGGGCTATCAAAGCCCACTTGATTTCCTCATTCAGATTCTCTCGAAACCGCTCAATCCTCCTTGCCTCATCAGCTACCTCATATGTAGCATACCTCGACAACTGATTGAAGCGATGCAAATATTCCATCACTGACATTGAGCCTTGCTTCAAAGCTAGAAACTCCCGCTTCTTCATCTCAATTACACTGGCGGGAATATGAGTGCGGCGAAAAGCGGCTTTGAACTCTGGCCAAAGCACTTCTCGCCCCTCTGGCAAAACTGCTAGATAGTTTTCCCACCAAACAGCTGCAGTTCCTAGTTTTCCCACCAAACAGCTGCAGTTCCCTGAAGCTAATAGGAGGCATAAAGAACCTTCTCTCGGTCATCACACTGGGCAATATTCAGCTTGCTCTCCATGGCACGCAGCCAATCATCCGCATCAAGGGGCTCGGCTGAAGTGGAGAAAACTGGTGGCTGAGTTCTCAAGGACTCACTTAGCCTGGACACTTGTGGCTGTCCACCGTTCCCTCCACGAGCAACACCTTGTGCTGATGTGTTTTAAGCTATTTGTTGCAGCAGCAAGGTATTTTCCTCCCTTCCTTGCTCAATTAGGGCCAATACTTGAGCCATGGTGGGCGGTGGAGGCAACTGCTCACCAGGAACATTATCCCCGACAGGAGATGGAATGGGGGCATCTCGACGAGCCGCTCGAGACGTCGAGGCTCTCGTCACTGGATGCTACGGATTTGGCTGTGCTGGCGTCGAGATGCTTGCTCGAGGGTCACGAGCATCCTGAGCCGCATCGGTCTCCAGAATCTGACTGAGCGACCTTGTTGGCCTCATCCTGCAATCACTACCTCTTAGTATGTTGTAAAGACAAGGATATGATTTCGAATTTATTCATCACATAATCATCCTATATGTCTTGTTTCTGTTATTATTATTATTATTATTATTATTATTTTTACGATGAAGGATCATCGCATCGAAAATCTTCACTTCATAGTTACAATTCGCGAGGGAAATCCATTGTTATATTTCACAAAAAAAATACAACTCAAGAACTTACAATACCAAAAGTACCCCACTTAGATATTAACTATACATACACATACCAACTATTTTAAATATCTGTTACTACCACACACAGTCACTAGGGAGGGCCTATTCACTACCAATCCTCAGATATTGCGACGGCAATCCAGCATCACAACAACTCCCCGAACTAGAAGGCTCGGGAAGCGGCTCTTGAATTCCCGCTGGGCGAAACTGGCACAAATATTCTTGCCTATTCCCTGTCCTACGCCTCCTAGGTTCTAACTCAGGCCCTTGGTGACCTACACGTGCTTCATACAAGCACACATACGCACTCATATTTACATGATGTACATGGCAAATCTTCCTCATCAACTTGCGACTTGTTTCTTGTATAGCTTGGACCCTATTTGAATCATGATGCTTAACATAATGGTGCATGCGACGCTCCCTCCTTACAGTAACTGCGTGCGTATAAACCTTAAATCCATCGGTTGCTTGCCTAATGGTAAGCATAGGGCGGTTCTTTTCTTGTCCAAAATTTTCTGCTAATTCTCTAACTATAGCTGTCCAACTGGCAGAATTTGCCATCTGAAATTTTAAAACAAAAACAATATCAGCACTAATACAATGCTAGCAACACAGGAAGAACAACTGCACTACTTCCTGCACAACCTGGAATCATCTTACAATCTTATACATATAACTTTTGTAGTCCACATGAGCTAAGCTATTCCTTTGATAACCTTTATCATGAGATTCACGACCCACAAACAATTGATGTCATGCTAATCTACAACAGAAGACACCACTTTATTATTTCATACTACCCATAATTACAAAAGTTGTTACATCTCACCCACATACCTCCACTTATTCTACCTTATCTAAAGCCCTAGTGGCATAGGCTCTACGCCGATATACCCGAGGAACCTCAGGATGGTACACACAAGTAATACAGGGATCTATACCCTTATCATTGACAAGACCCGGGCGACTACCTATGCAAGACATTCTAGCCCCTTTTGACACGCCAGGCGTAGGCACATAAGAGCCAGGTGGAGGACGCCGCGCGGATGGGATTTGAGAAGTCCCCTCACTTAGCACCGTGCATGGTACATTGCCTCTTGCTACGCACGTTGCCAAGTGGGCCTCCAAAAATGCTATACGACGACGGGTTTCCAACAACTCTTGTGCCAGCTGAACATAGTGCTTATCTAGACTATTTACAAAATTTACCATAACTCTAAGACCATCACTCCTAACCCCAGTATGATCTCTATATACATTGTCTCCAACTAGGGGTCTTCCAGGAAAATAGTAGTAGGCAAGGTCCAAATCTAGAATCACATGGCGAAGATGGATCACAGCTTAATATGCAGCCTCATTCATTGAAGCATCCATAGATGATCCATATCCATCAAAACACCTTTCCCCCTCATTGAAAACCGGTCTAGGGGGTATGAAAACTCTAGTGGCATACTCCTTGGTCACCGAGCTCAGGTACGTCTGAAATACTACATATCTTGGGGAACTTTCAAAATGACAATCCTTCAACATGTGGTGTAACACTCCCATCATCCCACCAAACTCCGGAACGGTCGACTCGTGACAGGGTACATAACGCGTCATCTACAAAATAAAAGAGAAGATTAATAATAGTTATTATGAATAGTTAAGAAACCACAACTAAGAAAATTAGCAAATATGCTAAATTTCATTATTAGTAGAGGGTAAAGTTTTGTTTATTTTTCAAATTAAATTTTCATATCACAAACTAACGACCATTTACCCAAGGTTTCCTACAGTCAGTGTGGCTCTGATACCAACGCTGTGAGACCCCGTTCTTGCAAACAGGAACCTCCATGTGATCACTGTACTAGTCCCATGATCAGTGGCTAGCACTCACATGTTTACAACATTCATATCACAACCACGAGAGAACAAACTGATAAATATGTATATACAAGTGGAAATAATTATACAGAGTTTAAAATTTATAAAGACTGAACAACGGAAAATAGAGAGTTAAAGGAACTCCAAAAGCCTCGTGATTTGCCCTCTAACCCTCAGGCAACTGACAAGGCAAACCTAGGGGAAATCATCGTCGAACACCCCGTGCCCTGCGTGAAAGTAAGAATCATCTGGCAGTTCGCAGGCTTCGTCCTCTGAGACAGCAAATGCAAGATTGAGTACATTGGTACTCAGCAAGACTTAAAGTGTTTGACAAATGCAATTAAATAATCATGCAGGCTAAGCAAAGGCAGGTTATGGGTTATTTTGCAATTGCATAAACATTGAGAAGTATGAATATAATAGATTGAAACATCGCATTTTTAAATAGGCAATTGAGAGACACAAAGCGATAAGCAAATATTCAAGTCTTTCAACCCAGTCTACCCGACTACAATGGTCCCCGGTGTCTATCATTTGACACAAAAGATAGTTGCAAGTTGATTTCCAAACCAAACCCATTTTTCAGAAAATACCAAAAGACTAACATTGGAATGACTTCACCAAGTGCCCATGACTGCGGGCACGACTAATCGATTAGATTTTACACTCTGCAGAGGTGTACAACTTTACTCACAAGGAATGATCAACCTTTTCGCCAGATCAATTAACACACTTCCTTCGGTGTGTCGGCAAGGAGATCATATAGAGCTGTTACATTATCTAGACGTGGCTTTGAACCAGCCCGGGACGTTTGTGTTAGACCCCGTTCTTGCAACAGGAACCTCCATGTGATTACTGTACTACTCCCATGATCAGTGGCTAGCACTCACATGTTTACAACACTCATATCACAACCACAAGAGGACAACTGATAAGTATGTATTACAAGCGGAAATAATTATACAGAGTTTAAAATTTACAAAGACTGAACAGCGAAAACTAGAGAGTTAAAGAATTCCAAAAGCCTCGTGGTTTGCCCGCTAACCCTCAGGCAACTGACTCGGCAAAGCTAGGGGAAATCATTGTCGAACGCCCCGTGCCCTGCGTGAAAGCAAGAATCATCTGGCACTTCGCAAGCTTCGTCCTCTGAGACAGCAGATACAAGATTGAGTACATTGGTACTCAGCAAGACTTGTAGTGTTTGAGAATTGCAAATAATTAATCATGCAGGCTAAGCAAAGGTAGGTTGTAGGTTATTTTGCAGTTGCATAAACATTTAAAAGTATGAATATAATAGATTGAAACATCACATTTTTAAATAGACAATTAAAACATAAAACGATAAGCAAATATTCAAGTCTTTCGACCCAGTCTGCCCGACTGTAATGGTCCCCGGTGTCTATCCATTGACACAAAAGCTAGTTGCAAAAATGGTTTCCATCCCAAACCCATTTTTCAGAAAGTACCAAAAACTCTAACATTGGAATGACTTCACCAAGTGTCCTTGACCGTAGACGCGGCTAATCGATTAGATTTACACTCTGCAGATGTGTACACTTTACCCACAAGGAATGATCAACCTCTTTTGCCAGGCCAACTGACACACTTCCTTTGGTGTGTCGGCAAGGAGATCATATAGAGCCGTTACATTATCTAGACGTGGCTTTGAACCAGCCCGGGACGTTTGACCCTCGCCATGGAAACAGAAACACTTACCCAAACCGTGGATCCATTTTCATCACACCCAACACCACATTTCTGTTCATGACAAGGCGTACACCGTTGCATTGGTATGTAGAAACCCCATAGACAGACCTAACCAGAATGCCTGTGCAATCTCCCACCTTCCTTAGATGCAAAGCCACATCTAAACAACTTAATAGGCTAAGACCCGCCCATACAAGCCCTCGTGGTTGTACGAAATTCTTGGATATATAGCGTCCCATTGCTCGGTCCTTAATCCGACACGGGCGATACTCCACCCTACACTACGTGCAACTCCCTTTGCACCACCGGCTATTGCCAATAATCGCCCGCATCAAACCATAGTTTTATTTTGGCTTTTTAACCAAAGTACCAGCAACAGTTCCAACCCAAATTTGCCTTTCTAGGGAGAATTATCCGGATGCATCGTACATAGACAAAAACAACATAATGTAGGTAAATTTTCAGGCTCGATATGGTCAAGGGGGTGCTTGCCTTGCAACTCGCTGTCTAAGTCAGGATCTGGATCTGCGACGGAGTCGTCTTCTTCTCCGAGCACGTCAGATTCTGCACGTCGATCAACCGGAAACATAGCAAATATCAAATTCCATTAAGGGCAAAAAGAAAATAGACGGCAAACCAAACAAAGATTCATTGCAGAAAACAAAGGTACATTTTAGGGGGGGTTGGATTATAGGATTTTAAGACTTTATGATTAAAATAATTACACATTCACAATGTTAATGACTTTTATGATGAATAAACATGGGTTCTCTCATAGATTATCTATTTTTAAATTACGAATTCAAGAGGCTAAAATTATAAATTCTTATATTTATAACTTCGAATTATAGATGCTCAAATTATCCCGATAAATAAAATTTAAGACATAAGATAAAGGGTTGATTGTACTAAATCTATTAAGCTTTGATACCAGGTTTGTTCATGGCTTGAAACCATTTAATCTATATTCTAACTATTTAACTTCTTATGCATATATATATATATATATATATATATATATATATATATATATATATATATATATATATATATATGTATATGTATATGTGTATGCACATTTGACACTTGGGTTACTTCATAATCTTAAAGGTAATTCAAATCAAGATTACTCCTCAATTATTTTGGCAAGTTCAAGCATTCTACTGCCTTCCCATGATTCAGAAAATAAATTTTTACTCATTTCATATTTCTTTTATACAATTATACATATCTAAATTTCTAGTGTATTGGAGGCAAAACTTAAATGGAAAATAGTTCAAACTTACCTGAAAATTAAATATTTTTATATATTTGAACTTCTGAGAGAATAAGGATTTCAATAAAATTAGTTTCATCAAATTCTAAGTTTGTTTGTAGAATTTTTGTATAAAGCATTTTCTTAGCCCTTAAATTCAAACTTAAATTTAAAAATTACCCAGAGATCCTTTTCAAAATATTTTTGCATATTCTAAAAGATATTGATTTTACATTAATATATAACTTTATTTCACTAATTTTGGAGTTATAGTTCAAAAGTTATGGACAATTGAAGTAGCTCGGTTTTGGAAAATACACTGAAATTCCAAAATACGTTTTCGCCGGTAGAAAGCGTCTTCCGGCTTTTTGGCACGCGAGCATTTGAACTCGGCCCGGTCTGGCTGACAAACTGGCCCGCTTCGTCGTGACCGAAATTGGGCGCAAGACGTGAGAATGGCCTAGAGGTCGACGGTGGGCCCCTTTGCCAATGATCGCAAGGATAGCACAAAGCTACCGAGCGGCTGACAGCAGTGGCCCACCTGCCAGCGAGCACGCGACGCGCGCGCAACTACCGAGCGATTGATAGCCCGACCCCACCTAGCAGCGACCCGATGCAGAGTGATTCAAACTCCGGCTCACCGTCGGCGAACTAGCCTCGCCGCGGCGGAATGGGTAGCTCCGAGAGCATCAATGTGTCAAGATGAACCTAGGGGCGTTACCCAGTCACCGGGAGGTGGCCGGAAAAGGGGTCGGCACCACGGAGGGGCGGCGGCCGCCATGGCTGCGCGAGCAAAAGCTCACGCCGGCCATGATTTAACTGGGTAATCACAGTGTGAGCATCAGTGAACTAAGGGCGAGCTATTTCACCTAAGAGAGAAAGCGGAGAAAGGCCGATGGTGCCTGACCACGCGCGCTGGAGTTGAGGAAGATGCGCAGCGGAGAGAAGGCGCTGCATACGCAGAATAATAAAATTAGGGTGTGATCGATAACCCAGGATGCTCAATGAAGCTCTAGATGGAACCAATACCGACGATTACCAACGGCTTTGCTCAATTCACCGATTTCCCTCTTTTCGGGTTCCTTGCGACAGAACGGAGAAGAGCTTTGGCTCTCTTTCTCTCGGTTCAGTGAACGACTAAGGAAATGAGAGAGAGCCTCAGGCGACGCTGCTATGGTATTTATAGCTGGCAAGGAATGGTAGCACAGGGTTTGAACTCTCGAGGGGAGTCACGGCGGTTCTGTGCTGCGCGATGATGTGGCGCAAGTTCTGTGCTACGCGATGATGTGGTCAAGGCATGGCGCAGGGAAATCGAGAATGAGCCGTGGCGTCAGATGACGGGGTGGATGGCGCGGTGCGGTGAATCGGCAAAGGCAGGCGCGAGAAGTCTCGGTCGGCAGAGAGAAGAGGAGAGGGGAAAAGAAGACGGCGGCAGACAGCTGGGCCCGGGGTCCACCGGTCAGAGAGAGCGCTTTGGCACCGCCTTGCACCAGGAAACGGGCCCGTACGCCGCAGGGCCCACCGGTCAGCGAGTGCACACGCTCAAGGGGATAAGCCTCAGTTCAGACAGCTAGTACTCGCATTAATTAGCCATCAACTCAATTTGCAAATTTGCAAAACTTTTTGAATGGGGTCTTCTGGTAGTTTACATCTTCCAGTAAAAATATGAAACTAAAATACTATATGGTTGATTTATAAAAATTCTGACACTGTGCACTATCCAAAAATTGCATTTCGGTATTTTATTTATTTAAGGGTGTAAATCATACTAATTATTTTCAAAACATTTTATAAGAGTTTAGTTTGGGTTATGGATATCTCCATAAAACTTTCACATCAAAATCTTATGTCTCCGTAAAACTTTCAAGTCAAAATCTTAAGTATATATTTTATAAAAATTCATGATGATTTTCAGTTTTTCAATGCCTCCGTTCTTGAATTTTTAAAAGGCTTGAACGACATGATAAATTTCTAAGATTTTTACCAGACACGAATTTTGTTCTGTGGGTGTCATGGTAATTTTTATAGCTCCAGATAAGTTTCGAATATTTTCTAGTAAATCTTAACATCTACTGTTTCTAGTCAAAAGAGATGATTAATTATTTTATTTATTTACATTCCAGTACATAGGATTTTTACTAGGTGGTTTTACTGGTTTACCAGCATAACCAAGGCCTCCTGGTAATTTCTCCCATATTTACTTTTTCCCCTTTACATTTTTACCATTTTCCATTTAATAATTCTATTTATTGGTCTTTTTCATACAAAGCATAAATCCACGGAACATCCAAATAAAACCAATAACTCTCAGAAGTCTCAGAAATAAATACATTCAAATCCAAAATATTCATTTTCATTTTTATTATATTTTTCTGGATGTTACAGTTTGACCCTCGCCATGGGAACAGAAACACTCACCCAAACCGTGGATCCACTTTCATCACACCCAACACCACGTTTTTGTTCATGGCAAGGCGTACACCGTTGCATTGGTATGTAGAAACCCCTACAAGCAGACCTGACCGAAATACCTGTGCTAACTCCCGCCTTCTGTAGATGCAAAGCCACATCTAAATAACAAAATATGCTAAGACTGTCCCATACCAGCCCTCGTGGTTGCACGAAAATCTTGGTTCTATAGCGTCCCATTGCTCGGTCCTTAATCTGACACGTGCGATACTCCACCCTATACTATATGCAACTCCCTTTGCACCACCGACTATTGCCAATAATCGCCCGCGTCAAACCATAATTTTATTTTGGGTTTTTAACCAAAGTACCAGCAACCTTTTCCCAAAGAGGACCATATATTTGTTGAAAAGACCGAAAACATATGACGAATAGCTTAAGCAGGAATATTATGCTAGCGGTTATACCCAAAATGACATTAAGTATGTCTAGTTCAAACTAAGGTTTACAAGGTTCACATGTCCATACAGATTAAGATAAACCATAATGTACAGGATTAACTACAGTTCCAACCCAAATTAGCATTTCTATGGAGAATTATCCGGATGCATCGTACATAGACAAAAACAACATAAGGTAGGTAAATTATCAGGCTCAATATGCTCAAGGGGTTGCTTGCCTTGCAGCTCACTGTCTGGTACGAAATCTAGATCTGCGACGGAGTCGTCTTCCTCCTCAAGAACATCGGATTCTACACGTCGATCAAACGGAAACATAGCAAATATCAAATTTCAATAAGGGCAAAAAGAAAACAGACAGTAAACCAAATAAAGATTAACTGCAGAAAGCAAGAATATATTTCACGGGTTGAATTATAGGATTTCAAGACTTCACGATTTAGATAATTACACAAACATATTGTTAAAGAATTTTATGATGAACAAACGTGGGTTCTCTCATAGATTATCTATTCTTGAATTGCGAATTCAAGAGGCTAAAATTATAATTTCTTATATTTTTAACTTCGAATTATAAATGCTAAAATTATTTAGATTTATGAAATTTAGAACATAAAATAAAGGGTTCTGCGCAAAAGCACTTATCCTTAAGCGATGCATAAGGAGAAAGGGGTTGATTAAGCTAATTCTATTAAGCTTGTTACTAATTTGTTCATGGATTTTGAGTTCATTAAATCTATATTTTAATTATTTAGTTTCCTATGCACACACACACACGCACACACATATATATATATGTGTGTGTGTGTGTGTGTGTGCGCGTGTGTGTGTGCATTAGGCACTAGGAATATTCCATATTTTTAAAGGTAGTTCAATTCAAGATTACTTCTTAATTATTTTGGCAAGTTCAAGCATTCTACTGCCACCCAATTATTCAGAAAATAAATTCTTACTTATTTCATATTCCTTTCATACAATTATACATATCTAAATTTTTAGTGTATTGAAAGCAAGACTTAAATAGAAAATAGTTCAAACATGCATGAAAATTAAATATTTTTATATATTTGAACTCCTGAAAGCATAAGGATTTCAATAAAATTTGTTTCATCAAATTCTAAGTTTGTTTGTAGAATTTTTGTATAAAGCATTTTCTTAGCCCTTTTATTCAAATTTGAATTTCAAAATTACCCAGAGATCATTAATAAAATATTTTTGCATATTTTGAAAGTACCTGATTTTACATGAATATAGAATTTCATCGCACTAATTTTGGAGTTATGATTCAAAACATATGGACAATTGAATTGGCTCGGTTTTGGAAAATACACTGAAATTCCAAAATACGTTTTCGCTGTTTGCAAAACGCCTTTTGCCGAGCGCGCCAACGCGTTTGAATCAGCTCGGTCTAGCTGACAAGCTGACCCCACCTGTCAGCGATCGAGTTAGCGCACATGCGAGAATTGCCGAGAGCGGCGATTTGGGCCGGTCTTGTGCAGCAGGCAGAGCTCAAGGAGGCGCGCTTCACCGGCAACCCGGACACACCAGTCAGCGACCCGAAATAGAGCGATTCGGACTCTGGCCCACCGTCGGTGAACCAGCGCCGCCGCGGTGGAATGGGTAGCGCCATGATCATGAGCACGCTCGTGCGCACCTGGGGGTGGTACCCATTCAACCGGAGAGGGCCGGGAAGTAGGTCGGCATCGTGGAGGGGCGGCGGTCGCCATGGCTGCGCGAGAAAAAGCTCGCCGTCGGCCATGATTTCACTGGAAAGTGAAGGACCATGTGGAGGTCCATCCATGTTTGTGATGAGTATTTGACTTTATTTGAGCAAGGTGTGCTCAAGTCTGAGTTTGATTTGGATTGATTTTCAAAATGAAGCAATTTGAGTTGTCTCTGCCAGGAGTGGCAGTACCGATCGTATGGACGCGGTAGTGATGAGTTGGATGGTTTATTGCACATCTTTGTGGGCATTGCTATGTGAGGAGTTTCCTTGTCTTTGATGGTTGCAGGGCGACGGTGCTAGGTCATGGTGAGGCGAAGGATGACCGGGACTAGGCGAGGAGGGTCGGAGGTCCAGACGGTTGGGAGATCGCCGGAAGATGATGGGAGACGGAGTCCGGGCAAGTCAAGAAGACAAGGAAAGGAGTTGATGCTAGCTAGATGTCGCGTGGATCAATGAGGGCCGTCGGATTGAGGTCTAGTTGATAGGTTAGCGGGTCTAGGTAGTATGCTTTGAAAACCGTGCAAGAAAACCCGGTATGTGTGTGGGTTTTGGGTTAGCCCTTGCATGGCTGTGTGTGTGGTTTAATCTTAGCCCTTAGATGAGTGCTCTAGGGTTGAGGGACTCATCCAAGGGTGGTAGGTGGCCCAAGAGTAGTATAAATAGGGGTGGAGGGGTAGCCTCTTTCCCTTGAGGGTGTTGAGGTTTTTGATGCTCATTTGAGCTTTGCCCATATGAATGTGAGGCTTTGTAACCTCCCCTTCCAGAAATGAAAGTTTTATCCATCCACCTCTGAATTTATTTTGCGCATTTACATTATCTTTACTTTACGCAATTTAAATTCAACATTTACTTTCCATAATTACATTCCCATAATTTACTTTCAAGTAATTTGGATTTGCCTCCCCTCCTTCTAAATGCTGCTGATCTTGGATGTTTTGAGTGTGTTCATATGGTTTTATATCTCTTTTGCACTCTTGGATTGAGTAGAGAACATCTTTTCTTTCAAGTTCCAACTTTGTTCAGAACTTGTTCTTCGCGCAGCAGTCAGTATTTGATTTTTGTAAAAATAGAGAAAAATCATTTTTGAGTGATTCTTGTTGGAGGAGGTGCGGGACTCTGTTATACACCTGCAGAAAATTTGTGGAGTTCACTTGTTGCACCTTTTGGGTGCCATGAGGTGAAAACCGATCCCCAAACTTTCTGCTCGAAGTTCTTGAGCATACTGTGTTCCTAGATTTTTCTGTTTTTTATGTAAGGCTTTTTGAGGAGAAATTTGGTGGAGTTCTTCACGACTCTGATGCTCATAGGGAGAAAAATTCTCAGAATTTTGTGAGCTGCAGAAACCCACCAACCTCCTGTGCAAATTGAGGACAAGTTCTGGAAATTCTGCTTTTGCTTTTCTGAAAGTGACTTTTGTGATTTGAATTGATGTCCTTTCTAAAAACAAGAGTTTGAATTGATTCCTCTTTATCTTGGACACTAGACAACCAGGATTGTGACTCAAAAATCCCCACATATTTTATGGTACTTATCCATGCAAGCTTGGGGTACACATAGTTGTCTAGTTTTTGGGTTTTCACAATTTCCTTTGAGCGATCTTGTCGAGGTTTTTGTTGGAGTATTTTGGGGAATTTTTATTTGCGACCATTCACCCCCTCATTCGCCATCTCGGTCCTTCAATTGGTATCGAGGCGGTTTCGCTCTTTCTAGATCTTGACTGGTCTCAAGAGCCATGGCGACGGACAAATATTCCACCAAGCCTCCCATCTTTAATGGAGTTCATTTTCCTTTTGGAAGTCCGGATGGAGTCATACATCATCGCCTGGGCTACGATATGGCGAAGGTGAAACTCCGTATGAGGTTCTGGCGATGAAAATGTCACGGCCATCAATATGGTTGACGTTGAGGCGAATGCTAAGGCAAGGAACATTCTCATATAGGGTCTTAGCCGCGGTGAGTATGATAGGATTTCTCACCTTCGCTCCGCTCACGAGATTTGGGTAACCCTCGATGCTTACCATGAGGGCTCTACTCAAATCAAAGCTGTGAGGCAGGACCAGTTCAAGCACGAGTACAACAAGTTTGATCAACGCGCTGGTGAGAGTCTCGACGAGTGTTTTGGTCGGTTTACAAAGATTTTGAGCGACCTCCGGCGGTTGGTTGCATATACCTCGACTCGGACAATGCTCGGCATTTCTTGACCGCACTTGATTTGCGTGTTTGGGAGATGCACGGTGACCACCATCAAGGACATCACCGACTTATCGACTCGACTCTTGGCGGGCTTTATTCCGCCTCAAGACTCATGAGATCGATGTCATCTCGGAAGACGAAATCTCGATCGATGGCTTTGGTCACCGATCCCATTGGATCTTCTTCTTGATCCTTCTATTGGTTTCTCTCTTTCCGCCCTTTGCGAGCTAGCGATGACCAATGGAAAAATTTCGAGAAAATGAGCTTGCTCTTCTCGCCGCAAGTTTTCTCATGCATACAAGAGGGTGAGAGAGGAAGAGAGGTGGTATGATCACCGCTTCGAGTGTGGTGGCCCCAACCACATTGGGCGAACTATCCCAAGCGGAGAAGGGCAAGAACGGCGTTGGCGGTTCGGGCAAAACGACTACACCGACAAGAACCGCAACAAGAAGCCTCCGGTTCGTGAACCGGCCGACGAGAAGAAGTACCGCAACTTCTCCAAGAACAAGAAGCTCTTCCACAGCGTCCTCGCCGCTCTTGACGACATCAACCTCTCCGACACGGAGACATGGAGAGACGAGGCGTGGATGATCCGCAAGAGAAGAAGGGCGGCGATGACTTCTCGGCATGTGCTTCATGGCCGACACCAACGACATCGCGACTCAGAGCTCTACAAATGACTCGGATGAGGTACCCTCCTATGACGAGCTCAACGAAGCTTTACGCAAATTAGGAAAATTTCATGCTAGAGCTAGAGCTAGGTGTACGGAGCTTGAGAAGGAAGTAGGTACCTTGACTCGGGAGTTAGCTTCACTTAGATCTTCTCCCTCCCGAGTCACTGATGATTGCTCTTTGTGTGATGCTATTCTTGTGGAGTTGGAGAACCTAAGGACCATACATGATAGTGTGCTTGCTGAACTTGATGGTCTTAGGTTGAAGAATGCTAGCACTAGTTCTATTGATGCTATTCCTGTTGAGGCTAGTTTTCTTCATGCTCACTCCACTCCATCATGTGCTAATTGCCCTAAATTGCTTGCCGAAATTGATGCCATGAGCGAACACCTTAGAAAGCTTTTTGCTAGAAATGATGAACTTGAATTACATGCTTCTAAGGACCCAGTCAGCTCATGTGAGGGCTGTAAGCAACTAAAACTTGACAATGATGCTTTGAATGTCAAGTGTGATCAACTTGCTAAGGATTTACTAGTTAAGTCACAAACTGGTTGCTTGCTGTGTGTTGGGGTTAAGGATGATGTGGATCAAATCCATGTCGAGCTTAAGAAGAAGTTAAAAGACCAAACCTTTAGGATTAGAGATGCTCCTTACGTTTCTTGTGAGGCCCTCAAGATTGAGGCAGCCGTGCTAAGGGAACAAAAAGCACGTCTTTGAGAGATCTTCATTTACGGTTCTTCTTTTCCTCTCCTTCCCCTGTTCTTCTTGTGCTTCTTTCTTCCGAGATTGCCAGTATCTTATGAGCACTCTCGAGAAGTTTGTTGGAGGCAAGAAGAAGCTCAATCTTATTCTAGACCAATCCAAGATTAGTAGATTCAATCAAGGTCTAGGATTTGATCCCTTGGAGCACGCTCAGGCGCATCCTCCCACCATTGTGCGCGGCTCCAAGAGTGGTGAGATTGTGGTAGCTCCCAGAGTGAGCACCACCAAGTTTAGGTCTGCTGGGGTTGTCCATAGGACTTGACCAGAAGGGTGTTACTCCTATTATACGCCTCTAGCAAGGCGAAGTACACATGCACCTTCCGTAAGAAGGATGGTCACCTAGTAGATTTACGCTTGGTAGCGCCATGATCACTCGGCGTGGCGTGTTGTTGCTCTTAGGGGTATTGAGGTCATCCCGGACTTTGAGTGCTCCTAAGACACACTGCGCTTCTAGACAGTTAGAGAGTCGCTTGTGTTTGGGGCGTCCGGGACTCGGTTTTCATGCTAGTTCTTTGAGTTTTAGCCACAGGAGCTGTTCGTAGTCGATCTTTCCATCGTCTTCTTGATATTCCTCGTTTTCCCATCCGGTAGATATCGGTGGCGTGAGGTGTTTTTGGTAGGAGATCGAGCGACCTTCTTCGGGATGGTCCGGTTTTGCACCACGGCGTACCAACCCAGTTTTGACTCCTAGATTATCTACGAGTTGCTCCGATCGTGCGAGAGTTGGCGTCAGAGAGACACTCGAGTCGATCTTCTTCGTGGCATTTGGTACTCTAAGGTGTCGTATGGTTGAGATTGGGTTCCTAAGTCTTCACTCTATCCCGATCTTGAGTCATCTTTCTCTCTTGTGTCTTGATCGGGTTAAATCGGATGGGGAAGGGCGATGTTTGGATTGTTGACTCGGTTGTTCTCGTCATATGACGGAGATTCTCGTTGGTTCTCTTCCTAGTCCGAGCCCCGGTGATGAGTTAATCACTTTTGGGATGCATCTTGAGTAGAGTCATTGCTAAAGGTACCATCTGCATTAACAAAAATTTCATTCTTAAAGATGTTGCCTTAGTAAGTAAGTCGCAATACAATCGCTCTCTGTTTCTCGACTTATCGATGACTCTTTCGAGGTAAGTTTCAAGAGTAATGCTGTAGAATCCTTGATTCATCGGGAGGGTTAGTTCTTGGATTTCTAGATTTGGGAGAGTCTTGCGTGCTGATTTTTACGCTTCTTACGGAGACTCTCTTGATGTTTGATTGCTTCGAGTCCGTGATCTCTCCTTCGGCATAGGAGACTTGGTCACATTGGTTTTGATCATTTGACCCGAGTTAGAAGCCACGATCTCATTCGGGTTTGCCCAAACTCAAGATGGTCAAAGACTTAGTTTGCTCTCCTTGCCGACATGGTAAGATGGTTCTCGCTTCTCATCCTCCGATCCACCGTAGTGATGGTGATGCACCAGACAGCTTTTACATATGGACCTTTGTTGGTCGGCTAGAGTGCGATCGGCGGGAGGGAAGTGGTATGTTCTTGTCATCATTGATGATTTTCTAGATACTCTTGGGTATTCTTCATGGCCTCGAAGGATGAGACCTTTTCTCACTTGAGGTTTTGATCGATGGGTTGTCTATTGAGCTCTCGGGTGCATTACGAGCTATCTGCAGTGATAATGGCACGGAGTTCAAGAATTCCTACTTTGAGAGTTTTTGTGTGGAGTCCGGTTTAGAGCATCGGTTCTCTTCTCCCTCGCCCCTCGTGAGAATGGCGTAGTGGAAAGGAAGAACAGGACCACAGTTGAGATGGCCAAGGCGATGCTAGGCAGTCTGATACTCTAGGAAGTTTTGGGTTGAGGCTATAGCTCTTGCTTGCCATGTTTCTAATCGCGTGTTTTGAGAGCACATTTGCATCGCACTTCTTATGAGTTGAGGTATGGGCGAAAGCCCAAAGTGTGTCTCATTTTCGCGTTTTTGGTTGCAAGTGTTTTATCTTGAAGTCTGCTAACCTAGATAAGTTTGAGTCTCGCTCTTCTGATGGTATCTTTCTAGATTACTCGATTTCTTCTCGTAGCTATAGGGTCTGGAGCATTGATGCGCATAGGATCATAGAGACCTGTGATGTGACCTTTGATGAGGCTAACCCAGGAGCTAGACACGATGTTTGTGCTCTTCTTATCCCTCCGAGACCATCTTTGTAGAAGATGAGGATGATGGAGATCTGGTGTTCCACGGATCCAGTCCCTCTACACCGAGGTGCCTCCTGTTTCCATTTACGCACCTCGGGAGACCACCCTTGCCTTCCGACTCTCCTTCAGCCGAGTGGCTCTGCTCCTACCTAGAGGCCACTACGCTCGGTCCTCCCGTCATATCCAAAAGCTCATCCACTGATCGGATCATTGGTGATCTGTTTGGCGGTCACTCGCTCAAAATCAGTTTGTCGATTCTGCCTCCACTCTGCCTTTGTTGCCTCCTTTGAGCCGAAGGATGTTTCTCATGCATTATCAGATGAATCGTGGATTAATGCTATGCATGAGAACTTTAGAACTTTGAGAGGAACAAGGTATGGCGACTTGTCGAGCCCCATCTGGTCATAATGTCATTGGGACCAAGTGGATGTTAAAAACAAGCGAGTGAGGATGGGGTTGTCATTGGCAACAAGGCTAGGCTAGTTGCACAGGGCTTTTCTCGAGTTGAGGTCTTGACTTTGAGGAGACCTTTGCCCTCGTAGCTAGACTAGAGGCTATTAGGATCCTGCTTGCATTCTCTGCATCCCAGGGTTTCAAGCTCTATCAAATGGATGTCAAGAGTGCATTCCTCAATGGCTATATTGAGGAAGAGGTTTATGTCAAACAACCTCCAGGATTCGAGAACCCTAAGTTTTCGAGTCATGTATACAAGCTCTCCAAAGCTTTGTATGGACTCAAGCAGGCCCCAGAGCATGGTATGAGAGGCTCAAGTCTTATCTTCTCAGCCATGACTTCAAAATGGGTATAGTAGACAAAACTCTGTTCATCAGACACCATGAGTCTCATTTTCTTCTTGTCCAGATTTATGTGGACGATATCATTTTTGGTGGCTCGTCTCATTCGCTTGTGTCTCAGTTTTCTAAGGTGATGAGCACAGAGTTTGAGATGAGTATGATGGGCGAGTTGAGTTACTTTCTTGGCTTCCAAATCAAGTAGACTCGGGAGGGTACTTTCTTGCATCAAGGCAAATATACCCGTGACCTCCTGAGGCGCTTCAACATGTCTGATGGGAAGCCGGTGATGACTCCTATGGCCACCACTACGTCCTCGAGCCCGATGAGGATGGTGAGCCTCTTGATCAAAAGGAGTTTGAACATGATCGGCTCCTCTTGTACCTCACCGCTTGAGTAGGACATACATTTCTTTGTGTGTGCGTGCGCTCGATTTCAAGCTTCTCCTCGCGCCTCTCACCGCCAAAGCGATCAAGCGCATCTTGAGTACCTTCGTGCTACCACCGATTATGGTATTTGGTACTCTTCGTCTTCTTGTCTATCTCTTAGAGCCTTTTCCGATGCCGACTTTCTTTGGTTGTAGGATAGATAGGAAGAACACCGGCACTTGCCAATTCATTGGCACTTCTCTTGTTTCTTGGTCATCTAGGAAGCGATGCAGGGTTGCCTGATCCACGGCGAGGCCGAGTATGTTGTTGCAACCGATTCTTTGTAGCTGAGTTCTCTAGATGAGATCGACCTTACGGGACTATGGGTTAGAGATAGAGAGTGTGCCACTTTTACGTGACAACACTTCAGCTATTTGCATTGCTAAAAACCCGATTGCAACATTCCGGACCAAGCACATTGATATTAGATATCACTTCCTTAGAGACCATGTGGAGAAGGGAGATATCGCGCTTGATTCAGAGAGAGTGACCTTGATTAGCGATATCTTCACCAAGCCTTTGGATAGCTCATTTGTTGCCTTGAGGAGTGAGCTTGAGTCGTGAGCCCTTACGGCCTTTCGTGAGGTGGAGTGGTTTGTATATTATGTATTATATGTTTTCTTCCGGCTTAGCTTTTCTTTTCTTTGTGTTTCTTTTGGGTGACTTTGGGCTTGTTTTCTTGAGTTGAGTTCACTCACTTAGACTTGGCATGCCTTCCATGGACCTCTTATCTTGTGCTTTAGGTTGCTATCATGCATGATTAGTCTGTTCTCTCTCTCTCTAGGTTGAGTTCCCTCACGGTCTTATAATTCTAGCGGTATTGGGCCTCTTGGGTAGACAGTGCATGTGCACTCCTTAGTTGGGACCTAGAGTCACTTCCCTATGTCGATCCTTTGGGAAGATAAGAGCGAGTCTAAGCCGTAGTGAGTCTCTTCTATCTTATCTATGCTCAATAGCCATCCAGTTTTGCGTTTCTCGGCTTCTTCTCCTCATTCTGCTTTTTCTGGTTGTTATTGAGTTCATTCGGGTTTTCTTTATGCCTAATCTTGATAATAACTCAACTTTAACCAGATTTGAGCTTAAAATTGATTCATTTGTTGAGGGAGTTTGGGAATCTGTTCATGCATTGCATTTAGACTGCATTTTTTGTTTTATGAGCTTTGTCTATTATGCAATTGATTTCTTCTTCATGCTATACACCATGCTACATCATTTGAAGAAAATCACTAGCTTAGGTATGTCCAAGTTCATTTAACTTGCTAAGCTTAAAAATGAAATAAGCCTTAAATGAAAAACTTGATGAAACTTGTTGCTTTTACTTGCTAGGTTTCTTCTCTAGAGGTTTGTGCCATAATTTGAGAAATTTAGGAGTTCTCTAGAGTCCCTATAGCAACTTGGGTGAAACTAGTTTGATCCATGCTAGAGTCCTTCAATTGCTCATGAATCATTGTGCAAAAAAAAATAAAAATTAAACAAAATTGACTCTTCTTGTGCACATATGACTCAACACCTTGCATTCACAAGACCGCTTCCCATTGCACTTGGGATGAACTTGGAATACATCGTGTTTGACCAAGACCATCCTCTTAAGAGTTCATCTTGAGATGGTCGCATACTGCTTGAGTCAATTGGTTGTCAAAAGAAAATGCAAATAAATTAAAAACAAAGACATATGTGGGTAAAGAATGCAAATAATGTCAAACATTTGCACCCCGCTATGTCTTGTATGATGATAAATCAAAATTTGCATTAAGTGATAAATGAGCCCGAAGGACCTTGTATGCTCTTCTAGATTCCCCAAAGTGTTGAGTAGGTTGAACTCTAGGTTTTCCTTTTGATCCTTAGAGTGGCTATTCTTCTATTTTTGAAACTAAAGCTAAGTGTTGCACTTGTCTAATCTTGCTAAAAATGAAATATTCAAAACTAAGCTCGTATTTGCACTTGGACATGTCTTAGTTTAGTCATCTTCGAAATTGACAAGCTTGGTGTAATATCCTTCCATTTTGATCAATTGGATAATCTTCAAAGCTCTTTCGATTGCATTTCATGCATACATAAAAAAATTGATGCCTATATTGCCAAAGGGGAGAAAACGTAGAAAAGGCATCACTAAAATGATAAAAATGTGAATGCTTATTTGGTTATTATGATCTTTGTAAAACTATGCTACTACTACATTTGGATCATAATCTCATAATCACATTTGACATGTTTAGTTGGATTTTAGAGTTTTTGTTGAAAACTTGCTCTTTCTTAAATTTAACTCTAAAATCTGAATTCCTCTTCGTCAACTTGGTCATGGTTCTAATTTCTATCTTTGGACCAAGTTTGAATTTGCAACTAAAAATTGCTTTCTTCTTCATTTTCTTCAAACTCAAATTTATGCCTTTTGTGTGGTTTGTCAATATACTCATCAAGGGGGAGACTGAAGGACCATGTGGAGGTCCATCCATGTTTGTGATGAGTATTTGACTTTATTTGAGCAAGGTGTGCTCAAGTTTGAGTTTGATTTGGATTGATTTTCAAAATGAAGCAATTTGAGTTGTCTCTGCCAGGAGTGGCGGTACCGGTCGTATGGACACGGTAGTGATGAGTTGGATGGTTTATTGCACATCTTTGTGGGCATTGCTATGTGAGGAGTTTCCTTGTCTTTGATGGTTGCAGGGCGACGGTGCTAGGTCATGGTGAGGCGAAGGATGACCGGGACTAGGCGAGGAGGGTCGGAGGTCCAGACGGTTGGGAGATCGCCGGAAGATGATGGGAGACGGAGTCCGGGCAAGTCAAGAAGACAAGGAAAGGAGTTGATGCTAGCTAGATGCCGCGTGGATCAATGAGGGCCGTCGGATTGAGGTCTAATTGATAGGTTAGCGTGTCTAGGTAGTATGCTTTGAAAATCGTGCAAGAAAACCCGGTATGTGTGTGGGTTTTGGGTTAGCCCTTGCATGGCTGTGTGTGTGAGTCAATCCTAGCCCTTAGATGAGTGCTCTAGGGTTGAGGGACTCATCCAAGGGTGGTAGGTGGCCCAAGAGTAGTATAAATAGAGGTGGAGGGGTAGCCTCCTTCCCTTGAAGGTGTTGAGGTTTTTGATGCTCATTTGAGCTTTGCCCACATGAATGTGAGGCTTTGTAACCTCCCCTTCCAGAAATGAAAGTTTTATCCATCCACCTCTGAATTTATTTAGCGCATTTACATTATGTCTTTACTTTACGCAATTTAAATTCAGCATTTACTTTCCGCAATTACATTCCATAATTTACTTTCAAGTAATTTGGATTTGCCTCCTCCTTCTAAATGTTGCTGATCTTGGATGTTTTGAGTGTGTTCATATGGTTTCATATCTCTTTTGCACTCTTGGATTGAGTAGAGAACATCTTTTCTTTCAAGTTCCAACTTTGTTCAGAACTTGTTCTTCGCGCGAGCAGTCAATGTTTGATTTTTGTAAAAATATATAAAAATCCTTTTTGAGTGATTCTTGTTGGAGGAGGTGCGGGACTCTAATATACACCTGCAGAAAAATTTTGGAGTTCACTTGTTGCACCGTTTGGGTGCCATGAGGTGAAAACCGAGTCCTAAACGTTCTGCTCGAAGTTCTTGAGCATACTGTGTTCCTAGATTTTTCTGTTTTTTATGTAAGGCTTTTTGAGGAGAAATTTGGTGGAGTTCTTCACGACTCTGATGCTCATAGGGAGAAAAATTCTCAGAATTTTGTGAGCTGCAGAAACCCACCAACCTCCTGTGCAAATTGAGGACAAGTTCTGGAAATTCTACTTTTGCTTTTCTGAAAGTGACTTTTGTGATTTGAATTGATGTCCTTTCTAAAAACAAGAGTTTGAATTGATTCCTCTTTATCTTGGACACTAGACAACCAGGATTGTGACTCAAAAATCCCCACATATTTTATGGTACTTATCCATGCAAGCTTGGGGTACACATAGTTGTCTAGTTTTTCGGGTTTTTCACAATTTCCTTTGAGCGATCTTGTCGAGGTTTTTGTTGGAGTATTTTGGAGGAATTTTTATTTGCGACCATTCACCCCCCCTCTGTTCGCCATCTTGGTCCTTCAGAAAGGCACGGGATGAGCATAAGTGGGCTATGGGTGAGCTGTTTCACCTGAGAAAGAAGGCGGAGAAGGGCCGAAGGTGGCTGCCCTCGCTCGCCGGTCAAGAAGAAGAAAGGCGGCGGTGGGGGGGTATGCTGCAGTTGAGAATAAGTGAA
The DNA here is from genome assembly GCA_036346275.1 of Otatea glauca. Lineage (NCBI taxonomy): Eukaryota > Viridiplantae > Streptophyta > Magnoliopsida > Poales > Poaceae > Otatea > Otatea glauca. The sequence continues at coordinate 24,373,712 of CM070716.1, forward strand.
AATGAGGAGTGGTCAGTACTCAATAAGGTGTGGCGAAGCTATAAGAGGAAGAAATTTCAAGGATTGATGCCTATTTGGCTGCTTCACCGATCCCCCCTTTTTCGGTTCGCTGCGGCAGAACGAGGAGAAGAGACTTTGGTCGGGGAGCTCAGCTCGGGGATAAGTAAGAAGGAGAAGAAAAAGCTCATAGCAACGTTTTGGTGGTATTTATAGTCGGCGCGAAGTCGTTCTACAGGGTTTGAACTCGCGAGGTGAGTTGCGGCGATTCTGTGCTGCGCGATGAAGTGGCGCAAGTTTCTCGCCAACAAGGAGGCGACGTTAGGAGGTCAAGGCATGGCACGGGAAAACCGAGGATGGATGTGGCGCCAGATGGTCGCGTGGAGGGCGCGGTGCGGTGGATCGGCGAAGGCAGGCGCGAGAAGGCTCGGTCGGCAGAGAGGAGAAGAGAGGGGGCAGGAAAACGGCAGTGACAGGTGGGACCGGGGTCCACCGGCAGGGAGCGAAACCTTTTCCCGTTCCTTTCCAGCGAACGGTCACGGCATAGAGGTTGGCCCACATGTCAGCGAGAGAGGCAGGGGCAAAGAGATAAGCTTTAGTTCAGACAGTTAGTACATGCATTAAAATACCGATCAATTCACTGTAAAATTTCGTAAAACTTTTTGAACGACATCTCCTGGAAGTTTTTATCTTCTAGTAAAAATTTGAGACTAAAATACCCTATGGTTGATTTATGAAACTTCTGACACTGTGCACTGCCCAGAATTCGCATTTCGGTATTTTAGTTATTTAAAATTGTAAATCATACTAATTATTTTCCAAAATTTTTATTAAGTTGTATTTTTAGTTTTTAATATCTCCATAAAAATTTTAAGTCAAAATATTGAGTAAATATGTTATAAAAATTTTGACATGCCGATTTCCAGTTTTCCAATGCCTCTGTTCTTGAATTTTTAAAAGGCTTGGATGACATGATAAATTTCTGATATTTTTACCAGACGTAGCATATACCCTGAGAGTGCTATGGTAATTTTTATGACTCCAGATAAATTTCTAATATCTTCTAGTAATTTTGACATCTACTGTTTCTAGTCAAAAGACATGGTTAAATATTTTATTTTTTTACATTTCAGCATATAGGATTTTTACTAGATGGTTTTACTGGTTTACCAGCATGATGAGGTCTCATAGTAATTTTCCCACATTTACTTTTTCTTCTTTATCTTCTTACCATTTATATTTAATAATTCTATTTGTTGGACTTTTCATACAAAGCATAAATCCAAGGAAAATCCAAATAAAAACCAATAATTCTCAGAAAACTCAGAAACAAATATATTCAAATCCAAAATATTTATTTTCATTTTATTATATTTTTCTGAATATTACAGAGAGTTCTTTATGTGCCCCTTTAAATATGTATCTATAGTTTATAGAATAGAGCATGGCAAGAAAAAGAAAAAAAAGTCTCGTTATAAATCTCTCGTATAGTGATATTTGACTTTTATATGTGTGTGATTTTTTTCAAAAAGATTTTTCACGTAAAATTTTATATCTCTTATTACTACTTTTCTGTTTATTCTTTGCACATATTTTACCATCTCTGTACAACTTGATTCTTGACTAACACGTGAGTTTTGTAATAATTGTTATACCGTTTGTTTCTCCATGGCAAAGGCGCCGTTTAACCCCTTGGTTTGTGACGTAGGCAGAGGATGGATAAGTAACAACTCAGCAGCTGTTCCCGGGTCAAATGTAACCAAAGACTGCCGGTGCTGCCTCAAAAGACAAAAAGCGTAGATGGCGACCTGGCAAGTATTACATCCGTTTTAGAATACATGATATTTTAGATTTTACACTTATAGGGAGAAATCACTAAATCGTTTTCATTCGTGAGCTCACTTATTAATATTGAATAGTGTATGTTACTCTTATTCCACAACAATAAATAATATTGGGAATAATGAATGGTACGGGTATACAAAGGAAAAAGCGGTTAAAAGTTGTCTCGAAATTATAAAATAGCATGTATTTAGGAATAAAATTTGAAAGTTAGAATGACATGTATTCAGAAACGGATAGAGTAAACACTTAACTACTTCCTCCGGTGACTTTTATAAGACGTCCTTCCATGTCGAGATTTTAAGTTGAGAGGTGCTTCTATGTTTTTTTTAAAAAGATTTAAGTTTGTAAGTTTTGACTAGCAATTAGTCCAACCATATATATATTATATGACATAAAAGTGATAGCATTAAATTCGTATTTGAAAGAATTTTTCTATAGTTATGATTTCATAGCTATGAATTAAATATTATAAAAAAATAACGGTAAAGTTTAGCTTTAAATTCATATTTGAAAGAACTTTTCGATGGTTATAATTTCATAGCTATGAATAAAATATTATAAAAAAATTAACCGTTAAAATTTAGCTTTAAAAACCGCACCAAATAATGTCGCACCTTATTAAAATAAGAGGGAGTGCTTCTTTTCCGCGTCCGCAGCCACCATGGTCTCACACTCCCGCTCTGCCGTCCTCCGCATTCGCACGTCTTCTCCTCCTCCTTCCTTTTGGCCCCGTCAAGATTCAAGCTAGCCATCAGCAGCAAACACCACCGAACCCGTAGATGAAGGGCATTCTGCCAGAGCAGAACATGGCGTGGCCGCCGCGCCGCCCTGCTGGCCACCGCCGGCTTATGGGCACGTCGACCTCGGCGCCGGCGAGCGACCCAGCTGGTGAGTGAACAGTCTCTGCATGCTCGTCTTTCACACGTGTCATGTGTGCTAACTGACTAAGGAAGACTGAATAAATTGATTGCTGCGCGTTCTATTGGTGGTGTTGTCGCAGCTGCAGGGCACAGCTCGAGCCCGGACGGGATGCGGATAATGGTGTCCGTGCTGGTGGTGGTCATCTTCTGCACGCTCCTCTACTGCGTCTACTGCTGGCGCTGGCGAAAACGCAACGGTACGTGAGCTCTGCTCGAGGCCTCGATCGCCCTTCCTGTTCTTTCTTGGTTTCTGGGTTCAAGTGCTGATTGAGTAGTAGATAATTCTCGGTTTGCTTCAGCCATCAGGAGGGCGCAGATCGATCGCCTGTGGCCGCTGTCGAGCTCGGACCTGCCGCTCATGGGCCTCGCCACCATCCACGTGGCCACCGAGAACTTCTCCACGGCCAACAAGCTCGGCGAGGGTGGCTTCGGCCCAGTCTACAGAGTAATAATCGACTACTAATCAAGAACCAATCCTGTTGCTGTCGTTACATTAACTCCTAGTTAGTATAGTCATCATTTGTGCAAATCAAGATTACTCTGCTGAACTGTAACTGCCATTGATCGACCAAAGGGCGTGCTGACCGGCGGCGCGGAGATCGCGGTGAAGCGTCTGTCGGCGCGGTCGCGGCAGGGCGCCGCGGAGTTCCGGAACGAAGTGGAGCTGATTGCGAAGCTGCAGCACCGCAACCTGGTGCGGCTCCTGGGCTGGTGCGCCGAGCGCGACGAGAAGCTGCTCGTGTACGAGTACCTCCCCAACCGCAGCCTCGACGCCTTCCTCTTCGGTGCGTTCCTCCGTCTCCACCCCACGGCCGGTAGCCGAGCTCTCAACGGTAGTTGAGCCCGCCATTAATTCCATCGCTTTGGTTAACGGTGGCTAGTGATCGATCGACTATGCACACGCCACATGTTGCACCAAATTTTTGCGGCTGGACAATGAGATCTTTAATTGTGTTTGCAAATGAACTCTTGCCTGGTTGATTGATCAGTTGGATTTTTTGTGTGGTGTTCGTTAATTGTTAATTAGACGCTAGCAAGAGCGGGCAGCTGGACTGGAGCAAACGGCACAACATCATCCTCGGCATCGCCCGCGGCTTGCTCTACCTCCACGAGGACTCGCTGCTCAAGGTCGTCCACCGGGACCTCAAGGCGAGCAACGTGCTCCTCGACGACAAGATGAGCCCCAAGATCTCCGACTTCGGCATGGCTAAGATCTTCGAAGACGAGTGCAACGAGGTCAACACGGGACGCGTCGTCGGAACCTAGTAATCTAGCACAAGCTGAAATAATGGTTGCAGATTACGATTCTGATTGGTCACAAAAAGTTTGTGCCGCTCACCTCGTGTTGAAATCTAAATGCATGCAGCGGATACATGGCGCCGGAGTTCGCGATGGAGGGCGTCTTCTCGGTGAAGTCGGACGTGTTCAGCTTCGGAGTCCTCCTGCTGGAGATCTTGAGTGGGCGGCGAAGCGGCGCATTGTACCTTGAAGAACACCAGCAATCCCTCATCCAAGATGTACGAAACTCCAGTTCGTCACCCGTAGCAATTTGGACATAGTAAGCCAAGAAGCAGCTCTGAACTTAACTGAACTTTTGACAGGCATGGAAGCTGTGGACTGAAGATCAGGCCATCGAGTACATGGACCCGGCGCTTGGGCGATCCTACTCGAGGGACGAGGCGTGGCGGTGCTTCCACGTCGGCCTGCTCTGCGTGCAGGAGGACCCTGTCGTCCGGCCGACCATGTCCAACGTCCTGCTCATGCTGATCAGCGACCACATGAACCTCCCGGCACCCTCTAGGCCGCCGTCGTTCACAAGGCGGAGGAGCGTCCCGTCATCGGCCCAGGCATTCGCAACCAAGACGACGGCGTCGCCCCAGTCGATCAACGATGTCTCCATCACCGTCATCGAGCCGCGTTGAGCTTTCTAGCTGGACCATTTTTTATGTACATACCGACCGAATGTTCCGAATTTGCCAATGATGGCTTTTTGTAGCTCTGAAAGTACGCCACCCACCCTTGTGCAAGCACACTGCAGATGGAGGTAATGAGATCCAGGAGAAACTGAGAGGTCCTTCAAGTGTATACAATATCTTATTTGTTTCATTCATTCATTCTGTTGGCAAGAGCAGTTTCGGTGACTACATGGGAATTGGGATTGCATCAAAGAAATGCAGGTTTTAGGTTTTCAGAAGCTTCGTGTGAAGGTGTTGCAATGTGGACACAAAGTACACTGAATTGGCAACGAGGAAGAAGATTCCGTTTTTTCTTCAGCCTTGTCATGTCATGTGACCATTCATCTTTGGTGCTTTCTGAAAGAAACTGTGACCTGAGAGGAAGAGTTTATGACTTCCGGTGCTCCACTTTGGCCCACTGTTCTCACCGCCTGAAAGGTATTGTTTAGCGCTCGCCTCAGGTGCACAGCTCTACTGATGTACTCTACTGATGCTAAATCCACACGCACATTTCCAGTACGAGTTTGGATCAAATTTGTACTCCCTTGTTTGAAATTGGAGTATGTTTCAGATAATTAGTTATGCAAAAGTACTGACATCGATGGCATTTCGACGTTGCAGGGTGGAATTTTGTATTTAGCGCATATTACGTTTGTTTTCAAAGGAAACTTGTGATCCAAACTAAAACACAACGCAGAGAAAAAGCTGCTGAGTTTTTTCTAGTGTGCCGTACGAGAAATTGGTTAGAAATTTTGACATGGTGTAGATTCCTTTTTTGACATCGACATGTTGTTGATTTACTAAATTATTCTTTAAGTAAATTTCGATCGACTACGCCTATATATACATATACACATATACAACTAGCAGTAAAGTCACATAGCAACTTGTTGGGTTTGGGTACATGAATTTATGGAAAAGTTTACTACAGAAAAAATTCAAAAAAAACAAACCTAAAAATTATAAAAGGGAAAAAATTAAATAGTACATATGCTCTCGTTTTAGTCTTAACTAGTTCGGTGCCCATGCGTTGCTATGAAAAATAATTTGTTAACGAAACATAAAAGGTTAAGCAATAACGAAAATTTTGCTACAAGATCAAACATCTATTTCTCCCAATTATAAAAGCACAAAAGTTAACCAAAGAATAGCAAGCTCGTAAGCTCCGCTCACCTCCGGTGCCTCGCAGAGGAGGCGGCCGCACCGCGGAGTGCGGGGATGGGTCCCAGATGTCGGGAAGTCCGGTCCAAGAAGTCGGGCTGCTACTGGTCCTCCTCCTCCGCGTCCCCACCTTCTCCTCCTCCGCCGCGGCAGTAACCTCGAGGAGCCCGCGCGCAGCACGAGAGATCAAGGAGGCATGCGGCGGCGAGTAAGGCCACGGCGGCGCCGTCCATCTCCGTCAAATCTCTTTATCGAGGGTGGCGTGAGGAGGAAGAGGTGGTCGGGCGGAGCGAAAAAGAAGCATTGTTTGTTTTTTGGGTCGGTCCGTTTTTTCTACTGTGGTTGTTTTTATAGAGGTGGGTTGGGGGTGAAGAACGGACCGCCACCAACTCAAAATTAGAAGTAGTAGAGATGCGTACAGAAAAAATTCAAAAAAACAAACCTAAAAAATTATAAAAAGGAAAAAAAATTAAATAGTACATATGCTCTCGTTTTAGTCTTAACTAGTCATGAACCCGTGCATCACACGGACTAAATATTTTTTCTGTGCTTTTGCAAATTTAGTATTAAGTTTATAGAAACAAACTTATTTTTTGTATTAGTATTTTTTAATCCTGTATGTAATTTCATTCCCATGTAACTTAGATTTTGAATTATGACATGCGTTAATTCTTTCCTATTCGATTTGGTCGTCTAATTGTTGATTACATGGTCAAGCTTTTTTTTTCATGACTTTAAAAATGTAAGAGATGTAAGAGAAAATGACTTAAAAAATAATGTTGAAGATGCCTTCTTTTTCATAATTAAACTGTTGTTTAACTCTTCTTAAAAATATGAAAGAGTACTTAGTTGTTTGTACCTCTTATTGAAGTGGGCATCCTTTCCGTCGAAATTCTTAGATGTGGTGATTAACAAGCATTGGCTGGTGTGCTACGGCGTGAAGTTTCCCCTCGGTCTGGAAATCGAATACGATTCTTGATCTAGTTACATTATAATATGTTCTTGTCCGTTTGTGTCACATTTATGGATCAAAGAGTCTGTAGGTGTAAAGATTACGTAATAATAAAGACCATATATTAATGTGGGATTTAATAACAGACTCGTAGGGATTATAATTAACTTTCTAATTAGTCTGTTTGCTTGGGTGGAATAATCAATGCGCACGCAAATCAAGCCAGGTCTCACCATCCAAACGAAGTTGCATGAAAACATGTTTCATTCCGAACACATCCATGCTTGTACGCAGCACACACACGTCTCACCATGATGGTCCACTTGTCACTGTTAGAAAACCTTTGCGCGTGTATAATTGGATGTTTATCTACCCTTGAGCCAATTAATTGTTTGCTTCTCCCGTATGGCTCCGTAGGTAATAATAAAAATCTTTAATTATTGCATGGAAAGGATGCCTATGTAAAGCATGCCCGTATCTCTAGGAAGATTTTTTTATTTGATTGGATTAATGTGGGATTTTCTAGCAATTTTTTCTTTTTTCTGACTAACGTAGGAATTTTTAGTATTTTCTGATTAACGTGCACTACTACAGAATCAGTTATCCTTGCCGTCATAACACTGCCAGTTCATCAAAAACCGGCAGTAATAAAATTATCACTGCCGGTTCAAATGGAAAACTGGCAGTATTAGCTTTTCTCTAATGAACCGGCAGTGATAAATCCCTTATCACTGCCAGTTTTTAGAAAAACCGACAGTACTGATATTTTTCGAAAAATCATAACTTTTTCATACGGAGTCGGATGGACATAAAATTTATATGACAATTGTAGCTATCAACGAGATCTACAACTTTGTAGTTGACAACTTTTTCATTTGAAGTAGGTTAAATATCCAAATAATGGTATCACTGCCGGTTGGCGATTCGTATTCCCAACCGGCAGTAATAATGCTAGTATGCTACCAACCATTTTTCGAAAAATCATAACTTTTTCATACGGAGTCGGATGGAGATAAAAATTTATATGAAAATTGTAGCATTCGAAGAGATCTACAACTTTGTAGTTGACAACTTTTTCATTTGACATAGTTTAAATATCCAAATAATGATATCACTGCCAGTTGGCGATTCGTATTCCCAACTGGCAGTAATAATTCTAGTATGCTACCAACCATTTTTCGAAAAATCATAACTTTTTCATACGGAGTCGGATGGAGATAAAATTTATATAAAAATTGTATCTCTCGACGAGATCTACAGCTTTGTAGTTGACAACTTTTTCATTTGAAGTAGTTTAAATATCCAAATAATGGTATCGGCAAGGTTGGCGATTCGTATTCCCAACCGGATAATAATGCTACCAACTATTTTTTGAAAAATCATAACTTTTTCATACGGAGTCGGATGGAGATAAAATTTATATGAAAATTGTAGCTCTCGACGAGATCTACAACTTTGTAGTTGACAACTATTTCATTTGAAGTAGTTTAAATATCCAAATAATGGTATCGGGAAGGTTGGCGATTCGTATTCCCAACCGGCAGTAATAATGCTACCAACTATTTTTCGAAAAATCATAACTTTTTCATACGGAGTCGGATGGAGATAAAATTTATATGAAAATTGTAGCTCGCGACGATATCTACAACTTTGTAGTTGACAATCTCTCCATTTGAATTCATCTAAATATCCAAATAATCACCAAAAGTTTCGGAGATAAAGAAATAAAGGGAAAATATATCCTATATTGGTTGAGAATGAGTGATAGGTGAGATGGTAAGGTGGGCTCGCGTGAGGCAGCAGGTCACGAGTTCAAGTCCTAGCAACCGTACGCGCGCGAAAATCGCGTGACTTGTGACTTGCGACGGAAGAGCCTCCAATTAGTATATAAAACATAAAAGATGCGTGATAACCTCTACGTAGCATGCTTCTTCCCTAACGACGGTGGCTGGCAAGCGGGGCTTAGGGTTAGGGTTCACCGTGCCCCCCGGTTGAAGAGGGAGGAGTGGGTGGTGGCAGCCAGGTGGTGTGCACTAGTGGCGGCGGTGCCGCCATCCGGTAGTTCAGAGGAGGATGGAGGGCATGGTGGCGAGAAGCACAGCACGTCGGTGGAAGATTTAGGTTAGGTAGGGGCTATATCAACGACAGGTAGGAAGTGGAGGAAGTATGGTGAAACGGCGGTGGCCTAGAAGCGGGCCGATGGGGCGAAAGCAATGGTCAAAGGAGGCAGATTGGAGATAGTTGTCGGTAGACAGCCTTCTAGAATTTCACTCAAGAATCAAGATAGTACCAAGACCACCTTCCAGGTACCCTTGGAAAAAATCGTGGTGATACCTAGCTACAAAAGGGTAAATATATGGCATTGAATAGATAGCCCCCGCATCCTGCCCAGTGGCGAAAATAAAAGATAAGAGAAGCATCCGTCGGATGTCGAACGGTTCGGATCAATCCTGGCCATTCAGATCCAACGGCCAAAGTTAACGCACTGGTACAGGCCTACAGGGCTCCAGGGTCCTGGCTCCAGCTACTGCATGCATCTAGAAGTAGAAACGCAGCATAAGCAATAATATCGAAGCTGTTGATTCCGGACAGTTCAAGTTAATCCAACGGTCGCATCTGGAAGGCGAAGAAAACCGGATGCGTCCGTCCGGGAACGGGATGTCTGCACCGGAAACGTGCTGGAGTTGAGCTCAAGCAACCACCGACGGCCGTCAATCGTCGTTGAGTCGAGTACGCAGTAGGACTGTAGGAGTACTAGCCACTGCTAGTGGTCAGGGAACTAATCAATTAATTCACTATTACAAAAAGGCTTATGTTAGACCTCTCATTATAGGCTGTTCAGAAAAACCGTCTGTGACGAGAAACATCACTGACGGTTTTGTATTAAACCCGTCAGTGACATAATCACAGACGGTACATGTAGTAACCCCCATTTTCACATAAATACAGAAATAAAAATCTCATGTGCATATAGTACTAGTCCCATGATCAGTGACTAGCACGCACATATACAACAATTGATATCACATCCATACTCTTTATTACAAATTAATATGGTAATTTATACAATAAGGTCTTACAATAAAGAGTGAAATGCAGTGGAAAGGATCAAAATTCTTGTAGTGTGCCCATCCAACCCTCAGGCAACTGACAAAGCATAATCCCTAGAAAATCTCATCGTTAATATCCCGAATCCTGCGACAAATAAGTTTCATCGGGCTAATATGATTTTTCACCTAAAAACAACAAATAAGTAAGGGTGAGTATTTTCGTACTCCGCAAGACTTTTGCAAAACCTATAATATATGCAGGCCATTTAAAAGGAAAGGCTACTATGGTTAATTTGCATAAAGCCAATTTGAAATATAAATACAGAATAGTAGATTGCAAACGGAATTTTAAGTAAAAGCAATTTCATATGTAGAATAACAGTATGTAAAAGCAATTTCATATGTAGAATCACGAACCTGAGTATCCTAACCATATCGATGAACCAACTTCTACCAACACTCGGTAGAATCCAAAGTTTTATGAAAATAAAAACATCTAACTATGTGATAACTTTACCAAGTGTCCATAACTGCGGGCGTGGCTAATCGATTAGTTTTACACTCTACAGAGGTGTACATCTTTACCCACAAGACATGACTGACTCTTTGTGCAGATCATTAGCACACTTTCTTTGGTGTGCCGCAGAGAGTCATGACATAACCGTTACATTACTTAACCCTAACTTTGCTCCAGCCCAGTGATGTTAAACCCATACTATGTTCACTACTACACAAAGGGTTATATTAGACGCCTCATCACAGACCGTTCCACAAAACCGTTTGTGACGAATAATATCACTAACGATTTTATATTCAAACCGTCAGTGACATTATCACAGACGGACCTCTACAAAAACCGTTAGTGATATACATCAATATCACAGACGGTTGTAGTTAAAAACCGTCTGTGAAGATATCACAGACGGTTATTTTATAAAACCATCTGTAATATCATGTATTAACCCAGACGGTTTTGTAATAAAACCGTCTGTCATATATCACAGACGGTTTTATTATAAAACCGTCTGGAATGCTATGTTTATCATTGACGGTTTTTTTATAAAACCGTCTGAGATTTCTATCAGCAATATAAAATACAGAGGCCCGAGCCACTTGGTGCATTTTAGGGTTTCAGGATCTATTTTCATTTGGTTGCGACTGTGCGGCTGTGAGGCGATTTAGTAAAAGAAGACCGTTGATTTTGAAGGGTGATTGAGGATCCATTTGATTTTGGTGATCTAAGGTTAGTAACGGTGTCTAATTGCAGTACATTCAAGATCTTGCTTGGTAAGGATAGAATTTGATGTTTTTTTAGATTTAGCTTGTAGATTCATGTGTTCTTTCTATGTAAGGGTAGTAATGGGTTTTAATTGCATTAACACTAAATGCTATATGCTTGGCGTAGATGGACCGAAGATGGATGTACACTAAGAACCGTGTGAGTGCCGAGTACATTAATGGCATCTCCGCTTTTAGAAGAGCTGCAAAAGAGGATATGTTTAATAAGGGGGGGGGGGCAGTTTATGTCTTGTTCGTGCATTGACTGTGAGAATCTGAAGATGTTTCGAAACTTTGCGCAAATCGAAGCACACTTGATTATGAGGTGTTTCAAAACGGGGTATACATGTTGGACTAGTCACGGTGAAGAGTAGGATATACAGGAAGCAGGTATTAATATGGTCGACGAAGTCAATGATATGTCGGATGGTCAAATCGATTGTGGTTCCGATGAGGATAGGTTACAGGAAGATAATCTGAATCAGATGCTGCGCGATGTAGAAGGGAACCGTGATGATAGAGAATATGGTAAATTCCGGGGCTTGATGGAGGACTCGGAGAAACCTTTGTTCCCAGGCTGCAAGTCGAAATACACAGGGTTGTCATCCGTGCTTGAACTGCTGAAATTGAAAGCAAGCAACGGTTGGTCCGATAAGAGTTTCACAGTGATGTTACGTTTATTAACGGACATGCTTCCCGAGGGAAACGAGTTACCGACAACCACCTACAAAGTTAAGAAGGTTCTTTGTCCCTTGGGAATGGATGTAGAAAGAATACATGCATGTCCGAACGACTGTATCCTGTACCGCCAAGAGTACGTGAACTTGCACATATGTCCTGTGTGCAACGCATCCCGGTACAAGCTTAAGAGTCATTCGGATGATGACAGTGAGGGCATCCAGGTGATGAAAGGATCTCCTGCTAAGGTGGCATGTATCTACCTATAATTCCTCGTTTGAAGCATTTGTTTGCGAACCCAAATGAGGCAAAACTGTTGCGTTGGCACTCGGAGGAGTGTAAGAACGATGGAATGCTAAGGCACCCTGCTGATTCCATCCAATGGAGAAACATCGATAGGAGGTTTCAAGAATTTGGTGAGGATCCGAGGAATATAAGGTTTGGATTGAGTACAGATGGAATGAATCATTTCGGTAACATGAGTAGCCGGTATAGCACTTGGCCTGTGAATCTGTGTATCTACAACCTTCCTCCTTGGTTGTGTATGAAGCGTAAGTACATTTTGTTGTCTGTACTTATCCAAGGATCGAAACAACCTGGGAACGATATTGATGTGTACCTAGAACCATTGGTGGAAGATCTGAAAACACTATGGGTTCCCGGGGTACAGGTATGGGATGCGTACAAATGAGAGAACTTCACTTTGCACTGCCTTTTGTTCTGCACCATAAATGATTACCCTGCCCTTGGTAACATATCAGGCCAGAGTACAAAAGGAACCAAAGCCTGCACTCACTGCTTAGACAATACCGAGAGTGTGTGGCTGAATCACTCGCGCAAAACTGTTTACATGCATCAATGTAGGTTCCTTCGGAGGAATCACCCATACCGCAAAATGAAAAAACAATTCGATGGAACGAACGAAGATGGTTTAGCTCCAAAGCCTTTAAGTGGGATAGATATCCATGATATGGTTAAGAACTTGGATGTTGCATTTGGAAAGGGGTGCAAATCGAGGTCCCGTGAGAAGAGCACGTGGAAGAAGAGATCAATATTTTGGGACCTACCTTATTGGGAGCACTTAGAAGTTCGGCACTGCATCGACGTGATGCACGTGGAGAAAAATGTCTGTGATAGCTTGATTGGTCTCTTATTGAATATTAAAGGCAAATCAAAGGACAGTATCAATGCACGCCTTGACTTGGTCGATATGGGCATAAGACACGAGTTAGCACCGAAGAGAGGCGAATACAGCCGAACATCTGCGAACACGCTTGTTACACTTTGTCTAAGGCCGAGAGAACTGAACTATGCTAGTGCTTGCATGGTGTGAAAGTTCCGTCCGGTTACTCTTCTAACATGAAGAGACTTGTTTCGATGCAAGATTTGAAATTAGTTGGCATGAAGTCTCATGATTGTCATGTGCTGATGACACAATTGCTCCCTGTGGCAATTAGAAGTATTTTGCCAGTCAAGGTCCGGGAGACAATCACGAGGCTGTGTTATTGAAGAGGAACGCGGTATGCTACGCTAGCACAAAAAAAAACTACCGCGTAACCAGAAAGCTACTCGCAAGAAGAGGATCATAGATAAGATCACCACTAGACGCGCAGTTGCGGAATCCTTCGCGCGTCGATATAGTGGATCGTCCTCGCCGCAGTCGTTGCGTCGATGTAGTGGATCGTCCTCGCCTTGCCGTGGATCGTCCTCCCACGCCGCAGTCGCAGCAGCGTCACCATGATGAGTCCACACGCCGAGAGATGGAGCGCCGTGCGTCGGTGTGCAAGCACCTGGTCGCTCGGCAGGGGCAGCGAGAGGAGTAGGCTAGGGTTTCGAGTGAATCACTCCTAAACCGTGGGAAAGCACACCCTGCGCCCTCCCTCCTCCCCTCCTTATATAGCCACGAGATGAAACCTTAAACTAGGGCCCATCAGCGTGCTAAGCCCACGAGGTTCATTAATTATGGATCCAATCCAAATTAATGCGTCCCAGCCCATTAAGTGTGTGACCCTGCAGGTTCACGTACGTTTGGACGTGGATTCGGAAAACTCCTTTTCAATCCAATAGTTGGTAGTGGATTCTTGCAAAGTATGCCAACTCCCAAACATACTATGATCAAATCGGACAGAACCTATCAAAAGTACTCATGTAATAATCCCTTTGCCATGTATATGAAGATTGATCTCAAGGCGAGAAGCATGTCATCCTTTGATGATTCAATCCATCTCTCGTATCCGTGATATATTAATAAGTTGTGATTGACGCTCCTCAATCACGGCATGGCCATGCACTTCCTTAATCATATCACACGAGTGGCCTTGTCATATATCTCCGTTTCATTGGAGTGGCAAATTCCATCTTGACTGCTCACTTCCCTCTGCACGTTTCATAGTAAACATGAAAGCTACCTTTATAACTATCCGGTTAGGAAGTAGTGTTTGATAGCCCCAAGGAAAACTATTACACATGTAGGGAATATGACAATCTCAGGTCTAAGGATCATACATGTACTAGGTATGAGATACACTGATGACACATAAGAATGAAACATTCTCGCAGTGTCCCATTGCGGGTCTATCTAACCCATGTTCTTCAACATGCGTCCACAATGTATAGATGATATCTCCATATCCCATGATCTATGAAGCATGATCATCGATCACTAGATGTGCTGATCTATTCATCGTTGTCCTATACGATGATATCCGATCAGAGATATTTATCGAATTACATCATTAAGTAAAGAGCTTCATAAGCAAGTCACATACTTGTTGATCAATACAATGATATACATTCATTGGACCAATAATCATATTATTATTCATAAGCATAGTCATGTTACAATCATTTAAATGATTGCCTCAAGGGCATAACACTAACAATCTCCCACTTGCACTTGAGTCAATCAATTAAGTATCTAATACCAATAGACCTTGTGTGCACCTCATGCTTAGGCTGTGGCAGTGGCTTTGTCAACGGATCGACCACATTGGCTTCCGTATGTACTTTGCATATTCTCACGTCACCTCTATCCATAATCTCGCGAATAAGGTGAAAGCGACGGAGTATGTGTTTAGACTTCTGATGTGATCTAGGCTCTTTTGCTTGTGCAATGGCACCACTATTATCACAATAGATGTCCATTGGACTAGAGGCACTAGCGACCACACCAAGCTCGTGATAAACTTCTTAATCCACACGCTTCTTTGCGGCCTCGGCCGCAATGTACTCCGCTCGTCGTAGAGTCGGCCACCGTATTTTGCTTGGAACTCTTCCAGCTTACCGCTCCTCCATTAAGTGTAAACACAAACCCGGATTGCGATCGAAAATCATCTTTGTCAGTTTGGAAGCTTGCATCGGTGTAACCCTTTGCAACCAGATCTTCCTCACCTCCAAAAACAAGGAACATACCCTTAGTTCTTCTCAAGTACTTCAGATATTTTTACGGCTATCCAATGACCATCACCAGATCCGCTTGGTATCCGCTCGTGACACTTAGAGCATATGAGACATCTGGGCGTGTACAGATCATGGCATACATAATAGACCCAATAGCTGAAGCATATGGAATCTTACTCATCCTGTCTCGCTCATCAGATGTCGAAGGACACTGATTCTTGCAGAGACTGATGCTATGTGACATTGGCATGAAACCTCTCTTGGATTCATGCATATTGAACCTTTTCAATATCTTGTCAATGTACGTTTCTTGACTTAATCCAATTAACCTTTTTGATCTATCTCTATAGATTTTTATGCCCAAGATATAGCATGTTTCTCCCAAGTCCTTCATTGAGAAACTCCTTTTCAATAAAGTCTTAACATCTTCAAGCATAGGAATGTCATTCCCGATCAATAATATGTCATCCACATACAAAATCAGAAATACAAGTGCGCTCCCACTAGCCTTCTTGTAAACACAAGGCTCTTCTTCATTTTTGATAAAGTCAAAACCTTTGACTACTTCATCAAAACGAATGTTCCAACTCCGAGATGCTTGCTTTAACCCATAAATGGATCTTTGAAGCTTGCATACCCTTTTAGCATATTTAAGATCAACAAAACCTTCAGGTTGTATCATGTATACATCCTCGTAAAGATTCCCATTAAGGAATCTTGTTTTGACATCCATCGCCACATTTCATAATCAAAATATGCAAAGAATAGCTAAAATGATCCGGACAGACTTGAGCATGGCTACCGGTGAGAAAGTTTCATCATAGTCAACTCCTTGAACTTGTTTGAAACCCTTTGCCACCAACCGTGCCTTATAGATCTGAACATTTCCATCTCGTCTATCTTTTCTTGAAAATCCATTTGCACTCAATGGTTTTACACCATCGAGAGTCGACCAAATTCCAAACTTGATTGTCATGCATGGATTGAATTTGGATCTCATGGCTTCAAGCCATTTTTGGAGTTTGGGTCCATCATTGCTTCTTCATAAGTCGTGGGCTCATCATTGTCCAACAATAATATGTCACTCCCATATCTTATAGGTACATGACGTGGCCTCCCCGACCTACGTGGGGCTGGAGTCTCTTCCACAGGTTGTACAACACTTTGTACATCTTGTGAAGGTTCAGAGGTAGCTTGAACATATTCATGTGATTCTCGAACTTCATCAATATACACATCACTCCTACTGATTTCTTTTGAAAGAAACTCTTTCTCCAAAAAGACACCATTTCGAGCAACAAAAACTTTGTTCTCGTTTCTTTTGTAAAAGTAATATCCTTTTGTTTCTTTAGGATACCCCACAAAAAAGCATTTTTCTGATTTAGGTGCGAGTTTATCTAATTGTAAACGTTTTACATAAGCCTCACATCCCCATATCTTGAGAAATGACAACATGGGTCTTCTCCTAGTCCATATCTCATATGGCGTCTTCTCAACGGATTTTGATGGGACCCTATTCAAAGTGAACGCAGCTGTCTCTAGAGCGAAACCCCGAAGGATAATGGCGGATCTGTTTGGTGATCATTGACCGAACCATATCTAATAAAGTTCGGTTCGTCGTTCGGACATGCCATTCCATTGAGGCGTTCCTGGCGGAGTAAGTTGCGGAACGATTCCACATTGCTTTAGATGATCACCAAACTCTTGGCTCAAGTATTCGCCACCACGATCGGATCGTAAGTGTTTTATTGTTTTGCCAAGTTGATTTTGTACTTCGTTCTGAAACTCTTTGAACCTTTCAAAAGTTTTGATTTATGCCTCATTAAATAGATATATCCATATCTCTGAAGTCATCGGTAAAAGTTACAAAATCATGAAACCCACCCCTAGCAATGAGCTCATTGGTCCACATACATCCGTATGTACTAGGGCCAATAATTCACTTGCTCTCTCACTAAAACACTGTGAAAGGGCTTTTGTCATCTTGCCAAGTAAACAAGATTCACATGTTTCAAATGATTCAAAATCAAATGAGGTTAGAAGTCCATCACCATGGAGCTTCTTCATGCGCTTCTCATTTATATGACCTAGCGACAATGCCACAAAAGGTAGGGTTCAAATCATTAGGCCGATGCCTTTTACATTAATATTATAGACATGTTTTTCTTGAGTTCAAGGACGTACAACCCATCCACCATGGGGCAACGACCATAATACATATCATTCAAAAATATCGAACAAACAAAGTTCTTTATTCTGAAATCATAACCTTCATGTTCCAAACAAGAAGATGAAATAATGTTTCTACTCAAAGATGGAACAAAATAACAATTATTAAGTTCTAAAACTAATCCTGAAGGCAAATGCAATGGGTATGTGCCAACGGCAAGACCAGCAACTCTTGCTTTATTCCCCACGCGAAAATCCACTTTTCCTTTTGCCAAGTCTCTACTCTTTATCAGCCCCTGCAACGAATTGCAAATGTGAGCAACCGAACCGGTATCATATACCCATGAGCTGAGTGAAGAAGTAGCAAGATTAATTTCTATAACATTAATACCTGAAGTAGAAACCACATTTCCATTCTTCTTATCTACCAGGTACTTTTCGCAGTTCCGTTTCCAATGCCCTGATTTCTTGCAATAGAAGCATTGGGTATCAGATTGAGGGCCAACTTTAAGCTTCTGAAGCTTAGTTTTGAGGCTTGCGATCTCATCTTGAGCCTTGTCCTTGCCCTTGCCCTTTCTCTTTCCCGTTCCCCCAACCTTAGCCTTCCTCTTTTTGAAAGCAGTTGTTTTCTGAACCATCATCACATGATTGGGTTTTTTCTTAATGCTTTCTCTAGCACCTTGAGCATCCCATGTAGCTCGGTTAGGCTCTTCTCCATGTTATTCATATGAAAATTCATAATGAATGGCTCAAAGCTCTGAGGCGAGACGGAGAATAACATCGTGGCCAAACCGAGGCTAAGGGAAACTCAAGTTTTTCCAATCTCCCAATGTAACCAATCATCTTGATCACATGAGGATCGACCGGATCGCCTTGACCGACTTACAAGCAAATAAAAGCTTTGAGATACCATACCTCTCAGCTCTTGCTTGATTCCCAAACATGCCCTTTAAGCCCACAATTATATTGTAAGCATCCTGGTCCTCATATTGCTTTTGGAGCTCAGAGTCCATGGTGACTAGCATGAGACAGCTAACCTCTACAGAAGCATTAACATGCTTTTCATATTCAACCTTCAAATTGAGAGCAGCATTTTCGGCTGGTTCATCAGGAATTGGATTCTCTAGAACATAGTCCTTCTTTTCATGCTTGAGAACAATTATCAGGTTGCGATACCAATCAACAAAATTAGTTCCATTCAGTTTTCCCTTTCCAAACCGATCACAAAGCAAAACCAGTGTAGCGGGGAGTAGGAGAAGGTGCCATTGAACTACAACAAAAACATGCAAAGATTCTAAGCACTATGTTTATGTAAAACTTTTATTAAACTTTTTAATTAAAGACACTTCTATTTTATGTCCCTTTTATAGACACATAGTGAGTATTCAAGATCCATATTCATCAAACACTAGTGAGCTTTGGCATCACTACTAGAAATTTAATGACATAGGTAAGCAACACCTTTGCTAATTACATCATATGTAACTCTTGTTTGTTGAGTATGAAAACAAGTAATGAATGCCTCCATCAACTTGACTCATGGCTAGGTCAACCTGCCCTAAGGGCTCACATGAGGGAGGGAGCACTTCCCGTATTCGGGTGCCAATTAAGAAACCTGCCTCATGTGTGTTTTCCTAGACACCACTTGTCTTGTATAGGTTCCTTCATTACTGAAATCAAATCCCAACCACTTATGTCCTCAAGCCCAAAACCGTTTTGATAGCTTGATTAAATCTATCATTGTTATGCGTGATGTGTCCAACACATCCCTATCATCTATTGAGATAGCCATTGATATACTACTTTGGCAGTCATATCAATAACGATCTAAATTCTTGATAGGTGCAACAATTGGATGGACAATTTGATTTAAAATTTTTAACTATAGGGATGAACAAAGATTACTATGAACATGGCATCACATGCAATGAGCATAAAGAAAATAGCAAGGATTAAACACACATCCACGTAAAATCAAAATAAGTCGTGAAATAGCATGGCCCTTAGCATTAAGATCTCCATCATCATGCTTGTTTGTTCACCTAGCCATCTTGCTTGATTTGTTCACCTAGCCATCTTGCTTGATACCATCGTCTTCATCATTATGGATGCAACTCCTTACAACTTTTGATAATGAATTTTACATGAGGGTTTGAAGCATCACAAGTCGACATGCAGGTCGTTATACAATTTAAATAGCCTTATGGCTTGACACGGCACGCAGGCCATGTGAAAATTACATGCATCACATACACATAGGCCATACCATTTCACATAATTCCCTACAAAAACGAGTTAAACAAAAGCAACCCTACAACTCTGGGGTCCGAGGGGCAGCGCCAGGGCGGTCCCCGCTGGCGGTCGTGGGCGGGTCCGAGGGGCGTCTTCGCGGGTCCAGGCGCGAGCCTCGCGGTGTCTTCGACATTGGAAAACACCTCAAAATTTCCACGGATCAACCAGATTGACCTAATCCGATCTAACATGATTGGCTTGGTCCCATATGGACACGTTTGAAACCCTGATGGCGGTAACCCGACCGGTAAGGGTAACGTCGTACCATGAACGGACTCACCCAAATCAATATTGAATCTGTTTGCGCTTACTATGGATCAACCAGATTGACCCAATCCAACTCAATCTGATTGGCTTGGTCCCATATGGATACGTTTCAGAAACCCTGATGGCGGTAACTCGACCGGTAAGGGTAACGTCGTACCATGAACGGACTCACCCAAATCAAGATTGAGTTGGTTTGCACTTTCCTCAAACCCTAAATCGATCGATCTCATCGATGGTCGCCGTCACCAATTCATCACATGAAGCGGGTGAACATGTAATAGATCCAATCTACTAACCTTACACATCATATGTGCAACATCCAGATCACAAAACTATACGAGATGGCTCGATACCATCAAGAGGAACGCGGTATGCTATGCTAGCACAAAAAAACTACCGCAGAACGTAAAGCTACTCGCAAGAAGAGGATCATAGATAAGATTACCACTAGACGCGCGATTGCGGAATCCTTCGCGCCGACATAGTGGATCGCCCTCGCCGCGATCGTTGCGTCGATGTAGTGGATCGTCCTCGCCTTGCCGTGGATCGCCCTCCCACGCCGCAGCCGCAGCAGCGTCACCGCAGAGTCCACACGCCCAGAGATGGAACGCCGTGCGTGTGTGCAAGCACCAGTCGCTCGGCAGGGCAGCGAGAGGAGTAGGCTAGGGTTTTGAGTGAATCACTCCTAAACCGTGGGAAAGCACACCGCGCCTCCCTCCTCCTCCTTATATAGCCACGAGATGAAACCTAAACTAGGGCCCATCGTGCTAAGCCCACGAGGTTCATTAATTATGGATCCAATCCAAATTAATGCGCCCCACCATTAAGTGTGTGACCTGCAGGTTCACGACGCTTGGACGTGGATTCGGAAAACTCCTTTTCAATCCAATAGTTGGTAGTGGATTCTTGCAAAGTATGCCAACTCCCAAACATACTATGATCAAATCGACAGTAACCTATCAAAAGTACTCATGTAATAATCCCTTTGCCATGTATATGAAGATTGATCTCAAGGCGAGAAGCATGTCATCCTTTGATGATTCAATCCATCTCTCGTATCCGTGATATATTAATAAGTTGTGATTGACGCCTCAATCACGGCATGGCCATGCACTTCCTTAATCATATCACACGAGTGGCCTTGTCATATATCTCCGTTTCATTGGAGTGGCAAATTCCATCTTGATCGCCACTTCCTCTCGCACGTTTCATAGTAAACATGAAAGCTACCTTTATAACTATCCGGTTAGGAAGTAGTGTTTGATAGCCCCAAGGAAAACTATTACACATGTAGGGAATATGACAATCTCAGTCTAAGGATCATACATGTACTAGGTATGAGATACATCGATGACACATAAGAATGAAACATTCTCGCAGTTGTCCCATTATGGTCTATCTAACCCATGTTCTTCAACATGCGTCCACAATGTATAGATGATATCTCCATATCCCATGATCTATGAAGCATGATCATCGATCACTAGATGTGCTGATCTATTCATCGTTGTCCTATACGATGATATCCGATCAGAGATATTTATCGAATTACATCATTAAGTAAAGAGCTTCATAAGCAAGTCACATACTTGTTGATCAATACAATGATATACATTCATTGGACCAATAATCATATTATTATTCATAAACATAGTCATGTTACAATCATTTAAATGATTGCCTCAAGGGCATAACACTAACAGTTATTTCTTTAACACAATTGCTTAGAAGGTCATCGATCCCGAAGCACTAGATGCACTGCAGGCTGAGGTGGTGATGACTCTATGTAATCTTGAGATGTATTTCCCTCCGTCGTTTTTCGATATCATGGTCCATCTCGTTGTTCTCCTTGTGATAGAGATAAAGATATGCGAGCCCGTGTTCCTACGTAGCATGTACCCATTCGAGAGGTATATGGGAATTCTCAAGTCCTACGTACGGAATCGATCTCGGTCGGAGGGTAGCATTGTCGAAGGTTATGCAACAGAAGAAGTCGAGAGTTTCAAGCGTCGATTACATGGCTCAGTCGAACCAATAGGTGTGCCTCGATCTTGCCATGAGGGGAGACTCCAAGGCATCGGGACCATCGGAAGGAAAGCAATCACGCCTGATCCGGCTTCCTATGCTCAAACTCATTTCACGGTTTTGCAACACATGGTCAGTAGTGTCCCGTACATCGACGAGCATAAGCACCGCTACAAACAAGAGAATCTGACACGGCAAGAGTCTTGGATCACGAGACAGCATAACCTTCAGTTTAACAGATGGCTGAAGGAGCGACCCATCACTGGGACCTCGTCAGGTGATACGCTCACATGGTTGGCAAAAGGGCCAACATTTATAGTTGTAACATGGAAATGATGCGACTTAAATGGGTACACATTTTACACGAGAGATCAGGATATTAAGAGCACAAACCAGAACAGCGGTGTACGCATAGATGTGTTCAACACCGTTGGGTCAATGAGGAGCTCCTACTATGGGTTCATAGAGGAGATTTGGGAGCTCGACTATGTACTATTCAAGATCCCCTTATTTCGGTGTCGTTAGGTCCACCTCCAGCACGTGAAGGTTGACAAATACGGTGTCACTACTGTCGACCTCGCATGCGTCGGATACCAAGATGAACCATTCATACTCGCTAACCAAGCTGTTCAAGTATTCTATGTAATCGACCCGTCCAACAAGAAGAGACATGTAGTTCTTCAGGGAAAAAGGAGGATTGTTGGAGTAGAGAATGTAGTAGATGAGGAAGAATACAATCAATTCGAAGAGTTGCCTCCTATCGGAAAGAGCATCACAGTCCAGGAAGAACAACCCGAAGAAGCTAGCTACACACGCGTTGATCATCGCGAAGTGCTAATTTTTATACAAAAGAATAAGCAAGTGGAGTTATGATTTTAAGTGTACTAGCTCTAGAAGATAATAGAGTTGTTTGTAATGAGATGCTCGAAATTAAAAACAACTTTGTGTATATATGCATCTGATTTATTTAATATAGTTTCCTTTCCTTTACTGATATTGCTTCATCTACAATTCCATATACAGAACACATTATGTAAAGAAGGCCAAACTTTGGATTTACCTTAGCGAAGGTCTGTGTCAATCTTCATCACAGACGGTTCTATAATAGAACCGTCTGGTTTAGTTTATATCACATACGGTTCTAATACATAACCGTCTGCGATAAAAACTATCCCAGACGGTTCTAGTATAGAACCGTCTGTGATAAAATAATATTACAGACGGTTCTAAGCTAGAACCGTCTGTGATATTTTTATAATAGACGGTTCTAATCTAGAACCGTCTGTGATATGGGAGACATATAAAAAGGCCACTCTGGCAGATCATTCATTCTCTACTCTTCCACTCACGCGCTCAAAACCCTAAGTATTTGTCTCCGCCCCAGCTCGTCGACGCCTCCCCTTCGCCGACGGCGCCACCTCGTCGACCCCTCCCCATCGACGATGCCTCCCCCTCGCCGACGCCTCCCCATCACCGACGCCGCACCCTCGCCGACGCGTCCCCATAGATTTTCGTTCGGTAAGTGCCGATAATCGCTCCCCTCTATCTAAACCTCAAGTAGGCTAGCTAGAAATATCACTACTTCAGTTTGTGTGAGACAACGGAAACTATTGATGTTTGGGTAATTAAATTGAAATACATGTCTACACTTTTGTTCTTATTTTAAAAACACTAACAATGTGACAAAAAGAATGTTGCCAATATAAAATGCAGATCTAGGTTAAAAATTGGACGATTTTTATTATTTTAATTCTTGCAACTATATATTACCCCCACGAAATACATGGTGAAATTCGCTCGACAAGTGCCGATAATCGCTCCCCTCTCACCAATTTTCGTTTGGCTGGTGGAGAAGCAAAAACCATAGCGATTTTTGTTGACGTTGTAATCTTGTTGTTGCATACCTACATTATGAAGTACGAGTAGAAACAAAGCAGTGAGACATGTACGAGTAGTAACAAAGAACATTAGAACTAGATATTTGTTTGAGATGAGGGCACATTTTTTAATTCTTTGCTATTCCTCAATCCATCCCTGGTGAGGTGTATGACTGTCCATTAAGTGACTGTGTTTATTTATGAGAGAAATTCACTTCGATTTAGTAACTACAACAAGATTAGTGCCTTCATTTTTGGGCATATTCGATTTAGCAACTACAACAAGATTACTCAAGCCAACTATGCATGGTGTGATCCAGACTAGTGTCAGAGACCAAGTTAGACATTACTTCTGAGAACTTATAACTAAAATATCATGAATTGCTTCTCTCAACTTACCTTCTCTAAACTACCTTTGTACCCATTAAATAAAAGCAGCCATCAATTGGTAGCCTTCCATGTTTCTTTACTTTTCTTTCCTGTTGTGTCACGACAACCAGCCTAGATTTCAAGATGATGTCCCCTCATTCGCCATCTGAAGGATGTGATGAGTCACCGAAAAGAAAACCTCCTCGAGGTCCAAGAGGAGCAAATAAAAGGCCCACGGAACGATATACCATCACAGCGGTTGATCGAAAGGATGGGGCCCCACCGAACCAAGAAAGGCGGTGAATGCATTTAGGACATTGTGCGGGATAGTCGCACGAACGGTCCCCATCACATGTCCATCCCGAAGTCGCCGATCGATGAGAGCCGCAACGACTTGGTGACAGAAATTATGTCTTCGTTTGATATCCCAGAAGACTTTGTGATCTTAGTGCGACGGTATGCACTGCTAGTGGCGGGAAAGGCATGGAAGAATTTCAAGAGCACCCTTGTCAAGGAATATGTCAATAAGGACAGGACTCCCTTCTCTAAGTATGGGTTCATTACTGAGGATGTATGGCAAAATTTTTTTGAGGCGAAGACGACGGATGAATTCGTGCGTCAAAGTGAAGCCCACAAGGCCCTTCAGGCAAGGAGCACCAACCCACACAGACTTGGCACCGCTGGGTACGCGGGGAAGAGGGACCAATGGGAGAGGGAGGACGAGGAGGCCTGTGTGTCATTTGCATGTATCGTTGACTAACGCGCGAGAGACTGGCTGAGAGCAAGGTCAAGTGCCACGTCTTCCGGCACCGTCTCCTTTACAAACCCCGCGGACGAGAAAGTCTGCCAACGACTGGTAAGATATCGGACTTCCAATTTTGTACGTAATTAGTTCTTAATTTCGTAAGTGAATTAACTTTTCGAGATCTTGCAGGTAGCGTTGAGTACACAATCTTCTGAGGGCACTTTTTTGCCAGACAGGGAGAAAGATGTACTCTCCACAGCCTCGGGAAACAAGGAACACCCTGGTCGCACGCGAGCATTGGGGTTTTTGTTCCCTGGAAGTCAGGATTTCCAGGCGACTCAGACAAATACCGGAGTAGGAAGAGAACCAAAGCAGAGCGAGAGGAACGACTGGTACAAAGGATTGAGGAAAGACTAAGAGATGAATTCAACAATAAGATAAAAAGCCTCAAGAAAAGGCTCAATATCAGCCTGCGCAAGTCCCAGATGTATGTGGGAAAATCAGCCTCACTACCAAAAAGAGCAGCTATGCGTCTGCCACTCCCACAGCTGAACATGGGGAATCTCCTGTCTGTGACATCAAGGTACTTATATATATGTCTTGAATGCTCCATATAAATAGCTGTTGGACGCAGTAGCTAATTGTGTACAGTTATGTAGGTGGCCACGCGGTGCACTCTCCAAGTGAGACTTGTCCATGGTGCCACTCTTATTCCGGCTGCTTCAGGGTTCGCGTTTCCGTTTATTGAAGGGGCGCTGGTGCACGGCACCCTTGTGGCACAGAGATTCACGAAGGTTAGTGTGGGCGGTGTAAACGATAATTTCAAGACCGTCCCACTACCGATGCCCCCAAACGACGAGATTGTGACACTGGGGGACGCCATTCACACTTTTATCCAGTGGCCCAGTAGCGACATCTCCTTGGACGCCCGTCCTCCATCACCGGAGCTTCCCCAACTGCCTGAGCCATATGATGCACCCCAGCAGAGCACCAAATCGGCTCCCGTGCCGCCTGCATCAAATGACATTCAGTGAGATGGTGCCCACTCGTCTCCCGTGCAGACTCCTTATGGCAGAAAAAAAATCAAGGGCAAAGCGAAGCAAACCACGAAGAAATTGGACTATCCATTTGCCCCGCTGGCCCGAGTATACCAGCTAGGAGAGCCTTTTGTAACATGAGAGCGCATGAAGAACCTTTCTATTGCTTGCGTCAGATTTCAGAATTGGTGCATGCAATAGGCTAAAAAGCCAGTGCAAGACCGCATAACGAGTATATCAGTCAGTTTCAAGTATGAGCATCTATTCAACGAGTCATCGGGGGGATTCTTCACAGCCGACTTCAATGACCTTTTTGACGTCTTCAACCTCGACGCCCTCGACGCCGCGCTCTTGAGATGCTGGACATTGTAAGTGTGTGCATTCACATTCTACATTCATGTAATATCGATAAAAGTCATATATATATATATATATATGACTCAATGCTTTCGTATATTTAGATACATGAACCGGGAAGCGAGACAGAACGAACAACCGGTGGGTTTCCTGGACCCACACATAGTCTCCAAGCAAACAATGGACAGAGATTACGGATTTGTCGATAAATACGTCGGAGAGGCCTTGGCGGCTCAAAAAGATAAAGAGTTCATACTTTTACCACACAACCCAGGGTAAGTGCTAGTTTGATTTGCACTATGCTCGCAACTCTGTTCTGTTAATTGACCATGCCGACATACCTGTGTAGGTTTCACTAGGTTCTCATTGTAATTCATCCATCGACGAATCGGGTTATTTACCTTGATTCCTTACAGAGTGGCAGCCACGACTTACAACCTATCGCAAAATTAATCACCAGGTAATTAATCACGTTTCCTCTAAAGATAACATGGTCATGTAGGTTGTTCAAACGTGTATGTTTCTCCTGGAATAGCTGAGGCTAACCTCTTGCAATCACGTAGCGCGTTCAAAGTGTACCAAGCTTATGGAGGGCCTTCTGGCAAGGAAAGGGCGAAGCTGAATCACGATTTTAAGTTTCCGGTATCCGCTGTACACAATAATCCTATGTAAACTATGTAATAATGATTCTGGAACTAACCGAATCTATATTTGCAGTGCCACTAGTAGGGAAAGGGAAATAACCATTGTTGATTTTACGTTTGCCACAACATGGAACTCCTTGTCACTAAGAAAACGCCCAATAGGGTAACAACTTCATTGGAAGAGGCTGATCTGGAGCAAATTCGAGGACAGCTTTGTGCCTTCTTGCTCAGTCAAGTTTTACACAAAAAAGGCGAGTTCCACGCTGCCGTATAACTTGAGGAGTCGTATTTTTTCTAAATTACCATTTGAGTTAATTGTCAAACTTGTGTTGTGGATTTGTAAATTGTAGTTGTGTATTCTATTAATTGGTTAATGCTATTGAGTTACATTTGGTTAATATATCTAAGTTCATTTCTTAAATGGTTGTAATGTTTTTGTAACATGAGTTTAGTTATTCTGTAATCTGCTTTTTTCCACAGGGTGTGGCTAGCATTTCCTCAGGCTAGCCAATAAATAGAGAAATGGTTGCCTATTAGAAGTCTTATCACATACAGTTTTTAATTAAAACCGGTCTGTGATATAAAGATGTAACAGGCGGTTCAAAACTAAAACCGTCTGTGATGTAATGATGTAACAGACGGTTTCAAACAAAAACCGTTTGTGATATCATCACATCATAGACGGTTTTTAAATAAAACCGTCTGTGATATGATAATATCACAGACGGTTTTAGTTGAAAACCGTCTGTGATATATTCTATCACAGACGGTTTCTAAACCGTCTGTGATATGCCGTAACATCACTGACACATGGTTACAGACGGTTCGGGAAACCGTCTGTGATGACGGTTCCGAACCGTCTGTGATAAGCTTTTTTGTAGTAGTGGTTGTAAATGTTTGTACAGTCATTATACAGTAAATGATTAAGTATATCTATAGTATGGCGTACACCGTTGTATCAGCAAACGTGACTCCCAACACCTCGGTGTGGGCGCCCCTCCGAGCAACCAGTCAGTGAAGAAGCTCGTACTACTCTGGCCTACCAATGTGCAAAGCTAGTTTTAAGTAACTTAATAGGTTAAGACTGTCTCATACCAGCACTTGTGGTTGTACGCATTTCTTGGCCTGAAAACAACCCATAGTTCGATCCTTAATCCGACACGGGCAATAATCTCCCCTACACTACGTAAAAAGTCCCTTGTACATCCGGTTATTGGCAATAATTGCCCGCATCAAAACCATAGTTTTATTTTTATTTTTTATCAAAATACCAACCATAAAGAAAGGTCATACCCAATAATTTTAGTCATATCCAACATTTTTAAATTGTGAAGAACTTGAGTTTTTATTAAGCATAGCTAAGTATGACTGGTAATTGTGAGGACACCCATGTTGATATTGTGTATTGTCTACCTTGTTCTAGGGTTATCAAGGTTCACAAATCTATACTTATCAAGGAAGTTCTATGAGTCTATTGTTATAACTACCATTACCCACAATATAGCAGAGTTTAATGAACATAACATATGCAGTAAAACGTTTAATAAAACATTTGCAAAACTGGAATTAGTATGGTCAAAAGGGGTGCTTGCCTTGCTTATTCATTGCTTACGACGAAGTTGAAGTCGCAGCCGATGTAGTCGACGACGAAATCGATGACGCTAGGTTCTACACGGCGTTCAATGGAATATACCAAATAACGAAGTTCAATAAGGGCAAAAAGAAGTCAGATGAAAAATCAAATAAAATCAACTATAAAAAACATGTGTGACTTAGGGTTTGGGTTGAATGATTTCACATTCTTGCATTATAGTCGAATATACATTCATATCGTTAACGGCTTTTAAGTTGAGCATTGCACGGCTTCTTTTATAGACTATCTATTCTTGATTTTTGAATTCTAGATGCTAAAATTATTTGGATTAATAGAATTAACAAATTAGATCATTAAGTTGCATGCTATGAATGATTAGTACTTAATCCTTAATTAATTTTGCACAAAAAGTAGTTTCGAATATATTAGATTTGTTAAGTTAAGTTACTGGTTATATATATGTGGTTTTCAAGAAGAATTTGATGATACAAGTATCTTAACTACAGATTTCTTCAATACTATGGAGTTTGTTTATTCATATTATGAAGTCTGGAAATCATAATACTTAAGGTTATTTTGCTAACAGGATTTATATGCAAAACATGTTGAAATGAAATTATTTCTTCAAAATAGGGTACTCTATACTTTGGGGGAGCATTCCTAAGCTAATTTGATAAATTTTAGGGTTTGGACGAGACATTATATTCATTGCTGAAATACCTTATATGGCATGAAGGTTTCTGATGACCATGACACTTAAAGGGTATTGGGCTAGCAGGATCCAGATGCAAGACATGTTGTAATAAGAATATTTTTTTGGACTATGGTAGTCTATATCTTAAATATCATTTCTAGGCTTACCTGGACAATAATTGCATTTAGACGAGATGTTTTACAGGTTGCTGAAAAGGCTTAAGTGTTTCTAAATTCTTTGCGACAAAGGTTTAGTTTTAGTTTTTAGTTTACGACTGCACCTTATAAGATTATTTATCCATTTTTCTGGCATTAGCATGGGATGCTTCTGAGAGTGTTTTAAAGTTGGATCTGTGATATTTTGCTTTTATCCGAGATGTTTTTCATATAAGTAAACATTAAGATCTAATACGCACTTAATTCAAATCTACACAAACATGAGATATTCTTGCATAAACAGGGGTATTATGGTTTTATTAAAGACCTAAGAATCAGATTACCATTATTTGAATGTGTATGCTTTAAGTTATATTTATTTTAATTTCTATGCATTAAAAAATAATATATTTTCAAATTTAATTCAAACAAGATTCAATTCTACATGTTTTTGCATATATAGGTAGATTACTAAATTTTAAACACATAGAAACTGGTTTGACATTAATTGAATCATTTTTCCAAAAGATATTCATATTTGAATATTCAAAACATTGGAAAAGGCTTATTTTAGAAAATGATGTAGATTAAGTCAAAAATCTAAATACTTTTGCATATTTAGGTTCTTGAGGAGTTAAGGTTTCGAACAAAATCGGTTTCATTCAAATTAGAGTTTATTTGCAAAAATTCTATATATGGCATATTTTAGATCCCTTTATTTAAATTCAAATTCAAAATTTAAACAGAGTTCATTTTCAAAATATTTTTGCATATTATGAAACTTTATGATTTTATATGAATTTATAATTTTGTTTCACTGAAATTGGATTTAATATACAGAAGATATAAATATTTGAATTCCAACTGGTTAGAAAATGTAATAGAAAAATACAAAATACGCTCTCTGGATTGAGAGGCGCCCTCACCATTTTGAAGAATCTCAAATGCGCACTGGCTGACGAGGAGGACCCGCAGGACAGAGACTCGGAGCAGAGGCGATGTGAAGGGGACTTCGCCAGCGGCGAGATGCGGTCAGAGATCGACGACAGGCGGCACGATGAGTTGAATAGTGTCACGGTGAACCAGGTGTAGACTCGATGACTGCCGAAGGTGGCCGGAAGATGGCTGCCATCATGCTCGTGCGGCGGCGGACATGGCCGATTGGCCGTGAGGTAGAAGAAAGGAAAGATAAGCTTAGGCAAGGGTAGCTTGAGTACCAGAGAGCTCGGGTGACCAATTTTTCGGGTTAATGGCAACGGAAAGCAGCTGGATTGGTATACCACCAGTGGCCAGTTATGGTGAAGACAGTCAGAGCGGCGGTGGTGGTGTGATGAGAGCAAGCCAAGGTTGAGTAGGGGAAATAGCGCGGGAATGAGTGAAGATAATCCCGGTGGAAAGAATCGGAATACGGCGCACTAGGGGAGGATTTGGCGGGTGACCTGGTTCTGGTGAGGTGGTCTCGACCGGAGCTACGGTGGTCCATGGCGGCGGCACGACGGTGCCGGTGGTGATGCTGGCGCAAGGGGCTGCGACCGAGGGCCAAAACGGGAGGATGAGACCTCACTGAGACCTCAAGAAGCAACGGTCGGCGCCGGGATGCCCCATGGTGGTGGTGCGACAACTAAGGGCAGCGGCAAGTACAGTTGCACGGCGGCAGAACTTCATGGTCACGGATTCTTTGAATTAGGTTAGGGGATGTATTTGGGGGCAACCGTTGGTGCTTCACGTAAATTTAATTGGAAAATGGAGGTGTATGCAGGGAGTTTGGCCGATGGAAGCAGCATGGTCGGAGTTGGCAAAAAATCGAAATTCGCTTCATCTGATGGTTGCTTGTGGTGGAGGGAGCTCTAGGGAATGTGAGGAATGCAGTAGGGAGCTTGGCTGCCTTTTATAGCTAGGGAAAGGCGGTGCAACAGTGGTATGAACTCGGATGGCGGTCGGAGCTGAAGACTTCGGCTGACAGAGGTGACGTGCGACTTAGCTAGGAGCATAAAGGTCACAGAAATGATGGGGAGATCCTTTCTTGGCAGTATACGGCGTTGCTAGGTCGGTTTGGGAAGCATGCTTTGATTTGGCTTTGATTTTTGTCAAGAACAGAGAGACAGGGAGCTCACATGGCTGGCTGCTTGCGCTTGGTGTCGGTTTGGAGAAGAAGGGTAGTAGCTGGCTGCCAGATGGACCCAAGGTGGCAGGGAGGAAGTCGGCAAAGGTGAAGAAATCTGGCCGGGCCCACATGTCATTGAAAGCAGAAGGGCCATATTGCCGAAGACTCTCGACAACACGTGATCTTTCACTGGATTAAACTATCAAACTGACTCAAGATTTTATGAATATTTTTATATATGTCGGTAAGGTAAATATAATAATCTAGTAAAATTTTTAGATAAAAAATCTTGGTAAAACTTTTATTAAAATTCTGACAATGCATGATATCCATTTCTGCATATTCTGATTTTTATTTAATTAAGGATAAAATAAGGTTAATATTTTATGAAACTTTTTATAAAGATCTGAAATTGTATTACCTACCTTATATAAAATTTTCAGATGTTTATATTTTATATTTAAATTCTAAAAATTCTGACATTTATATTTTCAAAGTTATTTACTTTCTGTTTTTGAATTATTAAAAGATTTAAATATAAATTTTAATTTTTTATATTTTTACCAGAGGTAGATAAGGATATTATGTTGGCATTAGAAAAATATCATCTCAAGATAGTGTTTCGTGAGTTTTTACATAAATCCGACATTATCTGAATTGATCTCACATCTTCATGATTCCAATATCTTATCCTCATTAAATGTGTTCAGATTTTCTTTGATAGTAAGACAAGGGCTCTGGAGGTTTATAATATTTTAATATTATTTTTGCAGATTTTTGTTGCTATTTTGTTTTTACCTTTTTTACTTTTACCATTTTACCATTTCAATATATATGACTTTTCTTTTAGAGCAAAACTTAAGAAGAACCAATAATTCAGAAAACTCAGGAAATTAAAATTCAAATTAAATATCACATCTCAAATTCATTTTTATAGTTCGTTTGTTTTGGAAGAAATAGTTTTAAATAATGAAATCTTTCTTTTCTTAAGATTAAAATGCAAGAAAAGAGGAAAAGATATTGTTTAAAATCAAAATCTTGATTCCTATTGAAATTTTTATTCAATTCCATTTTTAAATTTCAAACTTTTTATTTTTCATATTTTTGAATTTTATGGGATGTTACAGTACACTTCATGAACCTTCAGTGGTATCACATACGCTTTTAGTTAAAAACAATCTGTGATATGATCTCAAACCCCTATATAACTGTAACATCCTAAAAAATACAAATAAAATAAAAATAGACATTTTGAATTTGATTATCATTATTCCTAAATTTTCTTGGCATTGTTGATTTTTATTTAAATTTTCTTGGATTTATGTCTTGTGTGAAAACTCAAACAAATAGAATTAATAAATAGATAATGGTAAAAATATAAAAAAGGTAAAAGTAAAATCTTGAAAAATTTATATTAAATATCTTGAACACTGAGGTGAATCATTTCATCTTACAAATGAATTTTAATGCAAAGGGACAATGAAATGATTATTGAAAAGACATCTTTTGACCTTCAAACAATGCATGATCAGAATTTATTAAAAATATTCGAACATTATCCTCAGATTTTAATTTACCATAATATCTTTAAAACATTATTTACCTCTGGTAAAAATATCAGAAATTAATACTATCATTTAAGGCCTTTTGAAATTCAAAAAATAGAAACCCTGAAAATCTAAAATTTGGAATGTCAGAATTAATAGAAATTAAATATGCAGAATTTTAAGATGGATTTTTTACATAAGGAGTCTTAGACCAAAACAAACTCTCTCAAAAAGTTTCAAAAATAATTGAAATAATTTTAATGCTAGTACTGATCTGTCCCAAAACCTTATCTTCTTATCTCTTTCCCTCTCTCACTTACCTGTGGACCCCACTTCCTGTGCGGACCCCTTTTGCCAGGAGGCCACCAACCCTGCCCATCTCTCTATCTCTGATTCTTAGGTCCGGTCCCCACTTGTCAGACCCTCTCCCTCCCCACAACCTTTTTCTTCCTCGTGTGTGAACCGAGCAAAGTCGCATCATCCCTCTAAGCTCTCTTCGATTCATTCTCTCCGCCTCGCGCTTCTCAGTTCGATTCAGTGCACCAGCCACGACACAGCTCCCTCTGAGATTCCCATTGAACTGACCATCGTGATAGCCTCATCTCTCCTCTACTCCCTCTTTCCCCGAAACTTCCTCGCGCCTACCTAATCGCTGCTGTGACAGGAGAGCATCCAATGAAATGCGGCCATGACAAGCTTCAGGCAATGCAGAGCATGTCAGATTCACTTACTCTCTGCCAAAACGCTGTTGCAGCCATGTTTTCTCATCAATTCCGCTGCCATGGCAGCCCTTTCTTGCGCCACCTCGCCATTGCGCAAGAACCGCCCGCCATTTTCTTCCCGTGTTCAGACCCTGGCGAGACCGACTTATCCAGGCTATAAATACCAGTCTGGCACCGCATTGAGCCCCCATCTCTTAGCCATTCACTGACCTGAGCTCAAAATAGAAGCTTCATTCCACAGCAAGTGCCGCCAAGAACCAGAAAGGGGCGAAATCTTGTGCAAGCCAATTCGGTGAACTTCTCTGGAATTGATTGGAACCGTAGCACCCTAGTACCTCCCAGATTACTCATCAATCATCATTTTCTTGTTTCCTCGCCTGAAGCACCGTCACACCCCTCTTCTTCTTCCTCGGCTAAGGCGACCGGTGGAAGCTTGACTCAGTTACTCTCTGACTCCATCTTCAGGAAAAATGGAGTCCTTGCACTCCACCGATGCTCAGAGATCGCTCATCCGGTGAAATGAGCCAAGCTTTTGAGCTTTCTCTGGTTCGGTCTTGGTGTCTTCGCACCCACAAGGTGGTGGAGTACTTTCGGCCATCACCGCCAGAAACCAACCCCATCGGCATGTGCGCAATAGCCAACTGGTACTCTCGAAAGCCCCCTACCGGCCGGCTCCGTCGCTCCTCCATCGCCGATGTGATGCCCTAGCTGATCCCCTACTTCTTTATCGCTGACTAGCAAGGCCCGATGTCAGTGGCTGCAAGCCAAAATTCAAAGTCTCTCGCGCCAACTGAACGAAGGCTCTTTCCATTATGCGAAAGCATATTTTCTGATTTTCTAGAACTTTCATACCCGAGATGGTTCAACTATTTATAACTTCTGCAATTCTAGCTCAAACTGAATGAAACAAAATTCTTAAATCATATAAAATCAATTACTTTCAGAATATGCAATAATAGTTTGAAAATAATCTCAGGGTGAATTTGAAATTAAAATTTAAAGGAAAGGCCCAAAGATATGCTACATATAAAACTTTTGCAAATAAACTGGGAATTGAATGAAACCAATTTTAATGAAATCCTTGTGCTTCCAAAAACTCAAATATATATATAAAAATATTTAAGTTTCAACATTGCTTGAATCATTTTCTGTTAAAGATTAATTTCAATACATTAAATATTCAAAAAAGCTTAATCGGTGTAAAAGGAATCTAAAATAAATAAAACTGATTTCTAAATACTAATATGGCAGTAGGGCTCCTAAAAATGTCATAATATTTAAATAATGATTGGATTTGAATTGTTTCTGTCGACTTTTGTAGTCGACAATAAATTTATGGGGCAGGCGCTAGATCTCAAACTCGAAGGTCACACAAGACAAAGGTTTAGATAGGTTCAGGCCCTCGACGGTGGAGGTAATACCCTAATCCTGTGTGCTGGGATTATATGGATCTCTTGGATCTAAGGTTGCTCAAAGCGCAATGTGCTCTGGGCGATATGCGGTGTGTGTTGTGATGAGACGATTTCTCGATGCCTCTGGTGTTGCCCGCCCTCTCCCTTATATAATGGGGGTGGCGCGACTTACAGAGTCCTGATCGGTCTATGGGATTTCGATCGGTTACAGGATTCTAGTTGGTTACAGGATAGAGTTTACATCTTTATCTATCCCATTAACGACTCGGATTACAACCGTATCTTTTATATCTAAATACGAATTCAACTGTCTATAGGATGTATCCCCTTGCTCACGGCAGCAAGGATTGGCGCGGAGCTTATCCTTTGGGCCTTCTACTTGGGCCTGTCTTCTCTTCAGGCGATGCTGAGACAGTCTTGAAGATACCTGGTTTCATATATTCCACAGTAGCCCCCGAGTGATTCATGATCCGATTGCTATATTTTTATGCGGTCCTTGATTCTGGATCAACATCTCTAGCTTCCAGCGTAAACCTCCGACTGATTTCTCTTTTGATTTGAGAGCTTTTCTTTGCAGCAAGGGGATTATGAAGGACTCGAATATAACCCCCGTTTTTTTATTATAATCTTCTGTCTGGCAGGCTTATTGTGGGCGACTTCATGAATCTAACCCATATTTCAGATGTGGATTAGATACCTCTTCTCGCTCGAAGTGAAACCTTAATTCTCTTCGTGGATCAGTACTGGACAGTCTTCAAGGCTACTTTGGTTTTCTGTGTAAACCCAATTTCCGGAAACCTCTTTGGCTTCCGAAACTATATTAACTCCAAGTATCCTCGGCTTCTGATGCATTTATTTCATCCTTTCCGTATCTGCTATAAAAGGCGAACCGGAGCTTTCAGAATTTATCTTCTCACGCTTAGTTTTCCACTTTCTTACGCCAGACTTCTTGTCCTTTACGAGGGACTACATGGCCACCCAGAGCCCTTCGATTCCTGAGCTATGGGCGCTCTTCGACATTGCGATGGCTGAGCGGGCAGAGGATAAGGCAGCTGCCCTCGACCGCATCACCGTCAACACCTTCCTGGAGATCTTCCCCGTTCTTTACAGGGCTAGGGAGGCTCTTGTGGAGGCGCTCGGCCGCGTGCGCCGGGGAGAATTTAGGGCCCTGTAAATGTAATACTTTCCCAGGTATAATGCCTGGTGAACTTTGTATATATAATAAAGAAGTACCTTTTCCAAGCATTTTTCCATGATTGTCATTTAGACGTAGCTTGAACCCAACTTGGGGCATATCGAAGCTTGGATGGTTCCTTGGTCAAGTGACATTCGCATCCATCCGTCGTAGGATACATCTTAGGTCCGACTTGGGACATAATAGGATTTGCACGGCTCTTGGCCGAGTGGTTCCCATATCCGACTACGGTTGGATATAGCCTAGGCTCGGCTTGGAGCGTATCATGCTTACATGGCTCTTGGCCGAATGATACCCGTATCCGACTAGAGTAGGATACAGCTCTGGTCCGTCTTGGGACATGTCAAGGTTTTCTTGGCTCATGGCCGAGTGATGCCCATACCCGACTGATGTTGGATATAGCTTAGGCTCAACTTGGAGCGTGTCACGATTACGTGGCTCTTGGCCGAGTGATACCCATATCCGACTTGTGTAGGATACAGCTTAGGCTCAACTTGGAGCTTATCGGGATTTTCTCAGCTCATGGCCGAGTGATACCTGCATCCGACTGGCGTTGGATACAGCTCTGGTCCGACTTGGGACATATCGAGGTCCATCCGAATAGTATCCGTACTCGTTTATTACGACACACAGCTTTTCGACCCTCATGGGGCATACCATTAGATTCGTGCCCGTTTAGGCTCAACTCGTGATATATGATTCTGTCATGCGGTAACCACCTAGCGACCCAATATGGGGCATATCACAAGAAGATATTTTTAATCCGGACTGGAAGACACCCACGTCTCGCTTAGTTCGATAAGTGGTTAAACATCCCATCGTGGGGAGCAACGTGTCCCAAACATGACTTGGTCAAACCATAACTGCCTCTGTATGTCAGGATGCTAGGATAGCAAATCATTACGAAGCATAGAGTAGGGCTAGGGGTTCCGCAATCTTTTTCCCGCCATCTTGGTGAAAACTTGATTTCCCCCCTTTAAAGACTAAGCCGACGGTTCATTTTTCCTATTGCGCATTCCTGCCTCTTTTGCTTCCTTTGTCTCTCCGCCTTCTTCGCCGCTAGGGTTAACTGCTGTTGCGATCCCATCCCTACGCCGCTGTTGATCTTTTCCTCCAAAAATATCTTCTCACTCCTCCAAAGACACCTCCTCGCCGCCTTCGCCGCAAGATTGGACCACTTCGATCAGGACGGAGGAACGGCTTCAATTCATGGTGATTGACAGGGTTCTTCCGGCCCTTACTTTGATCTCTGCGCGACCGGCCGTAGGTGAATCCATCCCAACCCCCTGTTCCGAAGAGGTCGTAGTCTTTGAATCATTCTTCCAGCGCGGGCTGAGCCTTCCTGCCTGCGCCTTTCTTTGCGGCCTTCT
The DNA here is from genome assembly GCA_036346275.1 of Otatea glauca. NCBI lineage: Eukaryota > Viridiplantae > Streptophyta > Magnoliopsida > Poales > Poaceae > Otatea > Otatea glauca. Next base: position 24,411,522 of record CM070716.1, read on the forward strand.
CTTCTTTTACGAAATCGAGTTGGTGAACTTGAATCCCAACTCCATCCTTCAGATCTCCCTTTTTGTTCATCTTTGCGAGGCCTTCTTGGGCATCCGCCCTCATTTCAGTCTTTTTCGTCATTTCTACCTTCTGAAGCCCTATCCCTCAAAGAGCGACCCCAAGGTGATTGGGGGAGTTGGATTTCAGTTGCGGGAGGGTTTAAAGAAAAATTACATTGCCATTCCCTTCAAAACCTCCAACAAAGGCTGGCACCGAGAATGGTTCTATTATGCCAATCTTAAACATGCTCTTCCCTTCTTTGTCGGGCGTCGGCCTAAGGTGTCCCTTTCCTGGGCATCCACCCCCAATGATGCCGACATGGACCAAGTGTATGATCTTCTGGCGTTGATTGGGAAGTTGAAAGAAGATGGCTTGATGGGAGTCGGCCTGGCTCTTCATTTTGTTGCTCGCCGGGTACAGCCACTAAAGGAGCGAGTTCATCTGGGGTACGCATTTGAAGGAAAGGACGATCCGACCTGGGAATTGCCTGAAACATTGATGAAGGAGCAGGTATGTGGTTGGGTAGGTGAATTCTTTGTCCCGAGCGACGATATATCCACCATCAGATGCCCGAAATCCTTCGCCGCATCACACCCTCCTCCTGAGGTAAGCAGGTTTGGCTGATAGATTTTGACATTGTTCTTTGAATGTCTTTTAACAGTTGTGACACTCCTTTCCAGGATCGCCAGGATTTTTTCAGTGACGCGCCTCTCCCGGAGATGCCCATTCATAAGGGCGCTCCTTTCAAATGACCCGCGCGTTTCCCGGCCGGAGACCCTGCCGCCAAGAAGGGGAAGAAAGCAATAACCAAGGATCCTGTGAAGTCCTGGCGCCTGACTGGTGGCCCCAAGATTCAGGATCCACCAGCGCGAGCCCCAATGCCTTCAGCCCCCCTCCCCCACGAGCCCGTGGTATAGCCAAGTCCTCTTTCGAGAGACTCGGGCAGTCGGGGGGGGGGCAGGGTTGCAGCTGATAGCGTCCCAAGCGGTCCCTCCGGGAGTGGCTCTGCCACCCGAAAGAACCTCCAATGAAAATAAAGAAGTCCGACAGGTTGGATATCCTATCGACTCTTTATCTGACGCATCTTGCCGGCTTATTCACCGATCATTCTTCTTGTAGGAATCCTTCATATGATGTTCCTGTCGCGACACCGTCTAGGGCCCCTGAAGATGCTGGGCCCCAGGACGTTCCTATCTTGGTTGAGGGGGCCTCGCCCGGGGACACAAGAGCGCCCCCCGAGCCCCAGCCGCCTTCACCGACTCCTCATGCTTCGACAGTGGGCCCTACTGCTCAGGAGCCCGTCTACCGTCTATCCCCCAAGGTTGAAGAGATCTCCTGGGTTCCGCCGACTCCTGCTCGTCCCCAGCTCATAATGCAAGCTACGTGGGTTAATGAGGAGGACGGCTTGAAGCTCCTAGATGACTCGGAGGAGGAGAGAGAGAGGAATGACTTTTACAGTCATGCCATCGCTTGTGCACGCCTGGCCTGGGTAAAATTTTCTCTACTCTCGCCGTCTTCTTGCTTATGTCAGTTAGCACGTTGTCACCCTTTCCTGTAATGGTTACAGAAATTAGGGGAGCGTTCTGAAAAGAAGTCTGAATACCTCTAAAAGATGCTCCCAGAGGTCCGGACGCGCCAGGAATATCCGGCCAAATTGGAGCAGGTCAAGGCTGGACATGCAGCCGAGCTGCGAGCTCTTCGGTCAGAGGTCCAAGTGTTGCGGGAAGAGCAAAAATCCCTGCAGCAGGAGAAGTTAGACGTCGTTGGCTCCCTTTGAGGTAGATTTTTGCTGGACCACCCCGGGCTCATTTTTAATCGTCTGGTTTTTTGATCTTCTTATCTTCGTATCAGCTCGGGATTCCACCGTCGTGAAGCTTCAAGAACAACTCAAGGTCTCGAAGACCTCCAAATTGAAGTCAGAGAAGGAGCTAGAAGGTATGCTCGGCAGCTTGACCCTCCCTTGCCTCCATCGTCTTTTTGGTATTTCTTAGTAACTTGTTTTGCTTGCAGACTATAAGTTCAAGACGCGGGCGCAATACGCCGTTTTTAATGAGAAGGTTGAAGCCCTCAAAGCGTCTTGTACGAAGCTTTGCGAAGCCTCAGAGCCATTACCGAGCTTGCTTCATCCCGGAGGCTAGAGGCCGCTCAGCAGGGACCAGGTTATCTCCCAGCTGCAGGAAGCCCCCAAGGAGCTCAAGATACTCCTGAAGGAAATAGCGACCAACGGTGCTAGCCAGGCTGTGGCGATCACCAAGTCGCTCTATCCCCGATTGGATCTTGAAGCTGTTAAGGATAGCTACGCCTGCAACTTGGATGAAGATCGGGCCGTCGAGCTCTGGGAGAAAGTCAAGGATTCCTCTACGGCTGTTGTAGAAACTCTGGAGCTGTAAACGAAATTTATAAAAATGTTTCTTTGGCCCTGCAAGTCTTCTTTTTTAGAAATGCTATTATGCTTAATGAGGCCATCTGAGTGGTTTTTTGACGTATCATCTCCGACTAGTCCAGCCCCCAGGCTCTGAGGCATGGTTCATGTCGCATGTCTCAGAGTCTTAAAATCGTAGGAGCAAGGCACTCAGACGCATAAAACACAAGAATATTAAACGAAAATAACTTTAAGAGCGAACATTCATTCATAAAGGAACTATTGAATTACAAAGTTCAAGCGAAAAAACGACGTAGCTGTTCTATGTTCCCGGTGTTGCTGATAGTTGTGCCGTCTTCACGCTTTACCTTATAAGCCCCAGGGCGTATCACCTCATCGATGACGTAAGGGCCTTCCCAGCTTGGGGAGAGCTTATGCTCGCACTTCTGATTCTTTCTAAGGACCAGATCTCCTTTGGAGAACGCGCGGCTCCTTAAATTGCATTCGTGATAGCGACGTAAGCCGTGAAGATATTTTGCCGACTGAATTATTACGACGTCCCTGGCTTCTTCCAGTCGGTCGAGGTCTTCTTGCCGGCTCTCTTCCGAAGTGACTTCTTCATAGCTCCGAACCCGCGAGTATCCGAATTCTAACTCGGTGGGGAGGACTGCCTCTGAACCATACACCAGGAAGAAAGGTGACTGCCCGGTTGCTCTGCTGGGGGTGGTTCGCAGCCCCCAGAGTACCGAAGGCAATTCTTTCACCCACCGAGTGGTGTATGGTTTGTGACGATCGAAAATCCTCGCCTTTAGGCCTTGTAGCACCATGCCATTGGCTCGCTCGACCTGCCCATTACTTCGGGGATGTGCTACTGACGCGAAGCAAATTTTTATGCCGAGTTCGTTGCACCAGTCCTGAAATATGCCGCCTCTGAATTGGGTGCCATTATCCGTGATGATTCGGTTTGGTACACCGAATCTAACCATGATTTCATGAAAGAATTCTTTGGCCTTTGCAGCTGTGATTGTGGTGACTGGCTTGGCCTCAATCCATTTGGTGAATTTATCGACGGCCATGAAGAGATGAGTATAACCGCCTTGAGCCTTCTTCAAAGGTCCCACCATGTCGAGCCCCCAGACCGCAAACGACCAGGTGATGGGGATAGTCTGTAGTTCCTGTGCCGGTTTGTTCATCTCTCGTGCAAAGAACTGACATCCTTAGCATGTCCGGACGATGTCCTCTACATCAGTGACATCAGTCGGCCAGAAAAATCCCTGACGATAAGCCTTGCCAACTAGGGTTGATGACGCCACATGATTTCCACAAACTCCCGAGTGGATTTCCTTGATAAGATCTCTTCCTTCTTGTTCTGATATGCACCGTCGTAGTACACCAGATGAGCTCTTGCGATAGAGTTCTTCCCTGATCACCAAATAGCTCTTGCTTCGGCGCATTATTCGTTTGGCCTGCACGCGGTCTTCGGGTAGCTCGTCCTTCATCAAGTAGTCCAGATACGGAGCTGTCCAATCGGGGGTAATGACTAGAACTTTGGCCTCTACCTTCTTCTTCGCTGGGATTTCCGACTTCGTCCGAGTGCTAATCGTGGGCTTATGGATTTCTTCGACAAATACTCCCACGGGCACTGTAAATCGGCAGGATCTCATTTTTGCTAATTCGTCGGCCGCTTCATTGTCCCGGCGGAGCACATGAACAAGTTCCAGGCCGTCAAAGTTACCTTCTAGCTTGCATACCTCCTGGCAATAAGCAGCCATGTTGTCTTCGATGTAGGACCATTCTTTTTGCACCTGATTGACCACGAGCATTGAATCTCCACGAACCATCAAACATCGGATTCCGAGTGATATGGCGATGCGGACCCCATGGATGAGTGCCTCGTACTCGGCGGCGTTGTTCGATGCGGGAAAAGTATCTGTAGAACGTACCTCAACCTTTCTCCACTTGGTGATATGAGCACAATACCAGCCCCGCGCCACTGAGCATGAGGGAACCATCGAAGTACATCGTCCAATACTCGAGTTCCTTGATGACCGTCAGGTTTTGAAGTTCTGTCCACTCAGCTGTGAAGTCGGCGAGCGCTGGAGACTTGATGGCGGTGCGAGGCTTGAATATGATATCAAAAGCTCCAAGTTCGACCGCCCACTTTACAATTCTCCCGGTGGCCTCCTGGTTGTGAAGGATATCTCCTATTGGGAAGGAGGTGACCACCGAAACAGTATGTTCTTGGAAGTAGTGCTTGAGCTTGCGAGATGTAAGAAGTACGGCATATAATAATTTTTGCACTTGCGGATACCGCACCTTAGACTCACTCAGGACTTCGCTGAAGAAGTAGACTGGGTGTTGGATCTTCTGCACATGGCCCGGCTCCTCCCTTTCTATGATGACCGCAGCACTGACTACATGAGTCGTTGCCGCGATGTAAAGTAGCAGATGTTCCTCTGGCATCAGTGAAACCAAGACCGGGGGTGCGGTTAAGAAGGTCTTCAAATCTTCAAATGCTTGCTGTGCCTCTGACGTCCATTGGAACTTGTCCTGCTTCTTGAGGAGTTTAAAGAATGGCATACCTCGCATACCCAGTCGGGAAATAAACCTGCTGAGCGCGGCCATGCACCCTGTAAGCTTCTGGACGTCCTTTTGGCAGTCGGTGGCTCCATATTTGATATGACCCTGATCTTCTCTGGATTGGCCTCAATGCCTCGTTGGGATACAATAAACCCGAGTAGTTTTCCCGAAGATACTCCGAAAACACACTTCTCGGGATTAAGCTTCATGCTGAAAGCTCTTAGACTCTCGAACATCTCGGTCAGGTCAGCGATAAGGTCCTTTCTCTCCCGAGTCTTCACCACGACATCGTCCACGTATGCCTCCACATTGCGTCCGAGCTGGGCGTGTAAACACCGCTGTATCACGCGTTGATAAGTTGCACCAGCATTTTTCAACCCGAATGCCATCGTGGTATAGCAAAATGCCCCAAAGGGCGTGATGAACAAAGTCTTGATATGATCTTCCGCCTTTAGGCGAATCTAGTGGTACCCTGAGTAGGCGTCAAGGAAACTCAGGATCTCGCACCCGACGGTTGAATCAACCACTTGATCAATCCGAGGTAACCCGAAAGGATCCTACGGACATGCCTTGTTGAGATCAGTATAGTCAATGCACATGCGCTAAGTTTTATTCTTCTTTTGAACTAGTATAGGGTTTGCCAACCAATCGGGATGATACACTTCTTTGATAAAACCTGCAGCTAAAAGCTTGGTGATCTCCTGCTTGATGGCGTTCTGGCGATCTGGAGCGAACCGCCGAAGCCTTTGCTTGGTTGGTTTTGCCTTTTCGTCGACGTGCAAAGAATGCTCGATCACCTCCCTAGGAACACCCGGCATGTCGGATGGTTTCCAGGCAAAGATGTCCTTGTTAGCCTGGAGGAAGGTGATGAGCGCACCTTCCTATTTATCCTTGAGCCCTAACCCGATCAGGGTCGTTTTGGATGAGTCGGATAGGTCGAGGATGATTCTCTTGGTTCCTTCGACAGGCTTTATCCCAGACGTGGCCTACTTCTTGGACGGGACGTCGCCTTCTTCCTGCAACGTGGCAGCCTCTGCCTGGGCATTCTTCAACTCGACGGCTGCCTCCTACAGCTCGGCAAGTTCACAATTCTCTCGGTCGCATTCCAGAGATCGCTTGATGTCGCTGCGTACCATGATGACGCTTCTGGGTCCCGGCATCTTCATCATCAAGTAGGTGTAGTGAGGGACGGCCATGAACCGAGCCTGTCTGGGTCTTCCCAAGATAGCGTGATACACCGTCTCGAAATCCGCTACCTCGAAATTTATATACTTGGTCGGGTAGTTGTCTTTGGTACCGAAAGTAACGGGCAAAGAAATCTGCCCGAGTGGAAAGGAAGACGCCCCAGGGATCACCCCGTGGAACGGCTGTGATCTTGGCCTTAGCTCGGAGCGGGGGATGTTCATATCGTCGAAGGTCTTAGCGAACAGGACGTTGAATCCACTCCCTTCGTCAATCAATACGTTCTTGAGCTTTACATTGTGAATGACAGGGTCGAGCACCAGAGGGAACTTACCCGGATGTAGAACCCGATTGGGGTGATCCGAGCGATCGAAGGTGATTGGGACCTCAGACCACTTTAGATATTGGGGGGTCGCCAGTTCCACTGCATTGATCTCCCGAGCGGTAAGCTTTTGCTTCCGCTTGGACTCGTATCCGGTGGAGCCCCCGTATATGTAGTTCAGCTCCTGCTCGGGCTCTTGGTAATCGTCCTCGTCTGGAAGTTCTTTCTTCTTGGCCGCCTCATCCTTCGCTGGAGCCAGCTGCTTGTTGATTTCCCGCGCAAAACGCTTCAGGGTGAAGCAGTTCTTGGCGGCGTGCTTTCCCTTGGGGTGGAAAGGACAGATCGCATCCATAAAAGTATTATAATCGGGCGCCTCTCCCCTACCTGGCGCGCCAACTGTCAACTTTTGTAGTCGGCAATAAATTTATGGGCCAAGCGCTAGATCTCAAACTCGAAGGTCACACAAGACAAGGGTTTAGACAGGTTCAGGCCCTCGACGGTGAAGGTAATACCCTAATCCTGTGTGTTAGGATTATATGGATCTCTTGGATCTAAGGTTTCTCAAAGCGCAATGTGCTCTGGGCGATATGCGGTGTGTGTTGTGATGAGACGATTGCTTGATTCCTCTGGTGTTGCCCGCCCTCTCCCTTATATAATGGGGGTGGTGCGGCTTACAGAGTCCTGATCGGTCTAAGGGATTCCGATCGGTTACAGGATTCTAGTTGGTTACATGATAGAGTTTACATCTTTATCTGTCCCATTAACGACTCGGATTACAACTGTATCTTTTATATCTAAATACATATTCAACTGTCTATAGGATGTATCCCCTTGCGCACGACAGCAAGGCTTGGCGCGGAGCTTATCCGTTGGGCCTTCTACTTGGGCCTGTCTTCTCTTCAGGCGATGCTGAGCCAGTCATGAAGATACTTGGTTTCATATATTCCACAGTTTCATGAATAGAAAATGATCCTAATGTAGAAGATACATATATATATATGTGTGTATGTTCATATATTGAGTAACTAGCAGTAGTTAGCATATGTATAAATGCATATATTTCAAATGGAATCATGAAAAGCTAATTTCAGCATATTCTTAAAGATAAGGTCATGATAGTTTGCAAAAAGAACTAGGTTGAATTAAATTTATAAAAGACTTTAATCTTCATATGCTTATAAACTATCTAGGATAAAAGCAAAATATCGCGAAACCAACTTTAAAACACTCTTAGAGTCATCCCCTACTAATTCATGAAAAATGGTTAGGTTCAGCCACAAACTTAAAACGAAAATTGAACCCTTGTCGCGTAGATTTTAGAAACACTTAAGCCATTTCGGCAGCCTGTAAAGTTGCAAATATTATATAGATCAGCCTAGATATGCACTTTAGGATATGGACTACCACAATCTAGAAAAATATTCTTATTACAGCTTGTTTTTCATCTAAATCCTATTAGTGCAATAACCCTAATTGTTAATCATACACTTCACTTTTCTAATCTAATTCCTTATAACGTAAACCTTAATACCATATAAACTATTTCAACAACGAATAAAACATCTTGTCAAAATCCTAAAATTTATAAAGTCAGCTTAAGAATGCTCTCCAAAGTATAGACTACCCTATTCTGAAGAAATAATCTCATTTCGTCATGCTTTGCATATAAATCCTGTTAGCAGAATAACCTTAAGTATTATGATTTCTGAACTTCATAATATGAATAAGCAAACATAATAATAAATGAGAAATCAATAATTAAGATATTTGTATCATTAGATCCTTCTTAAAAACCATGAATATATAACCAGTAACCTAACTTACATGATCTATCATATTTGAAACCGTCTTTTTATGCAAAGTCAATTAAGGATTAAGTGCTATTCATGCATAGCATACAACATATTGATTAATGTTTTAATTCTATTAATCCAAATAATTTTAGCATCTAGAATTCAAAATTATAAATACAAGAATTCCTAATTTTAGCCTCTTGAATTCGTAAAACAAGAATAGATAATCTATAAAAAGAACCGTGCATCGTTCAACATAAAAGCTGTTAGCGATATGAGAGTATATATATATAATCAATCAACTAAAACTCGAGATCATGAAATCATTCAACTCAAACCCTAATCCGCGCCAGCTTTCTGTAGTGAGTCTTTATCTAGTTTTCTATCTGTCTTCTTTTTGCCCTTATTCAAGTTTGTTATTTGGTATATTTCCGTTGAACGACGTGTAGAACCCGACGTCATCGATTTCATCATCGACAATGTCAGCTTTGATCGCGACTTCGTCTTAAGCAATAAATAAGCAAGGCAAGCACCTCCTTTAATCATATTGATCCCCGTATTTAATTTTCATGTTGTTTATCAAACTGTTTTATGCATACACTTATTTTCTATAAATTCGTTATTTTTCGGTACTGTTAGATATACATGTTTTCTCATGAAACTTTCTTAATAAGTATTGACATGTGAATCTTGATAAATGTAGAATAAGGCTAGACAATACATGATGTCAACTTGGGTATATGCAATTACATGTTAACCATGCTTAGCCATGCTTTAGAACCAACGATGTAAATGATCAGATTGAAATTGTTTCTTGAGAAATGGAAAATGTTGGATATGACACTGTTGGTTACTGGTATTTTGATTAAAAAACCAAAAGGAAAACTATGGTTTTGATGTGGGCGATTAGGAGCAATAGCTGGTTGTGCAGAGGGAAATGCACGTAGTATAGGGTGAAGTATCGCCTGGGTCAATTTATGGACCGAACAATGGGATGTCATTGATCCAAGAAACTCGTACAACCACGAGGGCTAGTATGGTACAATCTTAACCTATTAAGTTGCTTAAATATGGCTTTGCACATTGGTAGGCGGGAGATAGTAGGAGCACTCTGGTTCAGTTTGCTTGTGAGGGGCTTCCACACCTCGGTGTGGGTAAATGCATATTGGTATAATGGTGTACACCTTCCTGTGGGTAGAAACAGCGCCCGACCATTTTACCACTTCCTATACACTTTTGTTTCTACCACATAGCAAGGGCTAACGTCAACTTGGCTGGTGCAAAGTCATGTTTAGGTAATGTAACGGTTATGTATAATCACCCTGCCGACATACCAAAGGAAGTGTGTCGAATGGCCTAACAAAAGAGGTTGATCATTGCTTGTGGGTAAAGTTGTATACCTCTGCAGAGTGTAAATCTAATCGATTAGCCGTGTCCACGGTCAAGGACACTTGGTGAAGTTGTTCCAATGTTAGATTTTACTATTTTCAAAATGCTTGGGCTTATTTGATTTGCCACGTGTTGGCGAAAACCATATTGTGTCATGATTGGCAGGTTTTGGATGATTTCAATGCTCGCGAAGGGCTGTGAGTATCACTTATGCTTTACTTATTTCTTATGAGTTAAACTTGCTCTTATAAATTCCGTTTGCAAATGGCAACTTGATTTACAAATTCAATATCGCTTTATGCTAATTAACCGTAGAAGCCTTTCCTTTGAAATGGCCTCCATATATTATAGGTTTTGCTAAAGTCTTACGGAGTAGTAAAGTACACACCCTTGCTTAATATGTTATTTTTAGGTGGAAAAGTTAGCGAGGCTTCAAAGACTTCTTTTCGTCACAGGTTGCGGGAATTTCGATAAAGCGATCTTTCTAAGGATTATGCCTTGTCAGTTGCCTGAGAGATCGAATGGGTACACTACAAGACTTTGCTTCTTCTGCCGCTATATAAATGCTTTGAGTTGTAAGAATATATTGTACAAATAGCTTCCGCTTTAATAAAATATTGTATGGTTGTGGTTCCAATTGTTGAATATGTGTGTACTAGCTACTGATCATAGGAGTAGTACTGTTTGCACATTAGATTTCCATTTTTACATTTTATGTAAAAATGGGGGTCGCTACAATAACCATACCTATAGAGGTTTGTAGTGCAGACCCATGTTAGTGTTATGCCCTTGAGGCAATCATTTAGATGATTGTAACATGACTATGTTTATGAATAATAATATGATTATTGGTCCAATGAATGTATATCATTGTATTGATCAACAAGTATGTGACTTGCTTATGAAGCTCTTTACTTATTGATATAATTCGATAAATATCTCTGATCGGATATTATCATATAGGACAACGATGAAAAGATCAGCACATGTAGTGATCGATGATCATGCTTCATAGATCATGGGATATGAAGATATCATCTATACATTGTGGACGCATGTTGAAGAACATGGGTTAGATAGACCCGCCATGGGACACTGCGAGAATGTTACATTCTTATGTGTCATCAATGTATCTCATACATAGTAGATGTATGATCCTTAGACCTGAGATTGTCACATTCCCTACATGTGTAATAGTTTTCCTTGGGGCTATCACACACTACTTCCTAACCGGATAGTTATAAAGGTAGCTTTCATGTTTACTATGAAGCGTGCGAGAGGAAGTGGCGATCAAGATGGAATTTGCCACTCCAATGACACGGAGATATATGACAAGGCCACTCATGTGATATGATTAAGGAAGTGCATAGCCATGCCGTGATTGAGGAGTCAATCACAACTTATTAATATATCACGGATATGAGAGATGGATTGAATCATCAAAAGATGACATGCTTCTCGCCTTGAGTTCAATCTTCATATACTTGGCAAAGGGATTATTACATGAGTACTTTTGATAGGTTCTGTCCGATTTGATCATAGTATGTTTGGGAGTTGGCATGCTTTACAAGGAGCCGCTACCAACTATTAGATTAAAAAGGAGTTTTTCGAATCTATGTCCAAACGTACGTGAACCTGTAGAGTCACACACTTAATGGGCTGTGACACATTAATTTGGATTGGATCCGTAATTAATGGACCTCATGGGCTTAGCTCACTAATGGGCCCTAGTTTAGGGTTTCATCTCGTGGCTATATAAGGAGTGGAGGAGGGTGGGCGCAGGGTGTGCTTTCCACAGTTTAGAAGTGTTTCACCCGAAACCCTAGCCTTCTCTTCTCGCTGCCCCTGCCGAGCGACCAGGTGCTTGCACACCGACGCACGACGTTCCATCCCTGGACGTGTGGACTATTGCGGTGACGCTGCTGTGACTGCGGCGTGGGAGGACTATCCACGGCGAGGCGAGGACGATCCACTCCATCGATGCAACGACTGCGGCAAGGACGATCCACTGCATCGACGAGCGAAGGATTCCGCAACTGCACGTCTAGTGGTAATCTAATCTATGATCCCCTTCTTGCGAGTAGCTTTCTGGTTATGTGGTAGATTTTTTTTGTGCTAGCGTAGCATACCGCGTTTCTCTTCATCCCATGCATTTCGTTCCCACAAACCCTAGCCCCCCAGCAATCCTTCTCCCCGGCGACCTCCTCCGTGAGCAACTTCTCCTCGATCTGCTACCTCCGCGAGCACCTTCTCCTCCACGAGCACCTTCCCCATCGGCTACCTCCTCCTCCTCCCCGTCGGTGAGTTGTTGTAACATCCCAAAAATTAAAATAAAGTAAGAAATTAAATTTTAGGATTTAATTATACTTATTGATGCTTTTTTTTGCATTTTCCGAATTTTACTGGATTTTCCTTGATTTTTGTTCTAATAGAAAAATCTTTATAAGTAATAGATGAATAACAATAATAAAATCTTGCAACAATAAAATGCATAAAATTCTGGATAATCTCAATAAATCACTAGAACCTCAATTCTGAATTTTAAAAGTCATATCAACGCAATTAAACACGAAATGAATGCCCAATTAATGTTTCTTGACTAGCAACAGTAAACTTGTCAGATTTAAATAAAACTAATCCGACCTTATCTCGAGCTAAACATTTAATATTATATTCTGTATTAATAAATACATATATAGTCAAAATATTAAAAATAAATAATCAATTTCGTATATTTAAAAATTCAAAAACATAATTTCTGAAATCTAAGAATCAGAATGTCAGAATTTTTATAAATAAAATACAAAATATATCAAAGTTTAATTTTTAATTAAGTCTTATATGGCCAGGAGGAACTCCTATAAAAAGTTTCAAAAATATTTGATGAAATATAAATTTCCATAAAATTCAAAAACCGAAAACTGAAATCTGTGCACAGTGCTTTGTCAGAATTTTTATAAATTCTTTACAGTGTATTTTTACCTGAAATTTCTAAAGTACATTTATCATTATCCAGCCATCCCCCAGAACAATTATAAAAAATTTCCTGAGAAGACAATTAACCGATTCAGTGAACTTAACTTCCGTCTGTTCTTAGTCAATTGCTGATTTTGCTTTGCTTCCCCTCTTCCCTCACTAACAAGTGGGGCGAAACTCTTGAACAGACCCATGTGACAGCCTCAGCGCCCTGTCTTCTTCCTCCTCTAGGCAGTGGCTCCCCGAAGCGGAATCGAAGCTCGCCTTTGCTGTGGCTCGCGTCATCCCCTGCCACTTGCGCCGCCCGGCTAGTGCCTAACCGCCACCTCGCCGGCACGCGGTGCCCTTCGCCGTGTTTTCCATAGCCGGCCCATACCCCCTCCTGTGGCCGATGTAATCCCGGTGATCAAGAGCCGTACCTTCGCTACCACTTGCGCCGGAACAGGAAGAGCTTCGCTCGATCATCTCCACGGCACGACGCCAAGACACCTAGTCTAGCACCTCTCTGCTAGTCCTATACATTGGCCATGCCCTGCTTAATCATTTCCCCAGCCATCCCTTCCTCTGTTCAAGCACCGCATGAACTCTGCGAGAACACAGCCAGGGTCAGGCTCATCTGCAGTGTCTCCTCGACTATAAATAGCACCTCAAGTTCACAAGAAGCCGCGCACTCACCCCCCTTACTTCCCTTCTACTCTTCTTCAGCTCTCCTCCATCGAGTAGCCTCAATTCATCTTCTTTTCCGCCATTGCCGAAAACCTTGAGCTCGGGTAAAAGCAAAATTCAAGTGGCAGACTAGTTCCTTTTCAAATCCTTTGGGCATTAGTATCTAGAGCCTCCAATGATCAATACCCCTGAAAAACATTTGGCGTTCTTCATGCAAAAACCCACCGCCACCATGGCCCTTCTTCTTCATGGCCGATCGATGGTGGCACGGCTCCTCAGCCCGTCTCCACTTCAAATGGAAGGTAAAATGGAATCGTGAGGGTCCTTTAATGCTCATCCGTGTGTTATTCAAACTAGGGAGCACCTAATTTTTCCTCCCCTCTGTCGGCCATGGCTGCAGTTGTGTGAGCTCAGTGGCAAACCACTCTAGTCGCCACCCGCCAGCGAGACCCTATCTATCTGGTGCAGCTTGGCGAGCTCGTGCTCTCTCTGCCCTCGCCTGCGCCAGAGCCTTGCCGGAGCTCCATCGTCGGCATGCCCTAGTCGAGGCTCTGCTTCGGTGCCACTGGCGAGCGGGCTCATCAGGTCAGTGGCCTAAGCCGAGCTCGAAAGATCTCGTGAAAGTGAAGGGTACGTCTTCAGTTAAATGAAGACGTATTTTTCCAATTTCCACCTGATTTTCTGATTAGTCCGAAATTCAGAATGACATAACTTTTGAAATATAACTCCAAACAGGATAAAATAAATTTATAAATTCGTATAAAATTATGTAAATTCTGGATATGCAATAATATTTTGAAAATGAACTATGTGTAAATTTTAAATTTAAATTTAAAGAAAGGGTTCGAAATATGCTCTGTACAAAATTTCTGCAAGCATGCTTAGAATTAAATGAAACCAATTTTTATTAAAATCCTTATTCTTCGAGGAACCCAAATATATAAAAATACTTAAAGGTCACCTTTGTTTGTATCATTTCTATTCAAGGTTACTCTCAATACATTAAAATATTCAAGAATGTATACTTTGTACAGAAGAAATCCAAAATGAGAATAATTGATTTCTAAATACTAATATGTCAGTAGATTATCTAAGTATGATAAAATATTTAAGAAATAATGTTGACTTGAATTGTTTCATGAATAAGAATGAGACCCTAGTGTAAAAGATATGTACATATACATATTCAAGAATGACTATTTATGCTATTTTAACAGCAAATAAAATATCTCGTCTAAACACTAAAATTTATAAAATCAGCTTAGCTATGCCACCCAAAGTAAATACTTAAATATTCTGAAGAAAGAATCTCATGCTTTGCATATAAATCTTGATAGCAAAATAACCTTAAGTATTATGTTTTCATAAACGCTTAAGACTTTTCAGCAGTTTGTAAAACATCTCGTCTAAATGCAAATTTTGTGAAGATTAGCCTAGAAATATTAATTAGGATATGGACTACCATAATCTGGAAAAATATTCTTATTTCAACTAGCTTTTCATCTGAATCCTGCAAATGCAATAACCTTAAGTGATAAGATCACCAAGAACACATTATATGAGTAATTGAGTTTATGAAACCTTTAACTAATGATTACTCTCATTAATGCAAATAATTTTAGAATCTTGAATTTGTAAAACAAGAATAAATAATCTATAAAAGAATATGCATCTGTTTTTTATAGCAAGTTTTATTTAATTTTTTTCTGTCTTCTTTTTGCCCTTATTAAAGTTCATTATTTGCTATATTTCCGTTGAACGATGTGTAGAACCCGCTGTCATTAATTCTGTCATCGACAACGCTAGCTTCGACCACGACATTTTCGTAAACAACAATTAAGCAAGGCAAGCACCCCATTGATCATATTGATCCTAGTATTTAATTTTCATTTTGTTTATTAAACTGTTTCATGCATACGTTTATTTTCTGTAAATTTGCTATTTTGTGGTACTAGTAGATATACCTGTTGTCTCATGAAACCTCCTTGATAAGTATGGACATGCAATCCTTGATAACCATAGATTAAGGATAGACATTACTCAATGTCATCATGGGTATATACGTTTACATAATAACCATGCTTAGGCATGCTTTAGATTTGAAATGAACCAATTGGATAAATCAATCATTGGAATTATTGAGGCATGATGATGGTTAATGTGATCAATGGTAATTTCTTAAAAACCCAAAATAAAACTATGGTTTTGATGCGGGTGATTATTCGCAATAGCCGGTTGTGCAGATGGAAATGCACGTAGTATAGGGAGAAGTACCGCCCGTGTCAGATTAAGGACCGAACATAGTGTTGTATGATCCAAGATAAATCCGTGCAACCACAGGTGTTGTTGTGGGCAGCCTTAAACTAATTAAGTTATCTAGTGTAACTTTGCATTTATGGAAGGCAGGAGATAGCACAAGCATTCCTTTCAAAGTTAGCTTGTAGGGGTTTCTACTTACCAATGTAATGGTGTACGCCATGTTATGGGGTGTTCCCATCATTTCTATGCTTTGAGTTCTTCTACAATAGTATGGATTAACGTCCCGGGCTAGTGGAAAGTTAACCTAGGTAATATAAAAGTTTTCATCATGAACATTCTGGCCATGCGCCAAAGGTGCGTGAAACATGCGGTAAAAAGAAAAGGTCATGACTTGTGGGTAAAGTTGTACACCTTTACAGAGTGTAAATCTAATCGATTAGCTCTCCCCTCAGTCATGGGAAACTTGGTGAACTGGCACTAGTTAAATGTTTTGTTATTTTCTAAAGGGCTTGGTTTCATTTATTTTGCCACGTGTTGGCAAGGAATGGTTATGAATGGATTGGATTATTGGATGAATGGTTATGTGTTGGCAAGGAATGGTTATACAGGATTGGATTATTGGATCATTGAATTATTCAATGCTCACGAAGGGCTGTGAGTATTACTTATGCTTTACTTATTTCTTATCAGTCAAATTTGCTCTTATAAATTCCGTTTGCAAATGACAACTTGATTTACAAATTCAATATCGCTTTATACAAATTAACTGTAGTAGCCTCCTTTGATATAGATTGCATTATTGCATTTGCAAATACCACTTAAGTCTTGCGGAGTACGAAAGTACTCAACCTTGCTTAATCTATTATTTTAGGTTGATAACAAAAGCGAAGCTCCGAAGATTACTTTTCATCGCAGGACGCGGGAATTCTAATGATGCGATCTTTCTAGGGATTTATGCCTTGTCAGTTGCGTGAAGGATTGGATGGGCACACTACAAGACTTTGCTTCTTCTATTGCTATGTATATACTCTGAGTTGTAAAATACATTGTATAAATAGCTTCCGTTTTAATAATATTGTGTATAGTTGTGATTCCAATTGTTGTAAATGTTCATACTAGCTATTAATCATGGGACTAGTACAAAATGCACATAGATTCTCATTTTTGCATTTGTGCGAAAATGGGCGTCGTTTCAGTTGTGTATGAACCGATATGCTTGACTAGGGTATGAACTGATAATCCTCATTTGAGTTTGTGAATGATGATTGGCCATTCATAGTTGCTTGAATGTATGCTATAATCTAGCTTCACTGATTTTAGCTCTGGACTATGAAGTTGCCACATGTCATGGAGATCTTTATTTCTCCATCTAATGAGCAATTCACCATTTTGTTATCATTGCTTTGTATATAGACTTTGGCACCATCGAGGCAACCTTTAGCAATTTTCTCCACTTCACAATGAATAACCAAGTCTCTTCTTTCCCAGAAGTATAATTTTGTATGTCCTAATGTAATGGTAGTCAGTAAGAACTAAGCTATACCCAAGTGTAAAGTAGATGTGGTAATTGTGGAAATGTAATCATTAGGTTATATCAAATTGTATGTGTTACATTTGCTGCAGCCAATATGTGTCATTGGTACAAAAAAATGATAATTAAAATGCATGTCGTTCTAACTGTAAATTAATGCATGATGATGTCTGTATATGCATATTCTAGATTGCTATAAAAGAGAATGCTTGAGATGCTTGTTTGTCTATTATTAGTTCATGAAAAGACTCATTGAAGCTGAACAACTAATTCATTATAAGATAATTGTGGTAAGGATATGGTTGGAAAAGCCGTTAGAAGGTAAACAAAAATTTGAGGTGAAGATCGAACAACTGAAGGGGAAATCTAAGATAACAGAAAAAATTTATGAGATGAAACCAGAACTGAAAGACGTAGATGATCGCTTGCAAGATATCAAATCTCTTAACACGGCACTCGTAAGTAAGGACCGCAGGGTGAATGCAGAGCTGGAAGAAGCCAAAGTTGAGCTTATAGAGGTAATATAAATGTTTCTAGTATTGAATTCGATGTGGTTACTCATAATATACCAACACATCCTTTTCACAACAACATGATCGCTTTTTAATTTGTAGGGATTAAGAGATATTACTGAAGATCAATCGGTTATTTGTGTCAAACAAATCGGTACTGTACTTGAGTTATGGAACTTCGAGAGAATTGAGAAGCCTCTATTGCGAAAGCTATGGCACATATGATGGAATATATGAAAAAATCCTAAGGTTTTCTTGTCTTGAACAATGAAATAATGTGCTTTCTCAATGTACACTTGTTGATATTTGTGATATATATCATATTTTGTTAATGTATTGTCACCTGTACTATAAAATATTTCGTTAGCATATTTGTGATATCATATTTGTGGTAAGGTCTTCTTATCTTGAACTATGAAATAATGTTTTTCTCCTACCTCTTTTGGCAGAACTTCCATTATTAGTATATGTTGTTCGAAATTTTCTTCTCTTCAGATATTTCTGCAACGACATTTACCAGACACAACGAGCTATAGATTTTGCAATTGAATATCAAAACATCCTAAATGCATTGAGGCAACAGCTTGTCTGATGAGGAGGGTCTTAAAATATGAACATTTGTAGCACTTTCATCACCTTTCTTATTCTAATGTTGATGGATTCCAATGCAAAATTCAATTCCATGAACAGTTTGTCCAGAAAGTTCATGCTTTGATTTATTTTTCATTTCATTTTCGTTCGGAGATGAGGATGAAATGAAAAATAAATCAAAGAATGAACTTTCAGGACGAATTGTTCATGGAATTGGATTTTGCGTTGGAATCCATCAACATTAGAATAAGAAAGGTGATGAAAGTGCTGCAAATGTTCATATTCTAAGACCCTCCTCATCAGACAAGTTATTGCCTCCATGAATCTAAGATGTTTTGATATTCAATTGCAAAACCTATTACTGGTTGTGTCTTATAAATGTTGTTGCATAAATATTTAGGAAGAATAAAATTTCGAAAAACAGATACTAATTATGGAAGTTCTGCCAAGAGAGTTAGGGGAAAAACATATCATAGATGGTTCTAATTAAAAACTATTTGTGATTACTTGTCATCAGACACGATTCTATCATAGAACCGTCTAAGATATTGCCTCATCACAGACGGTTCGTAGATAGAACAGTATATGATATTAGTTTTTACTGACGGTTCGGAAAACGTCTGTGATGTGTCTTCTTATCACTGACACATGTTTACAGACGGTTCACAAAATCGTCAGTGACGAGATTTTCGAACCGTCTGTGATGAGCTTTTGTGTAGTAATGATAATGCATGCCTTCCACGTCATATCATGATCAATCCATCGTCTTCGTGATCATCATCTAGCGCACGGCCATGGATGACGCAGAGACCATTAAGGATGGCACGTCTGACAGCGACGCCAGCAGAGAGAAACGTTGCTATCGCTTCGCGTGAGCTGTGCGGCCCACCTGGCTGCCCCATGCATGCATGCTTTCGTTCCTGGAGAACTAGTCATGCATGTCACACCGTCGAGAAGGATTGACTTTGTTTTCTTCTAGGTTTCGCCGCCTTTTCGTTTTCGCGTTGGAGAGTTGGAGTATTTTTCTTTGTTTCTTTTCTCCCTTCCTTGTCTGCAGAAATTGTAGGCACGAAGATCGAGCAAGCAACCATGCACGTGCGGTTGAACGTGGGAGCATACATGCCCGTGATCGATTGGAGAAAGTTGGGTATGCTTTCCAGTACTTTTGATTGGATCAGAATGTTTTAAGAGGAATTTTCAACGTGCTTTATAGTATAGGATAGATATTAGAAATGAGATCTAGCCATTGATTTATTGAGAGTATTTTTACTGTTCTACTACCAGAGAAAATATAAATAAATACCAGTTAATCTGATCTACTGAATCGAAAAGAATAAATGGTTTATATTGAATATATTATATAGTAAAAGAGCTCTAAGTTTTAAAGATCTAATATACGTGCAAGAGATAAATGCCATAAAATAACTTCAACTAATAGGGAATTTCTTTTCAAAGATCAAAGTGAAAAATGAGGCCGGAGGCGATGGAATTACAATTTCACCTTCTAGAAATAGTGTGCCTTAATTTGATAGTGTTGGCAACTCACACTACTACACGAATATACATCACAATCAGTTCTTTTTATCATCACAGTCGGTTTTCGTGGCGATACAAAGTCATGAGATAGAGATGAAGCGGCACTATTACAGTCGGTTCTTGCCCGATAGAGATGAGTGTGTCATCTCTATCGGTTCTTTACAGAAAGCGATAGAGATGACCCCATCATCTCTATCGGTTCTTATAAGAAACCTATAGAGATGAACGTGTCATCTCTATCGCTTCTTCTAAAGAACCGATAGAGATAATACGCTCATCTCTATCGCTTCTTCATAAGAACCGATAGAGATGATGTGGTCATCTCTATCGCTTCTTACAAAGAACCGATAGAGATGACCCTCTTATCTCTATCGTTTTCTTCTCAGAACCAATAGAGATAAAGGGGCGTGCTGTTTTACAATTCACCCTCCAATCAGCACATATTTCACACTGTATGCACATATCACATTCACATAGCAATAGCACACATTATGCACATATCACATTCATAGAGCACAAATATTTTATTACAATACATATCACATTCGTTCAAAAAATAGAACTCAAACATACTTCACAGTCAGTACACATGCTCTAATTTAAGTTTTGAAATTTCTATGTGAAAGGTTAATTGTATTATTATGCATGTACATATACCTTAGGGAAAAGGTTTGAGCCACCGACCATGATCATCATGTGCTGCATGACGTACAAACCGCAGTGGTTGTCGCTGCCCTGTTGATGACACTGTGAAGAAAGAAAAAGAAATTAAGAGATGAATAATAGATGTCAGAAAATATTAATCTTATATATGGTAGGCTTTTGTACCTTGAAGCGCATACACTCCAGCTTTAAGCCCTTTTTGAAACACACATACCGCAGCTACTTGGTCGGGGCACAGGTTTCTCTACGGTAGGCGGGGGTGTCTGGCTCTGACTCTGGGAGATCATCACCATCATCTCGGCCCTCAGGCGCTCCTCACGTGCCATCATCTCCTCCTCACGTGCTGTCATCTCCCCCCCCATCTCCTCCTTGATCCCCTCCCTCAGCTGCTCCCTGAGTGTGTCCTTGAGGCGCTCCGCACGTGCCTCCCATGAACTTACAGGAACTGAGTGTACAGCAGGTTTGCTCATGGTCTGCGACTTGCCAACTTTCACTAATGGAGGAGAACGAGGTTCACCCAATCTAGTAGCTATAGCTGCCAGCGTGGCTGCTGAAGACTCTCTTGGAACTCTGACATGCCTTAATCTCTTGACAGTCCGATGTAACTACTCCAAGTGAAAAGTCTCACCATCAAAAAACAAGACCCAACTTGAGTCTTATCAATGGATGCTGGCTTAAATTCATCTGTCAACTCAGACATGAGAAAATGATTTAATGCACAACCTGATTTTGATTTATAACATAATAGAACAAGGACACGAGAGCTTTCACAAATCACAAGACTGTGCAGCTAGATTGCTAGATGCTATAGAGGAACTAACTTTGCTTGCTTCCTAGTCAATTACGCCCACTGTGATAATTCTTGTAGTAGAAAATCCACATACTATCATCAGAAATATAGTGGCAAACTGAAGTTATTTGTAGCAAAGAAATGGTGGATTGATTTTATAATAAGCAGCTTTTAACTTCCCATGCTCACAACAACTAGTATAAATGAATAACAAATAGTATGTAAGGACCCGAATCCACTGATTCGAACCCACTGTGTTTACCGCACTAGTCCCAGGATCAACGCTAGTGCACACAGCTCAACATCGGTACATATCACATCATACTCAATGAAAATAGAATAATAGTTCATTTATTGATATAGCTAAATGTATGATCTTATGACCGACTTACATTATTAAGCCACACAGGGCAAGACTGGAAATATAAGCTAATAATTAAGCAGCGGAAAGTAGAAAACGTAGATAGCTCATCAGTTCACCACAGGCAACCGACAAAGCTCGGACCCTAAAGACTCGTGTCTTCCTGGACTTCCTCTTCCAACACAGGTGTAGATTCTTCAACTGTTGATTATTGTTGTTTGGCAAGGGTGAGTACTTAAGCACTCAACCTGAAATCCCGATGAACGGCTTCGGTTTTAGGTCTACGTGCTTAGGGCTTTTGCTCATGGTCTCCTGGCGAACGCGGCGCGCTCCTTATAAAGCCCTAGAGTCCATGAATCGCACGGATTGACCTCCGAGTTCTTGACGAGAGCGGCGGCGGCGCTAGAGTCCGGCTCGGACACGATTCGGAGAAGATGACGCGGAGCCGTCCGATGCTCTGATCAACGGTCACGAAGCAATCCTCGCACGAAAAGATCTAGAGCGCAACTCGGAATCTAACGGAAATATATCCGACACGATCTCCACCGCTAAAACAAGATCCAGCAGTCTATGCTAACTCTTCTAGAACTTGGGCCAACAGGCCTGCAGTGCAAAGCATTGGGCGGCGCGAAAACGGGCCCCATGCGCACAGTACCTGGGCTCGGCCCATTACCGATTATACGAATTTTCGGTTTTTAACAATTAAAATAATTGCAGAAATTCCTTTAATTACTTCTAGGCAAATAAATGATCAGGAAAAATCCAAGAAAATTCTCAAAAATACTTTGAGACATCCTTGACTCAAATAAAATATTTTTGGCAAAACTTTATTTTAACTTTGCACAGATTTAAATAGTTTTGGACAAAAGGTCAATATTCTTAATTTAAAATTAATTCAAATAAATCCAGAAAAATCCAAATAAATTCCAGAAAATCATAAATGCACATTTAAGCAATAAAATAATATTTGAGAAAATTTTGGGATGTTACAAACCTTCCCCCCTTAACAGAATCTCGACCCCGAGATTCAGGGCTAACTAGAGAATAGGTTCGGGGATTCTGCCTTCAAATCTTCTTCTCGCTCCCAAGTTGCTTCACTTTCAGAATGATTGCTCCACTGAACTCTACAAAAGCGAATAGACTTGTTTCTGGTCTTGCGTTCCATAACATCCAAAATTCTGACCAGTTGCTCTTTGTGCAGCTCTATTGCATCCAACGGGGTTTGCTCCGTTGGCACTCTGAGACATTTCTTGAGCTGCGACACATGGAATACATCATGCACTCCTGCCAAAGACGAAGGCAACTTTAACTGATAAGCTACTTCTCCTCGACGGCTCATAATCTTGAACGGACCAATATATCTTGGTGTAAGCTTCCCTTTAACGTGAAATCTTTTAACGCCCTTAAGAGGGGTAACCCTGAGATACACATAATCCTCTAGTTCAAAACTCAAATCTCGGCGTCGGTTATCGGCGTAACTCTTTTGCCTTGACTGTGCTATCTTCAACCTTTCTCCGATCATTGCAACTTGATTTTCGGCTTCCTCGAGAATATCTGGCCCAAAAACCAAACGCTCTCCTGTTTCATTCCAATTTAACGGAGTACGACAAGCACGTCCAAACAACGCCTCAAATGGTGACATCTGCAAGCTAGCTTGGTAACTATTATTGTAACTGAATTCCGCATATGGCAAACATTTATCCCAGGATGTAGCATAGGCTAAAGCACAAGCTCTCAACATATCCTCTAAAATCTGATTTACTCTTTCAGTCTGACCATCTGTCTGCGGGTGATATGCTGTACTGAAATTCAGACGAGTCCCCATTGCTTGATGCAACTTATTCCAAAATCTCGAGGTGAATTGGGTTTCTCTGTCTAACACAATCTTTTTGGGCACTCCATGCAAGCATACAATCTTTGACATGTACAACTCTGCTAAACGATCTCCTGAGTATGTGGTCTTCACCGGGATAAAATGAGCGACCTTGGTCAAACGATCCACAATAACCCAAATTGAATCATAACCTCTCTGGGTCTTAGGTAAACCGGTGATAAAATCCGTTCCGATTTCCTCCCACTTCCATTCTGGAATTTTCAACGGCTGCAACAAACCGGCTGGTCTCTGATGCATGACTTTTACCCTCTGACATACGTCGCATAAAGCAACATGCTCCACTACTTCACGCTTCATATTGGGCCACCAAAATCTCTCTTTCAAGTCCTGGTACATTTTAGCACTTCCTGGATGAATTGAGTACTTCGAATCGTGAGCTTCCTCAAGAATCAGCCTTCCTCCTTTTTAGCCTTGATTTTAGAAATTTTATCGTCATCTTTCTGGCCTTTCTCTAATCTGATTCTCCAGTGTTGGCTTTACTTCCAATGCAGCTACAATTCCTTGCGGAACAACTTCCAACCTTAGCTTCTGAAATTCCTTACATAACTCTGGTTGATCTTCCATTGTCAATGTATTCGCGCTATGGCTCTTTATTTCGAGCATCCGCTACCACGTTGGCTTTTAGGGATGATAATGAATTCCACATTATAATCCTTAATTAGCTCCACCACCTTCATTTGTCTCATATTGAGATATGCTTGAGTGAATATGTATTTCGTGCTCTTATGGTCGTATATATCTCACATCTATTTCCTATGAGATAATGACGCCATATCTTTAAAGCATGCACTACGGCAGCTAACTCCAAATCATGCGTTGGGTAATTCACTTCATGCGGTCTTAACTGTCTCGACGCATAAGCAACAACTTTGCCTTCTTGTATGAACACACACCCCAGGCCTTGCTTTGAAGCATCGCAATAGATATCAAATCCATTCTGCACATCTGGTAACACTAATACGGGGGCTGTCGTTAAACTCTTCTTTAATTCCACAAAACTTTTCTCGCACTCTAGCGTCCATGCAAACTTCTTTTCTTTCTTCAACAAATGCGTAAGGGGTTTAGCAATTGTCGAGAATCCCTCTATGAACCGACGGTAATATCCCACCATTCCCAGAAAACTACGGATCTGGGTAACAGACTTTGGTTGCTCCCAATGCAACACTGCGTCCACCTTGCTTGGGTCGACTGCCACTCCTTTAGTAGTCATTACATGACCAAGGAATTCGACTTTTTCCTTCCAAAATTCACACTTGCTAAACTTAGCATACAACTGATGTTCTCGCAGCCTCTCCAAAACCATCCTCAGATGTTCTGCGTGCTCTTCTTCTGTTTTCGAGTAAACCAAGATATCGACTATGAAGACTACAACAAACTTATCCAAATATTCCATAAAAACCTTATTCATCATGTTCATGAAATATGCCGGGGCATTTGTCAATCCAAATGACATGACTGTGAACTCATAATGCCCATATCACGTAGAAAACGCAGTCTTAGGCACATCCTCCGCTCGGATCTTCAACTGATGGTATCCTGAACGAAGATCTATCTTGGAGAAAACTTCAGCTCCTCTTAACTGATCAAATAAGTCGTCGATCCTGGGCAACGGATACTTATTCTTGATCGTTACTTCATTAAGTGCACGATAATCAATGCACATCCTAAGGCTTCCATCCTTCTTACGAACAAACAAAACCGGTGCTCCCCATGGTGATGAACTAGGTCTAATGAAACCTTTCTCTTGCAATTCCTCAATCTGCTTTTTCATTTCCACTAACTCGTCGGTAGGCATCCGATATGGTCTCTTTGATATCGGTCTTTGTCACAGTGCTAACTCGATAACGAATCGATATCGCGATCCGCGGCGATCTGGTAAATCTTACGGAAACACGTCCGGGTATTCTCGACTCATCGCACATCTTCCATCTTGATGGCTTTCACATTTGTTGACCACTAAGCGCCCATCTCGAACTGCGGTTGCTTGAAATTCTACTTTCTTGCCACTAGGGCCTTCCAATGTTACGATCCTTCGGCCACAATCCAAAACGGCCTTTTGCTTAGATAGCCAATCCATTCCAAGGATGACGTCTAGGGATTGCGCATCTATCAAGATAAGATTTGCTAGAAACTCTATCCCATCCATAAACAACTTAGCTCCCAAACACCCAAGGCTAGATCTAAGCTCAGATCCTGGGGCTTGGACTAAGAGCACACACTTAAGATTCACCACTTTAAATCCATTCTTGGTTGCAAAACTTTGAGAAACAAACGAATGTGAAGCTCCAGAATCAAACAAAACTGTAGCGGGTACTGAGTTAACCAGAAACCTACCCAGTACAACGTCCGTAGCTTCCTGAGCTCCATCTGTGGTGATGTGGTTGACCCTCCCGCGCACTGTTGATTGCGGTGTTGCTCCAGCTTGACCTGACGCACGATTTCCTCCTGAGGCTGGTGCCTTGGCAGGTGTTGTTCCCAAGTTGAAACGAACTGGCGTGATGCATCCCTTCTGTGGACACCTATTAGAAAAGTGCCCTGGCTCATTGCATGTATAGCATCTTTTCACTGCAGACTGTTGAATCCCTCCTGGCGCATTGTTGCCCTGTCTTTGAGTCCGAAAGTTACGATTGGCGGGCGAGTGCGAGGGTTGATGTCTTATTCACGGCTGGCGGTTGGAATCTAGCAAATTCTTTGTGGTGACATTCTCAAACGTAGATGGTTTGGACGTCCACCCTGATTAGTCATCAAGCACTTACGGTTTCCACCCAGCTCTTTGCGCTTATCCTCTAGGATCAAAGCCTTATTGACTAACTCCTGAAAGTCTGGAAAATTGTGGTTGTCAGTCCACTGCGATCTGAATTCATCCCTTCATGAAACGAGGCGCCTAGCTTTATCTGTCGCTCGTCTTGAGGGCATAGCGAGCTAAGCGGGTAAATTTATTCGGATACTCGGCCACTTTGGTTGGCCTCCTTGTTTGAGCCACGAACTCTTCCTTCTTAAGATCCATCATTCCCTGCAGGACATGGATGCGCGAAAGCGGTAGTAAACTAATCCCAGGTGATCTCTTGCGGGGCTCCATGTGCGGCACAGTAATTCTCCCACCATTCTGCGGCGGTTCCTTCCAGTTGATGAGAAGCGTAGAGCACCTTCTCATTGCCTTCACATTGCGTGATGTGCAGCTTCTTCTCAATAGTCCTAAGCCAGTCATCGGCTTTCAAAGGGTTCACATTTCCTGAAAAAGTTAGTGGCCGAGTCCTCATAAAATCTGACAGCTTGGAGTAAGGTCGGGGTCCACCATTGTTGTTCTGAGCTGCATGGTTGTTGTTGGTTGTCGCTGCGTTGGTCATCTGCTGCATCATAGTCTGCATTAGTTGAGTCTGCGCGGCAAGAAATGCTCCCAGATTCTGCATGTCCACTGGCGGTGGTTGAGGGCTGCCTCCGTCAGTGGGGTTGTTATTCAGCGTGATCCACTTCTGAAACTTGTTGTTCCTCAGTATTCACCATCTGATGATTGCCTCTTGGGTTAGGAAAGGTAGATATAGCATAGATAAGAAACAAGAATTTCTAAAGCGGGGAAATAGGTTATACCCAACTGAAATGATTCTTTATTTAATCTTGGTATGGCTGCTTATGTAAGCCTACAAGCTTTGCAACACATACTGCACACTCAGCATTACAAAGAAGCAAACTAAACACGAAACCTTAACGTCAACTAAAGAGGTAAAAGACTAACATAAAGACGCGACTCAACACTCGAGTCTCAACACAACTCTAAGACTGATCCTCCTCGGGCTCCCACTCTCGCTCCTCGGGATCCTTCTCTGACTCCTCCTCAACTGGCTCCCGAGCTCCTTGGGTCACGCGCTCCAACTCGTCCTCGACCGCCTCTAGGGCCTCTCCCAGCTCGGTGATCAACCCGATGGCTGAAGCACGGGTCACCTCAAGCTCCTGCTCTGCAACTCTAAGTGCCTCGTACACTATCTCCAGCTCCTGAGTAGTCTCTCTCATATGCTCCTCTTGGGCAAGGGCGAACTCCGCAAGGTGAGTTGCAGTAGCACACTCGTCCTCCATGATCCTTCGGTGTTGGCACGCTTGAATGTCTGGGTGAAGTCGGAACACTGAGTCGTGAAGCTCGTCGGCGTAGTCGCGGCAGACACGGCGAAGAGCAAGTCGGGCAACCTCCTGAATTGCAACCTCGTACGAGAATCTTCTGGCGGAGATGTTGATTGGCCTGCTAGCTTCATCATTCTCCCGGGCTTAGATAATCAGCTTGCAAATAAATCCTTGTTGAACACCATTAACGGTCCAACTGCCTCCACGGTAAAGCGGACGATAGAAGCCTCCAAGCGTCTGAAGAACTCTCCACAGCTCCATGGCGTAGCCACCAGCTGACTCCTCGAAGGTTGGAACGATCGGTATCTGCTCCACAAGAACTTTGAATAACTTCTCCACCCGGAACAGCAAGTAAATCGGTAAATTCAGCAAAGTCGAGAAGTAGAGAATGAGATGAGTCAAGAGTGTTTTATTAGTCAACTTTAAATTTTTCTTTAGAAAATAGTTTTGGACACACACAGGACACCTTCATACTATCTAGGGCCAAGACCTACAGTCAGTATGCTCTGATACCACCTCTGTAAGGACCCGAATCCACTGATTCGAACCCACTGTGTTTACCGCACTAGTCCCAGGATCAACACTAGTGCACACAGCTCAACATCGGTACATATCACATCATACTCAACGAAAATAGAATAATAGTTCATTTATTGATATAGCTAAATGTATGATCTTATGAATGACTTACATTATTAAGCCACGCAGGGCAAGACTGGAAATATAAGCTAATAATTAAGCAGCGGAAAGTAGAAAACGTAGATAGCTCATCAGTTCACCACAGGCAACCGACAAGGCTTGGACCCTAATGACTCGTGTCTTCCTGGACTTCCTCTTCCAACACAGGTGTAGATTCTTCAACTGTTGATTATTGTTGTTTGGCAAGGGTGAGTACTTAAGCACTCAACAAGTTGTGCACATAATGCAATTCTATATATCTATATGCAGGGCTTATTCCAATGGATAGGCTATCATGTCTATTTTGCAATAAGCAGCATTTATGAACAAATATAATATTTAGATTGTAAAGACTTGTAAAACAAATAGCAATAATAAATAGATTCAGTATTTCTCAAGTAAACCAAGTTTCCAATCCTAAGTGAAATTCCATATTCCACATGGCATTCCGCCATTCCAACCAAATTGTCCATTTAATTAAGCTAACCCTTAACTGTAATTCCCGAGCATTGCTCAATACCGCGAGCACGGCTATCCGAATAGTTTTACACTCTGCAGAGGTTATGTACTTTACCCACGTGATACAACCAAACACCACCAAGGCGAGTGATTATAACAAAGCGTTTACAATGCGCTGGCTTAACCCGATACTACCCGCTAAGGTTTCAACACTGATGGGACTTGTTACCACATCCAGGGCCCCCCTCTTGCGCCATGTGAATTACTCCATAACTCGGGAACTCACACCGACCACGATAGAACCAAAATTAAGACATTGCAAATTACTCAGCTAGGCTGGCCCATACCAGACATGTGGTTGCATGATTAACTCAGGTCAAAGGCTTGCAAGGTTAAGTCCTTAGAGTGATCAAGGCAAGACATCCACATACCCTCTGCCCATTGGGCCCACCTTGGCATCCTCGCCCCTTGTCACTTGCCCCAATCTAAATGATTATCACCCAGTTGATTACCAAGCACCACGTGCTATCAACAATTCAACATCGTTGCGTAACATGACTCGCCACAACAACTCAATCTCATCGTGTGATCCCACATGACACACAATTTCATAACATTGTTCCGTATTCCATTAATCAAGATTAATTATCAATGATTCTGACACATGTGATGACGTGGCATGGCTAAGCAACTAATACGATCTAACAATACCATGTTGATTATATTTACTTACCAACTATATTGAACCAATCTAGGGTGACAATGGATCATGGCATACAATGACAAGGTAGGGTATAAATCAATCTGATATATTAGATAAACCCAATCTAATTTGAACCAATTGTATACTTGAAATATATGCAATAGGGTAAAACAAATATAGCAATTTTATAAACATGGGTTCAACAAGATCAAAGCACAACTTGCCTTGGAATAGGTCCTCATCTGGTTCTGGAACTTGCTCTTGAGTTGCTGGGTCTTCCTCCGAAGCGTCGCACAATTCAACGTCTACGTGTACCGAAGGAGAAAAGTAAATAAATATCAAAACAGAGAGAAAATGAACTCAAAAAATCAAATAAAATTAACCATTAAATATATCTCAATTTTACAAATTTTTAGAAATTTGAATCACTCAAATCCGAGTTACGATGCAAAAGATATAGCCTTTTGAAGTTTGAAATAAATACTGAAATTGCAAAATCAGAAAATCAGAATTTACAGATTTATTTTTAAATTGAAAACAGATTTATGACGTAAGCATGACGTCAGCCCTGGTTCGAAGCTCTCCGGTGCTGACACGTGTCCCCTCGGTCCATAGACAGCGTCCACGATTTCCTTGGGTTCACGATGCACCCGGTTCACGCGCGCTTGGGCCACTGACGTGCGGGTCCCGCACCAAGCCGACTGGACGCCACTGCGCCGCTTACCCGGCACCCACGCCAGCGCCACGTCACCGCCCGATCCGAGCTGGCTGCCACGCGGGCGACACACGGCAATGAACTAGCAAACCACGTCGACGTCGACGGCGTGGACACCTAGGGTCATCGGCGGCGAGGTCGGGAAGTACCTTCGGACACGCCTCAACTTTGCGAAACTGTTGACGCGGTCAGACGTTTCTCTGGATCACCGGAACGACGGCGGCGAGGACTTCTTCAACAACGGCGATGACTTCCACAGGGTTCTTCTACTCCGGCGTTCTTCGGGCGGGACCAAGGTGCGCACGGACTTCTTCTCGGTGAGGCGGATCTAAAGGACCTGGTTGCGTGCCTCGAGCTCCACGGACGACGACGGAATCGAAGAAAAATGGTGGCAGTTTTAGGTCTACGCGCTTAGGGCTTTTGCTCATGGTCTCCTGGCGAACGCGGCGCGCTCCTTATAAAGCCCTAGAGTCCATGAACCGCGGATTGACCTCGAGTTCTTGGCGAGCGGTGGCGGCGCTAAGTCCGGCTCGGACACGATTCGAGAAGATGGCGCGAGCCGTCCGATGCTCGAATCAGCGGTTACGAAGCAATCCTCGCACGAAAAGATCTGGACCGCAACTCGGAATCTAGCAGGCGCGCGCTCCTTATAAATCCTAGAGTCCATGAACCGCACGGATTGAGCTCAGTTCTTGGCGAGAGCGGCGGCGCGCTTAGAGTCCAGCTCGGACACGATTCAAGAAGATGACGCGAGCCGTCCGATGCTCGATCAACGGTCACGAAGCAATCCTCGCCGCGAAAAGATCGGACCGCAACTAGGAATCTAACGAAATATATCGACACGATCTCCACCGCTAAAACAAGATCCAACGGTCTATGCTTACTCTTCTAGAACTTGGGCCAACAGCTGCGGTCATAAGCATTGGGCTCTGTGAAACGGGCCCCATGCGCCGATGCACTGGCTCGGCCCAATACCGATTATACGAATTTCCGGTTTTCTAACAATTAAAATAATTGCAAAAATTCCTTTAATTACTTTTAGGCAAATAAATGATCAGGAAAAATCCAAGAAAATTCTCAAAAATACTTTGAGACATCCTTGACTCAAATAAAATATTTTTGGCAAAACTTTATTTTAACTTTGCACAGATTTAAATAGTTTTGGACAAAAGGTCAATATTCTTAATTTAAAATTAATTCAAATAAATCCAGAAAAATCCAAATAAATTCCAGAAAATCATAAATGCACATTTAAGCAATAAAATAATATTTGAGCAAATTTTGGGATGTTACATAGTAGCACCTCATTATAAGATCACAGGTTCTTAGCCTGAAGCAAATACCAATCCAAGATGTTCCAGAACAAGATCCTGATCAGATGATGCTTGAAGTATCTTAGAGGCTTCAATAGTAGCAATTTCCTCACGGGACTTTTTATCAACCAATGTTTCAAAAGAGTTAGTTTCAGATAAATCAGCATGATCCTTCCACAAATCCGTGCTGTAATTCCTAGCTAAGATGCACCAGATAGCAAGAGCTTTGGAGCACATTCTTTTACTGCCATATAAGAATGCAAGTGTCTGCAAATGTCTAGAGTCATCCAGAAGTGATTCTAGTTCCTCCTGCACCACCCATAAAAAAATTATGGTATGGAGCTTACATATTTTGCACTCATATGTGATGAAGGCATAAGAAAAACAACAAACTATATCCTACGCAAGTCAAAAAACAAAAAGAATCCAAATTGTGCATGCACAAAGGAAATCACATCTTTTGCGATTTCACCATCACACTCAAAACTCATCTAACAAGGAAATAGCTTCCCTATAATTCTTTCTTCATAACGACGCCTTGATATGCTCTACAGCATATACTTTACGGTAACAAAAACCTGTACAAGCCAATTAATTCCTCTGTTAGCATAAGGTGACTACAATCTGCATAAATCAGAGACAGACTCCACTTGCGGAACACGCGATTGAGGAGAGCCTCCTCACCGACGCCAGCAGCACTCTGCCGTCATCTTCCTCTTGTTCCTCCGCCCCTTGTTCCGCTCCAGCGTGGCGTGCATCCCCGCTCCCATGCGACGATGGAGAGGAAGATGAATCGAGAGTCAAGGAAAGCGATAGAAAGGAGGAAGATACGAGGAGCAACGTGGATGGAGCACGCATTTGAGAGGATCCTTCACACCAACACGAGCAGCACCCCGGCATGCCGCGCATCCCCGCCCCCATGTGACGACGGGGAGGAAGAGGAGGTTTCGGCCTACAGTGTCCGCGTGGAGGGCACCGCGAAATTGCGGCTGAGGCGGAGCGGAGGGGTGGGAGACCGGTGGGGGGAACTAGTTGCGGAGGTCGAGGACGCCGCGGGGAGGAGGCGCCGGGAAGAGCTAAGGGTTGGAGATGGTTCGGGCGGGGAAGCAGTGAAGTGTGAGCAAGATAGACACCGATCGACGAGCAGCACATTAAATTTGTCTGAGCGAGGCAATGCAGTCGGTTCAAGAACAAAATCGACTGAGATACGAATGGCAATGCTATCGGTTCAACACTAGAACCAACACAAATAAAGATCAATGCAGTCGGTTTATATTAAAAACCGATACCGATGAAAATAGTATCACTATCGGTTTATATTAAAAACCGACACAGATGAAAACCCCATTACTATCGGTTTATATTAGAAACCGACACCGATGAAAACCATATTACTATCGATTTATATTGAAAACCGACACAGATGGAAACCACATTACTATCGATTTATATTAAAAACCGACAAAGATGAACGTAGTATCACTATCGGTTTGTATTAAGAACCGACACAGATGAACGTATTATCACTATCGATTTATATTAAAAACCGACATAGATTAAAACATTATCACTATCGATTTCTTTTAAAAACTGACTCTAATATGATTCATCACTATCGGTTTTTCATGTAAACCGATACAAATATATTAGAGGCACCAAAATTAACTATGAACTGAGAAGAGGAGTAAGAACTCCCAGTGATAAATTGAGTACTGGACTGTGAAGAACTTGTGGTCTATTAGTTATCATTTAACATGGTGTCTTGCTTGTTGTTGGGAAAAGACAGTAGTTTTCTTGTTGTAATTACTGACTTGGCACATGCACAATTTCTAGCCTGGCAAAAGCATACAAGAGTAGAAAAGTCAAAAATTTCTCAAGCTAGGGCTTCAAATTTATCCTCTTAACATCCAATCTTGAGGATTTCAAATTTTCTCACCCTAGTATTGCTTCCAACCAGAATATGTGTTGTTTTTTCGGGTGATGATGATTTTCTTAGCATCTGAAATAACAACAGAGGAGAGTTCAGCCCGATATGGACATGCACATCACTATCGGTTCTTATAAGGAAGCGATAGTGATGTACATTAACATCACTATCAGTTCTTACATAAGAACCGATTGTGATGTGGACATGCACATCACTATCGCTTTTTAGGTAAGAACCGATAGTGATATGCATAACACATCTCAATCGGTTCTAATGTTAGAACCGATTGTGATGTGCCCAGTGCTACATCACAATCGCTTCTAACCTGAGAATCGATAGTGATTATTATTAACATCCCTCCTAAGTCATCTATCACAATCGTTTTTTCCTGAAAACTTAAGAACCGACTCAGATGAAGCGATAATGATGTATCATTCTGTAGTAGTGTCAATTTCTGGATGACGAGGATAGGAATGGGATGCGTGCCTAGGCAGCCTAACTTGTCGGGAATATAATTACATATATGCACGTTGATGTGCTTTGATTTCCACGCAAAAACAACGATTAACATAGTTTTAGACATTTAGTGATGGATTCAAATACGTGTCGCTGCTGGCGCTTTCCATCTCCCTTTTGAAGAAGACTATTATGCATCGCAAATCAAAGCTTTTTTTCGCCCCAGTTTTACGATTTGTTACTATCTGATGAGCATCTGGGTATCTACGCTATATCACTTTCAGAGAGAAGAAGGTACGTGCTGCGCATGGGCCGTGCCGGGTCGGTGCGCTACCGTTCCTCAGGCTATGCCGAGCCCATAAACCTAGCACGGTGGGCGGTCCGATCCGGCACGATCGTTTGGGCCGAGTCCGTGTCAGCTTGGCACGGAGCCAGCATGCCAGCACGGCAGCGGCACGCCGGCACGAAGGCACGGCCTCTCGGCCCTCGCCTCCCCACCGCCGCCTCGCCTAGCATCCAGCCGCCACCCCACCCCGCCCGTCGCCTTAGCTCCTGCAACCATCGCGTTGGCTCCCGCGCCCATAGCTTCGCCTCCCATGCCCGTCGCCTCGAATCTCCATGAAACAACAAGGCATTAAACCAAATGCATCAGCTCACTTTATTTGCAACACAAGCAAATACTTAGCTCCATGCAACATCCAAATCAAATGCACGAGCTCTCTCCTTTTGCAACACATGCAAAACTTAGGTCCATGCAAAATCCAAATCAAATCAAGATTCAATAAGAAACAAGCACGAACTCTCTTCTTTGCAACATATGCAAATATGAGCATCATGCAAAAACCAACTAAGAGAGTGAGTTAGAGCGAACCGGATTGAGGTCATCAACACATCATGAAGCTCAAGCTAAATGACTCAAACCCTCTTAATAGTATGGCAAACCTAATTAGAAACCCGGTCTCTCAACCAACCACCGAGGTCGGTAAAAGACTAGAAACACATCCTTAGCCTATCTAGTTCTACCTTTGCCTCTAGCGATCTATTTGGAGCTTTTATAATATCCAATCATCTTCTCTCTAGGATCGAGTCCCGTCTTGTTCATCAACACATGATGAACCTCCTCTTCTCTTTTCTTCGGGATCTCCTCTTAACGCTCATCAACACATGATAATGTCCATGTCCCGTTTTTTTATCATTGTTGGACTAAACCTATATCCACAACTCATTAAAAGTGTTAGTCCAATAAACCCAGTTGTCCCAATCATCAAAGCACACCATTAACACATAATGGTTGCCCCCAAGATCCTTAGATCTTCTTCTTTGATGATTGAGCACAACTCAAAACAATCAATTTAAAGATTAATTGTGACTTGAGTACATTTATGCAATGAATGCTTCATTATACTCAAGAATTTTTCATTTGTCCTTAATCAACAAAGAACACCATCAACACATGATTGGCTCTTTGATTTATTGAATGACAACCAAATCTCAATTTAAATTTTATTTAAATTGATATAAGTATATATAACTACACAAGATTCATATACTCAATTTGATGAAAAGTAATGATCCAATATATTGGAGTGATGGAAAGGGTCAATACTCTTAAGACCATCAATTATAGAATAAACTGCATTACATATGTGGATATAAATAATAGAACTTGGAATCGATATGTACATAAGCAATCTTAGATAGCATTTGAGTTTATCCTATATTTGCATGAGTATAGTACAATTACACAAGTTATATATACTCAAAGGGTTGTTTCAAAGTCTTGATCTTTTACATTATTTGGCAAGACAAATTATATCTATACTATTGAAACTTCAAGGTAAAGGACGAACTCCCCCTAGATGTGTGCATCCATTTATATATGGATTTGGAACCGTAACACACATATTTAGGTTAAAGCACTGGAAGAGTTCATCCTTTAACTTTAATCCAAAGTATGCGATGGGATAATAAAATGAATATGAGTGCATATCTTAGATTTTCTATTTTTTATCCAAATTTGAGACTAATAAGAATAAATCTCAATAATCATGTTAGTCTTATAATGATTAGATTTGTCATTAAACAATGATTAAGCATTAATCTAAAACCAATCACCAAAACTAATGGAGCTTGAACTTACAGATAAGCGTGTCCAAACCATTCGGTTACATGTGTATGCCTGTGTGTTCACTAAACTAGTCACTTACGTAGCTAACCACTAGTAAATGCATTCCCTAGTTTGTATATGAATCTTTCTTTCTTTGATTTGGCCATAACTTTCAAATGAGATTGATTTTGGCCTTCAAATTTTACAGGGTTGTAGAATTTCACCTCCCCTACATTTGGTAATTTTTTGAATTTTTTTAAAACTTGTACATGTGGTTTTCATGTCTTTTATAAAACACTAGATATGTTGACTGTTACTATGCAGAAAATAACATATTATTAGCTATTACTTAAGATATTACTATATCCTAAGTAAACCACCCTTATCGTATAAAATTCATGAAAACTACATGTACAAGTTTTCAAAAATTCTCAAACAATTACCATATGTAGGTGAGGTGAGTTTCTACAACCCTGTAAAATTTGAAGATCAAACTCAATTGCATTTGAAAGATATGAAATTGACAAAGCGCTAAACAGTGAAAATCACTATTTAACCAAATTTATCTTTTTTCTTGTCTTTGAGCTGAGATTGATTTTGGTCCTCAAATTTTACAGAGTTGTAGAATCTCAACTCCCCTAGTTAAAAAGAAGATGACATCCCCAGATTCCTAGTTACCGAAAGGTTGTGATGCACCGACGAAAGGAAACCGAATCATGGTCCAAGAGGATTAAATAAAAACCCACGAACCGATATACCATCACAACGGTCAATCCACAGGATGGGGCCCCGACCGAACCGTGGAAGGCAGCGACAGCATTTCGGACATTGTTTAGGATAGTTGGACGGGAATGGGTCCTCATCACCCGTCTAGCCTGGAAGTCGCTGACCAACAAGGAGCGCAACAACCTAGTTTCAGAAATTTTTGCATCGTTCGAGATCCCCGAAGACCTATGCACCTAGTGCAATGTTATGCTCTGCTAGTGGTGGGAAAGGCGTTGTAAGATCAAGGATAATCGACTAGAGGGGGGTGAATAGGAGGTTTCTAAATTTTTCGATTCTAAACACAAATAATTAAAACACTAAACTAGAATTGCGTTCTCTTTAAACTTTGCAACTAAGATCTCTAGTGGATATCAAGTACTCTAGCAATTTAAGTATGAATCAAGTAGAAAGCTAAGCACAAATAATATACTTGGAAAGCTAGAAGATTGAATCAAACACTAGATGAGAAAAAGCAAATCACAAAAGATAGCAAGAGACAAGATTTTTGACCCGTGGTCTCGGAGACTTGCCGGTCTCCCTACTCCATGTTGAGGTGACTTGAACAACTTCAAGCTGGCTCAACCCGCTTAAGCCTTCCTCGATCACTAGGATAGTTCTTCCCCGCTCCGGGTAGGCGAACTCCGACCTTCACAACTTGCCAGAGCTTCTCACAATCTCTGTTGAGAAGCTCACCACGCACGATCGCCTCCAAGCCATCTAGGAGACAGCAACCTCCAAGAGTAATAAGCCATGACGCTTGCTCGAAGTCGGATTGAGTGTCTAAAGGCTCAAACACTAAATGCAACACTCAGATGTTCTTCTCACACTCTCAAATTGAGAATTGAATGCACTAAGGAGAGGAGAAGACTTGCTAGAGCTCAAATATCATCAATAAGAACCAAGAGAGCCTCTAGAGATCAGGTGGGGGTGTATTTATAGCCCCCACCAACTTTTCTAGCCGTTGGAGCTCGAATTGAGCTGAAGTCAGAATTCCCGGTGCTACCGCCCATGTAGGACCGGTAGCACCGGGCTCCAGCCCAACGGTTAGAACAGTGCATTAAATGCACTGCCAAAGCCCGTTGTGCAAAGGGTCCAGTGCTACCGCCCAACTAGGACCGGTAGCACCGAGCCCTTTTTATTTTTGTTCTGCCAAAGAGAGCTTCTCTAGAATTATAGCACCGGGCTGAGGGGCCGGTGCTACTGCACGCTCGGTAGCACCGCGCTACCATGGGCGGTAGCACTGGACTGCCCAATTGCCTAAGGAAACATGCTCTCTGGAATTTTTGCACCGCACCGAAGGGCCGGGGCTACCGCTCGCCCGGTAGCACAGGGCTACCATGGGCGGTAGCACCGCCCTGCCTAGTCCCCAAAAACACCTTTCTCGCGTGGGTTTTTACACACCGCTCTCTCGGTAGCTTCGGGATAACATGGCCGGTAGCATCGGGCTTCCATGAAGCACGAAGGAGGCTCTCTAGAATTTTCACACAGCCCATATGGTCAGTGCTACCGCTTTCCCGGTAGCACCGCGCTACCATGGGCGGTAGCACCGGACTTCCAGAAACTTTATTTTTATCTTCATAGATATTTCAATGAGACTTTAATCTTGACACAATGCATGATCTTGAGTAACTAATTTGAGCCGTTAGAACTTAAATGACATTAAGTGAACGTCAAGACCCCTCTTAATAGTACGGCCATAATTCTAGCAATCCAATCTTTTCTCTAAACTCTGAGATGGATAAAAGCTATGAAAAAGTCCTTAAATGATTATACCTTGGCCATTTGTCTCGACGTGTTGATCTTCTCTTCATCAACTTCATGCTTTCACAATCATCAAAACATGGACCAACCTAGTCTGAAAAGCTCATATTGAAAATGTTAGTCCTTTAACTATAATTGTCATTAATTACCAAAACCACATAAAATTGCGGTCCTAGATGGTTTCAATCTTGTAACATCCCAAAATCTCAGTTTTGGAATGTTTGGATTTGAAAAGGAACCATTTGCATTTTTCTCAAATTAATCCAAGCTTAATTTGAATTTTCCAATAATTAAAAGATTTAATTTGACGAATCCATTCGTCAAACAAAAGATTTTCAATCGTAGTTGGGTTTATTGTGCTTCAAGGAATTTTTATGTATTTTTGGAGATGTTTCTAAATTTATTTTCTATTTTATGAATTTATTTGCTTTTATTTGAAATTCTGGAAATTTATTAAATCGGAAAATGTTTTTATTTGAAAATTCGCCTCGGGCCGAATCTTCCGTTGGCCCATCCTTATTTCCCTCACAGACTGCTCAAACGGCCCGCTTCGTGTGTCCACCCGACCCATCCAGCCCACGCGCCATCGTCGTCAGATCTATGACATGTGGACAACTGGGATGCAGCCACGTCGCCCGCGTGCCGCTACCGATCGGGAAACCCTAACTGTCTCAGAGTTCAACTGCCACACGCACAACCCATTTTGACCTAGCCCTTGCCGTCTGAGGTGCCGTCGTCTTCGCTCGCGAGCTCGCCGAAGTTTGAACCCGCACTACCGCTGTTTTCCGTTTGAGTTCGCAGTTCCGCCGTGCCGTGGTCGATGTTGAGGACATCAGCGTGTTCGCGAGAGCAAGGGCTACTAGATCTGCATCAAGCTGTCTCAGATTCATCCCACAATCACCGCATCCTCTATCGTCTTCCTCGCGTCCGATGGGTTCGCGTCGCTGACTTCGCCGTCGCATCGTTCATCAGTCATGGCCGTTGATCTCCAGATTGACGATCAAGATAGTGCCGCATATGCGCGATAAGTAGTAAATCAGGATCGCCCCATCGCTGTGGCCAATCGGGGGCAGCCGCGTGGCCAATCGGCGGCACAGTGACCGAGGTGATGTGGGTCGGGTCCACGGTGGACTAGATCCAAACAATGGACCGGGTCCATGGACCGAGGTGACGTGGCGGCATGTGATTGGCGCGGTTGGCAGTGACATCAGCATGATGCAGTAAATAAGAATTTTCAGTATAAAAATAATTCGGCTAATTGTTGATTTTCCAATTTTCATGTTTTTATGATTTTTGAATCTTCCACGAGCCCGTTCTCTTTCATATGAGCTCCGATTGAGGTGATTCAAATTTATAAAAATTTATAAAATTGAGATCTATTTAATGGTGAATTTTATTTGATTTTTAGATATTGTGTTCTCTCTATTTTGGTGATTATTTGTTGTTCTCTCGCGTTTCGCGTAGACGTTGAATTGTGCGACGCATCCGAGGAAGATCATCGACCCAAGAGCAAGTTCCAGAGCAAGAACAGAACATATTCCAAGGTAAGTTGTGCCTTGATCATGTTGAACCCATGTTTATAAAATTGCTATATTGCTTTACCCTATTGCATATTATTTCAAGTATACAATTGTTTCAATTTAAATTGGGACTTAGCTATTACGCCAAATTGATCTATACCCTACCTTGCCATTTGTATGCCATGATCTATTGTCACCCTAGATTGGTTCACTATAGTTGGTTGGTATTGAAATCAACATGGGAAGGTTAGAACGCTATAGTTGCTTAGCCATGCCATGTCATCGCATGTACTTGAATCATCTATAATTAATGTTGACTAATGAAATATCAAAAAATGTTATGAACTTGTGTGTCATGTGAGATCACACAATGAGATTGAGTTGTAGTGGCAAGTCATGTCACGCAACAATATTGAATTGTTGATGGCACCTGGTGCTTGGTAATCAACTGGGGTGGTAATCATTTAGATTGGGGCAAGTGGCAAGGGGCGAGTATGCCAAGGTGGGACCGATGGGTAGAGGGTATGTGGAAGTCTTGCTTTGATCATCCTAAGGACTTAACCTTGCAAGCCTTTAACTTAAGTCAATCATGCAACCATATGTCTGGTATGGGACAGTCTAGCTGATTAATTTGCGATGTCTTAGCTTGGTACTATCAATGGCGGTGTGACTTCCCGAGTTATGGAGCAATTCACATGGCGCAAGTGGGGGGGGGCTGGTTGTGGTTTTCAGACCCACTAGTGTTGAAACCTTAACGGGTAGTACTGGGTTAAGCCAGAGTATTGTAAAGGCTTTGTCTTGATCTCTCCGCCGACACACCAAAGGAAGTGTGTTAATTGCATGGCAACAAGAGACGATCATTTCGTGTGGATAAATTGCATAATCTCTGCTGAGTGTAAATCTATTCGGATAGCCGTGCTCGCGGTACTGAGCCATGCTCGGGAATTACAGTTAAGGGTTAGTTTAATTAAATGAAAAACTTGGTTGGGATGGCGGATTACCATATGTAAGGTTGGAACTTGACTTAGGGTGGGAAAACTTGGTTTACATGTGAAATGTTGAATCTATCTACTACTGTTATTTGTTTTACTATCCTTACAATCTATTTATTGCACTTGTTCATAAATGCTGCTTACTACAAAAGAGCCATATTAGCCATTCCTTTGGAATAAACCTTCATATAGTTACATAGAATTGCATTCTATGCACAACTTGTTGAGTGCTTTAAGTACTCACCATTGCCAACAACATCACCAGTGGAGGAGTCCGCATCCATGCTAGAGGAGTACCAGGAGGAGACGAATGTTTAGGGTGCTAGCCTTGTTAGTTGCATGTGGTATACTAAGGGGTTGTCTACGTTTTCATCCCGCTGCAGTTTAATATGTTATTCAGCCATACGAGGCATAGTCATGTAAGTTGACCATAAGATCATTCAACTAGTATTATTTAATATATGATGTCTTTCATAATGTTTCCGCTGTGTATGATTGTGATATTTACCGATGTTGAGCCTGTGTGCACTAGCGTGATCCTGGACTAGTTCAGTATACACAGAGGGTCCAAATTTGCATATTCGGGTCTAGACAGAAGTGGTATCAGAGCCATACTGACTGTAGGTCTTGGCCCTAGATAGTATGGTCATCTCTTTAGGACTTTCAAAATTATTTTCTAAAGTAAAAGACTTAACCTGAAAGAATAATGAGTTCTTGACTTATCCCATTCTTCTCTTCTTTTCCCTTGCTGAAATTTCTTTCTCTTACCCTTGCTGGAACAAGTTAAAATCTTACCTAAGTTATCTTGGTAGTTGATGACATGCCATACCTTAGGATAAAGCATCGGGTGCTTGTTGTCAACCCTGAAGACCAGGAAGGAAGGAATCATCAAGGTCGAGGAGTAGATTGATGAAGTGTTCTAGAAGCTAGAAGACCTATGCTTCGAGTAGCCAGTTGAGACTCATGTGTGGGAGTCGCGTCTTCTAAGATAGGAGCGTCACCATGTAGGCGGTAGTTTTGTGTGCTTATGTTTAACTGGTTCTTTCTTGATTGCTGAGTGTGCAGTATGTGTTGCAGAGCTCTTAGGCTTATGTAAGAAACCATACCAAGTTATTAATATTGGTTGCTTAAGTTGATTGGGTTAAACCTATCTCCCCTGCTTTAGGATCCCTGCTTCTTACCTATGCTATTTCCCTCTTCCCTAACCCTGTAAAGCAATCAAGCAGATTGTTCAAATTAGTGGTAACAACATAATAAGTGGAAGTGAAAGTCAATCTATTGATAATATCAATGATGGATTAGTTCTACAACCGTCAGTACAGATGGATATGGAGAGTTTCAGAGAGTTCTTGACTGCTCAGACTCGGTTGATGCATGCAATGATGAAGCAAATGCAGAATATGAACAATCAAGCCAACGTCAACATAGTGTCCCAAGTTGTCATCAATGATTCATTTTCCTACTCAAGGTTATAAGAATTCATAAGGATCTGGTTCAAGTCTAGGCAGACCAGTT
The DNA here is from genome assembly GCA_036346275.1 of Otatea glauca. Taxonomy (NCBI): domain Eukaryota; kingdom Viridiplantae; phylum Streptophyta; class Magnoliopsida; order Poales; family Poaceae; genus Otatea; species Otatea glauca. The sequence continues at coordinate 24,453,993 of CM070716.1, forward strand.
CTCCGTGCTTATCCGCGACGAAGTCCATGCCCCCGAAGTGGAAAGCTTGGCTGGAGACGAAAGTGACGGTGATCCCGCCGATTGTTGCCATCGAGTCTGTTGGAAAAGATGTTAGCGCCTCCCCTACCTGGCGCGCCAACTGTCGACTTTTTTAGTCGGCAATGAAATTATGGGGCAGGCGCTAGATCTCAAACTCGATGGTCACACAAGACAAGGGATTATACAGGTTCAGGCTCTCGCGGAGGAGATAATACCCTAGTTATGTGCGCTGGGATTATATTGCTGTGTATATGGATCTAAGATTGCTCAAAGCGTGATGTGCTCTGGTGATATGAGGTGTGCTATGCTCTATGGCTTGATCCCTATGTTGATGCGCGCCCTCTCCCTTACATACTGGGGGTGGTGCGGCTTACAGAATCTTGATCGGTTAGGAGATCCCGATCGGTTTACAAGATTCTAGTCGGTTACAGGATAGAGCTTACATATTTACCTTCCTTATAAATGACTCGGATTACAACAATATCTTTTACATCTAAATATATGCTCAACTATCTATGGGATGTACCCCCTGGCGCACGGCAACAGGGCCTGGTGCGGGGGATATCATCCTGGGCCTTCCTCTTGGGCTTATCCCCCGGACGTCTCTCGGCCAATCGTGAGGGTATCTGGATCCTTATATTGAACAGTAGCCCTCGAGTGATTCATGATCCAGTTGCTATGCTTCTGGCTAAGTCCCAACTTACATTATTGTTTTGAGCTTGCTATATAATCCGCCGGCTGGTTTCTTAATGGACTTGAAGGCTTCGTCTTGCAGCGAGTGGATTATGAAGGACTCGAATATAACCCTTGATCTTTGCTTCAACTGAGTATATCCTTCTGTCAAACGAATTTTATCGTGAGCGGCCTTGAGGACGTGACCCGTATTTAGGATGCGAATTGAATTCTTCTTCCCGCCCAAAGCGAAATTCTTAATATCTTTTTTCTTCGTGATTAACCACCGGACAGTCTTCAAGGTCGTCCTGATTTTCCGTGTCAACTCGTTTACTGAAAAACTCTTTGGCTTCTGAAATTACAATAACGACGAATCCCTTCGGCTCCTGGTGCATTTAATCTGTCCTGACCACATCGGCTATAAAAGGCGAACCAGTGTTGCAGAATTCATCTTTTCTCGCTTAGCTCTCTATCTTTCTGTTTCACATTTCCATTTTCTTCATGCCGCGGAGAAGGAGAAGGAATATCAGGCGCGTCCAGGATCCCCAGCTCGCCGAAGAATTGGCGCTTTTTGCGGCCGCCGTGGCTGAAATGATGGAGGATGCCGCCGTCGCTGCTGACGTGTCGTCGTCGACACTTTCCTCGAGATTTTTCCTGTCCTTTACAGGGCCAGGGAAGCCCTCGTGGAAGCGTATCATGGTTTACGTGGCTTTTGGCCGAGTGATACCCATATCCGATTGGCGTCTTGCATGGCTCGAGAACGGGTGATACTCATACCCGACTGACATCGGATACAACTCAGGCTCTCTTGGAGCGTATCGGGATTTATACGGCTCTTGGCCGAGTGGTTCCCATATTCGATCGATGGCGATCGATTTAGGCTCTCCTAGGCGTGCAGTTTTCTTGGCTCATGGCCGTGCGATACCCATATCCGACTAGTGCTGGATATGGCTTTAGCCCTCTTGGAGCGTATCAGGGTTTACGTGGCTTTTGGCCGAGTGGTACCCATATCCGATTGGCGTAGGATATAGATTAGGCTCAACTCGGAGCATACCTAATTTTTCTTGGCTCATGGTCGAGTGATACCTGTATCCGACTGGTGTGGGATATAGCTCTGGTCCAACTTGGGACATATCAAGGTTTTATTCGAATGGTATCCGTACTCATTTATTACGACGCACAGCTTTTCGACCCTCTTGGGGCATGCCATTGGACTTACGCCCGTTTGGGCTCAACCCGTGATATATGATTCCGACATGCGGTAACCACCTTGCGACCCATCATGGGGCATATCGCGAGAAGATATATTTTTTATCCAGGTTGAAGGACACCCACGTCCCGCTTAGCACGGTAAGTGGGGAAAACATCCCATCGTGGGGAGGCGTGTCCCAAACATGACTTGGTCAAGCGCGCCCGACCTCCGTGAGTCGAGCGTCGGGCACACGCAAATCATTTATGGCGAATTCAGAAGGGCAAGACGTTTCGCAATCTTTTTTCCCGCCGGTTCAGCTAAAACCTAATTTTTCCCTTCCTTTAAAGGTTAAACCAGGCACCGCCCGATGGTTCATCCCTTTAGCGCGCATTCCTGCTCTCTTCTGCTTCCCTGTTTCTTCGACTTCTCCGTCGTTAGGGTTCTTCGCATTTTTTGCGCCGCCGTAGATCTTTCTTTCGAAGATGTCTTCTCATTCTTCCTCGCTGCCCTTGCCCCAGGATTGGACAACTTCGACCACCACGGAGGAGAAACTGCAGTCTATGGTGGATGATGGGATCCTCCCTGACTTGGCCTTGGTCTCTGGCCGGCCAGCTGCCAGTGAGTCCGTCCACACTCCTCGCCCTGAAGAGGTAGTGGTCTTTGAATCTTTCTTCCAGTGTGGGCTGGGCCTTCCCACCTGCGCTTTCCTTTGCGGTCTCCTCTTCTTCTATGAGATTGAATTGGTGAACTTGAATCTCAATTCAATCCTGCAGATTTCCCTTTTCGTTCATCTCTGTGAAGCCTTCCTAGGCATTAGCCCCCATTTTGATCTCTTTCGCCATTTTTACCTTTGAAACCTTATCAATCCAAGAGCGACCCCAAGGTCGGTGGGGGAGCCGAATTCCAGCTGCGTGAGGGGCTGAAGAAAAATTACTTCGCAATTCCTTTCAAAACCTCCAACAAGGGCTGGCATCATGAGTAGTTCTATTGCGCCAACCCCAATCCTGCCCTTCCTTTCTTTGGCGGGAGCCATCCTAAGGCATCTCTTTCTGGGATGTCCACCCCCAACTCTGCCGACATGGATCAGGTGCATGACCTTCTGGCACTGATTGAAAAGCTGAAGGAAGGTGGTCTCACGGGGGTAGGTCTGGCTCTGCACTTTGTTGCTCGCCGGATACAGCCCCTGAAAGAGCGAGTTCATCTGGGATTCGCGTACGAAGGGAAAGATGACCCGACCTAGGAACGGCCCGATGAACTGTCTAGTGAACAAATATTCGCTCGAGTCGGCGAATTCTTCATCCCGAGCATCGACGTATCCTCCGTAAGATGCCCGAAGTCTTTCACCGCTTCACCCCCCCCTCCTGAGGTGAGCTAATTTGAGAGATTTTTGTCTTTGTCTCTGAGTGTCTTTTAACCTTTAGTCTTCCTTCACAGGATCGCGTTGCCTTCTTCAGTGATGTGCCTCCTCCGGAGATGCCCATTCACGTGGGTGGTCCTACGAAGCGGCGAGCGAGCTCTCCTGCGGGAGATCCTACTGCCAAAAAGGGAAAAAAAAGCGGCGACGAAAGACCCTGTGAAGCCCCGGCACCCGGCTGGCGGTCCCAAGATCTAGGACCCTTCGGTGCGAGCCCCAGCTCCTTCGGCTTCCCTCCCCCACAAGCCTGCGGCTCAGCCGAGTCCTCGCCAAAGAACTCAAGCGTTCGAGAGGAGCCCCCAGTGCTGAGTGGTCCCTCTAGGAGCGGCCCGGCTGCTCGGAAAAAGCCTCCGATGAAAATGAGGAAGTCCGACAGGTCGGTTACCCCGTCAACTTTTATTTGACTCGTTCCGATAGCCACTGATAGTTCTTCTCGTAGGGATCCTTCGCTTGATATTCCTGTCGGGTCGCCGTCTGGGGCCCCCGTGGAGGTCGAACCTCTGGAGGTTTGCGCCTCGGGCGTGGAGGCCGCGTTCGGGGACACCGAAGTGCCCCCCACATCCGGGGACACCGAAGTGCCCTCGGACCCCTAGCGCCATCTCCGACTCCTCCAGCCTCGAAATCGAGCCCTGCTGCTCCGGAGCCGATTTCTCGACCGTCCCCCGAGATCGAGGAGATCCTCTGAGTTCCGCCGACCCCCGCTCGCCCCCGGCTCATAACACAAGCTGCGTGGGTTGATGAGGAGGAAGGCGTGAAGCTCTTGAATGATCCGGAGGAGGAGGAGAAGGAGATGAATAGCTTTTACGATCACGCTGCTGCTTGCGCGAGCGCGACCCGGGTAAGCACTCCTCTGCACTTGCTGTCTTCCTACTTCCGCCATTCACCATGTAGTTACTTTTTACTGTGACGATTACAGAAAATGGGGGAGCGCTTTGAAAAGAAAGCTGAATACTTCCGAAAGATGCTCCACGAATCCGAGCGCGCCGATATCCGCCAAATTGGGCAATATCAAGGCCGGGCATGCGGCCGAGCTGCGATCTCTTCGATCCGAGGTCCATGCGTCGCGAGAGGAGCAGAAGGCTTTGCACCAGGAGAAGCTGGATGTCGTTGGCTCCCTTCGAGGTAGCTATTCACTGAGCCACCCCACGCTTCTATCTAATGATCTTGTTTCTTGATCCTCTTCTATTCATATCAGCTCGGGATTCTGCCGTCGCGAAGCTCCAAGGGCAGCTCAAAACTGTGGAGGACTCCAGAATAAAATCGGAGAAGGAGCTCGAAGGTAACTCCAGCGGCTTGGCCTTACCCTGTCTTCATTACCTTTTCTAATGTTTTGTTCCACAGACTACAAGTTCAAGACGCGGGCGCAGTACGCCGTCTTCAATGAGAGGGTCGAAGCCCTCGAGGCGTCTTGCGCTAAGCGGGAGGCCTCCGAGTCCGCTTGAGTTCGCTTCATCCCGGGCGAGGCCACTCGGAAGGACTGTGTCATCTCTGGTGAAGGAAGCCCCGAGACGCTCAAGAATCTCTTGAAGGAAACAACGCCCAATGGTGCTAGCCGGGCTTTGGCGATCACCAAGTCGCTTTATCCCGAGTGGATCTTGAGGCCATTAAGGAAGGCTTCGCCATAACGTAGATGAGGACCGGGCGCGAGCTGCAGGAGGAGGTCAAGGACACTTCTTTGTCCATTGTCGAAACTTTAGACATGTGAATTGAATGTATATAAAAGCATTTTCCTGTTCTTGTGCAATTCTTTTGGATGTGCATCTTTGCTTGGGTGGTTTCAACCTATCGCGCCCAACAGTCCAGCCCCCAGGCTCTGAGGCATGGTTTGTGACGCATGTCTCAGAGTCTTAAGATCGTAGGGGCGAAGCATTCGGACACCTAGATATCGAAAAGATTATGTAAAGAATAACTTTGAATATCGATTCTTTCATTCATAAAGGAACAATTTGATTTACAAAGCTTAAGTGAAGAAACGACGTAGCTGTTCTATGTTCCAAGTGTTGCTGACTGCCGCGCCGTCTTCTCGCTTGAGCTTGTAAGCCCCAGGGTGTACCACCTCATCGACGATGTAAGGGCCTTCCCAGCTTGGGGAGAGCATATGCTCGCATTTCTGATTCTTTCTAAGGACCAGATCTCCTTTGGAGAATGCGCGGCTCCTCACGTTGCGACCGTGATAGCACCGTAGGCCTTGTAGATACTTTGCCGATTGAATTGTTGCGATGTCCCTGGCTTCTTCTAGTCGGTCGAGGTTTTCTAGCCGGCTTTCTTCTGAGGTGACTTCTTCATAGCTCTGGACCCGTGGGGATCTGAATTCTAACTCGGTGGGGAGGACTGCCTCCGAACCATATACCAGGAAGAAAGGCGACTGCCCGGTTGCTCTACTGGGGGTGGTTCGCAGCCCCCGGAGTACCGAAGGCAATTCTTTCACCCACTGAGTGGCGTACTGCTTTAGCCGATCGAAAACCCTTGCCTTCAGGCCCTGTAATACCATGTCGTTGGCACGCTCGACCTGTTCATTGCTCCGGGGGTGCGCTACTGATGAAAAACAGATCTTTATTCTGAGTTCGTCGCACCAGTCTTGAAATACGCCGCTCCTGAATTGGGTGCCGTTGTCCGTGATGATTTGGTTTGGGACACCGAATCTAACCACGATTTCATTGAAGAATTCTTTGGATTTTGCTGCCATTATTGTTGCGACCGGCTTGGCCTCCACCCATTTGGTGAACTTATCAACAGCCACGAAGAGATGGGTGTAACCGCCTTGAGCCTTCTTTAAAGGTCCTACCATGTCAAGCCCCCAGACCGCGAAAGGCCAGGTGATTAGGATGGTTTGTCGTTCCTGTGCTAGTTTGTTTATCTGCCGCGCAAAGAACTGACATCCTTCGTATGTCCGGATGATGTCCTCTGCGTCGGTAACGGCAGTCAGCCAGAAAAATCCTTGGCGATAAGCATTGTCAACCAGAGTTGATGACGCCACATGATTCCCACACACTCCCGAGTGGATTTCCTTGAGAAGTTCTCTCCCTTCTTGTTCCGATATGCACCGTCGTAGTACTCCCGAGGAACTCTTGCGATAGAATTCTTCCTTGATCACCACATAGCTCTTGCTTCGGCGCATCACTCGTTCGGCTTGTACTCGGTCTTCTGGTAACTCATCCTTCGTCAAATAGTCCAGATACGGGGCTGTCCAGTCAGGAGTAATGACTAAGACTTCTGCATCTGTGCTCTTCTCGCTGGGGTGTCCGCCTTCGATCGAGTGCTAATCATGGGCTTGCGAATTTCTTCGACGAATACTCTCATAGGCACTATAGATCGGCAGGATCTCATCTTCGCTAGCTCGTCAGCCGCTTCATTATCTCGGCGGAGCACATGAATAAGTTCCAGGCCGTCGAAGTTACCTTCCAGCTTGTGTACTTCTTGGCAATAGGCTGCCATGTTGTCTTCAATACAAGACCACTCTTTTTGCACTTGATTGACTACAAGCATTGAGTCCCCGCGAACCGCCAGTCATCGGATTCCGAGTGATATGGCGATATGGAGCCCATGGATGAGTTCCTCGTACTCAGCGGCGTTGTTTGATGTAGGGAAAAGAATTTGGAGAACGTACCTTAACCGTTCCCCGCTCGGCGATATGAGCACTATACCAGCCCCCGCGCCGCTGAGCATGAGGAGCCATCGAAGTACAAGGTCCAATACTCGAGTTCCTTGGTGACCACCGGGCTTTGAAGTTCTGTCCACTCGGCGGTGAAGTCGGCAAGCGCTTGAGACTTGATGGCTGTGCGAGGCCTGAACAAGATGTCAAAGGCTCCGAGCTCGATCGCCCATTTTGCAATTCTCCTAGTGGCATCTTGTCGACTTTTGTAGTCGGCAATAAATTTATGGGGCAGGCGCTAGATCACAAACTCGAAGGTCACACAAGATAAGGGGTTAGACAAGTTCAGGCCCTCAGCGATGGAGGTAATACCCTAATCCTGTGTGCTGGGATTATACGGATCTCTTGGATCTAAGATTGCTCAAAGCGCAACGTGCTCTGGGCCATATGAGGGGTGCTATGCTCTATGGCTTGATGCCTTGTTGTTGCCCGCCCTCTCCCTTATATACCGGGGGTGGCGTGACTTACAGAGTCCTAATCGGTTAGGAGATTCCGATCGGTTATTAGATTCTAGTCGGTTATATGATAGAGTTTACATCTTTGTCTACCCTATCAACGACTCGGATCACAACTGTATCTTTTATATCTAAATATACGTAACTGTCCATAGGATGTGCCCCCCTTCCATAAGGCAGCAAAGCTTGGCGCGGGGCATAGCCTTTGGGCCTGTCTTTTCCTCAGGTGACGTTGGGCCGGTCATGGAGATACCTGGTTTCACGTATTCCACAGTAGCCCCCGAGTGATTCATGATCATCCAATTGCTATGCTTCCGGCTAGGCCCCAACTTGAATTATTGTTCCGAACTCGCTGTAAAATCCTTCGACTGGTTTCTTCACGTGATTTGAAGGCTTCTTCTTGCGGCGAGTGGATTATGAAGGACTCGAATATAACCTTCGATTTTTGCTTCAACTGAATATAATCTTCTATCAGACGAGTTTCTTTGTCGTGACCTCGACTGTTTGTCCCCTATTTCGGATGTGGATTGAATTCTTCTTCCCGCCCGAATCGAAGCTTTAATATCTTTTCTCTTCATGGATAACCACTGGACGGTCTTCGAGGTCGTCTTAATTTTCTGTGTCAAATCTTTTGCTGAAAAACTCCTTGGCTTCTGAAACTACATTAATTCCAAATCTCTTCGACTCCTGATGCATTTACTTCATCTTTACTGTGTTGGCTATAAAAGGCGAACCAGCGCTCGTAGAATGCATTCCTTCGCGCCCAGTTCTCCATATCTTTTTCCACACTTCTTTCTTCTTCATGAGGAGGGGAAGGAGGAGGAACGTCAGGAACGTCCGGGACCCCAGGCTCGCCGAAGAATGGGCTCTTTTTGAGGTCGTCGTGGCTGACTTGGGACATGTTAGTATTTGCGCGGCTCGTGGCCGAATGATACCCATGTCCGTAGGACACAGCTTAGGCTCGACTTGGAGCGTATCAGGATTTCTTTCGCTCATGGCCGAGTGATACACATATCCAACTGATGTAGGATACGGCTTGGGCTCAACTTGGAGCGTACCATACATACGTGGCTCTTGGCCGAGTGATACCCGTACCCGACTGGTGTACGATACGGCTCTGGTCCGACTTGGGACATATCATATTTATGTGGCTCTTGGCCGAGTGATACCTATATCCAACTTATGTCAGATATAGCTCTGGTCCGACTTGGGACATATCAAAGTTTATCCGAACGGTATCCGCCATTTATTACGACGCACAGCTTTTCGACCCTCGTGGGGCATACCATTGGATTTGTGCCTTGTCAGGCTCAACTTGCGATATCTGATCCATCATGCGGTAACCAACAGAGACCCAGCGTGAGGCATATCACAAGAAGGTATTTTTAATCCATACTGGAGGATATTCACACCCGCTTGGTGCGTTGAGTGTTTATGCATCTCATCGTGGGGTCGGCGTCCCGCACTCGACTGGACAAACTCCCGAGTGGATCTCTTTGAGAAGATTTCTTCCTTCTTGCTCTGATATGCACCGTCGTAGAACGTCAGAGGAGCTCTTGCGATAGAGTTCTCCCTTGATCACTACATAGCTCTTGCTTCGGCGCATTATTTTCTCGGCTTGTGTGCGGTCTTCGAGTAGATCGTCCTTCATCAGATAATCCAGATACGGGGTTGGCCAATCGAGGGCTATGATCAAGACTTTTGTCTTTTTGCTCTTCTCAATTGAGACGTCCGACTTAGGCCGAGTGCTTATCGTAGGTTTGCGAATTTCTTCGACGAATACTCCCACGGGCACCGTGGATCGGCAGGATCCCATCTTGGCTAGTTCGTCGGCCGCTTCATTGTCTCGGCGGAGAACGTGAACCAATTCCAGCCCGTCAAAATTTCCTTCCAGCTTGCGTACCTCCTGGCAGTAGGCAGCCATGTTGTCTTCGATGCAGGACCATTCTTTCTACACTTGATTTACCACGAGCATTGAATCTTCGCGGTGCGGACGTCGGATCTGAGCGAAATGGCGTCTGAGCCCATGGATGAGTGCCTCGCATCGGCGCGTTGTTTGATGCAGGAAAAAGTATTTGAAGAATGTATCTCAATCTTTCTCCACTCGGTGATATGAGCACTATGCCAGCCCCCGCGCCGCTGAGCATGAGGGAACCGTCGAAGTACATGGTCCAATACTCAGGTTCCTTGATGACCACCGAGCTCTGAAGTTCTGTCCACTCGGCGGTCAAGTCGGCGAGCGCTTGAGACTTAATGGCTGTGTGGGGCTTGAATAGGACATCGAAGGCCCCAAGCTCAACTGCCCATTTTGCAATTCTCCCAGTGGCCTCCTGGTTATGAAGTATATCTCCTATTGGGAAGGAGGAGACCACCGAAACAGTATGCTCTTGGAAGTAGTGCTTGAGCTTACGAGATGTAAGAAGTACGGTATATAATAGCTTTTGCACTTGTGGATACCGCACCTTAGATTCACTCAGGACCTCGCTGACGAAGTAGACCGGGTGTTGGATTCTCTGTGCGTGGCCTGGTTCCTCCCTTTCGACGATGATTGCAGCACTGACAACATGATTCATTGCCACGATGTAGAGTAACAGAGGCTCTTCTGGCATTGGTGAAACCAAGACTGGGGGCGTTGTCAAGGTCTTTAAATCTTCAAACGCTTGCTGTGCCTCGGGTGTCCATTGGAACGTGTCCTGCTTCTTGAGGAGTTTAAAGAAAGGCATACCTCGCATACCTAGTCGGGAAATAAACTTGCTGAGTGCCGCCATGCATCCCATAAGCTTCTGGACGTCCTTCTGGCAAGTCGGTGGTTCCATATTTGATATAGCCCTGATCTTTTCTGTGTTGGCCTCAATGCCTCGCTGTTATACGATAAATCCGAGCAGTTTTCCCGAAGATACTCCGAAAACACACTTCTCAGGATTGAGCTTCATGCTGAAAGTCCTCAGACTCTCGAACGTCTCGGTCAAGTCGGCGATAAGATCCTTCCTTTCCCAAGTCTTCACCACGACATCGTCCACGTATGCCTCCACATTACGTCCGAGCTGGGAGTGAAAACACCGTTGTATTGCGCGCTGATACGTAGCACCAGCATTTTTCAACCCGAATGCCATTGTAGTATAGCAAAAGGCTCTAAAAGGCGTGATGAATGAAGTCTTGATATGATCTTCCGCCTTTAGGCGAATATGATGGTACCCTGAGTAAGCATCGAGAAAACTCAGGATTTCACACCCGACGGTTGAGTCAACCACCTAATCAATTCGAGGTAGCCCAAAGGGATCCTTCGGACATGCCTTGTTAAGATCGATATAATCAACGCACATGCACCAAGTTTTATTCTTATTTTGAACTAGTACAGGGTTTGCCAACCAATCTGGATGATACACTTCTTTTATAAAGCCTGCAGCTAAAAGCTTGGTGATCTCCTGCTTGATGGCGTTCCGGCGATCCGGAGCGAACCGCCGAAGCCTCTGCTTGATTGGCTTTGCCTTTTCGTCGACGTGCAGAGAATGCTCGATCACCTCCCTAGGGACACCCGGCATGTCGGATGGTTTCCAGGCAAAGATGTCCCTGTGAGCCCAGAGAAAGGTGATGAGCGCGCCTTCCTATTTATCCACGAGCCCTAACCCGATCAGAGTCGTTTTGGACGAGTCGGATGGGTCGAGAATTATCCTCTTGGTTCCTTCACCTGGCTTCATCCCTGTCGTGGCATGCTTCTTGGATGAGATGTCGCCTTCTTCCTGCAATGTGCCAGCTTCCGCTTGGATTTTCTTTGCCTCGGCGGTCTCCTCCTGCAGCTCGGCAAATTTGTGGTTCTCTTGATCGCATTGCAAGGATTGCTTGACGTCACTACAGATCAAGATGACGCCTTTGGGTCCTGGCATCTTCATCACCGGATAGGTGTAGTGCGGGACAGCCATGAATCTAGCCAGACCGGACCTTCCCAAGATAGCGTGGTACGCCGTCTCGAAATCGGCCACCTCGAATCTTATGTACTCGGTCCGGTAGTTGTCCTTGGTACCGAAAGTGACGGGCAAAGAAATCTGCCCGAGTGGAAAAGAAGAAGCCCCCGGGATCACTCCATGGAACAGCTGAGTGCTCGGCCTTAGCTCGGAGCGGGGGATGTTCATGTCATCGAGGGTTTTGGCGAACAGGACATTGAGTCCACTCCCGTCGTCGATCAGGACCTTCATTAACTTTATGCTGCGAATAACAGGGTCAAGCACTAGTGGGAACTTTCTCGGATGTAGAACCCGATTGGGGTGATCCGAGCAGTCAAAGGTGATTGGTACTTCGGACCACTTTAAATATTTGGGGGCTGCTCGTTCCACCGCATTGATCTCCCGAGCGGTAAGCTTTTGCTTCTGCTTTGACTCGTATCCGGTGGAGCCCCCGTAAATGTAGTTCAGTTCATGCTCGGGCTCCTGAAAATCGTCCTCATCAGGAGGGTCCTTCTTCTTGGCAGCTTCATCCTTCGCTGGAGCCGGTTGCCTATGGCTTTCACGCGCAAAACGCTTCAGAGTGAAGTAGTCCTTGGCCGCGTACTTTCCCTTTGGGTGGAAAGGGTAGGTCGCTTCCATGACAGTATTATAGTCGGGTACCTCCCTCCGTGGGGTTCGAGGCCGGTCGCGTTCGGCTACCGGGACCAGCTCCTTGCCTTTCCACTTTCTATCTTTGTGCTTGGAGGACTCAGGTTTGTCGCCTTTGCTCTTCTGCTGTGGGCGATCCTCTTGGTGCTCGGCCAGGGCGTTCGAGGCCGTGGCGTAGCGATCAGCCAGCGCGAACATCTCCTTCACGGAGGTAGGAGGTTTCCTGGACATTTTCTTGATCAGGTCAGGACCACTCACCCCTTTTTGGAAGGTCACCACCACTACCGCTTCAGATACGTCCCTGACGTTGTTCTTCTTCTGCATGAAACGCCGATTGAAATATCTCAGCGTCTCGTCCTTCTTCTAGTGAAGCTGGTACAGGTCCCACGGGGTGCCAGGCCTCTCGTAGGTTCCCTGGAAGTTAGTGATGAATTGATCGCAAAGATCACTCCAAGAGTCCACCGAGTTCGCAGGAAGTCCCGTGAGCCATGCTTGAGTCGAGGGGGTGAGATTGACCGGCAGATAGTTTGCCATCACAGTCTAATTGCCCCCGGCCACCTTAACCGCCAGGGCGTAGACCTACAGCCAAGCTTCCGGATCTCGCTCCCCGTCGAACTTTACGATGCCCCTGGGATTGAATCCTTCAGGCCATACCACTCGGCGCAGCCGAGGAGTAAACGCTCAGATCCCGTCAATAGATCTCTCATCATGATGCGGGGGAGTTCGGTGTGGCGAGCCTGTGGCTCGGCGATGGTCATCAACGTGCCGGGGCGGAGTTCGGTGCGGACAGCTCATGGCTCGACGGTCGTCGTTGTCCCGACCCCGGCGATGATAGTCCCTATGGTTGTCACAGTCGTCGTACCTCTGATCGCCTCGTCAATCACGGCCGGTGCCGAAACGCTCGTAGTTGTCTTGGTGCCCGCGTCGCTCTTCTTCGTCCCGCTCCTGCCGTCTAGCGGTGATGTCTTGGCGGAGGTCGCGGTTGATAATTTGGTGTGCATCACCGAGAGGTGGCGTATGGCGCCGACTGTCGGTGTTTCGACTGGTTGTGGTCCGACTACTGGCGACACGAGTAGCCGCGTGGGACCGCGAGTGCGCTTCACCTACCGGCTTTTCTGATTCTGCTGGATTGCTGCCGCCGTCACCATGGCCTTGATCTGGGCCACGATCGGGGCCGACGGGCTATCCGATGTAATCATCGGGTCCAGCATGTCGAGAAGCGTCTTGGAGGCGACGATGTTCTGCATCGGTGTGCGGAAGACGGATTGGTCGCCAAAGCTGGACTGCAGGATATCCTCACGGACATTGCGGCCGCGCGATCGAAGAGATCGCACCTGCACCTCCTTACCCTTACGAAGGCGATCTTCCTCCGCGGCCTCTTGGTCTTCTTGATGGAGATCGGTCCCCTGCTCCACGATCGCGAAGACACCACGAAAATCGCAGCAATTCTTCACAATGCCGACTGGTTTTCTGAGTAAGTCAGTGCGGCATTCCTGAGATGGGTTGGCCTGATCTTCACCAGATTGGATCTGGCTTTGGACTAGGCAGACAAGCTCTCCGCGCGTATCCGCGATGAAATCCGCATTTCCGGCTAAGGCTGGCCGGAGACGAAGGTGGCGATGAATCCACCGATTGCTGCCATCGAGTCTGTGGGAAAAGATTATAGCGCTTCCCCTACCTGGCGCACCAACTGTCGACTTTTGTAGTCTGCAATAAATTTATGGGGCAGGCGCTAGATCTCAAACTCGAAGGTCACACAAGACAACGGGTTAGACAGGTTTAGGCCCTCAGCAATGGAGGTAATACCCTAATCCTGTGTGCTGGGATTATACGGATCTCTTGGTTCTAAGATTGCTCAAAGCGCAACGTGCTTTGAGCCATATGAGGGGTGCTATGCTCTATGGCTTGATGCCTTGTTGTTGCCCGCCCTCTCCCTTATATACCGGGGGTGGCGTGACTTACAGAGTTCTGATCGGTTAGGAGATTCCGATCGGTTATTAGATTATAGTCGGATATAGGATAGAGTTTACATCTTTGTCTACCCTATCAATGACTCGGATCACAACTGTATCTTTTATATCTAAATATAGATAACTGTCCATAGGATGTGCCCCTCCTTCCATATGGCAGCAAAGCTTGAGGCAGGACACAGCCTTTGGGCCTGTCTTTTCCTCAGGTGACGTTGGGCCGGTCAAGGAGATACCTGGTTTCACATATTCCACACTTCCTGATTATGAAGTATATCTCCTATTGGGAAGGAGATGATCACCGAAACAGTATGCTCTTGGAAGTAGTGCTAGAGCTTGCGAGATGTTAGGAGTACGACATATAATAATTTCTGTACTTGTGGATACCGCACCTTAGACTCTCTTAGAACCTCGCTGACGAAGTTGACCGGGTGTTGGGTCTTCTGCAAATGGCCTGCTCCTTCTCGTTCGACAATGATTGCGGCACTGACTACATGAGTTGTTGCCGCGATGTAAAGTAACAAAGGTTCTTCTAGCATCGGTGAAACCAAAACTGGGGGCGTCGTCAAGAAGTTCTTCAAATCTTCGAACGACTGTTGTGCCTCTGGAGTCCATTGGAACTTGTCCTGCTTCTTAAGGAGTTTAAAGAATGGCATACCTCGCATACCCAGCCGAGAAATAAACCTGCTGAGTGCGGCCATGCATCCTGTGAGCTTCTGGACGTCCTTCTAGCAAGTTGGCGGTTCCATATTCGATATGGCCCTGATCTTCTCTGGGTTGGCCTCAATGCCTCGCTGTGATATGATAAACCCGAGCAGTTTTCCTGAAGAAACTCCGAAAACACACTTCTCGGGATTAAGCTTCATGCTGAAGGCCCTTAGACTCTCAAATGTCTCGGTTAGGTCGGTGATGAGTTCCTTCCTTTCCCAAGTCTTCACCACGACGTCGTCCACGTACGCCTCCACATTTCGTCCGAGTTGGGAGTGAAAGCACCGCTGTATCGCGTGTTGATACGTCGCTCCAGTGTTTTTCAACCCGAATGCCATTGTGGTATAGCAAAAGGCCCCGAATGGCGTGATGAACAAAGTCTTGATATGATCTTCCGTCTTTAGGCGAATCTGGTGGTACCCTGAGTAGGCATCGAGAAAACTTAGGATCTCGCACCCGGCGGTTGAATCAACTACTTGATCAATCCGTGGTAACCCGAAAGGATCCTTCGGACGGGCTTTGTTGAGATCGGTGTAGTCAACGCACATGCGCCAAGTTTTATTCTTTTTTTGAACTAGTACAGGGTTTGCTAGCCAATCTGGATGATACACTTCTTTTATAAAGCCTGCGGCTAAAAGCTTGGTGATTTCCTGTTTGATGGCGTTCCGGCGATCTGGAGCGAACCGCCGAAGCCTTTGCTTGATTGGCTTCGCACTTTCATTGACGTGCAGAGAATGCTCGATCACCTCCCTGGGGACACCCAGCATGTCGGATGGTTTCCACGCGAAGATGTCCTTGTTAGCTTGGAGGAAGGTGACGAGCTCGTTTTCCTATTTGTCCTCGAGCCCTATCCCAATCAGAGTCGTCTTAGTTGAATCGGACGGGTCAAGAATGATTCTTTTGGTTTCTTTGCCAGGTTTCATCCCTGACGTGGCCTGCTTTTTGGACGGGATATCTCCCTCTTCCTGCATCGTGTCCGCTTCTGCTTGGATCTCCCTTCTCTCATCGGCTCCTTCCCTCAGCTCGGTGAGTTCATGGTTCTCACGGTCGCACTCCAGGGACCGCTTGATGTCGCTGCGAACCATGATGATGCTTCTTGGTCCTGGCATTTTCATCATCAAGTAGGCGTAGTGCGGGATAGCCATGAATCGAGCTAGTCTGGGTCTTCCCAAGATAGCGTGATACGCTGTCTCGAAATCCGCCACCTCAAAATTTATGTACACTGTCCGATAGTTGTCCTTGGTGCCGAAGGTGACGGGCAAGGAAATCTGTCCGGGTGGGAACGAGGATGCTCCAGGAATCACACCATGGAACGGCTGAGTGCTCGGCCTTAGTTCGGAGAGGGGAATGTTCATGTCGTTGAAAGTTTTGGAGAACAAGACTGACGAATACTCATACTAGGGGTACCCCAACGGCCAAGGGTAACAAGCAGGCTACCTCAAGCCCATTACCGACCAAAGGACCCGTGGGACCACAAAGGACGCCCCTCCCCGACCGATCAGGACTAGCGTCCCCGACCAAGTGAAGGACCATGTGGAGGTCCATCCATGTTTGTGATGAGTATTTGACTTTATTTGAGCAAGGAGTGCTCAAGTTTGAGTTTGATTTTGATTGATTTTCAAAATGAAGCAATTTGAGTTGTCTCTGCCAGGAGTGGCAGTACCGGTCGTATGGACGCGGTAGTGATGAGTTGGATGGTTTATTGCACATCTTTGTGGGCATTGCTATGTGAGGAGTTTCCTTGTCTTTGATGGTTGCGAGGCGGCGGTGCTAGGTCATGGTGAGGCGAAGGATGACCGGGACTAGGCGAGGAGCGTCGGAGGTCCAGACGGTTGGGAGATCGCCGGAAGATGATCGGAGACGGAGTCCGGGCAAGTCAAGAAGACAAGGAAAGGAGTTGATGCTAGCTAGATGCCGCGTGGATCAATGAGGGCCGTCGGATTGAGGTCTAGTTGATAGATTAGTGGGTCTAGGTAGTATGCTTTGAAAACCGTGCAAGAAAACCCGGTATGTGTGTGGGTTTTGGGTTAGCCCTTGCATGGCTGTGTGTGTGGGTTAATCCTAGCCTTTAGATGAGTGCTCTAGGGTTGAGGGACTCATCCAAGGGTGGTAGGTGGCCCATGAGTAGTATAAATAGGGGTGGAGGGGCAGCCTCCTTCCCTTGAAGGTGTTGAGGTTTTTGATGCTCATTTGAGCTTTGCCCACATGAATGTGAGGCTTTGTAACCTCCCCTTCCAGAAATAAAAGTTTTATCCATCCACCTCTGAATTTATTTTGCGCATTTACAATGTCTTTACTTTACGCAATTTAAATTCAGCATTTACTTTCCCGCAATTTACTTTCAAGTAATTTGGATTTGCCTCCCCTCCTTCTAAATGCTGCTGATCTTGGATGTTTTGAGTGTGTTCATATGGTTTTACATCTCTTTTGCACTCTTGGATTGAGTATAGAACATCTTTTCTTTCAAGTTCCAACTTTGTTCAGAACTTGTTCTTCGCGCAGCAGTCAGTGTTTGATTTTTGTAAAAATCTAGAAAACTACTTTTTGAGTGATTCGTGTTGGAGGAGGTGCGGGACTCTGATATACACCTACAGAAAAATTTTGGAGTTCACTTGTTGCACCGTTTGGGCACCATGAGGTGAAAACCGAGCCCCAAACTTTCTGCTCGAAGTTCTTGAGCATACTGTGTTCTTAGATTTTTCCTGTTTTTCTGTAAGGCTTTTTGAGGAGAAATTTGGTGGAGTTCTTCACGACTCTGATGCTCATAGGGATAAAAATTCTCAGAATTTTGTGAGCTGCAGAAACCCACCAACCTCCTATGCAAATTGAGGACAAGTTCTGAAAATTCTGCTTTTGCTTTTCTGAAAGTGACTTTTGTGATTTGAATTGATGTCCTTTCTAAAAGCAAGAGTTTGAATTGATTCCACTTTATCTTAGACACTAGACAACCAGGATTGTGACTCAAAAATCCCCACATATTTTATGGTACTTATCCATGCAAGTTTGGGGTACACATTGTTGTCTAGTTTTTCGGGTCTTTCACAATTTCCTTTGAGCGATCTTGTCGAGGTTTTTGTTGGAGTATTTTGGGGGAATTTTTATTTGCGACCATTCACCCCCCCTCTGTTCGCCATCTCGGTCCTTCAATTGGTATCAGAGCTGGTTCTGCTCTTTCTAGATCTTGACCGGTCTCAAGAGCCATGGCGATGGACAAGTATTCCACCAAGCCTCCCATTTTTGCTGGAGTTGATTTTTCGTTTTGGCAATCGCCGATGGAGTCATACATCACGCCCAGGCTTCACGATATGGCGAGGTGAAGGGCAATGACGACTTCTCCTAAGCATGTGCTTCATGGCGAGCGCCATTGAAGTAAGCGACTCCGAGCTGTACAACGACACGGATGAGGTACCCACCTACGACAAGTTAAATGATGCCTTCTGTAAATTAGGCAAGTTTCATGCTAAGGCTAGGTCGAGGTGTTCTGAGTTAGAGAAGGAGGTAGATAGCTTGTCTCGGGAGTTAGCTTCACTTAAATCATGTTCCTCCCGAGACTCTGATAGATGTACTCTCTGTGATGCTTTGCTTGTGGAGCTGGAGAACCTAAGGACTTTGCATGATAGTGTGCTTGTTGATCTTGAGAATCTAAGGTCGAAGAATGCTAGTTCTATTACTATTGATATTCCTGCTGATGCTAGCTTTTCTCATGCTCACACAAATGCTTCTTGTAATAATTGCCCTAAATTGCTTGCCGAAATTGATGCCATGAGCGAACACCTTAGAAAGCTTTCTGCTAGAAATGATGAACTTGAATTGCATGCTTCTAAGGACCCAGTCAGCTCATGTGAGGGCTATATGCAACTAAAACTTGACAATGATGCTTTGAATGTTAAGTGTGATCAACTTGCTAAGGACTTACTAGATAAGTCAAAAACTGGTTGCCTGCTGTGTATTGGGGTTAAGGATGATGTGGATCAAATCCATGTCGAGCTTAAGAAGAAGTTAAAAAACCAAACCCTTAGGATTAGGATGCTCCTTGCGTTTCTTGTGAGGCCCTCAAGATTGAGGCAGCCGTGCTAAGGGAACAAAAAGCACGTGCTGAGAGATCTTCTCTTTCTGGTTCTTCTTCTTCCTCTCCTTCCCCCTGTTCTTCTTGTGCTTCTTTCTTCCGAGATTGCCAGTATCTTATGAGCACTCTCGAGAAGTTTGTTGGAGGCAAGAAGAAGCTCAATCTTATTCTAGACCAATCCAAGATTAGTAGATTCAATCAAGGTCTACGATTTGATCCCTTGGAGCACGCTCGGGCGCATCCTCCCACCATTGTGCGCGGCTCCAAGAGTGGTGTGATTGTGGTAGCTCCCAGAGTGAGCACCACCAAGTTTAGGTCTGCTGGGGTTGTCCATAGGACTTCTGACCAGAAGGGTGTTACTCCTATTGCTTCTGCCTCTAGCAAGGCTGGTACACATGCACCTTCCGTAAGAAGGATGGTCACCTAGTAGATTTACGCTTGCACGCCAAGATCACTCGGCGTGAGCATGTTCTTGCTCTTAGGGTATCGTGGTCATCCCGGACTTTGAGTGCTCCTAAGACACACACTGCTTCTAGACAGGTTAGAGTGTCGCCTGTTTTTGGGCAGCGTCCAGGACTCGGTTTTCATGCTGGTTCTTCGAGTTTTAGTCTTGGAGTTGTTCGTAGTCAGTCTTTCTGCCGTCCTCTTGATATTCCTCGTTTTTCTCATCGAGGTATATATCAGCGGTGCGAGGCGTTTTCTGGTAGGAGTTTTAGGCAGCTTCACTGGGGTGGTTCGGCTTTTGCACCACGGCAGGCCAACCCAGTTTCAGCTCCTAGAACATCTACTAGAGTTGCTACTGACCTTGTTAGGGTTAAACGTCAGAGAGACACTCGAGTCCAGTCTTCTTCAGTGGCTGGTACTCTGAGGCGTCGAGTGGTTTAGTATTGGGTCCCCAAGTCTTCACTCTATCCCAGTACTGAGTCAACTTTCCCTCTTGTGTTAATTCCTTGTGTCATGTCTATGCGATGATGCTTTTAAGTGCCTTTTGCCTTTCTCATGGCATGAGTCGCTTGAGGCTAGCTTGAGGATGTGATCACTGCCTAGTGGAGTGGATTTGGGTCATCTTGTGGACTTGTCCTTTCTTAGTTCGATTCTTAGTCCATGAGTTGTCCTGAGGCATCATCTTCGCCGTGCACAAGTAGTGGACCTCGTTTTTCCTCGAGGTACCCACTCACGGCAAGAGTTGAAGGTAACTATGTTGGTCATGTTGATCTTTACTAATCTCATCTAGGATCGGTTTGTCGCTTTTCAATGTTGGCACTCGATGTGAATTCCGAGTTGGCCTTTGCGGCTTGTCTCTAGAGGATTGGATCTTCCTGCATGACCATCATGAGCATCATGCTAACTTGCATGTTCTTTCAACTTTGTTTACCTCGTGTTTCGCTCCACAAGTGTTGAGCTTCATGATAACAGCATTGGGGACTTCCACTTCCATGGTGAGCTATCTCATACCCTCATGTCGGTTATACTTGTGATCATCATTTCCATGACATGTTGTGATTGCTCTTGCTCCCATGTGTATTATATGTACTTTGCTAGGTCTTGTTAGTTTTTGTCTTTCTTGTTTTGTGCCATAGCATGTTTTCCCCAACCATCTTTGTGCTTCACGTATTATATCCTAAATTAATGAGCTTTTTCCCAGCATGTGATTCTCTTGTTTTTATCCTGTCCATGATATTGTTCATTTGGTATGAGCATTTGTATTAACAACGGGCACGTGCTATATATCATTTACTTTATTTTGTCATGAGTAGTATCTAGGTTATATGACCCTGATTTTCTTAAATCCGTGATTAGCTTTGTTTAGACTTTGTTTGTTAGACTTTGTGCTACATGTGAGTGCCTTTCATGAGATTAGGATCATATGATCTAGCTGCCGCTGTATGACTTATATTGTTCATGATCACCTTTTATTGTCCTTCATGCTTATATGCTTCATACCTATTTTGCATGAGCTTGTGTTCTTCATTCATGGCATGTATTCATCATCATGCATAGAGTGTTGCCATAAGTAGCTTCTCATCTTTGTGTCCATGGTCACCATTTACTTTCATCTTTGTCTGTGTCCTCATGACCTTTTGTTTGGTCTTGTTTTGACGGGCCTTTTCGCTGACATGTAAATATTGTTATTGAGACTATGGATAAATGGATTTGATGTTGCTAATTGGTTTGTTTTATGCATGATCCTCTTTGGTTGTCTTCATTCATCTTGCTCATGTTATATCTAGTAGCATGTTGTTGTGCTTCATTGTGGTATTTCTTCATTTACATGCTCATTGCCATGTTTAGGTAGTATCTTGATCCGTGTATTTCTAGGCTTGCACATGATCCTGCTAGCATTTTGTTCTTTGTGATGCACCTTGCTTAGCTTCTTCTCGCCATGACATGACGGTGCTATGATGCACCTTGTCGTTGTTTATCATGTGGATATGTTTTCACCGTTGTCTATGGATATATGGATCTTGATGCTATCTTTAGCTTGGTTGTGATCATGATCTTACATTACCTTCTCGCATCATGTTCATGCTCTAGATGATCATTTGCCACACTTTTCTGTATCTTGTCCATTCGTGCCTAGGAACTGGATCTCGCTAACCCCAATTTCAAAGTATAGATTTGTTGGATGCATGTGTGTAGGCTTTCGGTGAGGAGACCATCATCCTAGGAATATCTCTAAGTCTTCTTCCTCCGCTTTTGGATCCACTTCAAGTCATTTGCCACTACTTGCACTACACTGCAGTAGGTAAGTACCTCTGAAAATGTTGATGATAGTGATGGGTCTCTTAGGAGGTTGTGGTTCTTTTGTAGGTAGAGCTTGTGTCCTGTTTGTCTAGAGTCTTTTGGTTGGACTTCTAGGATAATTAGGTTGCTTTTTACCTTGAGCCGTCTTGCTCCTTAGAGACCATGTGGTTTTCGATCTTATCTCTTTTCCTCTAGATTTCTACCTATCTCTTGTGAGGTGAGAGTTTTAGAGTGTGCCTCAAGGGGAGTAGAGTGTGTTCAAGGGGATTTAAGCTTGGAGTCGTGAGCCCTTACGGCCTTTCGTGAGAGGGAGCTGGTTTGTATATTATGTATTATATGTTTTCTTCCAGCTTTTTCTTTTCTTTGTATTTCTTCTGGGTGTCTTTGGGCTTGTTTTCTTGAGTTGAGTTCACTCACTTAGACTTCTGGCATGCCTTGCATGGACCTTTTATCTTGTGCTTTAGGTTGCTATCATGCGTGATTAGCTGTTCTCTCTTCTCTCTAGGTTGAGTTCCCTCACAGTCTTATAAGTCTAGCAGGTATTGGGCCTCCTGGGTAGACAGGTGCTGTGCACTCCTTAGTTGGGATCTAGAGTCGACTTCCTATGTCACCATCGGGAAGATAAGAGCGAGTCTTAAGCCGTAGTGAGTCTCTTCTATCTTATCTATGCTCAATAGCCATCCAGTTTTGCAGTTTCTCGGCTTCTTCTCCTCATTCTGTTTTTCTGGTTGTTATTGAGTTCATTCGGGTTTTCTTTATTCCTAATCTTGATAATAACTCAACTTTTACCAGATTTGAGCTTAAAATTGATTCATTTGTTGAGGGGGAGTTTGGGAAATTGTTCATGCATTGCATTTAGACTGCATTTTCTGTTTTATGAGCTTTGTCTATTATGCAATTGATTTCTTCTTCATGCTATACACCATGCTACATCATTTGAAGAAAATCACTAGCTTAGGTATGTCCAAGTTCATTTAACTTGCTAAGCTTAAAAATGAAATAAGCCTTAAATGAAAAACTTGATGAAACTTGTTGCTTTTACTTGCTAGGTTTCTTCTCTAGAGGTTTGTGCCATAATTTGAGAAATTTAGGAGTTCTCTAGAGTCCCTATAGCAACTTGGGTGAAACTAGTTTGATCCATGCTAGAGTCCTTCAATTGCTCATGAATCATTGTGCAAAAAAAATGAAAATTAAACAAAATTGACTCTTCTTATGCACATATGACTCAACACTTTGCATTCACAAGACCGCTTCCCATTGCACTTGGGATGAACTTGGAATACATCGTGTTTGACCTAGACCATCCTCTTAAGAGTTCATCTTGAGATGGTCGCATATGGTTTGAGTCAATTGGTTGTCAAAAGAAAATGCAAATAAATTAAAAACAAAGACATATGTGGGTAAAGAATGCAAATAATGTCAAACATTTGCACCCCGCTATGTCTTGTCTGATGATAAATCAAAATTTGCATTAAGTGATAAATGAGCCCGAAGGACCTTGTATGCTCTTCTAGATTCCCCAAAGTGTTGAGTAGGTTGAACTCTAGGTTTTCCTTTTGATCCTTAGAGTGGCTATTCTTCTATTTTGAAACTAAAGCTAAGTGTTGCACTTGTCTAATCTTGCTAAAATGAAATATTCAAAACTAAGCTCGTATTTGCACTTGGACATGTCTTAGTTTAGTCATCTTCTGAAATTGACAAGCTTGGTGTAATATCCTTCCATTTTGATCAATTGGATAATCTTCAAAGCTCTTTTGATTGCATTTCATGCATACATAAAAAAAATTGATGCCTATATTGCCAAATGGGGGAGAAAACGTAGAAAAGGCATCACTAAAATGATAAAAATGTGAATGCTTATTTGGTTATTATGATCTTTGTAAAACTATGCTACTACTTCTGTTGGATCATAATCTCATAATCACATTTGACATGTTTAGTTGGATTTTAGAGTTTTTGTTGAAAACTTGCTCTTTCTTAAATTTAACTCTAAAATCTGAATTCCTCTTCGTCAACTTGGTCATGGTTCTAATTTCTATCTTTGGACCAAGTTTGACTTTGCAACTAAAAATTGCTTTCTTCTTCATTTTCTTCAAACTCAAATTTATGCCTTTTGTGTGGTTTGTCAATATACTCATCAAGGGAGATTGAAGGACCATGTGGAGGTCCATCCATGTTTGTGATGAGTATTTGACTTTATTTGAGCAAGGTGTGCTCAAGTTTGAGTTTGATTTGGATTGATTTTCAAAATGAAGCAATTTGAGTTGTCTCTGCTAGGAGTGGCAGTACCGGTCGTATGGACGCGGTAGTGATGAGTTGGATGGTTTATTGCACATCTTTGTGGGCATTGCTATGTGAGGAGTTTCCTTATCTTTGATGGTTGCAGGGCGACGGTGTTAGGTCATGGTGAGGCGAAGGATGACCGGGACTAGGCGAGAGCGTCGGAGGTCGAGCGGTTGGGAGATCGCGGAAGATGATCGAGACGGAGTCCGGACAAGTCAAGAAGACAAGGAAAGGAGTTGATGCTAGCTAGATGCCGCGTGGATCAATGAGGGCCGTCGGATTGAGGTCTAGTTGATAGGTTAGCGGGTCTAGGTAGTATACTTTGAAAACCGTGCAAGAAAACCCGGTATGTGTGTGGGTTTTGGGTTAGCCCTTGCATGGCTGTGTGTGTGGGTTAATCCTAGCCCTTAGATGAGTGCTCTAGGGTTGAGGGACTCATCTAAGGGTGGTAGGTGGCCCAAGAGTAGTATAAATAGGGGTGGAGGGGTAGCCTCCTTCCCTTGAAGGTGTTGAGGTTTTTGATGCTCATTTGAGCTTTGCCCACATGAATGTGAGGCTTTGTAACTTCCCCTTCCAGAAATGAAAGTTTTATCCATCCACCTTTGAATTTATTTTGCGCATTTACATTATGTCTTTACTTTACGCAATTTAAATTCAGTATTTACTTTCCCGCAATTACATTCCCGCAATTTACTTTCAAGTAATTTGGATTTGCCTCCCCTTCTTCTAAATGCTGCTGATCTTGGATGTTTTGAGTGTGTTCATATGGTTTTACATCTCTTTTGCACTCTTGGATTGAGTAGAGAACATCTTTTCTTTCAAGTTCCAACTTTGTTCAGAACTTGTTCTTCGCGCAGCAGTCAGTGTTTGATTTTTGTAAAAATATATAAAACTCCTTTTTGAGTGATTCTTCTTGTAAGAGGTGCGCGACTCTCATATACACCTGCAGAAAAATTTTGGAGTTCACTTCTTGCACCGTATGGGCGCCATGAGGTGAAAACCGAGCTCCAAACTTTCTGCTCGAAGTTCTTGAGCATACTGTGTTCTTAGATTTTTCCTATTTTTTCTATAATGCTTTTTGAGGAGAAATTTGGTGGAGTTCTTCACGACTCTGATTCTCATAGGGAGAAAAATTCGCAGAATTTTGTAAGCTGCAGAAACCCACCAACCTCCTATGCAATTTGAGGACAAGTTCTGGAAATTCTGCTTTTGCTTTTCTGAAAGTGACTTTTGTGATTTGAATTGATGTCCTTTCTAAAAGCAAGAGTTTGAATTGATTCCTCTTTATCTTGGACACTAGACAACTAGGATTGTGACTCAAAAATCCCCACATATTTTATGGTACTTATCCATGCAAACTAGGGGTACACATAGTTGTCTAGTTTTTCGGGTTTTTCACAATTTACTTTGAGCGATCTTGTCGAGGTTTTTGTTGGATTATTTTGGGGGAATTTTTATTTGCGACCATTCACCCCCCCTCTGTTCGCCATCTCGGTCCTTCACCAAGTAAGGCTCCCGACCCCCGCGGCGGGTCGGGATCCTCCGACTCCGACCAAATTAAGGAAACCTCCGCCAAGGGCCACGTGTTAAAGCCTCCACTACTATTATTTGACGCGTGCCCCCGCTGGACGGGACAATCAAGTGATTGTACGGAGCGGTGGCTCTTTCCCAAGATGGCATAAATGGCTTCTGAAGTAAAGCTTCCAGTCCCATCAACCAGTCACGTACAATACAAAGGCACGTTCCCTCCCGAGGCAGCACCAACGTCATACACTGCAACGTCAACCATCGTCAGGTTCACAGAAGGCAGGTGCGCCATTTCCCGACGCAGCAGCTAACTGCCCTGCCCACCAGGACTACCGACCCAGCGTGGGCAAACCGGGCGACGACCCATCATCGAAGCAACTTCCCTCTCCCAACTTCCCATGTAACCTGCCCCCTCCGGCTGTATAAAGGGAGGCAGGGGCCTCTGGGAGAGGTAGTGGAGCAAGAAGAAGCGAGTAAATTAGAGTCTCCCCTTCTCGCTAGGTCTTTGCGAACACTCTTGTGCTCAAACTCTCTGCTCTCATTTGTAAAACGTTGTGCAGCCATCTGCACCTAAGGCAATACAACACCACCGAACGAACTGGAGTAGGGACATTCGGCCCGAACCAGTATACACCTTGGGCTCTCGAGTCTAACCATTCAGGGACAGGGAACGTGTGGCCCGTTTGACTTACAAATTTACTTGCCGGTGTTCGAAACGCCGACAAAGACATTGAGTCCACTCCCTCCATCGATCAGGACCTTCTTGAGCTTTACGCTGCGGATAACCGGGTCGAGTGCTAGAGGGAACTTACCCGGATGTAGAACCCAGTTGGGGTGATCCGTTCGGTCGAAGGTGATTGGTACCTCGGACCACTTCAGATATTGGGGGCTGCTGGTTCCACCGCGTTGATCTCCCGAGCAGTAAGCTTTTGCTTCCTCTTGGACTCGTATCCGGTGAAGCCCTCGTATATATAGTTCAACTCGTGCTCGGGCTCTTGAAAATCATCTTCATCTGGAAGGTCTTTCTTCTTTGCCACCTCGTCTTTCGCTGGAGCCGGCTGCTTGTTGCTCTCACGCGCAAAACGCTTCAAGGTGAAGCAGTCCTTGGCGGTATGCTTTCCTTTAGGATGGAAAGGATAGATTGCTTCCATGACGGTGCTGTAATCAGGTCCTTCCCTCCGCATGGCTCGGGGCCGGACGCGCTCGGCCACCGCGACTAATTCTTCGCCCTTTCGCTTCTTGTCTTTGTGCTTGGAGGACTCGGGCTTGTCGCCCTTGTTCTTCTGATGTGGGCGATCTTCCTAGCGCTCGTCCAGGGCGTCTGAGGCCGTGGCGTAGCGGTCGGCTAGTGCGAACATCTCCTTCACGGAGGTCAGGGGTTTCCTGGACATTTTCTTAATTAGATCAGGATCACTTACCCCTTTCTGGAAGGCTGCCACCACCACGACTTCAGATACGTCCCTGATGGGGTTCTTTTTCTGCATGAAACATCGGATGAAATCCCTCGCCTCGCCCTTCTTACGGTGCAATGATACAGTCCCACGGAGTGCCGGGCCTCGAGGTTCCCCGAAGTTAGCAATGAATTGATCGCAGAGATCGCTCCAGGAGTCCACCGAGTTTGCAGGGAGGCCCGTGAGCCATGCTTGAGTCGAGGGGGTAAGGTTGACTGGCAGGTAATTTGCCGTCACATTCTGGTTACCTCCGGCCGCTTTGACCGCTAGGGCGTATACCAGTAGCCAAGCTTCCGGATCTCGCTCACCGTCAAACTTGACAAATGCCTTTAGGGTTGAAACCTTCAGGCCATACCACTCGGCGCAGCTGAGGAGTGAATGCTCGAATCACGTCGATTGACCTTTCTTCATGATGAGGGGGAGAGCGGCGCGGTGAGCCCCTGGCGCGGCGATTCTCGTCACGGCGTCAGGGTGGAGTTCGGCGCGACGAGTCCATGACTCGGCGCTCGTCGTCGTTCCGGCCCCGACGATGACGGTCTCTATGGTCGTCCATGTCATCGTATCTTCGATCGCTTCGCCGATAATAGCCGGTGCCAAAACGCTCGAAGTCGTCGCAGCGCCCGCGTCGTTCTTCCTCGTCCTGCTCTTGTCGTTTAGCGGTGATATCTTGGCGAAGGTCGCAGTTGAGCATGCGATGTGCGTTTCCGACTGGTGGCGTGAGGCGCCGACTGCCGGTACTCCGACTGGTTGCTGTCCGACTGCTAGTGACACGCGTGGCCGCGTGGGAGCGGGAACGCGCTTCCCCATCCGACCCTTCTTGATTCTGTTGAATTGCCACCGCCGTCACCATGGCCTTGATTTGAGCCACGATCGGGGCTGCCGGGCTGTCAGCCGCAATCATTGGATTCAGCGTATCAAGTAGCGTCTTGGAGGCGATGACGTTCTGCTGAGGCGTATGGAAGACAACTTGGTCTCCCAACCTGGATTGCAGGATGTCCTCTCGGACATGGCGGCCGCGAGACCGAAGCGACTGTGCCTCCTTCCCTCTACGGGGCAGTCGATCTTCCTTCGTAGCTTCCTGATCCTCTTGCTGGCGTTGGAGGTCGGTCTTCTATTCTTCTATGGCAAAGATGCCGCGAAGATTATAGTAACTCCCTACAAAGCCGATTGGTTTGCCGGCTAAGGCAAAGTGACGTACCTGAGATAGATCGGCCTAATTTTTACCAGATTGGATTTGGTTCAAGTCTAGGCAGACCAGTTCTCCATGCTTATCCGCGACGAAGTCCATGCTCCCGAAGTGGAAAGCTTGGCCGGAGACGAAAGTGACGGTGATCCTGCCGATTGTTGCCATCGAGTCTGTTGGAAAAGATGTTAGCGCCTCGCCTACCTGGCGCGCCAACTGTCGACTTTTGTAGTCGGCAATGAAATTATGGGGCAGACGCTAGATCTGAAACTCGATGGTCACACAAGGCAAGGGATTATACAAGTTCAGGCTCTCGTGGAGGAGATAATACCCTAGTCCTGTGCGCTGGGATTATATTGCTGTGTATATGGATCTAAGATTGCTCAAAGAGTGATGTGCTCTGGCGATATGAGGTGTGCTATGCTCTATGGCTTGATCCCTATGTTGATGCCCCCCTCTCCTTTATATACTAGGGGTGGTGCGGCTTACAGAATCTTGATCGGTTAGGAGATCCCGATCGGTTTACAAGATTCTAGTCGGTTACAAGATAGAGCTTACATCTTTACCTTCCTTATAAACTACTTGGATTACAACAATATCTTTTACATCTAAATATATGCTCAACTATCTATGGGATGTACCCCCTGGCGCACGGCAACTAGGCCTGGTGCGGGGAATATCATCCTGGGCCTTCCTCTTGGGCTTATCCCCCGGACGTCTCCGGGTCGATCGTGAGGGTATCTGGATCCTTATATTCCACACGCACCTTATTCGATATCTAAACGATGTTCTTTGAAGTGTTGTCAACCAAACAAGTCAGAAGATCGTGCATGCAATCGCTGTCGAGAAATAGGACATACCTCAAATGAGCATGCGATCAATTGCTCCAGCTGTGGGGGAAGCCATCCTCTTGGAGAGTATCCTATGAGCAACATCACGTTACCTTTGTGAATGTTAAGATCATTGTTCAGCTCAATGTCCCTTGGATTCGATAGTTACCGCTGTGACCCAGCATCAACAAAAGAATCTCCGAGCCGCAGTTGCTCAAGAACTAACAAAAAGAAGTGGAATACCTGTCGTATATTCTAAGTTATTTGAGGAGCTAAGGACACATCACTCTAATCCTATCAGCCTTCATCAGGAAAGCAGTAAGTGGCAATCACCAACAGCACGTTCCTTTTGTGATGAAGAAGGTCATTGGGCAAGAGAATGCCTATGAAGCAACCAGCCCTGACGCAACAAGAAGAGAATGATGTATATGTAGTTGCACCCAATAAGGCACAACGATGCAAACGCTTGTGTTACTACTGTCGTGAGGAAGGCCATTTTGTTAAGAAATAGCCGCGGAAGAATCTAGAGTCTCCTACAGATGCGGTCATTCCGGAAGTTACCTCAGTCAAGTTCATAACGCCAAGAGTGAGTGGTGAAGTTGCAAGAGAAGTTGGTCCAGAGAACCAGTTGAAGAAAAGACATTTGAGTGAAGACACTACTCCGATCAATAAAGGCTCAAGAATGATAAGTTGTCGTAAACTCTGTTATACTTGCAACAAGCCCGGACATTTTGGCAACAATTGCCCTCATAAGAAAGTGATCACACTAGTTCAAGTCAATCTCAATTCTATTCCAGTCAAAACTTCAGCACCAATGCCAATCGAGAAAGCTTAGATTATTGATTTTACCCTGTGCGAACTCTACTTGTAAAGGAAAGTGATTAGTGATGAATTCCCTGTAAAGATTTTCTTGTTTAAAGAAATAAAGTAAATACAGTTGAGATATTGGCATGTGAAGTGTTGGAATAAAGGCATTGATGGTAATCGAATGGTTAGCTGTTTTCCTAAGTATTTGCCCTATGTTGATGGTTCACCTGAAGATGTTGTGTGTGCAATGATGGTTAGATCAGTGGTGTTCCTGAAGCTTGTCAGTCCGGAAGAATTGCTGTTGTCAGAAAGTACAGTATTGCTTGATGTAACGTAGAATGTGATGGAGTTAAGTTGCTTACTGTTGGAGAAAAGCTCCTAGTGAACAATATTGGATATCAGACCCGATATGCTACTCCTAAAATGGACTGGTCGTCCGGACATAAGGCTGTCTTGGCGTTTGGATGAAGATTTGTGTTAGCTAAAAGCCCTAAAGGTGGAAAAATGGAATTTCAAGTGACTGTAGACCTTGGTGGTCAGTTGATGGTTATTAGGTTGGAATCTGTCAGCTTGGAAGATTTGCCAGTTGTTAGGGAATATTCAAATGTGTTTCCTGAGAATCTTCTTGGTGTGCCACCAGATCGATAGATCAAGTTTGTTATTGAGTTAGTGCCTGGTACAGCGCCAAAAGCGAAGAGACCTTATCGAATGCCTACAAATGAGCTCGTTGAAATGAAGAAGCAGATCGAAGAGTTGCTAGAAAAATGTTTCGCCAGAACCAGTTTGTCACCATAGAGAGCACTTGTTTTGTTTGAAGATGGGAGAATAAGTATGTGTATTGACCGTCGGGCATTTCATGAAGTGAAGATTATAGAATAAGTATTCGTTGCCCAGGGTCGATGATTTGTTTGATCAGTTAAGAGGAGCTGGAGTTTTCTCAAAGATAGATCTTCGATCGAGTTATCATCAGTTAAGAATTCATGCAGAGAATGTTCTAAACTCAGAGTTTTCTACGCGATATGGCACATGAGTTTACCGTTGTGTCTGTTAGAATGATCAATGCCATTGCATAATTTATGAACCTGATGAATGAAGTCCAATGGAATAGTTGGACAAACTGTTGTCATGCATATAGACGATATTCATGTTTACTCCAAGTATAAGCTAAGTTTGAGATTGGTTTTTGAAAGACTGCGAGAGCAACAGCTATAAGCTAAGTTTAGTATGTGTGACTTTTGGAAGGAGAGAGTGAAATTTCTTGGCCATGTGATGACTGCTAAAGGAGTTGCCGTTGACCCAAGCAAAGTGGAACCAATGTTGCATTCGGAGCAACCGAAGTTCGTTACTCGGATTCATAGTTTTCTGGCAAATGGCAAGATATTACCGTTGATTTATTGAGAGATTTTTGACAATTGCTAGACCGCTTATGCAGTTGTTGAAAAAGGAGAAGTTTGTGTGCACTACAAGAATCAGGGAAAAATTCGTGGGCCAAAAACTCACGAATTTAAGCTAAAACCCACAAATTTAATTTAAATTCATGAGCAAACCGTCGAATTTAGTTCACGAATTTAACTCGACGAAATTAATTAATTAAATTCGTGGTATGTATTTATATATATATATATATATATATATGTATCGCACTCAATACATATAACAACTAAAGAAGAAAAGAAAAGGCAAAAAGAAAATTGAACTAAAAATTACTAAGCGAAGAATAAATAAGAAGGATCATCTATTTTGTTCAAATCTGATCAGAAACACTAACACAAAAGACAAACTCCACAATGAAGTTCAAGCGAACAAAGAATTAACAAACGAGACACCAAACCTATTACCGATTACTAAAATCTCAAACCAACCTTTTAACTCTTCAAAACCGGCTTAAAACTAAGTCTCCGAAATGTACAAAATTTCGGCATGACCTCTCTTGTAAATAGGACATCCACTCAGCAAATAAAAAAACATTTGCAGCTATAATATATATATATATCAATCTCTCAAACCAGAAGGAGACATTCTAGCAGATCCTTAGATAATCCAATCACACATCCAACAGCAATTTGTAAACTACGCAATGACGTACAACACATTACAACCGCAATAGATACAATCCACATTCCATTAAAATAAGTCCATCACAATAAGTCGATCACAACGTATCCATCACAACAAGTTATAAAGTACAATGATTATACACCAATCGAGCTCACAATGGAATTCATGCCTCGGGTTGTTGGAGTTGTGGGCGCTACCACCACCGTCGTATTTGTTGAAGATGTCTTCTATGATGTAAATCGTTAGTACGCGTCTTTGGAGGGCGTGACCTAGAAAACGCAAGTTCAAGATTAACTTAGGTTGTGCTACAAGTAACATTATGCTGATTCACATGAATATCAATATGAGAATATCAATAGTACTATTCAACCAAGACACAATATGAGAATATCAATATGACAGGTTAAGCTAAACAAGAATAGATACTATATATAAGAACTACACGTACGAGCTAGTCAAGATATGCTGCAATAATCATATGAACATCAATCTCATATTCAATGAAGCATCAAAGTAATACTCTCTAGTATTAACATAAGGCCAAGATTACAACTAAAATTATTTAATTCAACTTCCAAAGACCTCAATTGCATCACTGAGTATTCAAGAGATAACAAACAGTGAAAATAGTTCAAAGAAGCAATTAAGAGTTTTGGTAGTCATTTTAAGAGTTTAATATACAAAGTACAAATATAAAGCATTCTACAAGGATAAACAATCAGATTGTACATGGGCAAACAACACATTCTACAAGGATGCCATATAAAGCATTTAAAACATAAGTTCACAATTGAACAAGTTGTCTTAAGATAACTTTTCAATTCCAAGAAGTCAGCACAATATAAGGTTCGAAATCAAAAAGTTATTGACAGAAAGAAAAAATCAAATAGCACGTAATGGGTTAATAATTTGGTAAACCATCACTTATCTCTGAGAGCACAAAGAATGAACTTTCATAAGCACACAAGTAAACCCTTTCAAGTATGAACATTGAGATGATTTGTGCAAGGTTTAAGAAAGAGTTGCCTAAATGTCCTAAAATCGACTAAGTTATGCATTTCAACAAAAATTATCACTTTTGCAACAGATTACTCAGATTGATATATACTAAAAGAATGAACTAGACACCAAACCTACTACCTCTACTAAAAGACCGAAACCAACCTTTTAACTCTTTAAAACCGGCTTAAAACTAAGTCATTGAAATGTACAAAATTTTGGCATGACCTCTCTAGTAAATAGGACATCCACTCAGCAGACAAAAAAGCATTTGCAGTTATAATATATATATCAATCTCTCAAACCAGAAGGAGACATTCTAGCAGATCCTTAGATAATCCAATCACACATCCAACGGCAGTTTGTAAACTACATACGCAATGACCACCACCGCCGACGCTGTTGAAGATGTCTTCTATGATGTCGTCGTTAGTACGTGCTGGAGGGTGTGACCCAGAAACCTTTAAGTTCAAGAATTGACAAACTTAGCTCGTGTCGCAAACTTAGAATGTTTTCGACATCCATACCTGTGGTGTCGTCGAGGTGGTGCAGGGCCCGGGTTGAAGTACATAGGCATTCCTTGGCACAGCATAGGTGGTGGGTACATGTAGAACGGGTTTGGAGGTGGGAGCCTGTGTAAGGCATAGACAGTACATTATGCCACATATAAATCATTCATTCAAATTTTGAATAACGAATTGAACCGATCCGTCTTTACCTGTGGTGCCTCTCCTGTAGAAGGTGGCTGCATCTGTGGAGTGAACATATAGAAAGGAGGAGGAGGCTGGGAGCTCTGTGGATCATAGTTTGTGACATGAAGTATACATAATAGAATTTTTTGAAAATAAAGAATGCATGAGAATATCATATAACCCGAGGTGCATCTCCTAGGGTGGTGCACGCATCCCGAGAGGGTTTATGAAGGACGCGGGGAGGCCGAGCACCTGTGATGCTTCTCCTTGTGGTGGTGGCTGCATGTGCGGAGAAAACATGTAGAAGGGAGGTGGCTGGGAGCCCTATGACATAATAGTCCAGTTTGTGAATTCGTGATTTTACAAGCTAAGTGAATTAAAGAGTAATGAACTCAAGTATCTTTACTGCTTGAGCAGAGGCGAAACACCGCAAGTTAGGTCCAAGAGATTGTGACAGTTGCTGCATATAGATTGTTTGTTTGATTTTAAGCACAAATGTAAACTTGAGCGTTTTGTTCAAAGTAGAGATTGTACCTGCAGATACATTTTCATGTATTCTGAGTCTTCTAAACCTGCGAGCTTCCTCTCGTGCTTGACGAGACTCTTCTCGCGCTTGACGAGCCTCTCTCTCGCTTCACGAGCCTCCTCGTGCGCTTGTGCTTCCGTGCGGACCTCGACGAGCGAGCACTCCTGTGAGGAAACCGAGCCTCGTGGAGGACGATCGCGATCCACAACTCCATCCCCCATGGCCCACCTACAAACGATATATACTGAAATGTGACCATGCAATATTTTTTTCCTTAGTAGAGCGAAAACAAATAAAATCAGTTTTATTAACGAACCTCCCATGCTTTAGGCCCTCCAAAGATGGTGCAACGCTTCCACATCGGCCGTGCACCCTCCAATCAACCTCAGACCCATGACGTTGTGTCATTTGTTCGCATATGGCGCTTTGAAACAAACATTTTGTGCTCTCGGATGTAAATTTGCACAAAACATATTGTGTCATTTATACTTACCATCCTCTCACTAGCCCCGCTGTCGCACAACACATCCGGTTCCGTGGATCCTCGCCTTGGTGCCCCCGGATGTAAACTTCCACAAAAGTGGGAGTACTCCCACTTTCAGCCTCCTACAATGCAAAGTTATAAACATAGTGACAAATTCACTAACAATTATAATACCGATACTTACCATGCGTTGCTCTAGGCCAATGTGTCCGTCTCGTCTGCGCGCACTTGTACTTCCCAATCTACTTCTTACATTCCCTTGATTTCTATTTGATTTTTCTTGAAAATCCTCCGATCCCCAAAGACGCACATCCACCTCCAAGCCTCCATGTCCTTCATTATCCAATCGACCGAGCTCTGGAGATACTCTTGTTCTGTCAGGTGTATCCTCCTCGCCTCTGGTCCTCTTCTCATGTTCACCTTCTTCACCCTCTTGTAAAAATTGATGACGACTTGAATGAGTGCATTCTTTGAACGAATCTCCGACAACCTTTTGTGCATACTGTTGAAGACGCTTTTGGCCTTCTTCAAAGCGTGTAATCGTCTTCGTTCTCAAGCGGAACCTCTCCGCATATAATCACACTTTGTCAAATTGTACTTACATTTAAAGCAATACTCAAATAGAGTAAATACATAACGCAAACTCACCCGAAGCCAGCCCACATGCACTCGACATGTTTGGTTGTCTTCGCCTCCTTCCACGTTCTCCTTCAACGCCCGGTGCTTCCAGCCAGGCGCGAATCTATCCTCGCCGACTCAACCATGCGGGGTAGTAGTACCGCCATGGGCTCCCAAAGACGACGTTAACCTTTGTAATATGGCCCGTCCCAGTCCAACCCGGCTCTTTCCAGTGCCTACAACAAAATACAAGACAAAGATGCATCAAAACAATAAGTTGTCACTTAGCTAATGCTAAAAAAGAAGATATAACTGTTACCTACTCCCGTGTACCTCTATCAACCTCCTATCGGCCGGGTTGCATCACGGACGAACTGAGACGGTTTTACGAAACCTGAAATGCAAATAATTAGTTCATAGATATTACAATGTAAATATGGAGATTAAATGATAATCCAATACTACACATATACTGATGGTACAGAAGAAGACCACCCTCTTCAAGCGGCTCTAAGGTCGCCTCCAACTCATCTTCGCTGCCTCGGCCTCGGCGTCAGATCTGATCTGCGTCCCACCGCCAACACCCCCAACGACCTCCTCGTCGTCCGCCTCGCCCATGTCGTCATGCTCACATCCCAACCGCCCTCCTCTCGCAACCCTACTACCCCTCGTCCTCCCGTGGCTACTCCCGCGCTTTGTTTCATGCTCGCTCATCGAAGCACCTCTGGAGCTGCTCTGCCATTTGTCTAATCTGCGCCACCCACAAATATGGCGCTGCCGCCGAGTCGACCATCGAACCCTTGCTCCTCGATCTTACGGAGGACGACCACTGAACTTGCCTTTAAGCTTGTCAACTGATGCTGAACATACTCATCTGCTCAAATTTGACAAGAGTTAGTATCTGAGTTTACAAATAATTTTCAATAACTTGCACAAAAGAATGAGACAACTATAACATGTAAAAAATGAAGGAGACAACAATGACTTGTAGAAATGAACGAGGCAACAATAATCTTACAAAATATACATATCAAAAGTCGTCGGCGTCGGAATCTGCTTCTGCGACTCGTATTTCATTGAGACGTGCTTGAAGATGTGCAATCCTTACTGACTTTTAAGGGCGTTTCCGTGACGGACCGGGTTCATCTGTTATTATGTCTGTGGCATCGGTAGGTAATTGATCGAGTCCTGCCCCGTCGGAGACAAAGAAAGAATCCTCCATAGCTTCTTCTTGATATAGATCACCCACATCATCCTCTACGTTACGTGCCACATACGAAACATCCCCAGGAGGATATACTTCAGGGTTAACTTTTGTAACATCCCAAATTTTTATTTCAAAAATAGGATAAAAAAAATTAAATTATTATTTTTATCGGTTGTTCATGTTTATTTGTCTCCTCTTTATTTTCTGGATTTCTCTAGAGTTCAAAAGAAAAAGACTTTTTCCTATTTTTAGAAAAACTTAAAACTATTTCCTAAAAAAAACCCTATTTAAGTTGGAATTAATTGTTTTAAAAAAATATATCACAAGGAACTTCGGTGAATTTTCCCATTATTTGTTAAAATCCTGATTTCAAAATCTTTCCAAAAGTCTCATCAATTAAAATATAGTTTGGAGACAAAATAAAAGATTTGGTTTTGCTAAAACTATCTTATTTAATATAAATAAACCTAAGGGAGTTTCTGTGAAATTTGCTATATTTGTCAAATTATATATTTTCTAAAGCCTTTCCGAAAGCTTTAACAAAATAAAAATATATGTGGGTACAAAAATAAAGTATTTGGTGGTACCAAAATATTTTATTTGATCTCAAAATGTCCTAATTAAACTCCCTGAATTTTCTTAGAATTTTTGGGGTTGTTTTAGTATTTTCCAAATTAAAAAGATATTAAAAATAATATAAAAGTATTTACTGTACACGAATAAAATTATTATTTTATGTAATAATATTTTATTTGTGTTACTAAGGTTGTGGGTCACGTTCCAGATTTTTCTCTGATTTTTAAACGGTTGTTTGATATTTTATTTCGATTTTATGGGTGATACTTAATAATTCGGATTAAATAATCAGTAACTGCTACAGTAATTCCGGCGGATTTTCAGGCATAACCTCGGCGAGCTCTCCTGGTCACTCCCGATCTTATTTTGATCTGAAATTTTTACCAGAGCTTCCTCTTGCTATCCTCTACATCCAGTAAAATCAGATTTTGCAAATGCCTAGCGGAGCACCTCCGGCCAGCGATTTCTCTGCCAACTCCGGCGAGCTTTTCCCGTTGATCCATTGCTCCTTTGTAGCTGAAAATTGAACCATAGACGCCTCTCCTCATTCCCCACATCATACTAAAAGATCAGCATGAAAATCGCAACGGAGATCCCTCGCCAAGCTTTTTTCCCTAACTCCGGTAAGAACTTCGGTGAGCTCTACAGGGCGCTCCCGTACTCCATTCATCCTCAAATTGTTTGTGGAGCACCCCCATGAAGGTTGCAACACCTCTGTGAAACAGTTTTGGAAAATTCCAAACAGAGCTCTGCCGGCGACCCTTTTTCTCCTACAACGTCGACGAGCTCTTCCGGTGCGCCGCCATCGCCGGCCGATTTTGGCATCGCGTTCCCCATCATACCGGTGAGTTTTTCTAAAATCCTCTCACGTCATCTCGTGCCATATGGTCAGATCTATCTCTCCACCAAATTTGGTGCAGTTTCATCCAGGGAATCAAAAGTTATGGCCGTTCCAATCTCGAATTTTGCCGTCACCCGTTCTCCTTCGTTTTTGCGAGTTTGACCATGCAATTTTTTCTGTAGACTCTTCTTGATGTCCTCTACACGGTGCCCAACCAAACTCAAGGTTTTGTCCACGGGATTGCTGCAGAAAATTCAATCTTCCCGATCGATTGCGACGTCGGCGAAAAACTTCGCCGCGTTCCCGTTAATCCGAAGGTAAAACTCAGATCCGTTTGCGTCATATCGTGCAAATGATCCCAGATAGCTCTCTGTAAAATTTGGTTAGGTTTCATCTATTATTTTAATAGTTATGACCGTTTGATCTATTAGTTTTAGCAGCCGTTCATAGGCAGTTTGTGATCTGTCCGTTGGGTTGCTTCCAAATCCGGATATACCGTTGAGTTCGTGTCGCGCGTTCTCACGTGGTGCTCACTTCCCTCTCTGTTCCATCCACCAAAAATTTTAATATTCGTTACCGTCGCCTTTTTGCCACCGCGTCGTCTTGTGCCGCCAACCATTTTGGTTTGTCGTGGCCATGTCGTTGTGTCCAAAAAATCATTATCCCCTGTTTTGCCCACCGTTGAAGTTCATTGATCCCCGGTTGCCGTCAAAGCCATGTTCTAGAATCTACCCGACGTCTTTTGGCCTAGTCCTTCGTGTCGGTGCGCATTTCGGTTCGCCATCTTTGGAAACCTTTAATCGCAGGGCCAACCCTACCATCCTACCCTATGCCAAGTGTATTCAACATTGAATCGTTTCGCTCAAACCGGACTTAACCCTTGGTCCAATTCGTCGTTAACGTCCCGTCGTTAACGTCCCGTCGTTAACGTTCCGTCGTTAACCTCCCGCCGTTAACGTTCCATCGTTAACGTTCCGCTGCTATCGTTTCTTCGTTAACATTCCGCCGTTAACGCTTTGCTCTCGCTTCGCTATCATCGCATATGCGCATTCCAGCAAGAGCGTAGCGCGATGTCATTATCCTTTCTACCGTCCTATCGTGATCTAACCCCATTCCTTGTGAGTCTGGATTTATCTTTTCTATCATCTGCAAATCCAGACCAAAACCTAACTTAAGACCGGTTCGATGGACTGAGTTCATCATGAGCCGCGCTGCCGGTATTGCGGTTTTTCTCGTTGTGTCTACCGTAGTAAGATATTTGTACTGTCTTACTACATATCGTCATCGCCCTGTTATCGTCAAGTCTCTTCTTTGATGTATGACTGAACCCCAGATCGGATCGTACTAAATGTCGATTCCATCCGTCCTTGTCTTATCCCTGAAAATCTAATCTGCCATTAACCCAGAATTCATTCGTGGACTTGGTCGATAGACCATTGGCCATATGTCATATCCTGGTGCCATATCTATTCTATTAGTCTATTTTTCTTTTGTTTGACTGTGTATTTGTTTAGTCAACAAAAGTCAACATTGAGCATCGTTTAGTTCATCATGAACTAACATATCTTTATGGACCCGATCTATAGATCAAGAGCCCATATGTCAATATTTGTCCAGTCGAGTTAATTAATCTCGAAGGATATCCCCTGGAATATACTCCGTTTTCCCCTAATTATCAGTCGTAACCTTCTCGATAAATCTTCTGAAAGCCTGTTCTCTTTCATCCGATCTTCGATCAAATCTAAGTTCCTAAATTCAATCCCTTCCGTTCAGTACCAATCTAATATTAAATTGGAGTTTATTTGAATTGCTTTTGAGTTTTGTTGTATTTGTGCTTCTTTGTCGTTAGACGTGTCGTTCAGAAGTTACCCGAAGTAGCTGAAGGACGGGGAAGTCGAAGCATTCGATTGAAGAGCCAAAGGTTGATGAAGCCGAAGATCAATTAAAAAGAGTAAAGAGCAGTTTATAGCAAGTGCCAGGCAAGTTGTGCTTTGATCATGTTGAACCTACGATTACAAAAACTGCTATATTGTTTCACTTTATTGCATATTATTTGACAAGTACAAATGTCTTCAATTAAATTTGGGACTTAGCTATTATACCCAATTGCTCTATACCCTACCTTGCCATTTGTATACCATGATATATTGTCACCCTAGATTGGTTCATTATAGTTGATTAGTAATAATAATCAACATGGGATGGTTCGACCGTATTAGTTGCTTAGTCATGCCACGCCATCACATGTACTTTAGTCTTTGATAAATAATCTTGGCTAATGGAATATGGAACGATGTTATGAACTTGTGTGTCATGTGTGGTCACACGATGAGATTGAGTTGCGGTGGCGAGAGGATGTCACGCAACGAGGTTAAATTGCTGATGGCACGTGGTGCTTGGTAATCAACTCGGGTGGTTATGATTTAGATTGGGGCAAGTGGCAAGGGGCGAGAATGCCAAGGTGGGCCCGATGGGCAGGGGGTATGTGAAAGTCTTGCCTCGATCATCTTAAGGACTTAACCTTGCAAGCCTTTGACCTGAGTCAATCATGCGACCACATGTCTGATATGGGACAGACCTAGTTGATTAGGGTTCTGATATCTTTCCTCTGATACCTCGGGGCGACAGTACACGGAAGTGTACCTGTGCGGGGGAGCGTACCTGTGCTGTGGCTTGGTACCCATCCAACGGTGTTGGCCTGTCCTATACTTCGGCTGGCACTGCGTGAGAGGAGTGATAGCGAAGGCAACACCGGAGAGGTTCTTTGGTTAAGGTAGAGGTTCCTGAAAGGCTTTGTCGTGAATTCTCTGCCGGTACACCAAAGGAAGTGTGCTGATGGCCAGGCACAAAGAGAATATCACGTCGTGTGGGTAAAGTGCATAACCTCTGCAGAGTGTAAACCTATTGAATAGCCGTGCTCACGGTATTGAGCAAAGCTAAGGAATTCTGATCAAGGGTTAGACTTTTGTTAAACAAAACTTATTGGGATGGCGGGATGCCATGGAAAGTGGATTTTGACTTAGGACTTGTTTTACTTGAGAAATGTTGAATCTATCTAATACTGATTATTTGTTTCTTGTCTTTCCAATTTATATCTTGTATTAATTTACAAATGTCGCTTTTGCAAAATAGCCATGTTAGCCATTTCTTTGGAATAATCCTTGCATATAGCTATGTTAGAATTGCATTCTGTGCACGACTTGTTGAGTGCTTTATGTACTCACCCCCTTGCAACACACAAAATAATCAGTTGAGGAGAAGACCACAACTTCGAAGGAGGAGAAGTTCCACGAGGAGGCGATTATCTAGGAGTTGAACCTTGTCAGTTGCCTGTGGTATATTGATGGGATTCGTCGACGTTCTTCTTTCCGCTGCTGTTTATTTATTTTGAGTTGAAGCCACCAAGGCCTCACAAGTGTAAGTTTGACCTTAAGGTCGTTCAATAGTTCTATATTAATAGATGAAGTCTTTATTTATTATTTCGCTGTGTATGATTGTGATATTTCATCTATGTTGAGACTGTGTGCACTAGCGTGATCATGGACTAGTGCTGAATACACAGAGGGTCCGGATTTGCATATTCGTGTCCCGACAACTTTAAATACAACCCACCAAGCCTTCAAGCTACGGTGAGGATAGCTCAGGTAGTACACCTGCTCAACCTGATGTGCAAGCACGATGTTATTGATATGGCCCCTGCCGCATGGCGTGCTTCACCTCCACCATCCCAAAGTCATCGACACGTGTGCCGTTGTGTGGATCGAACCAATGGCAATCAAAAAACACAACCTTCAGTTCTTTGCCACCCCCAAAGGTATACTCAATTATGTTTTGTACAACACCGTAATAGTCTAATATATCGCCGCTGGAATCGGATGATGTTGTGACTACTCCGCTGTTTGAAGTGGCCGCAAGTGGACGGCTAGCTTCTAATTTCACTGTTCGAAAACAGAAGCCGTTCACATCACAGCGACTATAGCTCCTTGCCGTCACATCACTATGTGAGAGCTGTCGGAGATCCTCAGGGACGGAGGCATCACGCATACACTATATAGTAACATTCATCACTATTAGTCTAATATTAAGTTACTACAACAATTCATTTTAGGAAAATGAATAAATAGTCAAATTACATCTTGTGGAACCATTGCACGAAGCTTGGGCCGCCTTTCAACCCATCACGGCGTAGGTTATCCAATTGCTTAGTTGTGGGTTGTCCGGTTGACTTCAATTTTCTTTGTCAAATACTCGTCATTTATTCTCGGGTTAAAAGGACACTACATCGAAATGTTGAAAACATAATTGAGAAAGTCACTTACTCAAAATATTTTTCAACTTCTACCATGTTAGTGAACATGTAAAGCATGGCCATGTTCCACTCCTCATACTCAACATGGTGTGCGATGTACGACCCAACAAAGTTGACCCTTGCATTGAAAAAGCTTAAGTTCGCTCAGCGGTTCTTCTTCCGCGCACGGTACCGATTCTTACGGACATTCACGTTGTGCTTGAGTGCGAAATACTTTGTTGAGAAGTTTGTGATCTCTTTACTTGCATAAGCCTCTGCGATACACCCTCTACCCTTGCCTTGTTGCGCCTTTGTAGCTCTAAGCTTTTTCAACTCCCTTTCGACTATACATCCATCCGAATCGCGGGACCTCCAACCTTCGCTTTCCAAGGTAGATGCACCAGCAGATGTTGCATCACATTCATAAAACCAGGTGGGAAAGTTTTTTCCAACTTGCATACAAGCAATGGAATTCCCTTCTCTAACTTCTGCATCAACGTCTTAGAGATTTCCTTACCGCATATCTGCCTATAGAAGTAACTGAGCTCGGCTAACATCCTCCACAACTCATTATCAAAATAGCCACGAAACATTACCGGAACAAGTATTTCCATGATAATATGGTAATCATGACTCTTTAGCCCGTTTAGCTTACCGGTGCTGACATTCACAACGCATTTTATGTTAGATGCATAGCGATCAGGAAACTTTAGAGTTTTCAACCACCTCAAAATCTGTTTACGGTCTTCTGGCTTCACACAGTATGGAGCTCGTGGCCGGCTCTCATTTCCATTCAAACCAACTTTAACCTCGAGCCACGGCCTAGCACAATGATCACCCATGTCTTTCCTAGCACTCACGTTATCCTTTGTTTTGTCGGTTACATCAAACACCATGCTTATGATGCTTTCTGCCACATTGCGCTCTTGGTGCATCAAATCTATGTTATGCGGAGAATCAAAGCTTTGCGTAAGGCAGCTCCCAAAGAAAAGAAATATGAGTCCATTGTGCTCCTTTCCATAGCTGATGAAACCCACTTAGTAGATCGTACAAGCCGACTATGCTATTTCACTATCTCCTCTCCGTGAGTCGCCCATGCCCTTTTTAACTTCATTCTTTTCGAAATGCTTTGGCATTGTTCCTAAAAGGGTGCCTCGCGGAAGCCATCGTCGATGGCAATCGAAGAATGTGATCTTTTACCGTGCGTGAGCTGAATGCATCAGTCACCATACAAATTGGACAACACAGCGACCATGAACACACCCGGTAGCCCAAATGCCATATGCCAACAAATCATGGACCGACCACGGTATGCGGCTCGTAAGGTAAATTCTCTGCCACCAACGCTGTCGTATGCCTTTTCCCTCGCCACAACTTCTTGACTCATCAATTAAGGGCGCATGAACAAATTGAGATCCTTCCTGGATGCTTAGGACTGGAATGACAAGAGC
Source organism: Otatea glauca (assembly GCA_036346275.1). NCBI lineage: Eukaryota > Viridiplantae > Streptophyta > Magnoliopsida > Poales > Poaceae > Otatea > Otatea glauca. Next base: position 24,497,313 of record CM070716.1, read on the forward strand.
AAGGAATATGAACCCCTCTTTCAAGCAAATCTCGGTGGAAGATTGTATGGCATGATGAAGACCGCCAACAAGAGTAGGGCTAGCGCTTGTCCGAAGGTGTGAAACCGTCCGTGGACAAACCAAGACGGACACTCCTAGGGTCGCTTGCAAATGCAGGATCGAATCGGTCCAATGCACGCCATGCCTCGCCATCGACGAATGCACCATCATATCCGGTCTTGGTCCTCACGTTTACCTTCTTTGTGCCACCGCATATGTTTATTGTTTCTTTTGACATGTACACCGTTTAAGCCTATCCGCGATCGGCATGTACGAAGGCTGTTTAGTCGCGACCTTTGTAGTCACCGATACCCTTCCTCACCTACCACCTCAATGAATCGCACTTACCGCAATGCATACAATGGGTATCCTTGTCATGATCCTTCGAGCAAAGATGCAATTATTCTCGCACACATCAATCTTACCGTAATTCATCTCGAGGCCGCCATCAACTTTTTCGATTGGTACAAATCCTTTGGCATCTTGTGGTTAGGCGGAAGGACATCATTCATTAGTTCAAGCAAAGCGTTGAAGTATTTGTTCGAAAAGTTGAACTTCGACTTCATCGACATAAGCCGTGTGACCGCCTGCAGAACGGTCACATTGGTCAAGTCATGCAGCTTCTCGTCCGAGGCGTCAAGTAGCCTATAGAATTCCTTAACCTCCTCCGGCTGTGACCCTTCCCCGGAGTTAAATTCAGTCCCCCTGCCAAGATCATCCAGCATCTCTTCCATCCGGTCGTGATCCTCCACATGGTCCAGCATCTCTTCCATCTCAATGGCCTGCCTTGCGGCTTCTCCATGACGGTGCCACACCAAATAGTTAGGCATGAACCCGTTTTTGCAAATGTGATACTGCACTATATCCTTGCTGTAGTAGCTGTTATTCTCGCAGAGGGTACACGGGCAATACACATATTCAGCTCCTCCAGCGAATGCTTGCTTCAAGAAAGCATCCGTGATCTGCCCCCATTCCCTTGAGTGCCCCCCATCACTCCATCCGTCATACATCGCCCTTCGATCATCACCCATTATCAAAGCTAAACAAATGAAACAATGTCAATGTACGACCGTGGCTTAGGTGACAAAGACAACCCTATTAGGAAACATGTGTTCTAAACCCACCCAAGAATGGAGGCTATTGCATGCGACACATGTGGCGTGCGCTCTGAATCGAACGAATTTCGGCAAGATAACCCATTTGTTCTCCAAGCGCACGCTGATCTTTGGTGCGTCGGAGAACAACAGGTTATGTGGCCGAAATCACGCTCGATCGCCGCACGCCACAGCCCTATGCAACAACCAACATTCTCGGCCGTCCAAAATCTGTTGGACAATTCGGAACCGCGCACCTCACAAGCAAATGTGAGATGCGCTGTTCCCGAACGGTGACGCCTATGCTCTCTCTTGTTTGACACAAACCCTAAACTCTAACGTTATATACAAGCAGCGAGAAAATAAAAATATATATATCATATGCGTGAATATAAAATGAGATGAAATAACTTTAAACGAATATAAAAGAGATGAAATATACCTTCTCCAACGTCGGTGGGGCGTCGCGGAGGGTCCGGGAGGGAGGTGGGTGGCGCCACGATCGCGAGGCAAGATCGCGGGCGACGCGGCGATGGCGCGGAGGCGCGCGCGGCGGGCAGCGGGGCGGGTGGGGCGTCGGCCACCGGCGGCGGGCGACGTCTCGGCGGCCGAGCGGGCGGCGGCGGCGGCGGGGGCGGCGGGCGGCGGCGCGCAGCGGGCAATGGGCGACGGCGGTGGGCGGCCGGCGTCGGCGCGCGCCGCGGGCGGTCGGCCGGGCGGCGCGCGCGGGGAAGGCGTGGCGGCGGCCGGCCGGCGGCGCGCTGGCAGGAGGGCGCGACGCGGCGGGGTGGCCGGGCGGCGGCGGGCGGCGGCGGCGGGCAGCGGGCCAAGCGCAGTGGCGGAGGGCGGCGAGCAAGTGGGCAGAGGGCGGCGCGGCGGGCGCGGCAGGGCGGGTCTCGGGCCGGCAGCAGCGCGGCGCGGGGAGGGCGGCGGCGGCGGCTCGGCGGCGAGTAGGAGGCGCGCAGGCGGGCGGGCCTGCGCAGTAAGCGCGGCGGGCGGCCGACGGCAGGAGGACGAGGCGGCGCGAGCAGCGAGCAAGCGCAAGGCGGGCGGGGTAGGGCGAAGCGCGCGCTGTGCGGCATGGGTGGCGGCGTGGCGAGAAACACATGGGAGGCACGGCGGCGTGTGCGGGCCCGTAGGGTTTTTTGGCCATGATTAAATTCGTTAGGGATGTCAAGACCCTAAATTTAAAAGTTTAAATCGTTAGTAATTTTGGCCCACGAATTTAAATTTTTAAATTCGTGGGTAACTTCTGGCCCACGAATTTAAACGATTAAATTCATGGGTATTATTTGAGCCCACGAATTTAAATAAATAAATTCGTGGGTTTCATTTTGGCCCACGAATTTAATTAAAAACGTGGGTTTTATACAAACCGACGAATTTAAATAAATAAATTCGTGGGTTTTTTTTGGCCCACGAATTTAAAAATCCCATGAATTTTTCTCTTTTTCTTGTAGTGGTGGGCACCAGAGTGTGAAGAGACTTTTCATGAGTCAACCAGCATTTGACAACGGCGCCTATGTTAGTGTTGCCAGATGTGTAGAACAGTTTTGATATATACTGTGATGCTTCAAAGGAAGGTCTTGGATGTGTGTTGATGTAGAATGGCAAGGTTGTTGCATAAGTGTCAAGGCAATTGAGACCGCATGAAAAGAATTACCCAATGAATGATTTGGGATTAACTGCCGTCGTGCATGCTTTAAAGTTATGGCGTCATTATTTCATTGAAAATAGATGTGAGGTATGTTCGGACCACAAGAATTTAAAATATATCTTTACTCATTCGGATCTCAATATGAGATAGAGAAGATGGTTGGAATTAATCAAGGATTACAATGTTGGAATCTATTATCATCCTGGTAAGGCTAACGTGGTAGCTGATGCCTTAAGTCGTAAAGGCCATAGTGCTAATATACTGATATCGGTGATCAATCGGAATTGTACAAGGAGTTTCAAAAGTTGAAATTAGAAGTTGTTCCACAAGGATTTGTAGCTGCTTTGGAAGTGAAGCCAACACTTACAGATCAGATCAGAGAAAGTCAAAGGGATGATGAAAAGATCAATAGAATCAAGTCAAAGGAAGATGAAGGCTTAGTTGAGGATTTTACCGTGGCTGAGCAAGGTAATACGTGGTTTAAAGGTCGAATCTGTGTACCAAACAAGGAGCTTAACCAGTTGATTCTGGAGGAAGCTCATGATTCCAAGTATTCGATTCATCCAGAGGGTACTCAAATGTATCAAGATCTTAAGGAAAGGTTTTGTGTGGCCTCAAAAGAAGTGTGAAGTTGTTGAATATGTTGCTTTATATGATGTGTCAAAGAGTGAAGGAAAAGCATCAAAGACCTGTTGGTTCGCTACAGTCGTTGCAGATTTCTGAGTGGAAGTAAGAGGCAAACCAGTAAATAAAATTCATAGTACTGAGAATTTGCCTAGAAACCAAAAGGGATATGATTCTATATGGGTCATCGTTGATCGATTGACCAAAGTCGCTCACTTCATACCAGCCAAGTCTACTTATTTGGGAGATCACTTGGCAGAAGTTGTATATGTCGAGGATTGTGTGTTGCATGTTGTGCCTAAGAAGATTGTGTTAGATTAAGGTACTCAATTTACCTCGAGTTTTTGGAATAAGTTTTTGCATTAGATAGATTCCTTTTTGCCCCAAAACATTTTCCTAGGGACAAAAACACTTAAATAGCAAAAGTGAAGTTCATTTGCATGTATGAGTTGAAAAGTACCTTTTGGTAGACTAGAAACTAAGTTATTCTAGTTCCAAGGGTGAAAACTCACAAAGTGCATTTGATTGATCAAAATTGACCAAGTTTTGATTTAAGGAAATTTCGATGAGAAACAAGGATTTGTCAAAAGATTGAAAAAGAGGATTTCAAGGAAAATACTACAAGTATTTTGACCTAATATGGTCTAGGATCACTTTTGAAAGAATAATGGCACTTATTTTGATATTTTTACATTTTAGGGATGTAGTATATATACAAGAGATATAAAACTCCTCCTTAATGTGTTGTTCATCTAGACAAACCAAAACTAGAATAAAATTCAATGAAACACCAAATTTTAAGAAATCAAATAAGGTGCAAACTTTTTGCTAACATTCTATGAGATTTAACTCATTCCTCAATCACAATACCTCATTTGCTAACATGATCTCTTAAGAAATGATGACGAATATATATATGCTTGGTTCTTGAGTGTTGGACCGGGTTATTGGCTATTTTAACGGCACTTTCATTATCACACAAAAGAGGCACATTTTTTAATTCTATTCCATAGTCCATTAAAGTTTGCCTCATCCACAACAATTGGGCACAACAACTACTGGCGAAGATGTATTCAGCTTCAGCGGTGGATAGAGCCACGAAATTTTGTTTCTTGGAGAACCATGAGACTAGGGACCTACCTAGCAATTGGCAACTCCCGGAGGTGCTCTTTCTATCCACTTTGCAACCCGCATAATCCGAGTTCGAATATCCAATTAAATCAAATTTAACACCTTTAGGATACCATAATCCTATATTTGAGGAATGCTTTAAATATCTTAGAATTCTCTTAACAGCTACTAAATGGCACTCTTTAGGAGATGCTTGAAAACGAGCACACATGCAAACACTAAACATGATATCGGACCTAGATACGGTAAGATAAAGTAAACTACCAATCATAAAATGATAAAGCTTTAAATCTACCGATTTAGCTCCTTCATTGATATCAAATGCCCTTTTGATGCCATTGGAGTCTTGATGGGCTTTGCATCCTCCATGCCAAACCTTTTGAGTAGATCCTTTATGTACTTGGCTTGGCTCACGAATGTTCCATTCTTGAGTTGCTTGATTTGAAGTCCAAGAAAGAAACTCAATTCTCCAATCATTGACATTTCAAATTCCCTAGACATCATATTACCAAATTCTTTGCAAAAATCTTCATTAATAGAACCAAATATGATATCATCAACATAAATTTGACAAACAAAGAATTCTACATCTATTATTTTTGTAAAGAGTGTTGTGTCAACCTTCCCAATTTTGAATCCTTTAGATATTAGAAAATCTCTAAGTCGCTCATACCATGCTCTAGGAGCTTGTTTAAGACCGTATAGGGCCTTAGAGAGTTTGTAAACATGGTTTGGGTGTTTAGGATTTTCAAAACCGGGAGGTTGTTCAACAAATACCAATTCGGATATTTGTCCATTTAAGAATGCGCTCTTTACAACCATTTGAAATAATTTAATATCAAAGCAAGATGAAAATGCAAGCAATATTTGAATAGCTTCTAATCTAGCTACTGGTGCAAAGGTTTCACCAAAATCTAATCCTTCAATTTGTGAGAAACCTTGTGCCGCTATTCTTGCCTTATTTCTTACCACAATACCGTTCTTATCTTGTTTGTTTCGAAATACCCATTTGGTGCCAATGACATTGTGATCCTTGGGTCTTTCGACTAGCGTCCATACATCATTACGAGCGAAATTGTTTAGCTCTTCATGCAATGAGTTCATCCAATCTGGGTCATCTAGAGCTTCATCTATATGAGTAGGTTCAAGAGAGGATACAAAAGAGTAATATTCACAAAAAGAAGCGACACGAGATCTAGTTTGAACAACCTTACTAACGTCACCCAATATTTGATCTATTGGATGATTTTTGGAGAGTCCATGATGAATTCTTTGAGGTAGAGGTTGAACTTGTTGATCATTCTCCTTCTCATCCACATCTATAGGTTGAGCTTGACTTGACGTTGCAGAAGTAGATGGTTCAACTTAAGTGGATGAAGATTGATCATCTTTATCCTCCTTTGGTTTGATGTCTCCAAGCGTCATGTTCTTCATTGCTTCTCTTAGTCCTTCATCACCTACATCATCCAAATTTTCTTCCTCTTCTTGAGAGCCATTAGTTTCATCAAATTCGACATCGCAAGTTTCTTCAACAAAACCTTTATTTTTGTTAAAAACGCGATATGCTTTATTATTTGAGGAATAGCCAAGCAAGAAACCTTCATCACAACGACTTTGGAATTTTGAATGTCGAAAACCCTTTTTCAAAATATAGCATTTGCAACCAAAAACTCAAAAATAAGAAATGTTCATTCTTCTTCCAATAAGAAGCTCATAAGAGTTCTTTTTCAAAAGTCGATGCAAATAAAACCTATTTGTTGCATAGCAAGCGGTATTAATGGCTTCCGCCCAAAAACTATCGGAACTGTCATATTCATCAAGCATAGTTCTTGCCATTTCAATTAATATTCGATTTTTCTGTTCTACAACTCCATTTCACTCCGGAGTGTAGGTGGCGGAAAGCTCGTGCTTTATTCCAAGTTCATCACAATAATATTCAATTCTTGTATTCTTGAACTCGGAACATTGTCACTACAAATTTTCTTGATTTTGAAATCAAATTCATTTTGAGCCCTTTTCGCAAAACTTTTAAAGATACCAAAGGTTTCAGATTTATCATCTAAAAAGAATACCAATGTATACCTTGAATAATTATCAACAATAACTAGACAATATGAATTTCCTTCAATGCTCTTATAGGTTGTCGGGCCAAACAAATCCATATGTAAGAGCTCTAATGGTCAAGATGTGGACATGATACTCTTTGAGGGATGAGAACTAGCCACTTGCTTGCTGGCTTGACAAGCACTACAAAGTCTATTTTCCTCAAACTTCACATCTTTTAAGCCCACAACTAAATCATTTTTAAAAAGCTTTTTGAGTTGAATCATCCCAACATGAGCTAGTCTTCTATGCCAAAACCATCCTAAGGATGTTTTTGCAATTAAACATGTTTGAAGACATGACTCATTTGAGGTAAAGTCATCTAAATATAAATTTCTAAATCTAAAACCTTTGAATATCATTGAGTTGTCATTTTCTTTAGAAATCACTACTCCATTTTTAGAAAACATGCAAGACCAAGATCACAAATTTGAGCAACGGATAGCAAATTAAAGTTCAAAGTTTCTACTAAAGAGACATTTGAAATAGAAAGGTCGTTTGAGATAGCGATTTTACCTCTCCCGTGAAGACTCCATTTAGTAGAAAGCAAGACAAGGGCAAATCGATGCAGACTACGAAGGCCCTCGACTATCCGATTGCCCCATTGTCCCGGTTATACAAGTTAGGAGAGCCTTTAGTAATGGGAGAGTGCCTAAAAAACCTTACAATGTCTAGCCTTTGATTGCATGATTGGTACATGGAACAAGCCAACAAGCCAGTACCGCAACGTATATCGAGTATGTCGATTAGCTTCAAGCATATGCATCTATTAGATTAGTCAGCGAGGGGCTTCTTCATAGCCGACTTCAAGGACTTGTTCAATCTCTTCAACCTCGATGCTCTTGACGCTACACTTATCAGATGCTGGACATTGTAAGTGTGTGTAATCATAGTCTACATTCGTGTAATACCTATATATATATATGTATACATATATATACATATACATACATATATACATATATGACTCCTTGCTTTAGTATATATAGATACATGATCCATGAAGCGGAAAAGAACAAACAACCAGTGGGTTTCCTCGACCCACACATAGTATCAAAGCAAGCTATGGACAAAAATTTAAAATTCGTTGATGAATACGTGGACGAGGCATTGGCGGCTCAAAAAGATAAAGAGGACATACTTTTACCCCAGAAGTCGGGGTAAGTGCTGCACTACTTGCTATTCTTTGATTTGTACTGTACACGCAACTCAAAGTTAGGTTGAATGACCATGGCGACATACCTGTATAGGTTTCACTGGATTCTAATTGTAATTCACCCAAGAAAGTACCGGGTTATGTACCTTGATTCCTTACAGAGCGGCAGCCACGACTTGAATCCTGTCGTGAAATTACTTAACAAGTAATTATGTTTCCTCTATAGATAACATGATTCTGTAGATTGTTCAAGGTGTACGTTGCTCTTGGAAGGGCTAAGGCTAACTTTTTTGGAATCATGTAGGTCATTCAAAGTGTACAAAGCTCGTGGAGGGCCTTCTGACAAGGACGGGGCGCGCGAAGCTGAAGCACGATTTTAAGTTTCTGGTACCTACTAATGCACAATAATCCTATATCACACTCCGTAATAATGCATCTCAAACTAACCAATTCTATATTTGCAGTGCCACCAGCAGGTAAAGGAAAGTAACCGATGATCATTTTTTGTTGCCACAACAGGCAACTCCTCCTCAGTACAAACAAGACTAATCAGGTTACAACTGTGTTGGAACAGATCGATCTGATCGAAATTTGAGGAAAACTTCGTTACTTCTTCCGGAGTTAGGTCATAAATTCAAAAGGCGAGTTTCACTCTGCCTAACTTGAGGAGTTGTGTTATTTTTGAATTACCACTTCGGCTACTTTGTGAAACTTGTGCTATGAATTTCTTAATTGTACTTGTACATTCAATTGTTAAGATATCTAAGTTGATTTCTGAAATTAAAGGATGTGATGTATGTGGTGTAATATGTAAACTGAGTTGATTTCTGAAATGGATATGCTGTAGGTGATGTAATAATATGTAATCTGAGAGGATGTCTGAAATTGAAGGACCATGTGGAGGTCCATCCATGTTTGTGATGAGTATTTGACTTTATTGGAGCAAGGTATGCTCAGGTTAGAGTTTGATTTAAATTGGAATTTGAAGCAATTTGAGTCTTCTCCTGTTTTTTGCGGTAGACAAGACTCTCTTCATCAGACACCATGAGTAGCATTTTCTTCTCGTCCAGATTTATGTGGACGATATCGTTTTTGGTGGCTCATCTCATTCACTTGTGTCTCAGTTTTCTGAGTTAATGAGCACAGAGTTTGAGATGAGTATGATGGGCGAGTTGAGCTACTTTCTTGGCTTCCAAATCAAGCAGACTTGGGAGGGTATTTTCTTGCATCAAGGCAAGTATACCCGTGACCTCCTGAGGTGCTTCGATATGTTTGATGGGAAGCAATTGATGACTCCTATGGCCACCACTACTATCCTCGATCCCGATGAGGATGGTGAGCCTGCTTATCAAAAGGAGTTTCGGAGCATGATCGGCACCCTGTTGTACCTCACTGCTTCGAGGCTGGACATACATTTCGCTGTGTGTCTGTGCGCTAACTGCTGGCTGTAGGATAGATAGGAAGAGCACTTCTGGCACTTGCCAATTCATTGGCACTTCTCTTGTTTCTTGGTCATCTAGGAAGCAGTCCGGAGTTGCACAGTCCACCACCGAGGCCGAGTATGTTCTTTGCGGCCGATTCTTTGTAGCTGAGTTCTATGGATGAGATCGACCTTGCGGGACTTTGGGTTAGAGATAGAGAGTGTGCCACTTTTCTGTGACAACACTTCTGCTATTTGCATTGCTAAAAACCCAGTACAATATTCCCGGACCAAGCATATTGATATTAGATATCACTTCCTTAGAGACCATGTGGAGAAGGGGGATATCGCGCTTCAGTTTGTAGAGAGTGACCTTCAGTTAGCCGATATCTTAACCAAGCCTTTGGGTAGCTCTAGATTTGTTGCCTTGAGAAGTGAGCTTGGAGTCGTGAGCCCTTACGACTTTTCGTGAGGGGGAGCTAGTTTGTATATTATGTAAAATATTGTTCCCTTCTAGCTTTTCCTTTCTCTTTGTGTTTTCTTCTGGGTGACTTTGGGCTTATTTTTTCTTAAGTTGAGTTCACTCACTTAGACTTCTAGCATGCTTTGCATGGACCTTTTATCTTGTGTTTTAGGTTGCTATCATGCGTGATTAGCTGTTCTCTCTTCTCTCTAGGTTGAGTTCCCTCACAGTCTTATAAGTCTAGCAGGTATTGGGCCTTGGGGTGAGACAGTGCATGTGCACTCCTTAGTTGGGATCTAGAGTCAGCTTCCCTATGTCAGTCACTGGGGAAGATAAGAGCGAGTCTGAGCCGTAGTGAGTCTCTTCTATCTTTTCTATGCTCTATAGCCATCCAGTTTGCAGTTTCTCGACTTCTTCTCCTCACTTTGTTTTTTCTGGTTGTTATTGAGTTTATTTGGGTTTTTATGCCTAATCTTAATAATAACTCAACTTTAACCAGTTTTGAGCTTAAAATTGATTCATTTGTTGAGGGGGAGATTGGGAATCTGTTAATGCATTGCATTTAGACTGCATTTTCTGTTTTATGAGCTTTGTCTATTATGCAATTGACTCAATCTTCATGAAATACATCATGATATATCTTTTGAAGAAAATCACTAGCTTAGATATCTCCAAGTCCATTAATCATGCTAAGCTTATTAAAATCTAAAAAAATTGAAAGCTTTAATTGAAAACTTGATGAAACATGTTGCTTTTACTTACTAAGTTTCATCTCTATGGGTTTTTACCATGAATTGTGAAATTTTGGATTTCTCTAGAGTCCCTATAGCAACTTGGGTGGAATTTGTTTGATCCATATTTGAGTCCTTCAGAATTGCTCATATATGCTAAATTGAAAATTAGAAAAAATATTTGACTCTTTTGTGCAAAATTGATCTCAACACTTTATATTCACGAGACTGCTTCCCATTACATTTGGGATGAACTTGGAATATATTGTGTATGACCAAGATTATTCTCTTAAGAGTTACTCTTGATATGATCGAAAATGGCTTGAGTCAATCAATAAAATAAAAAAAAGCAAATATCAAACACATAAGTGGGTAAAGAATGCAAATACTGTCAAACATTTACACCCTGCTATGTTTTTTCAAAGTCTTAAAGAAAATTTGCATAAATTGAAAATGAGCTTGAAGGACCTAATATGCACTTCAAGATTTCCCAAAGTGTTGAGTAGGTTGAACTTTAGGTTTTCCATTTGATCCTTCAGTGCTTTTGCTTCTAGCTTTGAAACTTTGCTAAGTTTAGCACTTGTCAAATCATGCTAAAATGAAATATTGTAAACTAAGATTTTTCATAAAATGTATTCGTCTTGGACATGTCTTAGTTTAGTCATATTCTGAAATTGACAAGCTTGTTGTAATATCTTTCCATTTTGATCAATTGGATAATCTTCAAAGCTCTTTAGATTGCATTTCATGCATACATAAAAAATTGATGCCTATATTGCCAAAAGGGGGAGAAAACGTAGAAAAGGCATCTTATAGGGAAGAAAATTTAAATAAAAAAATGCTTTATCATGATCATGTTGAACAGTTGTCCTTGCATTTGGATCATGAATAATATTGAGCTTTTTGAGAGATTTCTGAGCTCTTATCGAAAAATTGTTTTGTCTTGTGTTGAGCTCTGAAAATATTCTCATCTACTTGGTCACGGACTTGCTTTCTCTTTCAATTGGACCAAGTATGATTTTTGCAATCAAATTGCTTTTCTTCTTTTATTTTCAAACTCAAATTTATGCCTTTTGTGTGGTTTGTCAATATACTCATCAAGGCAGAAATTGAAGAACCATGTGGAGGTCCATCCATGTTTGTGATGAGTATTTGACTTTATTTGAGCAAGGTGTGCTCAGGTTTGAGTTTGATTTAAATTGAAATTTGGAGCAATTTGAGTCTTCTCCTGTTTTTTGCGGTAGTACTGGCCAGGACGAAGAAAAATGAATTTTAATTTGTGGACTGTGATGAATCTATGTGGGCATTTCTATGTGAGGTATTTCCTTGTTTTTGATTGTTGCAGGTCGACGATGTTAGATCATGGTGAGGCGAACGATGACCGGGACTAAGCGAGGAGCGTCGAAGGTCCAAACGGTCGGGGATCGCCGGAAAATGATCAGAGACGGAGTCGTGGCAAGCTGTGAAGACAAGGAACGGATGAGATGCTATATAGACTCTACGTGGATCAATGAGGACCGTTGGATCTTGGTCTAGTTGATAGGTTAGCTAGTCTAGTTATTGTGTTTTGAGAATAGTGCAAGAAAACCCATTATGTGTTGTGGGTCTTGGGTGAACCCTTGCATGGCTGGTTGAGTGGGTAAATCCTAGCCCTTGATGGATGCTCTAGGGTTTAGAGGCTCATACAAAAGTGGTAGGTGGCCCAAGAGTTGTATAAATAGGGGTGGAGGGGTAGCCTTCCCCCCTTGAAGGTTTGAGTTGCTCCTTTGTGCTTTGCCCACATCAAGTGAGGCGTTGTAAACCTTCCATCCAGAAAATACAAAAATTTTCTTTACCTTATTGTGAATTTAAATTGCGCATTTACATTATGTCTTTACTTTACGCAATTTAAATTCAGCATTTACTTTCCCGCATTTACATTCTCGCAATTTACTTTCTCGCAATTTGGATTTGCCTCCCCTCCTTCTAAATGCTATTGTTCTAAGATTTCTTGAGTGTGTTTATTTAGTTTTACACTTCTCTTGCACCCTAGGATAGACTAAAGATCAAGTTTTCTATCAAGTTGTCATTATGTCCAGAACTTATTCTTCGTGCAGCAGTCAGTTTTTGATTTTTAGACAAATCTAGAAAACTGATTTTTTTTGTGATTCTTATTGTAGAAGGTTCTTGACTCATATATCCATCTCTAGAAAAATTTGTGAGTCCACTGGTTGCACCGTTTGAGCGCTATGAAGTGAAAACAAATAGAATTAAAGAATGGATAATGGTAAAAAGATAAAAGGCAAAAGTAAAATTTTGGAAAATTTACCATGGGACCCTAAGCATACTGGTAAGTCAGTAAAGTCAAGAAGTAAAAATTTTATGCATAGAAAAGTAAATAAATAAAAAGAGTGACATCTCTTTTGACTAAAAACAGTGTAATTCAGAATTAATATTAGAAACTTATCTGGATCCATAAACATTACCATAACACCCTTAGAGTATAATTTATCTCTGGTAAAAATTTCAGGAATTTATCATGTAATTAAGACCTTCTAAAAATTCAAAAGAAGAGGCTTGGAAAACCTTCAAAATAGCATGTCAGAATTGTTAGAAAATAATTACCAAATATTTTGACTTGAAATTTTTATAGAGAGATTTTTAACCTAGATAGAACGTTTTATAAATGTTTTAAAAATAAATACTATCTTTTGTGCCATTAAGGAAATTAAAACCCGAAATGAAAATTCTGGCTGATGCACAGTGTCAGAATTTTAATTAATTAATTACAAGATATTTTGGTCCGAAAATTTTACTGAAGAATTAAAACTATCAGGAGACCCCATTAAAAAAGTTTCAAAATATTTCAATTCGATTTGGTAGCCAAATCAATGCGTGTACTGATCTGTCTGAACTGAAACTTATCTATTTGTCTCATCTTCTCTCACTGACGTATGGGCCCGGTCACTGTGCTACGGGCGTTTGCTGGAAGCAACGGAAAAGGCTTATCTCGCTGCCGGTGGACCCCTGTCCCGCTCGTTAGACACTACCTCCTTTCTCCTTCTCTTCTTCTCTCCCAGCCGAGACGAGCTGTGCTCGCACGCGCTCGGTCCTTCTCTGCCCTTCGCCGATTCGCCGCCCACACAAGCGTTTGGTTGCCGCCACGTCCATCCTTGGAAGTCTGTGTCAAGCCTCAGGAGCTCTGCGCCATACCCTAACCAGCCTGCGTCATCCTGAGCCGAGCTGAAATCGCGCGCCAAGCTCAGAACCGAGCCACCGATTTCGCCCCCGTTCAAACCTTGTCGATCACCGCCCTTGCTACCTATAAAAGCTAGCCCTGGGTTCGTAGAAGCGTTGCCCGTCATCCCCCTCTACCTCCCTCACTTCCATCTAGCCAGAGAGCCTAATTTTGCTTTGCTTCCGCCATGGCCAAAGCTCCAAAGCCCAAAGCCGAATGTAATTCTCGTAATAGAGAGAACCATTCCCAAATCCCTTTGAACCTCATCATTAGTAAACTATAGCAATCAAAAGCCCTCAACAATAATTGGGAATCGTCAACTGAAACTCCGTCGCCCCCTACCATTCTTCTTCTCCAAAAACGGCGCACGATGGTAGCCCATTCCGGCCACCTTCCAATCTCATCAGCTGGCAAAATAGAACCTCTAGTGTCCCCTGATGCTCATACTGCTACCAATTCCAACCGAACCATCTCCGGCCATCTTCTCCGGCGATCCACCATTATTGCCTCCAACTCTCCTCGGTGGCAAACTTCTCTACTGCGTCTCCGACCAAATGGGTACCGCCCCTGAGTGCGGCTCACCTCCACAAGCCCATCTGCGCGCTTGTGAGACCTCCCGAGCAGCCGCGGCGGCAAGCCGTGGAGGTGAGGCCTCTGTTACATCTCAATGCCCGATGGGCCGATCCATCGGCGGTATAAGCGACTCGAACAAAAGAGTAAATGTGCTTTCTAGTTTACAAAGCGTATTTCTGATTTTCCAAAACCGAGCCAATTCAAACGTTAATAACTTTCGAATCTTTAATCCAAATGAGATGAAATAAAATTATAAATTCATCTTAAATCAAGTAAATTCATAATATGTAAAAAAAATCTGAAAATGAGCAATAGATGAATTTGAAATTCAAATTTAAGGAAAAGGATGAAAGATAGGCTATGAATATAAATAATGCAAGTGAATTGAAAATTAAATGAAACAAATTTTATTAGAATCCTTAGACTTCCAGAAACCCAAATATATAAAAATATTTAAATTCCATTTATGTTTGAATCATTTTTCTATTAAAAATTGTTTTCAGTATATTAAATGTGCAAAAGAAATTTGAAATAAGGTGTATGTCTTAGCATAACAGTAAGACTCCAGAATATGGAAAATGATTAACTAAAGGACTTAAATAGTTTTCATGAGTAAGAATAGAATCAAGCGTAAAAGGAATATACATATGTGTATACATATAAGCTAGAAGTAACTAACAATAGTGATTATGTGTATATATATATATATAGGAAAATGATTCCATACTCCTGGGTGTACGTACTCCCGCCTCCAGTATACCGTTTAAATGACGTTGTTATACCTCTTTATCCTTTTGAGTATACTCTAATACTGATTATAAGATACCCCAAAGTGAGTTCCATGAAAAATTTCATTAAAGTCCACCCTTTGTAGCATAATTTGTTTATATATTCCTTTTACATATGGAAAAGGGTATATAGCAAAAAAATAAAGGCTCTGATGAAATTTTTTCAACCATGTCGCATTGGAGTATCGTAGAATTATTATTGAAGTATACCGAAAGTGATAAAGAAGTATAAAGTGTTCATTTAAGTGGTATATTAGAGGTGAGAGTATGTACTCCTGGGAGTACAGAAAAGGCTTCCTATATATATATATATATTCAGTATGAATCGTGAAACTAATCTATTTGGCAATGACAAAATACTTAGGAGCTTGGTTTAGGATAAGCCTGATAAATAATAGAATATAAGTCAAATGCGAATATTCAGAAGAATAATGAAGCTGATTATTTGCTATTGAACTAATTTAAATGCAACAATAGTAGTTTGTAAATACATACAACCTCATAAATTAAGTATCAGGTTAGGCAAAGCTAATCTTAATATACTCTTTGAAATCAGATCATACTAATCGGCAAAAAGTGTTGAACTAGATTACGTTCATAATAGCCTTCATACTTCATTGCCTACAAAGCACCTCGGCTAAAAGTAAAATAATGCTAAAATAGTTCTAAAACACTTCTAGGGTCATCCCCTTGTTATGCCTGAAAAATGGGTAGATTATCTTATAAGGTGTAGTCGCAAACTTATATCAAAAACTGAATCTTTATCATGTAGTTATAGTAACACTTAAGCGTTTTCAACAACCCGTAGAACATCTCGTCTAAATGCAAATATTATGAAGATCAGTTTAAAAATGATATTTAGGTTATGGTCTACCATAATCTGGAAAAATATTTTATTTACAACTTGCTTTTCAACTAAATCCTATTAGCCAAATAACCCTAAGTTTTATTACTAATGAACTTCATAATATGTATAAATGAACCTTGTAATAACGAAGAAGTTTGTAGTTAATATATTTGTATCACCAGAACCTTCTTAAAAACCATAAATAAATCCAGTAACCTAGCTTAACAGATCTAACTCATTCAAAACCGCTTTTTATGCAAATCACTTAAAGAATTAAGTGCTATTCGCATAACCCCTTTAATTTGTGTTTTACTTCTTTTAATCTAAATAATTTTAGCATCTATAATTTGAAGTTATAAATACAAGAATTCATAATTTTTTTAGCCTCTTGAATTCGTAATTCAAGAATAGATAATCTATAAAAGAACCGTGCTCTGTTCATAAAAGCCATTTATTGTATGAATATGTAATTACCTAAATCATGAGGTCGTAAAATCATTCAATCCAAACCCTAAAGCGTACCTGTTTTTTGTAGTGAATCTTTATTTGGCTTTCTGTCTGTTTTTTTGCCCTTATTAAAGTTGATTTTTTGCTATATTTCCGATTGATCGACGTGTAGAATCCGACGTCCCTTCCTCCGTCGTTGCCTCCGTCAGCTACGACCGCGTCTTCGTCGTAAGCAATAAATAAGCAAGGCAAGAACCCCCTTTGACCATGTTGATCCCAGAATCTAATTTGCATTGTGTTTATTAAAATGTTTCATGCATGCGTTTATTTTCTGTAAATTCGCTATTTTGTGGTGCTGATAGTTATACCTGTTGTCTCATGAAACTTCCTTGATAAGTATGAACATGTGTACCTTGATAACCATAGATTGAGCTTAGACATTATTTAATGTTATCATGGGTATATGCGATTACTTTTATCCATGCTTAGCCATGCTTTTAGAACTAATGAGGTTGATGATCAGATCAAAATTTGTTTCTTGAGAAATGGGAAATGTTGGACTTGAAGCTGTTGGTTATGGGTATTTTGATTAAAAACTCAAAATAAAACTATAGTTTTGATGCGGGCGATTATTGTCAATAGCCGGAGGTGCAAAGGGATTTGCACGTAGTGTAGGGTGGAGTGTCGCCCGTGTCGGATTAAGGACCGAACTTAGTGTTGTATGATCCAAGATAATCCGTACAACCACAAGTGTTGGGATGGGGTAGCCTTAAACCAATTAAGTTATCTAGTTTAACTTTGCATTTATGGAAGGCGGGAGTATAGCGGGAGCTTTTCGGTCAGGACTGCTTGTGAGGGGCTTCCACACCGAACTTTCTAACCCTCGGTGTGGGTAAATGCATACCCGCGCAATGGTGTACGCCTTGCCATGAACAGAAATGGTGTGTGGGGTGTTGCGTGAAAGGAACCACGTCTTGGGTGTGTGTTTCTGTTTCTATGGCGAGGGCTTAACGTCCCGGGCTGGTGCAAAGTTAACTTAAATAATGTAAAGGTTTTCGTCATGAACATTCTGGCCACACGCCAAAGGTGCGTGAAACTTGCGACAAAAAGAAAAGGTCATGCCTTGTGGGTAAAGTTGTACACCTCTGCAGAGTGTAAATCTAATCGATTAGTCGTTCCCCCGGTCATGGGAAACATGGTGAACTTGCACTAGTTAAATGTTTTGTATTTTCTAAAATGGTTTTGGTTTGGAACCTGTTTAGCAGCTGTTGCTTTTCTTGTCAAAAGATCGACATTGTTGGATTCCATTTCTGGATTATTCGATGCCTACAAAAGGTTGTGAGTACTACTTATGCTTTACTTATTTCATATCAGTTAACTTGCTTTTACAAATTCCATTTACAAATAACTTGATTTTACAATATCAATTCTGCTTTATGCAAATTAACTGTAGTAGCCTCCTTTGAAATGGCCTGCATATATTATAGGTGTTGCTAAAGTCTTACGAAGTACGAAAGTACTCACCCTTGCTTATATGTTGTTTTTAGGTCGATAAGTTAGCGAAGCTTCGAGGATTCCTTTCATCGCAGGTTGCGGGATTTTCTTCATCAAATCTTTTTAGGGATTATGCCTTGTTAGTTGCCTGCGGGTTTGGATGGGCACACTACAAGACTTTGCTTCTTTCGCTGCTATATGCTCTGAGTTGTAAGATCTTCTTTGTATAATAGCTTCCGCTTAATAATATGTTGTATAGTTGTGATTCCAATTGTTGTGTATGTGCGTACTAGCTACTGATCATGGAACTAGTACGGAATGCACATTAGATTTCTATTTTTGCATGTATGTAAAAATAGGGGTCATTACAGTTCACAATAAAAATCATCTATGATATGTTTTTCACAAACGGTTTTAAAACCGTCTGTGATGAGTCATCATTATCACTGACACATGATTACAGATGGTTCATAAAATCACCTGTGATAAGTTTTTTAAACTGTCCATGATAAGGTACTCTGTACTAGTGTGCCACAATACATGTCATAATACAGATAGATTAATCTTCCCTAGGATTCTGATCCTGCCAACCCTACGTGAGACTCTACAGTTAATACACAATCATGTAGCAAGCTAGCCAAACATCGGTCTGCATGCCAAACATCACTACTACAGAACTGGGCATCACAACTGACCTATTAGAAGCGGTTTGGTGCGAACCCGTTGTGATCTTCGCACCAGAAGCGGTTCGTTGGCAACGGTCCGGAGAGGGCTTCCAGAAGCGGTTTGAGACACGAAATGCTTCTGAAGGTTGCGTTCTAGAAGCGGTTCTTTTCTCATACCGCTTCGATTTTGAAGCGGTTTGAGAAAAGAACCGCTTCTAGAACGCAACCTTCGAAAGGGTTCGTGTCTCCAACCGCTTCGAAGCCCTCCCCTGCAGCGCATTTAAACCCTTCTTCCTCCATGCGCGTGAGAGGTGCGAATCGATCGAGCAGAGAAGGCCGACCAAGCTGTTTGTTCTTGGGAGGTGCTGTCCAAATTTTTAATTGGAGGTGATTAGCTCCAAATTAAGTGTTTCAAAGTTAGTAACATCATGTGAACATCCTTCTCACCTAGATATTGCTATTGTTTTCAATGGATTTGGAGAAATCTTGAACTTTTTAAGCATTATCGAAAATTTGTTTTCTGTGCTTTGTTTTTGTTGTTGTATGAAGATGTAGGGTGGAGATCTAGTTCAAAATATGACATTACAAGGTAAAGGTGATTGGAAGCTTTAGATCTAGGTGGTTGTTAGCTTTATAATCTTAAATATCACAATATTGGGAGAGATCTAGGTACAACATTGCAAGGAAGTAATTATTGGTGTATGAAATAAAATAGAAAAACGTGTAGAAGGATAAAAAATAATTACAAAGGTAGGAAGGGATACAAAATAATTAGAAAGGTAGGTCTTTAATTGGATGACGGTGTAGGTGGAGCTTTTTTTTGTTGGGTTTAAATGTTACAAAATTTAAGTTAGGTTATAATTTTTCTAACGGAATTTGTTATAATTTTTAATGAAATTATAACTTGGTATAGATGAATCGGCAATGGATGTACAATGCAGACCGTTGCTCGAGAGAGTTCATTGATGGCGTGCAGGCTTTTCTCGATCGGCCGTTGCATTCTTGCCTCGAGCGACTTCATATGTTGTCCGTGTGTAGATTGCAAGAGCGAGAAGGAGCACTCCCAGCGATGGCAAGTTATGAACCACTTGATCATGAGAGGTTTCATGCAAAACTATACCTATTGGACCAACCATGGCGAAGTTGAGGTGATTAGCCGGAAGGCGAAGAAGAAGGCGAGGAAGAGGAAGATGGATTCAACGATATCCGGACGGCACATAATCTTGTTCGTGGAAGAAACACTTGGTGACTTTGGTGATGATGAGCTAGACCGGATCTTTGCGTGGCGGAGGGAGACTACGGATGATGAAAGATTCGAGAAGTTCCAACGCTGTTAGAGGACCACAGAACTCCTTTGTACCCAAAGCGTAGGCGGGGCCACAAAAAGCTGCGTACCACCTGGAACTCATGCAATGGAAGTCTAGAAATGGTGTGTCAGATAAGGGATTCGATGAGGTGTTATCACTCGTAAAGAAGTTGCTTCTAGAAGATAACACTCTGCCCGAATCTACATATGAAGCCAAGCAAGTCTTCTGTCCTTTGGGATTGGAAGTACAAAAGATACACGCATGTCCTAATGATTGTATCCTGTATCGTAATGAGTATGCCGATTTGGATGTTTGTCCGGTGTGAGAGAATCATGGTATAAGGTGAAGCGTGGCGATCCAGGTGAAATAGATGGGGGCGTAAGAAGAAGAGACCTCCGGCTAAAGTCTTTGTGGTATTTCCTGTGATCCCCCGATTGAAACGTATGTTTGCTAACAAAGCGCATGCCCAGATGATACATTGGCACAAAGAAGAGCGTAAGGACGACGGGATGCTTAGACACCCTGCAGATGGCTCACAGTGGAGGAAAGTCGACCGGACGTACCCGAACTTCGCAGATGAGGTGAGAAACATAAGGTTTGGGTTGAGTACCGATGGGATGAATCCTTTTGGAGAATTGAGCAGCAGCCATAGTACCTGGCCTGTTACACTATGTATCTATAACATTCCTCTATGGCTGTGCATGAAGCGAAAGTACATCATGATACCGTTGTTGATCCAAGGCCCCAAGCAACCCGAAAATGACATCGATGTCTACCTGAAACCATTGGTTGAAGATCTTGTGACGTTGTGGGAAGATGGTGCAAGGGTATGGGATGAGTACAAAAGGGAGTATTTCACCCTACGTGCATATTGTTATTTGTAACAATCAACGACTGGCCTGCTCTCGGTAACCTGTCCAGCCTAACTATCAAAGGATATAGAGCCTGCATCCAGTGCTTAGATGAAACGGATGGCATGTACCTGAAAAACTCTCGGAAGGTTGTGTACATGGGTCACCGTAGGTTTCTTCGTACGAGTCACCCGTTGCGGAAGGAAGGCAGGAAATTTAACGGGCAACTAGACCTTCGTGCAAGGCCTCAGCATCGTAGTGGGCCACGTGTGTTTGCTATGGTAAAGGATTTGAAAGTAGTATTTGGAAAGGGTCCTGGAAGCAAACATGTGTAGAATGAGGATGGTCATGCACCCATGTGGAAGAAGAAGTCAATATTTTGGGACTTGCCTTATTGGGAAGTCATGGAGGTTAAATCACTCACTTGACTTCATGCACATCACGAAGAATGTCCGCTTGAACACTGCTAGGCTACATAGATATGTACGGAAAATCGAAAGATACACTGCATGCTCGGAAGGACCTTAAACTCTTGAACCGAGGAGCGACCTACATCCGAAAAAGAGAGAAAGGACAACATTACCTACATCCTGCGAGCTACACTCTAAGCAAAGAAGAAAAAAAGTGTGATAGGGTTCTGAGCAGTGTGAAGGTCCCTTCCGGATACTCCTCGAATGTAAAGAGACTTGTAAACACGAAGAGAATAAAATCGTACACATGAAATCCCATGGTATCTTGTGTTAATGACACAGATTGCTCCGATGGTTGTGAGAGGCATCTTGCCAGAGTGGAGTACGAGGGACAATCACAAAGCTGTGTTCTTTTTCAACGCGATTTCACAGAAGGTCATCGACCCAGATAAACTAAGTAAGCTGCAGGATGACGTGGTACAAAGTTTGGTTAGTCTTGAGATGATCTTTCCTCTTGCATTCTTTGATATTATGGTTCATCTCACTGTTCACCTTGTCAAAGAGATAGGTATCCTTCGACCGTGTATCTCGCACAACATGTTCCCTTCGAGAGGTACATGAGTGTGCTAAAAAGTATGTTAAATGCTGTTCTCGTCCGGAAGGATGCATTGCCGAGGGTTATGGGACAAAGGAGGTGATTGAGTTTTGTGTGGATTACATTAATGATCTAAACCCGATCGGTGTCCCTATATCACGCGATGAGGGGGGCTACGGGGAAAAGGGACACTAGGAAGGAAAGCAATTGCATGCAATGATCTTCTTACATTTAAGCAAGCACATTTCACGGTTTTGAAACAATCAACTATAGTGGCCTCGTATGTCCTTGAGCACAAGAGTATTCTACGCCGCGATTTCCCGGGGAGGTCTGAGGATTGGATAACACTGAAGCACATGGATTCTTTCGGCGCTTGGTTACAAAAGTACATCCTTTTGAAAGGGTCAGACAATGAACAGTTACAACGCTTGGCTCGGGGACCATCTAGTGAAATCGTGACATTCATAGGGTACGAGATAAATGGTTACACATTTTACACCAGATCGCAGGATAACAAGAGCACCAACCAAAATAGCGGTGTCCGTATAGACGCCGAAGACAACAAAGGCAAGGTGGATACATATTATGGTTTCATAGAAGAGATATGGGAGATTGACTATGGACCTTTGAAGGTCCCTCTATTTAAGGGCCAATGGGTCAAACTGACTTCAAGCGGTGTGAAGGTCGACAAATACGGTATGACAATCGTGGACCTCACGCAAGTCGGCTATAGGCGCGAACCGTTCGTCCTCGCGAACGATGTGAGACAGGTCTTCTACATAATGGACATGTCAAGCAAACCTAAGAAACATAAGGACAAGCAGAAACATTGTAGTACTAAGCCAAAGCGACACGTGGTTCTACAAGGCAAATGAAGGATTGTTGGAGTTGAGGACGTCACAGACGAGGAAGAGTATAATCTGTTCGACGAGATCCCTCCTTTCGCTGTGGATGTCGACATAAGCCTCCTCAATGACACAGACGTGGATACTCCTTTCATACGTCGCGATCATAATGAAGGAACACTTGTAAAGACAAAGTACGTTAGTACTTAAGATGTACCCCTACTGTATGAACTATGTATATGTAAGTCTTTTACAGTATGAAGTGTTTATTTGGAATGAATGTAAAGTGCCAAAATTCTGGAATGAAACTAAAGTGCTCAAAGCTTTTTGAAAAAATTATGGAATGAAAGTAAAGTTCTAAAAGCTTTTTAAAAAATTCTCGGATGAAAATTATGAAATGAAACTGAAGTGCAAAAAACCTTTTCAAAAAATTATAGAATGAAACTAAATTGCTAAAAGCATTTTTTAAAAATTATGAAATGAAACTGAAGTGCTAAAAGCATTTTTTAAAAATTATGAAATGAAACCGAATTGCTAAAAGCATTTTTTAAAAATTATGAAATGAAACTGAATTGCTAAAAGCATTTTTTAAAAATTCTGAAATGAAACTGAATTGCTAAAATCATTTTTTAAAAATTATGAAATGAAACTGAAGTGCAAAAAGCTTTTTGAAAAAATTATAGAATGAAACTAAATTGCTAAAAGCATTTTTTAAAAATTATGAAATGAAACTGAAGTGCTAAAAGCATTTTTTAAAAATTATGAAATGAAACTGAATTGCTAAAAGCATTTTTAAAAATTATGAAATGAAACTGAATTGCTAAAAGCATTTTTTTAAAATTATGAAATGAAACCGTAGTGCTAAAAGCACTATTTAAAAATTATGAAATTAAACTGAAGCGGTTTGAGAAAAGAACCGCTTCTAGAGCGAAACATTCAGAAACGGTTTGAGACAAGAACCGCTTCTAGAACGCAACATTCAGAAGCGGATTTAGAAAAGAATCGCTTTTAGAGCACAAGATTCAGAAACGGTTAGTAATACCAACCGCTTGTAGAAGTCACCCCTCCACAAGCGGGTTGATCTAAATCCGCTTGTAGAGACATTCTACAAGCGGTTTGTTCTACGAACCGCTTGTAGAAGTCATCCCTCTACAAGCAGTTGTTCTAAAACCGCTTGTAGAGATATTCTACCAGTGGTTGGTTATTAGAACCACTTGTAGAAGTGCTCCCTGTATAAATTTGAAACGCCCCGCCCTTTTCTCACACCCGAAATTTTCTAAGTCCCGCTCGAGACCTCCCCCCCGCGCCGCTGCAGCTCCTGTGTGTCTCCGGTCGCCGCTGTCTTCGCCTCCGTCCAGACCACGCGCCGCCGTCCTCGTCCACGCCGTAGGCCTCGCCGCCACCTCGCCGATGCCTACTCGCCACCTCGCCGCGCCCGATCGACCCGGCGCGTGCCCTCGTCGCCGCCGTCCTCCACCCGGCCGTGGCGCCTTCTCCGCCACCCGCCGACGCCTACTCCGCCTCCAAATCGCCGCCACACCGCCATCCACCCAGGAGGACCGAGGTATATGTGCGCACGCGTCGTCCTCCCTCTCTAATTCGGCTGCCCACCACATGTTCAGTGAAATGCCCACAAGTTAATTTTGTCAAAATTGTTGCGGTGGATAACAACTTACGACATGTGAAGGCGCATATTGGCTCACGACACGTCGACATGTGAGCACAAATAAATATCCGCAAATGTATAGGTTAATTGTATCTTTTTTTACTTGGAGTATTCCAAAGTTATCGTATCCAAAAAAACAGACTAACTTCACCTAAAGTTCAACAACCTAAAAATCATCTAAGTGACAAAGGTAAACAACTGAGTGACAAAGGCATAGAACAATTAGCCTAAAAGCTAGAAATTAAGATTCAACGAAGTTTAGGTAATGAGCACTAAGATCCAAAGTAGTTTAGGTAATGAGCATTAAGATCCAAATTTATGTAATAATATGCTTGTGTTGTAATCTGTAATATGGTTGTTTCAAAGTAATATGATATTTATGTCAACATTTTTTCGGAATTAGGATAGATGGCGCAACCAGGACGTGGTGACCTTACTTTCGATGAGGGAGAACAGTTCCTGTTGGACTCCATCGCGCTGGGTACCATCGAAGGTGATGCTAACGCTGCTGCCGCTGGGGCTAATGGTGGTTCCGGTGCGGCTGTTGTAACATCCCAAAATTTGAGTTTTGGAATGTTGGAATTCAAAAATAAACCATTTGCATTTTCTTGAATTAATTTCAGCTTAATTTGAATTTTCCTTAAATGAAAGGATTTAATTTGGGTTCCTTGTGATCCAAGGAATTTTTCTGTATTTTTGGGGATTTTTTCTGAATTTATTTGACATTTATTTGAATTTAATTGGTTTTATTCGGATTTCTGGAATTATTTAAAATCGGAAAATGTTTTTAATTTTCAAAACGCTCTCGGGCGAAATTCCTCGGCCGCTCCGTTTCCCAGCGGCCGTTTCCTCCCGCGTCGCCTCGGCCCGACCAGCTCGCCCGGCTCGCTCGCTCGCTCGCCTCCGGCTGTGGTGTGGCGCCGCGTGCCTAACCCTAGCCCGCGCCCGCGTCGAAACCGCGTCCGCCGCCGCCCTTGGAGTCCGTGTCGGACACGGCCGTCGAGGCCCCTATTTAAGCCGCCGCACGCCCCCCGAGGATCGCCTCCTCGCGCCGCCCCTTTGCCCCACCTCTCGCGCCCTAGCCGCTGCCGCGCGCCGTGCGACCTCGCCGAGTCCGCCGCCTCATCAAAGCCTTCCGCCATCTTTTTCTTCGCCGCCGGTGCTCCTCGCCGTCGCCGTTGGTCTCCCGAGTTCGCCGCATCGCCTTCTTCCGGATCCACACCCGCGCGCCGATCCGGTCATCTTCGCCGATCGCGGGTCGTCTTCCCGTTGCGGTGAGCCCGCGCCGCCGCTTCGTCGTCGTTCCCCTCCACTTCTTGGCGGCCGTCCGATCGCCTACGTGCGCTCCGACGCGGCCACGTATCGCCGCTGCAGCCGCGCGCGCCAGCGTTCGATCCGATCGGCCTCTCGCCAGATCTTGCGCCGCGTGGCGCCGGCGTCGGCGCCACGTCCGAGCAGCGTGTGCGTTGCGTCGGCGCTTGCGTCGGCCGTCTGCGCCGGTGCACGGTGAACCCACCAGCGCCGTGGACCGAGTCCACCGTGAGCGGTGACGTCGGCGTTGCGCAATAAATCGCTTTTCGATACAAAATAAATCCAAAAATTCGATTTTCGATTTTCGTGTTTTCTCTGAATTTAATCTTTGGAGGCCGTTCTCGCTCATACAAACTCCGATTGAGGCGATTCAAGTTTCTAAATTTTTCTAAAATCAAGATCTATCTTCCAGAGCCATTTATTTTCAGTTTTGAGCTTGTTTGAGTCTCTGTTTTGTATTTATTTGGTTTCATCGTTTTCTTTTCCGGTAGACGCTAATTCCGAGGGAGCAAACGAAGACTTCGAAGACCAAGATTCAGCACTAGATCAGCAAGGCAAGTCGTAACCTTTGATCATATTGATCCTATGTTTGCAAAAGTAATTTACTTTTATACAATTGCATGCTACTTTGCGTATCAATGTTTATTTAATGGGAGTAGATGTATACCTAGTTGACATTATGCCACTTTGATCAATTGAATGCCATATATCCTTTGATAAACCTAGGTTGGGACATTTCTAGTTGGACATAATCATTATACCAACATTGGGTTATCGTAGCTATGCTTAGACATGCTTACATATACGTTGGGATTCATGTCACATGTTGAATAATGTTAATCTTGACTTAATGAGATATTGAATCGTGGCCGTTAGCCACTGTTGTAAAATTTGTTGTACCATGGCGGGGTTTGCCATTGGTCTTGGTTGAACGAATTGTTTTCCCTCGGGCAAGTGATCGTGCAGTAAAGGGGGTGCTTTCTAGCATGTTGGGATGTGGATGTCTTGCCTGAGACAACTTAAGGACTTAATCTTGTGCGCCATTGAACTGGGTCTAATCGTACTACCACATGTCTGGAATGGGACAGACCTAGCTGATTAATTTGTAATGTCTAGTCTTGAGTACTGCCAATGGTGGTGTGGGTTCCGGGATGGACGGGTAGATTCACATGGCGCAAGAGGGGGCCTTATGGGCGAAACCTTAGCGGGCAGTACCGAGTTTAGACAGTGCATTGTAAAGGCTTTGTCATGATATCTCTGCGACACACCAAAGGCAGTGTGTTATTATCGATTGCGCAAAGAGATGTTCATGTCTTGTGGGTAAAGTTGTACAACCTCTGCAGAGTGTAAAACTATTCGAATAGCGCGTCATGATCATGGACAAAGCCCGGGAATTTCACACGGGGTATAGAGTGTTTCATAAAATGTGGAATTGTTGGGATGTGAACGGGGAGTTCACTATTGTTTTGTTGTCTATCATTGATCTATCGTTATTTATTTATGTTTTCATAAATATGCTTTCAATCTATTTATTGTATTTCAATTCAAGTATTGCTTTACGCAAATGAACTATATAGCCATCCTTGTCAAGCCGTGCATAAATATATTGCATCAATTCCCTACGACTTCTTGAGTACCTTTGTACTCACGGCTTTATGCCCTTGTTGATCGATTCTTTGAAGGAGATAATGAATCTCATGAAGAGGAATTCTATGAAGACTACGTGGATTAGGAAGGCGTTCCCAGACGATTGCACGTGGCATGTCGAATGGTTCAAGTTATCTTTTCATTGCAATAGTATTTGTTTCTTAAGCCCTTAAGGCACAATGGTGTAAACATTGACCATAAGGTCGTTTGCTTTATTTAATAATAATTTGCTTCTTCTTAATTAATTCGTTGTATGGAATGATATTACATCGTGTTTCCACTTGTGTGCACTAGCGTGATCTGGACTAGTGCAAGATATACAGAGGGTTTGGATTTGTAAATCCGGGTCCCGACAGAGATGGTATCGAGCCATATCGATCGTAGGTCGCTATCCTAGTTAGCATGGTCTTCAAAATTATTTTCTAAATCAAACCAACAAAATTGGTACTTAATAGCTTTCGTCTCCTCTCGTCTTATTCTTAGGTTCTTATTCCTCTCCTTTGCTAAAACTTTGATTTGAAATTTAAATTGACCTTATCTCATGAAACTTCTCAAAGCCTCGAGTTTCTGCAAGGATTCAACAAAAGACGATGATGATCAAGCCATCGAGGTTATGCCAAAAAGACTACCATATAAGTTAGGTTTTTGGTGCTCAACAGTATTTGAGCATGTGTTACCCTTTTCGGTTTAGTTACGTTTAGTCGCGTATACTAGGATTTTTCTTGTTTGGGCGTCGGTATGTTGTACACTTGCCTCAAGCACGGTGTTACAACCATACCTTTAATTGAAAAAAAAAAAAAAAAAAACTTGATTTGCCTCCTTAATTTGAAGCCTTTGGTTGTATCCTTTTGTCCCAGGTATTACCTTCTCCCTAGATGATCTTACCATGCATCTCTGCTTTTCCTCTTACCTATCAAACCCTTGCGCTTGCACCTCGGATGGTTGACACTCGTTCGAGCGGTCGTGGATCGCCGGTGGATGCAGTGCGGTGCCAACACCAACTCCAACCCCAATGCACCACCACCACCACCGTGATGCGGACGGAACATGGGACATTTTCTAGCAGCTCGGACTCACTTATGAACACAATGATGCGAACATGAACAACATGATGAATCGTGAGAACTGCATCTGCAGTTGCTCTAGCCAATCTGTTGAACCAGCAAAACCAAGCTGCTGCACCTCCTCAAGCTCGTCTCACCCAAGCTAGCGAGAATTTATGAGGACTCGTCCGCCAACTTTCTCAACTCTTCGAACCATTGGGCGCCGATGATTGGATCCGCTCCATTGAGAAGAAGCTTGAAATTGCCCAGTGCACCAATCGTGAGAAGGTTCTCTATGCCGCCATCACCGGTGGGGCACCGCTTTGAATGGTGGGAGAACTACTGATCTTGCCCATGATGATCCTCGGACTATCACTTGGGCGAGTTTTCCACTTGCTTCCGCCACTCTCATATTCTGATGGAAAAGTGGAAATGAAGAAGAATGAATTTCGAGAGCTTAAGCAAGAAGGAATGTCGGTGAGTGAATACCTTAATAAGTTCACTCAACTCGCTCGCCACGCACGCGAGAGGATGTAGCCACGGATGATGCTCGTCGAGAAGAAGTTCAGCGTGGACTCAATCCAGATTAAAGGTGCAAGTCATTGGCAATGACTATGCAGATTTCCGACATCCGTAGATAAGGCTATGCTCATTGAGGAATCTCGTCGGGGTGGAAGAATCCGTAAGAGAAAGATGATGCGACATGGAGCCCATCGAGTCACCCAGAGAGTCGTAACCAATGCTCAACACCGCTCGTTTCACTCCTCCGAATACATTGGGACCCTGCTGACACCTCGCCCACTCCTTGAGGCAATCGCAACCCTAGCGCCAACAAAGAACCCACCTCGGAGGAGCGATAATCCAGTGCAGGAGTCACTGTTTCAATTTGTCATGAACTCGGTCATTATGCCAACAATTGCCCCGAAAGCAAGGTGTGGCCTTGATCCGTTTAATTTGGGATCTACGCCACCAAGACCCCGCACGAGATCGGGGCGTGGAGT
This sequence comes from Otatea glauca, assembly GCA_036346275.1. Lineage (NCBI taxonomy): Eukaryota > Viridiplantae > Streptophyta > Magnoliopsida > Poales > Poaceae > Otatea > Otatea glauca. Next base: position 24,526,438 of record CM070716.1, read on the forward strand.
GCCCCAAACTCCTAATCAAGCCACCAGACTCCGCGCTTTCTTTGGAAGAGGCGCGTGAATCACGTCACCACCGAGGATGCCCGACCGCACTGCACGTCATACTAGGTAAGCTCCTAGTCAACTCGGCATCCGCCATGGTTTTGTTTGATTACGGAGCTACGATTCGTTTGTTTCTGAGTTTTCTTGCAAATCATCAATTAAAGACAATGCCTCTTAAGACTGTTTTACTAGTGCAATCTCACGGTTACGATTTGAGTACGAACCAAGGCTGCCCGAAGTTAAGATATTAATTGGAGGGTAGAATTTCTAGCCAACCTTATTGTCCTAGACACCAAGTCCCTAGATGTGATCCTAGGAATGGATTGGCTCTCCAAGAACCAAGCGATTTTGGATTGTGGGAATAGAGAGATCACCCTAACCGACCCGAGATGGAACCAAGTTAAAAGTTCAAGCCGATTCAGATCGGTCAGAAGGATTAGAGTTTGTAGTGCCAAAGGAATAAGCTTGGAAGATGTGCGATCGCCGTGAATTTCCGATGTGTTTCGGATGAGTTGCAGGATGCCACCGGATCGAGATATAGAGTTCTTGATAGAACTAGTGCCCGAACACCACCCATTTCCAAGAGACCTATAGGATGCCGGCTAATGAGTTAGCCAAGTAAAGAGACAGATTAAAGAGCTGCAAGATCAAGGTTTTGTTCGACCAAGTTCTTCGCCATGGGAGCACCAGTTCTTCTAGTTGAAAAGAAAGATGGAACTCGGAGAATGTGTGTAGATTATCGCTCACTCAATGAGGTCACCATCAAGAATAAGTACCCTCGCCAAGAATCGATGATTTGTTTGACCAACTTCAGGAGCCGAGTGTTCTCGAAGATTGATTTAAGATCGAGTTACCACCAGTTGAAGATTCGTCAAGAGGATATTCCCAAAACAGCTTTTGTTACTCGGTATGGGCGGTATGAGTATACCGTGATGTCCTTTGGATTGACCAATGCCCTGCCTACTTCATGACCTTGATGAATAAGGTATTCATGGAGTATTTGGATAAGTTTGTTGTTGTTTTCATTGACGACATTCTGATCTACTCCAAAAGTGAGGAAGAACATGAGGATCACTTGCGCCAAATCCTAACGAAGCTAAGAGAGAATCAGCTTTATGCAAAGTTTAGTAAATGTGAGTTCTGGATGAAAGAAGTTGCTTTCCTAGGACATGTCATATCGGAGAAGGAGTTGTTGACCACGGAAAGGTACGAGATGTGCTAAGTTGGGAGTCACCCAAGGCGGTACCCCAAATCAAGTTTTCTTGGAATGGCGAGGATATTATCGCCGTTTCATAGAAGGGTTTTCTAGAAAAGCTAGACCGCTCACTCAACTTTTAAAGAAGGAAAAGAAATTTGTTTGGACATCGGAGTGTGAGCAAAGTTTTCAAGAATTAAAGAAGTGTTTGACAACTGCCCCAGTGCTTATTATGCCAGGATAATAGGAAGGATTTTGAGATATTCTGTGATGCATCCCGACAAGGACTCGGTTGTGTGCTAATGCAAGATAAGAAGGTTGTAGCATATGCTTGCGACAACTGAGGCCACATGAAGTTAACTATCCTACCCATGATTTGGAATTAGCAGCCGTAGTGCATGCTTTAAAGATTTGGCGTCACTATCTCATTGGTAATCGTTGTGAAGTTTATACTGATCACAAGAGTTTGAAGTATATTTTACCCAAGTGACCTCAATATGAGACAAAGAAGATGGTTGGAATTGATCAAGGACTATGACATTGGGATTCATTATCATCCGAGCAAGGCCAATGTCGTAGCCGATGCTTTGAGTAGAAAGAGCTCCGCAACACTCGATGATTAAGGAAAGTCATTGACCCTTTATAAGGAATTTGAAGCTTAGTTTGGAATTGATTCGGAAGGGTATTTAGCTACCTTGGAAGTCGCCCTACGTTGGAAGATCGATTCGAGAAGCACGGGTAGATGATGCCGACATTAAGGAGATTAAGAGCAATATGAAGAAAGGAAAAGCCTCGGGTTTCTCGAAGATGAACAAGGTACTATTTGGTATGAGAAGCGTATTTGCGTACGGATCGTAAAGAGCTTAAGGAATTGATTCTCAAGGAAGCGCATGAGACTTTATACTCCATTCATCTGGAAGTACCAAGATGTATCAAGACCTCAAGGAAAGGTATTGGTGGCCTAGTATGAGCGTGAGATTGCGAATATGTTGCACTTTGTGATGTCCGCGGAAGGTCAAGGCGAGCATCGAGGCCAGCGAGGATTGCTGCAGCCATTGAAGATTCAGTGGAAGTGGGAAGAAATTGGTATGGATTTCATTACGGATTTCCTAAAACCCAAGCAGGTTATGACTCGATCTGGGTAATAGTGGATCGATTGACTAAGGTAGCTCACTTCATTCCAGTTAAGACTACCTATGCAGGAGATAAATTAGCAGAGTTATATATGTCAAGGATCGTCAGTCTTCACGGAGTGCCTAAGAAGATAGTGTCTGATAGAGGAACCCGGTTTACCTCTCGTTTTTGGCGAGTGCTGCGAAGCCATGGGAACTCATCTCGATTGATCGCCTATCACCCTCAAACCGATGGATGGTCGGCGTGTGAATCAGATTCTTGAGGATATGTTAAGAGCTTGTGCCTTAACTTATGGTGTCAAGTGGGACAAGTGTTTGCCCTACGCCGAGTTTTCGTACAACAATAGTTATCAAGCCAGTCTGCAAATGTCGCCTTTTGAAGCCTTATATGGAAGGAAGTGCGAACCCTCTCAACTGGAAGGAGTCGGAGAAAGACAATTGTTTGGTCTGCCATCTTGCAAGAAGCGAAGAGCAAGTTGACTAATTCGAGACCGCTTGAAGATAGCTCAAAGCGCATGTAAGAGTTATGCGAGATAATCGTCGCAGAGATTTGAGTTTGAGCCCAATGATTATGTTTACCTCGAGTTACCCCTCTCAAAGGAGTTAAGAGATTTCAAGTAAAGGAAAGCTTGCCCTAGATATGTGGGACCGTTCAAAATCTTGGAGCGAAGAGGCGAGGTTGCCTACAAGTTAGAATTGCCTCGATCTTTCTTTGGAATCCATGATGTGTTCCATGTATCGCAATTGAAGAAGTGCTGCGTGTGCGGAGGAGCAGATGTCATTGGAAGCCATTGATTTGCAAGAGGATCTTACCTACAAGGAGCAACGGTGAAAATTTTGGATATCGCAGAGCGTATCACGAGAAGCAAGATCATCCGTTTTGCAAGGTCCATGGAGCCATCATTCGAAGAGGAAGCAACTTGGGAGCGAGAAGAAGATCTCAAGTCCGAGTTTCCCACCTATTCCCTAGCTACCCGAATCTCGGGTCGAGATTTCCTTTTAAGGGGAGGTTTGTAACATCCCAAAATTTGAGTTTTGGAATGTTGGAATTCAAAATAAACCATTTGCATTTTCTTGAATTAATTTCACTTAATTTGAATTTTCCTTAAATGAAAGGATTTAATTTGGGTTCCTTGTGATCCAAGGAATTTTTCTGTATTTTTGGGGATTTTTCTGAATTTATTTGACATTTATTTGAATTTAATTGGTTTTATTCGGATTTGGAATTATTTAAAATCGGAAAATGTTTTAATTTTCAAAACGCTCTCGGGCGAAATTCCTCGGCCGCTCCGTTTTCCATGCCCGTTTCCCTCCGCGTCGCCTCGGCCCGCTCGCTCGCCCATTTCGCTTCGCTCGCCTCGCGGCCCGGTGGCCCAGCCAGCGCGCGCAAGGTTCTAACCCTAGCCGCCGCGCGCCGAAACGCGCGCCGCCGCCCTTGAGTCCGTGTCGGACACGGCCGTCGAGGCCCCTATTTAAGCCGCCGCACGCCCCCCGAGGATCGCCTCCTCGCGCCGCCCCTTTTGCCCCACCTCTCGCTGCCCTAGCTGCCGCCGTCGCGCCGCGCGACCTCGCCGGAGTCCGCCGCCTCATCCGAAGCCTTCCGCCATCTTTTTCTTCGCCGCCGGTGCTCCTCCGCCGTCGCCGTTGGTCTCCCCGAGTTCGCCGCGTCGCCTTCTTCCGGATCCACACCCGCGCGCGCCCGATCCGGTCATCTTTCGCCGATCGCCGGGTCGTCTTCCCGTTGCGGTGAGCAGCGCGCCGCTTCGTCGTCGTTCCCCTCCACTTCTTGGCGGCCGTCCGATCGCCTGCGGGCGCTCCCGATGCGGCCACGTATCCTTCGCTGCAGCCGCGCCCTTGGCCGTTCGATCCGATCTGGCCTCTCGCGAGATCTGCGGCCGCGTGGCGCGACGCGTCGGCGCCACGTCCGAGCAGCGTGTGCGTTGCGCGTCGGCGCTTGCGTCGGCCGTCGCCGGTGTGCAGTGAACCCAGCCAGCGCCGTGGACCGAGTCCACCGTGAGCGGTGACGTCGGCGTTGCGCAATAAATCGCTTTTTCGGTACAAAAATAAATCCAAAAATTCGATTTTACGATTTTCGTGTTTTCTCTGAATTTAATCTTTGGAGGCCCGTTCTCGCTCATACAAACTCCGATTGAGGCGATTCAAGTTTCTAAATTTTTCTAAAATCAAGATCTATCTTCCAGAGCCATTTATTTTCAGTTTTGAGCTTGTTTGAGTCTCTGTTTTGTATTTATTTGGTTTCATCGTTTTCTTTTCCGGTGAGCGCTAATTCGAGGAGCAAACGAAGACTTCAAGACCAAGATTCAGCACTAGATCAGCAAGGCAAGTCGTAACCTTTGATCATATTGATCCTATGTTTGCAAAAGTAATTTACTTTTATACAATTGCATGCTACTTTTGCGTATCAATGTTTATTTAATGGGAGTAGATGTATACCTAGTTGACATTATGCCACTTTGATCAATTGAATGCCATATATCCTTTGATAAACCTAGGTTGGGACATTTCTAGTTGGACATAATCATTATACCAACATTGGGTTATCGTAGCTATGCTTAGACATGCTTACATATCGTTGGGATTCATGTCACATGTTGAATAATGTTAATCTTGACTTAATGAGATATTGAATCGTGGCCGTTAGCCATTGTTGTAAAATTTGTTGTACCATGGCGGGGTTTGCCATTGGTCTTGGTTGAGCAATTGTTTTCCTCGGGCAAGTGATCGTGCGATAAAGGGGTGCTTTCTAGCATGTTGGGATGTGGATGTCTTGCCCGAGACAACTTAAGGACTTAATCTTGTGCGCCATTGAACTGGTCTAATCGTACTACCACATGTGCGAATGGGACAGACCTAGGTGATTAATTTGTAATGTCTAGTCTTGAGTAACGCCAATGGTGGTGTGGGTTCGGGATGGACGGGTAGATTCACATGGCGCAAGAGGGGCCTTATGGCGAAACCTTAGCGAAGCGATGCGAGTTTAGACGATTGCATTGTAAAGGCTTTGTCATGATATCTCGCGACACACCAAAGCGGTGTGTTATTATCGATTGCGCAAAGAGATGTTCATGTCTTGTGGGTAAAGTTGTACAACCTCTGCAGAGTGTAAAACTATTCGAATAGCGCGTCATGATCATGGACAAAGCCCGAATTTCACACGGGTATAGAGTGTTTCATAAAATGTGGAATTGTTGGGATGTGAGCGGGAGTTCACTATTGTTTTGTTGTCTATCATTGATCTATCGATTATTTATTTATGTTTTCATAAATATGCTTTCAATCTATTTACTGTATTTCAATTCAAGTATTGCTTTCTGCAAATGAACTATATAGCCATCCTTGTCAAGCCGTGCATAAATATATTGCATCAATTCCCTACGGCTTGCTGAGTACCTTTGTACTCACGGCTTTATGCCCTTGTTGATCAGTTGCTGAAGGAGATAATGAATCTCATGAAGAGGAATTCTATGAAGACTACGTGGATTAGGAAGGCGTTCCTCGCACGATTACTGTGGCATGTCGAATGGTTCAAGTTATCTTTTCCGCTGCAATAGTATTTGTTTCTTAAGCCCTTAAGGCACAATGGTGTAAACATTGACCATAAGGTCGTTTGCTTTATTTAATAATAATTTGCTTCTTCTTAATTAATTCGTTGTATGGAATGATATTACATCTGTGTTTCCCTTTGTGTGCACTAGCGTGATCTGGACTAGTGCGGTATATACGAGGGTTTTGATTTGTAAATCCGGGTCCCGACAGCTGTTGAGGCTGCAGCTGATGAAGCCATTAATGCGGGAGCCGCTGAGTCTGATAACACTGGTTCCGCCCAGGATGTGGTACAACCAAAAGAATATAATCCCTGTAGACATGTTAATTAATCGCAATTCATTAATATAATACAGTCTGACATGTTTGTACATATGTTTATGTATTTCAAGCCCCGTGCATCGAGCAACCAATCCAAGCATCGGGGACCTAACAAGAAGCCGTCCACAAAGCACGTGTTTACCGACGTTAACAACGAAGGGATGCCGGTTGCCCCTCTTTTAGCAGTTGGGCCGTACAACAACGCTTGTGGTTACCATGTGAGGGATCACGTCCCAATTAGCATCAGAAAATGGGCCGAAGTTCCTCAAGCTGCCAAGGATCTGCTCTGGCAAGATATTAAGGAAAAATTCACATTTCCTCAAGGGTCCGAAGACAAGGCCAAGAAATTCACTTTGAAGAAGATGGCAACAATGTTTCAGGCCTGGAAGACGTCTCTCAGCCGAGAGTATGTGCAGAAGGGAGAAAGACCCGACTTCAACCAATTTCCTAAGTTGGCGGATCAGCGGGAAGCATTCGAGGAGTTCAAATTTGTCGGTGAAGGCGAGCCGCGAGTCGGAAGAACAAGGCCAATTCACGGATGAAGAAATACCACCACCATCTTGGCACCGGTGGTTACATCAAGGCTGTACCAAAATGGGAGAAGCGGGAAGAAGAATTAATAGCGAAGGGCGTCACACCGGCTACCGCTCTGTGGGAACAGCGCCTGCGCAATTGGTTCATGGGTCATGGGGGGAGCCTTTCAGATGACGGCAGTTTGGTGATGGCACCAGGAGTACAAGTGGCTGGCCAAAGAATTGTACAAGCTGTTGAGCAGTCTCAGGCAGGTATATTGGTGCCAGACAGGGAGAATGACGAGCTAACACATGCCCTTGAAATCCCTGAGCACCCAGGACGGACACGAGGTATGGGCAAGCTAACGCCGTGGAAATATGGTTTCGCTAAGGATGCACATACATACAGGAGCCGGCATAGAAGCAAATCAAGAGAATCACGTAAAGTGTACCAATTGGAACAAGAGCTCAGAGCAACCCAGGCTAGCATCGGCGACATAGTTGCGCAACAAGTACAAATTGCCCTCAGCAAGCTTCAAGGACTAGGTCCGAGCAATCAGCCGGACGTCGTGATCACCCTCCGCGGCGAAGAAGTAGGCTGCGCCCACCGGGCCTGAAGCGGACACATTGCTATCCCGTTATCCTGTGGATGACATAAGGGTTCGCCGCCAGTGTGAGCTACACGTTGATGCGCGTAACCTCTCCATCAAGGTGGCTTACGGCATGGCATATCCGGTGGAGTGGGCGGATGTTCCATCGCAACAAGATACCCCTGGTTACTCAAAGGTCGCGGTGGAGGAGGTGCTTGGCGGATTTGAAGAACTTCACCTCGATATTCTTGGAGGCGACGGCGTGAACAAGCTTGGATAGGCCCTCCACAATATCATCCTTTGGTGCAAGCGGTACATCATATTTCCGGTTTGCTATGGACGCGTCATCTCCACCACGGCAACCCACCTCCTCCAACATCACCGCCACGCAATGCCTCGCTTGAAGAAAGCAGAGCGAAGCCCTACTCCACCACCAGCGACTTCTATGTCTCCACCCGCTCCGCGCGAAGCCCTACTCCACCACCAAAGCATCTCAAACAAAAAGAACCCCAAGGAAAACCACGCCTCCACCATCTCCTCCGAGGAAGAAGCTCGATATGAATTAAGGCTCCCCACCGCTCCCAAGAAGGCGAGTCGGTGATCGACCAAGGTAAAGGAACCTCCAAAGAGGGCATATGATATGAATAAGGAGGAGAGTGACGCGGTCACTAAAGCAGAAGTGGCTGCACACTTCGCCAAAAAGAAGGTAGAGCCAAAGGTACCAACTGATCCAAAAACGGCAGAACACTTCGCGATATGCCGTGCAAAGCCGCTACCTGTGCCATCCAACTATGAACGGACAATAATTAAGGCTACACAAAAGAATAAACGTGGTCAGGCGGCGGCGGCAAAGAAGAAGAAGAGAGACCAAGATCAGGAGAACCTCGAGAGGTTTTTGAAGGAGGCAGGACTCAGTTCCACAGCTGCAGCTCTTGGATTAACAGATGATATCCCAATGGCAACAAAGGTCAGATAGCAATTTCAGTTGGGCTGGGAGCTGATTGACCCAAATGAGGTAAAGGATCTGCCAACCAAGATGCGGCAATTTCACGAATGGTACATGACATAGTCCGCTCAAGGAAGAACGATGTTCCCCCTCCGTTTCAAAGAAGATGATTTTTATCGCGGGGACAACAACATATGGCTCAAATTTGACGACTTATACAATATTTACCATGCCAACTCCATCAACGTGTCTCTCATGAGCTGCTGGTGCCTGTAAGTGTCAAGCTCATACCTTCACCGTGTGCTTCCTCGTACAATAAAATTGCAACTCTTAAACTTATACCTTTCTATGTAGAATGGAGATACAACGATGTAGAAAAGAGAATATCTTCAACGTGGGCTTCATCGACCCAGAGATTGTTAACGAGTTCGTCTTTGGATACAACCGAAAGGATGTTGAAGATTACATTCTCGATGCATTCTTGGGACAGCACTACAAACCGTACATACTTCTACCCTTCAACTTCGAGTACGTATATATACAACCTCTCGTTCTTATATTTTCCAAGGCATTTATAATACTACTAGCTAGTTACATATATGTTGCAATACATGAATAGGTTTCACTGGATCCTTCTTGTCATCAAGCTTGATAGCAGCCAGATCATTGTTCAGGACTCAAAAAGGACTCCGGTGAAAAAATATCAATTTATCATTGACACCCTAAATAGGTATATAGCACATATATATACGACAGTTTTCCTTATTATATATATTGAAATACCTTTCTAATTCCAACTCTGATAATTACCATTCATACTAACGCATCACACAGGGCATTCGCACGGTTTCGAAAGAAGCAACAAGGAGATTTCGAGAACGAATTTGATGTACAATTAAGCACTCGAGTACGTATTAAAGAATATTAATATGCCATAACAGTTTTTCATCCCAATAATCGTGTTCTTTTCAAATTTCATCGCAGGTTCTACAACAGACGGGTGGAAACAACTTATGTGGCTATTATTTGTGCCACTATATGCAAAGTATTACCCACGGTGATGTGACGACAACCAACGCCGAGGTAGTGTGCACATGTCAATTTCTTAGTACTTACACTTTAATAATTACATGTCCAGATATTTATTTACCTCCCGCTTTGTCATTAGCGTCGATGTGAAAGGCGTGATCCCGCCGCACCGGGTTGCGACAATCCAAGAACAACTCATCGGCTTTATTGTCGGCGAGATTGTATCCACCAAAGCGAGTTCCACGCAAATGGTTGGAGAGATTGTCTGAAATAAGGACAGTGAACTCGACATCAACGTCGACCAAGGGCACAAAGAGCGACGACGCAAGAAATGAGCTCAAGATTCGCCTTTTATTCTTTGAAACTTGTAAAAGTGGCTTATTATTTCATGTGTTCATCAACTTGTTCATTTTTAGTACGTAATTATCGAATGAATACTCATGACTAATATATATATATTTAAGCGTGTCAAAAAACTCATGAAGTTCTATTTATTTTAATTGTCAAAATCTATATCAAAAACCCCTCTGAAAACATATTCTATATTGAATATAATCAAAACGATATGCTGTCAGACTCTTCACAAGCGGTTGGTAACTCTAACCGCTTGTGGAGAGAGCTTCTCCACAAGCGGTGTGAGACCCCGTTCTGATGAACAGGAACCTCCATGTGATTACTGTGCCATTCCCTGGATCAGTAGCTAGCACTCACATGTTTATAACAATTGGAATCACAACCATACAACAAATATTATTAAGCGGAAGCTATAATATAAAGAAAACTCTTACAATTCAGAGATATAGCAGCAAAAGAAGCAAAGTCTTGTAGTGTGCCCATCCAAAACCAACAGGCAACTGACAACGCATAATCCCTAGAAAGATCCGATGAAGAATATCTCGCAACTTGCGACGAAAGAAACCTTCGAAGCCTCGCTAACTTATCCACCTAAAAACAACATATAAGCAAGGGTGAGTACTTTCGTACTCCGCAAGACTTGAGCAAAGCCTATAATATATGCAGGCCATTCCAAAGGAGGCTACTACTGTTAATTTGCATAAAGCAGAATTGACACTGTAAAACAAGTTATTTGCAAACGGAATTTATAAAAGCATAATTGACTGATATGAAATAAGTAAAGCATAAGTAATATTCACAACCCATCGTGAATATCGAATAATCCAAAAATGGAATCCATCAATGTCGATCCTTTGACATAAAGCAAAAGTTGCTAAACAAGTTCCAAACCAAAACCCAATTTTTGGAAATACAAAAGACTAACATTGGAATGACTTCACCAAGTGTCCTTGACCGTGGACACGGCTAATTAATAAGATTTACACACTGCAGAGGTGTACAACTTTACCCACAAGGAATGATCAGCTATTTCTGCAGCGCATTTGACACACTTCCTTTGGTATGCCGCAGAGAGATCATACAGAGCCGTTACATTATCTAGATGTGGCTTTGAACCAGCCCGGGACGTTTGGCCCTCGCCATGAAAACAGAAACACTCACCCAAGACGTGGTTCCTTTCACAACACACCCAACACCACGTTTCTGTCCACAGCAAGGCGTACACCGTGGCATTGGTAAGTAGACCCCCTACAGACAGACCAAACCGGAATGCCTGTGCAATCTCCCGCCTTCCTTAGATGCAAAGCCACACCTAAACAACTTAATAGGCTAAGACCCGCCCATACAAGCCCTCGTGGTTGTACGATATTCTTGGATCTATAGCGTCCCATTGCTCGGTCCTTAGTTCGACACGGGCAATACTCCACCCTAACTACGTACAAATCCCTCTGCACCTCCGGCTATTGCCAATAATCGCCCGCATCAAAACCATAGTTTTATTTTGGGTTTTTAATCAAAATACCCATAACCAACAGCTTTATTTCCAATATTTTCCATTTCTTAAGAAACAAATTTTGATCTGATCATCATTCTCATTTGTTCTAAAAGCATGGCTAAGCATGGATAAAAGTAATCGCATATACCCACAATGACATTAAGTAATTGTCTAAGCTCAATCTATGGTTATCAAGGTACACATGTCCATACTTATCAAGGAAGTTTAATGAGACAACAGGTATAACTAACTTTACCCCAAAATAGCGAATTTACTGAAAGTAAACGTATGCATGAAACATTTTAATAAACACAATGCAAATTAAACACTGGGATCAAGATGGTCAAAGGGGGGTGCTTGCCTTGCTTATTCATTGCTCACAACGAAGACGCGATCACGGCTGACGGTGGCAAGGGACGTTGGATTCTACACGTCGATCGATCGGAAAATATAGCAAATAATAAACTTCAATAAGGGCAAAAAGAAAATAGACAGAAACTCAAATAAAGATTCATTGCAGAAAACAGGGATAATTTAGGGTTTGGATTATATGATTTCGAGATCTCATGATTTAGATAAACACATGTTTATATACTTAATGGCTTTATGACAAACAAACAGAGTTTCTTTTAAAGATTATCTATTCTTGAATTACGAATTCAAGAGGCTAAAATTATGAATTCTTGTATTCATAATTTCGAATTATAGATGCTAAAATTATTTGGATTAAGAGAAGTAAAACACTAGTTAGAGGTTATGCTAATAGCACTTAGCCTTAAGTGATTTGCATACGAAGGGTTTTAAATAAGTTATAATTGATAGCTAGCTAATTAGATTTATTTATGGTTTTTAAGAAGGTTCTGGTGATACAAATATATTAATTATAAATTCCTTATTACATGGTTCACTTATTCTCATTACGGTAAGGTTCACTAAACATAAAACTAAGGGTTATTCGACTACTAGGGTTTATAAGCAAAACATGACGAAATAAGATTATTCCTTCGGAACTTGATAGCATATACTTTGATAAACATATCTAAACTGATTTCATATACTTTAGCTTTTAGACGAGACATTATTTTCTTAGTTGAAAAAGCTTATGTGATATTAAAGACTATAACAACTGTAATTTTCAAGAGTATTTGACTAGCAAGACTTAATTGAAACGAAAGTTGTAAATGAAATATTTTTCCAGAACATGGTAGACTATATCCTAGCTATCATTTCTAAACTGATTTCTATTATATTTGCATTTAGACGAGAGGTTCTACGGGTTGATGAAAAAGCTTGATAGTTCAATTAATTACACGATAAAGATTTAGTTTTTGATATAAGATTGCGACTACAACAACTAGGATAATCTACTCATTTTTCAGGTATTAACAGGGCATGACATTAGAAGTGATTTAAAGTTGGTTTCGCGACAATTGGCTTTTATCCGCGATGTTTTCCATTTACGAAATCATTAGGATTTAATATGGGCTTATTTTAGACTAGCTCAAATATAAAGTATTTCTGTATAAACAGTGAGAGTATTATTTTTCAAGGTTAACGGATTTGGTTTTGTCAAATTTGGAGTTTATTCGTGAAAATTATAACCATTCCAATTATGCAAGTATTAACACTTTGACTATTAATCATTTACTGTTTTATGAAGTGAACTTTAAATATTATTTCATATCTGGAATCTTGGTAATGTTAGGAGCACAATAAAACTGATTTGGTGATTAATTTGAATTCATTTGATCTATATTACAACCATTTGACTTTCTATGCTATATGTATATACACATTTTACATTTAAGTTATTTCACACTTTTCAAGATAGTTCAAATCAAATTCACTTATTAGTTATTTTGGCAAATTAAGGTATTCTACTGTCATGCTAATATTTAGAAATCAAATTTACTTATTCCATATTTCTTTTATTCAAACTATGTTTATTTGAATTTCTAATGCATTGAATACAATCATTAATACAAAGTAATTCAAACATAAATAAAATTTAAATATTTTTATATATTTGAACTTCTGTAAGTACAAGAATTTCACTAAAATTAGTTTCATTCCACCCTAAGTTTGTTTACATCATTTTAATATGTAGCACTTCTTTTAGTCTTTTCTTTAAATTTGAATTTCAAATTTACCCAGTGAACATTTTCAAAATTTTATTGCATATTCTGAAAGTGCTTGATTTTACATGAATATAGAAATTCATTTCACTAATTTTGGAGTTACAGTTTGAAAGTTATGGCCAAATGAATTTGATTCGGTTCATAAAAATAGCCAAAATAGCATAATACGCTTTCCAACAGAGGAAACGGCTTTACCGGTTGAACTGATTTTCCCTTTGCGCCGCTGACGACTGGGGCCCGCGGTCAGTGAGACAAAGCAGAGGGCGACTAGGGCAGTTCGCCGGCGGCGAAGGCGCGGCGGAGAGGCTCGGACGAGGATACTGAGAGCATGAGCTCGACGAGGCACACTCGTTGGCGGGCTCGGTTGTCACCAAAGACGACCGAAGGTGCCGTGCCACCGAAAGGGGCGGCGGCAATGGCGGAAGCCCGCCGGAGAGGAAGAAGAAGCGTGTCTCTAGCCGAATCGGTTACGGTTTAAGCACCAGCGTGACACGTGGGTCCCATTTTGGCTATTGGTTCGCTCGGAGAAGAGACGGTTCGGGTCGCCACCGTGCGCCGGCTATGGGGAAGAAAGCAAGTGCAGTGGTGACGTTTATAAGCGATGGAGACTGCAATAGAATCATGGGATGGGCTTAAGGGTCTACTAGAACATGCTATGCTCGAGGAATTTGAGTGTTTCTCACCAAGAAGCCGAAATCGGGTTCTCCCCCCTTTTCCTGAGTTCTGGACGAAAATGGTGGAGGAAGAGGGGTTCCTGGCTTTTGAGTTCAAGTCAGAGACTGGCTAAGGAATGAGGAGGCTAAATGCGGTGCTGAATCGGTATATGTATGGGCGGCAAGGGCTTCTTCACAGGGTTTGAAAGGAGGCGAAAAGGGCGGCTCGGTTCTGTGCAAACTGGCGGGGTGGCGCGAGCTCGACCGGACGGTATGGTGCGGGATTCTCAAGGATGTTCGTGGCAGCGAGTGATTGCGTGAGTGGCGCCACTGATATGACGACTCGGCAAGGGAAGCTCGAGACAGAGAGGTGATCGGGAGTATGCTTCGACGTCTCGCCCGGGAGAAAGAACGAACAGAGACGAGCACCTGAGGAAAAGAGAAAAGGAAAGGGAGGAGCGACTGCCGAGTGGGGCCGGGGCCACCAGGCAGGGAGAGAAAGCTGCTCTGGTTGCTTCCAGCGAATGGGGCCCACACGTCGGTGAGAGGAAACGAGGCAAGGAGATAAGCTTCACCCGACCGTTCTGTGATTGCATTAAAATGCTATCAAATCAAGTTTAACAATTTCTAAACTTTTTGACCGACATTCTCTGGAGGTTTTACTCCTTCAGTAAAAATTTCAGACCAAAATATCCTATAATTAATTAATTAAAATTCTGACACTGTGGACTATACAGGATTTGTATTTCGGTATTTTATTTATTTAGGGGTGTAAATCATATCAATTATCTTCCAACCTTTTTATAATAGTTCAGTTTAGCTTATGGTTATCTCAATAAAAATTTCAAGTCAAAATCTCAAGTGTATATTTTATAAAAATTCTGACATTAGGATTTCTAGTTTTTAATTGTCTCTGTTTTTGAATTATTAGAAGGCTTTTCCGACATGATAAAATCCTGATATTTTTACCAGGGATAGGTTTTACACTGAGCGTGTTTTGGTAATTTTTCTAGATCCAGATAAACTTCGAATATTGTTCATTAATTCTGGCTTGTACTGTTTCTAGTCAAAAGAGGTGTCTTTCATTTTATTTACCCATTTTTCTGTGCATAAAATTTTACTTGTTGATTTTACTGACTTACCAGTATGGTTAGGGTTCCATGGTAATTTTTCCAAATTTTTACTTTTACCATTTTATCTTGTTACCATTATCCATTCTTTAATTCTAGTTGTTTGATTTTTCATTCAATACAAAAATCCAGAGAAAATCCAAATAAATTTCAATCATGTCAAGAAAAATCAGAAATAAATATATTCAAATTCAAAATATAAATTTTTATATTATTGAAATTTTTGGGATGTTACAAATCTACCCCCCTTACAGAAATCTCGTCCCCGAGATTTGCAAGGACTAAATGGGTTTGGGAATTCTTTCTTGGATGTGGTCTTGTTGTTTCCTCGTCTTCTTGTTTCCAGTGTAGTCGCTTTGCAAACATCGTTCTGGCAATTCCAAAGTTATGTGGCTAGAATGGAGAAGATTTCTATTTGGGTTTCGCGTAAGCAGATGAGGAATATTGCTATATATCTCTTTTGATTGAATAGTTAGGATTGTTAACAAGGATAATC
Source organism: Otatea glauca (assembly GCA_036346275.1). Taxonomy (NCBI): domain Eukaryota; kingdom Viridiplantae; phylum Streptophyta; class Magnoliopsida; order Poales; family Poaceae; genus Otatea; species Otatea glauca. The sequence continues at coordinate 24,542,033 of CM070716.1, forward strand.
TAATTTAGAGAGTGACACGCGATATGTTTAGAATATTCAAGGTGAAAGAAATAATGCATTGTTGTTAGATTCATTAGGGAAGAGTTGAATGTTATCATCAAGAAATGATATTTGAGTACAACGGTTGATCTGTACGATTTAACAACAGTTGACGAAATTAGATGTGAATGAACGTTATTCTAGATTGTCTTTAGATTGAGAACAAGGTAAGATAATTCAAGGATTTTCGATTGAGGTAAGAGGATTATAAAATGATCCTGATGATTTAATTCACTTGATCATCTTGATAGACAGAGGGTTTTGATTTTCTTTATATATGGCAATTATGAAGGAATATAATGTACAAAGTCAAAAGGTTGATTGTAGGAATTGCATATATCAAGGACGTTTTCGATATTACATTAAGTGTCGGGTGTAATTACATAAGGAAGATCTTTACATAAGCCTGACATCGAGGCAGGGGTTGTTCTAGGTATTTGATGCTTCCTAGGTCTTTGATATAACTTGGAAATCACTGATGTCATTCTTGACGAGATGAAGAACTTTTCTCGGGTAGATTTTGGTGAAGTGATGAGGTTCTTCTCGATCGACGCAAGCGGTGATGTCCATCTTATTCGAAACAATAGAAGATTATTCACTGATGTTATAAAACAGATAGAGGATTGATCGAGCAATGGTTAAGGATGAAAACTGGAAGTTTAGCACTCGATATCTTACCGGCCATTTGAAGGATTAAGATAAGGTATATATTTTGATGAGAGTTCAGTTAAATTCATAAGGTAATATTCCACTTAGCGAAATATTACTTTTAGATTAGACACAATGATTTCAAATTAATCTAAGTTCTGACAGAAACTATATTTACATGAGATGTACCTGGCATTGTGTTAGGTATGCCATGATTGATATCTTGAGTTGGAGTAAATGAGGAGATAGGAGCTTGTTGGTCTTGAGAACGAAGTTGATCTCTCTTCTTCCTTGGGCACTTGTTGGCATAATGTCCACGTTCACGACAGTAAAAGCATGTAACATTAGTTGCCTGGTTTTGGATACCAGATGGTTGCTCACTGGTGTTGTTGCAAGAATGAACAAATGATGGTTGAAATTGAGGATGGAATTGAGCAGAATTATTTTTAGGACAAGTGTCTTTATTCAAGCATCTCTTCTTTAACTGATTCTTCGGGCAAACTGATTCAGATTTTGTTCCTCCTGCTCTTGGAGTTATAATCTTAACTGACGTAACTTCTGGTATGACCATGGTGCTATGAGATGTTTGTTCTCTTTGGGGGCACTGTTTAGCAATATGACCCTTAACAGACGTAGCACTTTTGTTTCTTTCGAGATGCTTTCTTGGGAGCAATTGCATGTTGCATGATGTTCTCCTTCTGAATCTTGACTTATTGCTGTTTAGGGCATTCCCTAGCCCAATGACCTTCTTCACCACACGAGAAGCATGCTGTTGGCGATGGCCAATTACTGCTTCCTTGCTGGTGATTGATAAGATTGAAATGCTGCTTTTTCAATTCTTCCAATGGCATTTCTTGTGTAGCTTCTCTTTTATTTGTTAATTCTTGGGCAACTAAGGCTCGCAGTTTTTCCTTCTGATGCTGAACTACGGCAGTGACTATTGGATCTAGGGGGCATTGAGCTGGGCAATGATCTTGACCTTCACAAAGGTAACAAGTGATATTACTCATGGGACATTTTCCAGGAGAATGATTTTCTTCACAGCTGGAGCAATTGATTGCATGCTCATCTGCAGTATGTCCTATTTCTCCACAACGAATGCAAGCACGATCTTCAGATTGGCTGGGTTGGCAACACTTCAAAGAGCATCGCTTAGGTATCGAGTGAGATGTAGGAGTAGATTTATGATCCAAACCATTTCCTTTTTTGGCAAAAATTGAGCCAAAGTTGGAAATACTCTGCGCTAACTGTTGGGAATTTGGTTGGATTAAGGTAGGATTATCATTAGGTGGCTGAAAGCTTAGCATGGCCTCGCTTTCCAAGATTTTGCCAAGGGATCTTGTCACAGGAATCCTGCAACAATGATTGTTAGGACAAAGTCATTTAGATGGAATTCTGTTGGGTTTCACAAAGTGAATAAGGAGTGCTAGAATTCTATACCGAGAACCTTTAGCAAAATAAGCTAAATTAAGGAGAGGTACACAGTATGTTAAAATGTTTGAGATGACTGAAAGGATACATCTCAACTAGAGTTATTTGGGAAGAGCCGAAGGTTGATTATAATGGTTGAAAATTTTATAATTCATTACATTCAGTAGATGCATTAATGGATTGTGTCGGAGGTGTCTTCAAGATGTTGAAATTGATAGGATATGGTTAGATGAAAGTTATCCATTTTACAAAGTATCATTCTGTTCATTAAAATATTATTTTGAGAATAATCTATATACGGATTAGGTAATTGCTGGTTAGTTTATAAGGCAGTGTCTCATTCCTTAAAACATTGTTTCAAGGTTGATTATTTGGTAGTTATTAGTTCATAAGGCGACTTTTCGTTCCTTAAAATATTCTTAATTAAATTTTCTTATTAAATAAGGGTTGGCAAATCGTAAATTTCAACCTAATGGTTTAACATTTACGAGAGTAACCCGTAAGCAATACAAAAGTTTCACAACAAAATTGCAATAACACAATAAAGCTATACATATTTACCTAGTATGTAGGAAGGGTATCTATTTTTTTCTTTTTCTCTCTATTTTTTTTACTATCCTAACCATATGTATCTCTGTAAAAGAGGTTTATTATGTAGTTAAAAGAATGTGTCATATGGATAGTACTATCTTTAAAGTAGGCCATTTGACGATGAATTTCTTTTAACCTTTGCACCACTTGCAACATGTCAGTACTCCAAAACTTTCATGAAGTCGATGGTTGTGACACTTTGTTACTTCCATATCATCGGAGTTGTTGATGTAGACGTCACGACGCTTACTGATTTTTTTTTCAGAATTGTTTTCAAAAAGATTTTGTCATTAGTTTTATTAAGCATAAGGAGAGAATTCCTTCTAGAAAGAATAACTAGAAGTGAAGAAAGAAAGTTCTACAGAGAGGAATCGAGTATAAGAAATATCCAATAAAAGGAAAGAGTATGTATACAACTGATGCTTCTCTTTTTTGTATTTCCTTTAGGAAAACAAAACTCTCGATTTTTTTTCAACTTTCCTTTTGACAACCATTCTAAGGTTTCCATTTAGAAGTATAGAACTTCTCGGGTTATAATTCATTTTCATGGTATATAATCTAGACAAGGTAATGAGGTGAATGGTTAAGAATTACTATTGGAAAAATTAAACTTTAACTAGCCAAAAGTGACTTAGGTAAGTTGGTCGTAATAGTATCTTGGCCTTGGTTTATTTATGAATGGTGTGGTCTCAAGTAAAGCTAGAAGCAGAAATGGAGACTATATTACTAATCTTGATCAAGCTTGATTTTTGAGAAAAGTTAATAATCATAATGGTTTACACAGATGAAAAGTTCTACAAAAGAAACGATAAGTTTGGAAGAAATTTTTATAGAAAGAAGAGATGAGCTATCTTATGATTTCCAATTTATCCTATGGGTTAAGTTATCTGTATTTATACATAAGGACAACTTATTGTGAAACTTTAACCTAAAGGTTAAGCTCACACATAAATCAATCCTGACAAACAAAGTAAAACCAATTTTCAAGTAGCAAGTTATAAACACCACAATAAAATTGCTTTATATAACAAGAGCAGATGATACGCTATGTATAAGGGTTCCTATCTTAAGGTGGATCCTAATATATTCTAATCTTCTGCATTTTACTGTCGGGTGACGCTGGCCCTTCATGAAGTGGACCTTCAAGTTTTACTTCTGCTTTGTAGAGTTTAGTGAAGCATTGTCTGTTTCCTTGAGATTGTCGGTGTAGACATTGTAATCTTCATTTGCAAGCAAGATAGCGACATATCTTGGACATCTTCAGAAGCAAATTGCGAAGATACACTATCTTTAAGGAAAGAGAAGAATTTGTTTACAAATCAAAATGAAAGTAATGGTAAGGATAAGAACTTAAGAATGAGGAGAGAATAGCAAAGCCTACATTTTGCAAATACAATAGCTTTTGAGAATAAGATTTTGAATTTGCTTATTCCAATGCTAACGACCATTCTATCTAGGGTTTATCCTACAGTTAGCATAGCTCTGATACCAATGCTGTGAGACCCCGTTCTGATGAACAGGAACCTCCATGTGATTACTGTGCCATTCCCTGGATCAGTAGCTAGCACTCACATGTTTCCAACAATTGGAATCACAACCATACAACAAATATTATTAAGCGGAAGCTATAATATAAAGAAAACTCTTACAATTCAGAGATATAGCAGCAAAAGAAGCAAAGTCTTGTAGTGTGCCTATCCAAAACCAACAGGCAACTGACAAGGCATAATCCCTAGAAAGATTCGATGAAGAAAATCCCGCAACTTGCGACGAAAGAAACCTTCGAAGCCTCGCTAACTTATCCACCTAAAAATAACATATAAGCAAGGGTGAGTACTTTCGTACTCCGCAAGACTTGAGCAAAGCCTATAATATATGCAGGCCATTCCAAAGGAGGCTACTACAGTTAATTTGCATAAAGCAGAATTGACACTGTAAAACAAGTTATTTGCAAACGGAATTTATAAAAGCATAATTGACTGATATGAAATAAGTAAAGCATAAGTAATATTCACAACCCATCGTGAATATCGAATAATCCACAAATGGAATCCATCAATGTCGATCCTTTGACATAAAGCAAAAGCTGCTAAACAAGTTCAAAACCAAAACCCAATTTTTGGAAATACAAAAGACTAACATTGGAATGACTTCACCAAGTGTCCTTGACCATGGACACGGCTAATTAATAAGATTTACACTCTGCAGAGGTGTACAACTTTACTCACAAGGAATGATCAGCTCTTTGTGCAGCGCATTTGACACACTTCCTTTGGTGTGCCGCAGAGAGATCATACAGAGCCGTTACATTATCTAGATGTGGCTTTGAACCAGCCCGGGACATTTGGCCCTCGCCATGAAAACAGAAACACTCACCCAAGACGTGGTTCCTTTCACAACACACCCAACACCACGTTTCTGTCCACGGCAAGGCGTACACCGTTGCATTGGTAAGTAGACCACCTACAGACAGACCAAACCGGAATGCCTGTGCAATCTCCCGCCTTCCTTAGATGCAAAGCCACACCCAAACAACTTAATAGGCTAAGACCCGCCCATACAAGCCCTCGTGGTTGTACGAAATTCTTGGATATATAGCGTCCCATTGCTCGGTCCTTAGTCCGACACGGGCGATACTCTACCCTAACTATGTGCAAATCCCTCTACACCTCCAGCTATTGCCAAAAATCGCCCGCATCAAAAACATAGTTTTATTTTGGGTTTTTAATCAAAATACCCATAACCAACAGCTTTATTTCCAACATTTTCCATTTCTTAAGAAACAAATTTTGATCTGATCATCATTCTTATTTGTTCTAAAAGAATGGCTAAGCATGGATAAAAGTAATCGCATATACCCACAATGACATTAAGTAATTGTCTAAGCTCAATCTATGGTTATCAAGGTACACATGTCCATACTTATCAAGGAAGTTTCATGAGACAACATGTATAACTACCTTTACCCCAAAATAGCGAATTTACTTAAAGTAAACGTATGCATGAAACATTTTAATAAACACAATGCAAATTAAACACTGGGATCAAGATGGTCAAAGGGGGGTGCTTGCCTTGCTTATTCATTGCTTACGACGAAGACGCGATCACGGCTGACGGAGGCAAGGGACGTCGGATTCTACACGTCGATCGATCGGAAAATATAGCAAATAATAAACTTCAATAAGGGCAAAAAGAAAACAGACAGAGACTCAAATAAAGATTCATTGCAGAAAACAGGGATGATTTAGGGTTTTGATTATATGATTTCGAGATCTCATGATTTAGATAAACACACATTTATATACTTAATGGCTTTATGACAAACAAACAGAGTTTCTTTTAAAGATTATCTATTCTTGAATTTCGAATTCAATAGGCTAAAATTATGAATTCTTGTATTCATAATTTCGAATTATAGATGCTATAATTATTTGGATTAAGAGAAGTAAAACACTAGTTAGAGGTTACGCTAATAGCACTTAACCTTAAGTGATTTGCATACGAAGGGTTTTAAATAAGTTATAATTGATAGCTAGCTAATTAGATTTATTTATGGTTTTTAAGAAGGTTCTGGTGATACAAATATATTAATTATAAATCCCTTATTACGAGGTTCACTTATTCTCATTACGGTAAAGTTCACTAAACATAAAACTAAGGGTTATTCGACTACTAGTGTTTATAAGCAAAACATGACGAAATAAGATTATTCCTTCGGAACTTGATAGCATATACTTTGATAAACATATCTAAACTGATTTCATATACTTTAGCTTTTAGACGAGACATTATTTTCATAGTTGAAAAAGCTTATGTGATATTAAAGACTATAACAATTGTAATTTTCAAGAGTATTTGACTAGCAAGACTTAATTGAAACAAAAGTTGTAAATGAAATATTTTTCCAGAACATGGTAGACTATATCCTAGCTATCATTTCTAAACTGATTTCTATTATATTTGCATTTAGACGAGAGGTTCTACGGGTTGATGAAAAAGCTTGATAGTTCAATTAATTACACGATAAAGATTTAGTTTTTGATATAAGATTGCGACTACAACAACTAGGATAATCTACTCATTTTTTAGGTATTAACAGGGCATGACATTAGAAGTGATTTAAAGTTGGTTTCGCGACAATTGGCTTTTATCCGCGATGTTTTCCATTTACGAAATCATTAGGGTTTAATATGGGCTTATTTCAGACTAGCACAAATATAAAGTATTTCTGCATAAACAGTGAGAGTATTATTTTTCAAGGTTAACGGATTTGGTTTTGTCAAATTTGGAGTTTATTCGTGAAAATTATAACTATTCCAATTATTCAAGTATTAACACTTTGACTATTAATCATTTACTGTTTTATGAAGTGAACTTTAAATATTATTTCATATCTGGAATCTTGGTAATGTTAGGAGCACAATAAAACTGATTTGGTGATTTATTTGAATTCATTTGATCTATATTACAACCATTTGACTTTCTATGCTATATGTATATACACATTTTACATTTAAGTTATTTCACACCTTTCAAGACAGTTCAAATCAAATTCACTTATTAGCTATTTTGGCAAATTAAGGTGTTCTACTGTCATGCTAATATTTAGAAATCAAATTTACTTATTCCATATTTCTTTTATTCAAACTATGTTTATTTGAATTTCTAATGCATTGAATACAATCTTTAATAGAAAGTAATTCAAACATAAATGAAATTTAAATATTTTTATATATTTGAGCTTTTGTAAGTACAAGAATTTCACTAAAATTAGTTTCATTCCACCCTAAGTTTGTTTACATCATTTTAATATGTAGCACTTCTTTTAGTCTTTTTTTAAATTTGAATTTCAACTTTACCCAGCGAACATTTTCAAAATGTTATTGCATATTCTGAAAGTGCTTGATTTTACATGAATATAGAAATTCATTTCACTAATTTTGGAGTTACAGTTTAAAAGTTATGGCCAAATGAATTTGCGTTCATAAAAATAGCCAAAATAGCATAATACTCTTTCCAATAGAGGAAACGGCTTTACCGGTTGAACTGATTTTCCCTTTGCGCCATCGACGCGAGGCCCGCGTCGATGAGACAAAGCGAGGCGACTAGGCGATTCACCGCGGCGAAGGCGCGGCGGAGAGGCTCGGACGAGGATACTGAGAGCATGAGCTCGACGAGGCGCACTCGTTGGCGGGCTCGGTTGTCACCAAAGACGACCTGAGGTGCCGTGCCACCGAAAGGGGCGGCGGCAATGGCGGAAGCCCGCCGGAGAGGAAGAAGAAGCGTGTCTCCGGCCGAATCGGTTACGGTTTAAGCACCAGCGTGACACGTGGGTCCCATTTTGGCTATTGGTTCGCTCGGAGAAGAGACGGTTCGGGTCGCCACTGTGCGCTGGCTCTGGGGAAGAAAGCAAGTGCGGTGGTGACGTTTATAAGCGATGGAGACTGCAATAGAATCATGGGATGGGCTTAAGGGTCTACTAGAACATGCTATGCTCGAGGAATTTGAGTGTTTCTCACCGAGAAGCCGAAATCGGGTTCTCCCCCCTTTTCCTGAGCTCTGGACGAAAATGGTGGAGGAAGAGGGGTTCCTGGCTTTTGAGTTCAAGTCAGAGACTGGCTAATGAATGAGGAGGCTAATTGCGGTGCTGAATCGGTATATGTATGGGCGGCAAGGGCTTCTTCACAAGGTTTGAACGGAGGCGAAAAGGGCGGCTCGGTTCTGTGCAAACTGGCGGGGTGGCGCGAGCTCGGCCAGACGGTATGGCGCGGGATTCTCAAGGATGATCGTGGCAGCGAGTGATTGCGTGAGTGGCGCCACTGATATGACGACTCGGCAACAGAAGCTCGAGACAGAGAGGTGATCGGGAGTATGCTTCAACGTCTCGCCCGAGAGAAAGAACGAACAGAGACGAGCAGCTGAGGTAAAGAGAAAAGGAAAGGGAGGAGCGACTTCCGAGTGGGGCCGGGGCCATCGGACAGGGAGAGAAAGCTGCTCTGGTTGCTTCCAGCGAATGGGGCCCACACGTCGGTGAGAGAAAACGAGGCAAGGAGATAAGCTTCACCCGACCGTTCTGTGATTGCATTAAAATGCTATCAAATCAAGTTGAACAATTTCTAAACTTTTTGACCGACATTCTCTGGAGGTTTTCCTCCTTCAGTAAACATTTCATACCAAAATATCCTATAATTAATTAATTAAAATTCTGACACTGTGGACTGTACAGGATTTGTATTTCGGTATTTTATTTATTTAGGGGTGTAAATCATATCAATTATCTTCCCAACTTTTTATAAGAGTTCAGTTCAGCTTATGGATATCTCCATAAAAATTTCAAGTCAAAATCTCAAGTGAATATTTTATAAAAATTCTGACATTATGATTTCTAGTTTTTAATTGTCTCTGTTTTTGAATTATTAGAGGGCTTTTCCTACATGATAAAATCCTGATATTTTTACCAGGGATAGGTTTTACACTGAGGGTGTTTTGTTGATTTTTCCAGATCCAGATAAATTTCGAATAGTTTTCATTAATTCTGGCTTGTACTGTTTCTAGTCAAAAGAGGTGTCATTCATTTTATTTACACATTTTTCTGTGCATAAAATTTTACTTGTTGATTTTACTGACTTACCAGTATGGTTAGGGTTCCACGGTAATTTTTCCAAATTTTTACTTTTACCATTTTATCTTGTTACCATTATCCATTCTTTAATTCTAGTTGTTTGATTTTTCATTCAATACAAAAATCCAGGGAAAATCCAAATAAATTTCAATCATGTCAAGAAAAATCAGAAATAAATATATTCAAATTCAAAATATAAATTTTTATATTATTGAGATTTTTGGGATGTTACAAGCGGTTCATAACACCAACCGCTTTTGGAGAGAATCTCTCCACAAGCGGTTGGTAACACCAACCGCTTGTGGAAATGTCGAACCACAAGGGTATCACTCGCGGTTGCTTACAAGCGGTTCTAAAACTGCTTTTGAATGCGGTTTCGAACCGCTTGTGCATGCCCGATCCGCAGTAGTGCATGCATGTATGGCTACAGTAGTGGATCACGATATACGCGCGCATAAAATGCAAAATCATTCGTTTTTCCTATTCTACAGCAATAATCCATCGATCTATCAGTGCTGACATGCACGGTGACACTTCACAGAACCTTCCAAGTCCGCAGACCAGATCTCACACGCAACCAGCAGCCTGTAAGTTAGATACATCAATGTCGACAATGATACATACGTACGTACGTAGTACAGGTAATTAATAGGATTCCTTTAGTCACGTACGTTGGAGTTTACGAGAACGTACTAACGTCGTGATAAGGGGAGCCCTAGGCCTACATGCACGAGAGAAGGGGAGCTATAGCGAGCATGATCATCACATGCATGCACGTCAATTATTGTACGTGGAGGCCACGTACGTCCAGATGCATCGCGCATTCACATGCATGCACGGATGGATGCTAACTAGCAAAGGGTACGTAGGACCAGATCATGGAACCCTGGATCGCCTCGTCACGCGTTGCCAAATGTGAGAAGATCGTACTGGCATTGCTAGGGTACGCAGCTGCTGAGTTAGCTCTACTTCTGGACTTTGTCTGATCGTTCACTACTACAGAAAAGCACATCCTTATCGGTATATCACTGCTGGTTAAGATAGAGCCGACAGTGAGAACATATCACTGTCGGTTCGAAATTTAAGCCGGGGGAAAAACTTATCACTGCCGGAGATAACCTCATATCACTCAGCAGCAGGAGGACAACGTTGTCGATCATCAGAATTATCTCCACAAGTAGCAAAATCGGGTATGGATCGATGTGATGAAGCAAGACGAAAATTACCGCCTTCCCCTTTTAATTTCTACATGTCCACCTAGCTAGCTCGCAAAATAGCTGGAGGAGAGACGGGGGATGAGAGTGTAAGTGTTTGTTTGCTTTGTTGCCATACTTTGCCGTAGAAAATTTAACGAGTTTGGCATTTTTGTGGGAACTGTTTCCGTTTGGTTATTTACCGTAGTTTTAGTTCCGCGCAGTTTTTAGCGCCATGGCTCTCTTATCATATACACAATTTCTGCCGAGGTTTGCCAAACACCACTACAGAAAAGGACATCACTGCCGGATTTTGACCCGGCACTCCCTAACTGGCAGTGCCGGTTCTTCGCCCGACAGTGATAATAATATCACTGCCGGTTTATATTATAAAACCGGCAGTGATAAGGATTATCACTGCTGGATTTTTATCCATAACCGGTAGTGATAATAACTTATCACTGTCGGTTGGTATTTTTCAACCGGCAGTGATAATCCATATCACTGCCACTTAATATTTTCCAATCGGCAGTGATAAGGTGGTATCACGCGATTATTTCTCTAAACCGCGGTGATAAATGCGATGCCATATTCTCCTCCAAAACCGGTTACATAATTTTTTTGTATTATATGTATGATGTAACATTGTACTATATATATATTACACAGTACATTTATTCTGGACGGTATATTTTATGCGCAATATTAACTAAGTATTGGAAAAGAATAATTCAAATATATTAAATCATCATAATATTTAACATTGAATACCGAATACTCATTTAATCATGACAATATTAATGAAGTATCGTAAAGCATAATTGAAATACTGATAAATCATCGTAATATTTAATTATTACATTGTTCATTGACAATTGTTCACATTTGATTAATTGTAGCGTGTGGCTCAGTAAAACTCGCCCTTGGGTGATCACTTCTCGAACGATGAACCCGACCATCCGCTCTCGAAGGGCTTCAACTTCACTGTCAAGTAGGCTGTTGGTGCCGAGCTTCACGCGCTGTTATTAAAGAAAATGATGCATTAATTAGTGTCGTAGCTTTTATAAAGAAAAGTATGCGTCAACATGTAATTATATACCATCTCGCCGTTGTAGTCAGTCTTGCATCGATTTAACGTGTGTATGTGTGTCATTAAGTAGTATGCACAAAAATTGTTCCCCTACGGCTGTCTTAGGCATGAAAAATCGGTTCTTATTCTGAACTTCTTCGTGAATGGACGGTACCGCGTGCTCTTCTTGCGGTATTTTGTGTACGCCCTGTGTATGGTTGTGAATACTCGTTAAACTCAATTAGGTGTAATTAAGTGCAATGGAATGAAAGATTACGGGAGCAATAACGCAACGACCGAGTTTACCTGTCTAGCAATTCTATTACTTCTTTGAAATCGTTTGTCGGTTTCCTCATTGAGTCCAACACAGTGATCGTGATATCGTCTAACGTAATGACGAGAAGGATCCAGTGAAAGCTGCAGAAGCCCATTAGATGAATGTGATGGTATACGTATAAATTGGTCACGCACGAAGTTGTGGACCGAAATAGACTAATTATACGTACAATATAGAGAACAAAACTGACACATACAATATATAAGGTATTTATTACATGAATATAATAAATACAATGTATTGTTAAAACAAAAAAAATCTCATTACATGAATATAACAAATACAATATAAGGTATTTATTACATGAATATAACAAATACAATATAAGGTATTTATTACATGAATATAACAAATACAATATAAGGTATTTATTACATGAATATAATAAATACAACATAATAAAATCTCATGATGCTCCTAGAATCCAATATGCTTTGCCAACTTTAGCATCTCTGTTCAAGAAAAATCTCCGCAAATCTTAGATTTCAAATGTTAAATCTAATTTGCATATAGTGTGAAGACTTCTACAAGATTCTTCATAACAAAACTTCACTAAGTGGAAATAGGAACAAATTACATTTAATCGGAGAGCAACCAATTGATCTGAAAAATGTCAATGTATTGCTAATTGTGCGATTAAAAACTAAATAATTCAACAAGTTGAGTAAGTAATTGTTTATCTAAGTGTTATAGTTTCAGTAAAGCAAAGAACAAATTAAGTAGCATAAAGAAATGTGTTCAGGGAGATATATTAAGTAGCATAAAGAAATGCGTCATGAAAATCATGATTCAGAGAAGCTGTAGTATGCACACAATCTTTAGATTACAACCTTACAAGATATTCATATTACATCAACCTCAAATGATTGTTGGTATGCACACAATCTTTAGATTACAACCTTACAAGATATTCATATTACATCAACCTCAAATCCCAAAGATTCCAAAGGTAATTAGCAATCTTGTTTGATTTCCATATCAACTAAGAAGACCGCAACCCTCATCTTTGTTATGCTAAGCAAGCACGCACAATAGAAACCTGTCAAGAGCACAAAGATCATATTTTTCGATAACAACAATTATGTAATCATATATCCCAAAGGTTCTTGCAGGTTTAATTTATCGATGATTTTTTTATCAAGACAAGGCAACCAGTTTAATTTATCGAGAGATTTCTTTATTGAAACATTTGTCATGGCAGACTCAAGACAAGACAAATATATGATGCGAGAAGCACCGCGCGGTGGAGGGCCGGACGTCGAGGAGGGTCGGCACGGTGGAGGTGCGGCGCGGAGGACGGCCGGCTGGGAGGAGGCGCGCGCGGAGGACTAGTCGCGGAGGAGGGCGGACATCGAGGACGGTGGCGCGGTGGAGGCCTTGGGCGAGGAGGAGGGCCGGCGCGGGAGGAGGGCCGGCGTGGAGGACTAGTCGCGGAGGAGGGCCGGACGTCGAGGAGGGCCGGCGCGGTTGAGGCGCGGTGCGGAGGAGGGCCGGCGCGGGGAGGAGGACTAGGGCACAGAGTGTGGGAAAAACGGCGAAGTGTGGGAAGAAGACCGCGCGCTTCGTTTATATAGATATGACAATCACTACCGGTTTACCAAAGAAATCCGGCAGTGATAAAACTATCACTGCCGGTTGAAACTAGAACCGGCAGTACTACCTCCACATCACTGCCGGTTCTAATTAGAACCGGCAAGTGATGTGAGGTAGTATCGCGGTTCTAGTTTCAACCGGCGATGATATTTAAACATCACCGCCGGATTTTCTCTAGAATCGGCGGTGTTATTGAGGTATTACTGCGGTTCTAATTTCAACCTAAGAAGTGATACCTAAACCTCACCGCCGGATTTTCTCTAGAACCGGCAGTGATGCGGGTGGGCCCCAAAAGTGAGTGGCTAAAGCCATGCTCAAATTCAAACTAGCATAACTTTTGATATATAGCACCAAAAAGGATGAAGTAAATTTATAAATTTGTATAAAATCATGAAGTTTTAGAATATAGGAAACATTTATTTTTTTAATCAAAGAAAAATTAAGTGAATTACAAATTTGCTAAGAACCCGACATGGACTTTACATAAATACTATAACACCATGAACAACAACGCGTGTAGCATGAAGTACTCTCTTTTATACTCATCCCATAGCCACACACCGTCGTTCCACAATAACAGAAGATCTTCAACCAGTGGTTTCAGGTACACATCAATATCGTTGCCAGGTTGCCTTGGCCCTTGGATCAGCAGCGGCATCATAATGAGGAAGGTTGTAGATACATAAAGTCACCGGCCAAGTGCTATGACGACTGCTCATGTTGCCGAAAGGATTCATCCCATCCGTACTGAGCCCGAACCTTATATTCCTCACATCACATGCAAAGTGTCTCTTGTATTTTGTATCAATGTTCCTCCACCGCAGTCGTGCAGGTGTCCGAGCATTCCATCCTTCTTACGCTCCTCGCGTGCCATCGTAACAATTGAGCATGCCTTTTGTTCGCAAGCGGACGCTTTGACGTGGGATTATAGGGAAATACCACAACACCTTGGTTGGGGTCTTTTTCTTACGATGCACTTCAATGTCGGCATCACCGCGCTTATAGCGAGATGCCTTGCAAATGGGACACGCATCCAATTTTACAAACTCATTGCGATACAATACGCAATCGTTCGGACATGCGTGTATTTTCTGTACTTCCAGTCCCAATGGGCAAACAATCTGCTTGGCCTGGTACGTGGTTGCTGGCAACACGTTTCCCTCTGGGAGAACGTCTCGTAGGAAAACTAACAACTCTGTCAAGCTCTTATCGGACCAACCATTGCTTGCCTTCAGCTGCGGCGTTAGCACAACATGCGACTTTCGAGGTCCTCCTTGCGGCCGGGTACAAAGGTGTTGTAGAGTCCTCTACCATCTGCTGGAACTTCGAAAATCCCTTTCACTCGTGTGGTCTTCCTCCCATCATGCAACATATGTTCTAGATCATCTTCATGGTTATCGATTTAACGTATCATCTTGGGTGTCCACGAACGTATCCTCGGCCGTGTGGAGTCGTTGTCTTCGTCATCATCATCAATCGGATGATCTTCACGTAAAATCTCATTTTCACCGTGCTCAGACCAACAGCTATAGGCAGGCTTGAAACCCCTTCGAAGCAAGTGTGCACAGATCGCCTCAAGATTAGAAAACTGCTTCTCATTCTTGCAATCGACGACGGGCAACAAATGTAGTCCGTCGACTTAATTGACTTGTACGCCGTAGCCACGCCGTAAAACTATTCACACCGTTAAAGTACTCTCTATCGCGACGGTCGACTTCATACATCCATCTTGATCCATCGCAAATATTTATAACAAATAAAATCTCGATAAATCAATAAGTGGTCACAAATTATTTTATTCATTTCATTTGTTACGCATCGCTAATTAAACAATAAATCTATTTCCAAATCTCACTATTAAAATCAATTAAATAATTGCTATTACTTATAATGGTCATAAAGCAAATTTGCATTACTTATAAAAAGTATTAAATTAATATACACCAAGTAAAGAAACAATACGTGTGGGCTGGGCCAAAACTACAATTTTGGCCCAAAAGATTTCTTAATTTTAGAATTGTTTTTAATTTAATTAATCCATGAAGCAAGTTCCAATTATTAAAATTAGCAGACCAACTTAAAAAATTATGAAATTTTTTTGAGAAATTTTTTTCAGAAAGTTCCACAAATAATATAACATTTAAAAATTTATTTTCAAGGTTTTATCACATTTTAAATTTTCTCAAAAATTAAAAACTTCCTCTTAATACGAAAATATTTTAAACAATTAGCTAAAAAACATAAATACCCATAAATACATAATTTATTACTTAAAACATAATTCAACAAAGAATATAAATACTTTTTCTACACACATGACATCAAAATAGTTACATACAACGACAATTAATAATGTAGTGCTGTCGTACTTAATTAACAAATTAAACGCAATCACTAATTTGGTCCTCGTAAAAACATAAATTCAAGCTACATCTTAATCTCACTAATCACTGCACACATAAAAAGGTGGTGAACTCAAATCTAGTCTATAAATTAGAGCTCTAATTGTGCTCATTATGCAATCGATAATTCTCACAGCCAACAATCATATAGAACGTAATATCCAACAAAAACCAACTACAAATAAAATGTACATCAAGATACGAACCGTAGATCACGAATTAGAAGTGAATTCCACCAAATTCGAGAGCAAAATTCGCCCTCTCTTCCCCAACCGAGCAAGAACAGAGCTCGGGTGGGGCAAATCTGAGCTACTTATAGTGTCGAATTATCACTGACGGTTCTTTTTCAAGAACCGGCAGTAAAATATCAGTGCCGGTTGAATAATATTATTCGGCAGTGATACTCTCTGCCGTTCCCGCGTGAAAATTTAGGGTAAGCCTTATCACTGCCGGTTATTATTTATAAACCGGCAATAATATAACACCGCCGGTTTTATAATATGAACCGCGGTGATAATGCTCTCTCTGTCGCGGGAGAATTTAGGGCAAACTTATCACCGCGGCTTTTATTTACAAACCGGCGGTGATATATATTGTCGGCTGGATAAAATGAACCGGCAGTGATATTGCTTCACTTCGCGCGGGAAATAAATATTGTGCCGGTTTTACTTGGAACCGACAGTGATAATACAATCACTGTCGGGTGGAACTCACCCGGCACTGATGAGGAGTCGCGGATATACCCATCTGTAGTAGTGAAACTTGATCACCACAAGAAGTGTAGCTAGGTTGTCACATTTTGCCGCACACCAAACATTACAACAATTGTGGGCCATTCTATTCGAAGAGCAGCCAAATGGGCTAGATTTTTTTGTCACGGTTTTGCTAATTTTTAGGTGCTTCAATTTTTCTTATCTCTTAATCATCTAAAATTGCAAATACTAACACTCAAATTGCAATGTTAAGAAATATGCAATTTTACTATAATTTTTTTGTTCTATTTGTTTTTGTATTCATAAGGTTCACCTAGGTTTACTTTACTCTTGTTTAGGTTAGAATAGTTCATTGTTTCATTCCTAATATGTAGGAAGAAAGGGGAGTGGTGAGAGTGGTTAATTAGATATTCATCCATAGGTTAATAAAATTTGTGGCCTCCATTTCTGATAATATTTATCAACAATGGGTTCGCTGTGTATACAATACTAGTCCTATTATCAGTGGCTAGTACACACATAAACAAACTGAAATCACATCCATACACGAGATATATTACATATGAAAATGTTGTAGAGTACAATTATTCTTACAAACCAAAATAGAGAGGTAGCAGAAATATTATATATCTTGCAGTATGCCTTAGCCCAAAACCCTTAGGCAACAGACAAGGTAAAAACCCTAGAAAATATCATCGTTGAATTCCCTGTAACGTGCGCTATCGTATGATTCATCGAGGTATTATGTTTCATCACCCTAAAACAACAACGATAGCAAGATTGAGTACATTGCATACTCAGAAAGACTTATAGTGTATCACAAATACAGATATCAATAAAATGCAGGCTATGTCAATAGGGAGGTTTCTACAGTTATTTTGCATCCGCAAAAGTGAATAATAAGCATATGATAGATTGTAATCGGAATTTGTAAATGCCAACATGTTTCATAATAAAGTAATGATAGAATAATAAATTTCGCAACACAGCCTACCCGACTGTTTCACATTAATTGCTTCAATGTCAACCCTCGACATGAAGTACGTACCACCACTACAGAAAAGGACATCACTGCTGGATCAACATCAGCATCACTGCTGGATGTTGACTCTGCACTCCCTAACTGGCAGTGATAGTCAGGACTATCACTGTCGATTCTTCAACCGACAGTGATAATAATATCACTGTCGGTTTATATTATACAACCGGCAGTGATAAGGCTTATCACTGCCGGATTTTTATCCATAACCGGCAGTGATAACAACTTATCACTGCCGGTTGTTATTTTTCAACCGGCAGTGATAACACATTATAACTGCCGGTTGTTATTTTTCAACCGGCAGTGATAATCCATATCACTGGCACTTAATATTTTCCAACCGACAGTGATAAGGTGTTATCACTGCCAGTTATTTCTCTAAAACTGGCAGTGATAAGTACAGTGCCATATTATCCTTCAAAACCGGTTACATATTTTTTTTTGTATTATATGTATGATGTAACGCTGTAGTATATATATTGTATAGTACATGTATTCTGTACAGTACATGTATTCTGTACGGTATATGTTATGCGCAATATTAATGAAGTATTGGTAAAGAATAATTCAAATATATTAAATCATCATAATATTTAACATTGAATACTGAATACTCATTTAATCATGACAATATTAATGAAGTATTTGTAAGGCATAATTGAAATACAGTAAATCATCGTAATATTTAATTATTACATTGTTCATTGACAATCGTTCACATTTTAGTTAATTGTAGCTTGTGGCTCGTAAAACTCGCCCTTCGGGTTGATCACTTCTTGAACGATGAACCCAGCCATCTGCTCTCGAAGGGCTTCAACCCGCCAAGTAAATTTTGTTGGTGCCGAGCTTCACGCGCTGTCATTGAAGAAAATGATGTATTAATTAGTGTCGTAGTTTTTATAAAGAAAAGTATGCGTCAACATGTAATGATATACCATCTCGCCGATGTAGTCGGTACTGTTAGTGACGAACGTGTGTATGTGTGTCATTACGTAGTATGCACATAAATTGTTCCCTTGCGGCTGTCTTAGGCATGGAAAATCAGTTTTTGTTCTGAACTTTTTCGTGAATGGACGGTACCGCGTGCTCTTCTTGCGGTATTTTGTGTACGCCCTGTGTATGGTTATGAATACTCATTAAACTTAATTAGGTGCAATTAAGTGCAATGTAATGAAAGATTAGGGAGCAATAACGCAACGACCGAGTTTACCTGTCTAACAATTCTATTACTTCTTTGTAATCGTTTGTCGGTTTCCTCATTGAGTCCAACACAGTGATCGTGCTATCGTCTAACGTAATGACGAGAAGGATCCAGTGAAAGCTGCAGAAGCCCATTAGTCATGACATGGTGTTGCACATGATAAAACTGACTAGTAGGCAGGGAAACACGTACTGAAAGTTGTAGGGTAAAAGTGCTTAAGTCTTGTCTTGTAACTTTAGCAGCGCCTTTAGTACGTACTCCTCGATCTCTCTCTCCGTCCATGGATCTTTAATAAGTTTGCAGCTGACAAGGCCGGGATCGAGGAATCCTACCCTTTCATTTAAGTCCGCTCCGAGTGTCATTGTCTCCATTCTACATAAGAAAGAAGTTAGACACTAAGTTTAAGGGTACGTGAATGTACAGTACGAATTACACAAGAGACTTACAGAGTCTAAATTCTTAATATAGACACGTCCAGAGCATCTCGTTGGTACAACTGGTATAATTTGGAGGTTTCTACCCAGAAAACTCCGTCCATATTGTGAAAATCCGTTTCTTTGTATTTGACGGGGAACGCGTTGTTTTTTGTCTCTTGGACAAACTGTCGATACCATTGATGTAGACGCCGTAACTGTGTCGTTAGTCTCTGCTCCTCGTTTGGATCCACCAATGCTTCCCCGTTAACGAACTTCCACCTTAGAGGGGGCCCCTGCCCTTTAGCACCCTTCTGGTCTGCAGAAGTAGCTCTTTTACCACCATGTTCTTTAGATTTCTGCCTAGAGATGCACTCGTAGTCTGATCGTTGGCTAGGTTGAGGAGATTCGGTTACTCATCCAGTCTGTTTAACCGTCCCTATGTCTAGGAAGAAATCTCTTTAGGCAGCTTCGATTTCAACTTTATCAGGTGCTGGCGTCTTTTTGAAGTGAGCTATTACGCTGCCGTCTACTTCCTTTCTAGTTTCTTCCTCGGTCATGTCATATGCTCGTTTCTTACCAGATTGAGCTGGCTTCACAGATGTGGCACTTTTCCCCGCTGACCGTGATGAATTTTGAGATCGCGGTGCTCTTTCATTATTTTCCCGTGGCGCTGGAGCAGGAGGCGGACTTTTTTTAGGTGACGGAGGTGGACTTTTACTACCTGGATAGGCCGCGCCGTCATCATTAGTATCATCATCGCCATTGTTGTCATCGGATAAAAACAATATGTAGCGCTTGCGCCACGCGATGAATGTGCCCAGGCTTTGTCCAAGAGTATTTCTGCCCTCCTCGCTGAGGATCTGTACCTCAACTTCACGGTAATTGTCAACCACCCTGTCTACTGATACTCTAGCGTATCCCTCAAGAATTGGGCGGTTATGCAACATCTCTCCCTCGCCGCATGGCCAAGCCATCCCTTCAGCCACCTTAATGGTTATGTTCGATACAGGCAGGTGCAGACTGCAACGTGTCAGCTCTACGATTTTGTCCACGGGAAAACTACAGGCCGAGTCCTCTTCGGGATGGCTTGCGGACGCTTGGCTACTTTTACGAGCACCGGCGGGACTCTAGAGGTCATGTGCCTGACGTTCACTGAGGACGCTCGCTAGCATTTATTGTATCTTTTGTATCTGTTCTTGAAATTGCATTTCCTTTACCTGCATCCTTTCTTCTTTACTTGTACACGTGCATCCAACTGTTCTTGTCTAGTTAGCTTCGGACGCTTATAGATAGTAGCGTCCTCTGGGAACGCTGCTTTCCAGGGCACCAAGCCTAACCCTCTAGTGCGACCAGGGTGCTCTTTGTTACCCAGGGTGCGTGTTAGCTCGTCGTTCTCTCTTCTTGGTTGGAAGCAGCCCTAGGTAGCTTGGGCATGGGCATCTGCGATCTTCTTTGAAATTTCCTCTTCTTTCTTGCTTCTGAAGCTTAAGCTGCCATCATCCGACAGAGTAGCTCCCCTCGCAAGCATCCAGTACTTTGATCTTGGGGCCATCTCGGACGTCGCAGGAACAACTCCACTACAACTTAGATCTTCTTCCCGTGCATCCCACTTGGGTACTTTCTTCACGTAGCCACCAGTGCCTAGCGTATGGGGGTAAATGTTCTTGTCCGAGTTTGCTTTGTTCTTTTCACTGATAGCTTGGGCTTCATGAGACTTCTTATATTGCACGAATTCATCCCAAAATTGCCTCAACCTCGGGTACGTATCAAAGTTCGGCGTTTCATTCTTCTTCACATAATCCTTATTCAGCTTTGTCTTCCAATTCTTCCAGGAGTTTCCCATGATGGCTAGTACACGTTTCTTCGCATGCTCCAACTGATCTTCGGGAAACTGAAACTTGGATGTCAAATCTGTCCACAATGCTTCCTTGATTTCATCGGGAACATACGACAGGCAATCGCCACGACGTGTCCATGATTTGTAGGTGATGGGCACGTTATCTCTAGCTAGGACCCCGCATGGTGTTCGTATGGCCCAAGCAGTGATGCTGGTATAACTGGTTCGCCGACTGCATTAAGCTCTACGATCACCTTTCGTTCACCGGTCCGCAACTTGTTAGGACCTCGGCGACGATGCTGCCTCTATTCACATGATGTCTGGCCCTGCATTTTGACTATTTCATTAGTCGTCTAATCGGTATACGTGAAGATTTGGTCTGAAATAATTACCTCGTGTACGTTTGTTGCCTCGGTTTGCTGCAGGTTGAGGAACCTTGTCGGGCTTTGTTCCGGGCTTTGGTTCAAATGCTCAGCGTCATCCGGCACTTGTTCCTGGTTAGCGGCCATGTGAAGCTAATTTATCTAAAATTTAAAATTAACAAAGGCATGAGATGAATGTGATGGTATACGTATAAATTGGTCACGCACGAAGTTGTGGACCAAAATGGACTAACTAGATACAGTGACCCACATAATTAATTTATGATAATAATATGGTTTGGTAAATACAGTTTGGAAGGAAATACGGTAATTAAAATGTGATACCAAATATAATAAATAGAACTTTGGTTCGGTATCGGTAAATATCATAATATTTCGGTTCGGTATCGATACGGTTTCCAATATACACATTTGACCATTACTCTATCTAATTATACGTTAGTACACAATATTACACACATTTGGCCATTACTTTCATAAATCTAGTGATATTATTTCCATGCGAAACTACACTACTCGGTACATAATTAAACATAGGAATGGTGATATTATGCCTAGTTTCACGTTTAACTCATTTCACGCATGCATTGCACTAGTATAGAGAACAAAACTGACACATACTAACATACATTGCACTAATATAGTTAAAACAATAACCTGTACTTACAATGTATTGTTAAAACAACAAAAATCTCATTACGTGAATATAATAAATACAATAAAAGGTATTTATTACATGAATATAATAAATACAACATAATAAAATCTCATGATGCTCCTAGAAACAAGTCATCAAATTGTCTTTAGCGTCACGCTCTCTGTATCTCCGTAGCCTTGCCATATCATAGCAGTAGCAAAATAAAGTAGACATTAAAATGCAACATAAAAGCTAATCATCAATTTTGTAACATTTTCAAGAGAACAAGAGCTAAGATACTGAATCATGATATTAAACAATATAAGAGGAAGAAACCAAGTAACTAGGAAGAATAATCATCAGCCTGTCATGGTAATAAGGTTGCAAAATGACACTCAGAAAATAGAATGAAATGGTAATAAGGTCATCTAAGAATTCAGTACACAAGCAATGAAGAAATGATTTACAACACAAGCGACCTAATTATATTTTTCTGGTGATGTTTGCAGCCTATAGTTTTGGAGTATAGACTCTCATAATGCAGTTGATCAAATATCCCCATAAACTACAATTAAAGTTTGATTTAGCATAAAATTTGACGAAAAGTAGAAATTACAGGGTAGAACTAAATACAAACATGAAATAGGAGGAGTAGGGATTACCGTCAGCGGAGCTGGCGCGGAGGAGGGTCGGCGCGGAGGGTGGCCAGACGTGGACGAGGGCTGGGGCAGTGCGGAGGAGCGCCGGAGCGGTGGAGGGCCGGACGTCGAGGAGGGCCGGCGCGGTGGAGGCGCGGTGCGAAGGAGGGTCGGCACGGGGAGGAGGGCCGACACGGGGAGGAGGGCTGGCGAGGAGGACTAGTCACGGTGGCTAGGGCACAGAGTGTGGGAAAACGGCAAAACAACGAAGTGTGGGAAGAAGACCGCGCGCTTCGTTTATATAGAGATAACAATCACTGCCGGTTCACGAAACAAATCCGGCAGTGATATAACTATCACTGCCGGTTGAAATTAGAACCTGCAGTAATACCTCCACATCACTGCCGGTTCTAATTAGAACCGGCAGTGATGTGGAGGTATTACTGTCGGTTCTAATTTCAACCGGCAGTGATACCTAAACATCACTGCCGGATTTTTCTCTAGAACCGGCAGTGATGTGGAGGTATTATGCCAGTTCTAATTTCAAGTGGTAGTGATACCACAACATCACTGCCGGTTTTTTCTGTAGAACCGACAGTGATGCGGGTGGGCCCCAAAAGTAAGTGGATAAAGCCAAGCTCAAATTCAAACTAGCATAACTTTTAATATATAGCTCCAAAAAGGATGAAATAAATTTATAAATTTGTATAAAATCATGAAGTTTTAGAATATATGAAACATTGATTTTTTTAATCGCAGAAAAATTAAGTGAATTACAAATTTGCTAAGAACCCTACATGGACTTTACATAAATACTACAACACCATGAACATTAATTTGAATCTTTTTAATAAAGGTTAACTTCAATGTGCTAGATATTAAAAAATACATGATTTATGCAAAAGAAATCTTAAATAAATAAAAATTGATAACTGAAGATAAAGCATATCCGTATATTACAAATGGAAGCATGTTCTCCATACAAAATAAAGTATATCCGTATATTACAAATGGAAGCATGTTCTCCATACAAAATAAAGTATATCCGTATATTACAAATGGAAGCATGTTCTCCATAAAAAGTAAATCATATCCGTATATTACAAATGGAAGCTTGTTCTCCATATAAAATAAAGTATATCCATATATTATTACAAGTAAGCAACGATTCGACCTTCGTTATGATCACGGCGTATGTATGTAGCTTCCTCACTGTCTTCCATGAGACCTAGGTCGACATGCTCACCAAAAGGAGGAAGCTCATCGAATTGGTTGTAGTCTTCCTCGTCGACTACATTGTCAACTCCGACAATTCTTCTTTTTCCTTGAAGAACCACGTGGCGTTCTTTGTCAGCCGGGTCCCGAACAAAAAAGATTTGTGTAACGACATTAGCAAGTATGAATGGTTCTTCTCTGTATCCGATGTGCTTGAAGTCCACGGTAGTGATACCGTACTTGTCGATGTTCACGCCCGAGGAGCCCGACCCATCGCACCGAAAGAGAGGAACCTTCAAAGGCCCATAATCAAGCTCCCAAATCTCTTCTATGAATCTGTAGTAGGTCTGCATATTACCATTGCTATCGTAGGCATCTATACGGACTCCACTGTTCTGGTTGGTGCTCTTGTTATCTATACGAACCGGCAGTGATACTGCTCTCCAGTTCGCGCGGGAGAATTTTGGGCAATCTTATCACTGCCGGCTTTTGTTTACAAACCGGCAGTGATGTATTACTGCCGGTTGGAGAAAATGAACCGGCAGTGATATTCCTTCACTTCGCGCGGGAAAAAACTATTGTGCCGGTTTTACTTGGAACCGGCAGTGATAATACAATCACTGCTGGGTGGGCCTCACCCGGCACTGATGGGGCGTCGCGGATATACCCCTCTGTAGTAGTGTACATTTCCCAAACATCATTTCCACACAAACTATTTTTGAAAATACTAAACTTTAACAATTTGATGATGTTACTAAGTGCTCTTGACCACGGGCACGACTTTTCGAAAAGGTTTTGTAACATCCCGAAGATTATAATAAAATAAAAATGAATATTTTGAATTTGAATATAATTATTTCTGAGTTTTCTTGATATCATTGGTTTTTATTTGGATTTCCTTGGGTTTATGCTTTGAATGAAAAATACAACAAATAGAATTAATGAATGGAAAATAGTAGGAAGATAAAATGATAAAATTAAAAAGTTAGAAAAATTTACCATGGAACCCTAGCCATGCTGGTAAAACAGTAAAGTCAGCCAGCACTACTGCACAAATATACATTACAATCGGTTCTTTTTTATCATCACAGTCGGTTCTGGTGGCGACACAAAGTCATGAGACAGAGATGAGGCGACATTATTACAGTCGGTTCTCGCCTGATAGAGATGAGGCGGTCATCTCTATCGGTTCTTTATAAGAAGCGATATAGATGAGGGTAATATCTCTATCGGTTCTTTGTAAGAAGCGACAGAGATGACCGCCTCATCTCTGTCGCTTCTTACAAAGAACCGATAGAGATAATACCATCATCTCTATCGCTTCTTATAAAAAATCGATAGAGATGACCGCCTCATCTCTATCGCTTCTTACAAAGAACCGATAGAGATAATACCATCATCTCTATGGCTTCTTATAAAGAACCGATAGAGATGACCTCATCATCTCTATGGCTTCTTGAAATGAACAGATAGAGATGAGTCTATCATCTCTATCGCTTCTTAGAAAGAACCGATAGAGATGAATACCCTCATCTCTATCGCTTCTTACAAAGAACCGATAGAGATGACCATCACATCTCTATCATTTTCTTGTGAGAACCGACAGAGATGAAGGGGTGTGGTGTGCTATTTTCTAATTCACCGTCCAATCAGCACATATTCCACACAATATGCACATATCACATTCACACGGAAATTACAGACAACATATCACATTCAAAGAACATGAACACTTTGTTACAACAAACACATATCACATTCGTTAACAAAATAGAATGTAAACATGCTTAACCATAAGTACACATGCAATCGAATTCAGATATGTAATATTGTTCACATATGATCTAGTAGGAGCTTTCGGGATCTCTAAACCGTCCATCCTCCGACAAGCATTCTATCCAGTACCACTGGCATCAGTGGTCTCGTATCTTGTTGAGTGCAGTGCTGTCTACACTCTTATCGGGGATATTGGTATGCTGCAAAATAGAAACGAGTGCTCTAATTTAAATTTTCAAAATTCTATGTGAAAGACTAATTGTATAATAATGCATGTACTACCTTATGGAAACGGTCTAAGCCGGCAATCAAGATCACCATGTGTTGCATGACATACAAAGCACAACGATCGTCGCTGCCCTGTTGATGACACTGTGAAGAAAGCAAAATAAATTAAGAGATGAAGAAAATATGTCAAAAAATCTAAATCTTATATATGATAGCCACTTGTACCTTGAAGCGAACATACTCCAGCTTGGAGCCCTTTTTGTCGTCGTGTGTCCCTCCTGCTTCGATGTATTCCTTGAAACCCCTATATACATTGGAGAGATGTCGTTGAGTAAAAAAATAATGAACGTAGTTAAATACAGAAAATGTTAGATAAGAGTGGTGCACTTACTGCTCCAAAGGAGGCTTGATCGCGTAGGCCATCGGTCTCTTATCAATCGAATTAGAGGTGTACATTTTGTTGTCACTCGGAAGGAGCACGAGTAGAACCCAATGGTTGCTTATTAAATGGTATGTAGCAAAGAAAATAAGTTCACATACAGTTTCAGTGCGTAGAAGTAATTGAACGGTGAAGTAGCACTTACTCCTCGTGGTACTGGAGTAGAATGAAGTCCTTCTTCAACTTAGCTTGCAATGCCCTCATGATGTAGGAGGCAACCCATTCCGGCTGAAGCCTAGCCATCGTCTCGGACACATGCTCAGGGTCGACGAACCCAACTAGTTGTCGATTTGTCACGACTTGCTGCCTTATTGCCCTACAACTCGCATTGAATGTTAAAAAGTGTAATGCAAAATCCTATGGAAGTCATAAGGTCGTGCAACGTGGTGCAATACTCACAACGTCCAGGATCGTACAGTAGAAATATCGATGGCTATCAGTTGGTACAGACGGAACAAATCCTCAAAACTAACTGAGAATTTTCCATCCTCCTCGCGGTGGAAATGTCCCTTTCTGTATCTAACATTTAAGTCGACACGCTCGCTCTCTTTCACTTTATCAACGTACCATCCATGGAGCTGTCGAGTCCATATGCCTAGAGCATTCAATTTGCTGGAAGGCAGAAGGGGCTTTCCATGTACGTAGGCCTTAAATTCATAAGGCTTCTGTGTGGTCTCTGCCGGCTCTCCTTTCTGGGCCGAAGGAGTCTCCGAGGCCGGGGCAGTGGGCTTTTCATGTACTTGAGGGGGCGCTATTTGTGGCCTTTGTGAGCCTTGTCTTTTTAGCACAGCCTCGGTGGTTACGTGGTTGTCGTGCTAGTCCTTTTATGCACCAGCTCTGTACTTTGTGTAGGACTCGTCATGGTCGTGGGAGCAGGCGCAGGTGCGGTAGGAACCTACAAAGCACACACATAATTAAGTAACTTGTTGCAATACTACTGGAATGGTACAGAAGGTGCGAGGTTTTTTACCTTGACCAGTACGATGCCTGTCGTGGGCCACTTGATGAACGACATCAGCGCTTGCTCGGTAGTGGTGATGTCTTCGTTGGGGGGGAACTCGAGCACATGTGATAAGAAGGCTTCGTGGACGTAGTCCACCTGGACCATCATGTAGCCATTCCCCAAAGGCTGACCATGTACCGTGTCAGTCTCCTTGCATGGAAATGCAATCCCGCGTGTAGCCTCAATAGGAAATCTGTCTTCCGTCAGGGTGAGCTGGCACTTGGTAGGCACCTGCAAAAAGTGTGCAGCTTGAGAGAAAACATATGAAGTTACTCTCGCACCTTTAAGTTAAGAAAAATTAATTATTACCTTCAGCTGGGGACCGGACTTATCATTTTTGCAACCGCGGCTACTTGGTGGGGGCATAGGTTTCTCAAGATGGCGGGGCATCCGCTCGACTGCAGGAGATCATCGCCATCATCTCAGCCCTCAGGCACTCTTCACGTGCCATCATGTCCACCCTCATCTCCTCCTCACATGCCGTCATCTCCCTCTTCATCTCCTCCTCACGTGCCATCATCTGCCCCTCATCTCCTCCTTGATCTCCTCCCTCAGCTGCTCCCTGAGCGTGTCCTTGAGGCGCTCCGCACGTGCCTCCCACGATCTTGATTTGCTACTCCCAACGTCATCTTGGAAGTAGGACTTCTTCGTGTGCCCCGCCCCTGCGACAAGTACCCGGCCCTTATGGTCGGGCTTCCCGATCGCAGAGGACAGTATGTCATTCGACCCTTGGCTAAGAAAGGTCCCCTGCTCTTTCCTCTGCGATACCTCCTCCTGCAAGAAGCGAGTACGGATTAGATTTGAAATATGACAAGAATGGTTGACTGCAATGTACTAAGTTTGATATCTTACGACGGTGGAGATGACTTGCGCGGTAACAGGGTTTGCTACTACCAGTTGCCCGTCCGCGGTTTTCTTTGTCCTCGCTAATACCCAGTCACGTGCCCGCTCCTCACATATGTGCGAGTAAGGCATCGGTGTCCCAGAGTTCACGCACTCCTCGGCTAGTCACGCCCATTCTGCTTTCTTCCCTTCATAGCCTCCTGAATCGAGGTGGTGCGCGTGCGTGTTCTGCCTCTGGGTAGCAATGTTCTTTTGTCTCAACTCCTCCGCCTCGGATGTCCTCTTGATCCTCCTGAACTCCTCCCAAACATCGGGAGTCACGAACGGATACCTCTCGAACGGTGTACGGCCTTTCAGCACGTACTCATTGTGCATGTAGATCCTGAACTGCCTCAAAGCCACACCCATCCTCTTCAAGGTGTACCGCCTGGCATTGTTTTCATCCTCCTCTTCTATAATCCATTTGCCCTTAACCTCATCCCACAGCCAGTTCTTCTGCTCGGCACTGACCTCCTTTCTCCAATCCTTAACCGTTATGGGTAGTCTCTCCCTCGCCAATTGGCCAAGGAATGAGCGGTATCGCCCCTTGTACTTAGGAGGACCCGTGCAAACCCCCGTGGCATTGAAATGGAGGACCTACAGCGTTCTCCCTGTGGCCCCTTTGTTCGGTCATCGGGCCTTCCTCACCTTACTTGGCCCCTCGACAGTTGGAACTTGGCTCGGCTCGACACATGGAACTTGGCTCGGCTCGACACTTCGAACTTGGCTCGGCCTCGCAGAAGTACCATCTGCTCTATCTGGCGATGAGCCGATGCTCTCTAATTGCGACATTTTGAGTTTTCTTATCTGACATGGTCATATATTTAACATGAGAGAAAGCAATTCTTAGCAATTATGTGAGCTTGACAATAAATCATGTAAAGCAACCGCGGAATATTGCAGTAGAGTAACACATGAATGAATGATCTTCAAGAAAAGTCTATCTGTTGACATTTACTCTGTACGTATGAACGATAACTCCTAATCTTTAAATAGCTTTGGTCCTAATCCCATTCGAGCATATGTGGTTCGGGCAAATTCCTAAGGCACTGTACAACTCCAGAGAAAATTTTGGCAGCATCTCCCCGTTGTTCTCCAGATACACGTCTCGACAACAGGTCAAGAGGGGTGTGTATCCGGAGAACACCAGGGAGACGCTACCGAAATCTACTCTGGAGATGTACAACAACTAAGGAACTTGCCCGAAACACATATCCTCGAACTGTCCAAAAAACGTGGACAATTCGAGACTGCTCACTTATAAATATGCTATTCCAACATATTTATAAATAAGCACTCTCGAACGGGAGACGTAGGTTACGCAACCTAAACTCTAAAATATACTAAGGTAAAAAACAAAAGTAATATTCAATTATGTATGAAATAACGGTCTCAATTAACAAAGTCCAGATTTGAATAATATTATGACAAATAAAAAATCACATATGAGAAACCGATGAAAATAAACTCTGCACTTAATGAGAAGATATCACTCACTGATTGATACTAAATAATCACAATATGTTACTAAATTCACACAGCATTCTACATGTACTGATGCTCTAGTAACTTGTACCATCGATGAACTAGATAAGCCACCGAGCAAGTTGCAAGAAAAAATTTCAAAACCAAAACAAGTGCAATGTTTTGTAGTACTCATCTGTAATGGCAAAGTACATAGTTTAGGAGAAGCAAATGAGTGCATCCCTTAGCTCCTTTAGGAATTTGGATACAGATGGAGCTTGGATGATTAAACAAGTGCAAGCCAACAAATATTGTTGGTCTTATCATCTTAGTTTCCTTATCATTGTGATTAACAAACCCCACATGTAGATGAGAAAATAACTCAAATTTGCAGTTCATCTCTCCTTGCCCCGACTAAAATGAGCATAGGAAGGATATAATCATTGATGCACTTCTATAATGCAAGATTACATAAACTTCTATAATGCATTAATGCAGAAATGTCAGGGCAGTAGTCAATAGGGCAGAAAGATATTGTGAACATTGTGCAGCCATGTATGTACTAAAAAGTGCACTGCAATGCCACCTGCTCCATAGCCTGACATAAGGGCATGACAAAATAAGGACAAGCCTAAATTGAGCATGACATAATGGCACTTGGTCTGCTTCCACAATCAAATTCAACATGTGAGAAATGTACACAAAGGCAAAAGGTTCATCTTTATTAGACATAGCTCTTGAAATTCGAAAATGTATACTCATTTTAGATGGCAAACATGTAGAAACTGAAGAACAAGAACATAATGCATATATCATCGCTGTTAGAATATTCACAAAGAAGTGGAGAACCTGTGGAAAGATCGATGGGGGCAGGACGGCTATGGCCATGGGGCGTCGAGGCTACGGCGGGGCGTCCAGGCGTCAGGGCGGCGGGGCAGCAGTGGGGCGTCGGGGTGTCACTCGCGGCGTGGTGGGCGTCGGGGCGAAGGCGTCGGCGGCGGCGAGGTGTCGGGTGTCAATCAGCAGCAGGCGAAGGGGCGTCAGGGAGGTGGGGCTTGGGGGCGTCGGGGCGGCGACGAGGCGAAGGGGCATCGGGGCGGCGGTGGGGCGTTGGGGAGACGACGAGGTGAAGGGGCGGTGATTGGGCGAAGGGGCGGCGGCGGGGCATCGGGGCGACGACGAGGCGAAGGGGCGGCGGTGGGGCAAAGGGAAGGTGGGATTTTGGCGGTGACGGGGCGTCGGGGCTGTGGGGTGGCAGCGACCGGGAGTCTAGGGTTAGAGAGGTGGAGGCTGCGCGCGGGAATGAAATGAGGTTGTGCGTCGGAATTAGATGCGCATATATTACCTCTTAGTACATCTCAATCGGTTTTCCAAAAACCGACACAAATTGTCTGAACATC
The DNA here is from genome assembly GCA_036346275.1 of Otatea glauca. Classification (NCBI taxonomy): domain Eukaryota; kingdom Viridiplantae; phylum Streptophyta; class Magnoliopsida; order Poales; family Poaceae; genus Otatea; species Otatea glauca. The sequence goes on from CM070716.1 coordinate 24,573,229, forward strand.
ACTATCAGTTTTCTAAGGAAACCAACAGAAATTGTATATGATTACAATCGGTTTTTTCATAAAACCGACACAAATGGTTGCCAGTGATTACAATCAGTTTTGATAGGAAACCGACACAAATGGTTGGCAGTGATTACAATCGGTTTTTACAGGAAACCGACACCAATAGTTGCCAGTTATTACAATCGGTTTTTATAGAAAACTGACACAAATGGTTTCAACAGCAATGTATATTTGTTGCAAGAAACAAGGAACATCACTATCGGTTTTATAAGGAAAACCGACACAAATTGTCTCTAATTACAATCGGTTTTTTCAGAAAACCGACACAAATGGTTACCAGTGAATACAATCGGGTTTTACAGGAAACCGACACAAATGGCTGCCACAACACTGTATTTTTAGCAAAAAACATAACATCACAATCGGTTTTTACAGAAATCCGACACAAATAGTTTCAACAACACTGTATTTTTGTAACAAGAAACAAGGAAGATCACTATCGGTTTTGTAAGGAAAACCAACACAAATTGTCTCTCATTACATTCTGTTTTTATAGAAAACCAACACAAATGGTTTCCAGTGATTACAATCTGTTTTTACAGAAAACCGACACAAATGTTTGCCACAACACTGTATTTTTTTGCAGAAAACAACTAATATCACAATTGGTTTTTACAGAAACCGACACAAATGGTTTCCGCAATACTCTATTTTTTTGGCAAGAAACAAGGAACGTCACTATCGGTTTTGTATGGAAACCGACACAAATTGTCTCTGATTACAAATGGTTTTTACAGAAAACCAACACAAATGGTTGCCACAACACTGTATTTTTAGCAAAAACCAATAACATCACAATCGGTTTTTACAGAAAACCAACACAAATGGTTTCAACAACACTGTATTTTTGTAGCAAGAAACAAAGAAGATCACTATCGGTTTTGTATGAAAAACCGACACAAATTATCTCTCAATAGGTTTTTACAGAAAACCGACACAAAAGGTTTCCAGTGATTACACTCGGTTTTTACAGAAAATCGACACAAATGTTTGCCACAACACTGTAGTTTTAGCAAAAACCACTAACATCACAATCGGTTTTTAAAGCAAATTGACACAAATGGTTGCCACAACACTGCATTTTTAGCAAAAACAACTAACATCACAATCGGTTTTTACAGAAAACCGACACAAATGTAGTTCAACAATACTGTATTTGCGTAGCAAAAACAAGGAACATCACTATCGGTTTTCTAAGGAAACCGACACAAATTGTCTCTGATTACAATCGGTTTTTTACAGAAAACTGACACAAATGGTTGCCACAACACTGTTTTTTTTAGCAAAAAACAACTAACATTACAATCGGTGTTTCCAGAAACCGACACAAATGGTTTCCACAACACTCTAATTTTTTGGCTAGAAACAAGGAACAACACTATCGGTTTTGTAAAGAAACCGACACAAATTGTCTTTTATTACAATCGGTTTTTACAGAAAACCGTTACAAATGGTTGACACGACATTATATTTTTAGCAAAAACAACTAACATCACAATCGGTTTTTACAGAAAACCGACACAAATTTAGTTCACTACACCATTTGTTTTCCAGACAAACCATGAAGTCTGAATTTGCTGAAATGTTTGATGAAAGAGTGAAATGGCAATAACTTTTGCAAATATAATCGGAATTTTTTGAAATTTTGCAAGAATATACCTTCTGATACTACAAGTCTTTTCCAAAAGGGATTTTGGCAAAAAGAGTTGGTATTGAAAAAAGAAGCCCAAACTCACTTTCTAGGCATGTTATTTCCTCAAAGAGTAAAAAAGTAAAATGTTTTTCAAATCAAGTCCAAGTATTTTGAAAATTTCTAGAAATGATTTGATGTAAACTACCTTCTTTTTCTTGCAATCCATTGACAAAAATTGTGAAGGTTTCATACGTACACATAACCTTAATTTCCAAACACGAAACTACAGTTATGTACAATACAAACATTTCAAACACGTAGCAACTGATACAATGACATACTCCTTTTATTTACAATACAACCCTTCTTGATGATCTACATGCATGTAATTTCTTCCATGTGTGTCATCGTCGCCACTAAGACAAGCCCCATCCGCAAACAGAGGTATTTCATCGAATTGGTCGTATTCTTCTTCATCTATGACATTTTCAACACCAACGATTCGCCGCTTGCCATAAAAGACAACGTGCAAACTCGGATTGGCCGGATCACGCACATAGAATACTTGATTTGCTTGCTTCGCAAGTACGAATGGGTCATCTTTATAGGCGAGTCTATTGAGATCCATAAGAGTAAAACCTCTCTTGTCACCTTCACTCCATGTGGAAGTCCCACCCACTTACATCGGAATAATGGAATTTGATATATTCCGTAATCCAGCTCCCAAATTTCTTCGATCACCCCATAATAAGAGTTCATTGGCATTGAGGATCCTCCTATCGAGTGATGTTCATCGGACAAAGCATCTATGCTTACACCACTGTCTAGAAATGATTTGATGTAAACTACCTTCTTTTTCTTGCAATCCATTGACAAAAATTGTGAAGGTTTCATACGTACACATAACCTTAATTTCCAAACACGAAACTACAGTTATGTACAATACAAACATTTCAAACACGTAGCAACTGATACAATGACATACTCCTTTTATTTACAATACAACCCTTTTTGATGATCTACATGCATGTAATTTCTTCCATGTGTGTCATCGTCGCCACTAAGACAAGCCCCATCCGCAAACAGAGGTATTTCATCGAATTGGTCGTAGTCTTCTTCATCTATGACATTTTCAACACCAACGATTCGCCGCTTGCCATAAAGGACAACGTGCAACCTCGGATTGGCCGGATCACGCACATAGAACACTTGATTTGCTTGCTTCGCAAGTACGAATGGGTCATCTTTATAGGCGAGTCTATTGAGATCCATAAGAGTAAAACCTCTCTTGTCGACCTTCACTCCATGTGGAAGTCCCACCCACTTACATCGGAATAATGGAATTTGATATATTCCGTAATCCAGCTCCCAAATTTCTTCGATCACCCCATAGTAAGAGTTCATTGGCATTGAGGATCCTCCTATCGAGTGATGTTCATCGGACAAAGCATCTATGCTTACACCACTGTTTTGAACAGTACTCTTTGCATCCTGACTTTCAGTGTAAAAGGTGTACCTATTAATATCGTACCCCTGCCAAGTCTGTACATTAAATCTAGGTCTGTTAGCCAACCATTTGATAGTCTCACTAACAGAGACCTCCGCCCTTTGTTTGAACCATGTGAGAAATCTATCGTTGTGTTCTCGCATGATGGAAAGCTCATCCATCTGTGGATTCTCTTCCCGTAATATCGACTTGTGCTGCTCGATGTACCCTGCAACTTCTGCGCTATGCTGCAAGACTGTCAGATGCGCTTTGCAATACATATCAAACCGTGGCCTCGTTAGTTTTGACCCAACGGTTCCTTTGCCAGCTAGTCTGCCCTCATGGCGAGATAGAGGAACACCGATTGCTTGTCTTTGCCTAAGATATTCCACGCAGAATTCAATAACCTCTTCAGTGCCATAACCTTCGACAATACTACCCTCAGGCTTCGACCGATTCCTCACGTAGGATTTTAATATACCCATGTACCTCTCGAACGGATACATGTAACGTAGGAATACCGGTCCACATATCTTAATCTCTCTAACGAGGTGAACAACAAGGTGGACCATGACGTCGAAGAACGATGGTGGGAAATACATCTCAAGCTGACATAGAGTCTGCACCACCTCACTTTGTAAGTTGTCTAGCATATCAGGGTCAATAACTTTGCAGGAAATCGCATTGAAGAAATAACAAAGCTTCGTGATTGCAAATCTGACATCCTCTGGCAGAATATTTCTGATTGCAACTGGGAGCATTTGGGTCATCAAGACATGGCAGTCATGGGACTTCATGCCCACCAACTTCAAATCATCTATGGACACAAGTTTCTTAATGTTTGCAGAGTAGCCCAATGGAACTTTAATACCTTCGAGACACTTGCAGAGGTCTTCTTTCTCCTTCTTGGATAGCGTGTAGCATGCAGTGGGGATGTACGGACTTTTTCCATCCTCTTCGATCACTTCAAGCCTGGGCCTGATTCTCATGTAAGCCATGTCGCAACGAGCATTCACACCATCCTTGGTCTTCCCAGGTATGTTCAGCAGGATACCAACCAAATTGTCGCAGACATTCTTCTCAATGTGCATGACATCAATACAATGTCGGACATCTAACTCCTTCCAATACGGTAAGTCCCAAAATATGGATCTCTTCTTCCAAATGCTCCTAGGACGAATAGATTTACGGCTCTTTCCATACTGAAGTTCGATATCCTCCACACGTGAATATACTTGCCTTCCACTCACAGGCTGTGGGGCCAAACGGACTTCTCTCTTCCCATCAAATTTGTCATCCATCTTACGGTATCGATGACTTCGAGGTAGAAACCTACGGTGACCCATATACATAGTTTTTTACAATTCGGCAGCCATAGGCTCTCAGTCTCCTCTTCACAAACAGGACACGCTATGGCTCCTTTCGTACTGTAGCCCGCCAAATTACCAAGGGCCGGGAAATCATTTATGGTGCAAAATACCATAGCCCGCAGGGTGAAATGCTCTCTTTTGTACGCATCCCACACCACGACCCCCTCATTCCACAATTTGACAAAATCCTCGATTAGTGGTGCAAGATAGACATCAATATCATTTCCCGGCTGTTTGGGTCCCGAGATTAGCAACGACATCAGGATATACTCCCGCTTCATGCATAACCAAGGAGGGAGGTTGTAGATACACAACAGAACTGGCCACGTGCTGTGACGACTGCTCATGTTACCAAACGAATTCATGTCATCGGTACTCAACCCAAATCTTATGTTCCTCATTTTGGCACCAAACTCCTCATGTTTCCAATCGATGTTTCTCCATTGAGCCGAATCAGCAGGGTGTCTCAGCTTACTATCTTCCTTTCGAGACTCATAATGCCAACGCAACAATTTTGCCTCTCTGTGATTTGCAAACAACCGCTCCAGGTGGGGAATGATGGGCAGGTACCACAATACCTTAGCCGGTTCACCTTTAGTGACCTCTTCACCGTCGTTGTCCCGGCACTTACGCTTCTTGTCGTTATGCTTCTCCTTTTGTTTGTACCAGGGCACACCGCAAACTGGACAAACGTGCAGCTCCTGATGTGCGTTACGATACAAGATGCAATCGTTCGGACATGCATGTATCCTTTCTATTTCCATTCCCATGGGACATAGTAGCTTCTTCGCTTCATAAATGCTTGTTGGCAAGTCATTTCCCTCCGGAAGCAGATCCGACAGAAGAACTAGAGTGCATTGAAACTTGTATCTGTCCAACGGTGTTTTGCCTTCAGTTCAAACAATGCAAGGACCGGACCCAACTTAGTGTATTCTGCTTTGCAACCTGCGAACAGTGGTTTCGCATCGTCTTCCATCAAGCTTTTAAACGTTTCAAACTCTCTTTCCGTGAAATTACCCTCCACATTCCGCAACATTTGCTCCAAATTCTCCTCCTCAAACATATCAGGCTGCAACTCATCATCCGGTTCCACCGTGTCTTCATTGCATACCGGCAGGGTACTACCTATCTCCCCGTGATGGATCCAACACGTGTAATTCCTCATGAAGCCACGTCGAATCAGGTGATCCTTGATTTGAGCTGAGTTGTTAAATCTTCTCAGATTGGTGCAATCAATGCAAGGACAATATATGAAGTTTACACCCCTCCTCACCATGTCCTGTTCGGCAATTTTTTTGAACTCCTTAACACCCTCGAAATTCAAGACTCACACGACTTTTGTCATACATCCATTCCTTACGGTTTATCTGCAATTAAAATTCACACAATAAATTAAGGAAAAACTGGAGCGACAGCAAGCTAGTTATTTGAAATATTGAGACATCATTTCAGTTAATATTAGCTTTGCAAAATAGAGGACAAGTTCCTGCAAGATATATAAAATGTGTTCTCCCGATCGATACCTAGATTCTTCCCTGGTTTAGAGCTTCCAATTCCCTAGATAGGAGACATACATTTTTAACATCAACAATGATATCAAACAATCTAATTATATAGAGCAGTAGCTTACAAATCTTTTGACTACAACAAAACAAATTAAAAAAGGGTACCAACGATGACTCCTAATCTCTAAATAGGTTTGGTCCTAATCCCATTTGAGGATATGTGGTTCGGACAAGCTCCTAAGCCGTTGTACAACTCCAGAGAAAATTTCGGCAGCATCTCCCCGCTATTCTCCATATCCACGTCTCGACAACATGTCAAGAGGGGTGTGTATCTGGAGAATACCAGGGAGACGCTACCGAAATCTACTCTGCAGTTGTACAACACAGCTCAGGACCTTGCCCGAACAACATATCCTCAAACTGTCCGAAGAACGTGGACAATTCGAGACTGCTCGCTTATAAATATGCCATTTCGTTCAACATATTTATAAACAAGCATCCTCGAGCGGAGGCGAGGTTCATGACCTAAACTCTAACATTCATCAGGTGACAACAATAATAATTCCATATTAACATCAAAGCACTACAAATTAAGATAATTAAATACATGTGTGCTTGTCAAATAAAGGGTGTGAAATATGATAGGACATAGACAATACCAGTGCAATCTAAACTTTCTTCGCGACATATCAAAATTACATAGTGCAAAATTAAAGGGGTTTGAAGGAATGCTCACATTTTGAAGAAAACCACAAATTGTGCAAAATGAGGGGAAATCTCCTCAAGTTAGGGCTTCAAATTTACCCTCTTAACACCCACCTTTGAGGATTTCAAATTTTCTCACCCAAGTATTGCTTCCAACCACAGAATATGAGCTATTTTTTCGTGTGGCGGCGGGGAAATCTCTTCTAGAACAATAACAGAGAAGAGTTCAGCTCGAGTGGTATAAATTACCTAACAAGGCACAACACAGTCGATTCTTGTAAGAGAAGCGATAGTGATGATCGTTGTCATCACAATCGGTTCCCACATAAGAAGCGATAGTGATGAGCACGTTGACATCACTATCGGTTCTTATGTGAGAAGCGATAGTGATGAGCATGCACATCACTATCGCTTCTCACAAAAGAAGCGATAGTGATGAGAACGTGCTCATCACTATCGCTTCTTTTGTGAGAAGCGATAGTGATGTTCATTCTTATCACTATCACTTCTTAAATAAGAACTGATAGTGATGTGTAAGTGCTCATCACTATCGCTTTTTATGTGCAAACCGATAGTGATGATAATGCACGTTACTATCACTTCTCGCATAAGAACCGATTGTGATGTTCCCAGTGCTACATCACAATCACTTCTAACCTGAGAACCGATAGTGATTATTATTAATGCCTCCCCTAAGTCATCTATCACTATCGTTTTTTCCTAAAAACTTAAGAACCGACACAGATGAAGCGATAGTGATGTACCATTCTGTAGTAGTGCAGTAAAAATTTTATGCGCAGAAAAGTAAATAAATGAAATGAGTGACATCTCTTTTGACTAGAAACATTGCAAGTAAGAATTAATGTAAGATATTCGAAACTTATATGGAGCCATGAAAATTACCATAACACCCTCAGTGCATAAGATACTGCTGGTAAAAAGTTTAGAAATTTATCATGTTATCTAAGACTTTTAAAAATTCAAAAACAGAGGCATGGAAAATCTGAAAATCAGCATGTCAGAATTTATATAACATAAATATACAATATTTTAATTTAAAAATTTTATGGGAGAGTAAATACCTTAAATATAACTCTTATAAAAAGTTTCAAAAATAAATAATATGGTTTAGACCCTTAAATAAATCAAAATCCGAAATGGAAATTATGAGCAGTGCACAGTATCAGAATTGTTATAAATGTACTATAGGATATTTTGGTCCCAAAATCTTACTGGAAGCTAACCACTCCCAGTGGACCGTGGTAACAATGTTTCACAATTTTTCAACTTGAATTGATAGGTGTTTTAATGTGAGTACTAGCTTGTCCTGGCCAGCCTCATCCCCTAATCTCACTATCTGTCGCTGCCATGTGGGCCCATCTTCTCTACTGCAGCCGTTCGCTGGAAGTAACAGGAGACTGCCTCTCTCTCTGTCTGGTGGACCCGGCCCCACTCACCATCCTGTCTTCTTCCTCTCCTTTCTTCTTTTCCCTCAGTCGCTGCGCTCTCTCCCTCAGACCCTTGGTCGCTTCTCCGTCTCGCGCCTTCCCCCGCCGAGTCATCGCATCAGTAGCGCCACTTACGCTCGATCATTGCCACGACCGTCCACGGCTCACTCCTACCATGCCCTTCCCTTCTGTTCCACGGTCGCGCTGGCGTTGAAGAACAGCACCGCTCATTTGTCTTGCGATCAAAACTTGGCGAACCGACCGCCCTCTGCTGTAAAGTCCAGGTAGTCACCGCATAGAAGCTCCCCACCTTTCCTTCGAACATCTCCTGAACCGAGCAGCTCAGCCAAAGCTTCCTTCTTCATCTTCCCCGTAAAGAACAAAGTTCCTCCCTCGCGCCATTGCCATCGCAAGTAGAAAAGGGAAGATCACTCTCTCGGTAAAAATTTCTTCAATTCCTTCGGCTTAGAGCTTCTCTGCGACCTCCTGAGCTCATCCAGCTTGTTAATTTCAGCGATCATCACTCGAGTTGCACCACCATTGCTTGACACTTCTTCCCCAAAGCCGGCGCTCGGTGGCGGAGCAACTAGGCCGACCTCCATCCAAGACGACCGGCAAAATGGAACTCCTCTGCGCTACTGAAGCTTAATCTGGCATCACCTGAGCTCAAGCCCCTTTTTTCATCTTCTCCGGCAAGGCGCCATTTCCGCCACCGTCTGGCCACGGTGACAGCCCGCTCCGGCCATCGTCGGAGGAAATGGACCCCACCATCAGGTGCGGGATGATGCACTGAAGCTCACCGTGCCATCGATTCGGTCGAAGACCCACCGGAGAACCGACGCCGGCGAGCCCTAGTTCCTCCCCTGTTTTGGCTCTGTAGAGAGTGTGCAGGTAAACATAAATAATTTTACACATCTCTTTGTCACAAGTGAGTATATAGCCCAGTGGTCGAGGCTTTTTGCTTCAACCGACGGGTCTGGGGTTCAAATCCCAGGAATTTCATTTCAGTTTCCATTTTGGCTCATTTTGTTCATCTCCCTGTATATTTTGCTAGGAAGGTCCAAATAAGGTGAAATAAGTTTCTAAATTTGAATTAAGCCATAAGGATTCAGAATATGTAATAGAACTTAGATGATCACTGCAGTTCAAATTATTTCAATCAAGTTTGTTTACACTCCCTTTTATGTACCATATAGTAACTATGCAAACTATAGCTCCTAAAATTATGAAATCATTCTCACATATCCCTGATGTTGTAAATGTCCCATTTCTACAAAAAAATTTGGAGTTGAACTCAGTTTGTATTAAAAAGTAAGCATAGGAAGCTTCCCTTGCATTGAAAACTGAATAGTTCAAATATGGATAAAATGAATTCAAATATTCACCAAACCAGATTGTTTGTACTCCTAGCATCACAAGGATCCCATATGTATAAAAATGTTTAAGGTTTACCACAGAAAAACAGTAAAGTTTAGTAGTCGAAGTATCGATACTTGTATTATCCGAATAGTCATAACTTTCACAAACGAACTTCAAATGTGATGAAACCAAATCATATAACCTTGAAAAATAATACCCTTGCTGATTATGCAAAAATATCTTATGATTGTGCTAATTTGAACTAAGTCCATATTAGACCCTAATGATCACTTATATGGAAAACATCTCGGATAGAAGCCAAATATCGTGGAATTAGTTTTAAAACACTTTTAGGACCATACCCTGTTAATGCCTAAAAAATGGATAAATAATCTTATAAGGTGCAGTCGCACCTTAAAATGAAAACCGAGTTGTTTCGATGTTACCTTTGTGGCCGTTTATACCTTTTCAACAGCATATAAAATAACTTGTCTAAATGCAAAGATTTATGAAAATAGGATAGAAGTACTCTATAAAGTGCATGCTACTGTATTCTAAAGAAAGTATTTTGTTATAATATGGTTTACATATAAAATGAACTAGCAACATAGCCCTAAGTGTTATGTTTTCTGGATAATAGAAACACTTAAGCATTTTCAATAGCTTGTAGAATCACTCGTCTAAATGGGAATTTTATGATGGATAGTGTAGAAATGATATTTAGGATATGTACTACCATATTTCGGAAAAATATTTTATTTGCAATCTGCTTTTCATCTAAATTTCGCTAGTGCAATAACCCTAAGTGCTAATCATTCGCCAATCAGATTCCTAATAACGTAGACCATAATACCACATAAAAATTTTCAACAATGAATGTAACGTCTCGTCCAAGTCCTAAAATTTATGAAATCAGTTTTGGAATGCTATCCAAAGTATAGACTACCATATTCTGAAGAGATAACCTTATTTCATCATATGTTTCATATAAACCCTAGTAGCAGAATAACCTTAAGTGTTATAGTTTTTGGAGTTCAATGTGTGAATCAATGAGAGCACTCAAATGTGCTGCTCATGCATATGAATCAACAAGGTAGCTAATGAACTAATTTTGTTAATCAAAATAATTTTAGCATCTAGAATTCGAAGTTATTAATGCAAGAATTCATAATTTTAGCCTCTTGAATTTGTAATGTCAAGAATAGCTAATCTATAAGGAAATCATGCATCGTACATATTAAAAGCCGTTAACAACATGAATGTGTAATTAATTAAACCATGAAATCTTGAAATCATATAATTTCAAACCCTAAATATTCCTGTTTTCTTTAGTGAATCTTTATTTGGTTTTCTGTCTGTTTTCTTTTTGCCCTTATTAAAGTATTGATCGATGTGTAGAATCCGACGTCGCTACCTCAGTCGTCGTCTCCATCAGCCGTGTCTTTGACTTCGTCGTAAGAAATAAATAAGCGAGGCAAGCACCCCCTTTGATTATCTTGATCCCAGTATTTAATTTGCATTGTGTTTATTTGTAATGACCCCCATTTTCACATAAATGCAAAAATAGAAATCTCGTGTGCATACAGTACTAGTCCCATGATCAGCGGCTAGCACGCACATTTACAATAATTGATATCACATCCATACTCTTTATTACAAATGATAATGGTAATTTATACAATAAGGTCTTACAATACAGAGAAATGCAGTGGAAAGGATCAAAATTCTTGTAGTGTGCCCATCCAACCCTCACGCAACTGACAAGGCATAATCCCTAGAAAAGCTTCATCGTTAACATTCCCGAATCCTGCGTAAAACAAGTTTCATCGGACTAATCTTATTCTTCACCCTAAAAACAACAATTAAGCAAGGGTGAGTACTTTCGTACTCCACAAGACTTTTGCAAAACCTATAATATATGCAAGCCATTTCAAAGGAAAGGCAACTATGGTTAATTTGCATAAAGCTAGTTTGAAATGTAAATACTGAATAGTAGATTGCAAACGGAATTTAAGAAAAAGCAATTTAATACTGAAATAACAATATGTGTAGTACGAGTGAGTAAGTTCACAAACCTGGGTATCATGACCATATCTCCGAACCATTTCCACTGACACACAGTAGAAATTACCGACACACGGCAGAAACCAGATTTTATGAAAATAAAAACATCTAATTATGTGATGACTTTAGCAAGTTCCCATAACCGCAGGTACGGCTAATCGATTAGTTTTACACTCTGTAGAGGTGTACATCTTTACCCACAAGAAATGATCAACCTCTTTTGCCAGGCCAGTAACAAACTTCCTTTGGTTTGTCGGCAAGGAGATCATAACATAACCATTACATTACTTAAGCCCAACTTTGCACCAGCCCGGTGATGAACCCATACTATGGCAGTAGAAGATGTGTGACTAGTTCAATTAGTGGTGACACACACCAAATTGTCCCACTTCTCCCTAAGGTGGCAGAAGATAGGTGACTAGTACGATAAATGATGACACACATCAAATTGTCCCACTTCTCCCCATAGCATGGCGTACACACCGCTTCAGCCTACCAATGTGTAAAGCTAGTTTTAAGCAACTTAATAGGTTAAGATTGTCCCATACCAGTACTTGTGGTTGTACGAGTTTCTTGGCCTGAAAACAACCCATAGTTCGGTCCTTAATCTGACACGGGCAATAGTCTCCCCCTATACTACGTACAAGTCCCTTGTACATACGGCTATTGCTAATAATTGCCCGCATCAAATTATAGTTTTATTTTCATTTTTGATCAAAATACCAATCACAAAGAAAGGTCATTACCCATCAAATGTCATATCCAACATTTTTAATCATGTCAAAATTTTATGATTTTTTAAGCATGGCTAAGCATGTCACTAGGTGTGAGTAACCCAAATTGACATCAAGCACTGTCTATATTATTCTAGGGTTATCAAGGATCACAAATTCATACTTATCAAGGAAGTTCTATGAAATTACAGGTGCAACTACCAATACCCATAAAAAAGCAGACTTTAATAAAAGTAACACATGCAGTAAAACATTTATAAAACTAGGATCAATATGATCAAAGGGGGTGCTTGCCTTGCTTATTTATTGCTTACGACGAAGTCAAGGACGTAGTCGACTTTGTTGATGATGAAATCAATGACGTCGGGTTCTACACGTGGCGAACGAAGAACACAACACAACAAATTCAATAAGGGCAAAAAGAAGTCAGATGAAAAATCAAAATAAATCAACTATAGAAAATAGGTGTGACTTAGGGTTTGTGTTGAATGATTTCACGTTCTTGCATTTTGATTGATTTGACTATATATATACATTCATATCGCTAATGGCTTTTAGGTTGAGCAATGCACGGTTTCTTTTATAGACTATCTATTCTTGATTTTCGAATTCTACATGCTAAAATTATTTTGATTAATAGAATTAACACATTTGATCATTAAGTTGAATGCTATGAATGACTAGTACTTAATTCTTAATTGATTTTGCACGAGAAGTAGTTCGAATATATATTAGATATGTTAAATTAGGTTACTGGTTATATATTTGTAGTTTTTAAGAAGGATTCGATGACACAAATATCTTAACTACAGATTTCTTCAATACTACTAAGTTGCTTTATTCATATTATTAAGTCTAGAAATCATAATACTTAAGGTTATTTGGCTAATAGGATTTATATGCAAAACATGTTGAAATCAAATTATTTCTTCAGAATAGGATAGTATTTACTTTGAAGAACATTCTTAAGCTGATTTCATACATTTTAGTGTTTAGACGAGACATTATATTCATTGCTGAAATAGCTTATATGGCATTAAGGTTTCTGATGACTATAACACTTAAGGGTATTGGGTTAGCCAGATTCAGATGCAAAGCATGTTGAAAATAAAATATTTTTCAAGAATATGGTATTATATATTTTAAATATCATTACTAGGATAATCTTGACAATAATTCCATTTAGACGGGATATTTTACAGGCTGCTGAAAAGGCTTAAGTGTTTCTAACTTTTATGCGACAAAAGTTCAGTTTTAGTTTTTAGTTTGCAATTGCACCTTATAAAGTTATTTATCCATTTTTCTGGCATTAGCATGGGATGCTTCTGAGAGTGTTTTAATGTTGGTTCTGTGATATTTTGCTTTCATCCGAGATGTTTTTCATATAAGAGATCAGCAAGGCCTAATATGGACTTATTTGAACACTGCATCAATATGAAATATTTTTGCATATCTAAGGATGCTATGGTCTTATTTGAACCTAGGAATTGGTTTTATCAATATTTTAATTTATATATTCAAGATATAACTATTTTGATTTCTATGCATTGAATAAATGACCTATGTACAAATTTATTTTAACTAGATTGAAATTTAAATATTTTTGCACAAATAGGTTGCTTAGGGTCTTGGAAGCATACAAGAATTATTTTATTATTTTAGGTTTACATAGTTCCATTATGGTCCATGTTAGGGTTTTGTCATTTGAATTATTCTATGCCAGAATTTTAAATATTATAAGTGGGTCATGCTTAACTTATCTTCATTATTATTTCAAAGTTTATGAGAGGATTTTGTATGGCAGACAAGATATATATATATATATATATATATATAGAAACAATGATTATTCAAGCTTAGTCTACTTAATTCAAAGATCATGAAATTTCGTGAGTTTAAAGATTTAATCTAGTCAAGATAATTCAGATTCCTGATACTTTTGATCTTCAAGCTATACATGACATTCCCTACACTTGAAACAGTACTTTATAGGATATAGATGCTTAAGAGCATGATTAAGATAAAGATTAAACTAATTTAGGGTTTACTTATTTAAGGTCTTGGTGTTCAAATACAGTTATCAGATCAAGTGTATTAACTTTGTTCCCTTATATTCAATATCATCCTAATTTGTAACACTTTATATTAGGGCCTTCAGGGGACATGAGAACATACCTGCACATTATTTGTATATTTAGAATAGGGATCATTTAAACTAAATCAAGCATTACTTTGCTTTAGGTTTGGACCTTGGAATTAGATTCACCTTCTAATTTGAGTTGGGAGATCAATTCATAATAATCAAGGATATTTCTTTTCTGATTTTTGAGCCCTGGATTAGTTAGCTAATCTTGCAATCAATTATTTGGTTCCACCTGCCATGGGGTTAGGAATGCTAACTGAAGCTACTAACTCTAATTATACTCTAGATGTGGAGCCATACAAGAAAACAAAGAACAGAGAGGCTCCTTGCTGTTGATACCTTTGGTTGGATGGTGCCACTGCCACTAGTCAGTTGTTGAATGCTTCACAGAACAGAGCAAGCTCGTAGCTACAGTAGTCGCAGCTACAGTACACGCCATGGGAGCCCCTCTGCAATCTTCGGTAGGAGATGGAGCAAGTGTAAGGAGCTTTTGGCAAGGGTCAAAGCGGAAGAAGACGACCTCACTGATGCTGTAGGAAGCGACGGCCGGAGCCACGGCATTCCGTAGCGGCGGTGCGACGGAGTGTTGCGACAGCGGTGCAGAGCTCGCGGTGGTGGAGCTCCACAGCGAGGGAAAACTTGAATTGATTTGAGGGCATTAGTTGGCTGTGGACGTACTTGCTCCATGCGAAATTAATTGAAAAATGATGCTTCAAGCATGGAGCTAGCTCGGTTTTGATTGCGATGGGGAAGGCTCGGCCATGGTGCAATTGAAGATGGCTCAGTTGAAATTGGCACCCGTGTTTGAAGGAGGTGGTACCAAGGAGCATGGGGAAGCTTTATACGTGAGAAATGGCGGTGGTCAAGGTGTGAACTCGAGATCTAGAGCGGCGCCGAAATTTTAACAGTGGAGAGCGACGTGTAATGATCATGGCCGGGTTTGAGTGATGGTGACATGTTTCCTTGGCTATATACGGCACCTAGGTCGGTTTGAGGGCTTGGTTTGCTTTGATTTTTACCTTAATTTGGTTGTTTGACCAAGCAAAACAGAGAACCTTGCGCTGGCTCTGTTCTGGTTGAGGGGAAGAAGAGACAAATGACAAGTGGGTCCCACTTTGGTATAGACACATGATTTTGCTGTTTGGATAGAGCTAGGTTCCTTAGCTGGTTCGATCTATCTAGATTAGTCAAGAATTTTTGAAACTTTTTTTTGAATAAAAATAACACAATTTTTATTATTCTGTAAAATTTTTAGACCTAGATAATGTTGCTAAAACTTTTAAAAATTCTGACAATGCATAATATCAATTTTTGTCTATTCTGTTTTCCAATGATCCAAGATAATCCGTACAACCACAAGTGTTGGGATGGGGTAGCCTTAAACCAATTAAGTTATCTAGTTTAACTTTGCACATTGGTAGACGGGAGCTAGCAGAAGCAATCCTTTCTAGGTCTGCTTGTGAAGGGCTTCCACATTGCGGTGTGGGTAAATGCATACTAGTGTAACGGTGTACGCCATACTATGGGGAGTTCCATCATTTCTATGCTCTGAGTTCTTCTACCATAGTATGGGTTAAACGTCCCGGGCTGGTGCAAAGTTAACGTAGGTAATGTAAAGGTTTTCGTCATGAACATTGTGGCCACACGCCAAAGGTGTGTGGAACATGCGGCAAAAAGAAAAGGTCATGACTTGTGGGTAAAGTTGTACACCTCTGCAGAGTGTAAATCTAATCGATTATCCGTCCCATCGATCATGGGAAACTTGGTGAACTTGCACTAGTTAAATGTTTTGGTATTTTCTAAAATGGGTTTGGTTTGAACTTGTTTTAGCAACTGTTGTTTTATGTCAAAGGGCCGATATTGTTGGATTCCATTATCTGGATTGTTCGATGCTCACGAAGGGTTGTGAGTATTACTTATGCTTTACTTATTTCTTATCAGTCAAACTTGCTTTTATAAAATCCGTTTGCAAATGACAACTTGATTTACAATATCAATTCTGCTTTATGCAATTTAACCGTAGAAGCCTTTCCTTTGAAATGGCCTGCATATATTATAGGTTTTGCTAAAGTCTTGCGGAGTACGAATGTACTCACACTTGCTTATATGTTGTTTTAGGTGGAAGAGTTAGCGAAGCTCCGAAGCTTCTTTCTGTCGCAGGTTGCGGGATTTTCTTCATCGTGATCTTTCTAGGGATTATGCCTTGTCAGTTGCCTGCGGGTTAGATATGCACACTACAAGACTTTGCTTCTTTTGCTGCTATATGCTGTGAGTTGTAAGTTTTTCTTTGTATAATAGTTTCCGCTTAATAAAATGTTGTATGGTTGTGATTCCAATTGTTGTGTATGTGCGTACTAGCTACTGTTCATGGGACTAGTACGGAATGCACATTAGATTTCTATTTTTGCATTTATGCGTAAATGGGGGTCGTTATAGTTGGTATCAGAACTATACTGACTGCAGGATAAACCCTAGATAGAATGGTCGTTAGTGTTAGAATAAGCAATTTCAAAATCTTATGTTCAGAAGTTACTATATTTGCAAAATGTAGTCTTTGCTATTCTTACCTCCTTAAGATCCTACTCTTACTCGCACTTTCATTTTGATTTGTAAACAAATTCTTCTTTCCTTAAAAGTAATTCTCGCTATAGTTCATCTTCGCTAATTGCTTCTGAGGATACCCGAGACATGTCGCTACCACCCTTCATGCTTGCCAATGAAGACTACAATGTCTACGCCGACAATCTCAAGGAAGTCGACAACGCTTCACTAATCTCGACAAAGCAGAAGCAAAGCTGGAAGAACCTACTGCATGAAGAGACGACTTCACCTAACAGTAAAATGTGAAAGATTAGAATGTATTAGGATTCACCTTAAGATAGGAACCCTTATACATACATGTTATTGTTAGTGTTATGCCCTTGAGGCAATTATTGAGATGATTGTAACATGACTATGTTTATGAATAATAATATGATTATTGGTCCAATGAATGTATATCATTGTATTGATCAACAAGTATGTGACTTGCTTATGAAGCTCTTTACTTATTGATATAATTCAATAAATATCTCTGATCGGATATCATCGTATAGGACAACGATGAATTGATCAGCACATGTAGTGATCGATGATCATGCTTCATAGATCATGGGATATGGAGATATCATCTATACATTGTGGACGCATGTTAAAGAATATGGGTTAGATAGACCCGCCATGGGACACTGCGAGAATGTTTCATTCTTATGTGTCATCAGTGTATCTCATACATAGTAGATGTATGATCCTTAGACCTGAGATTGTCATATTCCCTACATGTGTAATAGTTTTCCTTGGGGCTATCAAACACTACTTCCTAACCGGATAGTTATAAAGGTAGCTTTCATTTTACTATGAAACGTGCAGAGGGAAGTGAGCAGTCAAGATGGAATTTGCCACTCCAATGAAACGGAGATATATGATAAGGCCACTCGTGCGATATGATTAAGGAAGTGCATGGCCATGCCGTGATTGAGGAGTCAATCACAACTTATTAATATATCACGGATACGAGAGATGGATTGAATCATCAAAGGATGACATATTTCTCGCCTTGAGTTCAATCTTCATATACTTGGCAAAGGGATTATTACATGAGTACTTAAGATAGGTTCTGTCCGATTTGATCATAGTATGTTTGGGAGTTAGCATATTTTGCAAGGAGCCGCTACCAACTATTGGATTGAAAAGGAGTTTTCCGAATCCTTGTCCAAACGTACGTGAACCTGTGGGGTCACATACTTAATGGGCTGGGACGCATTAATTTGGATTGGATCCGTAATTAATGGACCTCGTGGGCTTAGCACGCTGATGGGCCCTGGTTTAGGGTTTCATCTCGTGGCTATATAAGGAGGGGAGGAGGGTGGGCACAGGGTGTGCTTTCCACGGTTTAGAAGTGATTCATCCGAAACCCTAGCCTCCTCCTCTCGCTGCCCTGCCGAGCGACCAGGTGCTTGCACACCGACGCACGACGTTCCATCCCTAGACGTGTGGACTACTGCGGTGACGCTGCTGCGACTACGTCGTGGGAGGATGATCCACGGCGATGCGAGGACGATCCACTCCATCGACGCAACGATTACAGCGAGGATGATCCACTACATCGACGCGCGAAGGATTCCGCAACTGCGCGTCTAGTGGTAATCTAATTTGTGATCTCCTTCTTGCGAGTAGCTTTCTGGTTATGGGGTAGATTTTTTTCTATGCTAGTGTAGCATACCGCGTTCCTCTTCAGTGGTATCAGAGCCATCTCGTATAGATTTATGATTTGGATGTTGCACATATGATGTGTGAGGTTAGTAGATTGGATCTATTACATGTTCAGCTTGTTCATATGATGAATTGGTGACATCAGCCATCGATGAGATCGATAGGTTTAGGGTTTGAGGAAAGTGCAAACCGACTCAATCTTGATTTTGGTGAGTCCGTTCATGGTACGATGTTACCCTTACCGGTCGGGTTACCGCCATCAGGGTTTCTGAAACGTATCCATATGGGACCAAGCCAATCAGATTGAGTTGGATTGGGTCAATCTGGTTGATCCATGGTAAGCGCAAACGGATTCAATATTGATTTGGGTGAGTCCATTCATGGTACGACGTTGCCCTTACCGGTCGAGTTATTGCCATCAGGGTTTCTGAAACGTAACCATATGGGACCATAACAATCATATTAGGTCGGATTGGGTCAATCTGGTTGATCCGTGGAAATTTTGAGGGTGTTTTCCCATGACATAAGACATGCCTCTTAAATATTTTCCAAGGGCGCTGACCTCGACCCGCCGCCAGGGGCGCTGCCCCTCGGACCCCAGAGTCGTAGGGTTGCTTTTGTTTAACTCATTTTTGCAGGGAATTATGTGAAATAGTATGGCCTATGTGTATGTGATGCATGTAATTTCCACATAGGCTGCATGCTGTGTCAAGCCATAAGGCTATTTAAATTGTATAACGACCTGCGTGTTGACTTGTGATGCTTCAAACCCTCATATAAAATTCATTATAAAAAATTGTAAGGCGTTGCATCCATAATGATGAAGACAATGGTATCAAGCAAGGTGGCTAGGTGAACAAATCAAGCAAGGTGGCAAGGTGAACAAACAAGCATGATAATGGAGATCTTAATGCTAAGGGCCATGCTATTTCACAGCTTATTTTGATTTTCTGTGGATGTGTGTTTAATCCTTGCTATTTTCTTTATGCTCATTGCATGTGATGCTATGTTCTTAGTAGATATTTTTCATCCCTATAGTTAAAATTTTAAATCAAAATGTCCATCCAATTGTTGCACCTATCAAGAATTTAGATCGTTATTGATATGACTGCCAAAGTAGTATATCAATGGCTATCTTAATAGATGATAGGGATGTGTTGGACACATCACGCATAACAATGGTAGATTTAATCAAGCTATCAAAACAGTTTTGGGCTTGAGGACATAAGTGGTTAGGACTTGATTTTAGTAAAGAAGGAACCTATACAAGACAATTGGTGTATAGGAAAATACACATGAGGCAGGTTTCTTAATTGGCACCCGAAAACGGGAAGTGCTTCCTCCCTCATGTGAGCCCTTGGGGCAGGTTGACCTGGCCATGAGTCAAGTTGACAGAGGCATTCATTACTTGTTTTCATACTCAACAAACAAGAGTTACATAAGATGTAATTAGCAAAGGTGTTGCTTACCTATGTCATTAAATTTCTAGCAGTGATGCCAAAGCTCACTAGTGTTTGATGAATATGGATCTTGAATACTCACTATGTGTCTATAAAAGGGACATAAAATAGGAGTGTCTTTTATTAAAATGTTTAATAAAATTTTTACATAAACATAGTGCTTAGAATCTTTGCATGTCTTTGTTGTAGTTCAATGGCACCTTCTCCTACTCCTGCTACACCTGGTTTTGCTTTGAGATCGGTTTTGGAAAGGGAAAAACTTAATGGAACTAATTTTGTTGATTGGTATCGCATCCTGAGAATTGTTCTCAAGCATGAAAAGAAGGACTATGTTCTAGAGAATCCAATATCTGATGAACCAGCCGAAAATGCTCGTCACAATTTGAAGGTTGAATACGAAAAACATGTTAATGCTTCTGTAGAGGTCAGTTGTCTCATGCTTGTCACCATGGACTCTGAGCTCCAAAAGCAATATGAGAACCAGGATGCTTACAATATGATTGTGGGCTTGAAGGGCATGTTTGGGAATGAAGCAAGAGCTGAGAGGTATGGTATCTCAAAGCTTTTATTTGCTTGTAAGTGGTCAAGGCGATCCATCGACCCTCATGTGATCAAGATGATTGGTTACATCGGGAGATTGGAGAAACTTTAGTTTCCCCTTAGCCTCGGTTTGGCCACAGATGTTATTATCCAGTCTCTGCCTCAGAGCTTTGAGCCATTCATTATGAATTTTCATATGAATAGCATGGAGAAGAGCCTAACCGAGCTACATGGGATGCTCAAGGCTGCCGAGGAAAGCATTAAGAAAAAACCCAATCATGTGATGATGGTTCAGAAAACAACTGCATTCAAAAAGAGGAAGGCTAAGGCTGGGGGAACGGGAAAGAGCAAGGGCAAGGCTCAAGATGAGATCGCAAGCCTCAAAACTAAGCTTTAGAAGCTTAAAGTTGGCCCTCAACCTGATACCCAATGCTTCTATTGCAAGAAATCAGGACATTGGAAACGGAACTGCGAAAAGTACTTGGCAGATAAGAAGAATGGAAATGTGGTTTCCACTTCAGGTATTAATGTTATAGAAATTAATCTTGCTACTTCTTCACTCAGCTCATGGGTATATGATACCGGTTCGGTTGCTCACATTTGCAATTCGATGCAGGGGCTGATAAGGAGTAGAGACTTGGCAAAAGGAGAAGTGGATCTTCGCGTGGGGAATAAAGCAAGAGTTGCTGGTCTTGCTGTTGGCACATACCCATTGCATTTGCCTTCAGGATTAGTTTTAGAACTCAATAATTGTTATTTTGTTCCATCTTTGAGTAGAAACATTATTTCATCTTCTTGTTTGGAACATGAAGGTTATGATTTCAGAATAAAGAACTTTGTTTGTTCAATATTTTTGAATGATATGTATTATGGTCGTTGCCCCATGGTGGATGGGTTGTACGTCCTTGATCTTGAAGAGAAACTTGTCTATAACATTAGTGTAAAAAGGCATCGGCCTAATGATTTGAACCCTACCTTTTTATGGCATTATCGCTTAGGTCATATAAATAAGAAGCGCATGAAGAAGCTCCATGGTGATGGACTTCTAACCTCATTTGATTTTGAATCATTTGAAACATGTGAATCTTGTTTACTTGGCAAGATGACAAAAGCCCCTTTCACAGGTTTTAGTGAGAGAGCGAGTGAGTTGTTGGCCCTAGTACATACAGATGTATGTGGACCAATGAGCTCGACTGCTAGGGATGGGTTTCAGTACTTTGTAACTTTTACCGATAACTTTAGTAGATATGAATATATCTATTTAATGAGGCATAAATCTTAAACTTTTGAAAGGTTCAAAGAGTTTCAAAACGAAGTACAAAATCAACTTGGCAAATCAATAAAACACTTACGATCAGATCGTGGTGGCGAATACTTGAGCCAAGAGTTTGGTGATCATCTAAAGCAATGTGGAATTGTTCCGCAACTTACTCCGCCAGGAAAGCATCAATGGAATGGTGTGTCCGAACGACGAAACCGAACTTTATTAGATATGGTTCGGTCAATGATGAGCCAAACATATCTGCCATTATCCTTCGGGGGTTTCACTCTAGAGACAGCTACGTTCACATTGAATAGGGTCCCATCAAAATCCGTTGAGAAGACGCCATATGAGATATGGACTGGGAGAAGACTCATGTTGTCATTTCTCAAGATATGGGAATGTGAGGCTTATGTAAAACATTTACAATCAGATAAACTCGCACCTAAATCAGGAAAATGCTTTTTTGTGGGGTATCCTAAAGAAACAAAAGGATATTACTTTTACAAAAGAAACGAGAACAAAGTTTTGTTGGTCGAAATGGTGTCTTTTTGGAGAAAGAGTTTCTTTCAAAAGAAATCAGTAGGAGTGATGTGTATCTTGATGAAGTTCGAGAATCACATGAATATGTTCAAGCTACCACTAAACCTTCACAAGATGTACAAAGTGTTGTACAACCTGTGGAAGAGACTCCAGCCCCACGTAGGTCGGGGAGGCAACGTCATGTACCTATAAGATATGGGAATGACATATTATTGTTGGACAATGATGAGCCCACGACTTATGAAGAAGCAATGATGGACCCAAACTCCGAAAAATGGCTTGAATCCATGAGATCCGAATTTCAATCCATGCATGACAATCAAGTTTGGAACTTGGTCGATTCTCCTGATGGTGTAAAAACCATTGAATGCAAATGGATTTTCAAGAAGAAGATAGACGCTGATGGAAATGTTCAGATCTATAAGGCACGGTTGGTGGCAAAGGGTTTCAAACAAGTTCAAGGAGTTGACTATGATGAAACCTTTTCACCGGTAGCCATACTCAAGTCTGTCCGGATCATTTTAGCTATTGCTGCATATTTCGATTATGAAATATGACAGATGGATGTCAAAACAACCTTCCTTAATGGGAATCTATCTGAGGATGTATACATGATACGACCTGAAGGTTTTGTTGATCCTAAATATGCTAAAAGGGTATGCAAGCTTCAAAGATCCATTTATGGGTTAAAGCAAGCATCTCGGAGTTGGAATATTCGTTTTGATGAAGTGGTCAAGGGTTTTGACTTTATCAAAAACGAAGAAGAGCCTTGTGTTTACAAGAAGGCTAGTGGGAGCACACTTGTGTTTCTGATTTTGTATGTGGATGACATATTATTGATCGGGAATGATATTCCTATGCTTGAAGATGTTAAAACTTCATTGAAAAGGAGTTTCTCAATGAAGGACTTGGGAGAAGCATGCTATATCTTGGGCATAAAAATCTATAGAGATAAATCAAAAAGGTTAATTGGATTAAGTCAGGAAACATACATTGACAAGATATTGAAAAGGTTCAATATGCATGAATCAAAGAGAGGTTTCATGCTAATATCACATGGCATCAATCTCTGCAAGAATCAGTGTCCTTCGATATTTGATGAGCGAGACAGGATAAGCAAAGATTCCATATGCTTCAGCTATTGGGTCTATTATGTATGTGATGATATGTACACGCCCAGATGTCTCATATGCTCTAAGTGTCAGGAGCAAATACCAAGCGGATCCTGGTGATGGTCATTGGAGAGCCGTAAAAAATATCCTGAAGTACTTGAGAAGAACTAAGGGTATGTTCCTTGTTTTTGGAGGTGAGGAAGATCTGGTTGCAAAGGGTTACACCGATTCAAGCTTTCAAACTGACAAAAATGATTTTCGATCGCAATCCGGGTTTGTGTTTACACTAAATGGAGGAGCAGTAAGTTGGAAGAGTTCCAAGTAAAATACGGTGGCCGAATCTACGACAGAAACGGAGTACATTGCGGCTTCAGAGGCTGCAAAAGAACCTGTGTGGATTACGAAGTTTATCACAGAGCTTGGTGTGGTCGCTAGTGCCTCTAGTCCAATAGACATCTATTGTGATAATAGTGGTGCCATTGCACAAGCAAAAGAGCCTAGATCACATCAGAAATCTAAACAAATACTCCAGCGCTTTCACCTTATTCGCGAGATTGTGGATAGAGGTGACATGAGAATATGCAATGTACATATGGAAGCCAATGTGGCCGATCCGTTGACAAAGCCACTGCCACAGCCTAAGCATGAGGTGCACACGAGGTCTATTGGTATTAGATACTTAATTGATTGACTCAAGTGCAAGTGGGAGATTGTTAGTGTTATGCCCTTGAGGCAATCATTTAGATGATTGTAACATGATTATGTTTATGAATAATAATATAATTATTGGTCCAATGAATGTATATCATTGTATTGATTAACAAGTATGTGACTTGCTTATGAAGCTCTTTACTTATTGATATAATTCGATAAATATCTCTGATCGGATATCAACGTATAGGACAACGATGAATAGATCAGCACATGTAGTGATCGATGATCATGCTTCATAGATCATGGGATATGGAGATATCATCTATACATTGTGGACGCATGTTAAAGAACATGGGTTAGATAGACCCGCCATGGGACACTGCGAGAATGTTTCATTCTTATGTGTCATCAGTGTATCTCATACATAGTAGATGTATGATCCTTAGACCTGAGATTGTCATATTCCCTACATGTGTAATAGTTTTCCTTGGGGCTATCAAACACTACTTCCTAACCAGATAGTTATAAAGGTAGCTTTCATGTTTACTATGAAATGTGCAGAGGGAAGTGAGCAGTCAAGATGGAATTTGCCACTCCAATGAAACGGAGATATATGATAAGGTCACTCGTGTGATATGATTAAGGAAGTGCATGGCCATGCCGTGATTGAGGAGTCAATCACAACTTATTAATATATCACGGATACGAGAGATGGATTGAATCATCAAAGGATGACATGTTTCTCACCTTGAGTTCAATCTTCATATACTTGGCAAAGGGATTATTACATGAGTACTTAAGATAGGTTCTGTCTAATTTGATCATAGTATGTTTGGTAGTTGGCATACTTTGCAAGGAGCCGCTACCAACTATTGGATTGAAAAGGAGTTTTCCGAATCCATGTCCAAACGTACGTGAACCTGCAGGGTCACACACTTAATGGGCTGGGACGTATTAATTTGGATTGGATCCGTAATTAATGGACCTCGTGGACTTAGCACGCTGATGGGCCCTGGTTTAGGGTTTCATCTCATGGCTATATAAGGAGGGGAGGAGGGTGGGCACAGGGTGTGCTTTCCACGGTTTAGAAGTGACTCACCCGAAACCCTAGCCTCCTCCTCTCGCTACCCCTGTCGAGCGACCAGGTGCTTGCACACCGATGCACGACGTTCCATCCCTGGACGTGTGGACTACTGCGTTGACGTTGCTGCGACTGCGGCGTGGGAGGACGATCCACGGCGAGGTGAGGATGATCCACTCCATCGACGCAACGACTGCGGTGAGGACGATCCACTACATCGACGCGCGAAGGATTCCGCAACTGCGCGTCTAGTGGTAATCTAATCTGTGATCCCCTTCTTGCGAGTAGCTTTCTGGTTATGCGGTAGATTTTTTTCTGTGCTAGTGTAGCATACTGCGTTCCTCTTCAGTTATTACGCTCTAGTTATATAAAGCATTTCTATGTGGTGTTTTTTTCTTGCTATTGTGAATTGATTTTTGTTTTCTTGATCGGACTGATTTATGTGTGAACTTAACCTCTAGGTTAAAGTTTCATAATAAATTGTCCGTATGTATGCATATGGAAAATTCAAACCATAGGATAAATAGGAAATCATAAAATATCTTATCTCTTGTTTCTGCAAAATTTTATACAAAGCTTATCCTTTCTTTCCGTTGAACTTCTCATCTGTGTAATCTTTTGGTCATTAACTTTTCTCAAAATCAAGCCTCATCAAGATTAGTAGTATAGTCACCATTACTACTTCTAACTTCTTCAGATCACGCTATCTATAGATAAACTGAGTTCAAGATCTCACCATATTAGTAATCACTAAATTAACATAAGCTGCTTTAGGCTAGTTAAAACCTAATTGTTTCCAATAATAACTCTTGACCATGCCACAAAACCCACCTCATTGCTTTGCCTAGATTATATACCATGAGTCTAAGCTAGAACCAGAGAAGTTCTATACTTTTGAATGGAAACCTTAGAATGGTCACTAAAATGGAAACTAGAAAAATCAAAAATCCTATGTTATAAAAGAAATATAAAAGAGCAGCATTAGTTGTATATATACTCCTTTTCCCATTTGTAAGGTTTAGTTTCCTTATATGTATACTTTTTCCTTTTAATGGATGTTTCATATACCCATTTCTTCCTTGTAGAAGTTTCTTTCTTCACTTCTAGTTATTCTTTCTAGAAGTTCTCTCCTTATCGTACTGCTTGATAAAAACCGCCAGCAAATCTTTTTGAAAATAGTTCTGGTAGTAAGTCAGCAACGTTGTGACGTCTACATCAACAACTTTGAGAAGATGGAGGTAACAAAGTATCACAACCTTCGACTTCATAGAAGCTTTGGAGTACTGACATTAGCAAGTGGTGCAAACGTTAAAAGAAACACGTTGCCGAACAGCCTACTATAAAAGATAGTACTATCCAAATTGCGCATTATTCTAGTTATAGTAAACCTCTTGAACATAAATACGTATGGTTAGGCTAGTAGAAGAAAAACCTTAGATACCCCTTCCACATACTAAGTTGAATATATATAGTTTTATTATGCTGTTAAAAATTTTGTTGTAAATCTTTTGTATTGCTTCCGGTTACTCTCGTAAATGTTAAACTGTTAAGTTGAAATTTACGATGTGCCAACCCTTATTTAATAAGAAAATCTAATTAAGAAAATTTTAAGGAACGAAAAGTTGCCTTATAAACTAACCAACAATTACCTAATCCATATATAAGCTATTCTCAAAATAATATTTTAATGAACAGAATGTTGCCTTGTAACCCAACAGAATTCCATCTAAATAACTTTGTCCTAATAATCATTGTTGGAGGATGCCTGTGACAAGAACCCTCAGCAACATCCTAGAAAGTGAAGCCATGCTAAGTGTTCAACCACCAAATGATAATCCTACCTTAGTCCAATCAAATTCCCAACATTTAGCTCAGAACATTTCCAACCTTGGCGTAATTCTCGCCAGAAGAGGAAATGGTTCAGATCAAAAACCTACTCCCACATCTTACTCGATACCTAAACGATGTTCTTTGAAGTGTTGTCAACTCAACCAACTCGAAGATCGTGCTTGCATGCGCTGTGGAGAAATAGGACATACTGCAGATGAACATGCAATAAATTGCTCTAGATACGAAGGAAATCATTCTCCTGGAAAATGTCCTATGAGCAATATCACTTGTTACCTTTGTAAAGGTCAAGATCATTGCCCAGCTCAATGCCTCCTTGATCCAATAGTCACCGCCGCAGTTCAGCATTAGCAATAAAAAAGTCCGAGCCTTAGTTGCTCATGAATTGGCAAATAGAAGAGAAGCTGCACAAGAGATGCCATTAGAAAAATTAGAAAAGCAGCATTTCAACTTTGTCAATCATCATCAAGAAAGCAGCAATTGGCCATCGCCAACAGCGTGCTTCTTGTGTGTTGAAGAAGGTCATTGGGCAAGGGAATGCCCTAAACAACAACAAGTTATGATTCAGAAAGAGAACATCATGGAACATGCAATTGTTCCCAACAAAACATCACGAAAGAAACAAAAGTGCTACGTCTGTCATAAGAAGGGTCATATTGCTAAACAGTGCCCCCAAAGAGAACAAACATCTCCTAGGACCATAGTCATGCCAGAAGTCAACGCAACCAAGATTGTAACTCCAAGAATAGAAGGAATAAAAGCTGAAGAAGTTTGCCCAAAAAATCAGGTAAAGAAGAGGCATTTGAACAAACACGCTTGTCCCGAAAAGAATTCTGCGCAACTCCCTCCTCAATCTCAACCATCACTTGTTCACTACTCCAACAACACTAGCGAACAACTGTCAAATGCTCAAAATCGGAAAGCCAGTATTATCTATTTTTGTTGTGGTAAATATGGGCGTAGACATCAATCATGGCATACCTCAAGCAATGCTAGGTACATCTCTCATAAATATAGTTTCTGCCATAACTTAGATTAATTTGAAATCATCTTGTCTCCTTAGATCTACTTGAAGTCAACCAAAAATCCATATAGAAGCTATTCTGAAAGTAATATTTTGATAAGCGGAATGTTGCATTATAAATCTAACTGAACTCTCATCAAAATATATCCTATCTTAATCTGCCCAAATGGCCGGTAAAATGTTGTAACACCCTAATTTTTGCTCTAACTTAAATTTTGGAGTATTTTTATTTTTGTGATTTTTTTTGGGAATTTATTTAAATTTAATTGGATTTATTCAAATAGGGCTTTTCTTGAAAACAATTGAATAATGGAAAAGTTTTTGCAAAGTTTTATTGCAAATATTTTAATTGAGTTCCAAATATCTCAAAGTAATTTCTGGAATTTTTCTAGAATTTTTCTGCTATTTTAAAAGCTCCAAATGATTTAATTGAATTTCTAGAATTATTTTAAATGTGAAATGATTTTAAAATCAGTTGAACAGTAATGGGCCGAGCCCATTACTGTGTGTGTCGCCGGCCCAACCGCGCCGAAACCCTAGCGTCGCCCGGTCCGAGCCGTTCGATCCTGATCGGATGCCTGTGAGTGAGCCACGTCGTTCGCGTGCGTGCGCCTTCGGATCATCGCCGCACGAACGGCTGGGAGAGGGCCACGTCGGTCGTCTTCGCGAGATCAACGGGATAGCTCGCCGTAGTTGTTCCTCTGCGCCGCCACTGTTCTCCGCCGTTTGCTTCGCCGTCGGTCCATTTCCGCCGTCGCCGAGGTCACCAGTGCTCTGCCCGAGTCAAGCCTCGTCGAACGCGCTAGATCTTCTCGCCGGGAACCACCGAACGCCGTCGACCACGTCGTCTTCCTCATCTCCGCAAGCTTGCACCCGCGCGACGCCATCGCCGGACTCGAGCATCGTTGACCGTCGGACCGCAGGAGGGTAAGGATCGTGCCACGTCGCCCTTCTCTGGTTACATTTAGTTTGTATCTGTGCCGTTAGATCTGTTATGGACGGTCTGGATTAACCCTAAGGTTTACACGTTAGTTGATCTTGATCGTTAGATCTAGAGCGAACGGCTTGGATTAGATCTAGTTTCTGCGATGTGTTTTTGTCTTAGCCGTTGGATCGTTAGTGAACGCGTGAGATTGTGCCGCGTAGCGGGCTAAATAGTAAACAGCTCGGGTACCGTGGGCCGTTGGATTTAGATCTGAACGGCGGCTGTGAGTAGATCGGTGGCGCGCGGATCCGTGCCGTTCAAATTTGAACGTACGGCGGAGATGACGCCGCACCCCCATCGAATCACGTGCGGACGCGTGTGAGCGTTGACTGAGGGTGAGACCAGATCAGACCGTTGAGTTCGGGCGCACCGTTGGATGCGTGACGCGTGGGGGCGTGGAGTGCGAAGCGTCGCCGAACCGCGCGGGGGTGAGATCCGACCGTTGGATGAGCGAGCGGTCTGGATCTTGCCGCGTGTCGCGTCGGGATTGGTGCGCGATCGTCGGCGACGCCACGACTGCGTCACCGGTGCATGAGCACGATCTTGCCATCCACGGTGGACGAGCCGAACCGTGGACCCACCCATGAATCAAGCAACGTGGCGGCACTAGAGGCTGCCACGTGTCATGCTGACGTCATCGCTGACGTCATAAATATGTTATATATAAAAATATTTTGACCGAAATTCTTTTATTATTCTGATGTCATCATGATGCAATGCTGACGTCATAAATGCGAATTTTCAGTATAAAAATAATTGGGAAAAATCGGATTACTTAATTTCTGTATTTTCAGATTTTATTCAAACTTCAAATGACTATAACTTTTGCATTTTAACTCGGATTTGGGTGATTCAAATTTCTAAAAATTCATAAAATTATGATCTATTTAATGATTAATTTTATTTGAATTTTTGAGGCCATTTAGTCCTCTGTATTAGATTTTTATTGTATATTTTGTTTGTCCGCGTAGACGCAAATTTGCCGGAAAGTTTCGAGGAAGAATTCGTCACTCAAGACCAAGCTTCGGAACACGACCAGCAACTCTTTGAAGGCAAGTGATGCTTTGATCATTTTGATCCCAGGTTTTTAAAATGTAGTTTATGCTTTGAAACTATGCATGCTTATTTATTTAAAATGAATTTAAATGGATTTGGGATAATGTAGTTAATCAACCCATTTTGTTATGCCACCTTGAATTATTAATTGTATGCCCTAAATCTTTGTCACCCTAAGTTTGATTATATTAGTTGGATGTTAATATTGTGCCAACACGGGAGGCTAGACCGTGAGTAGATGCTTAGCCTTGCAACGAGTCATGAATGATCTTTCAGAAAAATGCTACAAAATTGACTAATGGAATATTGAATGTATTTTGGAAGTGGTGTGATGATGCCACATGATGATATGGAAGTATGGTGACTGTGTGGTTCCATCGATGTTGGGTTATTCTTGGCATGTGTTGCACAATAATCAATCGGGTGGGAAATGATTTAGATTGGGGCAAGTGGCAAGAGGTGTGTGCAGTGGGCCTGTGTGGCATTGGGTTGATGAGTGTTGTGAGTCTGTGTGCTACAATGGGCCGTGTGCCTTCGTTGAGTGTTGGAAGTCTTGCCTTGGCCGATTAAGGACTTCACCTTGCAAGCCTTTGATCCGAGTCACCGTACAACCACATGTCCGATATGGGACAGACCTAGTTGACTAGGGTTACGATATCTTTCCTCCGATACCTCGGGTGACAAGACACGTGGGTGTATTTGTATGGGGAGCGCACTGTGCTACGGCTTGGTGCCCATCCAACGGTGATTGGCCGTTCCTATACTTCGGCTCTGTGTGAGGGAAGTGATAGTGAAGGCAATACCGAAGAGGTTCTTTGGTTAAGGTAGAGGTTCCTGAAAAGCTTTGTTGCGGACAATCACCTGTGTGGTGAGCGGCTGTATTTTGTGGGTAAAGTGTACAACCTCTACAGAGTGTCAAAACTATTCGAATAGCCGCGCTCGCGGTATTGAGCATTTCTCGGGGATTACAGTCAAGGGGTAGATTTTCATAAACAAAATGTGGGAAGGGTGGCTGTGTGCCAAGTGTTAAAATGAACTATTATATTGTGTGCCGAGAATCTGCGATGAAAAACCATTTGAAGAAATTAGTATTACTTATAACATTCCAATGCTTTAATCTAATTAAGATCTTGGTTTAAAAATCTCGTTGATGCAAAAGAACCATTTAAGCCCAACCTTTGGAATAAGCTTTGCATATAGTAATAGCGTTGCATCCTCTGCATTACTTGTTGAGTGCCTTGTGTACTCACCCCACCTTGCTTATCAACCCCAACATCAGTGGATGAGACTACACCAGCTTGGGAGGAGGAGTACATCGAGGATTCGAGCAACTAGGGGGCAAGCCCAGTCGGTTGCCTGTGGCCAGATGAAGGCTTCCACGACCTTTTCTTATGTTCCGCTGCTATTTCTTTACTTTGAATAATGTAAGCCCTGTGTGGCTGACTTATCTGTAAGGAGACCATAAGGTCGTACAACTCGGTTTATATACATGTTGGCACTAATTATTCTTATATCTTCGTGAATGTCTGTGATGTGCAACCCTGTATGACTGTGTGTGCTAGCGTGATCCTGGACTGGCACAGAATACACAGAGGGTCCGGATCTGCAGGTTCGGGGCCCGACATGGGTGGTATCAGAGCAGGCTGACTGTAGGACTTGACCCTAGTTTGGTTGTGCCTAGGAGGGTAAAACTATTTTCTAAAGACCTAATCAACTTGAGCAAGAATATCAATGAAATCTTGACTTATCTCTTCTCTCTTGTTTCATACCTATGCTGAATTTTTATTATTCTCTGTTTAATTTAAACAAGGTTTGTTTTGGAAGATGAGGATGATCCATACCTATGGAGAGCGCACCGGAGGATACGCCGCGGAGTTATGGCGTATGATGCAGTTGCTCGAAGGTTTTGATGCACCAGCATGTCGAGGACTTGGTGGTACAGGCAGGACTTGGCGTCGCCGGGATGTCAAGATCACGATGTATGCTCGGGAAAGGACGAGGGCGAGCCGTCCTATCTACATCACGGTCAGGAGGTCTTCTTTTGAGGCCGGAATCCAGGAGACGGCACGACAGGCGATGCGGCAGATTGCCCGCACTTACTCCGCAGAGTTGGAGGGCACCGTCTTTCGTCACCATCCACGTCGAGACAATCGTTTGGAGAGGATGGAGCTTGCAGAGGAGGACGCCACTATCACCCACCTGGCGAGGTACGTCATCGCCCAGGAGGACGCCTTGGACGAGACAATCCAGGAGCTGCAGAGGACCCGCGACGAGGTCACGGAGGCGAGGATCCAGCTGCGGGAGGGCTTAGCTCATTCCATGCAGAAGATCCAGGAGTTGGAGATGGCTTTGTACGGACCCGAGCCTGAGCCAGTCCTGGAGTTACACGATCTAGATCCGGAGGAGCCAGAGAAGGAGGCACCAGTGCAGGAGCAGGCAGCCCCGGGACCAGCAGAGTTGATGGGGTCTTTTGCACCAGCTGCAGTAGGTCTTCAGGATCAGTTCGCCCCGATGCCAGACCACCCACCAGTGTATGCTCAGGGGGAGCCGCAGCCGGGTTGGCTCGATGAGTGATCGAGTCTAGCCGAGGGTAGTGTTGAGACTCGAATAATTGAGTCGCGTCTTTTTCTTCAGAGTCACCATTAGGTGTGAGTCGTCATGGATTCCTATGTCTGCTTACTTGTTTTTCGTTGTGAGTGTCTCGTATGTGTTGCATTGCCCTTAGGCACTTGTGAGCAACCATACTGCCTTATATTATATCAATAAAGTGGCTAAATAATTTAAGTTACACCTATTTCCCCACATAAGTTCTTTTACTCGTCATGCTTTCTTCTTTTCTTAACCTTGGAAGCTTGCAATGATGGTGAGGACACGTGGAAATGTTGGAGCAGTGGAAGTGGAGCTAACCAGGCGGACAACGTAATGAAGAGCCGATTCTCAACCGCCGCAGTCGATATGCGAGAACACGGGAGCCTTCTTGATCGCCGGACTCAACTTATGAACACGATGGTTCAAACCATGCAGAGATATCCAACCAAGCTGCTGCGAATGTTCAAGCCGGGGTAACCATGGACCACACCCCTACTCAAGGTTGTCGGAGTTTATGAGAACCCGTCCACCTACCTTCTCGTGCAACGCCAATCCACTCGAGGCGGACGATTGGCTAAGGACAATCGAAAGGAAGTCGCACATTACCCGGTGTGTAGGACATGAGAGGGTACTCTATGCCTCTCATCAACTCGAAGGGCTGCCGCAGAATGGTGGGAAAACCTCGCGACTCATGAGGACCCACAGAGTATCACGTGGGAGGAATTCACCTCGACTTTCCGCGATACCATGTACCCGAGGGTATCATGGATCTCAAAAGGAGGAATTCGAGCCTCAAGCAAGGGGCCGATCGGTGGCGATTACGAACAAATTCACCTAACCGCACGCTACGCACTGAGGACGTGGCTACGGATAAGGCCGCACAATCCCGCTTCATGAAGGGATTGAATGCGAGGTTGCAGTGGGACCGATCACCCACACATTCCCTGACTTTCAAGAGCTAGTTAACAAGGCTCTTATCTTGGAGGACAAGCGCCGAGAGTTGGATGACAACAGGAAAGCGCAGAATGGCACAACAAGGAGGTCGTCAGGGCCAGCAGAGGCAGAGGACGGCACCCCAACAGTTCATCCGGTACCAGCCCAGAGGCAATGATAGGGCACCACCGCCGCAAATCGCCCGATGGGTCGAATGTTCGACTCACCGTAATCGTGGCACAAACTGGAGGAACCTCTCAGGCAGTGGGAAGACGTTGCTATCATTGCAATGAAATGGGGCATTTTGCCAACAATTGCCCTAAGAAGGGAGGTGTCACCCCGGTCCGCTTTAACCTGGGGAACACACCGGCAAGGACTCCCGCACCAATTGTGAACCGCGGGGCATCAACAGCAGCAACTCCATCCCAAGGAACTGCACGAGGCCGAGTCAACCACATTACGACGGATGAAGTGCAGAACGCCACGGATGTTGTACTGGGTAAGTTCCTAGTAAACTCGATACAGCTCATCGCTTTATTCGATTCGAGCTTCACATTCATTTATTTCCGAGATTTTGCTGTTCAAAATGATATGGATATAGTGAATCTTAAATGTGTGCTTATAGTCCAATCCTCGGATCGTAACTCCGATCTAAAGTAGGATGTTACGGGTAAGACTAATAATTAATGGAGTTGAGTTCTAGCAAACTTAATCGTCCTTAATACCCAAACCTTGGATGTTATCACAGGAATGGATTAGTTAACCAATCACAAAGCGATCTTGGATGTGGAAAAGAGTCATATCGATCGAGAGCCCGGATGGAAAGAAGATTGAATTTGAAGCAAAATCGCATGCGAGATGGACAATTGATGGTCAACAAAGACATGAAGATCGACTTAGAAGAAGTTTCCATAGTCAATGAATATCCGGATGTTTTCGGAAGATTTACCGAATGCCGCCAGATAGAGATATTGAGTTCGTGATAGAGTGGTTCGAGGACAGCTCAATAGCTAAGAGACCTTACAGGATGTCCACAGAGGAATTGGTGGAAATGAAGAAGCAAATTGAAGAACTATCGAAAAGGATTTATAAGACCTAGTTCATCGCCATGGGGAGCACTGCCTTATTCGTCAAGAAGAATGACGGAGTTTTAGGATGTGTATAGACTATCGTGCACTCAATGATGTGACGATAAAGAATAAGTATCCGCTACCGGGATCGATGATTTGTTTGACCATTGAGAGGAGCAGGAGTATTCTCCAAAATTGATCTCCGATCGAGGATACCATCAATCAAGATCCGATCGAGGATATCCCAAGAGCGCATTTCGTCAAGATATGGACACCACGAGTTTACAAAGTGATGTCTTTTGGTTTGACAAATGCACCAAAGATATTTCATGAAATTAATGAATAAGGTTTTATGGAATATTTGGATAAGTTCGTCGTCGATTCATAGATGATATCCTTATCTATTCCAAGACGAGAGAAGAGCACGCGAGCATTTGAGGCTAGTCCTTGAAAAGTTGAGAGAGCAACAGATTGTTTGCAAAATTTAGCAAATGTGACTTACGGAAAAATAAGGTGGAATTTCTTGGACACATAATGACAAGCAGAAGGAGTTGCGGTAGATCCAAAGAGACGGTTCTACATTGGGAACAACCCAAGTCGGTAACCCAAACCGTAGTTTCCTTGGAATGGCGGGTATTACCGTCGATTCATCGAAGGATTCTCTACGATTGCGAGACCTCTTACGCAATTGTTGAAAAGGAAAAGAAATTCTTATGGACTTTGAGTGTGAGAAGAGTTTTGGGAGTTGAAGAGGAGTTTAACATCGGCACTGTATTAGTTTTACCCGACGCTCATCAAGGCTTCGACATCTATTGTGATGCATCGCGTCGAGGATTGGGATGCGTGTTGATGCAAAATAGGAAGGTAATTGCCTATGCATCGAGGCAATTGAGACCACATGAGGAGAACTATCCGACCCATGATTTGGAATTAGTGCCGTAGTGCATGCACTAAAGATATGGCGTCATCATCTCATCGAAATAGATGTGAAGTGTATACTGATCATAAAAGTCTTAAGTATATCTTCACGCAAGTGACCTAAATATGAGGCAAAGAAGATGGTTAGAGTTAATCAAGGATTATAATGTGGGAATTCACTACCATCCCGGTAAAGCCAACGAGTGGCGCACGCCTTGAGCGAGAAAGAACCACAGGTGAATATCTTTGTTGGAAACAGTCAGCGGAATTGTGTAAGGATTTCTAGAAATTAGAACTGGAAATGGTACGGTATGATTCCTAGCAACTTTGAAGTAAAACCTACCCCGAAAGATCGATCGGGAAGGCGTAAAGATGATGATAAGATCAATAGAATTAAGGGCAAAATGGATGAAGGCAAAGCAAAAGATTTCAAACTGGATGAACAAGGTACTATGTGGTTTAAAGAGCGATTTGTGTGCCGAACAAAAGGAGTTGAAGCGATTAACTCGAGGAGGCTCATGACTCAAGTACTCAATTCATCCAGAAGTGCGAAATGTATCAAGATTTAAAGGAAAGATTTTGGTGGCCAAGCATGAAACGAGAAGTCGCGAATATGTTGCATTATGTGACATATGCCAAAGAGTCAAAGCTATGCACCAAAGACCAGCAGGCTATTACAACCCCTAAAGATACGAATGGAAATGGGAAGAAATTGGTATGGATTTCATAACCGGATTGCCCGTAACGCAAAGTAGATATGATTCTATATGGGTCATAATAGATCGCTTAACTAAAGTGGCACATTTCATACCCGTGAAGACCACCTATTAGGAGACCGTTAGCGTAACTTTATATGGCACGGATAAATCGCTTGCACGGAGTATCAAGAAGATAGTGTTTGATGAGGTACCCAATTTACCTCCGATTTTGGGGTAAGCTACATGAGGCAATGGGGACTCATTTGAACTTCAAGATGACCTACCATCCGCAGATGGATGGTCAAACCGAGAGGGTTAACGGATATTGGAAGATATGTTGAGAGCTCGCGCTTTAGCATATTCAACCTCATGGGACAAGTGTTTGCCTTATGCTTGAGTTTAGTTACAACAACGATTATCAAGCGAGTAGTTTACGATGTCTCCATTTGAAGCTTTGTATGGTCGGTCTGTCGAACACCATTGAATTGGAATGAGACAGGCGAACGACATGTTTTTGGACCAGACATTCTTCAGGAAGCGGAAGAACAAATCACCCTGATCAGGGAAAGATTGAAGAGTGCACAATCAAGGCAGAAGAGTTATGCTGACAACCGTCGCAGGGAACTGAGCTTTGAACCCGAAGATTTTGTGTACCTTAGAGTCACACCTCTCAAAGGAGTTAGAAGGTTCCATGCAAAAGGAAAGCTCGCACCAAGATATATCGGACCATTCAAGATCTTGAGCCGCAGAGGTGAAGTTGCTTATCAGTTGGAGTTACCACCATCTTTGGCAGGAGTGCATGATGTATTCCATGTATCACAACTGAAGAAGTGTCTTCGAGTACCAGAAGAGCAAACACCTTTGGAGGCAATTGAGCTGCAAGAAGATCTGACCTACAAAGAACATCCGATGAAGATTCTGGACGTAATGGACCGAGAGACAAGGAACAAGTCAACACGTTTCGCAGAATTCAATGGAGCAACCATTCGGAAAGTGAAGCAACATGGGAGCGAGAAGAAGATCTCAAGAAGGAGTTCCTAACCTATTTACGTCAGGCGGCCCAATCTCGGGACGAGATTCTGATAAGGGGGAGGTTTGTAACACCTAATTTTTGCTCTAACTTAAATTTTGGAGTATTTTTATTTTTGTGATTTTTTTTGGGAAATTATTTAAATTTAATTGGATTTATTCAAATAGGGCTTTTCTTGAAAACAATTGAATAATGGAAAAGTTTTTGCAAAGTTTTATTGCAAATATTTTAATTGAGTTCCAAATATCTCAAAGTAATTTCTGGAATTTTTCTAGAATTTTTCTGCTATTTTAAAAGCTCCAAATGATTTAATTGAATTTCTAGAATTATTTTAAATGTGAAATGATTTTAAAATCAGTTGAACAGTAATGGGCCGAGCCCATTACTGTGTGTGTCGCCGGCCCAACCGCGCCGAAACCCTAGCGTCGCCCGGTCCGAGCCGTTCGATCCTGATCGGATGCCTGTGAGTGAGCCACGTCGTTCGCGTGCGTGCGCCTTCGGATCATCGCCGCACGAACGGCTGGGAGAGGGCCACGTCGGTCGTCTTCGCGAGATCAACGGAGCTAATGCCGCCGACCGTTTCCGCTCGTTTCGCCGCCTGTAGCGCGCACGTCGAGGCCCCTTAAAGTGCACCGAGTAGCGCGTCTGACAGAGCTCCTTTCGCTGCGTCTTTTGACTCCTCGCGCGCGCATCGAGACGCTCTAGAGAGCACGGGATAGCTCGCCGTAGTTGTTCCTCTGCGCCGCCACTGTTCTCCGCCGTTTGCTTCGCCGTCGGTCCATTTCCGCCGTCGCCGAGGTCACCGATGCTCGCCGAGTCAAGCCTCGTCGAATCGCTAGATCTTCTCGCCGGGAACCACGAAGCGCCGTCGACTACGTCGTCTTCCTCATCTCCGCAAGCTTGCACCGCCGCGACGCCATCGCCGGACTCCGAGCATCGTTGACCGTTGGATCTGCAAGGAGGGGTAAGGATCGTGCCACGTCGCCCTTCTCTGGTTACATTTAGTTTGTATCTGTGCCGTTAGATCTGTTATGGACGGTCTGGATTAACCCTAAGGTTTACACGTTAGTTGATCTTGATCGTTAGATCTAGAGCGAACGGCTTGGATTAGATCTAGTTTCTGCGATGTGTTTTTGTCTTAGCCGTTGGATCGTTAGTGAACGCGTGAGATTGTGCCGCGTAGCGGGCTAAATAGTAAATAGCTCGGGTACCGTGGGCCGTTGGATTTAGATCTGAACGGCGGCTGTGAGTAGATTGGTGGCGCGCGGATCCGTGCCGTTCAAATTTGAACGTACGGCGGAGATGACGCCGCACCCCCATCGAATCACGTGCGGACGCGTGTGAGCGTTGACTGAGGGTGAGACCAGATCAGACCGTTGAGTTCGGGTGCACCGTTGGATGCATGACGCGTGGGTGCGTGGAGTGCGAAGCGTCGCCGAACCGCGCGGGGGTGAGATCCGACCGTTGGATGAGCGAGCGGTCTGGATCTTGCCGCGTGTCGCGTCGGGATTGGCTGCGCATCGTCGCTGACGCCACGGCCTGCGTCACCCGGTGCATGAGCACGATCTTCGCCATCCACGGTGGACCGAGCCAAAGCGTGGACCCGACCCATGAATCAAGCAACGTGGCGGCACTAGAGGCTGCCACGTGTCGTGCTGACGTCATCGCTGACGTCATAAATATGTTATATATAAAAATATTTTGATCGAAATTCATTTATGTTCTGACGTCATCATGATGCAATGCTGATGTCATAAATGCGAATTTTCAGTATAAAAATAATTGGGAAAAATCGGATTACTTAATTTCTGTATTTTCAGATTTTATTCAAATTTCAAATGACTATAACTTTTGCATTTTAACTCGGATTTCGGTGATTCAAATTTCTAAAAATTCATAAAATTATGATCTATTTAATGATGAATTTTATTTGAATTTTTGAGGCCATTTAGTCCTCTGTTTTAGATTTTTATTGTATATTTTGTTTGTCCGCGTAGACGCAAATTTGGCGGAAAGTTTCGAGGAAGAATTCGTCACTCAAGACCAAGCTTCGGAACACGACCAGCAACTCTTTGAAGGCAAGTGATGCTTTGATCATTTTGATCCCAGGTTTTTAAAATGTAGTTTATGCTTTGAAACTATGCATGCTTATTTATTTAAAATGAATTTAAATGGATTTGGGATAATGTAGTTAATCAACCCATTTTGTTATGCCACCTTGAATTATTAATTGTATGCCCTAAATCTTTGTCACCCTAAGTTTGATTATATTAGTTGGATGTTAATATTGTGCCAACACGGGAGGCTAGGCCGTGAGTAGATGCTTAGCCTTGCAACGAGTCA
Organism: Otatea glauca; assembly: GCA_036346275.1. Lineage (NCBI taxonomy): Eukaryota > Viridiplantae > Streptophyta > Magnoliopsida > Poales > Poaceae > Otatea > Otatea glauca. The sequence goes on from CM070716.1 coordinate 24,613,135, forward strand.
TGAATGATCTTTCGAAAAATGCTACAAAATTGACTAATGGAATATTGAATGTATTTTGGAAGTGGTGTGATGATGCCACATGATGATATGGAAGTATGGTGACTGTGTGGTTCCATCTCGATGTTGAGTTATTCTTGGCATGTGTTGCACAATAATCAAGCTGGGTGGGAAATGATTTAGGCTGGGGCAAGTGGCAAGAGGTGTGTGCAGTAGGCTGTGTGGCATTGGGTTGATGAGTGTTGTGAGTCTGTGTGCCACAATGGGTGTGTGCCATTGTTGAGTGTTGGAAGTCTTGCCTTGGTCAGTTAAGGACTTCACCTTGCAAGCCTTTGATCTGAGTCACCCGTACAACCACATGTCTGATATGGGACAGACCTAGTTGACTAGGGTTCTGATATCTTTCCTCTGATACCTCGGGGTGACAAGACACGGGGTGTATTTGTATGGGGAGCGTACACTGCTACGGCTTGGTGCCCATCCAACGGTGATTGGCCGGTCCTATACTTCGGCTCTGTGTGAGGGAAGTGATAGTGAAGGCAATACCGGAGAGGTTCTTTGGTTAAGGTAGAGGTTCCTGAAAAGCTTTGTTGCGGACAATCACCTGTGTGGTGAGCGGCTGTATCTTGTGGGTAAAGTGTACAACCTCTGCAGAGTGTCAAAACTATTGAATAGCGCGCTCATGTATTGAGCATTCTCGGGGATTACAGTCAAGGGGTAGATTTTCATAAACAAAATGTGGGAAGGGTGGCTGTGTGCCAAGTGTTAAAAATGAACTGTTAAGGCTGTGTGCCGAGAATCTGCGATGAAAAACCATTTGAAGAAATTAGTATTACTTATAACTGTTCCAATGCTTTAATCTAATTAAGATACTGGTTTAAAAATGCTGTTGATGCAAAAGAACCATTTAAGCCCAACCTTTGGAATAAGCTTTGCATATAGTAATAGCGTTGCATCCTGTGCATTACTTGTTGAGTGCCTTGTGTACTCACCCCACCTTGCTTATCAACCCCAACATCAGTGGATGAGACTACACCAGCTTGGGAGGAGGAGTACATCGAGGATTCGAACAACTAGGGGGCAAGCCCGGTCGGTTGCTGTGGCGGATGAAGGCTTCCACGACCTTTTCTTATGTTCATTGCTATTTCTTTACTTTGAATAATGTAAGCCCTGTGTGGCTGACTTATCTGTAAGGAGACCATAAGGTCGTACAACTCGGTTTATATACATGTTGGCACTAATTATTCTTATATCTTCGTGAATGTCTGTGATGTGCAACCCTGTATGACTGTGTGTGCTAGCGTGATCCTGGACTGGCACAGAATACACAGAGGGTCCGGATCTGCAGGTTCGGGGCCCGACATGGGTGGTATCAGAGCAGGCTGACTGTAGGACTTGACCCTAGTTTGGTTGTGCCTAGGAGGGTAAAACTATTTTCTAAAGACCTAATCAACTTGAGCAAGAATATCAATGAAATCTTGACTTATCTCTTCTCTCTTGTTTCATACCTATGCTGAATTTTTATTATTCTCTGTTTAATTTAAACAAGGTTTGTTTTGGAAGATGAGGATGATCCATACCTGTTTAATTTTCGCCTTTAACCATTACCCGATAAGTCCTCCATCTATTCTTTAATCAATGAAAAATTAACACCTCGACTTTAGCTACCTCCTACTTATGCTTCTAAAAGTCATCCCAAACCAAATTTATTCGCAACTAACATTATCAATCCCAATTACCCACAGCACTTATTCATGAAAGAAACTTATGAGCTACCAGATGCAGTACTAGGTACGATGCTTATATATTTGAACCCTACTAGAATTCAAATTTAATTCGAAGATCAACTCCTCGATTCTAGTCACTTCATGATCATCAATTTTGTGACAACAGCAAATAACCTTTTTATTGTTTCGAATAAGACAGACAATGTCGCCTGCGTCAACCGAGAAGAACCTCAACACTTCGCCAACGTCTGGCCAAGAACAGTTTTTCATCTCATCAAGGAAGACATCAGTAATTTCCAAGCTAACTCAAGGACCTAGGAAACATCAAGTACCCAGAACAACCCCTGCCTCGATGTCAGGCTTTGAATGTAAAGATCTTCCTCATGTAATGTGGAATATAAGGATCCATATACCCTCACGATCGGCCCGGTGACGTCCGGTTGATAAGCCCAAGAGGACGGCCCAGGATGATATCCCCCGCACCAGGCCCTGTTGCCGTGCCCAAGGGGTACATCCCATAGATAGTTGAGCATATATTTGGATGTAAAAGATATTGTTGTAATCCGAGTCGTTTATAAGGAAGGTAAAGATGTAAGCTCTATCTTGTAACCGACTAGAATCTTGTAAACCGATCGGGATCTCCTAACCGATCAAGACTCTATAAGCCGCACCACCCCCAGTATATAAGGGAGAGGGCGGGCATCAACATAGGGAAAAAGCCATAGAGCATAGCACACCTCATATCGCCCAGAGCACATCACGCTTTGAGCAATTTTATATCCATATACATAGCAATATAATCCCAGCGCACAGGACTAGGGTATTATCTCCTCTGCGAGAGCCTGAACATGTATAATCCCTTATCTCGTGTGACCATCGAGTTTGAGATCTAGCGCCTGCCCCATAATTTCATTGCCGACTACAAAAGTCGACAGTTGGAGCGCCAGGTAGGGGAAGCTCTAACATCTTTTCCAACAGACTCAATGGCAACAATCTGCGGGATCACCGTCACTTTCGTCTCCGGCCAAGCTTTCTGCTTCGGGAGCATGGACTTCGTCGCGGATAAGCACGGAGAACTTGTCTGCCTAGACTTGAACCAGATCCAATCTGGTAAAAATCAGGCCAATCTATCTCAGGTACGTCACTCTGCCTTAGCCGGCAAACCAATCGGCTTTGCAGGGAGTTACTATGATCTTCGCGGCATCTTTGCCATAGAAGAACAGAAGACCGACCTCCAACACCAGCAAGAGGATCAGGAAGCTACGGAGGAAGATCGACCGCCCTGTAGAGGGAAAGAGGAATCAATTCAAAAGACTTCTTTTCTAAAAGAGATAAAGCTAAAATACCAAAGTCTCTTTTCAGAAAAGTTAAAGCAGAGTTTCACAAATTGTCCTCAGTTGGAACAGGTGGTTGGTGAGTTTCTGTAGCTCTAACATTTCTGGGAATTTTTGTCCCTGTGAGAAGTAGAGTTATGAAACACTCCACCAAACATCACCTCAGAAAGATTTGTAGAATAAGAATGAAAAATCAAGAAATACAGAAGGTCAGGAACTTTGACCAGAAAGTTTGAGGCTCGGTTTTCATTTCATAGCTCTCAAACGGTGAAACCAGTGGACTCAAGAATGTTTATAAATATGTATATATAAGTCCTGCACCTTATCCAAAAAGAATCACTTAAAAATGATTTTTATATATTTTTATAAAAAACAAATACTGACTGCTGCGTGAAGAACAAGTTCTAGACAGATTTGCAAATGGATAAAAAAACTTGATCTCTAGTCTATCCAAGTGTGTAAGAAAGATGTAAAACCAAATGAAAACCCTTAATACATCCTAGAAGAACAGCATTTAGAAGGAGGGGAGGCAAATCCAAATTGCATAAATGTAAATTGCAAGAATGTAAGTGCTGAATTTAATTGCGGAATTTAAGTGCATAATGTTAATTGCGTAATTTAAATGCGTAATGTAAATGCACAAAGAAAAGAAATGATTTGAGGAAACATTTCATTTCTGGAAGGAGAGGATACAAAGCCTCACATTCATGTGGGCAAAGCTCAAAGGAGCATCAAAAACCTCAAAACCTTCAAGGGAAGGAGGCTACCCCTCCACCCCTATTTATACTACTCTTGGGCCACCTACCACCCTTGGATGAGTCCCTCAACCCTAGAGCACCCATCTAAGGGCTAGGATTAACCCACACACACAGCCATGCAAGGGCTAACCCAAAACCCACACACATACCAGGTTCTCTTGCACGGTTTTCAAAGCATACAACCTAGACCCGCTAACCTATCAACTAGACCACAATCCGACGGCCCTCATTGATCCACGCGGCATCTAGCTAGCATCATCTCCTTTCCTTGTCTTCTTGACTTGCCCAGACTCCGTCTCCGATCATCTTCCGACGATCTCCCAACCGTCTAGACCTCCGACGCTCCTCGCCTAGTCCCGGTCATCCTCCACCTCACCATGACCTAGCACCATCGCCCTGCAACCATCAAAGACAAGGAAACACATCACATAGCGAAGTCCAACAACACATGTAATCACATTTTGATCTCAACAGAATGATATACACTATATACACTATGCTGACCAGCAAAACCCCGACCTCACGTGGTCTAATCACTGGTATCCATCCTGACCAATTGAGATCTGAACGACTGGTCTCCGACCAGCCAAAGCCCAGACCACTCGGGGTCGGACGACTGGTCTCCGACCAGCCAAAACCCCAACCACTCGGGGTCGGACGACTGGTCTCCGACCAGCAACTCAAATTGCTCTATTTTGAAAATCAATCCAAATCAAACTCAAACTTGAGCACACCTTGCTCAAATAAAGTCAAATACTCATCACAAACATGGATGGACCTCCACATGGTCCTTCATGGTCTAATTAAAAAAATATCCAGGAAACCCCCGACCTCCGTGAAGGAGATGTTCGCACTGGCCGACCGCTACGCCACGGCCTCAGACGCCCTGGCCGAGCGCCAGGAAGATCGCCCACATCAGAAGAACAAGGGCGACAAGCCCGAGTCCTCCAAGCACAAAGACAAGAAGCGAAAGGGCGAAGAATTAGTCGTAGTGGCCGAGCGCGTCCGGCCTCGAGCCATGCGGAGGGAAGGACCTGATTACAGCACCGTCATGGAAGCAATCTGTCCTTTCCATCCTAAAGGAAAGCACGCCGCCAAGGACTGCTTCACCTTGAAGCGTTTTGTGCGGGAGAGCAACAAGCAGCCGGCTCCAGCGAAGGACGAGGCGGCAAAGAAGAAAGACCTTCCAGATGAAGTTGATTTTCAAGAGCCCGAGCACAAGTTGAACTATATATACGGGGGCTCCACCGGATACGAGTCCAGACGGAAGCAAAAGCAAACTGCTCGGGAGATCAACGCGGTGGAACCAGCAGCCCCCCAATATCTGAAGTGGTCCGAGGTACCAATCACCTTTGACCGAACGGATCACCCCAACCGGGTTCTACATCCGGGTAAGTTCCCTCTAGTGCTCGACCCTGTTATCCGCAGCATGAAGCTCAAGAAGGTCATGATCGATGGAGGGAGTGGACTCAACGTTTTGTTCTCCAAAACTTTCAACGACATGAACATTCCCCTCTCCGAACTAAGGCCGAGCACTCAGTCGTTCCATGGTGTGATTCCTGGAGCATCGTTGCTCCCACTCAGACAGATTTCCTTGCCCGTCACCTTCGGCACCAAGGACAACTATCGGACCGAGTACATAAATTTTGAGGTGGCAGATTTCGAGACGGCGTATCACGCTATCTTGGGAAGACCCGGACTGGCTCGATTCATGGCCATTCCGCACTACACCTACTTGATGATGAAAATGCCAGGACCAAGAAGCGTCATCACGGTTCGGAGCGACGTAAGCGGTCCCTGGAGTGCGACCGAGAGAACCATGAACTCGTCGAGCTGAGGGAAGGAGCTGTTGAGAGAAAGGAGATCCAAGCAGAAGCGGACACGATGCAAGAAGAGGGAGATATCCCGTCCAAAAACCAAGCCACATCAGGAATAAAACCTGGCGAAGGAACCAAGAGAATCATTCTTGACCCGTTCGATTCGACTAAGACGACTCTGGTCCGGACAAGGCTCGAGGACAAATAGGAAGACGAGCTCGTCACCTTCCTCCAAGCTAACAAGGACATCTTTGCGTGGAAACCATCCGACATGCCGGGTGTCCCCAGGGAGGTGATCGAGCATTCTCTGCACGTAAATAAAAGTGCGAAGCCAATCAAGCAAAGGCTTCGGCGGTTCGCTCCATATCGCCGGAACGCCATCAAACAGGGAATCACCAAGCTTTTAGCCGCAGGCTTTATAAAAGAAGTGTATCATCCAGATTGGCTGGCAAACCCTGTACTAGTTCAAAAAAAAGAATAAAACTTGGCGCATGTGCGTTGAGTACACCGATCTCAACAAAGCCAGTTCGAAGGATCCTTTCGGGTTACCTCGGATTGATCAAGTAGTTGATTCAACCGCCGGGTGCGAGATCCTGAGTTTCCTCGATGCCTACTCAGGGTACCACCAGATTCGCCTAAAGGCGGAAGATCATATCAAGACTTCGTTCATCACGCAATTCGGGGCCTTTTGCTATACCACAATGGCATTCGGGTTGAAAAACGCTGGAGCGACGTATCAACGCGCGATACAACGGTGCTTTCACGCCCAACTCGGACGAAATGTGGAGGCGTACGTGGACGACATCGTGGTGAAGACTTGGGAAAGGAAGGACCTCATCACCGACCTAACCGAGACATTCGCGAGTCTAAGGGTCTTCAGCATGAAGCTTAATCCCGAGAAGTGTGTTTTCGGAGTTTTTTCGGGAAAACTGCTCGGGTTTATCATATCACAGCGAGGCATTGAGGCCAACTCAGAGAAGATCAGGCCCATATCGAATATGGAACCGCCAACTTGCGGAAGGGCGCCCGTAAGCTCACGGGATGCATGGCCGCACTCGGCAGTTTATTTCTACCGGGTATGTGAGGTATGCCATTCTTTAAACTCCTTAGCGGCAGGACAAGTTCCAATGGACTCAGAGGCTGTGAGCGTTCAAGATTTGAAGACCTTCTTGACGACGCCCTGGTTTTGGTTTTACCGATGCCAGAAGAACCTTTGTTACTTTACATCGCGGCAACAACTCATGTAGTCAACGCCGCAATCATCGTCAAACGAGAAGGAGCAAGCCATGTGCAGAAGATCCAACACCCGGTCTACTTCGTCAGTGAGGTTCTGAGCGAGTCTAAGGTGCGGTATCCACAAGTACAGAAATTATTATATGACGTACTCCTAACATCTCTCAAGCTCAAGCACTACTTCCAAGAGCATACTGTTTCGATGATCACCTCCTTCCCAATAAGAGATATACTTCATAATCAGGAAGCCACTGGGAGAATTGCAAAATGGCCCGTCGAGCTCGAAGCCTTTGACATCTTGTTTAGGCCTTGCACGGCCATCAAGTCTCAAGCGCTCGCCGACTTCACCGTCGAGTGGACAGAACTTCAAAGCCCGGCGGTCACCAAGGAACTCGAGTATTGGACCATGTACTTCGATGGCTCCCTATGCTCAGTGGCGCGGGGGCTGGTATAGTGCTCATATCGCCGAGCGGGGAACGGTTAAGGTACGTTCTCCAAATTCTTTTCCCTGCATCAAACAACGCCGTCGAGTACGAGGCACCCATCCATGGGCTCCGTATCGCCATATCACTTGGAATCCTATGACTGGCGGTTCGCGGGGACTCAATGCTTGTGGTCAATCAAGTGCAAAAAGAGTGGTCCTGTATTGAAGACAACATTGCAGCCTATTGCCAAGAAGTACGCAAGCTGGAAGGTAGCTTCGACGGCCTGGAACTTATTCACGTGCTCCGCCGAGATAATGAAGTGGCCGACGAGCTAGTGAAGTTGGGATCCTGCCGATCTACAGTGCCCATGGGAGTATTCGTCGAAGAAATTTGCAAGCCTAGGATTAGCTCTCGATCGAAGGCGGACACCCCAGTCGAGAAGAGCGCAGAAGCAGAAGTCTTAGTCATTACTCCTGACTGGACAGCCCCATATCTGGACTATTTGACGAAGGATGAGTTACCCGAAGACCGAGTACAAGCCGAACGAGTGATGCGCCGAAGCAAGAGCTATGTGGTGATTAAGGAAGAACTCTACCACAAGAGTTCCTCGGGAGTACTACGACGGTGCATATCGGAACAAGAAGGGAGAGAACTTCTCAAGGAAATCCACTCGGGAGTGTGTGGGAATCATGCAGCGTCATCAACTCTGGTCGGAAAGGCTTATCGCCAAGGATTTTTCTGGCCGACTGCCGTTACAGACGCAGAGGACATCGTTCGGACATGCGAAGATGTCAGTTCTTTGCGCAGCAGATAAACAAACCGGCACAGGAACTACAAACCATCCCAATCACCTAGCCTTGCGCGGTCTGGGGGCTTGACATGGTAGGAACTTTAAAGAAGGCTCAAGGCGGTTACACCCATCTCTTCGTGGTTGTTGATAAGTTCACCAAATGGGTGGAGGCCAAGCCGGTCGCAACAATAACGGCGGCAAAAGCCAAAGAATTCTTCAATGAAATCATGGTTAGATTCGGTGTCCCAAATCGAATCATCACGGACAACGGCACCCAATTCAGGAGCGGCGTATTTCAAGACTAGTGAGACGAACTCGGAATAAAGATCTGTTTTGCATCAGTAGCGCACCCCCGAAGCAATGGACAGGTCGAGCGTTCCAACGGCATGGTATTACAGGGCCTGAAGGCAAGGATTTTCGATCGGCTAAAGCCGTACGCCACTCGGTGGGTGAAAGAATTGCCTTCGGTACTCTGGGGGCTACGAACCACCCCTAGCAGAGCAACCGGGCAATCACCTTTCTCCTGGTATATGGCTCGGAGGCAGTCCTCCCCACCGAGTTAGAATTCGGATCCCCACAGGTCCGGAGCTACGAAGAAGTCGCCTCGGAAGAAAGACGGCTAGAAGACCTCGATCGACTGGAAGAAGCCAGGGACATCGCAACAATTCAATCGGCAAAGTATCTCCAATGCCTACGGCGCTATCATGGTCGCAATGTGAGGAGCTGCACATTCTCCAAAGGAGATCTGGTCCTTAGAAAGAATCAGAAATGCGAGCATAAGCTCTCCCCAAGCTGGGAAGGCCCTTACATCGTCGATGAGGTGGTACGCCCTAGGGCTTACAAGCTCAAGTGAGAAGACGGCGCGGCAGTCAGCAACACTTGGAACATAGAACATCTACGTCGTTTCTTCGCCTAAGCTTTGTAAATCAAATTGTTCCATTATGAATGAAAGAATCGATATTCAAAGTTATTCTTTACATAATCTTTTCGATATCCAGGTGTCCGATTGCTTCGCCCCTACGATCTTAAGACTCTGAGTCATTGTAAGGCCCCATTTTCGATAAATGAATATCGAAAATGGATACCATGTGCATACAGTACTAGTCCCATGATCAGTGGCTAGTACGCACAAATACAAATTGATATCACAGTCATACACAACTTTATTATTACAGCGGAAGCGAAAACATAACATTCTTACAATACCAAAAGTAAAAGCATAATAGTGGAGACATTTATCTTGTAGTATGCCTTTTATCCCAAAATCCCCACAGGCAACTAACAAGGAGAACCCTAGTAAAATTCATCGTTCACATCCCCGAATCCTGCGTCGTAAAAGGTATCGTCGGGGAAATCTGTTTCTTCACCTAAAAATATCAACATGGGCAAGTTGAGTACTTACGTACTCGCAAGGCTTTTGCAAAACTTATTATATATGCAGGCCATTTCAAGGAAAGGCTTATGGTTGTTTTGCATAAAGCTAAATTGGAATGTAAATACAGAATACTAGATTTCAAAACAGAATTTAAGTAAAAGCGACTTAATACTGAAAGTAATAGAATGTAAGCACAAATAAGTACCAAATACCTGGGTATCATGACCATTTCCAAGAATCATTTCTACTGTCACAGCAGAAATTGCCAAGTAACCATTCCTACCAGTCCCAGGTAGAAATCCAGAGTTTTGTGAAAATAGAAACAGCTAACTAGTGCTGGCGCACCAAGATTCCCATAACCGCGGGAACGGCTTTTCGAAAAGTTTGACACTCTGTAGAGTTGTACATCTTTACCCACAAGTAATGATCAACCTCTTTTGCCAGGCCAGTAACACACTTCCTTTGGTGTGTCGGCAAGGAGATCATAACAAAACCGTTACATTGTTTAACCCTAACTTTGCACCAGCCCGGTGACGTCAAACCCGTACTATGGTGTAAATGTTTGCACAGTCACTGCACAATAATGGTTAAGCATATCCATAGTATGGCATTCACCGTTGTATTAGCAAACGTGACTCCCAACACCTCGGTGTGGGCGCCCCTACGAGCAACTAGTCACTGAAGAAGCTCGTACTACTTCGGCCTACCAATGTGCAAAGCTAGTTTTAATCAACTTAATAGGTTAAGACTGTCCCATACCAGCACTTGTGGTTGTACGGTAATTTCTTGGGTTTAACGAACACGTAGTTCGGTCCTTAATCCGATACGGGCAATAATCTCCACCCTACACTACGTACAAGTCCCTTGTACACCCGGCTATTGCCAATAATTGCCCGCACCAAAAACATAGTTTTATTTCTATTTTTGATCAAAATACCAACCATAAGAAAAAGGTCGTACCCTTCAAATGTCATATCAAACATTTTTAATCATGTTAAGTTTTATGGTCATTTAAGCATGGCTAAGCATAACACTAAATGTGATTAACCCAAGTCGACATTAAGTAATGTCCATGCTATTCTATGGTTATCAAGGTTCACAATTTCATACTTATCAAGGAAGTTCCATAAATCAACAGGTACGGCTATCAATAACCATAATATAGCAGACTTTAGTAAAATAAAGTATGCATTAAAATATTTAATGAAAACATTTATAAAACTGGGATCAATATGATCAAAGGGGGTGCTTGCCTTGTTGATGATCCTCGACGTCAAACTCCTGATCGTCGAATTCACGATTTAAATCGGGTGCTACACGTCGAATAATAATAACATGGCAATTCCAACAAAACGAAAGAATCAGACATATGAGCCAAACAAAAATCAACTGCTTAAATCAACATATTTGTTGTTCATTGATTTTACAAGTTTCATGAACATTTTCTGATTAGGTTCTTATAATAGCCAATCTTAGTTTCTTGCATAATTCACTTTTATTTATCATTTTCAGAGACCATTTTTACAGGTTTCACTATTCTGGATTTTCAATTTCTAAATTCTGAAATTATTTAAATTGCTATTATGGAACTACTTTCTTACCCTATATTATACTTTAATTATTTTCCATGGTACACCCTAAGTATTTTTGCATAATCAGGTTCCTAACAGAGCATGGAATCTAATAAAATTTGTTTCATTCAATTTGAAGTTGAATTGCAGAAATTCTATTCATAACATATTTCAAATTCTTTCTTTAAATTTAAATCTGAAATTCAAACTGAGTTAATTTTGAAATATTTTTGCATATTCTGAATATAAATGATTTTAGATGAATTTAGAAATTTATTTCACTTCATTTGGTTGGATAGTTCAAAAGATATTTAAGTTTGAATGCATTCCGTTTTGAAAATACAGAAAATTAGTAAATATACTAAAAATGGAAAGTATGCCTTCTGATCAGAACTACGCTTTCCCTTTTCTGCGCTGCTCTGGCCGAGGCAGCGACATGCGGGCCTAGTAGCGGCGAGATGCGTCTGCGTGGTGTGGGTGGCCGACGCGCGGGACCGCTACCGACCAAGCGCTGGTCGACGCCCGGGCCCCACGTGACAGTGGCTCAACACAGTGAACACAACTGACAGGTGGACCCGGTTGTCAGTGACCCAAGACAGAGGCCCGGTTGCAAGACTCGCCGGCGGCGAATCACTTCCGGAGAAGTGGAATGGATTCCATATTCTTGCTCAGCGTGCTTGTGCGCATCCAGGGGAGGTATCGCTTCGGCCAGGGGTGACCGGAGATGACCTGCCACCGGAGAGGGGTGGCGGAGCTCACGGCTCACCGGTGTTCTCGCGAAACCACGGCATCCCGAGGCAATTTAACACCGCAGTGAGCATCAGTGAGTTGCTAGAGTGCGATTTTTGGCTTTAGTGCAAAGAATGAGGCATCGGGGATGTGTTCTCATCGTGAGCGTGCGGCGGTGGCAGAAGGAACTCGGTGGGGGAGCTCACCGGCGAAGAAGATGTGGAATTGATGTGTGCAAAAGTTTCAAGGTGCTACGAGGATGCTTGATTTGAATGGTTCGGGCGAAATGGATTGGTAGTACAAAGCGAGTTTTCCTCTTTTGGGATTCGTAGGAGATGAGGAAGAAGGGTTGGTTGGCTGTGCTGTGGCGACTTTGGTTCGGCGCTGAGGTTTCCAGGAAGTAGCATGAGCCTGCGACGATTTGGCGGGGTTTAAATAGACAAATGAGGCGGTTTGCACGGGGTGAAGACAGAGGGGAAAGCGGCGACTTGATCGGGCTTTCTCGGTCGTTCCTCAGCGCGTGAGTGAGAGCACGAAGACCGAGGCTAGTGCGGCGTGGCAGGGGCGACGTGCAGGCGACCTTGGGCGAAGAGTTGCGGCGCAAATCCGACAAAACGTAAGGGCGGCGCTGTTCTTGGCTGACTGCGCGCGAGAAAACGGGAGAAGAACGGAGAAGAGACGTCTGACAAGTGGGGCCAGGTAGTCAGAGAGAGAAAGCAAAGTCGGCAGCAGGGACAGCTGTCCAGGCGGGCCCACATGTCAGCGAGACAAGATTTTAAATTCAGGATGATTCTGGATAGGTCGGGGAAAATCCAGAGGTTTAAGCCAAAAGATAAGCTCACAATTTTATGAAAAAATTTTCAAAGGTCGAAAAGGTAAATAATATGGTATATTAAAATTTTCAGATAAAATTGATGAATAAAAATATTATTAAAATTCTGACATTACACTGTTAAAGGTTTTAACTGATTCTGTATTTCATTTAATTTAGGGTTAAACTAAATTTATCATTTTATGAAACTTTTTTACAGGATTGGTATTAATATTTTATACTTCCTGTAAAATTTTCATAATTTTATATTTGGTATTTTATTTATTATAATTCTGACATTGCATTTTTCCTCTTTTTCTTTTTGACTATTTTTTAATTTCTAAAATTAATAAATGAAGAGATAAATTCTTTATATTTTTACCAGGGTTGGTTTAGGTTAATATGTCAGCATGGTTAAAATTTCAACTCTGGTTAAGGTAAGAAATATTCTGAACAAGTCTTTTGGTTCAGATTTCCACTTGTCTCCTCATGATTATCTTTGTATTTTATTTTATTTTATTAATGCCAGGACAGAGCAAGTGGCACAATCATGATTCTGAGATTTTTAAGAATTTTACTGACTTTAGGTTTTACCTTTTTGTCTTTTACCATTTTACTGTATAGCATTTTTGGATTTCTTTTAATAAGAAAAAGGCCAAAAGAATTTCTTTAATTCAAAAAAAATCGGAGAACATAACAATAAATCATATGGATATTTTTAATATTGCATTTCTGATTTTATTGAATTTTGGGTTGTTACAAATCTACCACCCTTACAAAAATCTCGTCCTCGAGATTTGACGAGGATTAGAAGAAATCAGGAAATTCTTTACGGAGATGATCTTCTCGTTCCCAAGTTGCTTCGTCTTCCGTATGATGACTCCATTGAACTTTCAACATCTTGATGGTCTTATTCCTGGTCTGACATTTCGCTTCTTCCAGAATACGAATCGGATGTTCTCGATATGAAAGGTCTGGTTGCAGATCGATATTCTCCAGGTTGGTCAGCTCAGAAGGAACACGAAGACATTTCTTGAGTTGCGATACATGAAAGACATTATGAACTTCTGACAGTTGAGGTGGCAATTACAATTTATATGCCATATCATCCATCTTCTCGAGGATTCGGAAAGGTCCAATATATCGTGGAGCTAATTTGCACGAATTTGGAAACGACGAACTCCACGGAGAGGAGAAACCTTCAAATAGACATGGTCGCCAATCTCGAAGCTAAGTTCACATCGACGGTTGTCGGCGTAACTCTTTTGACGAGATAGCGCTTCTTTTAGACGGCTTCTGATCACGTCTACTTGTTCTTGCGCTTCTTGAATAAGATCTGGACCAAAGAATTTTCTTTCACCAACTTCGGACCAAAAGAGGGGAGTTCTGCATTTCCTTCCATACAAGGCTTCAAAAGGAGACATTTGAAGGCTAGATTGGAAACTGTTGTTGTAAGAAAATTCAGCAAACGCCAAGCTTTTCTCCCAATTAGAGCCATATGATAACACACAGGCTCTCAACAAGTCTTCTAGAATTTGATTTATCCTTTCAGTTTGCCCATCCGTCTGAGGGTGATAAGCTGTACTGAAATTCAGCTTAGTCCCTAGAAGATTATGCAAACTTTCCCAGAATCGAGAAGTAAATTGAGATCCTCGATCTGAAACAATGGTCTTTGGAACACCATGCAAGCGCACAATGTTATTCAGATAGAGTTCTGCAAGCTCATCTCTTCGATTGGTGACTTTCACTGGAATAAAATGCGCCACCTTGGTTAACCGATCAACGATAACCCATATAGAATCATGACCTTTTCTAGTCTTTGGCAGACCAGTGATGAAATCCATACTGATGTCATCCCACTTCCATTCTGGAATCTTCAAAGGTTGCAAAAGTCCAGCAGGACGTTGATGCTCGGCTTTGACACGCTGACACACATCACAGATTGCAACGTATGCAGCAATATCTTTCTTCATACCGGGCCACCAATATTCCCGTCGGAGATCTTGGTACATCTTCGTACTTCCAAGATGGATCGAGAGAGGGAACTCATGAGCTTCTTTAAGGATTAAATCTTTAAGCTCAGGGTCATTGGGGACATAGATTTGATTCTTGAACATGAGCACTTCATCTGAATCTTCATGGAATTCGGATTCGGTTCCATTCTTCAATTCTTCACGAATTTTGATGATAGATTCATCTTTGAGTTGAACAGCTTTAATTTGGGTCTTTAAGGTTGGTTGCACTTCGAGTGCGGCCAAAAATCCTTTGTCGACAATTCCCAGATTAAGCTTTTGGAATTCATTGATGAGATCTGATTGGTTGGTATGATAGGAAACAGAAAGACAATGAAGTTTTCTGCTAAGAGCATCAGCTACGACATTAGCTTTACCGGGATGGTATTGGATATTTAGGTCGTAGTCTTTTATCAACCCCAGCCATCTTCATTGTCTTAGATTCAAATCAGGCTGGGTGAAGAAATATTTCAAACTCTTATGATCTGTAAAAATATTGCATCGATTACCAATAAGGTAATGATGCCAAATTTTAAGAGCGTGCACTACGGTAGCTAACTCCAGATCATGAGTTGGATAGCTAAGCTCATGGGGTCGTAACTGACGAGAGGCATAAGCAACAACCTTGCCTTCTTGCATCAGAACACACCCTAATCCACTTCGAGACGCATCACAATAAGCATTGAAGCTTTTATGGACGTCGGGTAACACTAGCACTGGGGCTGTTGTTAACCGATTCTTTAGCTCTTGAAAGCTTTCTTCACATTCTGGCGTCCATTCGAACTTCTTTTCTTTGTTCAGCAACTGAGTCAAGGGTCGAGCTACTTTAGAAAAGTTCTCGATGAAACGGCGATAATATCCCGCCAAACCGAGAAAACTTCGAATTTTGGGTACAGATTGAGGGGATTCCCAATCCATGATTGCTTTGATTTTACCGGGATCGACAGATATGCCTCCATTGGATAAAATATGCCCGAGAAAAGCAACTTCTTTTAGCCAGAATTCGCATTTCTCGAATTTGGCATAAATCTTATGTTCCCGAAGTTTCTCGAGCACCATACGTAATGCTGCGCATGATCTTCTTTAGATTTGGAATAGATAAGGATGTCGTCGATGAAAACCACAACGAACTTGTCTAAATACTCCATGAATACCTTATTCATGAGGGTCATAAAGCTGGCAGGAGCATTAGTAAGTCCGAAAGACATTACAGTGTACTCATACAATCCGTAACGCGTGGTAAAAGCAGTTTTTGGAATATCTTCGTGTTTGATTTTCAATTGGTAGTACCCATGTCTTAAATCAATTTTTGAAAAGACTTGAGCACCAATCAACTGATCAAACAGATCGTCGATACGAGGAAGAGGGTACTTATTTTTTATTGTCACATCATTTAAGGCTCGATAATCCACACACATGCGTGAACCACCGTCCTTTTGGGAACAAAAGAATCGACTACTACCACGGGAAGAACTAGGTCGAATAAACCCTTTCTTTAAGCGCTCATTAATTTGCTTCTTTAATTCGACTAAGTCATGAGGGGCATACGATAGGGGCGCTTAGAAATGGGAGCGATCCGGGAACAAGATTGATGACAAATTCCATATCTCATGCGGAGGAAGTCGGGCAACTCATCCGAAATACATCAGGATATTCAGAGACTATAGGAATTTGGCTGAGATCTTTGATTATAGCTGAACAAAGGAAGGATTGGGATTTTTCTGAATTTTTGATGGAGGAAAAATTTACTAGGACACCTTCAGAGTTAACAAGAGAGATTGATCGATTGGCACAGTCTATGTATCCTTTATATTTGGATAACAAGTCCATACCAAGGATCACATCTAAACCAGGAGTTTCTATGAGGATGAGATCAGCGTGAAATAATATTCCATTTATTTCAATACTGATACTAGGACAAATTTTTGTTGATTTCATGGTTGATCCAGGGGAATAGATTAACATTTTAGTTGAGAGAAGGTCGGATTTGATTTTATTTTGATCGACAAACTTCTTTGAAATAAAAGAATGCGAGGCTCCGGAATCAAACAATACCAAGGTACATACTGAATGAACAGGGAACATACCCAGCACGACATCAGGGTCGTCATTAGCTTCCTCGGCGGTCACATGATGCAAGCAACCGCTACTTGAGTTCCGGTTTGCAGCTGATACTGGTTTAACTGCTTGAGTTACTCCAGCACCATGCGGTCTTCCAGGGGACGAACACCTTGAGCCTACCAAGATTCGAGCTTGAGTCTTCTTTGGACATGCATTAGCGAAATGACCACGCTCATGACACCGATAGCATGTGACATCCGCTGCTTGATTTTGAATTCCAGCAGGCTTCCTTTCAGATGTGCCAGCCTGCCTAGCAGGAGGCTGCTGAGGTCGAGGAGGTTGACCTTGCCGCTTTGTGGCGATAAGGAGCGGAAGGTCGCACATTGGTTGATTGACCAATGCGTGGCCTTGCAGGGCTAGCACTTACAGACTTGCGAGCCATCCATTTCCTCTTACGATTCTCCATAATATTTTTGGTACTGTGTTCGGCTATAATAGCTTTATCCACCAGTACTTGAAAACCATGGAAATCATGAATAGCCAGGATATGCTTCACTTCATCATTCAGATTATCTCTGAAGCGTTCAATTCTTCTCGCTTCAGGCGCCACTTCCGAGGTTGCATATCGGGCAAGATAATTGAAGCGGTGGAGATATTCCATTACCGACATATTTCCTTGACGAAGATCCAAGAATTCCCGCTTCTTAAGATTTACCAGACTAGAAGGAATATGAGTCCTTCTAAAAGCTTTCTTGAACAACGCCCAAGAAATTTGCCGCCTTCAATTTGAATAGTGAAATTTTCCACAAGAAGCAAATGCACCTTGCAGTCGATATGAAGCATAAAGCACTTTTTGAGTCCTTGCATTGAGCAATGGCCAATTTGCTTTCCACTGATCTTAGCCAGTCATCTGCTTCTAAGGGGTCAACAGCAGAAGAGAAAGTTGGGGGTCGGGTTTTTAAGAACTCGCCCAACTTAGATTGACGATAAGCTTCAACATTTACGGCTCCGGATCCACAAAGACCGAGATTAGCCGTGATTCGCACCATTCTTTGAAGAAGGAGGGTATTCGTCTGCCGTCCTTGCTCGATCATCGCCAAGACTTGAGCCATCGTAGGCGGTCCTGGCAATTGCTCTTCAGGGACAGTCCCTTGAGCTTGGGCTGCTGCTTGAGGCGGCGGTGGACATTCCTGATGGGCAGGTCGACGCGACGAAGAAGCCCTGACAGAAGGATGAACTGGATTTGGCAAAGCTGGAGTGGTTAAAGCCACTCTTGGAGGTTGACTTTCTGGAGTTTCCTCCGTCTCCATTATCTCGTTCAGAGATCTGGTGACAGGCATCTGGAATGGCATAAAGAAGGAGAGTGATAGGTAAGATTTTAATTCATTTGATTTCTAATAGTTGCCTCATTATTATCATTCATGTATTATTATTATCAAGGATCACAACATCGTAAAAATATTAACAGAAATGTTAAATATTTACGAGTAGGAGCCATAAGCACACAATAAAATTCACAACCAAAAACTTTTATTCCAACTTTTAATATGTACAAGCAAAAGGCATAACTACTAACATTTACCACTGACATCTAACTTACGTGGTTTAGGAGGGAAAGTAACCAAAAGTTATTTCTTATTGTCTAACTAGACTCACTCAACTGACTCCATATCGACACTACCTACAGAAGACCTACAGGTAGATCCCTCCGTGTCCGAGGAAGGATAAGTCCCTCGACAACGGTATACCTGTGGTCTATGGGGACGACACAAAACAACACTGCTAGGATCTACATGGATTCTAGGCAAACGAGGCCGACTTCCTACGACTGACATCCGTGCCTGACAATACCTCGGCGGTGCTCGGGTTTCATCCACGGGCACTCGAGGTGCTTGCCTCAACACTGATCGCAGTACAAAACCTCTAGCTAGACAAGGAGCAATAGCTTCTTCCAAGAACGCTATTGTAAGGACCCGAATCCACTGATTCGAACCCACTGTGTTTACCGCACTAGTCCCAGGATCAACGCTAGTGCACACAGCTCAACATTGGTACATATCACATCATACTCAACGATAATAGAATAATAGTTCATTCATTGATATAACTAAAGGTATGATCTTATGACCAACTTACATTATTAAGCCACGCAGGCAAGGCGAAAATATAACTACCGATTAAGCAAATGGAAAATAGAAAAGCGTAGATAGCTCATCGGTTCACCACAGCAACCGACAAGTCTCGGACCCTAATGACTCGTGTCTTCTGGACTTCATCTTCCAACACAGTGTAGATTCCTCAACTGTTGATTATTGTTGTTTGGCAAGGGTGAGTACTTAAAGCACTCAACAAGTTGTGCACAGAATGCAATTCTATGTATCTATATGTAAGGCTTATTCCAATGGATAGGCTATCATGGCTATTTTGCAATAAGCGGCATTTATGAACAAATACTGATAAATAGATTGTAAAGAATGTAAAACAAATAGCAATAATAAATGACTTGATATTTCTCAAGTAAACCAAGTTTCCAATCCTAAGTCAAATTTCATCTTCCATATGGCATTCCGCCATCCCAACCATGTTGTCCAATTAATTAAGCTAACCCTTAACTGTAATTCCCGAGCATTGCTCAATACCGCGAGCACGGCTATCCGAATAGTTTCACACTCTGCAGAGGTTATGCACTTTACCCACGTGATACAACCAAACACCACCAAGGCGAGTGATTATAACAAAGCCTTTACAATGCTCTGGCTTAACCCGATAGTACCCGCGAAGGTTTCAACACTGGTGGGACTGGTTACCACATCCAGGGCCCCCCTCTTGCGCCATGTGAATTACACCATAACTCGGGAACTCACACCGACCACGATAGTACCAAAATTAAGACATTGCAAATTACTCAGCTAGGCTGGCCCATACCAGACATGTGGTTGCATGATTGACTCAGGTCAAAGGCTTGCAAGGTTAAGTCCTTAGTGTGATCAAGGCAAGACATCCACATATCCTCTGCCCATCGGGCCCACCTTGGCCTCCTCGCCCCTTGCCACTTGCCCCAATCTAAATGATTATCACCTAGTTGATTACCAAGCACCACGTGCCATCAACAATTCAACATCGTTGCGTGACATGACTCGCCACAACAACTCAATCTCATCGTGTGATCCCACATGACACACAAGTTCATAACATTGTTCCATATTCCATTAATCAAGATTAATTAACAATGATTCTGACACATGTAATGACGTGGCAAGGCTAAGCAACTAATACGGTCTAAACCTCCAATGTTGATTATAATTATTAACTAACTATATTTAATCAATCTAGGGTGACAATGGATCATGGCATACAATGACAAGGTAGGGTATAGATCAATCTGGTATATTAGCTAAGCCCAATCTAATTTGAAACAATTTGTATATTTGAAACATATGCAATAGGGTAAAACAAATATAGCAATTTTATAAACATGGGTTCAACATGATCAAAGCACAACTTGCCTTGGAATAGGTCCTGATCTAGTTCTGGAACTTGCTCTTGAGTTGCTGGATCTTCCTCTGAAGCGTCGCACAATTCAACGTCTACGCGTACCGAAGAAGAAAAGCAAATAAATGCCAAGACAGAGAGAAATTGAACTCCAAAAATCAAATAAAATTTTCCATTAAATATATCTCAATTTTACAAATTTTTAGAAATTGGAATCACTCAAATCCGAGTTACGATGCAAAAGATATAACCTATTGAAGTTTGAAATAAATACTGAAATCAGAAAATTAGAAATTCGGAATTAACAGATTTATTTTTATACTGAAAAAGCGATTTATGACGTCAGCATGACCTCATGATGACGTCATCATCTGAATTTCAATCGGATTATTTTCCAATTGAAAATCCCTTTATGAGCGCAAGCATGGCGTCACGTTGGCGTCGACCACCGGCGCCAACCAATCGGAAGCGACACGTGTCCCGGACGTATGGACTGGGTCCATGGCTCCCTCGGGTTCACGATGCACCCGGTCCATGGCGCCTCGGCTCATCGAGCCGACACGCGGCTGCCGTGATTGGTTGCAGCGGCGGCGCGATCTTGAGCGCACGAGTTTGATCGGATGGCTACCGATCTCACGCGACGCGCCGCACACCCGCGCGGGATCTAGATCTAACGGTCAGCGTTTACCAGAGGGGTTCACTATTCACACGGCGACGTGGCACGATCTTGACCCTTCACTCGAGATCCAACGGCTCCCGAAGCTTCAACGTGACGATGGCGACGCGACGGCGCAACTCCACCGGATGTGAGAGCGACGACAGCTCTGGCGTTCGACGAAACGGCGACGATTCTTCACGGATCTGACGCGCCCCGGTTTGGCGATCTCGATAATGACACTGGTGACGGCGAAAAATCAACGACGGCGACGAAACCGAGCGGAAACCACCACGGCAAGGACCTTCACTCCGGCGAGCTCCCTCGTGCGAACGACGGCGACACAGAGCCTCGAGCTTTGGAAAAGATGCGCGGCGCGAGGTGAGGGGTTACGTGCCCGCGTCGGCGCCTTAAATAGTTGCACGGGGAGGCGTGCAAGGCCCAGACTCCGAAGACGACTCGTGGCGGCGGCGAACTCCGGCGGCGACTCGGAGAAACGACGCGGCTTCATCCGGGACGTCCATGCTTCGCTCGATCAACGGCCCTGAGCGCTCGACGACGCGGCGAAATCTCGGCCGTTGAGTCTCGATCCAACGGTCGGGATTTCTTAGGTTTAGGGTTTTGGCTGAAGCGGGCCACGCGGCTATCTGGGCCGCCTGATTGCGGGCTGGCCGCCTCTCGTTCGTTAGGTTTTTAAAAAGTTTTTCCTTTAAAATAAATACCAAGAAAATCCTTTAATTTATTTTAGGCAATAAAATAATCAGGAAAAATCCAAGAAAAATCTCAAAAACACCTTGAAACATTCTGAACTCAAATAAAATATTTTTGGCAAAACTTTATTTTAACTTTGCATAAATTTAAATAGATTTGAATAAAAGGCAATTACACTTGATTTAAAATAAATCCATAAAAATCCAAATAAATTCCAGAAAATCATAAATGCACTTTTAAGCAATAAAATACTATTTAAGCCAAATTTTTGGGATGTTACAGCTATCCTACACCTAGCTTCCCTATACTCAGAAACTACTTGCCGACAATACTGATCTGAAGTGTTAATGAATTCCACTAAGTTTCTTAAGGTGGTATTTGATAACCCAGTGGAATCCATATAACAATTTTCCCCACCAGGTGGTCGAGAAGGAATTCTCCTATATGCAACTGCCAATTCAGGTAATGCATGACGTAGCCTGACAATTGCATTATAGGCCACTTCGTTCATGGCCATCGTGATGGAAGATCCTGGACCCTCAAATGATCTATCCCCTTCCCCATAATCAACTCTAACAGGGATATCTACCCTTACTATATACTCCACCGAGACTGGACTAACAGGGGCATGGAATACTATATATCTAGGATTCTTAGAAAAATGAGCAAATTCCAGCAGACGAGCAAGATATCCCATCATGCCGGAATTTTCCCTCTGAGTAGACATATAGCATGGCGCATAGCCTCCCATCTGCACATTTAACAAGGAATTAGTATTCCCGATTAAATGTAAGATAAGAAAATATTGAAGGAAAAGATTCTAGTAGAAATTTTTAAAACAGAAAAGAGTTAATAACGAATATTTATTTGGCACAACCAAAAGAATATACTTAAGGAATAAATTGGAGAGATGACCTAATTCATCATTTTAGTTTTGGAATCCTAATTTCAAATTTTAAGTTCATTTACGCCAAAGCTATCTAAGGTTTCTCTGATAAAGCATGGCTCGATACCAACTTTAAGGCCCCATTTTCGATAAATGAATATCGAAAATGGATACCATGTGCATACTGATACTAGTCCCATGATCGGTGGCTAATACGCACAAATACAAATTGATATCACAGTCATACACAACTTTATTATTACAGCGGAAGCAAAAACATAACATTCTTACAATACCAAAAGTAAAAGCATAACAGTGGAGACATTATCTTGTAGTATGCCTTTTATCCCAAAATCACCACAGGCAACTGACAAGGAGAACCCTAGTAAAATTCATCGTTCACATCCCCGAATCCTGCGTCGTAAAAGGTATCATCGGGGAAATCTGTTTCTTCACCTAAAAATATCAACATGGGCAAGTTGAGGACTTACGTACTCGCAAGACTTTTGCAAAACCTATTATATATGCAAGCCATTTCAAGGAAAGGCTTATGGTTGTTTTGCATAAAGCTAAATTGGAATGTAAATACAGAATAGTAGATTTCAAAACAGAATTTAAGTAAAAGCGACTTAATACTGAAAGTAATAGAATGTAAGCATAAATAAGTACCAAATACCTAGGTATCATGACCATTTCCAAGAATCATTTCTACTGTCACAGCAGAAATTGCCAAGTAACCATTCCTACCAGTCCAAGGTAGAAATCCAGAGTTTTGTGAAAATAGAAACAGCTAACTAGTGCTGGCGCACCAAGATTCCCATAACCGCGGGAACGGCTTTTTGAAAAGTTTGACACTCTGTAGAGCTGTACATCTTTATCCACAAGTAATGATCAACCTCTTTTGCCAGGCCAGTAACACACTTCCTTTGGTGTGTCGACAAGGAGAACATAACAAAATCGTTACATTGTTTAACCCTAACTTTGCACCAGCCCGGTGACGTCAAACCCGTACTATGGTGTAAATGTTTGCACAGTCACTGCACAATAATGGTTAAGCATATCCATAGTATGGCATTCACCGTTGTATTAGCAAACATGACTCCCAACACCTCGGTGTGGGCACCCCTACGAGCAACCAGTCACTGAAGAAGCTCGTACTACTTCGGCCTACCAATGTGCAAAGCTAGTTTTAATCAACTTAATAGGTTAAGACTGTCCCATACCAGCACTTGTGGTTGTATGGTAATTTCTTGGGTTTAACAAACACGTAGTTCGGTCCTTAATCCGATACGGACAATAATCTCCACCCTACACTACGTACAAGTCCCTTGTACACCCGGTTATTGCCAATAATTGCCCGCATCAAAAACATAGTTTTATTTCCATTTTTGATCAAAATACCAACCATAAGAAAAAGGTCGTACCCTTCAAATGTCATATCAAACATTTTTAATCATGTTAAGTTTTATGTTCATTTAAGCATGGCTAAGCATAACACTAAATGTGATTAACCCAAATCGACATTAAGTAATGTCCATGCTATTCTATGGTTATCAAGGTTCATAATTTCATATTTATCAAGGAAGTTCCATAAATCAACAGGTACGGCTACCAATACCCATAATATAGCAGACTTTAGTAAAATAAAGTATGCAGTAAAACATTTAATGAAAACATTTATAAAACTGGGATCAATATGATCAAAGGGGGTGCTTGCCTTGTTGATGATCCTCGACGTCAAACTCCTGATCGTCGAATTCACAGATTTCGTCGGGTGCTACACGTCGAATAATAATAACATGGCAATTCCAACAAAACGAAAGAATCAGACATAAGAGCCAAACAAAAATCAACTGCTTAAATCAACATATTTGTTGTTCATTGATTTTACAAGTTTCATGAACATTTTCTGATTAGGTTCTTATAATTGCCAATCTTAGTTTCTTGCATAATTCACTTTTATTTATCATTTTAAGAGACCATTTTTACAGGTTTCACAATTCTGGATTTTCAATTTCTACATTCTGAAATTATTTAAATTGCTATTATGGAACTACTTTCTTACCCTATATTATACTTTAATTATTTTCCATGGTACACCCTAAGTATTTTTGCATAATCAGGTTCCTAACAGAGCATGGAATCTAATAAAATCTGTTTCATTCAATTTGAAGTTGAATTGCAGAAATTCTATTCATAACATATTTCAAATTCTTTCTTTAAATTTAAATCTGAAATTCAAACAGAGTTAATTTTGAAATATTTTTGCATATTATGAATATACATGATTTTAGATGAATTTAGAAATTTATTTCACTTCATTTGGTTGGATAGTTCAAAAGATATTTAAGTTTGAATGCATTCCGTTTTGAAAATACAGAAAATTAGTAAATATACTAAAAATGGAAAGTTCGCCTTCTGATCAGAACTACGCTTTCCCTTTTCTGCGCTGCTCTAGGCTGAGGCAATGACATGCCGGGCCTAGCTGGCAGCGAGATGCGTGTGCGTGGTGTGGTCGACGTAGCGGGACCGTGACCGACCAAGCGATGTGGTAGATCGACGACCGGACCCCGCGTGATGGTGGCTCAACACGATGAACATGGTAGCCAGTGGACCGGTTGTCAGTGACCCGAGATAGAGGCACGGTTGCAAGACTCGCCGGCGGCAAAGCACTGCCAGAGAAGTGGAATGGATTCCATATTCTTGCTCAGCGTGCTTGTGCGCATCCAAGGGAGGTATCGCTTCGGCCAGGGGTGACCGGAGACGACCTGCCACCGGAGAGGGGCGGCGGAGCTCACGGCTCACCGGTGTTCCGGCGAAACCACGACATCCCGAGGCAATTTAACACCGCAGTGAGCATCAGTGAGTTGCTAGAGTGCGATTTTTGGCTTTAGTGCAAAGAATGAGGCATCGGGGATGTGTTCTCACCGTGAGCGTGCGGCGGTGGCGGAAGGAACTCGGTGGGGGAGCTCACCGGCGAAGAAGAGGTGGAATTGAGGTGTGCAAAAGTTTCAAGGTGCTACGAGGATGCTTCAGGCTGAATGGTTCGGGGCGAAATGGATTGAGGCGGCGCAAAGACGAGTTTTCCTGTTTTCGGGTATTCGGCCGGAGATGAGGAAGAAGGGTTGGTTGGCTGTGCTATGGCGACTTTGGTTCGGCACTGAGGTTTCCAGGAAGTAGCACGAATGCCTGCGACGATTTGGCGGGGTTTAAATAGACAAATGAGGCGGTTTGCACGGGGTGAAGACAGAGGGGAAAGCGGCGACTTGATCGGGCTTTCTCGGCCGTTCCCCAGCACGTGAGTGAGAGCACGAAGACCGAGGCGAAAAGGGCGTGGCGTGGCGAGCGGCGCTGCGGCGACCTTGGGCGAAGTTGCGGCGCGCGTCCGACAAAGCAGAAGAGGGCGCTGTTTCTACCGATGCATGAGAGAAAGCGGGAGAAGAACGGAGAAGAGACGTCGACAAGTGGGTCCAGCGGTCGGTCGAGAGAAAGCAAATTGGCAAAGAGGGGCGGCTATCCGGCGGGCCCACATGTCGTGAGACAAGATTTTAAATTCAGGATGATTCTGGACAGGTCGGGAAAATCCGGAGGTTTAAGCCAAAAGATTAGCTCACAATTTTATGAAAAAATTTCAGAGGTCGAAAAGGTAAATAATATGGTCTATTAAAATTTTCAGATAAAATTGATGAATAAAAATATTATTAAAATTCGACATTGCCTTTATTAAAGGTTTTAAGCGATTACGTATTTCATTTAATTGAGGTTAAACTAAATTTATCATTTTATAAAACTTTTTTCAGGATTGGTATTAATATTTTATACTTCCTGTAAAATTTTCATAATTTTATATTTGGTATTTTATTTATTATAATTCTGACATTGCATTTTTCCTCTTTTTCTTTTTGACAATTTTTGAATTTCTAAAATTAATAAATAAAGAGATAAATTCTTGATATTTTTACCAGCGTTGGCTTAGTTTAATATGTCGGCATGGTTAAAATTTCAACTCTGGTTAAGGTAAGAAATATTCTGAACAAGTCTTTTGGTTCAGATTTCCACTTGTCTCCTCATGATTATCTTTGTATTTTATTTTATTTTGTTAATGCCAGGACAGAGCAAGTGGCACAATCATGATTCTCAGATTTTTAAGAATTTTCTTGACTTTAGGTTTTACCTTTTGTCTTTTACCATTTCTTGTATAGCATTTTTGGATTTCTTTTAATAAGAAAAAGGCCAAAAGAATTTCTTTAATTCAAGAAAAATCAGAGAACATAACAATAAATCATATGGATATTTTTAATATTGCATTTCTGATTTTATTGAATTTTGGGTTGTTACAGTCATGCATCACAAACCATGCCTCAGAGCCTGGGGGCTGGACTAGTCGGGCGCGATATGTCGAAACCACCCAAGCAAAGATGCACATCCAAAAGAATTGCACAAGAACAGGAAAATGCTTTTATATACATTCAATTCACAAGTCTAAAGTTTCGACAATGGACAAAGAAGTGTCCTTGACCTCCTCCCAGAGCTTGGCGGCCCGGTCCTCATCTACGTTGCGGGCGAAGCCTTCCTTGATGGCCTCAAGATCCACTCGGGGATAAAGCGACTTGGTGATCGCCAAAGCCTGGCTAGCACCATTGGACGCTGGTTCCTTCAAGAGACTCTTGAGTGTCTCGGGGGCTTCCTTCAGCCGAGAGATGACCTAGTCCCTGCTGAGTGGCCTCTCACCCCCGGGATGAAGCGAACTCAGTAGCGACTCGAAGGCCTCCTGAATCTTAGCGCAAGACGCCTCGAGGGCTTCGACCCTCTCATTTAAGACGGCGTACTACGCCCGCGTCTTGAACTTGTAGTCTGTGGAACAAAACATTAGAAAAGGTAATGAAGACAGGGTAAGGCCAAGCCGCTGGAGTTACCTTCAAGCTCCTTCTCCGATTTTGTTCTGGAGTCCTCCGCGGTTTTGAGCTGCCCTTGGAGCTTCGCGACAGCGGAATCCCGAGCTGATATGAATAAAAGAGGATCAAGAAACCGGATGAGTAGATAGAAGCGCGGGGTGGCCCAGGGAATAGCTACCTCGAAGGGAGCCAATGACGTCCAGCTTCTCCTGGCGCAAAGCCTTCCGCTCCTCTCGCGACGCATGGACCTCGGACCGAAGAGATCGCAGCTCGGCCGCATGCCCAGCCTTGATACGTTCCAATTCGGCCAGATATTCCTGGTGCATCCGGATTTTAGGGAGCATCTTCCGGAAGTATTCAGCTTTCTTTTCAAAGCGCTCCCCCATTTTCTGTAATCGTCACAGGAAAAAGTAACTACATGGTGAATGGCGGAAGCAGGAAGACAGCAAGTGCAGAGGAGTGCTTACCCGGGCCGCGCTCGCGCAAGCCGCAGCGTGATCGTAAAAGCTATTCATCTCCTTCTCCTCCTCCTCCGGATCATCCAAGAGCTTCACGCCTTCCTCCTCATCAACCCACGCAGCTTGCGTTATGAGCCGGGGGCGAGCGGGGGTCGGCGGAACTCGAAGGATCTCCTCGTCTCGGGGGACGGTCGGAAAATCGGCTCCGGAGCAGCAGGGCTCGATTCCGAGGCCGGAGGAGTCGGAGATGGCGCCAGGGGCCCAAAGGGCACTTCGATGTCCCCGGACGCGGCCTCCAAGCCCGAGGCGCAAACCTCCGGAGGATCGACCTCCACGGGGTCCCCAGACGGCGACCCGACAGGAATATCAAGAGAAGGACCCCTACGAGAAGAACTGTCAGCGAGCTATCGGAAAAAGTCGAATAAAAGTTGACAGGGTAACCAACCTGTCGGACTTCCTCATTTTCATCGGAGGCTTTTTCCGAGTAGCCGGGCCACTCCCAGAGGGACCACTCGGCACCCGGGGCTCCTCTCGAACTCTTGAGTCCTTTGGCGATGGAATCGGCTGAGCCGCAGGGTTGCGTGGGATGGAAGCCGAAGGAGCTGGGGCTCACACCGAAGGGTCCCGGATCTTGGGACCGCCAGCCGGGTACCGTGGCTTCACGGGGTCATTCGTCGCCGCCTTTTTTTCCTTTTTGGCAGCAAGATCTCCCGCAGGAGAGCTCGCTCGCCGCTTCGTAGGACCACCCACGTGAACGGGCATCTCCGGAAGAGGCGCATCACTGAAGAAGGCAACGCGACCCTGTGAAAGAAGACTAAAGGTTAAAAGACACTCAGAGACAAAGAAAAAAATCTCTCAAATTAGCTCACCTCAGGAGGGGGGTGCGAAGCGGTGAAAGACTTCGAGCATCTTACGGAGGATACGTCGACACTCGGGATGAAGAATTCGCCGACCTGAGCGAATATTTGTTCCCTAGACAGCTCATCGGTCCGTTCCCGGGTTGGGTCATCTTTCCCTTCGTACGCGAATCCCAGATGAACTCGCTCTTTCAGGGGCTGTATCCGGCGAGCAACAAAGTGCAGAGCCAGACCTACCCCCGTGAGACCACCTTCCTTCAGCTTTTCAATTAGTGCCAGAAGGTCATGCACCTGATCCATGTTGGCAGAGTTGGGGGTGGACATCCAAGAAAGAGATGCCTTAGGACGGCGCCCGCCAAAGGAAGGAAGGGCAGGATTGGGGTTGGCGCAATAGAATCACTCATGATGCCAGCCCTTGTTGCATGTTTTGAAAGGAATTGCGAAGTAAATTTTCTTCAGCCCCTCACACAGCTGGAATCCGGCTCCCCCAACAACCTTGGGGTCGCTCTTGGATGAATAAGGTTTCAGGAGGTAAAAATAGCGAAAGAGATCAAAATGGGGGCTAATGCCTAGGAAGGCTTCACAGAGATGAACGAAAAGGGAAATCTGCAGGATTGAATTGGGATTCAAGTTCACCAATTCAATCTCATAGAAGAAGAGGAGACCGGAAGGAAAGCGCAGGCGGGAAGGCCCAGCCCACGCTGGAAGAAAGATTCAAAGACCACTACCTCTTCAGGGCGAGGAGTGGGGATGGACTCACTAGCAGCCGGCCGGGCAGAGACCAAGGCCAAGTCAGGGAGGATCCCATCATCCACCATAGACTGCAGTTTCTCCTATGTGGTGGTCGAAGTCGTCCAATCCTGGGGCAAGGACTGCGAGGAAGAAGGAGAAGACATATTCGAAAGAAAGATCTACGGCGGCGCAAAAAATGCGAAGAACCCTAACGGCGGAGAAGTCGAAGAAACAGGGAAGCAGCAGAGAGCAGGAATGCGCGCTAAAGGGATGAACCGTCGGGCGGCGCCTGGTTTAACCTTTAAAGGAAGGAAAAAATTAGGTTTTCGCCGAACCGGCGGGAAAAAAGATTGCGAAACATCTCGCCCTTCTGAATTCCCCATAAATGATTTACAAGCCTGACGTTCTGACTCACGGAGGCAGGCGCGGCTTGACCAAGTCATGTTTGGGACACGTCGCTCCCCACGATGGGATGTTTTCCCCACTTACCGTGCTAAGCGGGACATGGGTGTCCTTCAACCTGGATAAAAAATATATCTTCTCGCGATATGCCCCACGATGGGTCGCAAGGTGGTTACCGCATGTCGGAATCATATATCACGGGTTGAGCTCAAACGGGCGTAAGTCCAATGGCATGCCCCAAGAGGGTCGAAAAGCTGTGCGTCGTAATAAACGAGTACGGATACCATTCGGATAAAACCTTGATATGTCCCAAGTTGGACCAGAGCTTTGTCCCACACCAGTCGGATACAGGTATCACTCGGCCCTGAGCCAAGAAAAATTAGGTATGCTCCAAGTTGAGCCTAAGCTATATCCTACGCCAGTCGGATATGCGTACCACTCGGCCAAAAGCCACGTAAACCCTGATACGCTCCAAGAGGGCTATAGCCATATCCAAAGACCGATCGGATATGGGTATCGCCGCGACCATGAGCCAAGAAAATCTGCACGCCCAAGAGAGCCTAAGCTGTATCCGCCATCGGTCGGACATGGGAATCACTCGGCCAAGAGCCGTATAAATCCTGATACGCTCCAAGAGAGCCTGAGTTGTATCCGATGTCAGTCGGGTATGAGTATCACCCGTTCTCGAGCCATGCAAGACCTAATATGTCCTAAGTTGGACCTAAGATGTATGTTGCGCAAGTCGGATATAAGTATCGCTTGGCCGAGGGTTGCGCCGGTCTTCGAACAATGCGCTACGCGGCGAGCATAAGATACGCTTTGCGACAAATGGAAGCAGATATCATTCGATCAAAGGACCATGAAAGCTTCGAAACATCCCAAGCAGGATCCAAGTTACGTCAAACATCATTCATCGAGAATGCTTTGAAAAGATATTTCTTTATTTACATAAATCGCCCAAGCATTACGCCTGGGAGATGTTTTTTACAGGAGGGGGGCCTACACTTCACCCCGACGCACGCGGCCCAACGCTTCCACGAGGGCTTCCCTGGCCCTCTAAAGGACAAGAAAAATCTCGAGGAAAGTGTCGACGGCGACGTGGTCAGCAGCGACGGCGGCATCCTCCATCATTTTAGCCACGGCGGCCGCAAAAAGCGCACATTCTTCCGAGAGCCGGGGATCCTGGACGCGCCTGATATTCCTTCTCCTTCTCCGTGGCATGAAGAAAATGGAAATGTGAAATAGAAAGATAGAGAGCTAAGTGGGAAAAGATGAATTCTGCAACGCTGGTTCGCCTTTTATAGCCGATGTGGTGACGACGGATTAAATGCACCAGGAGCCGAAGGGATTCGGTGTTAATGTAATTTCAGAAGCCAAAGAGTTTTTCAGTAAACGAGTTGACACGGAAAATCAAGACGACCATGAAGACTATCCGGTGGTTAATCACGAAGAAAAAATATATTAAGAATTTCGCTTTGGGCGGGAAGAAGAATTCAATTCGAAACCGAAATACGGGTCGCGTCCGCGAGGCCGCTCACGATAAAATTCGTTCGACAGAAGGATATACTCAGTTGAAGCAAAGATCAAGGGTTATATTCGAGTCCTTCATAATCCACTCGCCGCAAGAAGAAGCCTTCAAGTCCATTAAGAAACCAATCGGCGGATTATATAGCAAGCTCAAAACAATAATGTTAGTTGGGACTTAGCCAGAAGCATAGCAATTGGATCATGAATCACTCGGGGGCTACTGTGGAATATAAGGATCCAGATACCCTCACGATCGGCCCAGAGACGTCCGGGGGATAAGCCAAGAGGAAGGCCCAGGATGATATCCCCCGCACTAGGCCCTATTACCGTGTGCCAGGGGGTACATCCCATAGATAGTTGAGCATATATTTGGATGTAAAAGATATTGTTGTAATCCAAGTCGTTTATAAGGAAGGTAAAGATGTAAGCTCTATCCTGTAACCGACTAGAATCTTGTAAACCAATCGGGATCTCCTAACCGATCAAGACTCTGTAAGCCGCACCACCCCCAGTATATAAGGCAGAGGGCGGGCATCAACATAGGGAAAAAGCCATAGAGCATAGCACACCTCATATCGCCCAGAGCACATCACGCTTTGAGCAATCTTAGATCCATATACACAGCAATATAATCCTAGCACACAGGACTAGGGTATTATCTCCTCCGCGAGAGGCTGAACCTGTATAATCCCTTGTCTCGTGTGACCATCGAGTTTGAGATCTAGCACCTGCCCCATAATTTCATTGCCGAATACAAAAGTCGACATGTAATTGCACCCGACGCGTAATGCAGTATTGAGTACGTCCCTTATGTATTCAATCCCTACAATCAATCTTTTTGATTATGTACATTTCATTCCTTCATAATTGCCAAATGCAAAGAAAATAAAAACCCTCTATCTACCAAGGTGATCAAATGAATCAAATCATCAGGATCATCTTATAATCCTCTTGCGATCCTTGGATTATCTCTACCTTGTTTTCAATCTAAAGTCAACCTAGAATGGCTTTTATTCTCAACTAAACTCATAAATTGTTGTTAAACTATACAGATCAACCTTTGTATTCAAATATTCTTCTGAATGTTAACATTCGTTCTTTCCAAATGAATCTAATAACAGTGCATATTTTCTTTTACCTCAAATATTCTAAACATATGAAATGCTATTCTCTAAATTAGATTATCCTTATTAACAATCCTAGTTATTCAATCAAAAGAGATATGTAAAAAGTGCTAATACCTCTCATACACTTACGTAAAATCCAAATAGAAAACTTATCTATTCTTGGCTCATCAACTCGGAACCACAAGACGAAGTTCCAATGAAGCGATTACATTGAAGACGAATTGACAAGAGAACGACAAGATTACCGTCGAGAAAGAATTTCCTAAACCCATTTAGTCCTTGCAAATCTCGAGGACGAGATTTTTGTAAGGGGGGTAGATCTGTAACATCCCGAAGATTCTAATAAAATAAAAATGAATATTTTGAATTTGAATATAATTATTTCTGAGTTTTCTTGACATCATTGGTTTTTATTTGCATTTCCTTGGGTTTATGCTTTGAATGAAAAATGCAACAAATAGAATTAATGAATGGAAAATGGTAGGAAGATAAAATGGTAAAAGTAAAAAAGTTAGAAAAATTTACCATGGAACGCTAGCCATGCTGGTAAAATAGTAAAGTTAGCCAGTAAAAATTTTATGCGCAGAAAAATAAATAAATGAAATCAGTGACATCTCTTTTGACTAGAAACAATGCAAGTCAGAAAGTCAGAATTAATGTAAGATATTCGGAACTTATATGGAGCCATGAAAATTAGCATAACACCCTCATTGCATAATATACTTCTGGTAAACATTTTAGAAATTTATCATGTAATCTAGGCCTTTTAAAAATTCAAAAACTGAGGCTTGGAAAATCTAAAAATCAGCATGTCAGAATTTTTATAAAATAAATATACAATATTTTAATTTAAAAATTTTATGGGAGAGTAAATAACTTAAATATAACTCTTATAAAAAGTTTCAAAAATAAATAATATGCTTTAGACCATTAAATAAATCAAAATCTGAAATGGAAATTATTAGCAGTGCACAGTGTCAGAATTGTTATAAATGTACTATAGGATATTTTCGTCCCAAAATTTTGCTGGAAGCTAACCACTCCCAGTAGACCGTGGTAAAAATGTTTCACAATTTTTCAACTTGAATTGATGGGTGTTTTAATGCGAGTACTAGCTTGTCCTGGCCAGCCCCATCCACTAATCTCACTATCTGTCGCTGCCATGTGGGCCCATCTTCTCTACTGCAGCCGTTCACTGGAAGTAATAGGAGACCACCTCTCTCTCTGCTTGGTGGACCCGGCCCCACTCGCCATCCTCTCTTCTTCCCCTCCTTTCTTCATTTCCCTCAGTCGCTGTGCTCTCTCCCTCAAACCCTTGGTCGCTTCTCTGTCTTGCGCCTTCCCCCGCCGAGTCGTCGCATCAGTAGTGCCACTTACGCTCGATCATTGCCACGACCGTCTTCGGCTCACTCCTGCCATGCCCTGCCCTTCTGTTCCATGGTCGCGCTAGCGTTGAAGAACAGCGCCGCTCATTTGTCTTTCGATCAAAACTTGGCGAACCGACGCCTCACCAAAGTCCGTAGTCACGCGATCAAGCTCCTCCTTTCCTTCAAACATCTCCGAACCGGCGAGCTCAAATCAAAGCTTCCTTCTTCATCTTCCTCAGAAGACCAAAGTTCCTCCTCGCGCCATTCATTGCCGCAAGCGTAAAAGGAAGATCACCAGGGATCGTGCTCTCGGTAAAAATTTCTTCAATTCCTTCGGCTTAGAGCATCTCTGCGACCTCCTGAGCTCATCCAGCTTGTTAATTTTAGTGATCATCACTCGAGTAGCACCGCCACTGCTTGACTCTTCTTCCCCAAAGCCGGCGCTCAGTGGCGGAGCAACCTGGCCGACCTCCATCCAAGACAACCAGCAAAATGGAACTTCTCTCTGCTACTGAAGCTTAATCTAGCATCACCCGAGCTCAAGCCCCTTTTCTTCATCTTCTTCGGCAAGGCGCCATTTCTACCGCTGCTTGGCCACGGTGACAGCCCGCTCCGGCCATCGCCGGAGGAAATGGACCCCACCATCAGGTGTGGGACGATGCACTGAAGCTCACCATGCCATCGATTCGGTCGGAGACCCACCGGACAACCGATGCCGGCGAGCTCTAGTTCCTCCCCTATTTCGGCTCTGTAGAGAGTGTGCAGGTAAACACAAATAATTTTACACATCTCTTTGTCACAAGTGAGTATATAGCCCAGTGGTTGAGCCTGGTTGCTTCAACCGACGGGTCTGGGGTTCAAATCCCAGGAATTTCATTTCAGTTTCCATTTTGGCTCATTTTGTTCATCTCCCTGTATCTTTTGATAGGAAGGTCCAAATAAGGTGAAATAAGTTTCTAAATTTGAATTAAGCCATAAGAATTCAGAATATGTAATAGAACTTAGATGATCACTGCAGTTCAAATTATTTCAATCAAGTTTGTTTAAAGTCCCTTTTATGTACCATATAGTAACTATGCAAAATATAGCTCCTAAAATTATGAAATCATTCTCACATATCCCTGATGTTGTAAATGTCCCATTTCTGCAAAAATATTTGGAGTTGAACTCAGTTTGTATTAAAAAAAGTAAGCATAGGAAGCTTCCCTTGCATTGAAAACTAAATAGTTTAAATATGGATCAAATGAATTCAAATATTCACCAAACCAGTTTTGTTGTACTCCTGACATCACAAGGATCCCATATGTAAAAAATGTTTAAGGTTTACCATACAAAAACAGTAAAGATTTAGTAGTCGTAGTATCGATACTTGTATTATCCGAATAGTAATAACTTTCACAAATGAACTTCAAATGTGGTGAAACCAAATCCTATAACCTTGAAAAATAATACCCTTGCTGATTATGCAAAAATATCTTATGATTGTGCTAATCTGAACTATGTCCATATTAGATCCTAATGATCACTTATATGGAAAACATCTCGGATATAAGCCAAATATCGCGGAATTAGTTTTAAAACACTTTTAGGATCATACTCTATTAATGCCTGAAAAATGGATAAATAATCTAATAAGGTGCAGTCGCAAACTTAAAATGAAAATCGAGTTGTTTCGATGTTACCTTTGTGGCCATTTATACCTTTTCAACAGCATATAAAATAACTTGTCTAAATGCAAAGATTTATGAAAATAGGATAGAAGTACTCTATAAAGTGCATGCTACTGTATTCTAAAGAAAGTATTTTGTTATAATATGGTTTACATATAAAATGAACTATCAACATAGCCCTAAGTGTTATGTTTTCTGGATAATAGAAACACTTAAGCATTTTCAATAGCTTGTAGAATCACTCATCTAAATGAGAATTTTATGAGGGATAATGTAGAAATGATATTTAGGATATGTACTACCATAATCCAGAAAAATATTTTATTTGCAATCAGCTTTTCATCTAAATTTCGCTAGTGCAATAACCCTAAGTGCCAATCGTTCGCCAATCAGATTCCTAATAACGTAGACCATAATACCACATAAGCTTTTTCAACAATGAATGTAACGTCTCGTCCAAGTCTTAAAATTTATGAAATAAGCTTAGGAATGCTATCCAAAGTATAGACTACAATATTCTGAAGAGATAACCTTATTTCATCATATGTTTCATATAAACCCTAGTAGCAGAATAACCTTAAGTGTTATAGTTTTTGGGGTTCATTGTGTGAATCAATGAGAGCACTGAAACGTGCTGCTCATGCATATCAATCAACAAGGTAGCTAATGAACTAATTTTGTTAATCTAAATAATTTCAGCATATAGAATTCAAAGTTATTAATGCAAGAATTCATAATTTTAGCCTCTTGAATTCGTAAAGTCAAGAACTAGTTAAATGTTTTGGTATTTTCTAAAATGGGTTTGGTTTGAACTTGTTTTAGCAACTGTTGCTTTATGTCAAAGGGCCGACATTGTTGGATTCCATTATCTGGATTGTTCGATGCTCACGAAGGGTTGTGAGTATTACTTATGCTTTACTTATTTCTTTTCAGTCAAACTTGCTTTTATAAATTCCGTTTGCAAATGACAACTTGATTTACAATATCAATTCTGCTTTATGCAATTTAACCGTAGAAGCCTTTCCTTTGAAATGGCCTGCATATATTATAGGTTTTGCTAAAGTCTTGCGGAGTACTAAAGTACTCACCCTTGCTTATATGTTGTTTTAGGTGGAAGAATTAGCGAAGCTCCGAAGCTTCTTTCTGTCGCAGGTTGCGGGATTTTCTTCATCGTGATCTTTCTAGGGATTATGCCTTGTCAGTTGCCTGCGGGTTAGATAGGCACACTACAGGACTTTTCTTCTTTTGCTGATATATGCTCTGAGTTGAAAGTTTTTCTTTATATAATAGTTTCCGCTTAATAAAATGTTGTATGGTTGTGATTCCAATTGTTGTGTATGTGCGTACTAGCTACTGATCATGGGACTAGTAGAATGCACATTGGATTTCCATTTTTGCATTTATGCGAAAATGGGGGTCGTTATAGGTTTACACTCTGCAGAGGTGTACAGCTTTACCCACAAGAAATGATGTACCCCTTTTGCCAGGCCAATAACACACTTCGTTTGGTGTGTCGGTATGGAGATCATAACATAACCATTACATTACCTAGCCCTAACTTCGCGCCAGCCTGGTGATGTTAACCCCTGCTATGGCGGCAAAAACAAACAACAAGACATGACAGTCCATCCCTGTCATTTATACAATAAGACATGATAGTCCATCCCTGTCATTTATACAACAAACCAGGCGGTCCATCCCTGCCAAAATATTTCTCCCCGTTGCAAGGAATACACCATTGTTTCGACATGCATTTACCCACACCTTGGTGTGGAAGCCCCTTTCGAGCAACCTCCATCTGGAAGCCCGTACTATACAGCCTACCAATGTACAAAACCAGTTCTAAGTAACTTAATAGGTTAAGCTTGTCCAATACCAGCACACGTGGTTGTATGGTTTTCTTGGCTTGTAAGCAACACAATAATTCGTTCCTTAACCTGACTCAGGCAAGAATCTCCCCCTTCATTACGTGCAAATCCATCCCTCACACAACCGGCTATTGCCAATACTTACCCGTGTCAAAACCATAGTTTTATTTTTACCAGAATATCAACAACTTTAATGTGATATCCAACATTTTTAATCATATCCAACCTTTTCAAATCATAGATAGCAACTGAGTGCTACACTAAGCATGGCTAAGCATGGTTGTTATGTAGTCGTGTATACCCATGTTGACATTATGTATTGTCTAACCTTAATATGAGGTTATCAAGGTTCGCAAATCCGTATTTATTAAAGAAGTTCCATGAGTAGTTCTGTGTAACTACCATTAATCCAATGTATCCATTTATATAAAGTACACGCATGCATAATAGTTTTACAAACATTGAAAGGTAAATAATTAAAATACCTTGCTGCTCGTTGTCGGGCACATAATTTGGGTCATCAGCGAGATCGTCGTCAACAAAATCAAAAACGTCGG
This sequence comes from Otatea glauca, assembly GCA_036346275.1. Classification (NCBI taxonomy): domain Eukaryota; kingdom Viridiplantae; phylum Streptophyta; class Magnoliopsida; order Poales; family Poaceae; genus Otatea; species Otatea glauca. The sequence goes on from CM070716.1 coordinate 24,650,979, forward strand.
AGTCTACTCATCGTCCAACAGGAAAACATACAACAGATAATAAACTGAAATAAAGGCAAGAAGAATGCAGATAGAAAATCCAATAAAACTTACTAAAGAAACAGGTGTGATTTTCAGGTTTAAGGTTCATGATTTCTTGTACATGTACCTTGTTTGTCTTTTGATCTTTTATTTATTTCTGGCAATTTTTAGCTTAGTGACAAAAGGGTTCTTGCTTTCCTATAAGTCACTTTTCCTTATTTTACGAATTCAAGAGGCTAAAATTATGTGTTCATGTATGCATAGTATCGAATTCTAGAAGATAAAAATATTTCAGTTAGCAAAGCTATTATTGTAACATTAGCATAAAGTATTATATTCCTAACAGGATTCAGATGCAAAGCATATTTTGCTAGAGTTAAGTCTATGTTCAGCGTAATTAAAGCTTTAAGAGTTGTCATGAATCATGCTTTAGCTTTCTAATTATCTCTCTCTCTATATATATATAGTATAAATATTAGGGACTCCATGGTGCCTAGGCTCCTAAACTAACAGTCGTCTGATTGTTTTAGAAGTCGTAAAAATCTAAACGGGTATTTCATCAATTAAAACCACATCTTAACCGTTATGCTAATACAATCCTGGTCAAATCGTATCATGGTGCATACAAGATACTTCTTTCTATATAGGCGTGAAAAGGTTTCCATGCACGTATAGCATCATGGTGCATACATGATACTTCTTTCTATATAGGCATGAAATGGTTTCCATATGTTGCACATACAGTTTTCCAATTAAGTGATTCTGGTCTATTTTCAAATTTTTTGACCACATGTCGTTCTTTCCATTTAAGTGAGATTCCAATTTTTATTTCCAAAATTAGTCTCTGCGCCATACGCCATTACTTAAAATGTCCGCAATCGTCGTCATGCCTCGATATCATAATATGCATAATCCATACCTAACGATTTCAAAATTTTATATACTACTATAGTTAACTTTAGACAAACCATTTGAATTTATTTCACTACTAATAATGGTAATACCTCACTAATTTTGATATCCTATTATCTGTGGGTATGAGGAATGTATATACCCAAAACCTGATGCCTTATGTACCCTATGAACTTCTTCATTGTTAATTCATGCGTACATAAGAAAATCAAATGCTATTTTAAAGTCTATTAGATAATTTAGTTGAATAAAAATCCTAAAAAAATATCTAAAACCAAAACTTCCATCAAATTTCCCCGTGGTATCTAAAAACTGAGAGTATATACTCATATTATCTGAGGGTATGAGCAATATACATACCCAAAACCTATGGCCTAATGTATCTTTGGAACTTCTTCAATGATAATGGATAAAGTAAACTCAAATTCATGTGCGCATACCTAATTCATCCCTACGACATTTGCTGAGTGACATGCAAGTTTCAATTATACCTATTATAAATAAGCGTGATACCATAGGTACAAAACTAAATGTTATTTCTACTATTCACACATACCATACGTACAAACTATATGAATGGAAGGTTATTTATATTATTCTTTCCATCCATAATGAAACCGTTGACATTAATGCACATACCTAATTCACCATGCCACAGCAACAATCAAGGGTCAGCCAATAAATATTGTCGTCTTAATATGCTGGTAAAAAAATTCAAAGTTTTTGGCTTTCCATATCAGCAATAGTTAACGGGTTTACCCGTTAATTATCATACCCAATGGAAACGCACACATCTTAATGCAATCTTAAGGTCAAGAGGTATGGTGCCTAGGCTCCATGGAGTCCTAATTCTATATATATATATATATATATATATATATATATGTAGATACATACGTACGTACATGCATACATACATATATATATAGTATAATTACCTAGGACACCATGGTGCCTGAGCACAATGATCCAAAAAGGATATTTTCTCTATGTATTTTATTGCGAACTTTTTTGAAATTTTTAGGATGCTGAGTTTAACTGGTTTACTAACTAGTTGAAACAAGTTTGAACTAAAATTCAAATTAGAGTTTCCCTTTTTTGATGATAGTTTGGTTGTAGGTATGTGCTGATTTTATATATAAATAAGCAAAGCCTCTGATCCAAACTCGTTCAAAATCTTTGATTTCGGGTATATTTTTTCAAAGGTATATGTTTCATTTGAACTGTTATAGATGGGTATATACCCTAAAACTGAAATTTTTCAAAAATTGCGATGACCCCCATTTTCGCATAAATGCAAAAATGAAAATCTAATGTGCAATCAGTACTAGTCCCATGATCAGTAGCTAGTACGCACATATACAACAATTGGAATCACAACCATACAACATATGTAATATTCCAAAAATTTGAGTTTTAGAATGTTTAAATTTAAAAATGAACCATTTCCATTTTTGTTGAATTAATTTCAGCTTAATTTGAATTTTCTATTTATGAAAGGATTTAATTTGACTAATCAATTCATCAAGGAATTTTTCTGTATTTTTGGAGATTTTTCTGAGTTTATTTGCTTTTATTCGAATTTCTGGAATTTCATTAATTCAGAAAATGTTTTAATTTCCAAAACTCTTTTCGGGCCGAATCCTTCTGTCGGCCCATTTCCGTGGCCTGTTTCCTCTCCCGCGCGGCCCGCTCCCTTCTACCTCTCTCAAAGACAAGCGCTGCTCACCCGCCCAACCACTCACAAGATCATGGCCGTCCGATGGCGACGCGCGTGGTCAGCGATTCAGCCACATCGCTCACGCCCACCGCCGCCGCCGGAAACCCTAACAGCGTCAATCCCGCCGCCGCTGCTCGTTTTTCGGATTTGGCACGCCTCCCCAGGCTATTTAAGCCGCCACCGCACCCAGCCCGAGGTTCGCTTCGTTGCGTCGCTTCTTTTGCCCTAGCCCTTGCTGCCTGAGGCGCCATCGTCTTCTCTCGCGAGCTCGCCGAAGTTCCTCCGTCGTCCCGAGGTCTTCTCCAGCGCCGTTTGCCGTCGCAGGTGAGCCTCCACCGCTTCTTTTGGTCGCATCGACTTCACCGAGTAGACCTCTCTATTTTGCCCCTAGCCCGGTGACGCCTCGTCGTGTTATTCCCCTCGGCCGCTGCGTCTTCTTCGCCTCCGGCGATGCCCGTGCCCGCGCTGTCGCTCTCTGTCGATGAACTGTGGTAGTCTACTTCCCCGTGTACGCACCAGATCGCGCCACGTCGCCGCTGTCTCGGCCTCGTCCTTCTGCCCTCCAATCACGCGCCGCCGTTGGAAGCGCGACACGTGCCCTGTCCGCATCAGCCGCCTCGCTGGCTACCTCGTCAGCTGCCGCGTCAGCCCAAACCGTCGCGTGGCTTGGCACCTCAGCAAGTCCTCCACATCATCCCTAAGCCGCTCGGTGGACGCAGTCCACCTTGAGCCCAGGAGCTGACATGTGGGCCCCACATGTCGTTCGGCATTTCTTTTTCCCTTTTCTGATTTTCCAAAAATCCAGAAATTCCTGTCAATCAGATTGCGCCACATGTCAGCCCTAATTATCTTCCAGGAGCCCGTTCTCCTTCGTTCGAGCTCCGATTCCATTGATTCAAATTTCTAAATTTATCTAAATTCATGATATATCTTCCAGACCATTCTTTTCAATTTTTTAGTTTTGTTTGAATTTGTTTTATTTATTTGCTCTCGTTTCGCGTGTAGACGACGCAGTCGAAGATTAGTCGAATCAACAATCAGAGGTAGAACCAGCAAGAGGCAGCGAAGGCAAGTCTTCCTTGAACATATTGATCCCAAATTTTATGAAAAGCTTATGTTGTTTTTAAATTATGCATGCTTACTTTTATGCAACGTACTTTAAATATAGTTTGAGAGTATAGTTAAATACCAGAATTTGTTATACCCTCATTGGTATTGATCATGTCAAACCTTTGCCACCCTAGTCAATACTAGCTATTTTATTTGGTGATAACCAGTAGATTAGCATGGGATGGTAGAATTGCTTATTCTAGCTTAAACGTTTTGGTATTATGCCATGATGGGAATCACTTCAAACATTGTTGAATCTTATTTGTGAAGTTTGTAAGGTCGAGAATGCCGACTAGAGGAGGGTGAATAGGCGTCTTTTAAATTTCTATCACTAATTTCAACAAAGCAATTCACCCCTAATTATCCTTATGCCAAAACTTAACAATTATTAATGCGGAAGCGATAAACTAAGGTTTTGACAATTAAAGTCTAAAACAAATAGGCTCACTATGTGCACTAACTAATTATATCTCTAACAAGAATATGCAATTCTAAAGACAAGCAATCAATCAATTTAATTCTATGAATATAAATTGCTTGAACACAAATAACAAACACAATGCAAGCACAAGAGACACGATACTTTTTACCGTGGTGTTCGGAGACTTGCCGGTCTCCCCTAGTCCACGTTGAGGTTAGCCTAAACACATTGGATCGGCTCCACGAATTGAGCACCCACCTCGAATCCACTAGTGGTAGCTCTTTTCCCTCCCGGGTAGGCGAGCTCCAACCTTCACAAACTTCGCCGGGGCTTCTCACAACCTCCTTTGAGAAGCTCACCGCACACGACGCTCTACGCCATCTAGGAGGCGGCAACCTCCAAGAGTAACAAGTCAAGCCTTCCGCTTGAACCTCACCAAGTGCAACACATGCACAATGGTGATCTCCAAAGTGCAACACATGCAGTAGGATACTCCTCAAGTGCAACACATGCACAAGAGGCCCTCAATCCACTTCTAATTGCAACACATGCAATTAGAGCTCACTCTTAGCTCAAAAACCAAATGTGAGTGTGCAACACATGCAACACCTCACCCAAAACCTCAATAGAACCAGCAACTACCAAATGCCATGATGGGAATCACTTCAATCATTGTTGAATCTTATTTGCGAAGTCGCGGAAATTGGTGTTGCTGATGTTATTTAAGTGAAATAAAGTGAAAAACACGGTTTAGACCAGGGCGGATGGATGTTTGGCGGGTGCAGGAAGCACGAGACCTTGGAGTGTGAATGTTCCGCCCTAGTCAATTAAGGACCGAAGCATGTGTTATCATGGACCAAGCACTACCATACAACCACAAGTCTATATGGGTACGGCCTGGCTAAATAATTTGTGCGTCTCATTATTAGCTTCGCCAGTTGGTGAGTGCCAGTGTTGGCAGGCGCAAGAGGGGCTTCAGATTAGGCGCCTAGAACCCTAACAAATGTGAAACCTTAGCTGCGAGGTTAATAGTGGGGTTGTACATTGTAAAGGCCTTGTCATGATCTCTCGCCGACACATCAAAGGAACTGTGTTAATTGCATGGCAACAAGAGTCGATCATGTCTTGTGGGTAAAGTCAGCACACACTCGCAGAGTTAAAACTACTTAAGTAGCCGTGCCTACGGCCAAGGGCAAAGTAGGCACGCTGCACATTGTAGATTTCATGGTTTTGTTTTAAAGGAAAATGATGGTTTGGGAATCCGTCAGCAGATGGAACTCTCGGGTTATGGTTTGGCAGATGGAGCCAGTCAGATAGCTAGAACCTGCTTTAATTGTCATATCAAATTCAATTACTATTCAATTACATTTTGATCAAATGATGCTTTGTGAAATTACTATTGGTACTTACAGTTAAACTTTGCTTTATGCTAAAAGAGCCATATTATGCCTTCAATTATTTAGCCTTGCATACAGTTATCATGCATTATGTTTCCAAGACTTGTGGAGTACATTTTGTGCTCACCCTTTGTAACATCCCAAAATTTGGCCTAATTATGTTTTTATTTCTTAAATGTGCATTTATGATTTTCTGGAATTTATTTGGATTTTTCTGGATTTATTAGAATTAAATTCAAATCAAGTTTATTGCTTTTATTCGAATCTATTTAAATTTATGCAAAGTCAAAATAAAGTTTTGCCAAAAATATTTTATTTGAGTCCAGAATGTCTCAAAGTATTTTTGAGATTTTTCTTGGATTTTTCCTGATTATTTTATTGCCTAAAACAAATTAAATGAATTTCAGGAATTTATTTTAAATGAGAAATCTTTTAAATTTGACATGAACAGAGACGGCCGAGCCCAAGCATCGGCGCATGGGGCCCATTTCAGGCAGCCCGGTGCCGTGTGCGCGTCCGCTCGCCCGCTTTCTAGATGGAATTACCGATCCGCTCGGATCTTGATCGGAGGGTGAGTATTTGTTCTTAATCGGAGAAACCCTAGCGATCTTCACCGTTGGATCGGTCGCGTGGAGGGTCCGGATTTCGCCACGCCATGCGCGCAGTGTCCGTCCGATTCACGACGCTGTGGACGGTCGAGACTTCGTCTTCTCCGGACTCGTCCGCCGACTCGGACTCAGACGGCGCCGCAGACGGAACGAACTCCACCTCGGACACGGCCGCCGAGGGCCTATTTGCCGCGACCCGCCCGAGGTTGAATCCATCGCACCGCTTCGCTTCCCGCCACCGTCATTGAATCGCCGTCGCCTCGCCGCTAGGACTCACGGAGGTTGTCGCGAGCGCCGAGGGTTTTCGCGGATTCCGCCAAGATGGGACGTTCTTCGCCGCGGTGGAACCAGATTCGATTCGCCTCCTTGCGCCAACCGATCCGCAACTTCACCTCGTCGAATCGCGCCAAACGCCACGCCTCGTCTTCTTCTTCGCGCCGGTGAGGTCTCGCCGCGCCCCATCGCCAGATCCAGTAAGCCGCCGCCGATTGAAATCCGACGATGGGCGTGTTGCCAAGATGCGTGAGATCGGTGGCCGCTCGACCGTCTTGGCGGATCGATCAAGCCGCCAGATGGCTACCGATTGCGACGCTGCGGTGCTGGTGCCGAGGCACCGTGGATCTGGTCCGCCGTGGTCCGGCTGCGTCGTGGACTCAGTCCATACGCCGAGACACGTGTCGGCTTGTGATTTGCCGAGATCTCGCTGACGTCATGCTTGCGTCATAATTGCATTTTTCAATTGGAAAAATAATCCAATTTGAAATTCTGTGATGATGACATCATCATGAGGTCACGCTGACGTCATAAATCGGTTTTCAGAATAAAAATAAATCTGTTAAATCTGATTTTCTGATTTTGCAATTTCAGTATTTATTTCAAACTTCAAAAGGCTTTATCTTTTGCATCGTAACTCGGATTTGAGTGATTCCAGTTTCTAAAAATTTGTAAAATTGAGATCTATTTAATGGTGAATTTTATTTGATTTTTGGAGTTCAATTGCTCTCTGTTTTGGTATTTATTTGCTTTTCTCCTTCGGTACGCGTAGACGTTGAATTGTGCGACGCTTCGGAGGAAGATCAAGCAACTCAAGAGCAAGTTCCAGAACCAGATCAGGACCTATTCCAAGGCAAGTTGTGCTTTGATCATGTTGAACCCATGTTTATAAAATTGCTATATTTGTTTTACCCTATTATATATATTTCAAATATACAATTGTTTCAAACTAGATTGGGCTTAGCTAATATACCAGATTGATCTATACCCTACCTTGTCATTGTATGCCATGATCCATTGTCACCCTAGATTGGTTTAATATAGTGATAGTAATTATGATCAACATTGGAGGTTTAGACCGTATTAGTTGCTTAGCCTTGCCACGTCATCACATGTGTCAGAATCATTGATAATTAATCTTGATTAATGGAATATGGAACAATGTTATGAACTTGTGTGTCATGTGGGATCACACGATGAGATTGAGTTGTTGTGGCGAGTCATGTCACGCAACGATGTTGAATTGTTGATGGCACGTGGTGCTTGGTAATCAACTGGGTGATAATCATTTAGATTGGGGCAAGTGGCAAGGGGCGAGGAGGCCAAGGTGGGCCCGATGGGCAGATGGTATGTGGATGTCTTGCCCTGATCATTCTAAGGACTTAACCTTGCAAGCCTTTGACCTGAGTCAATCATGCAACCACATGTCTGGTATGGGCCAGCCTAGCTGAGTAATTTGCAATGTCTTAATTTTTGTACTACCGTGGTCGGTGTGGGTTCCCGAGTTAGGGAGTAATTCACATGGCGCAAGAGGGGGGCCCTGGATGTGGTAACCAGTCCCACCAGTGTTGAATCCTTAGCGGGTAGTATCGGGTTAAGCCAGAGCATTGTAAAGGCTTTGTTATAATCACTCGCCTTGGTGGTGTTTGGTTGTATCACGTGGGTAAAGTGCATAACCTCTGCAGAGTGTGAAACTATTCGAGAGCCGTGCTCGCTGTATTGAGAAATGCTCGGAATTACGCTAAGGGTTAGCTTAATTAATTGGACAACATGGTTGGGATGGCGGAATGCCATATGGAAGATGGAATCGACTTAGGATTGGAAACTTGGTTTACTTGAGAAATCCTGAATTTATTTACTATTGTTATTTGTTTTACATTCTTTACAATCTATTTATTGTATTTGTTCATAAATGCCGCTTATTGCAAAATAGCCATGATAGCCTATCCATTGGAATAAGCCTTACATATAGATACATAGAATTGCATTCAGGCACAACTTGTTGAGTGCTTTAAGTACTCACCCTTGCCAAACAACAATAATCAACAGCTTGAGGAATCTACACCGTGTTGGAAGATGAAGTCCAGAAGACACGAGTCATTAGGGTCCGAGCCTTGTCGGTTGCTGTGGTGGTGAACCGATGAGCTATCTACGTTTTCTATTTTCCGCCGCTTAATCATTAGTTATATTTTCGCCTTGCCTGCGTGGTTTAATAATGTAAGTTGGTCATAAGATCATACCTTTAGTTATATCAATGAATGAACTATTATTCTATTATCGCTGAGTATGATGTTATATGTACCAATGTTGAGTGTGTGCACTAGCGTTGATCCCGGAATAGTGCGGTAAACACGGTGGGTTCGAATCGTGGATTCGGTCCTTACAGAGGTGGTATCGAGCATACCGTTGTAGGTCTTGGCCCTAGATAGTATGGAGGTGTCTTGTGTGTGTCCAAACTATTTTCTAAAAGAAAATCTAAATTTGACTAATAAAACACTCTCGACTCATCTCATTCTCTACTTCTCGCCTTTGCTGAATTTACCGTTTTACTTGCCGTTTTGGGTGGAGCTCTTATTCAAAAGTTCTTGTGGAGCAGATGCCGATCGTTCCGACCTTCGAGGAGTCAGCTGGTGGCTACGCCATGGAGCTGTGGAGAGTACTTCAGACGCTTGGAGGCTTCTATCGTCCGCTCTACCGAGGAGGCAATGGTCGATGAATGGTGTACACCGGGATTTATTTGCAAGTCGATTATCTACGCCGGAGAATGAGGAAGCTAGCAGCCAATCAACATCTCTCGCCGTAAGATTCTCGTATGAGGTTGCAATTCAGAGGTCGCCGACTTGCTCTTCGCCGTGTCCGCCGCGACTACGCCGACGAGCTTCACGACTCGGTGTTCCGCCTTCACCTGCACGCTCAAGCATGCCGACGCCGACGGATCGTGGAGAACGAGTGTGCCATCGCAGTACACCTTGCGAGTTCGCCTTGCCTGTGAGAATCATATGAGAGAGACTACTCAGAGCGGAGACGTGTGCGAGGCACTGAGTGGCAGAGCAGAGCTTGAGGTGACCCGTGCTTCACCATCTGGATGATCACCGAGCCGGGAGAGGCCCTAGAGGCGCTTGAGGACGAGTTGGAGCGCGTGACTCGAGAAGTTCAGAGCCAGCAGAGGAGTCCGAGGAGGATCCATAGGAGCGAGAGGGAGCCGAGGGAGTGCACCCGTTGTTGCAGAGGACCCAGAGTAGGTCATCGTGATAGGTTCGCCCTATGCCCGCCATCCGCCGGTGTATGCGCCGGATCACCTCACCAGGTGGGTGGATGAGTGAGTGTCAGCCTTGGAGCTGTGTTGAGACTCGAGTGTGAGTCGCGTCTTTAAGTTAGTCTTTACCTTTCTAGTTGACGTTAAGGTTTCGTGTTTAATTTGCTTCATTGTAATGCTGAGTGTGCAGTATGGGTTGCAAAGCTTGTAGGCTTAACTAAGCGGCCATACCAAGAATAATAAAGAATTATTTCAGTTTGGGTATAATCTATCTCCCCGCTTTAGAAATTCTTACTTCTTATCTATGCTACACCTACCTTTCCTAACCCAAGAGGCAATCATCAGATGGTGAATACTCGAGGAAACAACGGAGCTTCGTGAAGTGGATCGCGCGTAACGACAACACCAACGCATGAGGTAGCCCTCAACCACCGCCGAGACATGCGTAACTGGGAGCGCTTGCGGCGCAGACTAATTAATGCAGACTATGATGCAACAGATGCAGCAGATGACCAACGCAGCAGCCAGCAACAACAACCCTGTAGCTCAGAACAACCATGGTGGACCCCGACCTCACTCAAAGCTATCAGATTTTATGAGGACTCGACCACCGACGTTTTCGGGAAATGTGAACCCTTTGGAAGCCGATGACTGGCTTAGGACAATTGAGAAGAAGCTGCACATCACGCAATGTGAAGGAAATGAGAAGGTGCTCTACGCCTCTCATCAATTGGAAGGAACCGCCGCAGAATGGTGGGAGAATTACTGTGCCGCTCATGGGGCCCCACAAGAGATCACCTGGGAGGAGTTTACTAATGCTTTCCGCCAGTATCATGTCCCGGAGGGAATGATGGACCTAAAGAAGGAAGAGTTCGTGGCTCAAACAAGGAGGCCAACCGGTGGCCGAGCACCGAATAAGTTTACCAGCTTAGCTCGCTATGCCCTCAAGACGAGCGACAGATAAAGCTAGGCGCCTCGTTTCATGAAGGGACTGAATTCAGATCGCAGTGGGACTGATCACCCACAATTTTCCAGACTTTCAGGAACTAGTCAATAAAGCTTTGATCCTAGAAGATAAGCGCAAAGAGCTGGGTAAAAGCCGTAAGCGCTTAATGACTAATCAGGGTGGACATCCAAACCATCTACGTTTGAGGATGTCACCACAACAATTTGCTAGATTCCAACCACCAGCTGTGAACAAGACATCAACCCCTGCACCTCACCCTGCCAATCAGAATTTTCAGACACCAGCACAGGGCAACAATGCACCAGGAGGGAATCAACAGTCTGCAGTGAAAAGATGCTACACATGCAACGAGCCAGGGCACTTTTCTAATAGGTGTCCACAGAAGGGAGGCATCACGCCAGTTCGTTTCAACTTGGGAACAACACCGGCCAAGGCACCAACCTCAGAGGAAATCGCGCGCCAGTCAAGTCGAGCAACCCCGCAATCAACAAAGGCGTGGAAGGATCAACCACACCATCGCAGATGGAGCTCGTGAAGCTACGGACGTCGATGGGTAAGTTTCTCGTCAACTCAAGACTGCCACGCTTTGTTTGATTCGAGCTTCAGATTCGCTTGTTTCTCAAAGTTTTGCAACCAAGAATGGATTTAAAGTGGTGAATCTTAAGTGTGTGCTTTAGTCCAAGCCCCGTGATCCGAGCTTAGATCTAGCCTTGGGTGTTTGGGAGCTAAGTTGCTTATGGATGGGATAGAATTCTAGCTTAATCTTATCTTGATAGATGCGCAATCCCTAGACGCCATCATTGGAATGGATTGGCTGTCTAAGCATAAGGCCATTTTGGATTGTGGCCGAAGGACCGTGACTTTGGAAGGTCCTAGTGGCAAGAAAGTAGAGTTTCAAGCGACCGCAGTTCGAGATGGGCAGTTAATGGTCAACAGCGTGAAAGCCATCAAGATGGAAGATGTGCCAAGAGCTCAGGAATACTCGGATGTGTTTCCAGAAGATTTGCCAGGATTGCCACCGGACCGTGATATCGAGTTCGTGATCGAGTTAGCGCCAGGTACAGCACCGATATCAAAAAGACCATATCGGATGCCTACCGACGAGATAGTGGAAATGAAGAAGAAGATTGAGGAACTGCAAGAGAAAGGCTTCATTAGACCAAGTTCATCGCCGTGGGGAGCCCCGGTTTTGTTTGTTCGTAAAAAGTGACAGGGCCCCAAATTCGATTTCGGTTTGTGCGGCTAAAATTAGCGCCAACCAAAATTTTGGCCGTAATTATTATTAACTTCCGACTGCAACGACTATCGTAAACTGCCACTTAGAATTTTTCAAACTTAACAAAACATTTTGAACTAGAAACTTTCTAAGTCGTGGTTGAATTTTGATCCCAATCCAAAATCAAACACTAGTTTTAAATATGACTCAAAAATTGAATCGTTCAAGCAAACAAATAACTTCTCCTAGCCATATTACTAAATAAACCTTGTCATGCCCACACCCATGGGGGCAAAATAGTCAAACCACCAAAGCCAACAAATATCTAGCCACATGTGTGCATTAGAGCTCATTTTTTTCCCATCCTCATTTCTTCCCAAGCCAAGAAATCAGCCAGGGGGCAGCTCCTCCCTAAGTCTCTCCTCCACGCCTCCTACCTCCTCCCTTGGCGCCCTTGGAGCTCCTCCCTGCAGCCCTCCCTCCATTGGTGGCGCCCCCCAAGCTCCCCAAGCAGCAGCTCCTTCCTCCCCTCCCCAAGCAGCTCATCTCCTTCCTCTCCCACCTCCTTCTAGGTAATTTCTCTCCTAGGGTTTTGATGATTGGGTGTGGATGGTATAAATGAGGTAGATGTATGGATTACATGCTTTGGATTGAAGTTTCATTGGTGGATTTGAGGAAAATCAATTTAGGGTTTGGTACAATGTTCTGTCATTTTCGAGCAGGAAATTGTGCTGCTGTGTTTCGTGTTTTAGAGCTAGTTCCCAGCATTTCCTGCTTGGTCCACTGAAGAAGAAGATGTAGGCAAATGAGTTACCTTTATTTTCCAACCGGAATCACTTGATTCCATCCATCCAAACGAAAGTTATGATGATTTTGGTACCTGCTGCACTGAGATGCTGAATCTGTGAAAGCTGAAACTTGGACTGTAGTTTAAAAATAGTTAGAGGCGGAATTAGCTTTGAGTTTTTCCTGAGAAGTTGTAGGAAATTTTGTGTAGATTCCAAAACTGTCATCAATTGCTCAATTCCATTAGGTATAGCATTTTTATGGCAAAATGGTGCATGCTGTCCAGAAAGACTATAAATTCTGAACCCAAAATCCACCCTCTGTTCATGGGCAAACTGGGCATTACTCAAGCAATAAATGAGAAATCGGCTAAAACTAAGTTGTAGATATATCTCTTAAGTTTCATTAGGACTTGAATCACTCAATTTCATGTAACCATGTAGAAGTTATGCCTAAAATGGTGAAGTCGGTCTAGAAGGGCTAAAATCTGTCCAAATTTCAAAATGAAGGTTAGGATTTTGGTTGGAGTTGTGTAAAGCATATCAAAGTATTGTTTAGCTATTGATACGTAGTGTCAACGTTTTTGCTTTTCGCTTTGTTGTAGAAGGATTGCATTTTGGAATTTTGTTAAAACTTCAAATTGCATTTCTTTACATATGCATTTCATGCATCTCATTTTGCATCCATACATCGTAGAGAACGATCCCATGGCGGGTGACGATCCGTGGAGTTGAAGAGCCAGTGGCTACTGAAAATCCAATTGAAGCACAAGGCAAGCACCTAAGCATCATTGATCCTTATATATTCTATCTTTGTGAATGAATTGCTTAACGGGTGTTTTAAGTAGTGCATTAGGAGTTGAATTGTGGGTAGAATGTTAGAACCTATTTCTGCATATGTCATCCTTGTTAATTGTTGAATTGTCATTTGGAACCTAACATGGGTAATATTTTATGTCACGCTTAAATTGCTTAGCGGTCGGGTTCGGGCCAAGTGGTGGATGGTTCCATCACTTTTGATGTACTACTTCACACTTATGAACTACATGGTTTGGAAATGGGAGTAGGTTGAAAATGTAAATGTGAATTGGAGACCAGGCAGAGGGTTGGGACATGAGAGTGTGTAGACTGAATGTGTAGCTCTCTTTGTGTCGATTGAGGACCGCTCGAGTTTGACCTTTGATTGAGCAACCCTTGTTGATCACATGCCGTGATATGGGCGCGTAAGCCACTCTTTCACCATTCCCTAGTCGATGGGGTGCAACTTCATGCGATGGTTGGGGTGGAGTTCGAGGCCTAGGTCTCCTCGAGAGGCCAAGTTGGACTTGTGTCGCTCGGGGAGGTTGCTAGGTGCTCGTGCCGCATGAGGGCGGTTCATCTGATAGATATGGTGGGAGGGGCGGTTGATGCGGGATTCTGTGTGGGATTGATGTCGTGTGATTGATGATCCTCGCAGTGAATAAACGATTTGAATCGCCGCCATGGATAAGAGCACGCTCTCTCATCGCTCACCATCGTAGTAACAACTTAAAACCGTAAAAGAAATGTGAGATGTTGATGAATTTGTTGTGAATGGTGGTGATACTTGTGTTACTTCATGTACTTAATTGCAAACCTTCAATGTAGTAGTAGATGCTTGTTATAACCGCTTTAAAACTTGTGAATTGAGTAGTGTAGGCGAATCTACTACAAAGTTAAGCTTTTCGCACTTATTACCCGTGGCTTATTCCATTGTTTTATCCAATGCATATTCCTTTGTGAGTCGGTCATATATGGACCACGGTAAGACTTTGCAGTACCTTCCGTACTCATGCTTCGCTTGTGGTTTTCAGTGAGGGCGATGCAGGTTGTGAGTTCTGTCCTTATTGTCTCTCGGTTGTCAAGGACACCGAGTAGAGGCTTAGCTCACTGATGCAAGCGCCGGAAGTGTTCAGCAAGGGACACTTCCTGATGAGTCTTAATTTTATTTACCTTGGGGTTTGGATAACTTTTGTTGTATATGTATGGGTTGTGTTTGTAGCATGTGGAGGCTTTAACTTTGATACTTGATGTGGTTGTTATATGATGGTTGATGATCGAGATGCGTAGTTGGTCGAGATATTTAGTTGTTATTGTTGATATATATATATATATGCAATTTGTCTCTCTTGTTCACTGGGTGGATGTCCTCTATTCTAGAGGCATCATGCCCAATTTTTTCGTGCTTTTGTTAGTCTTGTGGGTTTTGGTTTTTCGTCGGGTCGCCTTTGTGCCGGGTTGGGTTTTGTTTTGTTTTGCTTCCGCTTATGCGTGTCGGTTGTGGGGTTTCGAGTTCGTTGCCCCTTTATGCAAATTGAGTTGGTATGACTTTGAAATCCGGTATGTGGGGATCTGGCGAAGTTTTGGATCGCATACGGGGAATACCGGATCGGGTTCGAGTTATTTGGGTGTTTCGCCGTTGTCTCATTTGGGCTTGGGTGTTAGCAATGCGAGCACCATCGGTGATCCTTTGCTAACCTCCAAATCCGATGTGGCGATAGCATATCCAACTAGCCCGAGTACGGTCCGGCGGCCCCGCGACAAGGTGGTATCGAGCAAGGTGCATAAAGACGAACCCAAAACTTGACATCCACTTAGGCGCCTTGAGTCGGGTTTATATTAACCCCTTAGTAGTAGTAAGTACTGTATTACCCGCCCTATGTCTATAATTGTGATAGTACCAGTTAGATGGTGGGAATGGAAGAAGTGTTGACGTTGGTAACGTACATTTTATATCATGCATGCATGTAGTTGCACAAGGGCCATTGCATCTTACTTTATTAAAAATTGTAGACTTTAATTATTGTTGAGTGTTATTCGTTAAATCGGGTGTTGACCCCGATTTTAACCAAGTCTAATGTCTTGTTCCTTTCTTGTGGAGTCTAGAATGAGGACCCGTGGAGGAGCGGGAGATGATGATGGTGCGGGGCGATCACAGCCCCAAGGCAATGACCCGCCTCCTCCTCCCAACTTGCTGGATGTTCTGATGAGGTCAGAGCAAAATCAGCAGGCAACCAACAGGATTCTGGAGATGTTGGTCCGTAATCGCTCCTCGAGGCGGTCGTGATGGGCGGACCGCCCAATGGGTACTTGGACTTCCTCCATACCCACCGCCACATTTTCTCGTGCTAGTGAGCCACTTGAGGCGGATGACTGGTCGCGAACGATAGAGCGTAAATTTGCCCCGATCCGCCGTGGAAGATCATGAGAAGGCGCCCACGCCGCCAGCCTTCAAGGTTCCGCCGGTGCTTGGTGGGCCAACTTCTTGGTGATGCAGCCCGCCGATCACCGTGTGTCATGGGCGGAATTCGTGAGGCCTTCCGGCATACCATATCCCAAGGGCTCATGGATATTAAGAAGCGTGAGTTTCTCTCCTCAAGCAATTGAACAAGTCCATGATGGACTACTCACAGGAGTTCAATTCCTTGGCTCAATATGCACCTAAGAGGTGGACAAGCGATGCAAAGAAGCAATACGGTTCATGAATGGTATGTCACCAAGATGCAAGACAAACTCTCACCGTGACTTCCCGACTTCAACACCTTGGTGAGTCGGGCTATCACAGTGGAGCACAAAATGAAGAGCCATCAAGAGGAGAAGAAGAGGAAGAGGGGTGCTCAGTACTCAGTTGGCGGTAGTTCACAGCGTGCTCGCGCAGTTTTCCATCCTGCGCCGAGGGCACCTACTCCGCCCCTTTCCGTCCCAGTGGGTTTTGTTCGCCCACCTATCGTTGCTCCCGGCCCCACACCGCAGCCGGGTTTGAGTGTGGGGATGACTGCCGGTCCGGGCCCGTGCTTCAACTGCGGGCGAGCGGGTCACTTCATCCGCGACTGTCCGTTCCCGAGGCGGGGCACCAACTTTAACACCCCACGGCCTCAAGGCGCAGCTTGCACTACCTCCCGCCCCAATGGAAGGCCTCCTCAAGCGGCAAGTCACGGCAAGTCAACTACACAAGCTACCGAGGAGATCCTGAGGGTGATCAAGTGCTTACTTGGTATGTTATGCATTAATGGGCATGCCGCTAGGGTGTTGTTTGACTCGTGGGCTTCTCATTCTTTTATTCGTAAGGAGTTTGCCCTACATCATGGAATGAAGGTTAATTGTAGCCATACCTCTTTCCTCATTGAAGCACCGGGTTCGAAAGTTGTAGCTGACCAGTTAGTCCAGGGAGCCTCTGTGATGATTCAAGGGGTTCCATTCGTTGTCAGCTTGCTACTCCTTGATCTTCGTGGGATGGATGTCATTCTGGGCATGAATTGGCTAACCAAGCAAAGAGTCGTTCTAGATCGTGCGGCCGCTCCATCTCACTCAAAGAACCAAAGGGCGACGGTTGACTTTCCTTCTCGATAAGGGCAAGGCTGCTCTATATTCCTTAAATGGTGTTGAAATTAGAGAGTTGGAGTCCATTCCGGTGGTGTCTAAATACCCGGATGTGTTCCCAGAGGAACTGCCAGGGATGCCCCCTGATAGGGATATCGAGTTCGAGTTGACCTCCAACGCGGGTCGCTCCAGCCAAGCGGCCAGATAGAATGCCGCCAAATGAGCTGGCTGAACTGAAGAAACAGTTGAAGGAACTGATGGACAAGGGGTTTATTCGCCCGAGCTCCTCGCCTTGGGGTTGCTCGGCTCTGTTTGTGACCAAGAAGGACGGGTCCTTCGCTTTGCGTTGACTATCGCCCTTGAACGCAATCACCATCAAGAACAAGTACCTCTTCCTAGGATTGACATCCTTTTGATCACCTTTCGGTGCACGGTGTTCTCCAAGATTGACTCGAGGTCAAGTTATCATCAAATCAAGATTCGAGCGGAGGATATCTCAAGACGACCTTCTCCACTCGTTATGGATTGTACGAGTATACCGTCATGTCTTTTGACCGATGAATGCACCAGATACTTCACCTACATGATGAATTCGGTCTTCATGGAGGAACTTGACTCATTCGTAGTCATATTCATTGATGACATCCTCATATACTCAAAGAATGAGGAGGAGCATGCCGAACATCTTCGCATTGTTCTCGAGAGACTTCGGAGCATCGCTTGGCGCGGTTCAAGAAATGCGAAGTTCGCTGACCAAGTGTCGCTTCGGGCATGTCCTTTCGAGCGCGTGTCATTGTTGACCCGAGAAAGGTACAAGATGTCCTCCAATGGGAGCAACCCAAGACTGTCACAGAGATCCGCAGTTTTCTTGGGCTTGCGGGCTATTACCGTCGATTCATCCAGGACTTCTCCAAGATTGCCAAACCGATGACAGAGTTGCTGAAGAAGGGTTCAATTCAAATGGTCAATCGGCTGTGAGCGAGCATTTCGTACATTGAAACAACGGCTTACTACCGCTCTGCCCTCACACACCGATATTCACAAGCCTTTCGATGTCTATTATGATGCATCGGGCGTTGGTCTTGGCTGTGTGCTGATGCAAGAAGGCCGAGTGGTCGCCTATGCATCTCGGCAGTTGAAGCGCCATGAAGAGCACTACCCGACGCATGACTTGGAACTTGCTGCGGTGGTGCATGCTCTAAAGATTTGGCGCCATTACCTATTGGGCAACAAATGCAATATTTACACAGATCACAAGAGCCTCAAGTACATTTTCACTCAGTCAGAGTTGAATATGAGGCAACGAAGATGGCTTGAGCTCATCAAAGATTACAGTCCGGAGGTACACTACCACCCGGGGAAAGCCAATGTGGTGGCAGACGCGTTAAGTCGCAAAGCACAATGCAACTGTCTCAGTGTGCAACCCCGCAGTGCCACTCTTTGTGCTGAGTTTCAGAAGCTCGGCATCGAAATGGTTGAAGATGGGTTCTGGCCAACTGGAGTTGAATTCCACTTTGCTGGACCAGATCGAGAGGCACAACAGATCGACGTGGGTGTTGCCCACATACGAGACGGCATGAGCGCCACCAAGCTACACGCCCGCCTCGATGATCATGGTGTTCGTGGTTCGCGAGCGCCTCGCCGTTCCTAAGGACCATGAGTTAAGGAGAAAGATTCTCGATGTGGCCCACAATTCCTTACTCACGATCCATCCGGCAGCAACAAGATGTACCAAGATCCAAGCCGTGGTTTTGGTGGACTCGCATGAAGCGGAGATTGCTCGCTATGTGGCAGAGTGCGATGTCCGCAAAGGGTAAAGGCCGAGCATCTCGTGCCACCGGCACTCTTCACCCTTGCCTATTCCGAGTTGGAAGTGGAAGATATCAAGATGGACTTCATTATCGGGCTGCCCACGACCTCTTCGAGTCACGACTCGATATGGGTTATAGTCGACCGGTTGTGAAGTTCGCACATTTCTGGCGGTTCGCACCAACCATCGATCCATGAAATATGCGGAGTTGTATATATCTCGGATCTTGTGCCCGCATGGAGTGCCCAAGCGGATAGTGTCGATCGGGCTCACGCTTGTTTCGCACTCGAGAAGCCTACATGAGGCCTTGGGCACTAAGTCGCTTCACACCAAAGATATCATCCTCAAGCAGACGGTCGACCGAGAGGGTCAATCGATTCTTGAGGATATGCCGAGAGCGTGTGTCTTGTCATATGGGAAGAAATGGGATGAATGCCTTCCATATGCAGAGTTCGCTACAACAAATGCCATCGCATCAAAGATCGTAATGTCTCCTTTGAAGCTTTGTATGGTCGGTCGCCGAACTCCCCGAACTCGGTCGGAGAGTGGTGAACGACCGTTCTTTGGGCCTCGACTTAGTCATGGAAGCGTAAAAGAAGGTAAAGGCTGTTCAAGATAACCCGAGGATAGCACAATCACGACAAAAGAGTTATGCTGATCGTCGTAGGAGACCCCTCTCCTTCGACGTTGGTGATCATGTCTATCTGAAGGTATCTCCATTCCGGGGCACCCGTCGATTTGGAGTCAGAGGGAAGCTAGCACCTCGCTATATCGGATCTTTCCGGATCCTGGTGAAGCGTGGTAAAGTGGCATACAAGTTAGAGCTTCCTCCTTCACTTGCGGCAATCCACGATGTTTTCCACGTGTCGCAATTGAAGCAATGCCTCCGCACTCCATTTGAGCAGTTTGATGTGGATGACCTAGAAGTTCAACCGGACTTATCTTATCAAGAGCATCCAATTCGGGTTTTGGAAGAAGCGGAACGCAAGACTCGCCGGAAGTCAATTAAATTCTTCAAAGTGCAGTGGAGCAACCACACTGAAGATGAAGCTACGTGGGAACGAGAAGACCGTTTGAAGGTCGACTACCCCGATTTCTTCCCTAGTATGTAAGTGTTGCGTCTATAGTCGTCTTATCGCATTTTTGAGTCATCTTGTGAGATTATGACTCCTTTATCCAATTTGGGTTCTATTCGTCCATTCTTCGCTTAGAATCTCGGACGAGATTCTTTTATGGGGAGGATTTGACAGCCCCAAATTCGATTTCGGTTTGTGCGGCTAAAATTAGCGCCAACAAAATTTTGGCCGTAATTATTATTAATTTCCGATCGCAACGACTAACGAACCGCCACTTAGAATTTTTCAAACTTAACCAAAACATTTTGAACTAGAAACTTTCTAAGTCGGGGTTGAATTTTGATCCCAATCCAAAATCAAACACTAGTTTTAAATATGACTCAAAAATTGAATCGTTCAAGCAAACAAATAACTTCTCCTAGCCATATTACTAAATAAACCTTGTCATGCCCACACCCATAGGGGCAAAATAGTCAAACCACCAAAGCCAACAAATATCTAGCCACATGTGTGCATTAGAGCTCATTTTTTCCCATCCTCATTTCTTCCCAAGCCAAGAAATCAGCCAGGGGCAGCTCCTCCCTAAGTCTCTCCTCCACGCCTCCTACCTCCTCCCTTGGCGCCCTTGGAGCTCCTCCCTGCAGCCCTCCCTCCATTGGTGGCGCCTCCCCAAGCTCCCAAGCAGCAGCTCCTTCCTCCTCCCCAAGCAGCTCATCTCCTTCCTCTCCCACCTCCTTCTAGGTAATTTCTCTCCTAGGGTTTTGATGATTGGGTGTGGATGGTATAAATGAGGTAGATGTATGGATTACATGCTTTGGATTGAAGTTTCATTGGTGGATTTGAGGAAAATCAATTTAGGGTTTGGTACAATGTTCTGTCATTTTCGAGCAGGAAATTGTGCTGCTGTGTTTCGTGTTTTAGAGCTAGTTCCCAGCATTTCCTGCTTGGTCCACTGAAGAAGAAGATGTAGGCAAATGAGTTACCTTTATTTTCCAACCGGAATCACTTGATTCCATCCATCCAAACGAAAGTTATGATGATTTTGGTACCTGCTGCACTGAGATGCTGAATCTGTGAAAGCTGAAACTTGGACTGTAGTTTAAAAATAGTTAGAGGCCGAATTAGCTTTGAGTTTTTCCTGAGAAGTTGTAGGAAATTTTGTGTAGATTCCAAAACTGTCATCAATTGCTCAATTCCATTAGGTATAGCATTTTTATGGCAAAATGGTGCATGCTGTCCAGAAAGACTATAAATTCTGAACCCAAAATCCACCCTCTGTTCATGGGCAAACTGGGCATTACTCAAGCAATAAATGAGAAATCGGCTAAAACTAAGTTGTAGATATATCTCTTAAGTTTCATTAGGACTTGAATCACTCAATTTCATGTAACCATGTAGAAGTTATGCCTAAAATGGTGAAGTCGGTCTAGAAGGGCTAAAATCTGTCCAAATTTCAAAATGAAGGTTAGGATTTTGGTTGGAGTTGTGTAAAGCATATCAAAGTATTGTTTAGCTATTGATACGTAGTTTCAACGCTTTTGCTTTTCGCTTTGTTGTAGAAGGATTGCATTTTGGAATTTTGTTAAAACTTCGAATTGCATTTCCTTTACATATGCATTTCATGCATCTCATTTTGCATCCATACATCGTAGAGAACGATCCACAAGCGGGTGACGATCCGTGGGAGTTGAAGAGCCAGTGGCTACTGAAAATCCAATTGAAGCACAAGGCAAGCACCTAAGCATCATTGATCCTTATATATTCTATCTTTGTGAATGAATTGCTTAACGGGTGTTTTAAGTAGTGCATTAGGAGTTGAATTGTGGGTAGAATGTTAGAACCTATTTACTGCATATGTCATCCTTGTTAATTGTTGAATTGTCATTTGGAACCTAACATGGGTAATATTTTATGTCACGCTTAAATTGCTTAGCGGTCGGGTTCGGGCCAAGTGGTGGATGGTTCCATCACTTGTGATGTACTACTTCACACTTATGAACTACATGGTTTGGAAATGGGAGTAGGTTGAAAATGTAAATGTGAATTGGAGACCGGCGAGAGGGTTGGGACATGAGAGTGTGTAGACTGAATGTGTAGCTCTCACTGTGTCGATTGAGGACCGCTCGAGTTTGACCTTTGATTGAGCAACCCTTGTTGATCACATGCCGTGATATGGGCGGTAAGCCACTCTTTCACCATTCCCTAGTCGATGGGGTGCAACTTCATGCGATGGTTGGGGTGGAGTTCGAGGCCTAGGTCTCCTCGAGGGCCAAGTTGGACTTGTGTCGCTCAGGGGAGGTTGCTAGGTGCTCGTGCCGCATGAGGGCGGTTCATCGGATAGATATGGTGGGAGGGGCGGTTGATGCGGGATTCCTGTGTGGGATTCAGTGTCGTGTGATTGATGATCCCTGCAGGTGAATAAACGATTTGAATCGCCGCGCTCGCGGATAAGAGCACACTCTCTCATCGCTCAGTTCATCGTAGTAACAACTTAAAACTGTAAAAGAAATGTGAGATGTTGATGAATTTGTTGTGAATGGTGGTGATACTTGTGTTACTTCATGTACTTAATTGCAAACCTTCAATGTAGTAGTAGATGCTTGTTATAACCGCTTAAAACTTGTGAATTGAGTAGTGTAGGTGAATCTACTACAAAGTTAAGCTTTTCGCACTTATTACCCGTGGCTTATTCCATTGTTTTATCCAATGCATATTCCTTTGTGAGTCGGTCATATATGGACCACGGTAAGACTTGCAGTACCTTCCGTACTCATGCTTCGCTTTGTGGTTTTCGGTGAGGGCGATGCAGTTGTGAGTTCTGTCCTTATTGTCTCTCGGTTGTCGGGCGGGACACCGAGTAGAGGCTTAGCTCACTGATGCAAGCGCCGGAAGTGTTGAAAGCGTGACACTTCCTGATGAGTCTTAATTTTATTTACCTTGGGGTTTGGATAACTTTTGTTGTATATGTATGGGTTGTGTTTGTAGCATGTGGAGGCTTTAACTTTTGATACTTGATGTGTTTGTTATATGATGGTTGATGATCGAGATGCGTAGTTGGTCGAGATATTTAGTTGTTATTGTTGATATATATATATATATGCAATTTGTCTCTCTTGTCTCGCTGGGTGGATGTCCTCTGCTCTAGAGGCATCATGCCCAATTTTTTCGTGCTTTTGTTAGTCTTGTGGGTTTTGGTTTTTCGTCGGGTCGTCTTTGTGCCGGGTTGGGTTTTGTTTTGTTTTGCTTCGCTTATGCGTGTCCGGTTGTGGGGTTTGAGTTCGTTGCCCCTTTATGCAAATTGAGTTGGTATGACTTTGAAATCCGGTATGTGGGGATCCCGGCGAAGTTTTGGATCGTGATATCGGGGAATACCGGATCGGGTTCGAGTTATTTGGGTGTTTCGCCGTTGTCTCATTTGGGCTTGGGTGTTAGCAATGCGAGCACCATCGGTGATCCTTTGCTAACCTCCAAATCCGATGTGGCGATAGCATATCCAACTAGCCCGAGTACGGTCTGGGCGGCTCCCGCGACAAAAAGGACGGAAGTCTTAGTATGTGCATCGATTATCGTGCACTGAATGAAGTAACGATCAAGAATAAGTATCCGTTGCCCAGGATCGATGACTTATTTGATCAATTAAGAGGAGCTGGAGTTTTCTCCAAGATAGATCTTCGCTCGATACCATCGATTGAAGATCCGAGCGGAGGATGTGTCTAAGACCGCATTTTCTACGCGATATGGACATTATGAGTTCACAGTCATGTCATTTGATTGACTAATGCCCCAAAGATATTTCATGAACATGATGAATAAGGTTTTCATGGAATATTTGGATAAGTTTGTTGTAGTCTTCATAGACGATATCTTGGTTTACTCAAGACGGAGGGAGAGCATGCGAACATCTAAGAATGGTTTTAGAGAGGTCGAGAACATCGCCTATATGCTAAGTTTAGCAAGTGTGAATTTTGGAAGGAAAAGTCGAATTTCTTGGTCATGTCATGACTACTAAAGGAGTGGCAATGACCCAAGCAAAGTGGACGCAGTGTTGCATTGGGAGCAACCAAGTCCATTACCAGATCCGTAGTTTTCTGGGAATGGCGGGATATTACCGTCGGTTCATAGAGGGATTTTCGACGATTGCTAAACCCCTTACGCAGTTGTTAAAGAAAGAAAATAAGATCGCATGGACGCCAGAGTGCGAGACAAGTTTCATGGAACTAAAGAAGCGTTTAACCACAGCCCCCGTATTAGTACTGCCAGATGTGCAGAATGGATTTGATATATACTGCGATGCTTCAAAGCAAGGCTTAGGTGCGTGTTAATGCAAGAAGGCAAGGTCGTTGCTTATGCGCCAAGACGCTTAAGACCGCATGAAGTGAATTACCCAACGATGATTTGGAATTAGTCTGCCAGAGTGCATGCTTTAAAGATATGGCATCATTATCTCATAGGAAATAGATGTGAGATATATACGGATCATAAGAGCTCAAATACATATTCACTCAAGCGATCTGAATATGAGACAGCGAAGATGGCTTGAGCTAATTAAGGATTATAATGTGGGAATCCATTATCATCCCTAAAAGCCAATGTGGTAGCGGATGCTCTGGGTCGAAGAGCCATAGCGCAAATACATTGACCATGGAGGATCAACCGAATTATGCAAGGAATTTTAAACTAAGGTTGGAATTTGTTCCACGTGGAATGGTAGTCTGACCGAAATAAAGCCAACACTACAGATCGATTAGAGAAGGCCGTAAAGATGATGATAAAATTTCTAAGATTAAGGCTAAAAGGAAGAAGGCCTAGCCGTAGATTTCACTGATGAGCAGGAACCATGTTCTTCAAAGGCCGAATTTGTGTGCTTGGATAAAAAGGAACTAAAGCAATTGATTCTTGAGGAAGCTCACGATTCAAAATACTCAATTCATCCAGGAGTGCTAAGATGTACCAGACTTGAAAGAGAGATTTTGGTGGCCTAATATGAAGCGTGAGGTAGCCGAGCATGTTGCATTATGCGACGTGTGTCGAGAGTGAAGGCCATGCATCAAAGACCACTGGTTGTTGCGACCATTGAAAATTCGGAATGGAAGTGGAGGAAATCGAATTTATTTTATCTCCGGTTTACCAAAAACTCGAGAGGTTACGATTCCATTTGGGTTATCGTGGATCGCCTAACCAAGGTCGCCATTTTATCCCAAAGAAAGATCACTTACTCGTGAGATCGCTTAGCGAGTTGTACATGTCAAAGATTGTATGTTTGCATGGAGTGCCCAAGAAGATTGTGTCGCATGCAGGTACCCAATTTACCTCAAGATTCTGGAATAAGTTGCACGGCTATGGGAACTCGTCTCAATTTTAGTACAAAGATATCACCCGCATGCATGGTCGACCGAAAGAGTAAATCGATTTTGGAGGATATGTTGAGAGCTTGTGCTTTAGCTTATATTGCGACATGGGATAAGTGTTTGCCATATGCGAATTTAGTTACAACAATAGCTATCAAGCTAGCTTGCGATGTCACCATTTGAAGCATTGTATGGACGTGCTTGTCGACTCGTTAAATTGGAATGAAACAGAGAGCGTTTGGTGTTTGGGCCGATTATTCTCGAGGAGGCGAAAGCCAAGTTGCAATGATCGAGAGAGGTTGAAGATAGCACACCAAGACAGTAAGAGTTACGCAGACAACCGTCGTCGAGATTTGAGTTTTGAACCGTAAGATCATGTGTATCTCGTGGTTACCCTCTTAAGGGCGTTAAAAGATTTCATGTTAAAGGGAAGCTTGCACCAAGATATGTTGGTCCGCTCAAGATTCTCGAGCCCGAGGAGAGGTGGCTTATCGATTAGAGTTGCCTCGATCCTTGGCAGGAGTGCATGATGTATTCCATGTGTCGCACTTAAGAAGTGTCTCAGAGTGCCAACCGAGCAAACCCAATTGGATGCAATAGAGCTGCAAGAAGATTTGACTTACAAAGAGCAACCGGTCAGAATTTTGGATGTTATGGAACGCAAGACCAGAAACAAGTCTATTCGCTTTGCAGAGTTCAAGGAGCAATCATTCAAAGTGAAGCCACATGGGAGCGAGAAGAAGATTTGAAGTCGAATTTTAACCTATTCTCTATAGCCCGAATCTCTGCCGAGATTACATTAAGGGGGAGGTTTGTAACATCCCAAAATTTGGCCTAATTATGTTTTTATTTCTTAAATGTGCATTTATGATTTTATGGAATTTATTTGGATTTTTCTGGATTTATTAGAATTAAATTCAAATCAAGTTTATTGCTTTTATTCGAATCTATTTAAATTTATGCAAAGTCAAAATAAAGTTTTGCCAAAAATATTTTATTTGAGTCCAGAATGTCTCAAAGTATTTTTGAGATTTTTCTTGGATTTTTCCTGATTATTTTATTGCCTAAAACAAATTAAATGAATTTCAGGAATTTATTTTAAATGAGAAATCTTTTAAATTTGACATGAATAAGATCGGCCGAGCCCAAGCATTTGGCGCATGGGGCCCATTTCTGCAGCCCGATTGCCATACGCCACGTCCGCTCGCCCGTTTTCTAGATGGAATCACCGTATCCGCTCGGATCTTGATCGAGGGTGAGTATTTGTTCTTAATCGGAGAAACCCTAGCGATCTTCACCGCTGGATCGGTCGCGTGGAGGGTCCGGATTTCGCCACGCGTCATGCGCGCAGTGTCCGTCCGATTCACGACGCGTGGACGGTCGAGACTTCGTCTTCTCCGACTCGTCGCCAGAACGGACTCGGACAGCCGCCACAGCGAACGAACTCCGCCTCGGACACGGCCGCCGAGGGCCTATTTAAGCCGCGACCCGCCCGAGGTTGAATCCACCGCGCCGCTTCGTTTCCCGCCACCGTCGCTGGAATCGCCGTCGCCTCGCCGCTAGGACTCGCCGGAGGTTGTCGCGAGCGCCGAGGGTTTTCGCGGATTCCGCGCAGACGGGACGTTCTTCGCGCGGTGGAACCAGATTCGATTCGCCTCCTGCGCCAACGGATCCGCAACTTCACCTCGTCGAATCGCTACCAAACGCCGCGCTCGGTCTTCTTCTTCGCCGGTGAGGTCTCGCCGTCGCGCCTCCATCGCCAGATCCGTAAGCCGCCGCCGATTGAAATCCGACGATGGGCGTGTTGCCAAGATGCGTGAGATCGGTGGCCGTCCGATCCGTCTTGGCGGATCGATCAAGCCGCCAGATGGCTACCGATTGCGACGACGCGCCGGTGTCTGGTGCCGAGGCACCGTGGACCGGTCCGCTGTGGTCCGGCTGCGTCGTGGACTCACCCATACGCCGAGACACGTGTCGGCTTGTGATTGGCCGAGATCTCGCTGACGTCATGCTTGCGTCATAATTGCATTTTTCAATTGGAAAAATAATCTGATTTGAAATTCTGTGATGATGACATCATCATGAGGTCACGCTGACGTCATAAATCAGTTTTCAGAATAAAAATAAATCTGTTAAATCTGATTTTCTGATTTTGCAATTTCAGTATTTATTTCAAACTTCAAAAGGCTATATCTTTTGCATCGTAACTCGGATTTGAGTGATTCCAGTTTCTAAAAATTTGTAAAATTGAGATCTATTTAATGGTGAATTTTATTTGATTTTTGGAGTTCAATTGCTCTCTGTTTTGGTATTTATATGCTTTTCTCCTTCGGTACACGTAGACGTTGAATTGTGCGACGCTTCGGAGGAAGATCAAGCAACTCAAGAGCAAGTTCCAGAACCAGATCAGGACCTATTCCAAGGCAAGTTGTGCTTTGATCATGTTGAACCTATGTTTATAAAATTGCTATATTTGTTTTACCATATTATATATATTTCAAATATACAATTGTTTCAAACTAGATTGGGCTTAGCTAATATACCAGATTGATCTATACCCTACCTTGTCATTGTATGCCATGATCCATTGTCACCCTAGATTGGTTTAATATAGTGATTAGTAATTATGATCAACATTGGAGGTTTAGACCGTATTAGTTGCTTAGCCTTGCCACGTCATCACATGTGTCAGAATCATTGATAATTAATCTTGATTAATGGAATATGGAAGGATCACACGATGAGATTGAGTTGTTGTGGCGAGTCATGTCACGCAACGATGTTGAATTGTTGATGGCACGTGGTGCTTGGTAATCAACTGGGTGACAATCATTTAGATTGGGGCAAGTGGCAAGGGGCGAGGAGGCCAAGGTGGGCTCGATGGGCAGATGGTATGTGGATGTCTTGCCCTGATCATTCTAAGGACTTAACCTTGCAAGCCTTTGACCTGAGTCAATCATGCAACCACATGTCTGGTATGGGCCAGCCTAGCTGAGTAATTTGCAATGTCTTAATTTTTGTACTACCGTGGTCGGTGTGGGTTCCCGAGTTAGGGAGTAATTCACATGGCGCAAGAGGGGGGCCCTGGATGTGGTAACCAGTCCCACCAGTGTTGAATCCTTAGCGGGTAGTATCGGGTTAAGCCAGAGCATTGTAAAGGCTTTGTTATAATCACTCGCCTTGGTGGTGTTTGGTTGTATCACGTGGGTAAAGTGCATAACCTCTGCAGAGTGTGAAACTATTCGGAGAGCCGTGCTCGCGGTATTGAGAAATGCTCGGGAATTACAGTTAAGGGTTAGCTTAATTAATTGGACAACATGGTTGGGATGGCGGAATGCCATATGGAAGATGGAATTTGACTTAGGATTGGAAACTTGGTTTACTTGAGAAATCCTGAATTTATTTACTATTGTTATTTGTTTTACATTCTTTACAATCTATTTACTGTATTTGTTCATAAATGCTGCTTATTGCAAAATAGCCATGATAGCCTATCCATTGGAATAAGCCTTACATATAGATACATAGAATTGCATTTTGTGCACAACTTGTTGAGTGCTTTAAGTACTCACCCTTGCCAAACAACAATAATCAACAGCTTGAGGAATCTACACTGTGTTGGAAGATGAAGTCCAGAAGACACGAGTCATTAGGGTTCGAGCCTTGTCGGTTGCCTGTGGTGAACTGATGAGCTATCTACGTTTTCTATTTTCCGCTGCTTAATCATTAGTTATATTTTCAGTCTTGCCCTGCGTGGCTTAATAATGTAAGTTGGTCATAAGATCATACCTTTAGTTATATCAATGAATGAACTATTATTCTATTATCGTTGAGTATGATGTGATATGTACCAATGTTGAGCTGTGTGCACTAGCGTTGATCCTGGGAATAGTGCGGTAAACACAGTGGGTTCGAATCAGTGGATTCGGGTCCTTACACCGTTGCAATATCCCCAACTGTCCACAGAGGAGTTTGCAGAAGCTGAAGATGACAACGAGTTCTATGCTTGTGGTTACGACGAAGGTGATCCGGAATGCTAGGACGCGAACCCTAGTCGATTGCCTGTTGGGCAAATAGATGGGCTTATCCTGCTTTTGTTATTTCGTTTCCGCTGTTTCTTATTGAACTCAAGCTATGATGCTGCTTAATTGTAATAATTGGACATAAGGCTAATACTCTTTTGCTTAATTAATATTATGTGTTTCGTGATATGGATGTATTGTCATCCCTGTTTCCACTGTGTGTGCTAGCTTTTCCTGGACTAGCACAAGTTATACACAGAGGGTTCGGATTCAGAAATCCGGTCCCGACAGAGGTGGTATCAGAGACATATCGACTGTAGGTTGCAACCCTAGTTAGTCTGGTCTTCTTAGCAAGAACTTCAAAATTATTCTCTAAATCAAACCAACGAATTGCTATGAAATAGATTATCTCATCTCATCTTATTCTTAGGTTCTTACTCCTTTCCTTTGCTAAAATATTATTTTAAAAAAAAATTAATTTGATCTTATATCTTGAAACTTCTTCAAGTCTCGAGCCTTCTGCAAGAATCCAGATCAAGGAAGAAGATGATCAAGCCGTCCAAGAGTATATCCGAGAAGACTACCTTATAAGATAGGTTTATAGTGCTCAATAGTGTTGGAGCATGTCACCCCTTTTCAGTTTAGCAACATATAGTCTGGGTGTATTAGGATTTTTGTTGCTTGTTTGTTGGGTGTGATGTACACTTGCCCTAGCATTGTGTTGCAGCCACCTTTCATTTGGAGTTTTATTGCTTGTTTGGTCTTGGAATGGCTACCTCACTAGTCTTCTCATCTTTTGCACTTTCCCTCTCATCTATTGCTAACCTGTCCCTGGCCGTTGCTTCAAATGGAAGGTCAAGGAAGAGGTCATGGAGCTGGTCGTAGAGGAGGTCGTGTAGGAGGTCGTGGTCGTGGTTGTGGCCAGGCAGAGCCACAAGAGCAGCAGGATGTTCAAGATCAGCAAGAGCAGCAAGTGCCACCGCCGCCGCCACCAGTCCAACCCTCAGTCGCAGATATCCAGCAGATGATGGCAATACAGCTTCAGTTGTTGCAGTCCCTTACTCAGAATTTGGTAAACAATCCTCAGCCAACCCCAGCCGCAGCAC
Source organism: Otatea glauca (assembly GCA_036346275.1). Taxonomy (NCBI): domain Eukaryota; kingdom Viridiplantae; phylum Streptophyta; class Magnoliopsida; order Poales; family Poaceae; genus Otatea; species Otatea glauca. The sequence continues at coordinate 24,681,365 of CM070716.1, forward strand.
CAGTGATGCCGCCCCAGCCAAAGCTTGGAGAATTTATGAGAACTAGACCGCCTACCTCCTCGGGAGCAGGTGAACCCTTGGAGGCAGATGACTAGTTGAGGGATGTAGAGAAAAAGCTCCAGTAAGCTCAGTGTGATGACCATGAGAAGGTTCTCTACGCGAGTCATCAGTTAAAAGGAGTAGCTGCTACTTGGTGGGATAATCTTTGTGCTGCCCATCAGAATGCTCAAGCTATAACTTGGGAGGAATTCTCCAAGCCTTCCAGATCGCTCATGTGCTCGCCAGATATTGAAATGAAGAAAAGAGAATTTCGAAAGTTGCATCAAGGAAACCAGAGCGTTTCTGAGTATCTGAATAGGTTCACCTAATTGTCGAGGTATGCACCAGAAGATGTGGCAACTGAAAGTGCCAAGATCTGGAGGTTCATGGAAGGACTTGATCCTAACATCAAGGTTCAACTAGTTGCTTTGGATTTTCCAAACTTTCAGCATATGGTGAACAAGGCACTAGTGCAAGAGGATGCTCAACGCCAACAGCGGGAGTCCCGCAAGAGAAGGATGGCATTCCAGGCTCAGCATGGAGCAAGTGGTTCTCGACAGCGCTTCCAATCTCAGCAGGCCAACAGGACACCTGTTCAAGGAGTGCCTCGTACTCCTAATTCTGGACCGTGCCCAATCGCTCAAGGGCCCTAGCAAAATAGCGCCAGTGGTCAACCACAGAAAGGGAATTCAAATGCTGTAGGAATTCAATGTTTACATTGTCATCAGATGGGACATTATGCCAGTAACTGTCCTCTGAAGCGTCAGCAAGTGACCCTAGTGCCATTCTACTTGGGATCCAATTCCGCCAGAACTCCTACGCAAGGATAAGGTTGTGGAACACCCTAGACGCCAAGAGCTCCGCAATCCTTTGGAAGAGGACGTGTCAAACATGTGACCGCCGAAGAAGCTCAGGAGGCACCAGATGTGGTTTTCGGTAAGTTCCTTGTTAACTCAATACCTGCCTCAGCATTATTTGATTCGGGAGCATCGCATTCTTTTATATCGAAGAATTTTGTTGAACAATTTGGTTGGGAAACCTTTACCCTTAAGAGCCCTATGATAGTTCAATCACCAGGAAAAGAATTGAGAACTAGTTCAGTATGCCCAAGTGCAACCATAAAAATCAATGGGGTAGAATTTCTAGCGAATCTTATCATCTTGGATTCTGAAAGAATAGATGTCATCCTAGGGATGGATTGGTTAACCAGGTATAAAGGTCAAATAGATTGTGCCAGTAGAGCCATCACCCTCACCAATTCAGAAGGCATTCGAGTGGAGTATATGCCTGATGAGTCTGCAAGTAAAAAGTGCACTTTGAACAGTTTGAAGGAAACAACTTTGGAAAGTATGCCTATGGTGCAAGAATATCCAGATGTATTTCCTGAAGATTTGCCAGGTATGCCGCCTGATCGAGATGTGGAGTTCGTCATAGAGCTAGTCCCTGGTACGGCTCCAATTTCTAAGAGACCCTACCGCATGCTAGCCAATGAACTCACCGAGATGAAGAAACAGATTGAGGAGTTGCAAGAAAAAGGATACGTTCGTCCAAGTTCATCACCTTGGGGAGCTCTAGTTCTTTTTGTAAAGAAGAAGGATAATAGTTTGCGCTTGTGCGTAGACTATAGAGCCCTGAATGAAGTCACAATTAAGAACAAGTATCTGTTGCCCAGGATTGATGACCTGTTTGATCAGTTGAAAGGAGCATATATTTTCTCCAAGATCGATCTTCGATCAGGATACCATCAGTTGAAAATAAGGTCACAAGATATTCCGAAGACAGCTTTTGCTACCCGATATTGACTATATGAGTTCACAGTTATGTCATTTGGTCTGACCAATGCACCAACCTATTTCATGAACCTGATGAATAAAGTATTTATGGAATACATGGACAAGTTTGTGGTAGTATTCATAGATGACATTTTTATCTATTCTAAAGATGAATCGGAACATGAAGGTCATTTGAGGATGGTGTTAGAAAAGCTCAGAAATCATCAGTTGTATGCCAAGTTCAGTAAATGTGAATTTTGGTTGAAAAAAGTTGCTTTCTTAGGACATATAATCTCTACTGAGGTGTCTAAGTAGACCCTAAAAAAGTGAAAGGTGTACTTGATTGGAGGCAACCCAAGTCAGTGCCTGATATCAGAAGTTTTCTTGGTTTAGCGGGATACTACCGAAGATTCATAGAAGGATTTTCAAATATTGCAAGACCGCTTACCCAGTTGCTGAAGAAGGAAAAGAAGTTTGAATGGTCTGAAGCTTGTGAGCAAAGTTTTCAGGAATTTAAGAAAAGACTGACCTCAGCCCCAGTGCTCATTTTACCAGATATTCGGAAGAACTTTGAGATTTTATGTGATGCCTCAAGATAGGGACTTGGATGTGTTTTGATGCAAGAAGGCAAAGTAGTTGCATATGCCTCACGACAGTTGCGACCACATGTGGAAAACTATCCAACCCATGACTTGGAAATGGCTGCAGTTGTGCATGCATTAAAGTTCTGGAGGCATTATCTCATCGGGAATCGATGCGAAATTTTCACAGATCATAAGAGTTTGAAGTATATCTTCACTCAAGCAGACCTCAACCTAAGATAAAGAAGATGGTTAGAGTTAATCAAGGATTATAATGTGGGAATACATTACCATCCTAGCAAGGCTAATGTAGTTGCCAATGTCTTAAGCCGGAAGAGCTACTGTAATAATTTGATGATTCAAGAAGGTCAACCTGCTCTTCATAAGGAATTCCAGTGTTTGAATTTGGAACTAGTAGAGGAAGGTTCCGTTGCTGCTTTGGAAATTCAACCAACCTTGGAGGATCAGATCAAAAAGATGCAAAAGTCAGATAAAGAAGCTGCTAAGATTAAGGATAGAATATAGGAAGGTAAAGCCCTAGGATTTTCAGAGGATGAAGAAGGAATCGTTTGGCTTGGAAAAAGTATATATGTGTCGAATCAAAAAGAGATCAAGCAGTTGATATTAAAGGAGGCGCATGAGTCAGTATAATCAATCCATCCAGGTAATACTAAGATGTATCATGATCTTCATGGTATATATTGGTGGCCAAGGATGAGAAAAGAAATCGCAGAGTACATAGCTATGTGTGATGTATGCCAGCGAGTTAAAGCTGAACATCAAAGACCCGCAGGATTACTACAGCCGTTAAAGGTGCCTGAATGGAAGTGGGAAGAAATTGGAATGGATTTCATTACAGGACTTCCGAGAACCAGATCAGGTTATGATTCAGTATGGGTTGTAGTGGATCGTTTGACAAAAGTTGCACATTTCATTCCTGTGAGAACAACTTACCAGAGAGATCAACTTGTAGAGTTGTATATGTCAAGAATCGTGTGTTTGCATGGCGTGCCAAAGAGAATTGTATCAGATCGAAGCACTCAATTTACTTCAAGATTTTGGCAAAAGTTACAAGAAGCATTGGGTACCAATCTGAATTTCAACACAGCTTATCATTCTCAGACTGATGGACAAACTAAACGAGTAAACCAAATCCTTGAAGATATGTTAAGGTCTTGTGCGTTGTCCAATGCGGCAAGTTGGGATCAAAGTTTACCCTATGCAGAGTTCTCATATAACAACAGTTATCAAGCAAGTTTGCAGATGTTGCCATTTGAAGCCTTGTATGGAAGAAAGTGTAGAACACCTCTCTGTTGGAATGAAACATGAGATCGCCAAGTCTTTGGTCCTGATATTTTGCAAAAGGCTGAAGAACAAGTAAAAATGATTCAAGAAAGATTGAGAACAGCGCAGCCTAGGCAAAAGAGCTACACTGATAATCGTCGGAGAGAGTTAACCTTTGCTCCTGGAGATTATGTGTACTTGAAAGTCTCGCCGCTCAGAGGAATGCGTCGATTCCAAGTTCGTGGAAAATTAGCACCAAGATTCATTGGACCGTTCCCAACCCTAGCTAGAAGTGGACAAGTGGCTTACCAGTTGGAGCTGCCACCGCAGTTATCGAATGTGCACAATGTGTTCCATGTGTCGCAGTTGAAAAAGTGTCTCAGGGTACCAGAAGAGCAAATGCAGTTTGAGAATGTTGAGCTACAGGATGATCTCACCTACCCAGAGTATCCGATCAGAATTTTGGATGAGGCAGAACGCAGAACAAGAAACAAGACGATTAAGTTTTGCAAGGTTCAGTAGAGTAATCACTCAGAAAAGGAAGCAACTTGGGAGCGAGAAGAAGATCTTAGATAAGAGTACCCCAACCTTTTTCCCTAGTCCGTCCAAATCTTGGGGTCGAGATTTCTCTAAGGGGGGAGGTTTGTAACATTCCAAAACTTTGAGTTTTAGAATGTTTAAATTTGAAAATGAACCATTTGCATTTTTCTTGAATTAATTTCAGCTTAATTTGAATTTTGTATTTATGAAAGTATTTAATTTGACTAATCTATTCATCAAGGGATTTTTTTGTATTTTTGGAGATTTTTCTAAATTTATTTGCTATTTATTTGAATTTATTTGCTTTTATTCGAATTTCTGGAATTTAATTAATTCGGAAAATGTTTTAATTTCCAAAACTCTTTTCAGGCCGAATCCTTCTGTCAGCCCATTTCCGTGGCCCAGTTCCTCTCCCACGTGGCCCGCTCCCTTCTTCCTCTCTCGGCCCAGCTTCGCGCGTTCGCCCAGCGCAGCCAGCCCGCGCGCCGCGGCCGTCCGATGGGCGACACATGTGCGACTGCGATTTAGCCACATCACTCGTGCCCGCCGCCGCCGCTGAAAACCCTAACCGCGTCAATCCCGCCACCGTCGCTCGGTTTCCGGATTTGGCACACCTCCCCAGGCTATTTAAGCCGCCGTCGCACCCAGCCCGAGGTTCGCTTCGTTGCGCCGCTTCTTTTGCCCTAGCCCTTCCTGCCTGAGGCGCCACCGTCTTCTCTCGTGAGCTCACCGAAGTTCCTCCGTCATCCCGAGGTCTTCTCCACCGCCGTTTGCCATCTCCGGTGAGCCTCCGCCGCTTCTTTTGGTCGAATCGAGTTCACCGAGTTGCCCTCTCTCTTTTGCCCCTAGCTCGGTGCCGCCTTGTCGCGTTTTTCCCCCTCGGCCTGCATCTTCTTCGCCTCCGGCCATGCCCGTGCCCGCGCCGTCGCTCTCTGTCGATGAACCATGGCCGTCCGCTTCCCCTGTGCGCACCAGATCACGCCACGTCGCTGCCGTCTCGTCCTCGTCCTTCTGCCCTCCGATCACGCACCGCCGTTGGATGCGCGACACGTGCCCCATCCGCATCAGTATCCTCGTTGGCTGCCTCGTCAGCCGCCGCGTCAGCCCTAACCATCGCATGGCTTGCCACCTGAGCAAGTCCTCCGCGTCATCCCTAAGCCGCTCGGTGGACGTAGTCCACCGTGAGCCCAGGAGCTAACATGTGGGCCCCACATGTCGGTCGACATTTCTTTTTCCCTTTTCTGATTTTCCTGGAAAATCCAGAAATTCCAGCCAATCAGATTGCGCCACGTGTCAGCCCTAATTATTTTCTCTGATTTTCTGAGCTGGGAATCTTCCAAGAGCCCGTTCTCCTTCGTTCGAGATCCGATTCCAGTGATTCAAATTTCTAAATTCATGATCTATCTTCCAGTACCATTCTTTTCAATTTTTTAGTTTTGTTTGAATTTGTTTTATTTATTTGCTCCCGTTTCGCGTGTAGATGACGCAGTCGAAGATCAGTCGAATCAACAATCAGAGGTAGAACCAGCAAGAGGCAACGAAGGCAAGTCTTCCTTGAACATATTGATCCCAAATTTTATGAAAAGCTTATGTTGTTTTTAAATTATGCATGCTTACTTTTATGCAATGTACTTTAAATATAGTTTTAGACTATAGTTAAATACCAGAATTTGTTATACCCTCATTGGTATTGATCGTGTCAAACCTTTGTCACCGTATTCAATACTAGCTATTTTATTTGGTGATAACCAGTAGATTAGCATGGGATGGTAGAATTGCTTAGTCCAGCTTAAACGTTTCGGTATTATGCCATGATGGGAATCACTTAAAACATTGTTGAATTTTATTTGTGAAGTTTGTAAGGTCGAGAATGCCGACTAGAGGGGGGTGAATAGGCGTCTTTTAAATTTCTATCACTAATTTCTACAAAGCAATTCACCCCTAATTATCCTTATGCCAAAGCTTAACAATTATTAATGCGGAAGCGATAAACTAAGGTTTTGACAATTAAAGCCTAAAACAAATAGGCTCACTATGTGCACTAACTAATTATATCTCTAACAAGAATATGCAATTCTAAAGACAAGCAATCAATCAATTTAATTCTATGAATATAAATTGCTTGAACATAAATAACAAACACAATGCAAGCACAAGAGACATGATACTTTTTACCGTGCTGTTCGGAGACTTGCCAGTCTCCCCTAGTCCACGTTGAGGTTGGCCCAAACACATTGGATCGGCTCCACGAATTGGGCACCCACCTCGAATCCACTAGTGGTAGCTCCTTTTCCCTCCCGTGTAGGCGAAGCTCCAACCTTCACAAACTTCGTCGGGGCTTCTCACAACCTCCTTTGAGAAGCTCACCGCGCACGATGCTCTACGCCATCTAGGAGGCGGCAACCTCCAAGAGTGACAAGTCAAGCCTTCCACTTGAACCTCACCAAGTGCAACACATGCACAATGGTGATCTCCTAAGTGCAACACATGAACTAGGATCCTCCTCAAGTGCAACACATGCACAAGAGGCCCTCAATCCACTTCTAATTGCAACACATGCAATTAGAGCTCACTCTTAGCTCAAAAACCAAATGTGAGTGTGTAACACATGCAACACCTCACCCAAAACCTCAATAGAACCAGCAACTACCAAATGCCGGCCCTTGGCATCCTTTTATAGCCCCCCACACGAAAACTAGCCGTTGGGGGCCGGGTTTAAGGTAAACTCAAGGACGGAGCTCGCCTAGATGCTCTTGACTGGACGAGTGAAGCGTGGCTGACGTGGAGTGGGAACTTCACTACTACTGGCGCGACGGATGGAGATGCGTTATAAGTCTCTCACCCCAAAATGGGCAAAAACTGGCACGGCCGGCACTACCGGCCCCAGTTGGGGCCGGTAGTGCCGGCCTCGACCTTAACGGTCGAAAGCCTGCCAAAACTAGCTATTGGCTACAAGTGGCCCAAGAAGATCGCCTAAGCCGGGACCAGTAGTGCCGAGCAAGCAGCAATCTGCGCTCCCAAGGAGCGGCAGTGCCGGCCGGACACAGCCCAGAACCCCTTCTCTGGATTATAACTACCGACCATGTGGGCCGCATCGCCACCCATACTGGCAGCATCGCACTTACATGGCTCAGAGTGCCACCCATCAGGCACACATGGAAAACAAGTTTTTCACAAAAAACTTTTCTCCAGACCATTAAAGATTTATTCTTTGAGCTTTGTGAGGATCAACACATGATCACAACACTATGCAAAACACATTTGCACATGTTAGTCACATACTCCAAAGAATCGCATTAAGCACAACTTATTTGCAAAACACATTTGCAAATAAACCAAGAACTTATGAGATCAATCCTCTTAGCCATGTGATGATCAACACATTAAAGTCAATTTGCAAAACACATTTGCAAACCATATTCACATGCTCTAGGATCGAAACCCCATAACTTCTTGTTCATTTGCAAAACATATTTGCAAATTAACAACTTCAACTTATTTGCAAAAGACATTCGCAAATAAACCATGAACCTATAAGATCAATCCTCTTAGCCATGTAAGGATCAACACATGATCCCGACACTTTGCAAAACACATTTGCAAATGCCAACACATGCTCTAGGATTGAAACTCATAACTTCGAGCTTATTTGCAAAACACATTTGCAAATAACAAATCCATTCAATCATTTTGCAAAAACACATTTTGCAAACTCAAAACACAAACCAAGCTTAGCCTTGTGATGATCAACACATGATCCCATCACAAGCTAAAACACCAAAGCATGAGCTCTCTATTTGCAACACATGCAAATCTCTAGCTCCATGCAAACCACAATTCCAACTTAAGTGAATGAGCTCTCTATTCGCAACACATGCAAGTCTCTAGCTTCATGCAACCACTTTAAACCAAAATTGATTGAGCTCTCTCCTTTTGCAACACATGCAAAACTTAGCTCCAAGCAATAACCACATAAACAACATTGCATAATCTGTCTCCCTTTTTGCAACACATGCAAATCCATAGCTTCATGCAAAAACTAAATCGAAAAGATTCAAAAAAGATGCAAGCATGAGCACTCTTATTTGCAACACATGCAAATACTTAGTTCGTGCAAAATCCAACGCACGAGCTTCACCCATTTGCAACACATGCCAAATGGTTAGCTCCATGCAAAATCCAAATAAGAGAGTGAGCTAGAGTGAACCGGATTGAGTTCATCAACACATGATGAAGCTCAACCTAAAAGACTCAACCCCTCTTAATAGTACGGCACCTAACTAGCAATCCGATCTCCCAACCAAACACCGAGACCGGTAAAATACTAGGAAAAAATCCTTAGCCTTAGCTAGTTATACCTTTGCCTCTAGCGATCCACTTGGAGCTTTTATGATATCCAATCATCTTCTCTCCAGGATCACATCTTCTTCATCTTGTTCATCAACACATGATGAACCTTCTAGCTCTTCTCTTCACTTCGGGATTACCTCTTGAAGCTCATCAACACATAATGGCTTCTCGTTCCCGATTCTTCATTTTCTTGGACTCAACCTACTTCACAACTCATGGAAGATGTTAGTCCAACAAATACGGTTGTCTCAATCATCACCGCACTCCATTAACACATAATGGATGCCTAAAAGATCGATTGAGCACAACCCAAATCAATTTGAATGATTAATTGTTGTCTTGAGTACTTTGATGCAACTAATGCTTCATTATACTCAAGAACTTTTCGCTTGTCTTTAATCAACAAGGAACACCATCAACACATGATGAAATGTCCTTTTATTGATTAAAAGACAATCGAACTCAATTTAAATTTTATTTTAATTGATATGAGTATATATATAACTACACAAGTTTCATATACTCAATATGATGGTTAGTAATGATCCATATATGTTTGAGTGATGGAAATGGGATCAATACATTTAGTCCATCAACTATAGAATAAACTCCATTTGATATGTGCATATAGATAATTGAACACGGAACCAATATGCACATAATCAATCTTAGATTGCATATGAGTTTATTTTATATTTGCATGAGTATACTACAACTACACAAGTTATATATACTCAAACGATTGTTTCAAAGTCTTGATCCTTTATATGATATTTAGTAATAAGACATGGATCAATACTATTGAAACAACAAGTTAAATTATAAAGTCCCCCTAGATGTGTGCATTCATGTAATATATGAATTAGGAACATAATGCACATATTTGGACCAAAGCAATGGAAGAGTTCATATTTTAACTTGAATCCTAAGTATGCATTAAGATAATAAAGTGAATACAAAGTGCATACCTTAGGTTTTCCATTTTTCATCCAAATATGAGACTAATAAGAATATAGCTTAATAAAATATGTTAGTCTCATAATGATTAGATTTGTCATTAAACAATGATTAAACATTAATATTAAACCAATCACCAAAACTAATAGAGCTTGAACTTACAATCTCCCCCTTTTTGGTGATTGATGACAAATCCTATATTAATTCCACATTTGGATGAAAAACAATGCATGAAGGGGTTTTGAAGATCAAAGATCGAATAACACAATAATTTTTTTTAATTTTGCATCTCCCCTTTTTGATATTGAAATGAAACTCCCTCTTTTTGACACGTATAACAATTAAAACATATAAGAGGAAATTTAACCATTAAGCTCTTATACCACTTAACCAAACCAAAAAGAGCTCTTATACCACTTACAAATTTTAACCAATAAGACCATGCTCTTTATACCATTCTTGTTTAAAATGATCAATAGATTCAAGCTCTTATATCATTTGTTAAATTTCACCAAGGAAAACAAATTTCAAATTGGCACACATCAATTTCTCCCCCTTAATAGGCATTAAACTCAAGGATCCAAATGAGGGAATTAAGCTTACAATAATTCTCCCCCTTTTGGCATTAAACACCAAAAATGGAAAACCAATAAAAAAAGGTTATACCACTTGAAAACATCGAGAGCTAAGCATCACTTGGAAGAATATGTGCCAATTGAAAAAGAGTACAAAGCTTGGTAAGAGAAGCAATCGAATATAGGTCATAAAAGGTTTGAAATGAAATTATATGACCATTGCAAGGAATTTTTGGTTTTAAGCAATGAAAACCAAAGCTTTTGCAAACTTTTTGAAATATGACCTAAAATAGTAAACCACTTTTAGAAATAGGCCATATTTAGAGTTAAAGCTCAAAAAGGATTATTTGAAACACATTCAAATAAAACCCCTCATTTTATTAGGCTTTTCATTAATACATCATGACTCACTTGAAGAGTCCATAATTTGCCTAATATGGCTTAACCGAGGAATTTATCAAAAGAAAGCCTGATACCAATTTGTCAAAAAAAAATTAATGGAATCACTTAAAATAAGGATTTTTTAAGAAGCGTCACTTGTAGTACCATTTTGAAAAGAACAAGAAACTTGTACTACTTGTAATGCTTATTTTTCAATTTTACCATATGTAAATATTTCTTTAAGTGATAATTATATAAAGAGATACCACTTGTAAAGATCATTTAGCATGAGGTAGGCATTGCTTGAAGAAATACTTGTAAGATAAGCAATGTCCAATAAATCATTTTGAAAAATGCATTTTCATTTAATGTAAACTCAACATGAGTTTATCCCCTTTAAACATTTCAATCAAACAAAGGATCTCACACAGAGAGTCCTCGAGAGATTGAACATACAATTAAGCTTCAAATGGGGAACTCATCAATATGAGTTTGAAATACCATGAAAGCTCATAAAAAATGCATAAGAGGTAGATGTGGATACCATTTGTAAAAATTCATAAAGTAAGGAATTAGATGATACCACATGAAAGAAAATCAATACCCCTTAATCTGAGTTTAATTTTTGAAAAAGAACTCTCAAAGATTTAGAGAAGATTAAAGGTATCAGAGCAATAACAATAAAGATACCATTTTGAGATAAAAGCACAAAACTTGACTAAAATAAGCTCCCATAGGATTCAAGAGATGAAATATAGAGCTATTTGCATTTAGACATGCACAAGTTTTGGTTTTGAGATTATTTTTCAATTTTGGACCAAATGAATACCACTTAAAATATATCGAGGGGAAATAAGTGGATACCATTCGAAACTAATCCAAATAATTTTCAAATGATTTGAAATTTTGTAAAAATATACTTTGGGATCATAAGAATCTTTTCCAAAAGGAATTTTTTAAAAAGGAAAATCCATTCAAAAGATATCCCAAAACCAATTTTAAAAATTCTCAAATTTTCAGAACAGACTGCCTGGACCGGCACTACTGCTCACACAGGATCAGTAGTGCCAGGGGTCCAGTACTACCGCCATTCAGATGCGGTAGTGCCGATTTTTTCGATTACTACTGCCGTCGAGTATGTAGTCTGCATTCTGAGAGGTGAAATGCAAATTTTGGCAAAATCAATTTAAATGATGTCCAAATGACTTGAAATTTTTCAGAAATATACTTTGGACTATTTAGAAGGTTTTTCAAAATGAATTTTCTTTCAAAAGATATGGCAAATTGCGCTTTGAGGCATAAAAATGAAATTAAAAACATAAAGGGCCTCAAAAAGCAACTCAATTTGGATTTCATGCAATTTCAACTTTCATGGCTTAGAATGATTTAGCAAGATGATTTCTAACCAAGATTTATAATGAAATCCAACTTGAAAGCCAAGGTTTTGCAATATGCTTCATTAGGCTATTTTGGATCAAAACAAGGATTTTAGCCAAATTTGATTTTAACATAGAATTTTCAGTTTTGAAAACTTGTAAACATTTGAAATACATATTAGAATACTCTTACGAAGCTTTTCACAAATCTGGGCCTTTCTAAATATGAAATTTGACTTTTGAACAAAATGGATAATTTTAAAGAACCACTTGTAAAACAAAGCCAAATATTTTAACACAAGATTCAAATGAAGAATAAGATGAGATATAGAAACCTTAGCGGGCGAGATTAATAGTGGGGTTGTACATTGTAAAGGCCTTGTCATGATCTCTCTGCCGATACATCAAAGGAAGTGAGTTAATTGCATGGCAACAAGAGTCGATCATGTCTTGTGGGTAAAGCTGTACACACTCTGCAGAGTTAAAACTACTTAAGTAGCCGTGCCCACGGTCAAGGGCAGGCGAGGTACGCTTGCACATTGTAGATTTCATGGTTTTATTTTAAAGGAAAGTGATGGTTTCGGAATCCGTGAGCAGATGGAACTCTCGGGTTATGGTTTGGCAGATGGAGCTAGTCAGGTAGCTAGAACCTGCTTTAATTGTCATATCAAATTCAATTACTATTCAATTACATTTTGATCAAATGATGCTTTGTGAAATTACTATTGGTATTTACAGTTAAACTTTGCTTTATGCTAACAGAGCCATATTATGCCTTCAATTGTTTAGCCTTGCATATGATTATCATGCACTATGTTTCCAAGACTTGCGGAGTACATTTTGTGCTCACCCTTGCAACATCCCCAACTGTCCACAGAGGAGTTTGCAGAAGCTGAAGATGACTACGAGTTCTATGCTTGTGGTTACGACGAAGGTGATCTGGAATGCTAGGACGCGAACCCCAGTCGATTGCCTGTTGGGCAAATGGATGGGCTGATCCTGCTTTTGTTATTTCATTTCCGCTATTTCTTATTGAACTCAAGCTATGATGTTGCTTAATTGTAATAATTGTCCATAAGGCTAATACTCTTTTGCTTAATTAATATTATGTGCTTCGTGATATGGATGTGTTGTCATCACTGTTTCCACTGTGTGTGCTAGCTTTTCCTGGAGGTGCAGAACGCGATGCGTCGCTGAGTCGGTGAGTGGGATCCAGCCATTGGATCCGAGCGACCGTCGGATGCGCAACGCGTGTCGTGTGGATTTGAGGCAGTGCGGTGTGACGCATGAGATCTAACCATTGATTCAATGAATGGCTCGGATCTTGCCGCGTGGAAGCACTGTGCTGGTGGACCGAGTCCACGGTGGAACCGATCCGAGCCGTGGACTTAGCCCATAAACTGAGGCGACGTGGCGGTACCAGAAGGCTGCCACGTGTCATGCTGACGTCATCGCTAACGTCATAAATATTTTTTATATATATAAAAATATTTCGGCCGAAATTCATTTCGTTGCTGACATCATCATTAGATCATGCTAAAGTCATAAATCCCAATTTTTCCGTATAAAAATAATTAAAACAAATCTGATTTTCTGATTTATATTTTATTTAAAACTTTAAAAGGCTATAACTTTTGCATTTTAACTCCGATTGAGGTGATTCCAGTCTCTAAAAATTTGTAAAATTGTGCTATTTTTTATGGCGAATTTTAATTGAATTTTTGAGGTTATATAGTCTACTGTTGTGGATATTTATTGCGTATGTAATTTTTACGCGTAGACGCAAATTTGCCGGAAAGTTTCGAAGAAGAGTTCGTCGCTCAAGATCTAGCTTCGGATCAAGACCAGCAACTCTTTGAAGGCAAGTGATGCTTTGATCATTTTGATCCCAGATTTTAAAATGTAATTTATGCTTTGAAATTATGCATGCTAATTTATTTAAAATGAATTCAAATTAAATTGGGTAATGTAGCTAATCAACCCATATTGTTATTGTCACCAGGAAATTATTATCTGTATGCCCTGAAATCCTTGTCACCCTAGGATTGATTGTATTTGTTGGATAATAATATGATGCCAACACGAGAGGCTAGACCGTGAATAGATGCTTAGCCTTGCAACGAATCATGAACGATCTTTCGAGAAGTACTACAATATTGACTAATGGAATATTGAAATTATTTTGAAAGTGGTGTGAAGATGCCACATGATGAGATTGAGGTACGGAGACTTGTGTGGTTCTGTACCGATGTTGAGTTATTGCTGGCATGTGTTGCGCAATAATCAACGGGGTGGGAAATGATTTAGACTGGGGCAAGTGGCAAGAGGCTTTGTGCCAGGTGGGCCTGTGTGGCAATCGGTTGATGAATGATGTGAGTCTGTGTGCCACATTGGGCTATATGCCATTGTTGAGTGTTGGAAGTCTTGCCTTGGTCAGCTAAGGACTTCACCTTGCAAGTCTTTGAACTGAGTCACCCGTACAACCACATGTCTGATATGGGACAGACCTAGTTCATTAGGGTTCTGATATCTTCCCTCTGATACCTCGGGGTGACAGTACACGGGGGTGTATCTGTGCGGGGGAGCGTACCTGTGCTACAGCTTGGTGCCCATCCAACGGTGTTGGCCTGTCCTATACTTCGGCTCTGTGTGAGGGGAGTGATGGTGAAGGCAATACCGGAGAGGTTCATTGGTTAAGATAGAGGTTCCTGAAAGGCTTTGTTGCGGACAATCGCCTGTGTGGTGAGCGGCTGTATCTTGTGGGTAAAGTGTACAACCTCTGCAGAGTGTCAAATCTATTCGAATAGCCGTGCTCGCGGTATTGAGCATTGCTCGGGGATTACAGTCAAGGGTTAGATCTTCAAAAACAAAAATATGAAATGGGTGGCTGTGTGCTAGTGTGAAAATGAATTATTAAGGCTGGATGCCGAGAATCTTTGAAGAAAAACTGTTTGAATAACTTAACATTATATATAACTATTTCACTACTTTTAACCTAAACAAGATGCTAGTTTAAAAATGTTGTTTGATGCAAAAGAACCAAGTAGCCAATTCCTTGGAATAAGCCTTGCATGTAGTAATAGCACCGCATTCTGTGCATTACTTGTTGAATGCCTTAAGTACTCACCCTTCCTTGCCTATCAACCCCAACATCAGTGGGGGAGTCTACACCGGCCTGGGAGGAGGAGTTCATTGAAGATCTGGATAATTAGGAGGCAAGCCCAGTCGGTTGCCTGTGGCAAGATGAAGGCTTCCACGAAGTTTTACTGTTTTCCGCTGTTTCCTTTTTACTCTGATAATGTAAGCCCTGTGTGGCTGATTTATGTAAGGAGACCATAAGGTCGTGCAATTCAGTTTATATAAATGTTTGCACTATTTATTATTGTATCGCTGTAATGTCTGCAAAGTGCAACCCTGTAAAGACTGTGTGTGCTAGCGTGATCCTGGTCTGGCACAGAATACACAGAGGGTCCGGATTCTCAGAATCTGGTCCCGACACATTTCAGCAACAATAATTCAGTTTCATATCTCATTCTGATGGTTATATATATGTACATACTACTGCTACATGCACACATCTCATTTGGATCGTTTGCTATTCATAAGGCAAGTTGAAATCAAATTAATTCCTAAATCAATTCAGCATATTTAAGGTAGCCTACTGTCATACTAGTATTTAGAAACCAATTCTACTCATTTTGGAACTTCTTTTATTCAGATTCTATATTTTGAATATTTATAGTGTTGAGAACAACCTCTAATGGAAAATGATTCAAACAAAGTTGAAACCTAAATATTTTTATATATTTGGGTTTCTGGATGCACAAGGATTTCATTAAAATTGGTTTCATTTAATTCTAAGTTTGTTTCCAACATTTTTATATGTAGCATATATTTAGGCTTTTTATACAAATTTGAATTTCAAATTCACCCAAAGATCACTTTCAAAATATTATTGCATATCCTGAAAGCACTTGATTTTATATGAATATGGAAATTTATTTCATTCAATTTGGATCTATGGTTCAAAAGTTATATCTAATTGAATTGCCTCGGGTATAGAAAATAAACTAAATTAGGAAAATACGTTTTCACAGAATGGAAAGCGTATTTACCTGTTGAACTGGAGGAGCTCACGCTAGCTGACAGACAGGTCCCACTGCTCGGTGACCAAAAACAAGGCAAGCACTAGGGCTCGCCGGCGACTGCGCTCCGGTGAAGATCCGGCGAGGATGCGGGCAGATTGAGCATGAGCTAGTCATGGCGCACAAGATGGTGTAGCTCTTCACTTCTAGGAGTGATCGGACATGGCTGCCACCGTAAGCCAGGCGGCGGCGACAATGGCAACTCACCGGGGAGAAAAATGAGTGAATCTCGGTTCGAATCGGTAGTGAATTAAGCATCAAGGAGTACGAGAGGTTCCATTTTACCTATTGGCAAAGTTCTTGGTTGGCTGATGTGCTCCACCAGCATGCGACTGGATTCAAAGAAGAACAGTGACGGCGCAGTGTTTGAGCCGCCAAATGCTGTATTTGGGCAATTGGATGTGTTCTAGGTGTCGAGTAAGAGGTGTTGGCTGCAGCAATTGGGTTATGGTTCACTAGAGAAGATCAATTTCCCCTTTTTCGGGTGTTCTGGCAACGGGGGTGGAGAAAGGGAGAGCTCCGGCTTTTGGTCTCGAGCTGGTGAATGGCTAAGGATGGAGTGGCTCATTGAGATGCAGGAGGGATGCTTATAGCCTAAGAAGGTTGATCTCTCCAGAGTTTGCACGCACACGCGGAATTGCGGCTCGGTTCTATGCGAAGGTGACGAGGTGGCACGAGTCTTTACTGGCGGTATGGCGTGGGAGAGACCGAGGATAATCGTGGCAGCAATCGCTCGCTCGGGTGATGGAGTTGTTGCGCTGAATCAGCGAGAGAGAGACGCGAGGCAGAGAAGCGACCAGGAGACTGAGGGAGGGAGCAGCTGATCGACCGAGGGAAAAGAAGAAAGGAGAGGAAGAAGGGAAACTGTAACATCCCAAAAATTCTAAATAATAAAAATAGAAATATAAAAATTGGAAAATGAAATTAAATAGAATTTTTAATTAGAATGTCAAGAATGAATTAAAATATTATCTTCTATTTCAATATCTTGAAATCCAACCATAATAAAAGGATGAGTTGCAAAATAAAACTTCAAATCAAACAAAATATGAAAATAAGTTGGAAATAAAAATTTACATTGAAATTCCAACTAATCTAAAAGTTTATTGAATTTTGTTTTTAAGAGAATCTTTAATTATACTAATTTCATTTTATCTACAATACAAAACTTAAAGTATAACAAGAAAATAAAGTTCAACATTAAAATATATTTATTGATGATTTTTATGAATTTTTCTGAATTTATTTTTATTTTGTTGAATTTCCTTGATTTTTGTTCCAAAGGAAAAATCTTTTCATATAATCATAATAATAGATAAACAAAAGAGTAAAAAGTTTATAACAATAAAATAAAAAAATTATTTAATCATATAAAATTATTAAAAAATTAATTTTGGAATTTAAAGGTCAGATCAAGATATTTTAGGAAGTTACAAGTCACATCAAAGCAATTAAGAGTGCAATTAATGAATTCTAGACTAGCAACAATGAATTTGTCAGATTTAAATAACAATAATGCTGCATTAATTCGAACTGAATTTTTTATATTACATTCATTCTAGATCAATCCATGAACAGTAAAAATATCAGAAAATAATATTTAATTTGTTAATTTTAAAAATTCGAAAACTGAAATCTGTGTGTAGTGCATTGTCAGAATTTTTATAAATTCTACATGCATGAGATAATTCTGAAAATTTAACAGTACCTCCTAACCTATCTGTCATACACACCATAAAATCCCCATTAAATTACCACCATGATTGCTAACTGAACCATTGAATCCAACCCAGCCCTCATCATGATCAGGATAAGGTAGTTTCATCTCTTGTCAGTAAATCGATGCAATTCCTGTAGATGACCTCACCTGGCAGCTTCATTTCGTCCGGGACATGCCCTGAGAGCTCACCACTCTCTTGCATCTCCTCTCATGCCTCACCTCTCTGCCCAAGCTTCATCTGCCGCAAATATGAGCACCAACTTACTCCTTAGTCCTTCCTCCCAACTAGCAAACCTCAATTTGGGTCTCATGTTGTTCTTTGTCTAACTTTCGGTCATAGCCATCACCATTTATTCTTTGCCTGAGCTCATCCCCACAGCTACCCATTGCCGCCATTGGCAGAAGAATGCAGAAAAGGGCAAAAACCCGATTCAAGCAATCCGGTAAGAATCAATTCAATTCCTTGCTCATAGAGCATCCACATACCTCCTAAACCACCCTACCACTGCCATTTTTAGCTCATCACATCCGTAGCTTGCCGCCACTGACGCCTTCGTTCCCAGATCCGACTGCACAGTGGTTGCCCAACTCGGCGCTTTCCCGATCGAATCAACCGGCAAAATGGAACACTGTAAGATCCCTGATGCTCTCACAATACTTCTTTTCAATCAATCTTTCACTATTTTTGCTCGCAGCTATCTAGCCATAGCGTTCGCCGCATGAGCTCGGTGGCAGTTCACCTCGGCTCACCTCCGGCCGAATCGGTACCACCCCCAAGTGCCCCTCAAATTCCTGATGCTCACCGCGTCGTCGGCCGGACCTCCCCCGAGCTTCTTCGTCATATGCATATAAACCAACTCGGATAAAAGTAAAATAATATGAAACCAATTCTAAAACACTTTTAAGATCATACCCTATTAATACCAGAAAAATGAAAGAAAAATCATGTATAGTGTAGCCGCAAACGAAAAGCGAAATCCGTCTAGTTACAACGTTAACTTTGTGATCATTTATGCTATTTCTGCAGCAAATAAAATATCACGTCTAAACACTAAAATTTATAAAATCAGTTTAGAAATACTCTCCAAAGTACATATCACCATATTCTAAAGAAATAATTTCACTTCATCATACTTTGCGTATAAATCTTGATAGCAAAATAACCTTAAGTAGTATGTTTTCATAAACACTTAAGCCTTTTCGGCAACGCATAAAACAACTCGTCTAAACACAAATTTTATGAAGTATAGACCATAATTTATCCTTGAGATATGTTCTACCATAATCTAGAAAAATATTCTTTTTACGACTTGCTTTGCATCTGAATCTTGCTAGCTCTATACCCTTAAGTGTTATTGTCATCAAAAACCTTAATACCATTTAAGCTATTTCAACAATGAATAAAGCATCTCGTCTAAATCCTAAAATTTATGAAATTAGCTAAGGATTTCTACCCAAAGTATAGACTACCTTATTATAAACAAATAATCTTGTTTTATCATGTTCTGCATATAAATACTGTTAAACGAGCTTTAATAATAAATAAGAAATCAATGCTTAAGATATTTGTTTTAACCAAGACCTTTTTGCAAACCAGAATATGTAACCAATAGCCCCCCAACCTAGCAAATCCGGTGTGTATATATATATTCAAAATGAATACTTATGCAAAATCAGTACTACTCATATATAATATGATAACTAATGTTTTAATCCTATTAATTCAAATAATTTTAGCATCTATAATTCGAAGTTATAAATAAAAGAATACATAAATTTAGCCTCTTGAATTCGTAAAATAAGAATAAATAATCTATAAAAGAATCTGCAACTGTTCTTTATAGCAAGTCTTTATTTGATATACTGTCTGTCTTCTTTTTGCCCTTATTGAAATTGTTGTTTCGCTATATTTCCATTGAACAACATGTAGAACCCAATGTCACTAATTCTGTTGTCAACCACGCTAGTTGCATCAGCGACTTCGTCATAAACAACAATTAAGCAAGGCAAGCACCCCCTTTGATCATATTGATCTCAATATTTAATTTTCATTGTGTTTATCAAAATGTTTCATGCATGCGTTTATTTCCTGTAAATACGCTATTTTGTGGTACTGGTAGATATACCTATTGTCTCATGAAACTTCCTTGATAAGTATGGACATGTGAACCTTGATAACCACATAAATGGGTTAGACAATACATAATGTCAACTTGGGTATATGCAAATATTAACCATGCTTAGCCATGCTTTAGAACCAACGTTGAATATGATCAAATCAAAATTGATTCCTAAGAATTGAAAAAAAGTTGGTTATGACATGATGTCAGTTGTTGGTATTTTGACTAAAAACCCTAAACTAAAACTATGGTTTAGATGCAGGCAATTATTGAAAATAGCCGGTTGTGCAAGAGATGGACTTGTACGTAGTGTAGGGGGAGATTATTGCCCGTGTCAAATTAAGGACCAAGTTATGGGTTATTTTCAAGCCAAGAAAATCGTACAAGCAGGAGTACTGGTATGGGACAGCCTTAACCTATTAAGTTACTTAGGTCTGGCTTTGCACATTGGTAGGCGGGAGATAGTATGAGCACACCTTTCTAGGTTTGCTTATGAGGGGCTTCCACACTTCGTTGTGGGTAAATGCATATCGGTACAACGGTGTACGCCTTGTTATGGGAAGAAACCCTTGTTGCAGAGATGGATTGCCTATGTTCTTGATCTTATTGCAGGGATGGACTGCCATGTTGTACTTATTACGTTTGTTCTTCCATAACAAGGGTTTCACGTCACCGGGCTGGTGCAAAGTTAGGTCTAGGTAATGTAACAGTCATGCTATGATCTCTCTGCGACACACCAAAGGAAGTGTATCAATTGCGCTGCACAAAGAGATGATCATTTCTTGTGGGTAAAGCTGTACATCTCTGCAGAGTGTAAATCTAATTAATTAGCCGCGCCTACGGTCAAAGGCACTTGGTAACGTCATCACATAGCTAAATGTTTTACTATTTTTAAAATGGGATGATTTTCACCTGTTGTGCCTTACTTCAGCAAAGATTGTGGTTATGCCACGAGTTGGCAGGAAATTGGACATCTCGATGCTTACGTCATGGAGGACTGTGAGTTATTACTTATGCTCTATTGTTACATATTTCTTATCAGTCAAACTTGCTTTATTAAATTTCGTTTACAAATGACAACCTGATTTACAATTTCAATTTTGCTTTATGCAAATTAACCGTAGAAGCCTTTCCTTCAAAATGGCCTGCATATATTATAGGTTTTGCTAAAGTCTTGCAGAGTACGTAAAGTACTCACCCATGCTTATATGTTTTTTTAGGTGGAAAAAGATAGCGAAGCTTCGAAAGATCTCTTTTCGTCGCCGGATGCGGGATTTCCAATAAAGCGACCTTTCTTGGGATTATGCCTTGTCAGTTGCCTAAGGGATGGATGGGCACACTACAAGACTTTGCTTCTTCTGTTGCTATATTTATATACTCTGAGTTGTAAGAATATATTGTACAAATAGCTTCCACTTGAATAAAATGATGTATAGATGTGATTCCAATTGTTGAAAATGTGCGTACTAGCCACTGATCACAGGACTAATACTATATGCGCATGAGATTTCCATTTTTGCATTTATGTGAAAATAGGGGTCGTTATAGAAACATGACTGACAGTGGGACTGGGACCACCGGGCAGAGAGAGAGGGCTTCCCCGGTGCTTTGCCAGTGGACAGAGTCAGCACAGTTGATGGGCCCACATGGCAGCGACAGATAGTCAGATTAGGGGATGAGGCTGGCCAGGACAAGCTAGTACTCGCATTAAAACACCTATCAATTCAAGTTGAAAAATTGTGAAACATTTTTAACACAATCTACTAGGACTGGTTAGCTTCCAATAAAATTTGGGGACCAAAATATCATATAGTAAATTTATAACAATTCTGAAACTGTGCATCATCCAGAATTTTCATTTTGGATATTAATTTATTTATTTAAGAGTACAAATTGTATTATTTATTTTTTTAAAAAATTTAAGAGTTTATTTTCGGTTAAGGATGTCTATATAAAAATTTCAAGTCAAAATATTCTGTAATTATTTTATAAAAAATCTGACATGATGATTTTCAGATTTTCAAAGCCTCTATTTTTGAATTGTTTGAAGGTCTAAATGACATGATAAATTCCTGAAATTTTTACGAGAAGTATATTATGCTCTGAGGATGTCATGGTAATTTTTATGGCTCCAAATAAGTTACTAAGATATTCTAGTAATTCTGACTTCTACTGTTTTTAGTCAAAACTGTGGTCATTCAACTCATTTATTCATATTCCTGTGCACAAAATTTTTATTTATTGACTTAAATGTTTTACCAGCATGGATAGGGTTCCATGTTAAATTTTTCTAACTTTTTACTTTTACCATTTTACCATTTTACCATTTCCCTTTTTCTATTCTCTTTTGTTTGATCTTCATTCAATACAAAAATCCAAGAAAATTCAAATAAGAACCAATAATGACAATAAAATTCAGAAATAAACATATTAAAATTTAAAATATTCATTTTTATTTTATTCATTTTTCGGGATGTTACAAAAATATACTCAAATATTGCTTGAATTCGCGCATTTGAAATCATGGTGCCCAGGCATCATGGTGCCCCATCTCGGCTTCCCTATGGTTAAAGCTTATAACCTCCATGCATGATAAACTTGTGCATATAAGGATCATCCAGGGATTATTAAAATTAGTAATTTTGGTCATAAGTTCTATTGTAACGACCCCCATTTTCACATAAATGCAAAAATAGAAATCTAATGCGCATACAGTACTAATCCCATGATCAGTGACTAGTACGCACATTTTCAACAATTGGAATCACATCCATACATCATTTTATTCAAGCGGAAGCTATTTGTACAATATATTCTTACAACTCAGAGTATATAAATATAGCAACAGAAGAAGCAAAGTCTTGTAGTTATGCTTTAGATTCTTGCGAACCTTGGGGAGGTACGGAGCTATGGTTATAGTTATGCTGAAAGGGGAGAGCTTTAGCTGAATGCTGAGGATTTGGTTGAACTGGGGTAGGATTAGCATCTCTTGGTGGTTGAGGGTCTTGCGCGATTTTACTTTTCATGATTTTGCTGAGAGACCTTGTCACAGGCATCCTGCAACAACGATTGAAAAGATGTTGGAATCAGAGAGATATGGTCAGATAGGGGTTAACCGGGCCACAAGGCAACATTTCGTTCATTAAAATTTTCTTAATTAAAATTTCTTATTAAGGAAGGGTTGGCACATCGTAAATTTCAACCTCATGGTTTAACATTTACGAGAGTAACCCGGAAAGCAATACAAAAGATTTACAACAAAAATTCAATAGAACATTAATCTATGTATATTCAACATAGTACTTGGGAGGGATGTCTTAGGTTTTTCTTATACTAGCCTAACCATAAGTATTTCTGCGCAAGAGGTCGCTATACGATTAGAGTAAGGTATAATTTGGATAGTACTACTTTTCAAAATAAGCTAATTAGCGATGAATTTCTCTTAAACTTTACACCTCTTACTGAGATTAGCATTCCAAGTTTTCTAGTTAACGTTGTTCATCTATCATCTTTTAAAAGGAAAGAGGTTAGAATGATGATTTAGACAAGAAAGAGATTTAAACGAGAGGAAAGGAGTTATCATAATCATATTTGTGGAACATATAATGTATTTTGAAGGTTCATGCTCTAAAATAATACTGTAATGTTTAATGGTTTCATAACTATGGGTTTTATATTGTTTTGGGTCATCTCATCGTAATTCTTTAATCTATTGGTTAAGTGTTACGAGAGTATCCCGAAATAACAATACATGCAAAAACTTTCAACTGGTCAAAAGGTAACACACCTTTATACATCTCCTTATATTACATTAAAGTTTTCACTACTACTTCTTATTGCTATATGGTCATATCTTCTATTCTAGTAACGCAGTAGAAGTACTTCCTGAAGTAATAAAGGTAGTTTTGCGGTGTTGGTTTACTTAGAGAATTTCGAGGATGACAGGTGCGGGTATATATATATATTTTTGGACTAGTTCTTTGCATATGGGTGAAACAAGGATAGTTGTCAGGTGTAAAGATAAGTCCATTGGAATGAAGTTCGGACAACAACATTTACTAGTTGAGTTGGCATGGTTTTGTTTTGTCGAGGCATTGTTTTGCAATGGTTGTGGCAGCAATGGGTGACGACACATGGCTAGAGCAAGGTGCGGTTGCATTTTTGGTTTTGCGATTGCAGCAGAAGGCTCAAGCCGAACTCTGTCATGGCAGCAATGGGTTATTTTTATTGCTATGGTAGAGAAAAAGCTAGCAAGGCATGACGCTTTGACTGGTTTTGGTGCAAAGGAGGGAAAGCAAGATAGCTTTTCTTTTCAGTGTCCAAATGAGAAGATAAGGTGGTTATAGCTGTAACTCAGATGGTGATAGGCTTTGATTGGTGGCCTATGGCAGACAAAGCAAAAGAGCTTAGCTGCTTGCTGAAGACAAGAGGTGGGGTTATGCGACTGACTTGGGGGATCGAGCCCAACTGATAGAGAGTAAGGGGATGACTAGAAAAGAAAGCTGTGTTATTGATCTTGATGTGACAGAATTTGCAAGGAGGGCTAGAAATTTTAAAAGAATATGTAGATAAGAATTTCTACATAAGAAAGGATAAGCTTGATAGAAATTTTATAAAAGAAGAGAAACTCTTTATGAAAATTTTCCTTCTAACCTACATGTTAGGATTTCTAGATTCATATATTTAGGAGCAATTTATCATAAAACTTTAACCTAAAGGTTAAGTTTATACGTAAATTATCCAAACAAGGAAGACAAAATTCAATTGCAAATAGCAAGATATAAACACTACATGAGAATGCTTTATATAGCTAAGGTAGAATGATACTTCTATGCGTAAGGATTCCTATCTTACGGGGAATCTAATCTATTCTTCTACATTTTACTGTTGGGTGACGTCGACTCTTCATGAAGTAGTATCTTCATACTTTACTTCCGTCTTGCCGGTTGTAGCGTGGCGTTATGTCCATCTTGATGTCGGTGTAGACGTTGTAGTCTTCTTTGACTCGGTATGAAGGAGGGTAGCGACATATCTTGGACAACTTCAGAAGAAAATAGTGAAGATGAACTATAGGCGAGGACTATTTTTAAGGAAAGAGGAGTTTGATATAAAACAAAATGAGAGTGAGGTAAGGACAAGATCTTAAGAAAGAGGAAAGAATAGCAAAAACTACATTTTGCAAATGTAGTAACTTTTTGCAAAATAAAATTTTGAGATTGGCCTAATCTTCTTTCTAACGACCATTCTATCAAGGGTTTATCCTATGGTCAGTATGGCTCTGATACCAACTGTAACGACCCCCATTTTCACATAAATGCAAAAATAGAAATCTAATGCGCATACAGTACTAGTCCCATGATCAGTGGCTAGTACGCACATTTTTAACAATTGGAATCACATCCACACATCATTTTATTCAAGCGGAAGCTATTTGTACAATATATTCTTACAACTCAGAGTATATAAATATAGCAACAGAAAAAGCAAAGTCTTGTAGTGTGCCCATCCAATCCCTCCGGCAACTGACAAGGCATAATCCCCAGAAAGGTCGCTTTATTGGAAATCCCGCATCTTGCGATGAAAAGAGATCTTTCGAAGCTTCACTACCTTTTTCCACCTAAAACAACATAGTAATCAAGGGTGAGTACTTTATGTACTCCGCAAGACTTTACCAAATCCTATAATATATGCAAGCCATTTCAAAGGAAAGGCTTCTACGGTTAATTTGCATAAAGCGAAATTGAATTTGTAAATGAGGTTTTCATTTGTAAACGGAATTTAATAAAGCAAGTTTGACTGATAAGAAATATGTAACAATAGAGCATAAGTAATAACTCACAGTCCTCCATGACGTGAGCGTCGAGATGTCCAATTTCCTACCAACTCGTGGCATAACCACAATCTTTGCCGAAGCAAGGCACATCAGGTGAAAATCATCCCATTTTGAAAATAGTAAAACATTTAGCTATGTGATGACGTTACCAAGTGCCTTTGACCGTAGGCGCGGCTAATTAATTAGATTTACACTCTGCAGAGGTGTATAACTTTACCCACAAGAAATGATCAGCTCTTTGTGCAAGCTATTATAGCACACTTCCTTTGGTGTGCCGCAGAGAGATCATAACATAATCGTTACATTACCTAGACCTAGCTTTGCACCAGCCCGATGACGTTAAATCCTTGTTATGGAGAAGAAACATGACAGTAATTCCCTGTCATTTTAAAGTGGTAACATGAGCAGTAAATCCCTACGATAGAAGCAGTAAATCCCTGCAATAAAGGTTTCTTCCCATACCAAGGCATACATCGTTATACCGATATGCATTTACCCACAACGATGTGTGGAAGCCCCTCATAAGCAAACCTAGAAAGGAGTGCTCATACTATCTCTCGCCTACCAATGTGCAAAGCCAGACCTAAGCAACTTAATAGGTTAAGGTTGCCCCATCCCAGCAATTGTGGTTGCACGGAGTTCTTGGCTTGAAAACAACCCATAACTCGGTCCTTAATTCGACACGGACAAAAATCTCCTCCTACACTACGTACAAGTCCATCTCTTGCACAACCGGCTATTGCCAATAATTGCCCCATCTAAACCATAGTTTTATTTTGGGGTTTTTAGTCAAAATACTAACAATTGACATCATGTCATAACCAACCTTTTTCAGTTCTCAAGAATCAATTTTGATCTGATCATATTCAACGTTGGTTCTAAAGCATGGCTAAGCATGGTTAATATTTGCATATACCAAGTTGACATTATGTATTGTCTAACCCATTTATATGGTTATCAAGGTTCACATGTCCATACTTATCAAGGAAGTTTCATGAGACAACAGGTATATCTACCAATACCACAAAATAGTGTATTTACAGAAAATAAACGCATGCATGAAACATTTTGATAAACACAATGAAAATTAAATACTGGGATCAATATGATCAAAGGGGGTGCTTGCCTTGCTTAATTGTTGTTTATGTCGAAGTCGCGGCCGCAACTGGCGTGGTTGATGATAGAGTTAGTGACGTCGGGTTCTATACATCGTTCAATGGAAATATAGCGAATAACAAATTTCAATAAGGGCAAAAAGAAGACAAACAGTATATCAAATAAAGACTTGCTATAAAGAACGGATGCAGATTCTTTTATAGATTATTTATTCTTGTTTTATGAATTCAAGAGGCTAAAATTATGTATTCTTTTATTTATATCTTCGAATTATAGATGCTAAAATTATTTGGATTAATAGGATTAAAACATTAGTTATCATATTATATATGAGTAGTAATGACTTTGCATAAGTATTCATTTTGAATATATATATATATGTCATGGATCGGTACCCTCGCCACATGTAAGCATCCCCCCAGGGCCCCGTGGCGCCTTTTCCACAGGCCCGGGGGCTCATCTCTGACCTGGGAGGCGCTCTCCCGATTACTCGGGCTCGGGACCAGCAAGGTCAGGCATAGGCACAAGGGCAAGCACCCCCAACGCCTCGACCTCAACCTAGACCTCAACACCCCCACGACCTCCGGAGAAAAAGGCATCTGTAACATTTTATTTATCTAGTGTAAAAACTCTCCCCTGCGTGGGAATCAGCGCTCTATCTGCCCCTGCGTGGGAACTAGGGTTCAGTAGCTCCCGTCAAGCTCTCAACAGCTCCCGTCAGACTCTCAACGGCTATTAACGCCCCTCGTCAGCACCCGTCAAATCGCCACGGGATCCTAACATCAGCCTCGGGACCAAGCAGCAAGGGTCCCAGAGGGCTACAAAAGCAACGGATCACCCCGACCAAAGAGGGAGGCAACCAGAAGACACACGCAGAACGCGCAATTTCAGCCAAGAAAAACAACAGAGCGACCCCTTGCTCAGGCCCTATTTTTCTACTCTCCCACAAAACCATATACACCTTTCGCCTCAGGACAAGACTGGAGTAGAGCTATTACCCGACCCCAGGGGCTCGAACCAGTATAAACCTCGTGTCTGGTATCCCTTCCTCGACGATCTCCCCGCGATGCTAGGCGCCTCCGAACAAGCACGACTTCGAGTCCCGCTCCCGAACAATCTCCTAAGCATCCCCCCTCTATTTTCTGTTGTCGACGGTCCCGATCGTCAACAATATATATACACACCATTTTTGCTAGGTTGGGCTACTGGTTACATATTCTGGTTTGCAAGAAGGTCTTGGTTAAAAGAAATATCTTAACCATTGATTTCTTATTTATTATTATAGCTCGTTTATTCATACTACGGATTATGAGGATCATAATACTTAGGTTTAGTTGGATGATAGGATTTATATGCAGAACATAATGAAACAAGATTATTTCTTTATAATAAGGTAGTCTATACTTTGGGGAGCAATCCTAAGTTGATTTCATATATTTTAGGATTTAGACCAGATGCTTTATTCATTGCTGAAATAGCTTAAATGGCATTAAGGTATCTAATGACCATAACATTTAAGGGTTTTGATCTAACAGGATTTAGATGCAAAACAAGATGTAAAAAGAATATTTTTCCAGATTATGGTAGTCCATATTTCAAGTATCATTTCTGGGATGTTCTTCATAAAATTTGCATTTAGACAAGTTATTTTATGAGTTGCCGAAAAGGCTTAAGTGTTTCTGAAAACATAATACTTAAAGTTATTTTGCTATCAAGATTTATACGCAAAGTATGATGAAGTGAAATTATTTCTTTAAAATATGGTGATATGTACTTTGGAGTGTATTTCTAAACTGATTTTATAAATTTTAGTGTTTAGACGTAATATTTTATTTGCTGCAGAAATAGCATAAATGATCACAAAGTTAACGTTGTAACTAGACGGATTTCGCTTTTCGTTTGCGGCTACACTATACATGATTTTTCTTTTATTTTTCTGGTATTAACAGGACATGATCTTAAAAGTGTTTAAGAATTGGTTTCACATTATTTTACTTTTATCCGAGTTGGTTTATATGCATATGAAGAATATGGTCTTTTATAAGTTGTATTCAAATTAGTTCTTTGTGCCTATTATCAGGGTCTAATCTTTACAAATATGCTAATATTGGTTCTACCAAAACTTATACATAATTTATGAGTTGATCTAAAAACACTTCTGATTCTTAACCATATATACATCATATGAATACATATATATATTTCTTTTATACTAGGGTCTCATTCTTACTCATGAAACAATTCAAGTCAAGATTATTTATTAAATATTTTAGCTTACTCAGATAATCTACTGTCATATTAGTATTTGGAAATCAACTACTCTTATGTTGGATTTCTTTTGTACAAGGAATACATTCTTGAATATAATGCATTGAAAACAACCTTTAATAGAAAATGATTTAAACAAAGATGATATTAAAATATTTTTATATTTTTGGGTTGCTGTAAGTCTAAGGATTCCAATAAAATTGGTTTCATTCAATTTTCAGTTTATTTGTAGAATTTTTATGTGAAACATATCTTTAGGCCTTTCTTCAAAATTTGAATTTCAAATTTATCCATACTCTTATTCAAACTATTTTGCATAATCAAAAAGTACATGATTTTAGATGAATATAGAAATTTGTTTCATATTATTTGGATTAAATATGCAAAAGATATTCAAGTTTGAAGTTGGTTCGGGTATGAAAATCCAGGAAAAATCAGAAAATACGCTTTCAATACTTTGATAGCGCCTTTTTATTTTTCGCGGGGTTTTCTTTGAATCTAGCTGGCTGACCAGTGGGGTCGACCGGTCAGAGAGAGGGCGTGGCTGTGAGGTACGGAGGCTGACAAGCGGGACCCGCATGTCATCGGCACAGAACAGGGACCTCACCTTTGCAGCTTGCCGCCGACGAAGCAGCTCCGGTGAGGTCCGGCCGCCAGTGCAGGGAGCATCAGGGAGGTAAGGTGCACCCGGGGATGGTACCGATTCGGCTGGAGGCGGACTGAGATGAGCTGCCACCGAAGAGGGGCGGCGGCGGCAATGGCGTCTCGTCGGAGAAGAAGATGAACGCAAATCATCTTGAATGGGTAACGGCATGAGCATTAGGGGATATTAGGAGTTTCATTTTTGCGGTTATTTGGCTTAGAGACTCGGTGCAACGGGTCCACAGGTCAGCGAAAGGCGACGTGACCTCAAGCAATTTTCAGCGATCAGAGTGAGGATAAGTTAATTGAATAAGTTACTTCTCTTGTCGAAAAATTAATGATGAATTTACTCAGTGTACTGAAGCTAGGTTAGAGCCTACCATTAAATTTCAGACCTGTTGGACTCTTGTACAATTTATAAAAATTCTGACAGTGCCCTATGCACAAAATTGTGTTTTCTGTTTTATATTTATTTCGGTATTTATATTTTGTTCAAAAATATTTAAACTTTTCGATAAGATTAAATATGGCTATATTAGTCCACTTCAAAAATTTTATCTTCCAACTAATTATATTTTATTTTATACAATTCTGACATTGACATTTCCAGATTTTCAGTTTTTCTGTTTTTGAATTTTTATAAATATCAAATATAATTATTATTTCTTGATATTTTTACTGTAGATTTACCTATCTAGGATGAACATAATATAAAAATGTTCACATCGAATATATGGAAATTTAATTTCTGACATATTTACTATTGTTAGTCATGATTCATTAATTACCTTTCTTTTCATCTTTTAATACTTCACATGACTTTTAATTTATATTTTAGAGTTCTGGATATCTCCATGAATTTTACAGGTATTTTTATTATTTTGTTATTTTACCAAAAAAAATTCTTATTACTTATCACATGTTTGATTATTCATTAAAAAGGATTTCTCCTTTCAAACACTAATCAAGAAATCCAAGAAAAGTCAAAAAAATCCATAAAATTCATAAAAAGCATCAGTAACAATAATTAAATGTTTTAGGGTTTCATTCCTCATTATGTTTTGTATTTTGCATTGAGGGAAAATAGAAATTAATACAACGAAAGATTTCTTAAGAACCAAAAATTCAAGAAGAAATTCAGATTAAGTGAAATTTCTAAGTGAACTTATATTTCCAACTTATTTTCACATTTTGTTTGGTTTGAAGTTTTATTATGCAACTCATCCTTTTGTTAAGGTTGGATTTCAAGATGTTGAAATAAAAGATAATATTTTAATTCATTCTTGACATTTTGATTAAAAATTCTATTCTATTTCATTTTCTAATTTTTATATTTCTATTTTTATTATTTATAATTTTTGGGATGTTACATCTATTAAGCAACATCTTATGTATATACTCATTATTAGCTTATATATATGGACACGTATATCTATATGTTCTTTACTTCTTAACACAAGATCAATTTATAAAACATATTCAAGTCAAAAAAATTCTTAAATATTTCTGCATGCAGTTAGCCTACTACTATTCTAATTTAAATAAATTAATTCTATTCAATTTAGAGCCCTTTTGCAAAAGATATGCATTTTAGAATATTTAGCACATTAAAATTAATCTTCATTAGAAAATGATTCAGAACAAGTTGAAATTCAAATATTTTTACATATTTGGGTTTATGGCAGCATAAATATTCCATCAAAATTGGTTCCATTAAATTCTAGGCATGTTTTCAGAAATTTTGTATTGAGCACATTTCTGCCATTCTATTTAAATTCAAACTTCAAAATTCCACAGAGCTCATTTTCCAAAATGTTTTTACATATTCTGAAATTACATCATTTTAGATGAATTTATAAATTTGTTTCATCCCATTTGAATTAAAAATGCGAAAGTTATTCAAGTTTGAATGCTTGCGGTTCTGGAAAATCAAGAAAATACAAAAATACGTTTTCTAAACCAGAAGATTTCTTTCCGATTTTCTTGCATTTTCCTGATTTTTACAGTCACTGACGGTTGTAGACCACATGTCAAAGACTCAGGTTATTATTACTGGTTAGCTTTAACGCTTAACACAACCCGGGCCCACACGACATAGACTCATTACTTAAGCACGAGGTTAATTAGCTTTTAATCGTGTTTCTGACCTGCGGGGTCACCTTGCCAGTGACCGAGTTCATTATTTGAACTACTCATGCTAACTGACAGCGTGGGTCCGCTTGTCAGCGACACCGAGGCAGAGCCGAGACCAAAGCCCATCACCGACGATGATCCGGCGGCGATCTCGCCCGACCGTGAGCATAGCTAGCATGAGCGTACTAACGCGTACCCAAGGGGTGGGTTTCTTTGGGGCTAGTGGCGACCATGGGTGGTCAGCCACCGTGTGACTACGGCGGCGAAGGCCATGGGGAAAAGCCGCGCCAGCGACAGAAGGTCGCCCGGACGAAATCGGTTCCACGGATAGCATCTACAGGTCCTAGGTTTTCCATTTTACCTGCTAAAGACTACTAAGAGTTATCGGAGGAGCTCGCCACCGATCACCGGTTTTAGAGAAGAAAGACCATAGGGGCGACGGAGCTACGGTTGAAGAAACCTGAAATAAAGAGAGGGGGTTTTGATATGTGTGTGTCACAGATGCTAAGGTGTGAAGGAATTACAAGAAAGTTTTGTGTACCACCTCAATTCGGGCTTGATCCAAGTTCTATGGTTCTTTGGCTATGAGGAGGAATGGAGAAATTAGAGGTTGTCTGGCGGATGTGAGGAAATGATAGCAGAGGGGAAGTGATGCACACACATCTGCCACCCTAGGTCGGCTTTTATAGCCAAGAAATCGCTATAGTGGAGCTCAGCCAGCTAGTGTGAACCCGACGAGATAGTTGTGGTGTCTCCATAGGAGAAGGCATGGCGAGTTGTGGGAAATGAGGAGAGGCCAGGAGCGTGGCAAGACTAGATGCATCGGCGAGGTCTCGGCCTGTGCGAACGGCAGGGCATGGAGCGCTACAAGAGACGAAGAAAAGCTTTGGGGCTTCTGCTAGAGGAGGAAGACGATGAAAGAGGCTGAGGCTAACAGGCGGGCCCTAACAGTGAATCGGTCCCACTCGGTAGTGTAAGAGGAGGAGACTAAGAGTAATTTTTACTGCGGCTAACTGAGTTGATTCATTGAATAGGTTAGCTATCAAGTCAATAATTTTGTGATAATTTTTATGAGGTATTTTAAGATAATTTTATTTATCCTGTAAACATTTGAGGAAATAATACTATGTATAGAATTTATACAAATTCTGACAATGTACTGTGCTCAGACTTCTACTTTCTGTTTTTAATTTATCTGAGAGTTGATATCATATTAAAATTTTCTAAAACTTTTTGGAGATCTTCCTTATATATATTTTAACCTACTGTAAAAATTTCAACTTCATATATTTTTATTTAATTTACAAAATTCTGACATTGGTATTTTTGGATTTTCAGCTTTTCTATTTTTAAATTTTTAATTATAACAAACTTTGTTATTAATTTTTAATATTTTTCCTATGGGTTTTTTATCTTTCCGAAGGATAATATAAAATTTTTAGTCTATATAATGTCAAATTAGTTTTTCTTAATTCTGACAATATCACTGTTATTAGTCAAGCTGCATTAAATTGCCTTTCTTTTCATAATTAATTATATTGACATGACTTTTTAAATCTAGGATTTAGGTTCTGAGATTTATTGAATTTAACCAGAATTTTTACAACTTTTATTGTTATAAGTTTCTATTCTTATTACTTATCCCTTATTTAACCTAATTAAAAGGATTTCTCCTTGAAAGTAAAAAATCAAGAAAAATCAGGAAAATCCAGAAAGATTCAGAAAGTGCATAATTAAATAAAATTAAATCTTAGAGTTTAATTTCTTAGCTTATTTAATTTTTAGGATGTTACATAAAAGCATGCAACTACAATTTACTAGTAATTTAGGAATAGACACTACTACAAGAATGTACATCACAATCAGTTCTTTTTCGTCATCACATTCGGTTTTGATGGCGATACAAAGTAATTAGATAGTGATAAGGAGGCTTTATCACAGTCAGTTTTTGCCTGATTGTGATAAAGGCATCATCACAATCAGTTCTACCTCAGAACCGATTATGGTGAGGGGGTGTGCTGCATCCTCCCAAAAATAGCACAGATTACACACAGTATACACCGAAAACAGCGTAGATTACACACAATATGCATATCACATTCACAATATGTGTAGAACACAAACACTTTACAATACACATATCACATTCGTTCACGATGTAGAACACAAATATGTTTAACAGTCAATACACATATCACATTCACATGATATAATATTGTTTACATATAGACTAGTAGGAGTCTGTTGGGTCTCTAAACCTACCGTCCCCCACTATAACCTCTATCCAGTACCAGTCGCATAAGTGGTCTCATAATTTGTTGAGATCTTTGGTTTGTAAGCTCTTAAGGGGGATATCGATCTTCCGCAAAATAGAAATGAGTACACTAATTTAAATTTTAAAATTTGTATGTAAAAGGCTAAGTGTATTATTTTGTATGTACATATACTTAGGGAAAAGGTGTGCGCCGCCGGCCATGACCAGCATGTGCTGCATGACTAGAAGTCGCACAGGTCATCGCTGCCTTATTGATGACATTGTGAACAAAGAAAATTAAATTAAAAGACGACGAATAGATGTCAGAAAAATTAATCCTATGCTAGGCACTTGTACCTTGAAGCGCTTCCACTCCATCTGGTCGTCTTGTTTGTCATCGTGTCGCCCTCCTTTAGCGACGTAAGACAAGAAAGCCTTACATAATTGGAGAGATGCCATTGAGCCAAAAAAAAATGAACGTAGTTAAATACAAAAAGTGTTAGGTTAGAGGAATGTACTTACTTCTGCAAAACTGGCTTGATCGCGTAGGCATCAGTCTCTTCTCGAGAGAGTTAAAAGTGTACACATTGTTTTCACTCGAAGCGAGCACGAGTAGAACCCAATGGTTGTTTATTAAATGGTATGCAATGTAAGAAAATAAGTTTATATACGGTTTAAGTGTGTACAAGTAATTGAAGGGTAAAGTAGCACTTACTCCTCGTGGTACGGGAATAGAACGAAGTCCTTTTTCGCCTCAGCCTGCAATGCCTGCTTGATGTAGTTGGCAACAAACTCAAATTGAAGCATAGCCATGGTCGCAAACACCATCTCAGGGTCGATGAAACCAACTGCGTGTTTACCTGTCACGGCTTGCTGCTGTAACATCCCAAAATTTGAGTTTTCAAAAATCTTTTGTTTAGTTCATCTTTCCAAAAATCCCCGCTGATTTTCTCGCTTTAATAAAGCTTAATCTCAAATTTTCTAATGCTAAAATAATTTAATTTGAATAATATATACTTCAATTAAAATAAATTTAGTTTTATTTGAGTTCATTGTGCTTCAATGGATTTTCTGTAATTTTTTGATACTTTTCGGAGTTCGTTTGCTATTCATTTGGAAATTAATTTAAATTAAGCCTTTTGTTAAATCTAATTAAATACTGTAAAATTTTAAATAAAGTTTGTTTAAAAATATTTTATTCCAGCTCCGAATGTCTCAAAATATTTTCTAGAATTTTTTAGAATTTTTCTGGTATGTTTATTGCTCTAAACGAATTATTTTAATTTCTGGAATTATTTTAATTCAGAAATTGGGCTAAATCAATGTGTCATCTTCTGAGCCGGCCACGTCATCGCCCAGCTGCAGCCCTCCGATCCAGATCCTACGCACCACAATGAGCCACGTCACCCGGTACTGTTCATTGTGCCCCAGGTGTTCGATCCGATCCATTTTCAATCCAAACCCGGTTTTTCTTTGTGTTTCCTTGTATGGCACGACTCCCCGGCCTATATAAGTGTCCTAAGACCCCTCTCGCGCAGCCCTAATGCCCAGAGCACCACCCAAACCCTAAAATCCGCCGCCATGTCTTTCCGGTGCGCCACCATCGTCGGCCGATCTTGGCGTCGCGTTACCCGTCGTTCCGGTGAGTTTTTCTAAAATCCGCTCACGTCATCTCGTGCCTTATGGTCAGATCTATCTCTCCACCAAATGTGGCACAGTTCCATCTGCAGAATCAAAAGTTACGGCCGTTCTAATCTCAAATCTTGCTGCTGCCTGTTCTCCTTGGTTTTTTTCGAGTTTGACCGTGAAATTTTTTCTGTAGACTTCTCTTGATGTCCTCTACATGATGCTCACCCTAACTCAAGGTTTGGCCTGCGGGATTTGTGCAGAAAAATCAATCCTCCCCGATCAGACTGCGTTCCAACGACAGAAAACTTCGTCGCGCGTTCCCTGTTGATCCAGAAGGTAAAACTCAGATCTGTTCACGTCATATTGTGCCAAATGATCCCAGATAGCTCTCTGTATAATTTGGTTAGGTTCCATCTATTATTTTAATAGTTATGATCGTTTGATGGGACGTCAATTCAGTTGCCTGTCGTTAACGTCCCGTCGTTAATTCAGTTCCCATCAATATCCCATCAATTCCGTTCCCATCAATATCCCATCAATTCCGTTCCCATCAATATCCCATTAATTCCGTCGTTAACGTCCCGTCGTTAACGTTCCGTCGTTAACGTCCCGCCGTTAACGTTCCGCTGCTAACGTTTCTTCGTTAACGTTCCGCCGTTAACGCTTTGCTCTCGCTTCGCTATCATCGCATACGCGCATTCCAGCAAGAGCGTAGCGCGATATCATTATCCTTTCTATCGTCCTATCGTGATCTAACCCCATTCCTTGTGAGTCTGGCTTTATCTTTCTATCATCTGCAAAGCCGGACCAAAACCTAACTTAAGACCGGTTCGATGGACTGAGTTCATCGTGAGCGTATTCGCCGTATTGCGGTTTTCCTCATTGTGTCCACCGTAGTAAGATATTTGTACTGTCTTACTACATATCGTCATCGCCCTGTTATCGTCAAGTCTCTTCTTTGATGTATGACTGAACCCCAGATCGGATCGCACTGAATGTCGATTCCATTCGTCTTTGTCTTATCCCTGAAAATCTAATCTGCCATTAACCCAGAATTCATTCGTGAACTTGGTCGATAGACCATTGGCCATATGTCATATCCTGGTGCCATATCTATTCTATTAGTCTATCTTTCTTTTGTTCGACTGTGTATTTGTTTATTCAACAAAAGTCAACATTGAGCATCAGTTTAGTTCATCATGAACTAACATATCTTTATGGACCCGATCTAGATCAAGAGCCCATATGTCAATATCTGTCCAATCGAGTTAATTAATCTCGAAGGATATCTCCTGGAATATACTCCGTCTTTCCCTAATTATCAGTCGTAACCTTCTCGATAAATCTTCTGAAAGCATGTTCTCTTTCATCCGATCTTCGATCAAATCTAAGTTCCTAAATTCAATCCCTTCCGTTCAGTACCAATCTAATATTAATTGGAGTTTATTTTAATTGCTTTTGAGTTTTGTTGTATTTGTGCTTCTTTGTCGTTAGACATGTCGTCCAGAAGTTACCCGAAGTAGCTGAAGGACGAGGAAGTCGAAGCATTCGATTGAAGAGCCAAAGGTTGAGGAAGCCGAAGATCAATTAAAAAGAGTAAAGAGCAGTTTATAGCAAGTGCCAGGCAAGTTGTGCTTTGATCATGTTGAACCTACGATTACAAAAAACTGCTATATTGTTTTACTTTATTGCATATTATTTGACAGGTACAAATGTCTTCAATTAAATTTGGGACTTAGCTATTATACCCAACTGATCTATACCCTACCTTGCCATTTGTATACCATGATATATTGTCACCCTAGGTTGGTTCATTATAGCTGGTTAGTAATAATAATCAACATGGGATGGTTAGACCGTATTAGTTGCTTAGCCATGCCACGTCATCACATGTACTTTAGTCTTTGATAAATAATCTTGACTAATGGAATATGGAACGATGTTATGAACTTGTGTGTCATGTGTGGTCACGATGAGATTGAGTTGTGGTGGCGAGAGGATGTCACAGCGAGGTTAAATTCTTGATGGCACGTGGTGCATGGTAATCAACTGGGGTGGTTATGATTTAGATTGGGGCAAGTGGCAAGGGGCGAGAATGCCAAGGTGGGCCCGATGGGCAAGGGGTATGTGGAAGTCTTGTCTCGATCATCTTAAGGACTTAACCTTGCAAGCCTTTGACCTGAGTCAATCATGCGATCACATGTCTGGTATGGGACAGACCTAGATGATTAGGGTTCTGATATCTTTCCTCTGATACCTCGGGGTGTGAGACACGAAAGTGTATCTGTGTGGGAAGCGCACACGTGCTACGGCTTGGTGCCCATCCAACGGTGTTGGCCTGTCCTATACTTCGGCTCCGCGTGAGAGGAGTAATAGTGAAGGCAATACCGGAGAGGTTCTTTGGATAAGGTAGAGGTTCCTGAAATGCTTTGTCGTGATTTCTCTGCCGGCACACCAAAGGAAGTGTGCTAATGGCTAGGCACAAAGAGAATATCACGTCGTGTGGGTAAAGTGCATAACCTCTACAGAGTGTAAACCTATTCGAATAGCCATGCTCACGGTATTGAACAAAGCTCGGGAATTACAGTTAAGGGTTAGACTTTTGAAATGAAAACTTAGGATGGATGGCAGGTTGCCATGGGAAGTTGGAACTTGATTAAGGATTGGAACTTGGTTTACTTGAGAAATGCTGAATCTATTTATTACAGTTATTTGTTTTACTGTCTTTACAATCTATTTACTGTAATTGTTCTCAAATGCTGCTTTACTGCAAAATAACCATGATAAGCCATTCCTTGGAATAAGCCTTGCATATAGTTATATTAGAATTGCATTCTGTGCACAACTTGTTGAGTGCTTTATGTACTCACCCCTTGCAATTCACAAAATCATCAGTTGAGGAGAAGACTACAATTTCGAAGGAGGAGAAGTTCCACGAGGAGGCGAATATCTAGGGGTTGAACCTTGTCAGTTGCCTGTGGCATATTGATGGGATTCGTCGGCGTTCTTCATTCATTCTTTGTTTATTCATTTTGAGTTGAAGCCACCAAGGCCTCACAAGTGTAAGTTTGACCTTAAGGTTGTTCAATAGTTTTATATTAATAGATGAAGTCTTTATTTATTATTTCGTTGTGTATGATTGTGATATTTCATCTATGTTGAGACTGTGTGCACTAGCGTGATCCTGGACTAGTGCTGAATACACAGAGGGTCCGGATTTGCATACTCGGGGCCCGACAGCTGCCTCATTATCCTACAACTCGTGTCAATTGTTAAAAAATATAATACAAAATCCTATAACAGTCGTATGCTCGTGCTATGTGGTGCGATACTCACAGCGTCCAGAATTGTACAATAGAAATATCAATGGCTATCAGTTGGTACACACGGAAGATATCCTCAAAACTGACTGGGAATGTGCCATGCTCCTCGCGTTGGAAATGTCCCCCTCTTATACCTCACATTGAAATTCGGCCTCATACGCCTTGTTAATGTAACATCAATGGAGCAAGTGAGTGCATAGGCCTAGAGCATTCAATTCATTGATACGCAAAAGGGGCTTTCCATGTATGTACCCCATGAAATCTTGAGGAGGCTCTGTGGTCTCTGTCAACTTTCCTTTCTAGACAAAAAGCTTTCCATGTATTTCAGGGGGCGTTGTGGCCTCTGTCAACTTTGCCTTCTTAATAGAAGGAGTATCCGAGGCCTCATGTGGTTCTTTGGCTATCGTGCTAGTCCTTTTACGCACCAACTCTGCACTCTGCATAGGACTCGTCATGGAGGTGGGAGTAGGAGCAGGCGCAGGTACGATAGGAACTTACAAAGCATATGCTTATGTAACGTGTTGCAGAACTAGAATGATCGAGAAGACGCGGGGCATTTTTACCTTCAGTAGTACGACACCCGTCGTGGGCCACTTGATGAACGACATCCGTGTTACTCGAGAGTCGTGAAATCTTCGTTTGGGAGGAACTCCAATACATGAGATAGGAAGTATTCGTCGATATAGTCCACTTGCAACTACATGTAGCCCTTTCCCAAAGGGTTACCATTCACCGTGTCAGTGTCCTAGAACGAAAATGCAACCTCGCATCTAGACTCAACAGGAAATCCGTCTTCCATCAGGACGAACTGGCACTTGGCAAGTGCCTACAAGAAGTGCACAACTTGATCAGAAACATTGTAGGAGTTACTCTCGTACCTTTAAGTCAAAAATAATTATTACCTCCAGCTGAGGATCAGACTGATCATTTTTGGAACCACAGCTGCTGGGGCAGGGCAAAGGCTTTTCTACGAGAGGCGAGGCCATCTGACTCTGACTCTGGGAGGCGCTCCTCATGTGCCATCATCTCCTCCTTGATCTCCTCCCTTAGCTCCTCCCTCAGTGTGTCCTTGAGGTGCCCCACACGTGCCTCTGATAATCCTGATATGGCACTGGCAGCGTCCTCTTGGAAGAAGGATCTCTTCGTATGCCCCGCCCCTGCGGCAAGCACCCAACCCTTATTGTTAGGCTTTTCAATCACCGAAGATAGGATTTCCTTCGACCCTTGGCTCAGAAATGTCCCCTGCTATTTTTACTGGCTTACCTCCTCCTGTAAGATGCAAGTACAAATTAGTTCTAAAATACAACGGAAAGGGTCAACTGCAATGTACTAAGTTAGATGTCTTACGATGGTAGAGACGATGCGCGCAGTCGTGGGTTTGGAACTACAAGCCGACCGTCAGAGGTTTTCTTCATCCTTGCTAATACCCAGTCGTGTGCCCGCTCCTCACAAATGTGGAAGTAAAGCATCGATGTCCCAGAGTTCGAGCACTCCTCGACTAGTCATGCCCACTCTACCTTCTTCCCTTCATAGCCAGTAGAACCGAGGTGGTGCGCGTGTGTGTTCTACCTTTGGATAGTGATGTTCTTCTCTCTCAGCTCCTTCGCCTTGGGTGTACTCTTCATCCTTGTGAACTCCTCCCAAATATTGGGAGTCACAAACGGATACCTCTCGAATGTAGTACGGCCTTTCAGCACATACTCACCATGCATGATAACCCTGAAGTGCCTCAAAGACACACACATTATGTTCAAGGCGTACCGCCTCGTATTGCTTTCATTTTTCTCTTGTATAATCCATTTGCCATTAACTTCATCGCACAGTCGATTCTTCTTCTCGGCGTTGACTTCCTTCCTCTAGTCCTTAACCATGATCGATACTTGGGAGGACATGTGCAAACCCCCATGGTAATAAAGTGGAGAACCAGCGGCATTCTCCCTATGGCCTCTTTATTCAGTCATCGGGCCATTCTCACCTTACTCGACCCCTCAACATTTGGAACCTTACTCGGCCCCTCAGCAGCACCTTCTATTCTGTTTGGTGATAAACCGATGCTCTCTCATTGCGACATTTTGAATATGTATATCTGACATGGTCATATATTTCACTTGAGAGAAAGCAATTCATAGCTATTTTGTGGACTTGACAAATAATCATGTAAAGTAATAGATTAATGGATAATTCATAGCATATAATTGTTCTAGAATATTGTAGTAAAGTAACAAGACAAATTAATGGATGATCTTAACATATTAATGGATGATCTTAAAGAAACTTCTATCTGTTGACCAACTAAGTACGTACCAACGATGACTCCTAATCTCTAATTAGGTTAGATCCTAATCCTATTTGAGGATACGTGGGTCGAGCAAGTTCCTAAGCTGTTGTACAACTCCAGAGAAAATTTTGACAGCATCTCCCTACTGTTCTCCATATACACATCTCGACAACAAGTCAAGAGGAGTGTGTATCCGGAGAACACCAAGGAGATACTGCCAAAACTTCTCTAGAGTTGTACAACAGCTTAGGAACTTGATCAAACCACATATCCTCGAACTGTCCAAAAAACGTGCACAATTCGAGACTACTTTCTTGTAAATATGCCATTTCAGCATATTTATAAACAAGCACCCTCGAACGGGAAACGTAGATTACGGAGCCTAAACTCTAACATTCATCATATTATAGCAACAATAAAGACATGTAAAGTAAAAACCGTTGTAAAGACTTTGTAGCAAGCAATGAAAAAAGCTCATAACTTCATAAGTAACAAAACAAAGCCTGCTAGCAAGCAATTCATATTTTTACTTCTCAAATAGGATTTGAAAAAAGCATATATATTCTAGTGCCAAAAAATTAGCCATTGGTGTAATGTGTTGATAGTTCACAAAAATTATCGATTCTCTCTCATTGTGCATTGGATGAATTATTTGTTCGCATTGTAAGACAAGAGTACAAGAAATGAACCAGCTCTCGGCTTCACCTGCAGGGAGGAAGTGTTCCTCCTACCTCCAATTCTCGGCTCTCACCTCTGTCTCATGAACCAACTTATTTTTATAATGTGGACATTCCTCTGGATTCAACTAAGGCACTTGCAACTCCATCAAATGTTAAATATTGTATCGAATTCTAGTTTATAGAAGTTTTTCTTCACTCTAGTAGCTAATGTTAACTTAGCTTCTTACTGTAACTGGGTAGACGCTCTCTTCACCATGAGTTTTTTCATCATGGTCAATGTAATGCCCCCCATTTTCGCATAGATGCAAAAATGAGAATCTATATACATTTAGTACTAGTCCCATGATCAGTAGCTAGTATCCACATTTACAACAATTGGAATCACAATCATACACAATATTATTAAAGCGAAAGATATTTATACATTGTATTTTACAACTCAGAGCATATAAATATAGCAATAGAAGAAGCAAAGTCTTGTGTGTGCCCATCCAATCCCTCACACAACTGGCAAGGCATAAATCCCTAGAAAGATCGCATCATTAGAATTCCCGCGTCTTGTGACGAAAAGTAACCTTCAGAGCTTCACTTTCTTATCCACCTAAAACAACATAATAAGCAAGGTTGAGTACTTTCGTACTCAGCAAGACTTAAGGTGGTATTTGCAACATGCAGTAATGCAGGCTATATGAAAGGATGCTTCTACAGTTAATTTTGCATAAAGCAACATTGAATTTGTAGAACAAGTTGTAATTTAGAAACATAATTTGTAAAAGCATGTTGTCTGATATAAAAGTAAGTAAAGCATAAGTAATACTCACAATCCTTCGCGAGCAATGAATCATCCAGTTCCTGCCAACATAAACTTTGCCAACACGAGGCATAACAAATGAAACCAAGCCCTTTTGAAAATAATAAAACATTTAACTATGTGATGACGTTACCAAGTGCCTTTGACCGTAGGCGCAGCTAATCGATTGGATTTAACCTCTACAGAGGTGTACAGCTTTACCCACAAGAAATGATCTACTCTTTGTGCAGCGCTATTGACACACTTCCTTTGGTGTGCCGCAAAGAGATAATAACATTACTGTTACATTACATAGACCCAACTTTGCACCAGCCTAGTGACGATAACCCTTGCTGTGGAGAAGAAACATAGATAAATGAAATATGGCAGTAATTCCCAGTCATTGAAATAGTAACATGAGTAGTGAATCCCTGCAATAATGATTTCTTCCCATAACAAGGCGTACCCTTTATATAGACGTCCCATAACGGGTTTCAACCCTTGAATCCCATTATTAACTCTAAGCCCATTACAACTCGGATCCCTATTCGAATTAGTTACAGCCCTTTAAGCGTGTGACCCTATAGGTTCACGTGCACTCGGATATGGCTGGAGTACCCCTATCGATCGTTGAGTACTCCTACTTGACCATCAGGTATTCCTACTCGACCATCGAGTAATTGACCAATAGTCGATAGCGGCCCCTAGCAGGACTTACCAACTCCCAAGTACATGTAAAGATCGGACGAACCTCAACAATGTCCTATATGCATTTCCTTTTACCTCACGATATTGGTCAAACCCAAGGCGAGTTGTTGTCATCCTTATTTGGAAGGCTCGACCACTCTTTCTCGATGTTGTGACTCGGATTCCCTGAATACATCGAGTTAACTCTTTAACTCGATGACTAGAGTAACTCTTTACTCAAGTAGCATGGCCATGCATTTCTGGAATTTGACCACTCAAGAGGCCTAGAGATATCTCTCCCGTTGTATGGAGGAGCAAATCCTCTCTTGATCGACCATGCCTCGCATCATGTTTCATGACAAACCCGAAAGCCATCTTTATAACTACCCAGTTACGGAGTAGCGTTTGATGACCCCTAAGTAAGCCATTACGCATCTTAAGAACATGCGATAATCTCAAGTCGAAGAATATAGCATACACGTCTTATATGAGACGAACTGATGACCTGAAATAAAACAACGTTCTCGCAGTGTCTCATAGTGGGTCGATGTCCAACACCATGTTCTCTAACATGTGTCCATATTATTGGTTTGATATCACTATATCTATGACCCGTGAAACATGTTCATCGACCAATACATATGCTAGTCTACTCATATGTGTCCTCATAAGATTATCGACTAGAGACCCCTTTTGGAATGAACATCATAAAGAGGAATACAGAGTTTCACAAACAAGTCACGCACTTTGTTAATCAATATCCATGATGTTATTCAAAGAACAATCTCATAATTCATGAACATTTATGGAAATATAATCATCTCTATGATTGCCTCTAAGGCATATTCCCAACAGGGAGAACACCGTAAGTTCTCCATGTCAATGCCGCGGGGGTTTTTACGGGTTCTCTCAAGTATAAGGGGTTCTACTGGTCATTCCTGGGCCTATTGTTGAGAGAGAGTGCTGATCACAGTTAAGGATTGGAGAAAGGAAGTAAGCCTAAGCAAAAGAATCGGCTATGGATGAGGTTAAGGGAAAATGGATTATAGAAGAGGAAGATGAAAGCAATACGAGGCGGTACGCCTTCAAGAGGATGGGTGTGGCTTTGAGGCACTTCAGGGTCTTTATGCAGGGTGAGTACGTGCTAAAAGGCCGTACTCCATTCGAGAGGTATCCGTTCGTGACTCCCGATATTTGGGATGAGTTCATGA
Organism: Otatea glauca; assembly: GCA_036346275.1. NCBI lineage: Eukaryota > Viridiplantae > Streptophyta > Magnoliopsida > Poales > Poaceae > Otatea > Otatea glauca. Next base: position 24,726,049 of record CM070716.1, read on the forward strand.
GGATGAAGAGTACACCCGAGGCGAAGGAGCTGAGAAAGAAGAACATTGCTATCGAAAGGTAGAACACTCACGTACACCACCCCAATTCCGCTGGCTATGAAGAGAAGACGGCAGAGTGGGCACAACTAGCCGAGGAGTGCACGAACTCCGGGACGACGATGCCTTACTCCCACATATGTGAGGAGAGGGTACGCGACTGGGTATTAGTGAGGACGAAGAAAACCACCAACGGCAGCTTGTAGTTCCAAACCCCGCTACTGCGCGCGTCGTCTCCACCATCGAAAGACATCTAACTTAGTACATTGCAGTTGACCCTTTCTGTTTTATTTTACAACTAATTTGTACTCGCTTCTTGCAGGAGGTAAGCCAGTAGAAAGAGTAGGGAACATTTGTGAGCCAAGAGTCGAAGGACATCCTGTCTTTGGCGATTGAGAAGCCCCACCATAAGGGCCGGGTGCTTGCCACAGGGGTGGGGCATACGAAGAGGTCATTCTTCCAAGAGGACGCTGCTAGTGCGAGATCAAGATCACGGGAGGCACTCGCGGAGTGCCTCAAGGACAAGCTTATAGGGAGCAGCTGAGGGAAGAGATCAAGAAGGAGATGAGGGAGGAGATGATGGCACGTGAGGACCGCTTGAGGACCGAGATGATGGCGATGATCTCCTAGAGTCAGAGCCAAATGCCATCGCCTCTTGTAGAAGCCTGTGCCCTGACCCAGTAGCTGCAATTTCAAAAATGATAAGTCTGGTCCCCAGCTGAAGGTAATAATTAATTTTTCTTGACTTAAAGGTACGAGGGTAACTCCCACAATGTTTTTCCTCAAGTTGCGCACTTCTTGCAGTCATTTGCCCAGTGCCAGCTCACCCTAACGGAAGACAAATTTCTCGTTGAGGCTGTACGCGGGGTTGCATTTCCATGCAAGGAGACCGACACGGTGCATGGTCATCCTTTGGGGAAGGGCTATATGAGGGTTTAGGTAAACTACGTCCATGAAGACTTCTTATCACATGTGCTCGAGTTCCCTCCCAACGTAGATATCACCACTCTCGGGCAAGCACGGATATCATGAAGTGGCCCATGACGGGTGTCGTACTAGTCAAGGTAAAAAATCCCCCACGTCTTCTCTACCATTCTAGTAGTACTACAACAAGTTACATATGCATGAGCTTCATAGGTTCCTACCGTACTTGCTCTTGATCCCACCACCATGACGAGTCATACGCAGAGTGCAGAGTTGGAACGCAAAAGGACTAGCACGACAGCCACAGAACCACAGGAGGTCTCGGAGACTCCTTCTGTCTAGAAGGCAAAGCTGACAGAGGCCACAACACCCTCTGAAGTACATGAAAAGCCCCCTGTCCCGACCTCAGAGACTCCTTCTACCTAGAAAGGAAAGTCGGCACAAGCCAACACCCCTCAAGATTTTAAGGCCTACGTACATGGAAAGCCCCTTTTGGCATCCAACCAATTAAATGCTCTAGGCAAGTGGACTCGCATGCTCCATGGATGGTACATTGACAGAGTGAATGAGGCCGAGCGTCGTGTCAATTTCAATGTGAGGTACATAAGTGGACATTTCCACCGCGACGACCATGGGACATTCTCAGTTAGTTTTGAGGATCTATTCCATTTTTACTAACTGATAGCTATCGATATTTCTACTGTACGTTCTAGATGCTGTATCGCACCATACAGTCTGAGCTTATGACCTTTATAGGATTTCGCATTATGTTTTTTAACATTCAAGACAAGTTGCAGGGCAATGAGGCAGCGAGCCGTGACGAGTCAACAACTAGTTGGGTTCATCGACCCCGAACTTATGTCTGTGACCATAGCTAGGCTTCAACTAGAGTTCGTTGCCGGCTACATTAAGGGGGCATTGCATGATGAGTCTAAGGACTTTGTTCTATTCCCTATCACGAGGAGTAAGTAGTACTTTACCCTTCAATTACTTGTACGCACTTAAACCGTATGTGAACTTATTTCCTCACACTGCATACCATTTAATAAGAAACCATTGTGTTCTACTCGTGCTTGCTCTGAATGAAAACAAAGTCTACACTTTTAACTCGCTTGAGAAGAGACCGGTGGCCTATGCGATCAAGCCTGCTTTGGAGAAGTAAGTGCACTACTCTTACCTAACACTTTGTAAATTTAACTATGTTCATTTTTTGACTCAATGGCATCTCTCCAATGTATGTAGGGGTTTCTCGTCCTACGTCGCTAAAGGAGGGATACACGATGACAAAAGGGGTGACAAGTTGGAGTATAAGCGCTTCAAGGTACAAGTGCCTAGCATATGTAGGATTAATTTTTTTTACATGTATTCTTCATCTCTTAATTTTTTTTTCTTTCTTCACAGTGTCATTAACAGGGCAGCAACGACCTATGTGGCTTCTACGTCATGCATCACATGCTGCTCGTGGTCGTCGGCGCAGACATTTTCCCTAAGGTATATGTACATGCATAATAATACACTTAGTCTTTTACATTTAAATTTTAAAACTTAAATTAGTGCACTCATTTCTATTTTGTAGAGGATCGATATCCCCCGGAAAAGCTTACAAAGCAAAGAACTCAACAAATTACGAGACCACTTATGCCAGTGGTATTGGGTAGAAATTATATCGAAGGACGATAGATTTAGAGATCCTGAAGACTCCTACTAGTCCATATGTAAACAATATTATATATTTGAATGCAATATGCATGTGTACTAAATGTTAAGCATGTTTATATTCTACATTGTGAACGAATGTGATATGCGTGTTGTAATAAAGTGTTTGTGTTCTGTAAATGTGATATGTGTATACTGTGTGTAATCTGTGCTGTGTGAATGTGATATGTGCATACTGTGTGTATATGTGCTCTTTTTGGGAAGGTGCACAAATGGGAAACTGCACACCCCTCACCACTATCAGTTCTTAGAAAGAAGAGATAGTGATGAGGCCCTATCACTATCGGTTCAGAGAAAGAAGCGATAGTGATGAGGCACTCGTCACAATCGGTTCTTTCTCATAAGCGATAGTGATGAGTGCCTCCAACACTATCACTCGCTTCTTTCTAAGAACCAATAGTGATGAGGCACCCATCACTATCGCTTCTTTCTCAGAACAGATAGTGATGAGGCACCCATCACTATCGCTTCTATCTAAGAACCGATAGTGATGGGTGCTTCATCATTATCCGTTCTGAGCAAGAATCGATTGTGATGATGCATTTATCACTATCGGGCGAAAACCGGCTGTGATAGCGCTGCCTCATCACTGTCTAATAACTTTGTATCGCCACCAGAACCGACTGTGATGACAAAAAAGAACTGATTGTGATGTACATTCCTGTAGTAGTGAGCATGTCTTCGTTGCATACCGGACGGGTACTACTTGTCTCCCCGTGATGGATCTAATACATGTAATTCTTCACGAAGCCACGTCGGATCAAGTGTCTTCGATTTGAGCTGAGTTGTTAAATCTCTTGATATTGGTGTAATCAAAGCAAGGACAATTATGAAGTTTACACCCCTCTTCACCATGTCTTTTTTGCAATTTTTTTGAACTCCTTAACACTCCTCTGAAATTCAGAACTCATACGGCTTTTCTGATACATCCATTCTTCACGGTCCATCTACAATTAAACTACGCATAATAAATTAAACAAAAACTAGAGCGATAGCTAGCTATTTCAAATATATATTGAGACATTATTTAATTACCTTTGAAAAATAGAAAACGGGTTCCAACATATATAATTTTACTCCCAATACTTTCTTTCGTACTTAAGAGCTTTCAATTCCCTACTCAGGAGACATACATTCAAAACATCAACAATGATATCGAATGACCTAATACAATAAGATTGAGATCCTTTTGACTTCAATGAAAGAAAATAAGGGTGGAAACATTAACAAAGTTATGGAATTGAATAATCTTGAAGAAACGTCTATTTGTTGACAAACTAAGTACGTACCAACGATGACTCCTAATCTCTAATTAGGTTAGGTCCTAATCCCATTTGAGGATATGTGGTTCAGGCAAGTTTCTAAGCTGTTGTACAACTCCAGAGAAAATTTTGGCAACATCTCCCCGCTGTTCTCCAAATGCAAGTCTCGACAACAAGTCAAGAGGGGTATGTATCCAAAGAACACCAGGGAGATGTTACTGAAACTTTCTCTAGAGTTATACAATAGCTTAATTAGGAGATTGCCTGAACCACATATCCTCGAACTATCTAAAAAAACGTGGACAATTCGAGAGTTCTTTATTATAAATATGTCATTTCAGCATATTTATAAATAAGCACTCTCGAACGGGAGACATAGGTTACGCAACCTAAATTCTAACATTCATCATATTACAGCAACAATAATTCCAGATTAACATGATATTTCAAATATTCCAGATTTCAAATAAAGGGTGTGAAATCTGATAGGATACACACAATTGTAGTGCAATCTAAACTCTCTTTCCGATATATCGAATTACCTAGTGCAAAATTGAAGAGGTTTGAATAAATGCTCACCTTTTAAAGAAAACCACAACTGAGAGAAAATTGAGGGAAAATCTCCTCAAGTTAGGGTTTCAACTTTACCCTCTTAACATCCAACCTCGAGTATTTCATAATTTCTCACCCAAATATTGCTTCCAACCAGAGTATGTCGTGTTTATGGGGCGGCGGCGGTTTTTTTTTTTTTTGCCTCTAGAACAACAACAGAAGAGAGTTCAGCCCGAGAGTATAAATAATCTAACGAGGCACATCACAATCGATTCTGATAAAAGAACTGATTGTGATGTGTGGAAACTGCACATCACAATCGGTTCTAACCTGAGAACTGATTGTGATTATTATTAACACACCCTCTTTGAAATCAACTATCACAATCGGTTTTTCCTAAAAAGTTAAGAACTGATCTAGATGAAATAATAGTGTTGTATCATTCTGTAGTAGTGAGACAACCCCTCATCGCCACCCCAAAACATGCACTATTTAAGAGTACAACTCATGATATGTGCCATCCGAGTTCCCCACCCCAAAACTTGTTTCTCCTCATGTTTGGCATTTCCTTCTATTCCATTTTTCTCAGTAGTGAAGGGACAATTGCTCCTGCTGGGCCAATATAGTCTTTGGTCTGGTTGAGCCTGCTGATCCACCGCATATAAGGGTATAAAGACCATTCCATGAATCCATTGTCTCAATTCTCAAGAGTCCAATCTATTCCCTCCCACCTCTCCTACTCTCTCTTTCTCACGCTGTCACTTCCAGCCTACCACTCCTAGAAGCCAATTACTCGAGGTTACTTGAAAGAGCACCATACCCACCAACAATGCCTAGCCTCCACTTCACTACCCTCCTACTCGCCGTGAGCTGCCTCCTGCCGCTAGCAGCGGCGTCGCCGGCATTGCCGGACCCGTCGTCGCTCGAGCCGTCGCTGATCTTCCCCTCGCCCGGTGCCTCCCCGGCGCACCCCACCGCCGCATCCACCATCCCTGCCTTCCCGGAGCAGTCCGAGGCCGCCGCGGCCTCCTCCGTCTGCCAGCTCACCCCGTCCCCGCCACTCCTCCCAGCCGTCCTGGCCTCCTGCAACCCCGGCGGCGGGGGCGCGCTCCCGCCGAGGCTGCGGTGCTGCCCCGCGCTGGCCGCCTGGCTGTACGCCGCGTACGCGCCCACCGCGCTGGCAGGCGGCGGCTGGGGAGGAGGAAGAGGCCCGGAGCGTCAGGCTGCTTCGGCGGAGGCGGCCGCGGTGGTGGACATGCCAGTGCTGCCGGACGACGCAGACGAGTGCGCGGGCGCGGCGGAGCGAGCGCTGCGGGCGGCGGGGGCATCGCTGCCGCCACCGCAGGGGGGCAGCAACGGGACGGCGTCGTGCGACGTGGCGTTCTGCTACTGCGGGGTGAGGCTGAGGCGGCTGACGTGCGCGGCGCCGGCGGGAAGGGCGGCGAGGAGGCTGGAGAGGGACTGCGCGCGGCCGGGCCTAGCCGGCTGCTCCAGGTGCCTCCGGGCACTCAACCAGGTGAGATTTTCTTACTCGAGAGCTCTCTCTTTCTTTGGATGGTTCTTTGGTGCAGTGGACTGGGTGTACAATTAACAAACTAGCTACCAACATTTTTTAATGGGAAACTGGACATTTTATTTGGTCATTGTTGAAATGCTGATCATGGATTCATTTCATTGTGCTCCTTTATCTTTAATAAAAGAAACTTTGTTTTTTTTCACTTTTTAGATGCCAGGGACAGGGAGTATGATACTAAGCATTTCAGTGTGTTCTTCATGTTCTTGAGCATAAGTATTGGATACTCTTGTCCATTTTGGACCCACTTATTATAGCATGCAAAAAAACTTAGCATTCTAAAGATTTTCAGATGACATTTTTTAGTGTAATTACGATATGGGAGAGCCCTATCATTCCGTAACATTGTATTTCATTTTTCAAAGGAAATGTGAGAAATAAAAAGGGGTACATCTTTAGGGATAACTAAATATTTCAGATAACATTTTCTTTCTTATGTATGTTCACAAAACTGCAAATATAATCTTGATAGGTTAGAAAATCTCAAATTGATGTAATATGGCAAAAACATGTTTGTTCTATGTGTCCAGGTAAAATAGTAAAGTGCGCTATCTATTTGTACAGCCAATTTTATGAAATTAATTCAGAAAATTATTATTGTAGTTTGAGCAAACAAGCTGCATTTATAGTTAATTTTGAAAATGAGGCATATGTATGCATCAGAATAGACAAATGGACGGTCCCAGTATTTATCGATAGCCAAAGAAAAGGTCGATCCGGGAATCTCCAATACGTACAATGCTACAAAAATACATTACGGTGCGCATCTCTTTCTAAGAAAAAGGACAGTAGGACACAATGTAAACCTGGAAAACGCTGTCGGTTTATAAATTAATTTTATCGGAGGGTAGCCGTAGACTGATAACCGGTGGTTACCAGATTTTCCGGATTTTTTCGGACGAAAATTTTTACTGAAATTTGAATTTGTCAGATGTAAAAAGTGTTGGAAAAAAACAAAACCAGCTCGGAAGAAATTTTCGAACTGAAATTTGAATTTCTCAAATGTAAAAAAAGTTGGAAAAATGACAAAACCTATGGAAATCACTGACATAGTGACATACTGACATGCACTGCGAGTCTGGAAGAGTCTGATTCAGATTTCTGAACAAAGTTAAGAGTGATGAAAGTAACCTGAGTAGCTTATCATGCAGATACAAAGCACATAGCTTATGCTGCTCATGGAGTAGTGATACATGCTGCTCTACCAAAGTTACCTTCCTTTGTTCTTCTCTGATTCTTTGAAGTAATAATGATAATCCTAGTGGGCTCAATTATCTATACTCCTTTATAATGCACCTAAGCATTTTTTTCTATGTCCACCCCAAATAATGCACCCCACTAGAGATGGCCCAACCTTCATGCACCCAGCGAAACGTCCCCAGAAACTTGCCTTCATCAAAATTAACCTCTCAGATCTTTCCTCAGTTTTACTCACCCACATCCGATGGCCATTGTTTAATGTGTCTAACTCATCCTCGTGGCACAGCAGATCTCCCCACCTCCAAAGATCATCTCAAGGAAAAGGAAACAAATATCCTGGAATTAAGAAAAATGAAACAAACGTTCTAGAAAAGGAAAAGACCATATATTACGTGCTGGGAAAAGAAAACCGAAAAACAGGGCACTATACTATATACTGGTAAGTTAGCTAGTGTGACGAATACTTCTTGAACAATATTTTTCAGTGATTTTGGCAATGCGTGACCTAAAGAGAAGGCTTGATGACACATGCTGGTTTACTATACCATGTAGACTTGTACAGAGTGAGACCTGATGTACAGTAATACTAATCTAAAAGACTTGGTGCACCTGAAGTCCTGAACCGTGTTTGCTGATTTCACCGAAATACCCCTGTAACGATGAGATTCTTCTAATAAGAAATCCGGGCCTGATGTGTAGGTCCTGCAGCATGATTTGCTGCGGAACACCAAGCCTCTGAACCCCTTTACCACTTTCACTTTGGTTCGCTTTACCATTGGGCAGAGGTGAATTAATCCAGTAAAGGATTTCAACAGGCTTGAGACGAGACCTAGCTGTCTCTATTTGTCTCGGGAAACGGGGGCGTGTCGCTACCCTCAGCCTTCTCGTCTGCCGCTGGCATAGCCTCGCCTCCTCAGCGTGCGGCTCAAGGTGGCATGCCTCCTCACCGCTGGCATGCATCCTCGGTGCACAGTAGGTTGCGGTCGGAACCGGCACCACCCCTCGTGTTGCTCATCGACGGGGACCTGGGGGTGGAGAGGTGGCATCTGGCATGAAAGAAAAGGAGAGGGATGGTTCTCCATGGCTTACGAGGGAGGTAGAGGAGAGATTCTTCTTGCCTCACAGCTTCCCGCCGCGCCCGTAGGCCGCGTCGCCTCTACCGGCCAGCACTACGGGCTACCGCCTATACTAACTACCATGGTCCACGCCGCAGGGCATTCCTTGCTTGGTTTCTTTCTAGGTTAGGCCCATCGTTGTTTATAGTCCTACAAATGGCTGAGCCTTTGTATTTTCTTTTTGTTTTGCCTCTCTTCAAGGATGACTATACTACAAACTACATATACAAAATCCTCTTATAAACCACATATACAAAATGTTATAATTATTACGCATCAAAGTTTTTCAAAACCACTGCACATTTTTTGAACCATTGAGCCACTAAAAACAACTCGAGTCCCCATAGTTTACCTCTTCTTGTTTTAGATTTTTATGCAGTCTAGGTAAACATTGGATTTGAACCCTGATATGTGAAGTTATACACCCTTAGATTCACCACCCCACTTAAGATCTTGTACACCCCGATGGTTCCTGCCTACTTCTCTCTCCATTTCTTCTCCAGCAAGTCTTGATCTATTCTTCTTTTACTTCTCTCTCTTCCCCTCCTCTTCTCTGACATATGTTCCTTCAGTCCGTCCCCTGTTTTTCCAGGTCTCTCTTTCCCCGATTTGTATATAATCTGCTTGTATAATGCATGCCAATGCCTAATGAAAAAGCACATATGTTTATGGGTGCAATCGGATCGGATTCGATCGGATACCACTCATTCCGTATCCTAATCCATATATTCTTCTCGAATTTGGAGTCAGACACGGATAGTACCGGATACGAATATGGATGCGGGTAGAATCGGTCGTGAATACAGAGTGAATTCGGTATGGTAACAAATATTTAGTCGAATATCGTGTGAAAACATAGGGAGAGGTGCTTCCATACTTTTCTTTTTGACGGATGCACAAATATTAAAGTATGAATGAATGGTAGATGGTGATTACTTACCCCTTCACTTGCTTCAAGATTTGTGCATCTTGTATTGAGAGTGAAAGAAGCACTGCTCAAACATAGGTCATATATAGTGCACATGCAAGACTGAAAATTACATAATGAAAGTTTTACAACATGTCCATGATACAACAACAGATGTTTTACCAGCTACAAATACTCAAAATCACATATTGGAAGCCAATATCGTGAAGATCTCGTCGAGTTGATTGACATGGATATATTATTTACTTAATTCTGAGTTTGAACGAAGAAGATAACACTTATTAAAGATATCAAAATCTGATGATATCCGAGACAAATTCATCGGAACTATCTGTGGGTAAAACCAAAAAAATCCGATTCCGACATATTCCTCCCTCCCGAATCCGATTCCGAATTTGACAAAAAAATATCTGATATAGAGTCCAAATCCCAAAAATATTCAATCAGTCTTCCCGAATCTGATCCAAACATAGTCATTTGGGAAGTATCTGATCCGATTGCACCCCTACATTTGTTGATTGCTAGACGTTGATTGGTTGGTTGCTCGTAGTTGGTATATATAAATCTTAAATCTTGATTGGTTGATTTATGATTTCTTTCATTTTTTTCTCATCCCCCAGCCGATTGTCATATAGCCATATACTAGTTAGTATATATTTTATTATTTGTATAGGTAATAGTATAGTTGCATATTTGTTTGTTTTACTCCTTTTCTATTCATAATGCATGTATGAATTTGAATTACATAAGAGTAAAAAGACTATGTTTATAATAATCTAGCTTAATCCTTTAAATCTACCCTCCATTTTCATCGTAGCTTGGTCGCTGCCGTTTGGGTTCGGAACTCGATCCCCCTTTCCTTTCATCTCCACCTCTATCCTTTCTTTTCACCTAAAAAGCCTCGCAGGTCGCCGCTTTACCCTCGCGCACACCCAAACCGAATCATTTGCTTTCCGACCCTGACTCCTTCCAAAACAAGAACGAATGGCTCTTCTTTACTAGCAGCAATTTGAAGGCGCACAAGCACTGTAGAAAGACACTGTCAAGTTTGCCTCAAGTAAAGGATGCGTTGTTACTGTTAAGCTGTTTGAGACAGAGATGTACGATGCGTCACATGAGGTTTTCAGAGTTCCAAGAGATGCGACTATGTGAGTGACATCATGTCGCATGCGCCAACTGGTGTGAGAGCGAGGGGCAGGAGGGACCCCCGTTTTGTCCCCTTTTATCTCCACTGGAATCTCTACCCTGTTCTGAACATAAACAACACCAGCGTTGCATGGTAGCGTGATCGTACTGATTAACCTCGACAGTGTCTAGACAATGGTAAAGTTACAGGGTTAATTTTCACCTGCTTCATGTGCTGTGCATTGTTGCTGCTGCCATTTGCCCTCCTAAATTTTTTGATTCTGGGTCAGTATACAGCACGAGACTGATTGCTATGTGTACGGATAAAACCATTCGAACAGTGGCTGGCATGTGAAGCCAGAGTCAGAATGCAAAATCCTACTGAATCAGTATCACTCACCAGTTCATCCTGGTCCCTGGACACCTAATCATCTGTTTCCTTTCTGTGGTGGCATCGCAGCTGAACGTCAGCGCCGGCAAGAACGCCACGTCAGCGAAGGCGAAGCATGGCGGCCGGCCACGCGAGCGCGACTGCCAGCTCATGGGGCTGACGTGGCTGCTGCAGCGGAACGCCACCCGGCACCGCGGGGCAGCCAAGGCGGTGATCCAGGCCCTGATGGCGGCCGACGAGGCAGGCACCGGCCGCCCCGCCTCGTGCTCGCTCCCCGTCGACGGCCTGCCGCTCGCCGTCGCCTCGTCGGAGATCAACGGCGCCGCCGCTGCGTCCCCTGCTATTGATCGTCTCCTTCAGGTCCTACTTTGCACTTTGGCCATATTCTTGTCGCGGTTCTTCTGATTCGATTTGATCATTGTAATTCGTACTCTAGTTCTTTGAACTTTTGATGTTAGTTGTTGAAAGAGCAGAGTGGACTTCATTATTGTAATTATATGCTATTCTGGAGCTAATCCGAGTGAGCAATGGCATGCATGATGCATCAACATTTTAAGCGAAATGCAGCTGTATATGCAAATGTCTCTCAAGTCCAGGAAACATATCTCAGACCAGAGGCGGAGGCTGGCTTGGTGGGGCTCCAACCCCCCTGCCCACCACAAGACCACCCCAAATAAGGTAAGTGATGATTGGTTGAATGATTTTATGGTATGCTACATTGAGAGAGAAGCGTTTTAAAAAATAAACATGGAAGATATCTTACAACGTTTTCAAAACATGAAAACTCGTAAATGTCAACAATCACCACTTTTGAAGCAATTAAAGGTAATTTTTTCCCCTTGCATATTTATATACTAATACTATATTACATGAATTTAAATTTCAACTATAATATGTCGGCTTGATAGTTTTTATATTTAGTACATGTACTTGTGTTCAGCCCCCTCTTGAATAAATCCTGGCTTCGCCGCGGTCTCAGACAAGTTCCAGAACTGTACACACATGATCACTACTCCCATTAGTGGGGCGGGGGCTTATGAAAGTACTAGGAGATTACTTCACAAGAGTTGTTATCCATGTTCTGAATTCAGGAGGACAGGCTCAATTTTGGAGTGATGTTTGGCATTGTGAGTTTGTGGCACACCACTTGGATAGTTGGAATGTTGGATGTCAGTTTCAGCATCTATAAGGGAATGTGGTACAAAAGGAATTTGGGTCAATTTGTTGATGCCTTGCTGGTTTTTTAGATTGATAGTTGCAAACTTGCAATTCGAGTTTATCTTCAACTCTAGCTAGGGAGGTGGATATCTGGGAGGCCCTGAGAAGGAAATGGCAGTGATACAACTTGTTGAGGGGAAATATTTAATCGGGTAGAGGCTTCAAAGATCTGGAACGTATATGTCAAAATCCCTGTATAACAGTATAGCTAGATCAAGCACACGAGTGAAATCATATGCAGAATAGCAGTCTATCTCTACACTAGATAAACCACCCATAAAAAAACAACTTACTGCCTATTAATTGCATTTGGTCCTAAGGTTTATACGGGGCTAAAGTCCACACATCTCTCATATATGAATAAAGACACACACACATGACCTTTTGGGCTCAATTCCAAGCCGGGCCTAAGATGTCACATCGATCAAACACACAGTAGTGAAATCATATTTACTAGGAATAAGTCCGGTTTACACTGTCAATTTTTTAAAAAATCCATTTAACATCCTCAACTATAAAACCAGGTATTTAGCATTTTAAACATACAAAACTGGGTTAATTTACACCCTAAGATAGTTTTACTAACAAGGATCCAACTCAGGGTGATTTTTGTAATGTCGGTAGCCGTGCCTTTGACTTTTGCTAATATAGGTCCAAATGATATAAGGACTGATGAAAGAAGAAAAGAGAATATATAAAGAGAGAAAATGAGTGAGAAAGATGTCGATAATGTAGATATCAATACCCTTGAATTGAATCATTATTGCCAAAACTCGATGACGTAACTGCTAATATAGCGAAAACAACTTTGAATGGGATTTACAATATTCAAAACCGTCTTAGGGTGTAAATTGATCTGGTTTTGTAAGTTTGAAGGGTTAAATATCCGATTTTCTAGTTGAGAGTGTTAAATGGACTTTATGAAATATTATGGGTGTAAAATATACTTATTCCTACTTACTAAGGGACTGTTAGTTTTAGCTTTGGATTCTCTAAAAGCTGATTCTGGATTATAGTTGTAGAGAAGCTGATTCTCCAAAAGCTGGAATCAAAAAGCACATATGAAGTGCATTGTGGATTCTAGTGTATATGGGTGGACTGGATTGTGAGAATCGGATTCTAGAATCGGACTGCTTGTTTTTTATTCTGTTTTTGAGACCAAAATCTAAAATCAAAAGTTAAAATAAACAGGTCCTAAGTAACCTGTGGAGTGCTAAAAGCCCGCACTTTTTTTTGTTACGAGGAAATCACGAGACTTTTATTGATTACTCGTCAGGGTTGCAATCGATACTAAGCATCAACCTGATAGACTCAGGTAACACGTTACTGGAATCGATGCACTGTCCATAATTCAAGGCGAAATGGGCTAACTCATGATCTATCCTATTTTGTTGTCTTAATTTGGGTGATCTTCAAGCCATGCAAAGCCGACCTGTGTTGTTTAGCCTTCAAAATAATAATGCCACTCGCAGAACGATCAGGTAACGGCCAAGTTACTTAAAACTGACGAACAATCAGTTTCAAGCACACCTGGTTTGTTGATCTATGCTGCCAGCCGCTTCAAACACACAGTAGCTTCCGCTTCGTTGGTATCCCGGCAAAACTGGATCAACCCGCCAGGCGGCCCTGACCAGCTGCCCCTGATCATCTTTATGTGATTTCCCGATGCATGATTGTATTCTGTCTGGGGCACACCTGAAGAGAAGAACTGGCCTAAGGATGAAGATGTCCGCTATCAAAATTAGGAATTGCTAATTTAAGGACGTCTTCACTAAAAATTTGGTGAGAACGCCATCTATTTGTGACAAGTGGTAGCACCTTATTTTTTCCCTCACTTTCTCTTACCCTCAAAGACTCTTTTCTTTTGATAAGAAGCAGCACATTTTTTTCTTCCCCTACTTCCCTTTTCGCTTAAAGGCTGTCTCGTCGTGACACGTGACGTCATCCTCTTCATCCCCCTTTTCTCCACTATTCCCTTCCCCTCAAACTCAAAATAGTTTTTGTATTTCAAATTTTTCCTCAAGTTTTTTTTTAAAAAATATTTGTTAACTACTTTTGAATGTTTTTTAATCAGAATATTACGAACCAAAAATTTGTTGAAAATAAACTTTTTGAGCTGAAAGATTTTCGGAGTTGAAACCTTTCTATTTGAATTTTTTTCGAGTAGAAACTTTCCAAGTTGAAGTTTTCTAATTTGAATTTTTTATTTAATTTTTTTTAGTTGAAAATTTCGTGTTGAATTTTAAATTGAAATTTTTCTAACCGAAAGTTTTTGAATTGAATGTTTTCGGAGTTGAAACTTTTTAATTTGAAAATTTTCGAGTTGAAACTTGCTAATTTGAAGTTTTCCGATTTAAAATTTTTTGAATTGAAACTTCCTAATTTGAAATTTGTTTCAAGTTGAAACTTTTTTATTTAAATTTTTTCAAATTGAAAATTTTGCGTTGAATTTTTTTCGAGTTGAAACTTTCTGCTTAAATTTTTCAAACTTAACATTTTATGATTTGAAATTTTGGTGTTAGAGTAGAAGGAAGGGAGGTGGGAGAAGTTAGTAGAGAAGAGGGAAGAGGAAAGGGTGAAAGCGGATAGAGAAGATGACAAATAATATTTTAAGAGGATATTCTTAAATTTTACAAGTCTGATCTTACCTTCAAACTAGTCCTAGTACCCATCAAAAAAATTTCTTGGCACTTGGCAGGTTAATTTCCGGTTATCGGTTGTCGGTAGAGGTGCACCGGGCTGTTCTTCGTTCCCGGGAAGGCTGTCCTTGACAAGCCCGGCCCGTTAAGGATGGGCCGAAAGCCTGAAAATTTTATTTTTATTATTTATTCTACAAATTAAATATTTACCCAAAACTCTTCCAGTTCTTGCAGCCTTGCTTCGAAACAAGGCTAATTAATTAGCTTGTGGATGAAGCCGAAGAGGTTAGAGAAGACCAAGTATGAGATGTACGGTCGTGGCTTCGTAAATAGAGAGCATAAATAACTCATGGCTGAGCAACAAAACACAGGGCACGATAAGGAGAACATATCCAGTGCATCTTAAGTTGTGGTGTGTCTTTGTGCATTATCTTCAAAACACGAAGCAAATATCTATGAAAAAATTCGAAGAAAATTGACAATATTAAAACAAAAACAATCTATCATATCATAGAATTTCAAATCTAAATACGATCTATACATGAAAAAACAAAAAAGACAAATCCTGCTAAAAGTGAAACCCAAGAATAAAAGAAAAGGAAAAGGTTACTCTTCACTGAAATTTGTCTTCTTTGTCTCTCCTAATAATATATATCAGATTTTCAGTTGAATTTTTCAAGATGCCTGATTGCAGCATGACTATCTAACCAAAACTTTCTAAACAATTTCATGACCGTTTGCTTCATGTTTTGAAGAGGATGTACGGGGATACACCACGACTCAGGATGTACTAATATGTTCCCTAGGACAAAACCTACGTATACAAGTGAGGAAACTATTTTGGGTTCTGGAATTCTTACCGATTGTTGCAACCACACACCACGAAAGACAAGGTAAATTAGTGACTTGGAAGCTGAAACTAAGAACGAATTTGTGAATACAACAGCTACTCTTCTAGAGCAACTTTCAAGAACCTCATCGAACATGTTAATTTGAATCCAAATATCAGGTGGTCAAGTTTCACAATTTTTTCCCCTTAATCAACGAAGTTGTGCATGATAGCAAGGCAAGGCTTAGAAGTACGGTGCCTGATTCGGATTTTTATCAATCCCAAAAAGGCTTCGTTGCTGACTTGCAGCACACACCTGAAACCATCACTTTTCTAGCTCTATAGCACTTTTTTTTTCTGTAGGCTAGATTTACAAAAAATATCACACACGAGGTTAGAAAAGTGATGATTTCTACATAGTGGCCTCTGCTTTGTTCCCCTGGAAAGGCCGGTAATTTCTAATCTTGCATGTTGTTATCACGGTAAGATAGTCTGGGATACATTATTGTACTATACTAACCAAGCTGGTAAATATATCCATGATAGAGTTCTGCTCTGAATTCTCAGACACGTCGTTTGCTCTGATGACTTGTTTATTCTGCTTCGGTGATTCAGTCTATTGCCTTGCCGGGATGGTCTCGCTAACACGATTTGCTGTGTTTTATGTTTTGGGTGTTACCATCTTTAGAAGACTTGATTATTTTATTCAGGAGTGATATCGGTGGATCATGATGTCACCGTTCAGTATCTAACTCAGATTGCTCTCTGTTTTACAACCTAGTGCCTTAAGATTGTGGTCATGTACTTGTGTACCAATAATTAATTGGTGCTTATTTACCACCATGACGAATTGACATTGCTATCAAACAATGTAAAGTGATACCCAGTCATGCCCACTACACAGTCCCAACCATTGGGTACTCTCGATCTGCTTAACTCACCTGGGGATTTTTGCCGGTTAAATTAAGTAGATTCTATAGTGCAATACAACACAACAATCATAAACCGACCATTAGGGTGTGTTAGATTATAAATTAAAATAAGACTATGTTTGGCGTTCCAGCGTCCTATGAAAAAGCATTTTTTTTATTTTTTTTTTGTTGTTTTTGCATACGAGAACTACTTCAAAGCACCGTTCTTGTTATACTAGCAAACTTTTATTGTAATTTGCAACGATTCCTGTAACTAGATTATGTACCATAGCATGTATGTGGCATCAACCGCAAAGTAGTCCTAACTATTAGTTAACCCTGATCAAATTAGGTTAGTTAAGCCTGTTTTTGTGTTTTGGCAGCAAACCTACTTAGTTTAACATAGTATTTCGTTTCACTATGTGAGCTAGCTAGGTTTAACGGCAAGAAAAAATAGAGTCCCACTGAACAAGGTTGAAATGCTTAGCTTATTCCACCTTTTTATCAAGTTCTTTGTCTTTAGATTGAGACTTGGGAGGGCTAAACTTTATGTCCCTTTGGAACACAGTAATTTAAAAAAAATTACAAGAACTATATAGAAAATAGTTCAATTTATATAGAAATCGAAAAAAAATCCCCCCAACCCAAATGTTTTAGAATGCTTTGATGATGTGCAGCTACTCAAAGGCGTTTGGCAGGGTTGAACCCGACCTAACTTTTAACTTCCAACTTCCAACAAACATGGCCTCTCGAGTCTCGATGACTGGACCACTAAGTCCAATCAAAGAACATTAACACTAGAGATGTACCAGGAGAGATTTGATTTGATCAACGATGACTTCACTTTCCAACCAAAGAATTCCGATTACCCTGCGACGTGTCCAGCCATCCTTTCTTATTAGAGCCAAATCATCACGAAAAATAATTCTATAGCATCATATATCTCGTAACATCTATAACATCACTCTTAAAATAAAGACACATGGTATATATTGAGAGAGAAAAAAAAATTTAGCACCGTACGAAGGCATCACTTAGGGCAACCCGTGGCAGTTCCTGGTTAGGCAGCACAGAAAAAAAAAAGTGAGCAGAGAACGTGCTTCCTTGGTTGAGGCTGATGTCGCCCGTCAGTCACCTTTGCACGCATGATGGTGCGCACCAAATTATGCAGCTGCTAGCTGACATGTATGGGAAAAGCGTGCGCGTGCATCGCATTACAAACTAATTAAATTGGACATGTTGTATGCCGGCCCGTTTCGAGGATCTGATGGAGGGGATTTTTGTTACCTAAATCAGGCTCATTAGAGGTGCGAGATCCATTTGGCTCTTTAGTGCGTGTAGTCCTATATTGCTTATTCATTATATAAGGACGGGCAGGGACCGTTTATTGTATACATCATAAAGCCATACGAATAAAGTTAAAAGAAAACTCGGAACTACATCTTGTTGTTTAAGTGTTTGATTGTCAGCAACACGATCACAAATATCCAGTAAACAAGGTTGTCAAAATCGTCCTCTTGGATCGAATTTGGTATGATTGTATTTTAGGATGGAATCCTAGAATCTAAGATCCTACCTGATTATACTGTAAATGCATTTTTTTCTTCATTTTACAGTGTCTCCCAAAGAGTGATACAAGTGGTGATTTGGTCATTTAGCACCTAATTTGATTAATCGTATTTATCATTTTCACGACTAGAATAACGATTCTAATTCCACGTCATTTCGAACTACGACCAGAATAGCGACATTTTATGACCATTTTACGCTAAACATTAAAAGAAATAAATAAATAAATAATCAAATTAATTTTATTATTCCAAATTTTTGAATCTTAATGTCTAAAATTTTAATTACTAGTTCAGTGCCCGTGCATTGCTACGGAAAACAAAATTGATAACGAAACATAAAGGTCAAGCAATAAACGAAAATGGTCGTGTGTTGCTACGAATAAAAAAAATCATGTTATCTAACACATTGAGTTGGTTTATATCAAGTCATCGACTCAGTTGAAGTAACCAGCTGAACTCTGCCCGACCCGCATCGTCTCTTCTCCACTGTACTTGATCTACACTCCTCCTGGTCTACACACCTCCTTGACTCCATCGCCACGCCTGACTATGCTTTGCTCCGTGGCAGCCTTTGTCAGGCTTTTCCCGCTATTCCTAGCCGGAATCATAAAAAAACCTGGGAATTACGAAAAAAAATCATATTTGATGATAACATTTTACTATATATATCACCTTCTTTTCATAATTAGGTGGTAGACAGATCGGAGAACCGTAGAGGGGTCAGAAAGGGAACCTTGCCGAGGACGAGGAGCTGCAGTTGTGCATCGATTGGCTGGTGTCGCTCTATAGCCACCTTCCACGTGGGCACGACCATCGGTAGTTGTGCTTGCGCGCGCAGAACCACGAAATCCGACTGAATAGCCCCACGCGCGTGAGAGAAATTCGAAGCTTCGCAAACTCAGCTTGAAAAATTTTTAAATTAGAAAGTTTCAGCTTGAAAATTTTTGAAATAGAAAATTCTCAAATTAGAAAGTTTCAAGTTGAAAATTTTCAAATAAAAAGTTTCGATTAAAAAACTTTCAGTTTAAAAAATTTCGGTTTAAAAACTTTCAAAAACGGTTAAAAAATAGAGAAGGATGAATGGGATAACGCTGAGTAAGGAAAAAAGTGATAAAAGGAATGAAGTGTTGTTACTTATCATAACGAGTGGACATCCTAACCGCACCATCAAATTAGCTATTCCCGAACATTTTTCAATTGCACTAACGCCTCTTCTTCTTTTCCAGAAATTATTCCATAGCGTTATTAACACTTGGCCAAGAGCCTTACAAAAAGTAGCAATATTACCATCACCACCGTTACGACTTGCATGGCTAAACGAATCGTGCACCGTCGAAATCATTAGGTGCACGACGTCTGCCTGAACCTGAGCCACTGTTTCCGGAGGTCGAACTTCCAGAGGTGCTCCTGCTGCAGGATGTCGCTGATGACGGACACCCCGGGCCACGCGCCCTCCTTCAGCCCAATGCAATTCACGTCGGGCGCAGCGTCGATCACGTAGCTCTTCGTCGGCGGTTCCAGTTCCACCGACCCAGCGAACTGCACCGTTAGCTTTGTAATGGCTGGTGCACCAGCCGTCCAGTTGTAGCAGTAGTCGAACGGGTCCATGCTCGCCCGCGGCAGACCGGCGAGTTGCTTGCTCAGCGCCGAGACCACACCCTTGTACGCCGGGGTGGCGAGGATCGTTAGGCTCGTGCCAGAGTCCAGTATTGCGCCGCCCTTCCTCTCGACGTTCCACACTTCGCCGGGGATGTCGAGGGCCTCGCCGGCGATGGAGATGGCCTCCACCATCAAGGCGTAGAACGGGCTCGTCCGGCCGTCGAGAAGCAGCGGCGTCTGCGACGACGACGTGGCGGCGGAGCTGGAGGCCGTGTCTGGGCCTGGGGCGAAGGTGAGGTAGCTGGTAGCGTTGCGCGGGGCGAGGTGATCAACCAGGTAGTAGGAGAAGCGGCCGCCGAAGCGCGCGGCGATGTGGAACGCGAAGGAGATGTTGTTGTTGCCGAGGCTGAGCATGCCGCCCGAGGACTGGAAGCTCTGGCCGTCATACGAGGTGGTGCACCCCAGCACCACGTCCTGGAGCTTCGCCTTCTTGTCTGGCCCGCCGTCGGACAGCGCAACGGTCGTCGAATTGGTGTCGACCAAGCCGCGCGCTGACAAACCGTCTTTGTGCCTGCCACGTCCACGATTAGGTGACGTTAGTTTAGTTAGTTAGGATGAGGATGGGCACGCGGCGGTGTCAACGTCGACAGCCGTGGTGTCGCCCATGGTTCTCGCTCGGCTTGCTCTGTTTCTTGCACGCGCGAGGAGAGGCGGATGGCTACGTTTGCATGCTTATAAGACCACGGTACGTACGTACGTTTCCTTGATTTGCGCGCTGTGATGGCGCCATCACAGATTCCCGGTTCAAGGCAAACAAAGTAAAATTTTCTTTTCTTCTATCCAAATTTTACATAATCTTCTATAGAGATATCAATTTGCAATCAATTATCAAATTGTGGTATGATACACTACTACATTTCTTTTCTTCTGTTCAAATTTTACGTAATCTTCTATAGAGTTATCAATTTCCAATCAATTATCAAATCGTGATATGATACACTACTACTTTCCTTTTCTTCAATAGAGATATCAATTTCAAATCAATTATCAAATCGTGATATGATACACTACTACTTTCCTTTCAAATTTTACGTAATCTTCTATAGAGATATTAATTTCCATTCAATTATCAAATCGTGATATGATACACTACTACTTTCCTTTCAAATCGTGGAGAACGGACTACCGTCACCAACTGGTAATTAGAAGTAGTAGAGATTTAGTACTTACCATACAACTTGAATTGAGTTCTATGATACCACCAAACACCTACGTCTTTTATAAATTGAGGAGATGAGTGATCCTAAATGATTCTAATGCGATTCTACTACAATCCTACATGATTCTACGACTAGGATCGGGATCCTACCAGCTACGACTCAAGGTACGATTTGAGTCGTATTGGTGTTGGTACGATTGTAGGACTGTGCGATCCTACCTTGCCAAGAAGAGTACATTCCATTCGCAAGTACTACTAAGCTCAGAATCTCTACTACTTCTAATTACTAGTTGGTGGCGGCGGTCCGTTCTTCACCTCTACCCCCCACCCCCACCCCACCGACAACACACCCCACCGATTTGGAATGAACTCTTAATTTGGAATGAACAAGTACGTATCCGTGTACTATAGCTACGATCGTGTGAAATATGTAAAGGTTTGCAATTCTTTTACCATTCATATTGTTGTATATTTGGAAATGAAGATACTAATGCCTTTTCTGTTACACATGGGCAAGCAGGATTCGCTCCTACGGTTACACAAAACCCAATAAGAACTTGTTTTTGGCTGGATGAGATCTGTTTCTCTTTACTTTCCTTCAAATGTTTCTTCGTTCTTTTGATTTATGTATTGGAATTTGTAAAGACTCGTATTTGTTAATAAAGAAATCTACACGTTCATTTATAGATACATAGAATGCGCTACGATATATGGCTTTACTTATATGCATATGGAAGGCATGCGTGTAAATTAGAAACCGAATTTTTTTTTAATAATACATTTTTTAACTTGTGCACATGGTGACTTCTTTACTTTATTAGATAGAAGATTGTCTCTACATGTTCTACTTCTACGATATATATAAGGTTTTTTTTTTTGTTAATCACGATTTTTGATTAATCGGTGCAGTTTGGAAATTCTAACCAAGTTGTGTGAGGCAAATTATTATATTGGCATAAATCAAGTACACACAAAATGACAACAGATATCATAAGTAAAAAAACTGAAGTTGTGCTTCTGTTCTATGATTTTTTTAAGCTGCACAAACACGAAAGTATGAATTATAAACAATGATCACTATTTCTAGGCGTGGTTTTTCTTCTTCTGGATCTATAAAGCCTATAAAGGTGAACTCTCATTTTAATGTTGTTAATACTACTTATGTCTATTTTGAATCTCACATGAATAAGAATGTACAAGTTGAAGTTGCTTATGGATTGAAAAAAAAGAGATGCTTGAATTCTTTACATCATAGACAAGGTTTTGATCAAAATGTTATCTAAGTCGTGTTGCAATATAACTGTTTATTTTCATATCTTCTAGGATGTATACCAAGAATAGAATATTATTTCTAAATATGTTCTAATATCGTAAATGCCTTATGTACTATGTAAAATATATTTGGTTTTAATTCATGCCGGAGGAGAAACCATTAAAACTTGGGTAATCGAAAGAAATAGATGTTTGATCTTGTAGAACAATTTTCTTTTATTGC
Source organism: Otatea glauca (assembly GCA_036346275.1). NCBI lineage: Eukaryota > Viridiplantae > Streptophyta > Magnoliopsida > Poales > Poaceae > Otatea > Otatea glauca. Next base: position 24,748,352 of record CM070716.1, read on the forward strand.
TTAACTTTTATGTTTTGTTACCAATTTTATTTTTCGTAGCAACGCACGGGCATCGAACTAGTTAGCCCATAAATAAACAGCTCTTACAACACGAGCTGTGGGATTTATGAAATTAACATTGGTATTTTTGGCCAAGAGAACCAGAGAGCCTTACCGGTTGACCTACCTACCGTTTGCAACATATTGGACATTCACGGTCAAGGTTAAAGAAAACTGGTTTCAGTGAACCAGCCTGTTTCTGTCCTCTGGTTTGCAGTCAAACAAAACTATACGCATGCACTCCCTCATGAATTCGGTGAGCATGACGCTAATAATCAGTCCAACAACATATTATACATTTGAAATTGTATATCCGTATTTAATTATTTTACATGGTCATACTATTATGGACAAAATGAATTAATCATTCCAAGTATAATTTTGGTCGTAGAGGCAACAGAACTAGGACCTTGTATGTTCTGAGAAAAGAATTAACTTGACCTTATATTTTCGAACGAATGGGTATTTACCAGGATCTCTGTTCACATGAGTTAGCAATCTTTATCCAACGATCTTCACATACATAAAGATGTTCCCCTTTTTAATTGAACTTGTGGAGGCTAATATTTTTGCGACTCCATTAGAAAACGATGCTTACCGAACTTCGCCACCTGAGTGGGAGACGAAGAACCCATGCAAGATTCCTGTGAGAATGACAGATCGATACCTTGTTATCAAGAAGAACCCAATCAATGAGCTTTTATATTGCACGCTCGTGGAGCATATCCAACAGGATAAACACAACATGACTGTTGTAAAACGACGAGGATCATCATAGATCAAACACAATACACCGATCAAAATAGCAAGAATAATCACGAGAAACATAATACACAGGATGTAGGGAGTCAAAACTCTCTCTTTTTTATTAGATTGATTTTCTTGTTCAATTGAGTGTTATATTTATAGTAAAAATCCGTTAGAGATATATTCAAATTCGCCTATAATGAAATAGAGTCGAGATATAGTTGAACAACTAAGACGAAAAGTCCTGCTATATCTCTACAAGAACAACCTCAATTAAGAAATAGTGTGTGGACGTGTTTTAATTTACGCTTTTATTGTTGGATGAAAAATGTGAATTGAATCTTTTCACATGTGTAGAGTCGAGATAGCTATATTGTTGGAGATAGCTACCAGTACAGCATTGTCTGATGCCAACTCATGATGGTTCCAAAGTAAAGGCAGACTCGATAACGTCAGAGAACTTCTCTTTTTCCGTTACAAGGTAGACGTACACGCACGCATAAAACCATGTTTGATCCACAACAAGCTTTGTTCAAAGAAAAAAAGTGTGAGAGAGACATGAAGCAACAACAAGCGATTTCCTTACTAATGAAGACTACAAATGTCCTTTGCTATAATTCCAATGAACAATAATTGGATGGAACTTTTAAATCCTGTTTGGAATGTAGAAAATTAAAAGACGAGAATAGAAAAATCATAGAAATTAGGTGACATGTCCAATGAAGCTGCCTAGGAAGGGTACCATTAGTTTGAGGTTGCTCTTCCCTAGAAAATTAAAAGATGAGAATAGAAAAATTATAGAAATTCTAGGATGACATGTGTCATCTTCTCTATCCACCTCCACTCTTCCCTACTCACTTCCTCTACCTCACTTTCTTCCCCTCTAACACAAAAATTTCAAATTAGAAAATTTTAACTTTAAAAATTTTAAATTAAAAGTCTCAACTATAAAATAATTCAACTCGGAAAATTTTAGCTTAGAAAGTTTCAACCCAAAAAAATTTAAATCAAAAAATTTCAAATTTGAAAGTTTTAACTCAAAAAAATTCAAATAAAAAAGTTTCAACTCAAATAATTTTAAATCGGAAAAATTTTCAATTAGAGAGTTTCAAGTCGAAAAATTTTAAAACCAAAATTAGAAAATTTTTAACTCAAAAAATTTCAAATAAAAAAGTTTCAGATCCGAAAATATTCAATTCGAAAAAACTTCCTGTTAGAAAAGTTTCAATTAAAAAACTTTCGGTTTCAAAAGGTTCGATTCAAAAAACTTTTAAAAATGGTTAAAATTACTTTTTATTCAAAAACTTAGGATTTGAAAAACAAAAAATATTTTGAATTTGAGGGGGAAAGGAATGGGGATGCTGCCAAGTGTCACCACGAGAGATACTTTGACGGGCAAGCAAAGTGAGAGAAGGAAGAAGATGCTGTTACTTGTCATAACAAGATGATATTCTTACCAAAGATTTGGCAAGGTCATCGTCAAATTAGCTATTCCTGGCCAAGAATACTTGAAATTGAATGAATTACTGTTGGTCTACCCAATCAGCAGTCGATGACATGCACCTCGCCCTGTGTTGATTGCATGTAGCGCACGTGCCTTGCCATGGCCATCACAGTCAAAGCTAATGTGTATGATGTGTATCCGTAACCGTTGCCTACATGCAACCACTACTGGGAATGGCAATCGAGTGTGGCAGGTACGAGTAGTGCTTATCCATACCTATGTTCATCTGTCAAAATCTCCCTCATGGGTATACCCACGAAGGGTGGTTGGGAAAAAACCTCGCCCATACCCGTTATCCATGGGTACCCGATACCTGCGAATATACCCGTTTACCCGCCACCATCAACAATCCTTCCAACCAAAGAGCACTAGGAGCTAATGAGCAATGGTACTTACCAATACAATCCTTCTGATGAAATTTGGGAATCAACTTCATTATGTGAATTGAAGAATGATTATCAATGATTCAAAATTTCAAATGCATATGAGAATAAGAATTAAAATAACATATACAGACAAATGACACATAAATGTTCAAGTTCAACAATTAAAATGGAAATAGTTTATTAGTCATCATACATGCTCAAGTTCAACAATTAAAATGAAAATAATTCACCAGTCATCACACATATCATAAATTGTCCATAACGGCATCACCAATCACGAATTGATAATATGAGGTACCACAAATCAAAGCACCAGATTGAGATTTGGGAGGGGGATGGGTAAAAAATGAACCTCAGGGTTGGGAGCTTGGGCCAGCCTCTACTCATGGTGTCATCTCTTGGTCTCAAATTGCGATGCAATGGAAGAGGGTAGGGGGCAGAGTGGCAAGCCTGGTGGAGACAGAGGGCAGGGTGGCGGGTGCAAGCTGTGTAGCGGTAGGGGGCAGGGAAACGGCTGAGTTGCTGGGCTCGTAGGCAGTGATGACGAGTCTGTTGGAAATATGCCCTAGAGGCAATCGTAGAGATGATTATATTTTCATAAATGTTCATGAACTATGAGATTGTTCTTTGAATAACATCATGGATATTGATTAAAAAAGTGCATAACTTGTTTGTGAAATTCTGTATTCATCTTTATGATGTTCATTCTAAAAAGGGGTCCCTAGTTGATAATCATATGAGGACACATATGAGTAGACTAGCATATATATTGATCGATGACCATGTTTCACGGGTCATAGATATAGAGATATCAAATCAATAATATGGACACATATTAGAGAACATGGTGTTGGACATTGACCCACTATGAGACACTACGAGAACGTTATTTTATTTTATGTCATTAGTTCGTCTCATATACGATGTGTATGATATATCCTTCGACTTGAGATTGTCGCATGTTCTCAAGATGTGTAATGGCTTACTTAGGAGTCGTCAAACGCTACTCCGTAACTGGGTAGTTATAAAGATGGCTTTCGAGTTTGTCATGAAACATGCTACGAGGGGTGGTCGATCAAGATAGGATTTGCCCCTCCATACAACGGGAGAGATATCTCTAGGCCTCTCGAGTGATCGGATTCCAGAAACACATGGCCATGCTACTCGAGTCATCGAGTTAAAGAGTTAACTCGATGTATTCGGGGAATCCGAGTCACGGTATCGAGAAAGAGTGGTCGAGCCATCCAAATAAGGATGATAACAACTCGCTTTAGGTTTGACCAATATCGTGAGGCAAAAGGAAATGCATATAGGACATTGTTTAGGTTCGTCCGATCTTTACATGTACTTGGGAGTAAGTAAGCCCTGCTAGGGCCGCTATCGACTATTGATCGAATGCTTGATATTCAAGTAGGAGTACTCGATGATCGAGTAGGTGTAAATTCAAGCTCCATTAGTTTTGGTGATTGGTTTAATATTAATGTTTAATCATTGTTTATTGAAAAATCTAATCATTATGAGACTAACATGTTTAATTAAGGTACATTCTTATTAGTCTCAAATTTGGATGAAAAATGGAAAACTCAAGGTATGCACTCGTATTCACTCTATTAGTTGAATGCATACATAGGAATCAAGTTAAAAGATGAACTCTTCCATTGCTTATACATATAAAGATGTGCATTATGTTTTCAATTCCATATATTACATGAATGCACACATCTAGGGGTAGTTTATAATTTAACTTGATGTTTCAATAGTATTGATCTATATCTTCTTGCAAAATAAAATAAAGGATCAAGACTTTGAAACAACCCTTTGAGTATATATATAACTTGTGTAGTTGTAGTATACTCATGCAAATATAGAATAAACTCGTATGCAATCTAAGATTGATTATGTGCATATTGATTCCATGTTCAATTAGTTATATGCACATACTTAATGGAGTTTGTTCTATAGTTGATGGTCTAAATGTATTGATCCCATTTCCATCACTAAAACATATTGGATCGTTACTTTCCATCAAATTGAGTATATGAAACTTGTATATATGTACTCATGTCAATTTAAATGAAATTTAAATTGAGTTCGATTGTCTTTTAATCAAATCAAAGAATGCTTCATCATGTGTTGATGGTGGTCCTTGTTGCTTAAAGACAAGCGAAAAGTTCTTAGTATAATTAATAATTAGTTGCATCAAAGTACTCAAGACACCTTTAAATCATTCAAATTGATTTTGGTTGTTCTCAATCGATCTTAGAGGCATCCATTATGTGTTAATGGAGTGCGGTGATGATTGAGATAACCATGTTTGTTGGACTAACATCTTCCATGAGTTGTGAAGTACGTTGAGTCCAAGAAAATGAATAATCAGGAACGAGAAGTCATCATGTGTTGATGAGCTTCAAGAAGTGATCCCGAAGTGAAGAAAAAAGCTAGAAGATTCATCATGTGTTGATGAACAAGAAGAAGATTCGATCCTGCAGAGAAGATGATTGGAAATCATAAAAACTTCAAGAGGATCGCTAGAGGCAAATGTATAACTAGCTAGGGCTAAGGATGTGTGTCTAGTCTTTCACCGGTCTCGGTGTTTGGATGGGAGACCGGATTGCTAGTTAGGTGTCGTACTATTAAGAGGGGTTAAGTCATTTAGCTTGAGCTTCATTATGTGTTGATGAACTCAATTCGGTTCACTCTAGCTCACTCTCTTGATCGGTTTTTTGCATGGAGCTAACCATTTGGCATGTGTTGTGAATGGGTAAAGCTCGTGCATCAGTTTTGCATGATGCTTTGATTTGCATGTGTTGCAAATAGGAGAATCTCATGCTCGCTTCTTATTGAATCTTAATTTAATTGGTTTTTGCATGAAGCTATGGATTTACATGTGTTGCAAAAGGAAGATAGCTTATGCAATGTTGTTTAAGTGGTTGCTTGGAGCTAAGTTTTGCATGTGTTGCAAAAGGAGAGAGCTCAAACAATTTGGTTTAAAGTGGGTGCATGGAGCTAGAGATTTGTATGTGTTGCAAATAGAGAGCTCATACACTTGAGTTTGCTTTGGTTGTTTGCATGGATCTAGAGTTTTGCATGTGTTGCAAATAGAGAGCTCATGCACTTGAGTTTGCTTTGGTTGTTTGTATGGTGCTAGAGATTTGCATGTGTTGTAAATAATGAGCTCATGCTTTGGTGTTTTAGCTTGTGATTGGATCATGTGTTGATCATCACAAGGCTAAGCTTGGTTTGTGTTTTGAGTTTGTAAAATGTGTTTTTGCAAAATATTGATGTTTATGCTTCTTATCTTGGAGCATGAGATAAGCATTTGCAAATGTGTTTTGCAAAGTGTGATGATCATGTGTTGATCATCTCATGGCTCAAGATTTGATTTTAATTGAATGGATTCGTTATTTCCAAATGTGTTGTGCAAATAAGCTCGAGGTTGTGGGTTTCAATCCTAGAGCATGTGTTGGCATTTGCAAATGTGTTTTGCAAAGTGTCGGGATCATGTGTTGATCCTTACATGGCTAGAGGATTGATCTCATATGTTCGTGGTTTATTTACGAATATGTTTTGCAAATAGGTTGGAGTTGTTATTTGCAAATGTGTTTTGCAAATGAACTTGAGGTTATGGGTTTCGATCCTAGAGCATGTGAATAGGATTTGCAAATGTATTTTGCAAATTGACTTGATCATGTGTTGATCATCACGTGGCTAAGAGGATTGATCTCATAAGTTCTTGATTTATTTGCAAATAAGTTGTGCTTAATGCGATTCTTTGGAGTATGTGATTAAAACATGTGCAAATGTGTTTTGCATAGTGTTGTGATCATGTGTTGATCCTCACATAGCTCAAAGAAAAAATCTTTAATGGTTTGGAGAAGAGTTTTTGTGAAAAACTTGGTTTTGTCCTTGTGCTGGCACTACCACCCATTGAGACCGGTAGTACCGCTTATGGGAGCCTATACTGCCGCTCAAGTCGGTACTACCGCCCAATGAGGTCAGTAGTTATATTCTAGAGAGGTTGTTTCTGGAGTTGCAGTGAGACCGCAGTACCGCCCGTGGGGCCGGTACTGCCGACTCGAATGACACTACCGCTCCTAGCATGGGCGGTAGTGTCGGGCTGGCTGGGCAACAGCTAGTTTTCTGACCATTGCGCCAGAGACCGGCACTACCAGCCCTAATGGGCGGTAGCGCTAGATTTGCTGAAAATGCCCAATTTGCCCCCCAACGGCTAGATTTCGTGTGGGAGGGCTATAAAAGGATGCCAAGGGCTGGCATATGGGCTAGCTAACTTTGGGGAGAGTTTGTGGGAGTTGGTTGCATGTATTGCACTCTTCCAGTTGGTTTTTGAGCTAAGAGTGAGCCCTAATTGCATGTGTTGCAATTAGGAAGTGGATTGAGAGCCTCTTGTGCATGTGTTGCACTTGAGGAGGATACTAGTGCATGTGTTGCACTTAGGAGGTCACCGGAGTGCATGTGTTGCACTAGGTGAAGTTCAAGCGGAAGGGCTTGGCTTGTTACTCTTGGTGTTTACCGACACCTAGACGGCATAGCTGCGTCGCGCGCGGTGAGTTTCTTGACGAAGGTTGTGAGAAGCCCTGGCGAATTTGTGAAGGTCGATGCTCGCCTACCCGGAGGGGGAAAGAGCAACCACTTGTGGATTCGAGGTGGGTGCTCAATTCGTGGAGCCTGTCCAATTCATTTGGGCTAACCTCAACGTGAATTAGGGGAGACCTGCAAGTCTCCGAACACCACGGTAAAAAGTATTGTGTCTATTGTGCTTGCATTGTATTCGTTATTTATATTCAAGCAATTTATATTCATAGAATTAAATTGATTGATTGCTTGTCTTTAGAATTGCAATTATTGTTAGAGACATAATTAGTTATTGCACATAGTAAGCCTAGTTGATTTAGGCTTTAATTGTCAAAACCTTAGTTTATCGCTTCCGCATTAATTATTGTTAAAGTTTTGGCATAAGGGTAATTAGGGGTGAATTGATTTGTAGAAATTCGTAGAGTAATTTTTAAAAGCCACCTATTCACCCCTCTCTAGTCGGCATCCTCGATCTTATAGTAGGTGTACCCGATGGTCGAATAGGAGTACTCAACGATCGACAGGGGTACTCCAGCCATATCCGAGTGCACGTGAACCTACAGGGTCGCACGCTTAAGGGCTGTAACCAATTCGGATAGGGATCCGAGTTGTAATGGGCTTAGAGTTCCTAATGGGCTACAAGGGTTGAAACCCGTTATGGGACGTCTATATAAAGGGAGGAGGGGTGGATTTGTGGATGAGAGAGACACACGAAAAAATACAATAGGAATTTGGAATTCCTGAAACCCTAACCGCCACTCCTCCTCCGCCCAGAACAGCGCAGCCGGCGCTAGCACTCCGGCGTGTGGTGTTCCTGCCCTGTACGTGTGGATACCTTGGAGGCGTTGCTGCGAAGCTTCAATGCTAGGATGATTTGCAACCTGCGACAGTCACAAGGAGCTGTTGGGGAGGCGCGAGGCTGGTACGACTACATTTGCACCACCGCGCTACATCAACTCTACTTCCGCTATGGGTTTGCGCGTCCAGTGGTAATTCTGTGATCTACAACTTGCAGTGGTTCCTTGGTTACACTAGAAAATTTTGATTTTTCGCTAGAGTAGCCTACCCCGTTCCCCAGCAGTGGTATCAGAGCCTTACTGCGTAGTTTTAGATTCAGAATAGATGCATTTGATGATATGCGGTAGTAATAGATGTGATCTATTGTTGTTATATTGGTCGTTCTATTTGATAGATCGATTTTTGGCACTGGTTAATAAGATTAATTCATGTTCGGTGGTCCTAGATGGGTTCAAGGTCATTACTCTGTGATCATGCTGTTGTGGTCGCGCCACTACTTACCCCTACCGATCGGTTTTCCGCTATCAGGGTAGACTGTGAAACGTAAACCTACAAGCATCATACGAAGATCAACAGGATTGATCATCATGGACGTGTGGTCGAAAATAGGGTTATTATGATTAACCCGAAGAGGTTTTCCATGTTCGGATTCATAGTATGTGTACATCGCCTTATAGTTTGTTGCGAGTTCACATCGTTTGGTAGAATACGATTCTATGCATAACTTGTTTTGCAGGATTGATGTGAATAGTATGGCCCCTTGTGTATATGATGCATGTGTGTAATTTTCATGGCCTGCGTGTCATGCTTGATTGCAGCCCAAGGCTGTCTATATATGTATAAACGGCCTATGTGTCAACTTGTGATGTTTCTACACTCCTTGTAATTTATTACTAGTGCTATTAGGAGTAATAGCTTAGTGGTAGTACTTGGAGGACTCAAGTACTTGGAGGCATGATGAACAGAAAACGTGGCGATAGAGATCACCATGTGAAGGGCCATACTTTGTCACAATTAATGTGATTATCTGTGATTGCTTTTATGTTCCTGTTTATTTATTTGTCTGCATGTTGTATGGTTTTTTCGAGTGCTTTTAACATGGTAGAAGTAAAGATACCTCATGTAATATTAAGCAAAATTGATGCCCTTCCAATTCGCTGCACCATCCAATATCATGTAAATTAATGGTAGGTCTGCTAAAGTAGGGTGCCATTAACTTTTCTTGATTAGATGGGTTTGTGTCGGACACTCACACACATAACCATTGGTTACACTTGATAAGGTCATCATAACGGTTATGGATCTTGGGGCATAGGGTTGGGGCCCGGGCATAGAGATGCCACCCAACAAGAGTCATATAGTGATATGATTAGCAAAGGGTTGCTTACCAAATTCATTAGCTTTCTATCAGTGACGCTAAAGCTCACTAGTAGACTAATTAATTGTGAGTCTTGAATCATTAAGTACCATAAGAGGGATATAGAATTTAGTGGGAGTATCTTTATTACATTGTTTAATATAAGTTAGTCTTCATGAATGTTTATCTCTGTTTTCGCATGTATTGAAAAGGAAAAACTTAATGGAACGAACTTTGCGGATTGGTCCCGCAACTTGAGAATTGTTCTTAGGCAAGATAAAAAGGAACATGTTCTAGAGCAACCAATCTCAGATGTGTCTTGACAAGAATGTTTCCAATGCTGTTAAAGCTGCTTACAAAAAGGCAGTTGATGAGTCCCTCGATGTTAGTTGTCTCATGCTTGCTGCTATGAACTCAGACCTTCAGAAGCAATTTGAGAACATAGAAGCCTACGATATGATCGTGGCACTTAAGGGTATGTTTGAGACCGAGGCTAGGACTGAGAGATATGAGATCTCAAAGTCCTTATTTGGACGTAAGCTAGCTGAGGGCAGTCTGGTGAGCCCTCATGTAATCAAGATGGTTGGTTACACATAAAGCTTGGAAAAACTTGGTTTCCCACTTAGCCAAGAGTTGGCTACTGACTTGATTCTTGCGTCGCTCCCTTCGAGCTTTGGGCAATTCATTATGACTTTACATATGAATGGCATGGATAAGAATCTCACCGAACTGCATATGATGCTCAAGACAGTAGATGACAACATTAAGAAAAGCACTAGTCATGTGATGATGGTGCAGAAAAGTACTAGCTTTAAGAAGAAAGCTAAGATTAAAGGAAAAGGTAAGGCTAAAGCATTGGATAAGATCCCCAGCATCAAGCCTAATCCTAATTCCAAGTCTGGTCCTACTTCAGAGAGTGAATATTTCTACTACAAAGAGTCAGGTCATTAGAAGAGGAATTGCAAAAGGTACTTGGCAAATCTTAAAAAGAATGGTGGAGTTAAGCCATCAAAATCAGGTGTTAATGTTATAGATGTATTTTTTGCCGATTATCCTAATAACTCTTGGGTATTTGATACCGGATCGATTGCTCATATTTGCAATTTGATGCAGGGGTTAATAAGGAGTAGGAGCATTGCAAGAGGCGAGGTTGATCTCCGCGTTGGGAATAAAGCAAGGGCTGCTGCATTGGCCGTCAGGACCTTGCCACTACATTTACCTTCAAGATTTATTATGGCATTAAATAATTGTTATTATGTTCCAGTATTAAGTAGAAACATCATTTCTGCCTCATGTTTGTTGACAGAAGATTATAAATTCAATATTGAGGACAATGGTTGTTCTATAATTTTGAATAAGATGTTTTATGGCTATGCTCTTGTTGTGAATGGGTTGTTTATTTTAAATCTTGATGATGCACCTGTCTATAGTATTGATGCTAAGAGGCTTCGACCAAATGATTTTAATCCTACTTACTTTTGGCATTGTCGCTTGGGTCATATTAGTCAGAAACGCAAGATGAAGCTCCATAGAGATGATCTTCTAAAATCAATTGATTTTGAATCATTTGAAACATGTGAGTCTTGTCTACTTGGTAAGATGACCAAGACACCTTTCACAGGGCATTGTGAGAGGGCATCCGACTTATTGGAACTCGTACATACTGATGTATGTGGACCAATGAGCACGACTGCTAGAGGTGGTTTTCAATATTTTATTACTTTTACCGATGACTATAGTAGATACGATTATGTCTATTTAATGAGGCACAAGTTGGAAACTTTTGAAAAGTTCAAGAAATTCCAGAATGAAGTACAAAATCAACATGGCAAGAAAATTATGTTTCTATGATCTGATCGTGGAGGTGAATATTTGAGTCATGAGTTTAATAATCATATGAAGAATTGCGAAATTGTTCCACAACTTACGCCTCCCGGCACACCTCAAAGGAATGGAGTGTCCGAGCGGTGTAATCGGACCTTGTTAGACATGGTTCGATCAATGATGAGTCAGTCAGATCTATCACTATCATTTTGGGGTTACGCTCTAGAAATTGCAGTTTTCACACTAAATAGGGTACCATCTAAATCTGTAGATAAGACATCATATGAGATGTGAACTAGAAAGAGTCCCGGTTTGTCTTTTCTAAAAATTTGGGGATGTGATGTTTATGTTAAACGTCAAACATCTGACAAACTCACACCAAAATCGGATAAATGCTTTTTCGTGGGATATCTTAGGGAGACATTAGGATATTATTTCTACAACTGAGAAGAGGGCAAAGTGTTTGTCGCTCGGAATGGTGTCTTTATAGAGAAAGAGTTTCTCTCTCAAAAGGCAAGTGGAAGAACAGTGCAACTCGAAGAAGTTCGAGTCAATCCTCTCGGGGAGGACTTGATCGGAGATGCCCCTTGTCGGGGAAAATCTGGTTGAGGAACCTGTGATTGGGAAAGCTCTAGTTGGAGGGACCCCGATCGAGGAGGCACTAATGACACGTAGGTCAGATAGGCTACACAAAATACCTGTTCGGTTTTCGCGTGGTATATTGTTTTTGGACAGCGATGAGCCTACGACTTATAAGGAAGCGATGATGGGCCCAGACTCTGAAAAATGGCTTGGAGCCATGAGATCCGAGATAGAATCAATGGGAGAAAATCAGGTTTGGAACCTGGTCGATCTGCCTAATGATGTAAAAACCATTGAATGCAAATGGGTCTATAAGAAGAAGATTAATATGGATGGAAATGTTCTCATATGTAAAGCTAGACTTGTCGCAAAGGGTTTTCGATAAGTTCAAGGAGTTGACTATGATGAGACTTTCTCGCCGGTAGCGATGCTTAAATCTGTACGGATCATTCTAGCTATTGCTGCATATTTTGATTATGAAATATAGCAAATGGATGTCAAAACGGCTTTCCTTAATAGAAACCTAAGTGAGGATGTGTACATGACACAACCTGAGGATTTTGTCGATCCAAAGAATGCTATTAAAATATGCAAACTTCAAAAATCCATTTATGGGTTGAAGCAAGCATCTCGAAGTTGGAATATTCATTTTGATGAGGTAGTCAAAGGGTTTGGCTTCATCAAGAACGTAGAAGAATCTTATGTTTACAAGAAGGCTAATAGGAGTGCACTTGTAATTCTAATCTTGTATGTGGATGACATATTATTGATTGGGAATGATATTCCAATGCTGGAATCTGTTAAGACCTCACTGAAAAATAGTTTTTCTATGAAGGACTTAGGAGAAGCAGCATATATCTTGGGCATAAAGATCTATAGAGATAGAGAGAAAAGGCTAATTGGATTAAGCCAGAGTACTTACATCGACAAGATGTTGAATCGGTTCGACATGGAGGATGCCAAGAAGGGGTTCTTGCCTATGTCGCATGGAATAAGTCTTAGCAAGACTCAATGTCCTTCGACTATTGATGAACGAGACCATATGAGTAAGATTCCATATGCTTCAGCTATTGGGTCTATCATATACGCTATGTTATGTACTCGACCAGATGTATCATATGCTCTAAGTGTTACGAGCAGATACCAGTCTGACCTAGGTGAAGGTCACTAGACAGCGGTTAAAAACATTCTTAAGTACTTGAAAAGGACTAAGTATGTGTTCCTAGTTTATGGAGGTGATGAAAAGCTCATTGTAAATGGTTACACTGATGCAAGCTTCCAAACCGACAAGGATGATTGTCGTTTGCAATCTGGATTTGTATATATTTTAAATGGAGGGGAAGTGAGTTGGAAAAGTTCCAAACAAGACACGGTTGCTGATTCTACAATGGAGGCCGAGTACATTGTGGCTTTCGAAGCTGCAAAAGAGTGTGTTTGGATAAAAAAATTCATTTCTCAATTGGGTGTGATCCCTAGTGCCTCCAGCCCAATGAGTCTCTATTGTGATAATAGTGGAGCCATTACGCAGGCTAAGGAACCAAGGTCCCATCAAAAGTCTAAACACATACTCGTTGATATAATCTTATTTGCGAGATTGTAGATAGAGGAGATGTAAAGATATGCAAAGTTAAAACGGATTCAAATGTTGCTGATTCGTTGACCAAACCTCTCTCGCAGCCAAAGCATGAGGCGTACACAAGAGCTATAGGTATTAGATACCTGAATGATTGACTCTAGTGCAAGTGGGAGACTGTTGGAAATATGCCCTAGTGGCAATCATAGAGATGATTACATTTCCATAAATGTTCATGAACTATGAGATTGTTCTTTAAATAACATCATGGATATTGATTAAAAAAGTGCGTGACTTATTTGTGAAACTCTGTATTCATATTTATGATGTTTATTCTAAAAAGGGGTCCCTAGTCGATAATCATATGAGGACACATATGAGTAGACTAGCATATGTATTGGTCGATGACCATGTTTCACGGGTCATAGATATAGGATATCAAACCAATAATATGAGCACATGTTAGAGAACATGGTGTTGGACATCGACCCACTATGAAACACTGCGAGAACGTTGTTTTATTTCATGTCATCAGTTCGTCTCATATACGATGTGTATGCTATATCTTTCGACTTGAGATTGTCGGATGTTCTCAAGGTGTGTAATGGCTTACTTAGGGGTCGTCAAACGCTGCTCCTTAACTGAGTAATTATAAATATGGCTTTCGTGTTTGTCATGAAACATGCTGCGAGGCGTGGTCGATCAAGATAGGATTTGCCCCTTCGTACAATGGGAGAGATCCCTAGGCCTCTCGAGTGGTTGGGTTCCAGAAACGCATGGCCATGCTACTCAAGTAAAGAGTTACTCGAGTCATCGAGTTAAAGAGTTAATTCGATGTATTCGGGGAATCCGAGTCACGGCATCGAAAAAGAGTGATCGAGCCATCCAAATAAGGATGACAACAACTCGCCTTGGGTTTGACCAATATCGTGAGGCAAAAGGAAATGTATGTAGGACATTATTGAGGTTCGTCCGATCTTTACATGTACTCGGGAGTCGGTATGTCCTGCTAGGGGCCGCTATCGACTATTGGTCGAATGCTCGATATTTGAGTATGAGTACTCGATGATCGAGTAGGTGTACCCGATGGTCGAGTAGGAGTACTGAACGATCGATAGGGGTACTCCAGTCATATGTACTCCAGTCATATATAAGTACACCTGAACCTATAGGGTCACACGCTTAAGCGGCTGTAACCAATTTGGATAGGGATCCGAGTTGTAATGGGCTTAGAGTTCCTAATGGGCTTCAAGGGTTGAAACCCGTTATGGGATGTCTATATAAAGGGAGGAGGTGGTGGCTTTGCGGATGAGAGATACACATGGAAAAACACAATAGAAATTCAGAATTCCTGGAACCCTAGCCGCCACTCCTCCTCCGCCCATAACCGCGCAGCTGGCGCTAGCACTACGACGCATGGTGTTCCTGTCCTGTACGTGTGGATACCGTGGAGGCGTTGCTGCGAAGCTTCAACGCTAGGACGATCTGCAACCTGCGATAGTCACAAGGAGCTATTGGGGAGGCGTGAGGCTAGTACGACTACATCTGCACCACCGCGCTACATCGACTCTACTTCCGCTATGGGTCTGCACGTCCAGTGGTAATTCTGTGATCTATAACTTGCAATGATTTCTTGGTTACGCGGTAGATTTTTTGATTTTTCGCTATAGTAGCTTACTCGTTCCCCAGCAGAGTCGAGACTCGGGAGCGAGTATGCGGCAAGAGAAGATATTAGAGATTAGGGCTGTAGGAGATTGGGGATCGAGGGACGAGTAGGCGTCTGTGTTGGCCTACATGTTAGTAGAAAGTGGCATGTAATCAGGTGAAATGGGTAAGGGTGGAGCTCTTCCATACCTATACCCATTTGCACATCGAGCAAAGTTTGGCTCCTATAAATATATCCATGGGCAACAAAAGAGGAATATGCCCACGTTTATTAGGATCTTTACCTAAGTATACAAATAATCAGATAAGATTGCATGCCTAACTACTACGCTCCCACTCCAGTTTACCGTTAGCCAAAGCGTTAATTACGACCACAACTCCAATACTGTTAGTTAATCCGGACCTCATATATTAACCTATGTTTGGTCTTTTCACTGTTAAGGAACCTCGCTATCGAATAGTTCGGGGTTCCCGAACAAATCTGAAGTGGAGAACAGAGAGAGAAAGAGAGACACAGGTTTAGGGAGGAATAGCGAGAGAATTCTTTATTGCTTTCTGATTCCTTGTACAATGGGGGGACCCCCTCCTCCTTATATAGTAGTTGACTAGGGTTTCGGCTAAGGGACCATCATGGACCTTCATGGGCCACGTGGTTTCCCAACACTCCCTGTTGGGCCCTTTGCCGCGAAACGTATATGCCTCATTAAAACTCCAGAAAAACCCAGTGGAAAAAATACATGGAGAAAGAGTACATAGCATACGCTTATTGCGTTGCACGAATTGCCTCATTAAAACCTTATGCAAGAAAAACTTCATGAAAACTTGCTAAGGAAAGAGTACAATCCACCCGAATTTCAAATTGCTAATCTTCGAGATTCATATTGGGTACTCAAACCTCATGTTTAATATTTATGTGGGAGTATGTGAAATAGCTCCCCCTGAAATCTGCACTTCTCTAAGTCTCATCATCCCAATCCCTTTTACGCACCTTTCAAAGGTAGATGCTGGGAGTGATTTAGTGAACAAATCTGCAACATTTTCACATGACTTAGTATGCAATATCTTGATCTCGTTCATCTTATGCAATTCGTGAGCATAGAAGAACTTGGGGTTGATGTGCTTCGTGAGATTGCTCTTCATATAACCCATCTGTGCTTGGGCAACACAAGCTGCATTATCTTCATAGATGATCGTGGGAGTTTGCTCAATGTTCAAGCCACATGACTTCTGGATGTGGTGAACCATTCTTCGGAGCCATGCACATTCACGAGAGGCTTCATACAAAGCAATGATTTCCGAGTGGTTTGTCGACGTCGAGACAAGAGTCTGCTTAGACGACTTCCAGGAAACTGCTGTTCCTCCACATAGGAAAACATACCCAGTTTGGGACTTGCCAGTATGCGGGTCTGATAAGTACCCAGCATCGGCGTAGCCAACCAAATTCAGTTCATTGTTTCTTCTGAAGAACAAACCGAGATCTTTGCTTCCTTGGAGGTAACGGAAGATGTCCTGATCCCTTTCCAATGCCTTTTGGTGGGTTCTGCACTGTACCGGGCTAGCAAATTCACAGCGAACGAAATGTCCGACCTGGTGCTATTGCAAGGTACATGAGCGCTCCAACTGCACTCAGATATGGGAATTCTGCTCCCAGGACTTCCTCCCCCTCTTCTCTAGGCCTGTATGGGTCTAGGTCTGCTTGAAGTGACCTTCCGACCATTAGAGTCTTTACAGGATATGCTTTTTCAAAACCAAATCTTTCCAACACTTTCTGCGTGTAGGTTGATTGGTGTACCAAGATTCCTCCTTGGACATGCTCAAGCTGCAAGCCTAAACAAAACTTGGTTTTACCCTAGTCCTTCATTTCAAACTCAGACTTCAAGTATGAGCATGCTTCTTCAATTTCTTCATCCGTCCCAATGATGTTCAAGTCATCTACATAGACGGAGATTATCTGAAATTCATTCGGGATCATTGTATAAACACGCATGGACAATCTTCATTTGTTCGTGTAGCCTTTCTTGCAGAGAAAGTCGCTCAGCGATTGTACCACATTCTTCCCGATTGTTTTAGCCCATACAATGATTTCTCCAATTTCACCTTCGCATGTGTTTCTATTTGCTCTGTCTTGGTTTGGGATAGGAATACCTTCCGGTACTTTTATGTATATCTCTGAATCCAAGTTCCCATACAAATATGCTGTGACAACATCTATTAGCTTCATTTTCAACTTCAAGTTGACTGCCATTGAGATCAAATATCTAAAGGTAATTCCTCATATGACCGGAGAGTAGGTTTCTTCATAATCAACCCCAGGACGTTGAGTGAAACCTTGAGCTACAAGACTTGCCTTGTACCTTACAACTTCATTGTTTTCATTCCTCTTTCAAACAAAGACCCATTTGTGACCTATAGGGTTTATATGGGAAGGTGTGCGGCATACGGGCCCAAACACCTCTCTCTTGTTTAGAGAGACTAACTCTGCAGTGATTGCCTTCTTCCATTCTTCCCAATCTAGCCTTTTCTTGCACTCTGCGAGAGATGCAGGCTCAGGATCATGATCAATGATCGAGGCAATCTTCTTTGCAAAATATGCATCGACATTGGCTGTTACTCTATTCAGGGATTCTCCTGTTATTACAAAATTTATGGCCATTTCATCATGGGGTACTTCATGCACTTCTACTTGCTCTTCGCTGCTATTTCCCATCACAGGGGCAAGTTTCTTTAGCTTTTTATCGTCCATGTGTGCGCACACATTATTTCCGGCGTCTTCCTGCAGTGGAAGATTCAAGTCTGGAATTGCCTTTTATGTCGGCTTCTTTCCAGTGCCAGGTCTCAACTGGCTCCCCTTCTTTCCTTAGGGCATTTTCTTGATTGGTTGTGGTAAGTCCTTTCGCCCAGTTTTCTCCAAACGTCTCCGGGTACTTTGGGTTTGAGGGGCCAGATTTTCTGTTCTTTTTCTTTGAGGCCTCTGAACAGGATGAGGGATACCTTCTGCTTTCTTTGGTATTTCCACCCTCTCTGGTGCATTTCGTGCAGGTACATGCGACTTAACCGTGCCCTTCAGATCACAAAAATGATCAGGCAGTTCATTTGCTAAATTCTGCAAATCAATTATCTTTTGGACTTCTTGATTTGCTTCATTAGTGCGGGGGTCATGCGCGGGGATCCCAGTGGAATGCCATATGATTTCCCGGTATTTTTCATCCAAAGGTTGATTTCCTCCCTGTAAGGACCCGAATCCACTGATTCGAACCCACTGTGTTTACCGCACTAGTCCCAGGATCAACGCTAGTGCACACAGCTCAACATTGGTACATATCACATCATACTCAACGATAATAGAAATAGTAGTTCATTTATTGATATAGCTAAATGTATGATCTTATGACCAACTTACATTATTAAGCCACGCAGGGCAAGAATGGGAATATAAGCTAAGAATTAAGCAGCGGAAAGTAGAAAACGTAGATAGCTCATCAGTTCACCACAGGCAACCGACAAGGCTCGGACCCTAATGACTCGCGTCCTCTTGGAACTCCTCCTCCAACACAGGTGTAGATTCTTCGACTGTTGATTATTGTTGTGGGCAAGGGTGAGTACTTAAAGCACTCAACAAGTTGTGCACAGAATGCAGTTCTATGTAGCTATATGCCAGGCTTATTCCAAAGGATAGGCTATCATGGCTATTTTACAATAAGCAGCATTTATGAACAAATACAATAAATAGATTGTAAAGACTGTAAAACAAATAACAGTAATAAATAGATTCAGCATTTCTCAATTAAACCAAGTTTCCAATCCTAAGCCAAATTCCATCTTCCACATGGCATTCCGCCATCCCAACTAAGTTGTCCAGTTAATTAAGCTAACCCTTAACTGTAATTCCCGAGCATTGCTTAATACCGCGAGTACGGCTATCCGAATAGTTTCACACTCTACAGAGGTTATGCACTTTACCCACGAGATACAACCAAACACCACCAAGGCGAGTGATTATAACAAAGCCTTTACAATGCGCTGGCTTAACCCGGTACCACCCGCTAAGGTTTCAACACTGGTGGGGCTGGTTACCACATCCAGGGCCATCCTCTTGCGCCATGTGAATTACTCCATAACTCGGGAACTCACACCGACCAAGATAGTACCAAAGCTAAGACATTGCAAATTAGTCAGCTAGGCTGGCCCATACCAGACATGTGGTTGCATGATTGACTCAAGTCAAAGGCTTGCAAGGTTAAGTCCTTAGAGTGATCAAGGCAAGACATCCTCATACTCTTTGCCCATCGGGCCCACCTTGGCATACTCGCCCCTTGTCACTTGCCCCAATCTAAATGATCATCACCCAGGTTGATTACCAAGCACCACGTGCCATCAACAATTCAACATCGTTGTGTGACATGACTCGCCACAACAACTCAATCTCATCGTGTGATCCCACATGACACACAAGTTCATAACGTTGTTCCATATTCCATTAATCAATATTAATTATCAATGATTCCAACACATGTGATGACGAGGCATGGCTAAGCAACTAATACGATCTAACCATCCCATGTTGATTATTATTACTAACCAACTATAATGAACCAATCTAGGGTGACAATGGATCATGGCATACAATGATAAGGTGGGGTATAGATCAATCTGGTACCATAGCTACATCCCAATCTATTTGGAAACAATTATATGCTTGAAATATTATGCAATAGAGTAAAACAATATAGCATTTGTATAGGCATGGGTTCAACATGATCAAAGCACAACTTGCCTTAGAATAGGTCCTGATCTCGATCTGGAGCTTGCTCTTGAGTTGCTAGATCTTCCTCCGAGGCGTCGCACAATTCAACGTCTACGCGTACCGAAGGAGAAAAGCAAATAAATACCAAAATAGAGAGCAATTGAACTCCAAAAATCAATTAAAATTCACCATTAAATAGATCTCAATTTTAAAAAAAATTAGAAATTTGAATCACTCAAATCCGAGTTAAAATGCAGAAGATATAGCCTTTTGAAGTTTGAACAAATACTGAAATTACAAAAATTAGAAAATCAGAATTAACCGAATTAATTTTAGATTGAAAAACCGATTTATGATGTCAGCGTGACCTCATGATGATGTCAGCATTGCAGAAATTCCAATCGGATTATTTTCCAATTGAAAACGCAATTATGACGCAAGCATGACGTTAGCGAAGATCTAGAACCAACCAGAGCGTGACGCGTGTCTCGGCGCATAGACTCGGTCCACGGCGTGGCGCTGGACCATGGTGGACTCGGTCCATGAAGCTTCGGCCTCAACGCCTCACACGCGGCGGTGCCCTATTGGTCCACACGCGCGGCTCGATCTGGACCGATGAGGATAGATTGGATGGCCACCGATTGCTTGCAACGTGGCAGCGCGTCAACCGAAGGATTTAGATCTAACGACCCGGAACTTTTGGACCTGGCGATGGAGGCATGATGGCGGTGTTCTCACCGGGCTCGAAGACGACGACTCCAACGACGGCGCAACGGTGCTCCCCGACGATCAAAGAGTAGCAGCACGAACGCGTCTCGGACTGGGGTCTTCGGCTCTGGCTCTTGGAACGGCGGAGACGGTGAAACGGCGGCGTTCTTGGGCAAAACCCACAGCGGCTACCTCCTTCAACTCCAGCGAGCTCCCACGCACAGACGACGGCGACCTAGGGCTCAAGAGATGCGGCAACTACGCGGCACGAGGTGGGGATTTTAGCGCCCGCGTCGGCGCCTTAAATAGGCGCACAGGGAGGCGTGCGCAGCGCGGATTTCGGAGGCGGTTTCATGGCGACGGCGGACTCCGGCTGCGATACGGAGAGGCGACATGGCTGCATCCGGTGCGTCCACGCGGCACTCATCCGACGACTCAGCGCGCTTGACCACGCGGTGAAGGCACAGCCGTTGGATCTCGATCCAACGGTTGACCTCGATAGGTATTAGGGTTTTGGTTGAAACGGGCTGCGCGGGCTATCTGGGCCGCACAGTAGTGGGCCGGCCCGATACTGTTCATGGGTTTTTAAAAGGATTTCTCATTTAAAATAATTACAAAAAATCATTTGATTTGTTTCAGGCAATAAAATTATCAAGAAAAATCCAAGAAAATTCTCAAAAATACTTTGAGACATTTTGAACTCAAATAAAATATTTTTGGCAAAACTTTATTTTAACTTTGCACAAATTTAAATAGTTTTCGACAAAAGACCAATACACTTAATTCAAAGTAAATTCAAATAAATCCTGAAAAATCCAATATATTCCAGAAAAACATAAAATGGACAAAAATCAATAAAATGATATTAAAGAAAAATTTGGGATGTTACACTCCCCCTAATGACAGGAAACGATCTTCGTCAAAAATGTAATCAGCGAATCGGGCTGTATGCAAGTCTCCAGTCATGGGTTGCAATTATCTGATTATGGATGCACTCTCATAACCAACGTATATCACTGACTTGCGGAGAGGGCCCATTGCAGTCCGACGTGGGGGTGGTATAGGAACATATACCATACAACCAAATTTTCTGAGATAGGAGATTTTCGGGATGACCCCGTGCACCAGTTACATAGGGGAATGGATGTTGTAGGCCGAAGGTCTGAAATTGATGAGAGCTGTTGCGTGTAGGACTGCGTGTCCCCAACAAGTGTTGGGAAAGTTACAACTCTGTAAAAGCGGTCTGGCAATGAATTTAATCCTCTTGATTAGTGCTTCAACTAGTCCATTCTGTGTATGGACATGCAGTACGGAGTACTCAACTGCTATCCCTGTTGCAGTGCAATAATCATCAAATGCCTTTGAAGTAAATTCTCCGGCATTGTCCATTCTAATGGACTTCACGCGATGATCAGGGAAAGCATTCTTAATTCTTATGATCTGCGAGATCAGCTTTGCAAAAGCATGGTTTCTTGTTGACAATAAGCATACAGGCGACCATTTCGAGGAAGCATCGATGAGCACCATAAAGTAGCAAAATGGCCCTGACAAGGGCTAAATCGGGCCACAAATATCTCACTGGATGCGTTCCAGGAATGCAGAGATTTCACTTTGCAATTTCATGACAGAGGGTCTAGTTATTAATTTCCTGGTGGCCATGCAAGGCACACGAAATCTTCATGATTCGGGAAATTTTTAATATTAATGCCATGACCTTGTGAGTTGTTCACTATATTCCTCATCATTCTAAGACCACGATGACCTAATCTACAATGCCATAAAGAAAATAACTCAGAGCTTCTAAAGACAGTCTTCAAGGAAGTATACACTTCGGGTGCATGAATATTCGTGTAGTATAACCCAGATTCATATGAGGGACATTTTTCTAATACCATTTTTCCACATACCGCGTGCTTCACAATGCACAAGTATTCTTTGCCATTTTCTTCATTGGTTTCTATGTGAAAACCATTGGCACGGATGTCTTTGAAACTTAAGAGAGTGCGCGTTGATTTAGGGTACAAAAGGGCTTCTCCAATTACCAATATAATTGTGACTCTCCCTGAGCCTATTACATATGAATCGCTTCGTGCGATCGTAGTAATCTTTCCAGCATTCTTTGTGATCAACCGGAAGTATTTGGACTCTCTTAAGATGGTATTTGTTGTGCCACTATCAACAATGCATATCTCTTCCATTTGGGCGCTACACGATTTCTAAAAAGGAGAATAATTCCAATTAAACAGAGGCAAAAATAATTCAAACATTGCTAGCAAATTAAAGAATACTGGAATAAAGAATAAATTGCATATTTATTCATGAGAAAAGTATGCTCTTCTAGAGCTTACAATTAATTATTCAAAGAAATTTGCTAACAACCATAAAAAAAATAATGCGATTCATGCATTAACGGGCTCTGGACTTTCCCTTGGCCTGAAACCTCTCTTTTCCACCATGCTTGCCCTTATTTCTATGAGTGGCCTTTTTCACCTTATAGCTGTTGGCATTGACTTATGTACCAATGCCTCTTCCAGATGGCTGTGAGACGAAGTTCTTGCATAGAACATCATCTTGTGACTCCGCAACTTGCATGACATCAATCAGTTCGCTATACTCCTTGTATGCGTCCTGACGATAGCTGCGTGCACTCTGGATAACATTTTGGTGAAAGGTGGAGAGTCTTTTCAATCTTCTCCTCGTCAGTGATCTTCTTGCCACATAGGGAGAGATTGGTACAAATTCTGTGCAAGGCAGAATTGTACTCGGCCACTGTTCTGTAGTCTGCAAATCTCAGGCGGACCCAATCTTGCTGTGCTTAGGGCAAGATGGTGTACTTGAGCTTCTCGAATCACTTCCGAAGTGCAGTCCAAAGCTCAAGTGCACTCTCCTCAGCCATGTATTCATTCTTCAGAGTGGCTGAGAGGTGGTGCCTGAGGAAGTGCAAGGCTTGATCGTTCTGCTCGGCGGTAGGTTGCGTGTCCTGCGAGGATCCTAGACCAATCGCAGCACGGAGCTTCTTGCCCCCAAGAACAATCTTCACGTCCGATGCCCAAGTGAGGTAGTTCTGACCGTGCGGGGCCAGTTCTTCAAACTCACGATTCACGATGCCGAATATCTGCATGTTTTCAAAATTTCGACATTAGATTACTGCGTGCAATCTAATAGAAAATGGTTGTAGAAATCATAAAGTGCAGAAAATAAATTGCCATGCATTTCCAGTATACTAAATAAAGCAATGAATTCAAAATTCATAAATGTAGAGAATAATGCTGGAAAAAAATTAAAAACAAAGCCAAATAATTTTCTGGATTTTCTTGCAATTTCTCTTAATTTTCTGCTATTTTTTTCTTTCTTTCCTCTTCTTTTCTTTTCTTTTCTTTCCTTTTCTTTCACAGCCGAGCGCCCTCTGGGCCTCACTTTTCTTCGGCCCATCAAGAACTGGTGGCTAGGGTTTCCATGCCCTAGCCGCCAGCGTGCCCGCCCGCGCGACTTCTTCCTCTACCGTACGGCGACGACGCTTCAAGCGGCATAGCCGAGGCGGCACGGCGAGTCTTCGTGGCAGTGGCCGGGAAGACGAGGCGGCAGGCGGCCGCGGAGCGAGCGTAAGCGCGGAGCGGCGGTTGCGGCGGCGCGGCGCTGCTGGCGCCGGGAAGCCGAGGCGGCAACGGCTGGCGGGCCGAGCGCACGCGCGCGGTGGCGGTTGCGGTGACGCTCGCGGCGTGGTCGAAGCCGAGGCGGCGGCCGCCTCGACCACGGTGCTACGGCGCGCGCGGCAGGGCGCTGCGGCGCGGGCCGAGCGAGGCGGCGACCGACGGAAGGCGAGGCGAGACGCACGGCGGCCGCAAGTCGGGGCGGCGAGGCGCCGGGTGACGACACGGCGTCGCGCATGAAAGTCGAGGCGTCATGTGGCGCGGGCGGCGCTTCTTGCGCTGGCTCGCCACGTGACGACGGGCAGCGATCCGTGATGGTTGCGAGCCGGGCGGCGACGCGCCGCGCCGCGATGCGCTTCGGGCGTGGCATCGGTGTGCTGCGTCGACTGCGGCGGGGCGCTGCGAGCGCGGAAGCCGAGGCGACGTTGCCTTTTTTTTTTGGATGAACAGTAATCACGCTTGTACTTTTGCTTCGAGCCGTCTATAGCTTCGTTCCACGAGACGAATACACTATCAGATGCGTAGAATAGATGCATGCATAGAATCAACAAGCATTTAGATTCAATCGCCGATTCTCACCTTTTCAATCTGTTCGTCGGTAGAGCTTAGTGCTGATAACGTGTTAAGGAACCTCGCTATCGAATAGTCTGGGGTTCCCGAACAGATCTGAAGTGGAGAACAGAGAGAGAAAGAGAGACACAGGTTTAGGGAGGAACTGCGAGAGAATTCTTTATTGCTTTCTGATTTTTTGTACAATGGGGGGACCCCTCCTCCTTATATAGTAGTCGCCTAGGGTTTCGGCTAAGGGATCATCGTGGACCTTCATGGGCCACGTGGTTTCCCAACATTCACAACAACTTAATTACAAATTTTCAAACCATATTTTCTCTTAGCACGTAGACTAACGAGATATTGGACATAACTAAATTATCTCTAATTATTATCTCTAAGTACTATATATTCAATATATGCATGTACACTAAAACTGGATATTTATTATGTGTATAGAGAGAATATCACACTAATTTTGTATTAAAATATGGAATAGATCTTATATTTATGGATAAAATTGTTAAAAAATTATGTTTTATAATTTTTACCTGAGAGAGTAATTTATTGATTAACCACAGCACAGTCGTCACTGATCGGCACATTTAATTAATAAATCATTAAACACCAGCAAGATATAATTAAGAGAGAAAGGGAGCTTGATCATCTCGAAACTGGCAATCCCATATATGTTTCAGACTTGAGAGTAGTACACGGCACAGCGGCGACCATCGAGACGAGTTGTTTTATGGTTTATTAGGTTGGCATGCACGCACGGGCCGCCGCCTTGGATGGATCTCGGCTGGTCGGCCGGTAAGCTCGCTTGCTAGTAGTGGCGGCGGCGGTTGGCGTGCTCCTTCTGGGCGTTGAAGTACATGGCTGCGACGGGGAGGCCGAGGTCGTGGCGCTCGGCAAAGGCGCGGGTGCTGAACCGCGCGCGCACGGCCTGGTCGGCGCCGGGCGCCGGCGCTGCCACGCGCGCCTTCTGCTGGAACACCACCAGCACGTAGCGGTGGATGCCCACCGGCGGCCGCGGGCCCATGTACGGCACCACCTCCTCACCTGCACTCACACATATATACATCATGCACGCCATTTTATATTACGCGTGAGCGTGATTAACCCAAGCAATCAACTGAACAAAATTGCCGGTATATATAGTATATGCTTGTGCCAACGAGGAGTCGAGGACCGAGCCTCAGTTTCGTTGGCACGGGAGTCTTAGTACTCCCTGCCATTTTTGTGCCTAGTTCGAATAAATTAAAAAAAAGAAAGGGCGTTCCGCGCTATAAATCAAGATATGAAACATCTAACGGAATAACTTATGTTCGGACGTCCGTTTTTTTCGACGCTTACAATATTTTCTTCCTACGCATAAAACATTTTTCTTTGATAATAGTAGAAATGTACGCGCGAAAAAAATATTGCAGACGTTAAAAAAAATGTTGTATAAGCGTCCGACGAAACATCCTCAGATCGGACGTCCGGACGCTAGTTCTTCCCAACATCTAATCACTTTTTTATCATGTGTAAAGCGTCTGTGTATATATATATATATATATATAATGTAAATACAGTGCGCGTCCGTCCAACAAGTAATCAGTCAATCATGTATCGTGGAATTTAACCAACAGCCGTTGGCGCTAGAATCCCACAGCTACTGTGCAACGAAGGAACAAAACGGACACGTGTTGGTTATAAACGCAGCTTGCAACCGACAGCCACCTGCAGCATCACTGGAAGTCTTCGTGAAACTAGTACAGCTATGTATACTAGATTAAACAGACTTGGGCAAGCTCACCGTTAATGTAGGCGGAATTTAGAAACTCATGTGAGTCATCGAAATTTACTTACCCTTAAGAGCAAATAACACCTTTGGGACATCTTTAAACTCGCATGCAGATGATGTTCACTCCATTCGTTCACAAATTTATAAAATAAAAGTCAAAGCTAGAAAAGTTTATACAAGAATGGTAGAAATTAGATGTAACAGTTGATTTATGGAGGGTATCCTACTACCAAAGAAAGTATAAATAAATACTAACTAATATGATCTATTGTATCAAAATAATGAACGGTCTATATTAAATTTAGTGTACCGTGAAAGGGCTAAGATAATTCATCGAAAAAAAGAAAAGAAAGGAGCTGCGATAATAACCAACTAACTGGCAACATCTAAACTACTTCGAAGAGTCGCCAACTAAACCATAAAGCTAACACGCCAGGTCACCAAGATTAGAACCCAAAAGCGATCGAACCCATCTCACCATCTGCTGTCCCTTTCCCACGATCGAGGTGACTTAGCAAAAGGCGGAGTGAAACTAATCTGCGCGCGGTTTACTACTCCAGCTAATCAAAGCGATCGACCATATGTCGTCTGTCTGTTCCGGCGACGGCGACGGGGTGCGCTGCGCCGCTCCGGCCGCGCGACACGCGGCGCCGCCGCATCGCGCACAGTGGGGAGGAGGGTCGGGTACGTGTACCGCGGGCGGGGCCCACTGGCGGAGGTGGAGCCGCCACGTGTTGCGCAGCCGGGCCGGACAGGTATCACGCCGGCACTGCAGCTGATGAATGAAAGCACCGTGGCATGCACAAGGCAACAAAGTGCAAGTGCTCTTTATTCTTATCCTTTCTCTACCCGGGGTAAAATTCCTTATATCGTTAACTGATGTACTAGTACTAGTTTTTCTGTTTTTTTTTAGTGAGTTTTAGTAATTTATAATATTTTACTAGAAAGAACTTCTTTTCGTGCTAAATATACAAGGCCTTAAACTTTAGTAAATATAGTAACGACTCAAACTTTAGTAAATATAGTAACGACTACCATGTCTTCTTTTGAGTGAGATAAATTAAGGAATGTATCTTCTAGCCTCAGATGGAAGTACATGCATGATGCACGGCCATATATCCCTAATTGTTATGTCAGAAGCCCTACATTTAAAAAAAAATTATCACCCTACAATTATTTCTTAAAAAATAATCACCTTATTCTATTGAATATATAATGCATATTTTCTAGCAATTGCAGGCTTTTCTTTAAAAAGTACTTCCTCCGTCAAAATTCATAAGACCTATTTTTCTTGTCACATAAACTAAGGAGATATTAAAAATAACTAGATTACCCCTAATTATTATCGCTAAATACTATATTTAATAAATACATATAGAGAATACAAGGTAAAGATGAATATTTATTAAAAGTATATAAAAAACATCACACTAATTTTATATTAAAATATAAAATACGACATATATTTAGACATATATTTACAAACAAGAGTATTTAAGAATTACTTGTTATAAACTTGTGAGACAGGACCTGAGAAAGTGGGAAGGTTCAAATTAAGAGGTGCTTTTATGCTTTTCTTTTTTACAGTTGTACAAATATTAAAACATAAATAAAAGGTAGATGATGATTACTTACCCCTTCGTTTGTTTTAAAATCTATATAATTTATATTAAGAGAGAAAACATTGAAGCACCTCTCTCAACTTAATTATCATGTGTACTATCTGCAGTAAATTCCGGTGCGTATGGACAAAACATGTACAGCTAGGCATCCAGCACTAACATGCACGAATACTTTACCTCGAGAAAGATCTGTTCCACCTGGTATGTTAACCACCAGCCTGGTCCAAGATATCGTTCCCCAAAAGAAACATCAAGATTAATTAGCTCAGAAACAAAGCAACATAATATCAACCAAAAGGAGAAAAACAGAGCTAGCATAATAGTACAATATAGCAAATGCAGATGCTAAGGAAGAAAAGAAATCACCATTTGGTAAGTGAAAAGTAGTTAACTAATTAATTACCAGTGAAGCCACTCCCTCATGTTTGGCTCACTGGGGCTCGGAGCATCTGGATCAGTCATAACCTAAACACATGCCAAATCAAGTTACCACTTACCATTCCATCAAGAACTCGACCAAACGTGTATGTAACCACACAGTCACCCCACTACAGCTGTATATGCATACACATGGAAAATTACATGTATTTTTATGTACTAACCAGAGTGAAGAGATCGTTGACCCTGCCGGCGATCTGCACGGCGGGCGCGGCGGCGGCGACGGACGGCTTGATCTCGCAGCCGTTGGTGAGGTCCTTGGTCCCGAAGCGCACCGACATGGCCACCGTGGGCACGAACAGGTCCACCACGTCGCCGATCACCCTCCCCACCACAAGGGGATCCACATGGGCTGCCATGGCCGGCCGGTAAGGAGGTCGATCGGTCAGCAGCTACACACCTGGCTAGCTAGCTTGATCCCAAGAGCGCCTGCCTCTCTGTGTGCAGTGACTGCTTGATGGAGGAGAAAGGGTGAGGCTAAGGAGTATTTATAGGTGGGGGGATTGATCGAGGTGGTACAAAGGAGGATATGGGCATTTAATTTGGTGATGGGGATGATAAGCTTGCATGATGGTTAATTGTCATTTGTCCCAAGTTAGAGGTTGTGTGAGGGGTTGATCTTGCTAATGTTTACTGGTAATCATCCAAATTAAGTTGGTGTGCTAGCTAGCTAGCTAGCTACCGCATATGCTGTGAGGGGCTTCGGTTGTGCGACACGTGGGACTATAGGATGAGCTGTGCGGCTGTGCCCCAGTCTTTTTTTCTCCCTTTCCATGTACTGAACTGCTTTTGTGGCCTTTTTTTTTTTGTTAAGAGTGTTGGAATTATATGCCGGTTAAAGCAAATAAAGTTTGCAACTGTTTTGGCCACAATAGCTTGATTTCTGTGTAATACTTCCTCCCGTCACAAATAATTGCCATTTTGTATATCGACGTGATCTCCAAAACACAGTTTTAACATCTAATTTCTATTATAATATATGAATAAAATCCAACAAAATTATAATATTATGAAAAGTATTTTTTGAGACAAATCTGCACATATAATTTTCATGTATCTAATTTAAATATTATAAAAGATATTGATAGTCAAAGTTTTAAAAGTTTGATTGTACCTAAATTTAGGGCTTTATTTCAGCTTTGGATTCTCTAAAAGCTGATTCTATATTGTGATTGTAGAGAAGCTGATTCTTCAAAATCTGGAATCCAAAAGCACATATGAAGTGGATTGTGGATTCTAGTGTATATGGGTGGGATGGATTGTGATAATCGGATTTAGAATCGGACTGTTTGTTTTTTATTCTGCTTTTGGGATTTGAATCTAGAATCAAAAGCTAAAATAAACAGACCCTCAAAACAACACGTATTTGTGCCACGAGAGAGTAAACGGGGTAGTGATTTCCGTTTCATGCAGTGCAAGGCATGGGAAACGCTACTGTTGTGGGGACCCTGTTTGGAAGGCATGCATGGTAAGGGCTTGTATACAGCATACTAGCAGAGAAGAGTTGTTTTCTTTTTGTCCAGCCGAAGATGAACTGGAGGATGGCCCATCTTTTGTCTACCATGCCAGCGAGGACGATGAAACGGAAGGAGCAACTCCTGTCTGGCATGCTAGCAAAGGTAGTGAAACTGGAGGGGTTTATGTTTCCTCGTTCTTTTTTTTCTGAAAAGGAGGATCGGACAAGAACGCTGCCATTCATTAACAGGGAGTTTTTCAGTTTCTTTTGTCTAGCATACTGGTAAAGAAGATACACTGACGACGAATGTAAACAGGAGGACGTACTTTAGGTAAGCTATGAGGATGCCAAAAAGACTGCTTTTTCTCGGGAAAAAAAAGAGAGGACGGCTTGTTCCTACTAATTAAGGACAATTAGGAACTAAGAAATTTCATAGGAAGCAATTCAATTTCGACAATAATCTATACCCCTTTATAATGCACCTAAGCAATTTTTCCTACGTCCACCCTAAATAATGCACCTCATTAGAGATGGCCCAATGTTCGTCCACCCAGCAAAACGTCTCCAAAAACTTGCATTCATCAAAATGAACGTCTCAGATCTTTCCTCAGGTTTACTCACCCACATCCGATGGCCATTATTTAGTGTGTCTAATCATCCCTGTGGCCCACAACAGACCTCCCCCACCTACATATTTGGAAGGAGAGCGAATCAAACAAGGAAATAAATAAGGAGGATCCGCATGCAAGGAAACCGGACTTGAATTTTTTACAGGCCAAAATTGTACGTACTACATATTTGGAAGGAGGGTGAATCAAACAAGAAAATAAACAGGAGGATCCGCATGAAAGGAAACAAGACATGAATTTTTATTATCCCGGCATTTTGATCGTATTTTTTCCGAATATGACCCTTCTCGAGACTTTTTACGGATCTAGCCCCATAGAGCCTAATTTGGTATACGAGAGCGCTGAATTTTTATCTAAGGAACCAAAGGTTTGTGAGTCTTTGCTTAATTTTTTCAATTTTTCTCATGGAACCGGCGAATCCAAGCAGCAATTATTTAATTTTTATCTTTTTTTCCTTGTGGATCCACCGGTCGGCGAGTGCAGTTTATTTTTCTATATTTTTCCGAAATCATTCCTGTAGCCCACAACAGACCTTCCCTCACCTCCAGCATCAATAAGGAAAAGGAAACAAACGTCTTGGAATCAAGGAAAAGGAAACAAACATCCTGGAAAAGGAAAGGATCATACATTACGTGTTGGGAAAAGGAAACCGGGAGATGGGGCAGCGCAGCCGGGAGAACGCAGGTCTGCAATGTCTCCACGGTCGCCATCGGTGGTTTTGCCGACGCGGCAGTTCTTGGTCACGACCACATGACGCTGTGTGCCTCGCAAATTTATAATTTAATTTTTTTGAAAATAATTTTATTAAGTACAAAATAATCGAAAGTTTTTTTGAGAATTTTTCTAGAGTTTTTTAACCTAATGCGCTATCTTTTCAAAAATCCTTCTATATTTTAAAAAAATGAAGGCAACTCACCTGTAGCTTCTTCTAGCTGCAGCCCAACCAGAGAAACTTCTTCTCTTCCCTCCCTCCATTAAAGCAAGAAAGAAGCTTCAAAGCTCCATCAATCCTGCACCAAATCTACTCTTTCCATCTATGGTGTTAATTCCCCAAATTTCTTGCTCTATTGCCAAAATTTCCTCCCAATCTGATTTGATCCCAAATTATGGTTTCCATAAATATGCTTGTTTCGGGGCATATAAAAGCCGGCGAGCTCTCCTCCACCCCATCGTATTGTATAAATCCCCAAGTGCTCCCTCTTGTAAAGATCGCCGGATTTTGAAGGTAACCCAAGCCATCACCGTCATCTTTCTCGGCGAAATTCACCGCAACCGTGACTCCTCCCCCGCAGGCGTCGGTGCCGGCGATCTCGCCGCACCAGTGCCGACCCACTGCGACCGGCCGACCACCCCTGGCCTTCCCTCCCCCTTGCGCTGGCCAAGCCCAGAGAGCACTGCTCTCTGTGGAAGCTGCAAAAAAAAATCTAAAATCAGAAAATTCTTTTTTCTTTCTCTTTCTTGATTTAAAATCTTTTGGGAGCCCGTTTTCGCCCATTCGACCTTCATTTAGTTTCGTTTTTCTTTCTAAATTCATTCAAAATTCAAAATTT
Organism: Otatea glauca; assembly: GCA_036346275.1. Taxonomy (NCBI): domain Eukaryota; kingdom Viridiplantae; phylum Streptophyta; class Magnoliopsida; order Poales; family Poaceae; genus Otatea; species Otatea glauca. The sequence goes on from CM070716.1 coordinate 24,780,555, forward strand.
CTCTTTTATTATTAAGTGTTGTATTCATACTTATCTTCTCATTTAATTGATAAGCGGGTGTACTGCCGTCGTAGCGTTAGCACAGGCACTATACTAGTTCAGGATAGTTACCGCATTCCAATCATACGGAATTTCAACGAAAGTTTCCATGTTACAGACGGACGGGGTCTAAAATATCAGAGCCTAGTCATTCATAGGATGTCCATATTGGGAGAGCGACACGAGAGGCAGGTTAGTTTTAGCCAGATTTTTTAACCTTACGTGGAGGTTTTCACGTTACAGATGGGGCCTAAAATCACTACGCCAAAATCTGCAATAGGTGACGATCTATTTATGGCGGTTTTTTCGAACCGCCACAAAGATAATTATCAGTGGCGGTTTTATTTTAAAAATGGCGGAAAAAATATCATTAATTATCAGTGGCGGTTCGAGGATAGAACCGCCACTGATAACAAATACATTATCAGTGGCGGTTGGAGGCTAGAACCGTCATTGATAACTAGTTATCAGTGACGGTTCTAGCCTCCAACCGCCACTGATTCTATTGGATTATCCGTGGCGGTTCTATCCTCGAACCGCCACAGATAATGTTATCAGTGGCGGTTCTAGTTAAAAACCGCCACTAATAATATTGCCTATGAATAGGTGGTCAGTAGCAGCACTGGTCTTCTTCCTCCCTAGAGCAAACCAAAACTTCTAAATTTTAGATTTCGTTTTCTCCAATTCTTGTGCTTGTACTTCCTCTAGTTGTTCCTTCGTGAGTTATTTTTTCTCCTCTCTTGATTTGTGTTAATCTTGTTGCAATTTAATTTTTAAACCAAGTTTAATTAGGGTTTATATGTAGATGAGATGAAAAGTTTAGATTTTGTTTATTTTTATTTAGCTACCATTTTGTAGTTGATGAATTTATTTCCTAGCTAGGTTCATTAGATAATGTGTTCCTTTTATAGATGATGAATTATGATTAAGCATATATTTAATATTAATTGCATTTTAAGTTAATTTGATACATGATGAATTTATTATCTATCTCCTTTAGATGATAAGTAATTAGATTGATTTTTTAATTACTATTAATTGGGTTCCATTAGTGTACGGACATATACATCTTGCATATATATGAATTTATTATCTAGCTCCTTTAGAGGATAAGTAATTAGATTAGTTTTTTAATTACTATTAATTTGGTTTCATTAGTGTACGGACATATACATCTTGCATATAATAAATTTATTTAATTAAGATTATTGGGTATTAATATAAATGAAATTTTAGTTAATTTGGTAGGTGGGTGCTCATCATTTTTAGATGATGAATTTATTATCTAGCTTCTTTACAGAAAAAATATTCAGATTAGTTTTTTAATTACTATTAATTTGGTTCCATTAGTGTGGACATATATTAAATTTATTTAATTAAGATTATTGGATATTAATATACATGAAATTTCAGCTAATTTGGTAGGTGGATGCTCATCATTTTTAGATGATGAATTTATTATCTAGCTCATTTAGATGATAAGTAATTAGATTAGTTTTTAATCAATTTTTATATGTTAATTAATTTTAGATGGACCGGAGATGGATGTACAATGCGAACTGTTATGTAGAGATTACATCGACGGGTATCTCGCTTTTCTAAGAGCACTGAGGAGAACAAGTTGCACAAGAAGACGGAGTACATACATTGTCCATGCATTGATTGCAAGAATGAGAAAATGTTTTCAGACAAAGAGCACATCCACTTGCACTTGATTCGAAGGGGTTTTGTACTTGGCTATACACGTTGGACAAGTCATGGTGAAGAGGAAAACATACATGAAGGTGATAACGTATTGGATGATGGAGAAGGCATTATGGCAGCTGACATCAGTTATGGATCTGATGAGGATAGGTTGGATATTGATGACGATAATAATCTTGCTCAGATGTTGCGCGATGCAGAAGGGAACTACACTAGTCAGAGAGAGTTTAATCAATTCAAGGGTTTGTTGGACGACTCGGACACACCTTTGTTCCCGGGTTGCAAGGAGGAATACACAAAGTTGCACACCGTGCTTTCACTTCTAAAATTGAAGGCAAGCAATGGTTGGTCCGATAAAAGTTTCACAGCGCTATTACATCTCTTAGCGGACATGCTTCCAGATGGAAACGTATTGCCGATAACCACTTATTTAGCTAAGAAGGTTGTATGTCCATTGGGATTGGAAGTAGAAAGAATACATGCATGTCCAAACGATTGTATACTTTATCGCAAAGAGTATACAGACATGCATGTATGTCCGGTGTGCAAATCATCGCGATACAAGCGTAAAGGCCATGACAGCGAGGGCACCGTGGTGAAGAAAGGAGCTCCCGCTAAAGTGGTGTGGTATTTACCGGTAATACCTCGGTTGAAGCGTTTATTTGGAAACAAAAGCATGCCCAATTGATGCGATGGCACTCAGAAGAGCGTAAAAGGGATGAAAAGCTGAGACACCCTGTTGATTCTGCCCAGTGGAGAACCATCGATAGGCTCTTTAGGAAGGACTTCGGGAATGAACCGAGGAATATAAGGTTTGGATTGAGTACGGATGGAATGAATCCTTTCGGTAACATGAGTAGTATTCATAGCACTTGGCCCGTGACTCTCTGTATCTACAACCTTCCTCCTTGGTTGTGTATGAAATAAAAGTACATTATGATGTCGCTGCTTATCCAAGGGCCGAGACAACCTGGCAATGATATTGATGTATACCTACAACCATTGGTGGAAGATCTTGTGATACTGTGGAACGAAGGTGTACAGGTATGGGATGAGTACAAGCGAGAGTACTTCATCCTACGCGCATTGTTGTTTTGCACCATCAATAATTTCCCTGCTCTTGGTAACCTATCCGGTCGTACTGTAAAAGGGGCCAAAGCATGCCCCCATTGCATGGATGAAACCGCAAGTGTGTGGCTCAATAACTCGAGGAAAACTGTGTACATGCATCACCGCAGGTTCCTTCGCAGGAATCACCCCTACCGCAATATGAAGAAACAATTCGACGAGACAAAAGAGGATGGTATAGCTCCAAGGCCTCCTTGTGGGGAAGAGGTATATGATATGGTTAAGGATATTAATGTCGTACTTGAAAAGGGAGAGAGTAATAATAAATCGAGGTCTCGTACTGAGAAGATCACGTGGAAGAAGAGATCGATATTTTGGAACTTGCCCTATTGGAAGGACTTAGAAGTTCGACATCGCATAGACGTCATGCATGTAGAGAAAATGTATGTGACACTTGATTGGTATTTTGTGAATATTCCTAGCAAAACTAAGGACTGATCAAGGCACGAAGGGACTGGAAGATATGAAAATCGAGTGAGCTACATCCTCGAGACAACGGAAAGGCCGACTTTACCTTCCCCAACTTGCTACACTCTATCCAAGAAAGAGAGAATGACCTCTGCAAATGCTTGCATGGTGTGAAAGTTCCATCCGGTTACTCCGCAAGCATCAAGAAACCGTGTCGATGAAAGATTTGAAGTTAATCGGCATGAAGTCTCATGATTGTCATGTGATGATGACACAAATGCTTCCTATTGCAATTAGAGGTATTTTGCACGAAAAGGTCCGAGAGGCAATCATGAGGTTGTGTTTCTTCTTCAACACGATTTCACGAAGGTCATCAATCCCATCGGACTTTCGAATCGCAGAATGATGTGGTGAAGATACTATGCCGACTAGAGATGTATTTCCTCCATCATTTTTCGATATAATGGTTCATCTCATTGTTCACCTTGTGAATGAGATAAATGTATGTGGCCCCGTATTCTCGCATCGATGTACCCGTTCGAAAGGTACATGGGTATCTGAAGAAGTATGTACGCAATCGATCTCACGAGGGCTGCATTGTGGAAGGTTATGCAACCGAGGAGGTTATCGAGTTTTGCGTGGATTACATGGAGGGTGGAACGGTAGGAGTGCTGTATCTCGCCATGAGGGTAGACTAGCCGGGAAAGGGACGATTGGAAGGAAATCAACAAATGCTTACGATCATGGATTGTTCGAAAAAGCTCATTTCACGATCTTGCAATGATCGGTTGAGGTGTCCTCGTATATGGACATGCACAAGGATAAGCTACGAGAGGAAAATCGTGGACGGATCAGAGGCTTGGGTAACAAAAAGCATAACCGCTTGTTCAATCATTGGTTCAAAGAGCATATGACTGGGAAAGAAACGAGTGTTATGTTGAGGTGGTTGGCAAAAGGGCCATCAGGTACAATCTTGACATGGCAAGGATACGACATAAATGGATATACCTTTTACATGAGATCTCAGGATAGCAAAAGCACTTACCAAAATAGTGGTGTTCAGATAGATGCCTATGACAACACAAAAGAAGAAGACTAGCTCTATGGGTTCATAGAAGAGATTTGGGAGCTCGACTATTGTATTTTTAAGATCCCGATGTTTCGGTGTCGTTGGGTACAACTCCCAAAGGGTGTCAAGGTGGACAAGTACGGCTTCACTACTTTGGACATCGAACATGTCGGATACAGAGACGAACCATTCGTACTTGCGAAGCAAGTAGCACAAATCTTCTATGTAATCGACCCAGCAGATAAGAAGCGCCATGTAGTTCTTCAGGGAAAAAGAAGGATCGTCGGAGTTGAGAATGTCGTGGATGAGGATGAGTACAACCAGTTTGATGAGTTGCCTCCTTTCGTAGATGGCAACATCAGGCTCGAGGAAGAAACCACTCAGGAAGCTACCTATCATCGCGACGATCATGAAGAAGGGCAAATTGTGAAAGAAAATAATTAGCTATATACGAGTAATGGCAATGTGATGTAAACAATATGCATTTGTATGGAGTAATGGAAATATGGTGTTATGCATTTGTGTGGAGTAATGGAAATGTGGGTCATTAATATATTTGGATTACATAGGGTATAGTACTATATTAGAATTATATATGGTCATTATTGTATTAGGATTATAGGGTCATTAATATATTAGGATTATAAAAGGTCATTAATATATTAGGATTATATAGGGTATATTACTATATTAGGATTATAAATGGTAATTACTATATTAGGATTATATAGGGTATATAATATTTATTAGGATTATGTAAGGTCATTACTATATTAGGATTATATAGGGTTATTAATATATTAGTGGTATATTACTATATTAGGATTATGTATGGATTAATATATTAGGATAATTATATCAGTGGCGGTTCTTCACAAGAACTGCCACTGATACACTTATCTGTGGCGGTTCGTATAAATAACCGCCACTAATACAAATTATCTGTAGCGGTTCTTTATACGAACCGCCACAGATAAAGTATCGATGGCGGTTCTTGTGAAGAACCGCCATCGATAAAGATATCTGTGGCGGTTCGTATAAAGAACCGCCACTAATGATATGCTCCATATATATGTAAAATGGATACACTTCTTCTGAGTGCCCTAAACCTTTAAACTCCCGCCGCTTCTGATGCGCATAAACTCCTAAACCCCCGCGCGCGCGCCGCCACTATCGTCGCCTGCGCCCGACGCCGCCCGACGACGCCGCCCTCCCGACGCCGCTGCCCCGACGACACCGCCCGGCGCCGCGCCTAACGCCGCTTCGACGACGCGCCCTCGACGACGCTGTCCTCGCTGGCGCCCGCGCGCTTCGCCGTCGCGCTCGGCGCTCGCGCGCCTCGATCGACGCGCCGACGCCCCCGACGCCGCGTGAGCCCCTGTTCTAAATGTTCTACATATGCTTTTTTAGGTTGATCTTGTAGCTAGGGCCAAACTTTTGGATAATATCTAGTATAATCATTGATGTTTTCTATAGGAAAAATGGTTCTACTAGATAGTCAGTCCCAGAGCCACCTTTTTAAGTTACGTAATCATGCACATTAATAACCTGGGAACCCATAATAAGCATACCTGTAGGTCAGAAGAGGTGAGATATTGCAGGAAAAAGGGAATGATATATGATGCTTTTGTAGAAACAAACGAATGCTAAATATTGCGTCACTCAAAGTATCCCTGGAAGCAACAAAATGGAACAGTAGGCAAAAAAGGTTAGCTGCAGGGCATGAAGGGGAAGGAAAATGAGAATATATATGCACATATTTGCTTTACTCTGTAAACGGAACATAAATCTCTACAAAATTGCAAAGTACAAAAAGTGGTATTTGAGCTTGCATTAACTAATTAGAGATCAAAGCAATCACATGTGTCTCCATTGGCATCAGTCTAAGTATTAGAGGACATGTGAGCTAAGAAACGAACCAAAGCATATCTAACTTCAAGTATATAGTAGATTCTAACTTAGTTGAGCTCTACAAATATTTGAAGCAAGATCGTTAAAACATGAAGTTGAACAGCTATTAGTGGAATCTATAAATGCTTAAAATATTTGAAGCACTCATGTTCTCCTCAATTCCATCTAAATGTGATCGAACTCCGAGCCTCATCTGATGGCTCATTTGGAGAGTTAGTATGTTAGCAACCACAGATGAGTTTTGATTAGATATATCCCTTGACGGTTGCAACGTTTCGAGCTTTGCAAGGTACATAGGCAGACCTGGTTTTGTAGAGCTTTGTTTGCCATTTGCCTTTCTTCTGCATTGCTCTGGTACCTCTCAACTAAGCTTTGCATATTTCTTGCATTTTGTGAACAAAAGGAAAGTATCACACAATTGTTGCGGTCACACTTACAAATTTTCTGATACTCTGATCAATAGTCCTGGCGTACATAGTAGTACACATTGTGTTCATCACAAAATGCATATAAGATGGATATGCAGGAAACAATTGGTTGATTTAAAACATGTTACCAGTTTATATATACAGAATGTAGCAGTGAAGTCCCCGCTTAATTTTCTGTACACGTGGCAAACAATCTCCTCCCATTTCCATCCTGCAAGCAAAACTAAAAATTTGGGAATATTTCTTTGCAAGGGAAGAAAAAGAAAACAAACTAGGAGATATATTCTAGACTCTAGCACACGGATGAACGATGGAATGATGCAAACTTCATTTCTAGTTTTCAGAGTTAAACTTCCGCACTTAACCCAAATGACCGCCAAATTCTAATGGTTCCATACTTTACCTCTTTCAGTTCGCACATCCAAGGCTGATATGGAGGAGTAATCCACCCCGAGCCCGTGCCCTAGCCCTAGCAGGTTCCTCAACCTCCACCCAACTACCGGTGTTGCCGCTGATGATGACATACCCGTGGCAAGACCTCGTGGCCGAGGAAGAAATAAGAAGCCTGAAGGCCGGTATACCATCTCGGAGGTCTCAGAAGCTGGGGCCCCTATTGCACCGCCAAAGTTTGTAGCAAAGTACAGAACAACCTGCGGGTATATCGCAAGGGAGAGAGTGCCAATCACCTTTTTGGATTGGCACAAAGTGCCCGATACCATCAGAACGGATCTATGGACGGAGCTCAAACAAACTTTCGAATTCCCCGAAGAAGATGAACACCGCGTGCGTCGAGATGCGTTGATGACCATGGATGCAGCATGGAGGAACTTCAAGGCCAGGCTGAATACTACTTATGTGAAGAAAAACCGATCGACCATCGGGGACTACCCAAACATAGAACCATATTGGGATGATTTCGTGTCGATGAAGCAAAGTGAAGCAGCAAAGAAGTCCAGCGAGGACCACATAAACATCGGAAGAAGGAACATCCATCCACACAGACTTGGTACGGGTGGGTACGCTGGTAAAATCCCTCAATGGGAGAGGCAGGAAGCAGAATCACTACAGTCGACTGGTACAAGTCAATTGGCCGGACTACCAGACCGAGTCAAGCACTACGTGCTAGCGAGGGCAAGTGTCACGTCTGGTGGGGGCTTATCCTTCAGAAATAGCGATGACGAAGCAATGTCGCAAAGGGTCCAGGAGCTGTACGTCGAGTCTTCCCAAGGAACATTCTAATCAGATAGGGAGAACGACGAACTAACACGTGCCCTGGGAAACAAGGAGCATCCTGGACGGACACGAGGTGTCGGGGTTAAGGTTCCGTGGAAGACAGGATTCCCAGAGCACCTTCACACTTACAAGAGTCGAAAGAGAGCTAGAGAAGCGTTTGCCGAAATAGAAATGATGAAGAAAAAGATGCTTCGAGAATTATAAGGCACAATAGAACAACAAGTACAACGACAAGTACAATAAGCCATGAGCCAGTCGCAAGCCGAGAACATTGTTACGACCAGCCCTCCGAATCGTCGCAGCAGTTGCGCATCCGCCCCACTTGTAGAACAGGACATGGGTCATTATCCTGTGGACGACATACATGACCCCACACTGTGCCAGCTCACTTTGCCCGTCATGAACATATTCATTCAGGCTGGTACAGGCATAGCGTACCCATGCCAAGAAGGAGGTGTATTGCACAACTCTGCAATAGCGCCGGGATATGCAAAGGTCCAGGTGGACACGGTTAATCCCTAGTTTGCCAACCTCGGGCTAGAAATGCCCCCGAACGACGAGGTTACAACTCTAGGAAGTGCCGTCCACTCATTCATTCAGTGGCGCAAACGTGACATCACCTTGGACCATCATGAAGTGCCTATTCCTCCTGAGGTGAACTCGCGGCCCCTCCCGAGGTGACCTGCGGCCTCTCTGCGGTGAGCCCGCCGGCACGTCTGCAGATGAACCTCACACAGTCGTCACCAACACATCAGCGTACAAAAGTTAGTGCGACAACTTCAGTTGATCGACTTAAAACCCTCCTCTCAAGGCATGGCAAAATAGACAAGCCATATCGGTAGAGGTCAGCGGCTGAGCAGTATGATGTTGTGTGCGAGAAAAGTAAGGGTAAAGCGGTCTCCAAAGGACAAGCTGCTGAAGAAAGACTGAAATACGAATTAGGGAAGCCGTTTGTCACCCCTTCGAAGCTTGATAGTCTAACAGTGCAGCTAAGGCGATTACATGAATGGCATATGGAGCGATCGAACCAACATGTACTCCGAAGGTGATCACGCCATTTTCAGAGAGGAACATTTCCACCATGAGGGACTGGGCCGCTTCATGATGAATTCAGCGAGTTGCACAACATGTACTATCAAGATGCCCTCGACGTGTCTCTTATGAGATGCTGGTCACTGTAAGTGTCCAATATAAAAATCATTGTCTACATTCATGTAATACCGATAAATGTGATGTCTAAATCATTTGTTATGTAGATACGAGTTGATCGAACTAAAAGAACCAAAGGGCGATGGCATTCCTCGATCCGGAACGGTTTGCCACCGAAATCAAAAGAGTACCAAAGGAGGTTGAGGACTACGATATAACGCCTCATCAAACTCCAAGACAAGGAGTTCATACTTTTACCATACAATTTCAAGTAAGTGGCTCACTAGCTAGTTCAACTACTTGTTGATCTCGTTCTTTGCTCAGGTTAGGACTAATGACTACGGCATCATACATGTGTATGTAGTTTCCACTGGATTCTCGTAGTAATTACTCCAGATAAAAGCAAGATGCTGATCTTGGATTCGCGGGACAAAGATCCAAAAGACTACAAAGATATGACAAATCTAGTGAATAGGGCCTTCAAATCATATTGTAAAAAGTGCTCGAGACACCGTCCTTTCCATAAATCACTGACAATCCGTACTAAATTTCCGGTACGCACAAAAACAATTTTCCTATATCGCACCTCGTAGTCAATAACTCCTTCAATATCGTATAAGTTTATTCAATTTTTTGCAGTGCCACAAGCAGCCGCCAGGAACAAATTTATGTGGGTACTTCGTGTGCCAATACATGTGCGAAATCTTAGGCTCTACAATATTAAACAATGACGTAGAGGTTTGTCACGCTAACATCACACATTGATTTGCACATCTCATTCTCTATATAACCTCTTAAGACAAACTTTTTCTATCTATAGCGTTTGAAGTTGCCTACGGGAGGACTGGTTCCAAATGAAATCCAAGGCATTCAGGGACAGCTCGCCTACTTCATCATGAAGGAAGTACTCAACAAGAACGACGAGTTTCATAACCCAGATAATAACGATGAAGTCTTCCATACTCATCTGCCACCTCCTGAGGCCCCTACCAACAGTGAAAACTCGTAGGCTTATAGTTCACAAAACTAGTTAATTTTTTTCTTACGGTGGTGTAAATTGATATTTCATTGAATGTCAAGTTTAGTATTGGATGGCATGGCTTGCACATGTTCTAATTTCTGTCATTTGATTTAAGAAGTTGTGATTGATCTGCGCTTGTGTTGTTGCCCTTCTCCCGTGCGTGTGTGTGTGTTGATGGGTGGTGTGTGTGTGTGCGTGCGCTCTAGACGAGGAGCTCTCCCTCTATTGCTTTTCTCCGTGCCCTTTCATGATGGCTAGTAGAGCTTTTTATAGACGTGGGTGATGGATGAATACGGAAAGAGCTCATTTCAAAACTGCACCATTACAGCAGGTTTATTTGATTGCTTGATTTAGTTGCCGAAGTTTCCTTTTGCATCTTTACCGTCCATTCATAAGAGATTTGATTACATGGTCCTTATATTTTTAGATGGTGTCTTTTACTCTAATGTATGATAGTAAATGCCATTAAAAATAGCTAAATGGAGATTATAGAAGGAAAAATAGTAAAAAGTAGGATCAAAATTGTAGAATGATATGTACATAGGAATAAAAATTGAAAAATAGAATGTCACATATTCAAAAATAGAGGGAGTATAAACTAGCTAATGCATGTACAACATCTGGAGGATGCCACGGCATTCACATGGAATAAGACGGCAATGGATCGGCTAGATTGACAAATACAACAAAAGTGATCTATTTAGCTTTCCATAGTATGATATATAATGACTTCATTTACATACTCTGAGAAATATGGATGCAAAGATGACTGAACTGGAGAAGGGAGCAGGTCCAGCGGGAGGCATGCCCTACACCATCACCATGATCGGGCGCCTCATGCATGAGACACTTTAATTGTACATTGTAATTGTGTATATTGTAATTGTGTATATGCAAAATCTGTGATTGTAATTGTGATTGATGTATTATATGTAATTGTGATTGATGTATTATATTGTAGTTGTGTATATGCAAAATCTGTGATTGTTGTACATTATAATTGTGTATATGCAAAATTGCAATTGTGATTGATGTATTATATTGTAGTTGTGTATATGCGAAATCTGTGATTGTTGTACATTGTAACTGTGTATATGCAAAATCTGTGATTGATGTATTATATGTTTCAGAGGGCATGGCTAGCAGCACCTGAGGCTAGCCCAAAATGCAGTTTTTTATTTTTTCGGTCAGGTACTATCTGTGGCGGTTGGTGGATAGAACCGCCACAGATAATATAGTTATCTGTGACGGTTGGTGGGAAGAACCGCCACAGATAATATTGTTATCTGTGGCGGTTGTAGGAAAGAACCGTCACAGATAGTGTAGTTATCTGTGGCGGTTGGTGGATAGAACCGCCACAGATAGTATTGTTATCTGTGGCGGTTAGTGTGTAGAACCGTCACAGATAACACTTATCTATGGCGATTAGAAAACCGCCACGGATAATCCTCGATTATCAGTGGCACTATATCTGTGACGGTTCAATAACCGCCACTGATAGTAGTTATGAACCGTCACTGATGATCTTTTCCAGTGTAGTGAATGGGAACAGTTATATGGCCAAAACAAATAGCCAGAAAAAAGTATCGGTATTCACCGGTTACGTCAAAGCATATTCATTCTTAGGACATCCATGTGAGAAGAGCGACATGAGAAACAGACTAATTTTAGACAGATTTTTGAACCTTGTGTGGAAATTTTCGTGTTATAGATAGGGTCTAAAATGGGGACGACGAAGTGTCTTATAGGGCCAAAACAAATAACAAAAAAAATGTTGGTATCCGTAGGTTGCGTCGAAGTGTAGTCATTATAAGCCGTCCATGTGAGGGAAGTGTCACAAGTGGCAAGCTAGTTTTAGCCGGATTTCTGAACCTTGCGTGGAAGTTTCACGTTACAGACGAGATCTAAACCAGGAACAGCGGAGGGTCTTATGGGCCAAAACAAATAGCCAGGAAAAGTATCGGTATCCACCGGTTGCGTCCAGTGGCGAATCCAAGATGAAAATTGAGGAGAGGCTTCTATGTTGAAGTTCTAACGCAAGACAAGCATACTAATGATGTATCTACCGATCTATTCCAACTAAATTCCAAATTCATACAAAAAGAGAAAGGAAATAAAGTGAATAATCAAAATATAACAAGTGTGGTACGTTGCTAATGGATAGAATCATGTAAATATTAAAATATGTGAGGAGTGAGAACAGGTCATCGACCATTCGACCTATAGACAAAAATATAAAACTAAGGGATGCAATTTCAATTTATGAATACTTATAAAAATATAAATTGAAATAAAACTTACGAAGGCACTAGTACTGAGTACGACACAATTTCACTCTACGATTTTTTATCAGTTATCAGAAGGCATTGCATTGGGAGTTGGGGCAATTTTTTTATACTGAGCGATCAGTGGCGACTGGCGAATCTCTGGCTCTAGCGTCCACGTCCTGACGATCAATCCGAGGTTAAGAGTCTCCTCGGTCGCTCCTCCTTACCGATCGCCTCGATTCCTCTCTGGCGATGCGCGTTTGGCCGCCGGCTGGACGACGCTCCGAGCGACCGATTCCTCTCCTCTAGCGATGCGCGTTTCGCCTGGCTCTCCTCTAGCGATGTGTGTTCCGCCCGGCGCTCCGAGCGGCCGATAACTCTTCTCGGGCCTCTGCCGCCTCTCTGCTACCCGCCTACCCCAGCCTCGGCGCCCCGTCCGACGCCCGTCGGTGCCAGCGTGCCGTGGCTAGTTCTCGCGAATCGGCCACCCGCCGCATGGTCACACCCGCCCCAGCCGCTCGTGCGTCTACCGCCCACAATCGCCCATGCGTCAGTCTGCCGCCTATAAGATGATACTGTTCGTCTCTCCGACTCCCGGTGTTGCGCTACAGTAAAGGATGCTGAATATTGTACCAGGTGAACGCTCATAAGAGTAAGGGAGCTCATGACTAATTTTGATAGCCCACTTGCCTGGCAGTATTGTTTTTTTTCTTACATCTTACTCCCAGTTCTTAAGCCTGTCGATTTGCAGTCATAACGTCATGTCTCTGCTTCTTTCTGGCATTGAGATACTATGGAAGGGGGTTCAACCGGTCGGAGGTGGGACTAGCGCCCCAACGAGCTCTAACCTTGGATACGCCCCTGGTTGCGTCGAAGCATAGTCATTCCTAGGACGTCCATGTGAGGCGAGCGACACGATAAGCATGCTAGTTTTAGCCAGATTTCTGAACCTTGTGTGGAAGTTTCTACTTTACAGATGGGTCTAAAATGGGAACGGAGGGGGTCTTATAGAGCCAAAACAAATAGCTAGAAAAAGTATTGGTATCCACTGGTTGCGTTGAAGCGTAGTCATTCCTAAGACATCTATGTGAGGGGAGTGACACAAGAGGCAAGCTAGTTTTAGCCAGATTTTTGAACCTTGTGTGAAAGTTTCCACGTTATAGACGGGGGTCTAAAATGGGAACGGCGGAGGGTCTTATAGGCCAAAAACGATAGCCAAAAAGAGGTATCGGTATTCACCGGTTGCGTCGAATCCTAGTCTATACCCTTTTATAATGCACCTAAACAAATTTTCTTACGTCCATCCTAAATAATGCACCTCATTAGAGATGGCCCAATGTTCGTGCACCCAGCAAAACGTCCCCAGAAACTTGCATTCATCAAAATGAACGTCTCAGATCTTTCCTCAATTTTACTCACCCACATCTGATGGTCATTATTTAGTGTGTCTAATCATCCCTATGGCCCACAACAGATCTCCCCCACCTATATATTTGGAAGGAGAGCGAATCGAACAAGGAAATAAATAAGGAGGATCCGCATGCAAGGAAACCAGATTTGAATTTTTTACTGGCCAAAATTGTACGTACTACATATTTGGAAGGAGGGTGAATCAAACAAGAAATAAACAGGGAGGATCCGCATACAAGGAAATAAGACTTGAATTTTTTATTGTCCTGGCATTGTGATCGTATTTTTTTCCGAATATGACCCTTCTCGAGACTTTTTTACGGATCTAGCCCCATAGAGCCTAATTTCAGCGCACGGAAAGTGCTGAATTTTTGTTTTCATTTTTTATCTAAGGAACCAACTGTTTGTGAGTCTTTGCTTAATTTTTTCAATTTTTCTCATTGAACTAGCGGTAGTGAGCCTCGCTTAATTTTATCTTTTTTCCTTGCGGATCCAGCGGTCGGCGAGCGCAGTTTATTTTTCCATATTTTTTCGAAATTATCCCTGTGGCCCACAACAGACCTTCCCTCACCTCCAGCATCAACAAGGAGAAGGAAACAAATGTCGTGGAATCAAGGAAAAGGAAACAAACGTCCTGAAAAAGGAAAGGACCATACATTACGTGCTGCGAAAAGGAAATTGGGAGATGGAGCAGCGCGGCCGGGAGAATGCAGGTCTGCAATGGCTCCACGATCGCCATTGGTGGCTTTGCCGACGCGGCAAGGTTCTTTGGTCACGACCTCGGTGACGCAGTGCCTCGCAAATTTATAATTTAATTTTTTTTGAAAATAATTTTATTAAGTACAAAATAATCGAAAGTTTTTTTGAGAATTTTTCTAGAATTTTTTAACCTAATGTGCTATCTTTTCAAAAATCCTTCTATATTTAAAAAAAATGAAGGCAACTCACCTGTAGCTTCTTTTAGCTGCAGCCCAGACCAGAGAAGCTTCTTCTCTTCTCTCCCTCCATTAAAGCAAGAAAGAAGCTCTAAAACTCCATCAATCCCGCACTAAATCTCCTCTTTCTATCTATGGTGTTAATTCCCCAAATTTTGTGCTCTATTGCCAAAATTTCCTCCCAATCTGATTTGATCCCAAATTATGGTTTCCATAAATATGCTTGTTTCGGTGCTATAAAAACCGGCGAGCTCTCGTCCACCCCATCGCATTACGTAAATCCTCAAGTGCTCCCTCTTGTAAAGATCGCCGGATTTTAGAGGTAACCCAAGCCATCACCGTCATCTTTCCCGGCGAAATTCACCGCAACCGTGACTCCTCCCCCGCAGGCGTCGGTGCCGACGATCTCGCCACACCAGTGCCGACCCACTGCGACCGGCCGGCCACCCCTGGCCTTCCCTCCCTCTTGCCCTGGCCAAGCCCAGAGAGCACGCTGTGCTCTCTGTGGAAGCTGCAAAATAAATAATCTAAGATCAGAAAATTCTTTTTTCTTTCTCTTTCTTGATTTAAAATCTTTTGGGAGCCCGTTTTCGCCTATTCGACCTCCATTTAGTTCCGTTTTCTTTCTAAATTTATTTAAAATTCTAAATTTCTCTTTTATTATTAAGTGTTGTATTCATACTTATCTTCTTATTTAATTGATAAGCGGGTGTACTGCCATCGTAGCGTTAGCACAGGCACTATACTAGTCATTGCTAAAAAGCGTTCATGTGAGGAGAGCGACACGAGAGCCAGACTAGGTTTTGCTAGATTTTTCAGCCTTGCCTTGGGTGAAAGTTTCGACATTATATATGGGGTCTAAAATGGGAACGGCATAGGGTTTTGTAGGGCAAAACAAATTGCTAGAAAAAAGTATCAATAACTGCTGATTGCGTTGAAGCGTACTCGTTACTAGAACGTCCATGTGAGAGGAGCGATACAACAGCAAGATAGTTTTAACCAGAATTCTATACCTTGCGGGGAAGTTTAGTCTCTCCTAGGACCACGAAAAGACAGAAGAGAGAGCCACGAGGCAGGCAAGCGGGAAGTAGTAAAATACATGCACACAATAAATAAAACGAAAATCACGCCGACGACATTTAAACAAATAAAAGGGGTAAAATACAATAAGAGCACTAACCAAAAATCTAGAAAGGGATACTAAAAGGGCTGAACATAGACATCAGAGTATAAAGAATACACATTTAGCCCATGAATCAAATGGGCAATATAAATACAAGAGCATACAAATAAAATAATCACCGTAGCAACCAATGTACACCAGAGCGAAGTAGTGACGTAGAGAGAAGAGACCAAGCGATGCTAAAAGGAAGCAAGGCACAACCAAGTGGGGATGAAGACCTCCAAGCAGCAGCTAGCCCAACCACCAGCACGCATGCAACACGGTGAACTAATTCAAACCCCTCCTGCATAAGAAAGAACAGTGCAACATGAACTATCAGCGCAAATCGCAAGCAATCATGAATATGTAGAGAACTAAGCAAACAACAAGGAAGAAACTGGGAGGGAACAATCCACAATCCAAACAAAAGAGAGAATCATATGAAGAATGCTGAGGCAAAAATGGCGAACCTTGCACTGGAACCCCCAACACCACAGAGCAAGCTGTGCGCGAAGGAACCTCACGAGGTCTGTCCCCTTCTTGGCGAAGAAAAACATAGACCGCTGAGATGGGCCAGAAGATGAAAACCCAAAAGCCGGAGGATGAAACACCTATTTATATAGATGGTAGCCTCTCGAGGTCCGGCCCCTCCTGGCAAAGGAAAACATAGAACCAGGATACTAAGGTGGATACTATCCACTCTTAAATGGGCTAACCCGTTAACCCAACACCATATCGGGTTTTACACTCACACAGGCACGCTTCTCAAAGCGGCCAACACATTGACGCCAAATCCGCTCCGCGAGCCTGAATTTGTGTCAAACTCCACATTGGCATGACCTAAACCACTTGGCCACCGCCGCGGTTTTTCAAACCGCCTCGATTGCCGGTATTGGACAAATTACTCATTTTCCCCAATGACCGGTCTTTCTTATCCTCGAAGCATTGCCATGCTTCGTGGTTTCTACGTGGCCCCAATGACTTGCTGCTAAGCCTCTCAAGCGTCTGGAGTCCCCCGAACCGTCCTTGCTTTCAAGCGGGCCCAAGTACCTTAACGCGCCACGTGTCATTGATTGCTTCATTATGGCGGCACAGGCTTCCTTGACCATTTTGGACCTCAACTCCTCCCTAAGCCTAGTCCTGGTCCATACCGTTGCTCACCATGTCCATCACCAATGCTTCATGCTCAGCTTCCTTGTCTTCTCGGCTTGCAACCACTTCCTGACCTCGATCATCTTCCGGTGTTCCTTGACCGTTTTGGACCTTAGCTCTCCTAGCCTAGTCCCGGTCTCACATTCGCCTCACCACGACCTAGCACCGAAGTCCTGCAACCAACACAGATAAGAAACACATCACATAGTATTGTTCACAATAATATACAATAATCATCACAAAAATCCAACAACAATTCACATCCAAGGAAGGTGCTTACAAAGTTTTATAGGGTTTTGACTAGTCGATTAAAAGTTATACGAATTTTTGATCTTGAACTCGTGTTGATTTCACTGTTCACCGGCATTACACTATAGTAACCCGATACTACTAGGGTTACTGTTCATCACGATACTACCGGCCTTGTAGCATGGTAGTGTCGTCCCAGATTGGAAGTTTCATAAAATTTGATTCTTTCATGCGTCTTTGATCTAGTGAGGCTTTGGTTGGTTTCTTTGGGAGAAAATTGTTGTGTGATAATTCACCGCCTCTAATCGCCAATTCCGATCTTTCAATTGGCATCATAGCCCAATTTTGCTCTCTTTAGACCATGACCTAGCACGCTTCTCAAAGCGGCCAACATATTAACGCCAAATCTGATCCACAAGCCCGAATTTGCATCAAACTCCACTTTGGCGTGACCTAAACTACTTAGGCCACCGCCACGGTTTTTCAAACAGCCTCGACCGCTGGTATTGGACAAATTACCAATTTGCCCCAATAACCAGTCTTCCTTATCTTCGAAGCATTGCCATGCTTCGCTCTTTCCACGTGGTCCCAATGACTTTCCTCCAAGACTCTCATGCATCCAGAGTCCCCCGAACCGTCCTTG
Source organism: Otatea glauca (assembly GCA_036346275.1). Classification (NCBI taxonomy): domain Eukaryota; kingdom Viridiplantae; phylum Streptophyta; class Magnoliopsida; order Poales; family Poaceae; genus Otatea; species Otatea glauca. Next base: position 24,798,463 of record CM070716.1, read on the forward strand.
CTTGCTAGTAGGCCCAAGTATCTTGACATGCCACGTGTCATTAATCGCTTCATCATGGCGACACCGGCTTCCTTGACCGTTCTAGATCTCAATTCCTCCCTGAGCCTAGTCCTGGTCCATATAGCTGCTCACCATGTCCATCACCAATGCTTCATACTCAACTTCCTTGTCTTCTCGGCATGCAACCACTTCCCGGTCTCGATCATCTTCCGGGCTCCTTGACCATTCTGGTCCTCAGCTCTCCTAGTTTAGTTTCGGTCTCGCCTTCAGCTCACTATGACCTAGCATCAAAGTCCTGCAACCAACACAGATGAGAAACACATGATGAGGCTAATGGAGGCCTGATCTTTCGGTGAGATGAATAACTCTCGATTAGTGAAGACGACCCTCACGATCCAGGCTACCGACCGAAGCACGACCGACGCCAAGCAATCGTTGAACCAAACTCCAAATTGTTATCAACCGTGCCAAAACCCGATTGACCTGATCACGAAGATCAATTCTTGCAAGCAATTGAAGAACAAGCAAGAACAAAGCAAAAGCAATATGAAATTGTAAATAAAATTGAAGTATTGATGTGGGGTTCCGAAGCACGGTATTACTGTTGATCTAGCCAAAGAAGAGAATACCTAATAGTTTCACCAAGGAAAACTACGACTAAACAAAATCCAAGTAATTTTGGGGGACTCCCATAGGACTCGTACAAAGCCCAAGGCCCAAGTTTGACTCAGACTGGAAAGTTGACCCGACTTATTTTAGTAATTACAGAGTGCTCCGAAGGAATTTTTAGGTGGGGTCAAATCTATTAGAAAGATCTTGAAGTAAGATTTTCATCAAGTGCAAGAACTCGCCAATCGGACGCCGTATGTAAAAATTATGCTTATTTTACTTCAGGTTAGTATCTGGAGGCCGAATTGTGCTTCAAAACAAGGCACACTTGATCTCTGACTTTACTTGACGTAGATGTGCATCCTTGCTGATCCAAACCATGGTTCCTATGTATAAGCACATCACACACATCAGGTAGTGGATTATTCTCAAAAGTGTAATTAGATACGCTTAAGAACGACTTTACCTAATAATTGACTTGACGAGCACGTGCTGTAGTAATTGGTCATTGTATATCTAGTTGAGGAGCAGTAGGTATGGTTGTATTGGTGGAAGGGATGTCCTCATCATCCTCCCCTTCTTGAATTGGAGTCGTCCTCGACTCAAGCTCATCTTCTTCTCCCAAGTACGGCTTCAATCTGCAATGTTAAATATGGGACTAACCCCAAAATCTACAAGCAGATCAAGCTTATATGCATTATCATTAATCCTCTCGAGCACTTTAAATGGACCATCAGCTCTAGGCATCAATTTTGATTTTCTCAAGTTAGGGAACCTTTCTTTTCTCAAGTGTAACCAAACAAGATCACCAGGTTCAAATTCAATTTCTTTTCTACCCTGACTACCAGCAAATTTATATTTAGCATTCATACGCTCCATATTCTCCTTAATGGTTTCATGCATCTTAAGTATCAATTCAGCATGTTGTTTAGCATCAATATTACCTTTTCTGAAGATGGTAGAGGTAATAAATCAATAGGAGCACGAGAAATAAATCTATATACTACCTGAAAAGGGCACATCTTTGTGGTTGAATGCAGCGTACAGTTGTAAGCAAACTCCACATGAGGCAAACAATCTTCCCACATCTTCAAGTTTTTCTTCAAAACAGCCCTGAACATAGTAGATAATGTGCGGTTGAAAACTTTAGTTTATTCATCAGTTTAAGGATGACATGTGGTAGAAAACAGCAACTTTGTCCCCAATTTAGCCCATAGTGACTGCAAAAAGTGACTCAAAAACTTTATATCACGATCAGAAATAATTGTATTTGGCACTCTATGTAGGCGAACGATTTCTCTGAAAAATAAATCAATAACATTTGTAGCATCATCGCTCTTATGGCAAGGTATAAAATGTGCTATCTTAGAAAATCTATCCACGACAACAAAAATGCTATCCCTCCCCTTCTTTATTCTAGGCAATCCTAAAATAAAGTCCATAGAAATATCCTCCGAAGGTACACTAGGAACAGGAAGTGGCATATATAAACCATGCGGGTTAAGTCGTGACTTACCTTTTTGATAGGTGGTGCAGCGTGCAATGTAGTGTTCAACGTCACACCTCATCTTTGGCCAATAGAAATGCTCGGCCAATACATCCTCCATCTTCTTGACACCAAAATGTTCCATGAGACCTCCTCCATGCGCCTCTTGTAATAATAAAAGACGAACAGAGCTAGTTGGAATGCATAGCTTGTTAGCACGAAACACAAATCCATCATTAATCACAAACTTATTCCAGCTCTTTCCCTCTTTAAAATTCAATAATATTTCTTTAAATTCAGCATCATGCACATATTTCTCTTTAATAGCCTGTAGTCCAAAGATCTTAAAGTCAAGTTGAGATAGCATAGCATATCGCCTAGACAATGCACCAACAATAACATTTTCCTTCCATTTCTTGTGTTTAATGACTTAAGGAAAATATTCAATAAATTCAACCCATTTTGCATGTCTAGGGTTCAATTTACTTTGAATTTTAATATGTTTTAAAGATTCATGATCAGAATGTATAACAAATTCTTTTGGTCATAAATAATGTTGCCATGTTTCTAAAGTCCAAACTAAAATATATAATTTTTTATCATAAGTAGAATAATTCAGACTAGGCCCACTCAATTTCTCGCTGAAATAAGCAACAGGTTTACCTTCTTGTATCAACACACCACCAATTCCAACTCCACTAGCATCACACTCAAGTTCAAAAGTCTTACCAAAATCAGGAAGTTGGAGCAATGGTGTATTTGTGAGCTTCTTTTTCAAAAGGTTAAATGATTGTTCTTGGGTAAGACCCCAAATAAATGAAACTCCTTTATTTATAAGTTCATTCATGGGTGCGGTAATGGTACTGAAATCTTTGACAAAGCGTCGATAGAATCCAGCAAGTCCAAGAAAACTTCGCACTTGGGTGACTGTGTTAGGAGTCGACCAACTCTGTATAGATTCAATCTTGGCTTGATCAACTTCAATTCCCTATGGAGTAACAACATAGCCAAGAAACGATACTTGATCGGTGCAAAAGGTGCACTTCTCAATGTTACCAAATAAACGTGCATCATGTAGAGTATTAAAAAATAGCACGTAAGTGTTCAAGATGTTCATCAAGTGACTTGCTGTAAATTAATATATCATCAAAGTAAACCACCACAAATTTACCAATAAAAATACGTAAAACTTTGTTCATTAATCTCATGAAAGTGCTAGGTGCATTAGTTAAACCAAAAGTCATCACTAACCACTCATATAACCCGAACTTAGTTTTAAATTCAGTTTTTCATTCATCTCCAAGTTTCATTCTAATTTGGTGGTAACCACTACGCAAGTCCACTTTAGAAAATATGGTAAAGCCTTATTTCATCAAGCATATCATCTAACCTAGGAATAGGACACCGATATCTAATGGTAATATTATTGATAGCTCTACAATCAACACACATACGCTATGATTCATCTTTCTTAGGAACAAAAAAAACAGAGATAGCACATAGACTAAGGCTTTCGCGTACGTACCATTTTCACTTGACACTGAATTTCCTTAGTCTCCTCCGGAATGGTCCTATTGGGTGAACGGTTTGGCAATGAAGCTTCTAGGATCAAATCAATTTGATGCTCAATTCCTCGAATTGGTGGCAGCCCCGATGGTACTTCACTTGGAAATACATCAGCAAACTCCTTCAAAACGTTAGCAACAGCAGGAGGCAAAGGAGGCATATCCTCAAATGAATATAATGCTTTTTTACAAACTAAAGCATAGCAAACAGAATTACTAGCTTCCATCTCAACAATATCAGATTTTGTAGCAGGCAAAACAACACCTTTCAATTTAATTTCACCTTTACTAGTACTAGGTTCTTTCTTCTTTTGTTGCACAAGCTCTTTAGCTACAATTTGATTTTCACTTTTGCTACTCTCATTTTCTCTATTAGCTCTCTCTAATTCATCTTTTAAAATGGCCTCAGGAGACATAGGCATCAAAATGACTTTCTTTCCTTTAGATATGAGAGTATATTGATTAGTTCTGCCATGATGCAAAGTATCTCGATCATATTGCCATGGTCTACCTAATAACAAAGAACATGCTTACGTAGGTACGACATCGCAATCAGTATAATCATGATATGAACCAATAGAAAAGTGTACTCTTACAATACGAGTTACCTTCAGCTTACCTCAAGAATTAAACCATTGAATGTAGTAAGGATGGGGATGATGATTTGTTGTCAAGCCAAGCTTCTCGACCATGTCCATGCTTGCAAGATTATTACAACTCCCTCCATCAATGATCACACGACATGAACGGTTCTTGACAACAAACTTTGTTTGGAACAGATTGTGGCGTTGATTTTGTTCAGCATGCTCCATTTGAGCACATAGCACACGCTTCACAATGATGCTTAAGTACTTGTCAGAAGCTTTAGCACCAAAACATTCTTCTTCATGTTCAGATCCTTGTTCATCATCTGTAGGGTCAGTTGCAAACATAGCATATTCCTTCTCAATATCACTAGCTGAAGTATACTCACCATTATCCTTTATAAGGAGAGCTCTCTTGCTAGGACAGTCCCTCATCATAAGACCCTAGATCTTGCAGCGATGGAATTGTATTTCTCATGTTCTTCCTATCAAAGCAACCAAGGATGAACTTTATGTGGGTGCTAGTACCGTGGTTTTGCTTGTTTCTAGTGCACGTGAAGGAGTAATGGAAGTAGTTGGGCACTAACTCTTGTGGGAGGAACTTGGTACAGAGGCTCGACTGGAAGTGTTGTATAGAGCTTTTGATTGCACTTGATTGGAACGACCTACAAAAGATCCTCCAAAATTTCCTCTTGTCTTGGATTGTCGTCTATATACTTCTCTTTAGAACAAGCTAATGATAGAATTGTACTCCTTATAATCAAGTATATCCTGAATTTTACGGTTTGAACCACCCAAAAATCTAGCCATTTTAGCATCTTCAGTTTCTTCTAAACCACAACTTAATAACCCAGTTTGCAATTCTTGATAGTAATCCTCTACAGAACTACTACCTTGTCTTAAACGTTGTAATTTGTTTAGCAAATCACGAGAATAATATGAAGGCACACTAGAATCTGAGCTCGTATGCGAAAGTTATGAACAAAATAAAGTATTGGATAGATTGAAATAAAAGCTACGCGAAGGAAAAACGATCAGTAACTAAAACAAGGACTCCAATGGATCAAAACCTAACAAAACACACTAAAATACCAGATTGAATCTAAAGGTTGAATTTTTGTGGAGTAATTTTCAATTTAGGATAAAAAAACAAAAATTAATCTAAGGTACTAAAATTCTCACCGATCAACGAAAGCTCTAATACTACTTGATGAGGCTAACGGAGGACGGATCTTTCGGTGAGATGGATAACTCTCGATTAGTGGAGACAATCCTCATGATCCAAGCTACTGATCGAAACATGACTGACGCCAAGCAATCACTGAACCAAACTCCGAATTGTTATCAATCGTGCCAAAACTCGATTGACCTGATCACGAAGATCAATTCCTGCAAGCAATCGAAGAACAAGCAAGAACAAAGCAAAAGCAATCTAAAATTGCAAATATAATTGAAGATTGATGTGGGGTTCTGAAGAAAAGGTATTGCAGTTGATCTAGCTGAACAAGAGAATACCTAATAGTTTCACCAAGGAAAACTACGACTAAACAAAACCAAGTAATTTTGGGGGACTCCCTAGCTATATGGGTTAAAGAGAAGGGGTATTCGGCCAGTACAAAGGAGTGGCCGAATAGGACTCGAACAAAGTCCAAGGCCCAAGTTTGACTCGGACTAAAAAGTTGACCCGACTTGTTTTGGTGATTGTGGAGTGCTCCAAAGGAATTTTTAGATGTGGTCAAATCTATTGGAAAGATCTCAAAGTAATCTTTTCATCAAGTGCAAGAACTCACCAATCGGACCCTGTATGACAAAGTTACGCTCATTTTACTTCAGGCTAATATCCGGAGGCCGAATTGGGCTTCAAAACATGGCACTCTTGATCTCCGACTTTGCTTGTCGTAGATGTGCATCCTTGCTGATCCAAACCATGGTTCCTATGTATAAGCACATCACACGCATCAGGTAGTAGATTATTCTCAAAAGTGTAATTAGATACGCTTAAGAACGACTTTACCTTATAATTGAGTTGACGAGCACGTTCTCTGGTAATTGGTCTTTGTATATCTAGTTGAGGAGCAGTAGGTATGTGTCGGCGTTTCGAGCACCGGCAAGTAAATTTGTAAGTCTAAGGGGCCACGCGTTCCCTCTCCCTGAATGGTTAGACTCAAAAGCCCAAGATGTATACTGGTTCGGGCCGAATGTCCCTACTCCAGTTCGTGTGGTGGTGTTGTATTGCCTTGGATGCAGTCGACTGCACCACGTTTACAAGTGGGGTGAGGGCTTGAACACGAGTGTTCGTTGTGCATTCAGTAAAGACTTAGTGAGAAGAGGAGATCTCCTCTCCCAGAGGCCCCCCCCCTTTATCTGATCGGGAGAGGCAGTTACATTGAGAATTGGGAGAAGGAAGGAATGAGAAACCTATACTAGGAGCCCTAGTCCCTCGTCTTGGTGATTGGTCGCTGTTCGACCGCCCACACGGGTTTGGTAGGCTTCTGAGTAGAGCGATTCGCGTTTCCTTGGGAGCGGTGCACCGCCTCCGGGAACTGTCAGTCTTGATGTTGCGGCGTGGCCTCGCGCGCCTCGGGAGGAGCGCATCCCCATACCGTGTGGATAGGCGATGGGATGAAGTTTTGACTTGGGCAACCTCGTCTTGCCTCGGAAAGGGCCACCGCCCGTCACGGTCACATCGAGCGACCTGTCTCAGGCCACGTGTAATGATCGGCGGAGGCCTGACACGTGGCCCTTGGCGAAGGTTGCCTCAGCTTGGTCGGGGCTCGGGGGAGCCCGACCTGTGACGGGGGTCAGCGTCCCACTCGGTCGGGATTGCTCGCCCTACTCTGATCGGGGACGAGAGTCCTTTTGTGGCCCTGCAGGTCCCTTGGTCGGAGCTGGGCCCGGGGGCGTCTTGTTAGGTCGGAGCTGGGCTTGTCGCAGCCTGCTTGTCATCCTGGGCCGTTAGGGTACCTGGTATGAGTATTCGTCAAGAGCCCCGAACCCCGTGCGAGTTAAATCGGATATGGTCGGGGTTGAGCACAGTTGGTGAGAATCTCGGTTGTATGTGGCGACCGGGCCTGGTCGGACGACCCGACCGGCCTGGTCAACTGGTCTCAGCCTGGTGTGCTCTAGCGCATCCGGCAGCTGCCTAAGAGTCGGTCGAGGGCATTCGAACCGCCGGAAGCTTTTAATTGCTTCGTTGCACGCGCCGCGCATGGCTTGGTGCGTCGTGACCATACGTCTCCTTGGCCGCTTCGGGGTCTGGCGAAGGACGCTTCGCTTTCCTGTGCTTGCGTTTATTCGGAGTCGCTTGATCTCCCTCTTTCCGGGTATATATAAGGGCACCACCGCTTGCCTGAACGGTTGTCCGCATCCCAGCGTCTTCTTTTGCAAATCCTCAATGACTTCGAGGTGTCCGTTGGTCTTCAGCTTTGGTGATGATGACGAGGTGGAGGAAGAAGATCCTTTGGCCGAACTCTGGGCTGAGCACGACTAGGCGATGGCCGAGCTCGCGGAGGAGGAGGAGGAGGCCGTGGCCCGCGATTCCGCCGCCGTCGATGCACTGCTCGAGGTTGTTCCGCGGCTCTCTGTGGTGAGGGGCGCCCTCTTAGAGGCAACGGTGCGCATGCGCCGGTAGCCGTCAGTGCGTCGGCACTGACGCAATCCGAAAATCGTGATATAATGCTTGGTGTTGAGATAGCTCCACCATATCATGTAGCTTTGTATCGTGTAACATTGTGTAATGATTGGGCTTGTCGACTTTGTAATAAAATCTCCTTTTCTTTTGTAATCGATGCATCTGTGTGATGACTTCACCTTTAGGCGTTTTCTCGGACCACTCGTGCCCCTGAGGGTCAGCAGTCAGTGGAAGATCGCTCTTCTTGTGCGCGGGCAGTCGGACGCCTTGCTCGTACTTACAGATGCTTGTCGGGAGGCTCCGAGTGCTCATCTTAACGTCGTAGCTAGACGTGGCTTTGGTCGGAGCGGACGACCAGATGTCTCTCGGGAGGTTCCAGTGTCCGAGTGCTCGTTTAATGTCGTAGCTAGACGCAGCCTTGGTTGGCACGGACGACCAGATGCCTCTCAGGAGGTTCCGGGGTCCGAGTGCTCGTTTAGCGTCATAGCTCGATGGGGCCTTGGTCGGCTGGGACGACCAGATGCCTCTTGGGAGGTTCTGGTGTCCGAGTGCTCGTTCTACGTCGTAGCTGGACGGTGCTCGTTTTACGTCGTAGCTGGACGGTGCTCGTTTTACGTAGTAGCTGGGCGGTGCCTTGGTCGGCTGGGACGACCAGATGCCTCTCGGGAGGTTCTGGTGTTCGAGTGCTCGTTTTACGTCGTAGCTGGACGGTGCTCGTTTTACGTCGTAGCTAGATGTGGCTTTGGTCGGAGCGGACGACCAGATGCCTCTCGGGAGGTTCCGGTGTCCGAGTACTCGTTTAGCGTCATAGCTCGACGGGGCCTTGGTCGGCTGGGACGACCAGATGCCTCTTGGGAGGTTCTGGTGTCCGAGTGCTCGTTTTACGTCGTAGCTGGACGGTGCTCATTTTACGTCGTAGCTGGACGGGGCCTTGGTCGGCTGGGACGACCAGATGCCTCTCGGAGGTTCTGGTGTCCGAGTGCTCATTTTACGTCGTAGCTGGACGGTGCTCGTTTTACGTCGTAGCTGGACGGTGCCTTGGTCGGCTGGGATGACCAGATGCCTCTCGGGAGGTTCTGGTGTCCGAGTGCTCGTTTTACGTCGTACCTGGACGGTGCTCGTTTTACGTCGTAGGTGGACGTAGGGCATCCATCCCAAGTCCTCGTCCGGCGAGGGTAGCTGCGAGAGGAGTGGCCGCTGTCTATCCCACGTGTACGCCCCGTCCGTAGGTGTGGGACCTGGAGGGGGTGAGCGACGCGCGTTTACCCACGTTGGTTTGAACGCCGTGCTCGTGGAGCTAATGACGGGTGGTCCGAGTGGGTCCTGGGAGGTCCCTCCCAAGGAGGACCCTTCCGAGCGGACGGTCCCAGAGTAGGGTGTCCTGGCCCGCTGTGGGGTGACCCATAAAAAACCTTTCTTTACTCGATCCCGTATCGGATTCTGGGTCGTCCGCCGACCCAGAGCACAGCTGGCTGTCACCCATCGATGGGCTCCGCGGGAGAGTGTGAAGTATGATCTCGGACACGAGTTAGGACGATTGGGCCATCACCGGCTTCAACCGAGGCCCATGGGGCTCGCCTCGTGCTCGCCTCGCTCAATTTTCGCTGGGGCGGCCTTATGCCCACTTGGTGGGACTGGCCTTTAGAACCCACAGCTTTGGGCTGGGCCCCTGGCGTGAGCCGCCGAGCTCCCTCGCCGTTTTGGGGCCGCAGCGGCCTAGTAGGCGTCTCGCACGCGCCCCGAGGCAGCCGTCCTAGTCTAAAAGCGGAGACCGAGGGGTCACAGGACGTGCGGCCCGAGGCGGTGTCTTTACGGCTCCTACGGTCCTGTCGGGCTTAAATGCAGAGAGGAATTAGGAACTGGGCGTTACCAGGTGCAGAGCGCGGCAGACGAGGGCGTGCGTGACGCTTTGATCGAGGAGGTGTCTATTCGGCTGGCGCCCGCTCGGCTTTTATAAATAGGGTGCGGGGGCATTCGTGCAAGCCTCTCGTCTTTGCTTTCCTCATCTTCCCGCGCTTGCCTGAGATAAGAAAAGAGACAGCAAGAGCCAGTGGAGAGAGAACCTCCAACTTCCCCCTTTCTCACCTTTTCGCCGCTCCTTCGGAAATGTCGTGGCTGGCGTGCTCCATCCAGACCAGTCGCGCGCTCGTGCTGGTGAAGAAGGGGTTCCTGCCTCCGCAGGTCGTCTCGGGCTGGAGGGTGCCATCAGGGGCCGCCGCCCCCGCGCCGGGGGATGGCGAGGTCGTCGTGCCCGCCTCGTTCTACGAGCGCGGGTTCGGGCTCCCGCTGCACCCGTTCGTGCGCGGGCTCCTGCACCACTACAAGGCGGAGATACACCACCTCAACCCCAACGGGGTCCTCCACATCGCCGTCTTCATCACGCTCTACGAGGCCTTTCTGGGGATTGAGCCCCATTGGGTGTTGTGGAGGCACTTCTTCCAGGCCCGGCTGAGGAAGGACAAGCCCTCGGACACATCGGCGCCTATTGGGGGTGTGGCTTTCCAGCTGCGCGCGGGGCGCACAGCGGACTACATCGACGTGAAGCTGCCATCGTCCAACTGGGGGTGGCACTCCGAGTGGCTCTATGCCAAGAACTTGGGGGATAGCGCCCCGGTCTTCACCAGCCGACTTCCCGAGGTGAGGCCCGAGTGGGGCTGGGGTGCCGACCGGAAGGGGAGGAACCGGGTGGAGATGATAATCGACCAGATCAAGGCTCAGAAGAAGCGGGGTCTGGCTGGCGATGTCGTTGTGCGCGCATTCATCAAGATGCGCGTGCAACCGCTTATGGATCGGCCGCTCCCCATGTTTCGGTTCGAGGGGCCGTCCAACCCGGCGAGGATGATGGAGGAGGAACTCCCCCCGTCAGAGGTTGGGGCGCGGGTGTCCACCGTCACGGGTTGAAGTGCGACTGAGGTGGTGGCCGGCCACCCTGAGCCGTTTTCGGCCCGGAACCCGCCAAACCTGGTAATCCGAATGTAGCCTTTTCCTCCTTTTTCTTTCTTGTTGCTTCCCCCTCAGCTTTCGGCGATCAGTCTGACTAAAGTCTCCGCGTTCCCGTGGTCTTGCCGGATGGTCTCGGCGCGCTGCCGGGGAGAAGGAGCTTAGGCGGAGGCCCGCGCGAAGTCCGCGCAGATTGAGGCTGCGCGCAAGAAGCGCAGAGAGGAGAGGAGGAGGAAAAAGGAGAAGGAGCGTGCGGCGAGGGCCGCGCGCGGTGAAGACACGTCTGAGACCACCGCTGCGGGGACGACCTCCACCGACAGCGGTAGAGGCCGAGACGGACACCCATACCGCGGGTACTTGTTCGACTCGCCGACCGGTGGCGCCCGAGCGCTGGTCCGCTGGGGCGAAGCGGCATGGCGCGCCGGGCGCTGCGCCCAGCGGAGATGTCCCGGTGGAGTCATCCTCGGGAAGCGGAGGCGGTCGCCCCGCAAGGGGGCCGACGAAGCGCGCGCCGCCAGCGTCCGACAGCGCGATAAGTGCCCCCTTTTTTTTGGCTTTGTGGTAGTAGGTAATCCGAGCGATCACTGATCGCTTGTGGTGCGTAGTGTTTACACAGGGGTGGTCGCGACTGCGGCCCCGAGCTCAGCACTAGCGCGACCGGCGGAGATCGGTGGAGCACGGGTCGAGGAGGAGACGTCGGTCGGTCCGGCCGGGGTCGAAGCACCGCGGGCGGCAGTGTCGGAGTTGCCGATGGAGCAGGCGACGGTCTCCGGGCCGGCAGTCGGGGCGGAGAGCGAAGCGGTTCCGACCGTCCTTGGCGAGCCGGGTCTCCCTTCCTCGGTTGAGGGAGGTCGGGAGGAGCTGCCGCCGCCGCCGGGGAGCCCGTCGGCAGATGCGGCCCGGCTTCCTGAAGCGACAGTAACGTCGCCGTTCGGGAACCAGCTGGAGGGGGCTATCCAAGGGTCGGAGCTGGTCCCTTTGGAGCCGCAGGGGGAGGTGCCGGGTGACCTCCCTCATGCGTAAGCTGCTGGAGCCAGCCCAGGCGGCTCTACTCGGCCGCCCCCGCTTACGCTGACTCGGTCGGGGGACGGCCAGACCGGCGGGCCGACCATCTCGCTGAACGACTCGGCGGAGGGCCTCGAGTGGGGCGCCTTCCGGGACAGCGTCAAGCGCGCCGTGGTCGAGACGAAGCGGATCCAGGAGGGTCTGACCCTCGCTCTTGAGCGTGCCCGGTGGAGTCCGGGCGCGTTATCGATGAGATTCTTCGGTTAGCCCGTAAGTCGGCAAAACTTCGCTTTTGTAACTTTTGACGGATTCGTCGTGGGCTAATGGAGTGTTGTGCCTTGCAGCGCTTGCGTGCCCGCTCGGGGGAGAAGTCGTAGTTCATCAGGGGTCTGCATGGCTAGAGTTTAGCCGCTGAGGAAGAGCGTGACCGGCTGCGCCCCGAGCTGCACGACGCTCGGGAGGCCTTGGGCCGCGAGCAGAAGGCGGCGGAGGAGGTCTGCCAGGAGCTAGCTCGGTCCGCCCAGGCCCTGCTCGATGAGCGCCAGGCGAGCCAGTCCTTGGCAGCGTGGGTGGCGGAGCTTGAGACCCTCTTGGCGGGGCGAGTGACGCAAAAGACACCGCCGTGGCCGCGGAGGCGGTCGCTCGGTCGGAAGCGGCCCACCTTCGGGGCGAGCTGAACCAGGTTCGGGAGGGCGCCGATCTGGCACAGTGCGAGCGCGACGCCGCCCAGAGGGAACTAGCCAAGACAGTGGCCGATCTTCGCGACCTGGCGAGCTCCACGGGCGGTAAGAGTCCTGATCCTCCAATTGAGTTTGCGATTGCGGTTAATGGGGTGCGTTTTCTGATGCTACCCCGATCTGCAGAGCTGCAGAAAAACCTTAGCTACGCCACGGAGGCGCGGAAGGATGCTCTAGAGGCCCGTGATGCGGCGGTCACGACGCAGGATACGACATTGGCGGCATTTCGGGAGGCCGAGGGAGGTCGGTCCGAGCTGGCCGTGGAGTTGGAGGCCCTTCGAAAGGTCGGCCAGGACATCTGCGACCGAGTGCTCGGAGCCGTACCGGGTCCGAGCTCGCTCGCTATCGTGCTGGCCCGAGTACCGGGGCACATCGAGAGCACGGTAAGCGAGGGCGCTGCGCTTGGGGCTTCCTCGGCACTGGTCAACACCGTCTCCCACTATGACGGCATCGACCTCGCGGTGGTGAGCAGCGGGGTCGCCGGGAACTGGACGGACGATGAGGTGGATGTGCTCGAGCTTGAGTCGCCATGCGCACGGAGATTCTTTGGCCGCATATCGCCGCAGAGTGCCCTCCACAAAGAATAGGGAGAAGTTAAACATATCCCCTCTTATTGTAAAATACTATTGCATGTAAATAATCTTAAAGCTTTAGCATGTTCCGGTCTGTCTCTCCCCCTTTTATGCTATGGTGAGCACTTGACCGACCATAGCTTTAAGGACCGTGGGGGTCGCTTATGCGTAGGTCGGATCGTTTGCTAGGGAAGGGTGAGGAGGACAGGAACTTTGGCTATGCAGCATTCATGCACACTTGTGCGGGATAGGAGTGTTCCCGACCGACTAAAGGTTGCTCCGCTCAGGCACTTCCTTTGACCGCGAAGTGCTACTTCGCAACCATAGCGGCTGGGGCGTAAGCCGTATTGCTTGGGTCGAGAGGGTTACCACTCGGGAGGGACCCCGTGGCTGGTCGGGTCACCGACCCGCGTGAGTGCGTGAATTGGCTGTGCTCGCACGGGAAAAGAGTGTTCCCGACCGACCAAAGGTCGCTCCGTTCGGGCACTTCCTTCTTCCGCGGGTGCTACTCGCAACCATAGCTGGCCGGGCGTGGGACGAGCACTTGGGTCGAGAGGGTTATCGCTCGGGAGGGACCCCGTGGCTGGTCGGGTCACCGACCCGCGTGAGTGCGCCTGACCAAAAGCGACCCGTACGAGGGTGCCAACGGGCATCCCCCGAGCGTCGCACGGCGACCGGGTGCTCGAAAAAAAGGTAAAGACGGTGTAAGGGACAAGAAAAGAGCTTAGGGATAGAATCGCCTTAACTTTTCTATGTTTCATGCGTTGGGGAGGACGTGGCCATCCGCGCCCTTGAGTCGGAGGGTGCCGAGTCGGAGGACCTCCACGACGGTGAAGGGGCCTTCCCAGGGCGGTGAGAGCTTGTGCCTGTCTTTGTTGGCCTAAACCTGGCGCAGGACCAGGTCGCCGACGTTGAAGGATCGCTCTCGAACCTGACGGCTGTGATAGCGTCGCAGCGCTTGTTGATACTTGGCCGATCGTAGAGTGGCCACATCACGCGCCTCGCCGAGCTGGTCGATGGCGTCCTGTTGCGAGACGAGCCCCAAGCCTCGTCGAAGGCTTGTATTCTTGGGGCGTCGTATTCCAGGTCGGTTGGCAAGACAGCTTCGGCACTGAACACCATGAAGAACGGTGTAAACCCGATCGCCCGAGTTGGCGTGGTCCGCAGGCTCTAGAGGACGGAGGGTAGCTCGGCCACCCATCGTCCCGCGAATTGCTTCAGTCGACTGAAGATCCGTGGCTTGAGCCCTTAGAGGATCATGCCGTTCGCGCGTTCGACCTGACCGTTAGTCCGCGGATGGGCCACGGCTGCCCAATCGACACGGACGTTGAAGTCATCGCAGAACTCGAGGAATTCCTTCCCCGTGAACTGCGTCCTGTTGTCGGTGATGATGGAGTTTGGGACTCCGAACCGAAAGATAAAGTCACGGAAGAAGGTGGCCGCCTGCACCGACGTGATGCTCACGACCGGTTTAGCCTCTATCCATTTGGTGAACTTGTCCACCGCGACAAGGAGGTGGGTAAAGCCCCCGGGCGCCTTCTTGAAGGGCCCGACCAGATCGAGTCCCCAGACCGCAAATGGCCACGTGATGGGGATCGTCTGTAAGGCCTGAGCCAAAAGATGCGTCTACCGGGCGAAGAACAGGAATCCTTCACAGGTGCGTACGATCTGCTCGGCGTCGGACACGGCGGTCGGCCAGTAGAAACCTTGTCGAAAGGCTTTTCCTACCTGGGACCGGGGCGCAGCATGGTGGCCGCAGACACCGCCATGGATATCGAGTAGCAGCTGCTTCCCTTGGTCGGCCAGGATGCACCTCTGGAGGACTCTAGAGGGACTCCTTTTGTAGAGCTCTGGCCCGACCAGGGCGAAAGATTTCGCCCGACGAGCGAGGCGCCGGGCCCCGGTCGGGTCGGTGGGAGCGATCCGTCGGTCAGGCAGTCGATGAAGGGCTTTCTCCAGTCGGATTCGGTCGTCAGCACGTCACGGCCCGACCCGGGCGGCTCTACATCCGACCGCCCGGTGGTCGGAGTAGTCGCGCCTGGCAGGTCGGAAGGTCGCTCGGTCGCTGGGTCCATCTAGATGGAAGGCTGTGGAAGGTCGTAGACAAAGATCCCAGGTGGGACTGGCCCTCCGCTGGAGGCGAGATTGGCTAGGTAGTCGGCCTCACCGTTGTAGCGTCTGTAGCTATGGTGAAGCTTGAAACCCTTGAACCGCTCCTCGAGCCTGCGTACTTCCCGATAGTACGCGGCCATGCGGGCGTCTCGGGGCTCCGCAGCCTTCATGACCTGGTCGACGACGAGCTTGGAGTCCCCGAGGATGTAGAGTCGGCGAGCGTCGAGGTCGGCAGCGATCCGGAGACCGTTGACGAGAGCCTCGTACTCGGCGATGTTGTTGGTCGCGTCGAGAGCGGCTGATGGCGTCTGAGGAGCTTGTTCCGGCGGAAATGATGACGACTCCCGCGCCCGCGCCGTTCCTGGTATATGACCCGTCGAAGTACATCGTCCAGTACTCGGGGTCTTCGAGCGTCGGTGGCACCTGGGCTTCGGTACACTCGGCGACGAAATCGGTCAGGGCCTGCGACTTAATCGCCGTTCGGGGAATGTACGATATGTCGTGACCGTTGAGCTCGAGTGCCCACTTGGCTATCCTTCCTGAGGCGTCACGATTGTGGACAATCTCGCCGAGTGGCGACGTGGTCACCACGGTGACGGGGTGCTGGTCGAAGTAATGGACCAGCTTCCTCTTCGTGATGAGCACCACGTAGAGCAGCTTCTGCACCTGCGGGTACCGAGCCTTGGACTCAGAAAGCACCTCGCTGATGAAGTAGACTGGTCGTTGTACTTTGAGCTCACGGCCTTCTTCCGCTCGTTCCACCACAAGGGCCGCATTGACGACTTGGGTCGTGGCGGCGATGTAGAGGAGCGGTTCACACAATGCCGGGCGACCAGGGTCGGGGTGTGGTCGGGGAAGGTCTTGAAGCGGGCGAGGGCCTCCTGAGCCTCCTAGGTCCAACTGAAGCGGTCAGATTTCTTGAGCAGCCTGTAGAGCGGCATCCCGCGCTCGCCGAGGCGAGACACAAAACGGCTCAAGGCTGCAAGGCATCCTGTCAGCTTTTGGACCCCCTTTAGGTTGCCGATCGGGCTCGTCCTTATGATCGCCGAGATCTTCTCCTGATTGGCCTCGATGCCACGCTCGGAGACGATGAAACCGAGAAGCTTTCCCTTGGGGACCCCGAAGACGCATTTCTCGGGGTTGAGCTTTATGCGGAACCGCCGGAGGTTCGCAAAAGTTCCTCCTAGGTCGGTGATGAGGTCGTCGGCCTTCCTAGTCTTCACGACGATGTCGTCGACGTATGCCTCGATGTCACGGCCGATCTGGTCGTTGAAACACATTTGCATACATCACTGGTATGTAGCGCCCGTGTTTTCTAGACCAAACGGCATCGTTACGTAGCAGAACGAGCCAAACGGAGTGATGAAGGAAGTGGCGAGCTGGTCGGACTCCTTCAGCGCTATCTGGTGGTAGCCTGAGTAGGCATCCAGAAAGGACAGGGTTTCGCGGTAGCAGTGGAGTCAACGACTTGGTCGATGCGGGGCAGAGGGAACAGATCTTTGGGACACGCCTTGTTCAGGCTCGTGTAGTCAATGCACATTCTCCACTGTCCAGTTTTCTTTTTTACAAGGACAGGGTTGGCTAGCCACTCGGGGTGGCGCACCTCCTGCGGCCAAAAGTTTGGCGATCTCCTCCCCTATAATCCTGCGCTTTTCGTCGTCGAAGCGGTGCAGGTGTTGGGCGACCGGCCTCGAGCCTGGTCGGACATTCAAGGAGTGCTCGGCGACTTCCTTTGGGATTCCTGGCATGTCGGAGGGCCTCCATGCGAAGACGTCCTTGTTGGCGCGGAGGAAGTCGACGAGCGCGCTTTCCTATTTGGCGGGGAGCGTGGCTCCGACCCGCACGGTCTTGGTCAGATCCTCGGGATCGACCGCGACTTTCTTCGTGTCCTCGACGGACTTGAAGGATCCTGCCCCTGACTTGTTAGATTCGGGGGCAGACTCGGAGGCTTCCCTCCGGAGGTCGGCAAGCTCGGCGGACACGATGACTGCCGATGCTAGCTCGCACCGCTTCGCGATTGTAAGCAAGTTGAAAAGATGAGGCCACAGTGATGACTCCTCGCGGCGGGCATCTTGACTTGAGGTAGGTGTAGTAGGGACCGCCATGAACTTGGCATAGCACGGCCTCCCGGGATGGCGTGGTAGGATCCGGAAATCCACGACCTCAAGGTGAGGGTCTCGGTGCGGAAATTTTCGGTCCTCCAAAGGTGACGGCGGTCGATCCGCCGGCGGGTGGGCTCTTGGCACAGGATGACACCGTGGAAAGGCGCCTTGCTCGGTCGGAGACTCGAGCGGGGGATCCCCATGGCATCAAGCGTCTCAACATAAAGGATGTTGAGACCGCTGCCACCATCCATAAGCACCTTCGTGAGGCGCTTCTTCCCTACGATAGGGCCGACCACGAGCGGGTATCTCCCTGGCCGAGGGCGTGGTCGGGTGGTCGATCCGATCGAACGTGATCGGAGACTCTGACCACCGAAGGTATTGGGGGACAGCTGGAGTCGCGGTATGGACTTCGCGGAAGGCGAGCTTAAGCCGACGCTTGTCGGCATAGCATGCCGGTCCGCCGAAGATCATGAGGTAGCCGTCGGGTTCTGGGAACTCATCGTCCGCCCTTTTCTCCTCGGCCCGTGGGGCCGGGGCTTGCTTCTTTCCTTTCCCCCGCGGCGTCGTGGGGGTGCCGGAGAGGAAGTGTCTCAGGACCTCGCAGTCCTGGTATTTGTGCTTGACGGGGAACCCGTGGTGTGGGCACGGGTTGTCCATCAGCCTCTCGAAGTGGTCGGGCGCGACGGCCGGTCGCGCCTGTTGCTTGGCAGGGTGGTCGACAGTCGCAACCACTTGGACCTCGCGGACCTGTTTCCCGTGCCGCTTCCGCTTGTCGGAGCGGTCGGAAGGGGACCCAGCTCGGGCGCCAGGCTCTTGCTTGGCCTTTCCTCCTTCGAAGATGGCCCCCACAGCCTCCTCGCCGGAGGCGTGGTTGGTCGCAATGTCCAGAAGCTCCTTGGTGGTTCTGGGCTTGACGCAACCCAGTTTGTGCACCAAGGCCTTGCAAGAGGTGCCGTAGATGAACGCACCCACGACATCGGCGTCGGAGATGTCGGCGAGCTCATTGCATTGACGGGAGAAGCGCCGGATGAAATCTCGGAGAGTTTCTCATTGCCGCTGCGACTCTTGAGTCCCAGGAGTTCTCGGGGCGCTTGTAAGTGCCCTGGAAGTTACCGACGAAGAGGCTCTTCAGGTCGGCCCAGTTCCTGATGGTTTTTGCGGGCAAGTACTCGAGCCAGGCTCGAGCTGAGTCCGCAAGATAAATAGGGAGGTATTGGATGATGAAGAGATCATTCGAAGCTCCTCCCGCCCGGCACGCGAGCCGGTAGTCTTCGAGCCATACGCCGGGGTTCGTGGCCCTGGTGTATTTGGCTATGTTGGTGGGTGCCCTGAATCTAGCAGGGAAATCTGCATGGCAGATCCCCTGACAAAAGGCTCGTGGTCCTGGACCATCAGGGCTCAGGCTGCGGTCGTAGCGGCGTTCGCTGTCCACGACAAGCGAGTGGGTGGCTTCGTCCACCGCTTTTCTTTGCGCCTCGAGGGTGGCGCGGACATCATAGTTGTTGCCGAGGCCTGGGGCTGTTCGTTGTGCACCGCCGCCTTTACCGGACCCAGCCGGCCCCGAGCGGCGGTGCGGGTCTGGCGGCCGGAGGTGGCGCCCGAGTGGTGAGCCGGAGGCTGCATGTCTTTGCAGCGAAGACGTTCCACCAGCCCCCGGAGGTTCTGGTATGTGGCCTTGGCCTCCGGGTCGGTCGGCTCGGGAAGGCCGCGGAGCAGCATTGTGGCTGCGGCCACGTTCTGACTTGCTTGGGGGAAGAACTGAGGGCCATCAGATTCCTCCGCCAGCTGGTGGTGCACCTGACGTGCGCGCCCGCGCGCACCGCCAAGTATAAGCGGGGGCTCAGGCTGATCCTGCTCCAGGTTGGCCTGGAGCTTGTCGAGCTCGGCCCTTCGGTCCTCCAGCTCTTCGCGCTGCCGTTGAAACTCGGCGCGGCGAGCTTGGGCGCGTTCAGCGCGCTCACGTTGATATTCCTTTTCCTGCGCCCTGGTGCGCTGGATGAGAGCCCCTGTAGCCGCGGGGGTTACGGTTAGGTCGACCGTGCCCGTCATGTTGCATTCGCGAGAGTGCTGTCTGCGGGTGGCGTGCTCCATGTCGGAGCTGGAGTCGTGGCTGGAAGAATCTTCCACCAAGTCATGGACAGAGGCCGACATATAGCCGGCCATTGCCACGAGTTGTGAGCCTGCGGGAGGTGAAGTCGCTGGAGACGGAGGCGGCAAGACGCTTCTTGAACTCCGTCCTTGGGGCCTGTAGGGGCTCCAAGCCGGAGGCTGGTGAAGTCGCTGGAGACGGAGTCCAAGCTCCTAACGGACGCCTGGTCTCCAGAGGTGACGGGATGAGCGCGAGCTCTCCCGTCGGAGTGGCGATGAAGTCGAGGGAGCCGAAGCGGATCTGGATCCTCAACGCAAACATGCCGTTGCGGGTGAAGAATGCCATCAAGGAGACAAGAGGGAATCCGGAGATGTCGAAGAAGATGCGCGAAGGCCCTTACCTGGAGCGCCAACTGTCGGCGTTTCGAGCACCGGCAAGTAAATTTGTAAGTCTAAGGGACCACGCGTTCCCTCTCCCTAAATGGTTAGACTCAAAAGCCCAAGATGTATACTGGTTCGGGCCGAATGTCCCTACTCCAGTTCATGTGGTGGTGTTGTATTGCCTTGGATGCAGTCAACTGCACCACGTTTACAAGTGGGGGCTGAGGGCTTGAACACGAGTGTTCGTTGTGCTCAGTAAAGACTTAGTGAGAAGAGGAGATCTCCCTCTCCCAGAGGGCCCTGCCCCCCTTTATACAGTCGGGAGGGGCAAGTTACATTGAGAATTGGGAGAAGGAAGGAAGGAGAAACCTATACTAGGAGCCCTAGTCCCTCGTCTTGGTGATTGGTCGCCCGTCGGCCGCCACACCGGGTTTGGTAGGCTTCGAGCGAAGCGATTCGCCGTTTCCTTGGGAAGCGGTGCACGCCCTCGGGAACTGTCAGTCTTGATGTTGCGGCGTGGCCTGGCGCTACCTCGGGAGGAGCGCATCCCCATACCGTGTGGTGGGCGATGGGGTGGAGTTTTGACTTGGGCAACCCTCGTCTTTGCCTCGGAAAGGGCCACACGCCGTCACGGTCACATCGAACGACCCTGTTCGTGGGCCACGTGGCCAACAGTCGGCGGAGGCCTGACACGTGGCCCTTGGCGAAGGTTGCCTCAGCTTGGTCGGGGCTCGGGGGAGCCCGACCTGTGACGGGGGTCAGCGTCCCACTCGGTCGGGATTGCTCGCCCTACTCTGATCGGGGACGAGAGTCCTTTTGTGGCCCTGCAGGTCCCTTGGTCGGAGCTGGGCCCGGGGGCGTCTTGTTAGGTCGGAGCTGGGCTTGTCGCAGCCTGCTTGTCATCCTGGGCCGTTGGGGTACCCCTGGTATGAGTATTCGTCAGTATGGTTGTATCAGTAGATGGGATGTCCTCATCAAATCACTGTTCACAATAATATGTAGTAATCATCACAAAAACCCAACAACATTTCAAAAATTGCTATTAAATCCGGTACTACCTCCGACCAGAGGCCGGTAATATCGCAAGTCTGGTACTACTGCTCCTTGGTAACCGGTAGTACCGCTCCCTCTAGAACTCAGCACAAACACCCTCTGTAAAATAGCTACCGCTACTATGGGCTGGTAGTTCCGCTCCCCTGGAACTACAGCCCTTAGCATGCCGGTAGTACCACTCTGCTAGAAACCCCAGAGAAACCTTCTCTGTAAAATAGCTACCGCCACTCTGAGGCCAGTAGCACCGTAGGGCCAGCACTGTCGCCCATGCTAGGCTGGTAGTGCCGTCTTTGACCTGACAGCCCTCAAATTGCTTCAAATTAAAAATAGAATTCAAATCAAACTCAAATATGAGAACTACTAGCTCAAACACTATCAATAACTCATCACATATATGGATAGACCTCCACGTGGTCATTCATGTAGAAGAATCCGACCCCATATAAGGTCGTAACTTACTCAGAACCCTTTGTTCCATCGCCAGAGCCAATGGCTAGGAGGCCAAATGTCGGCTATGAACAACCTTATCAACCTCTATCGGCTTAGGTGCCATATTGGCCCGAGCCTATGCTCAGGGGGCAGCCTGCCAGTTATGATCATAATTGGCATGCCCCTAACCATCTATCGGCCAACATAGCCAATTGGACTGAACAAATAGTTGTGGTACTATAAGATCAATTAGGTATACAGCAGAAGGGAAGGATAACTGGCTATTGAAAGCCATGTCCTAATTATATTGATTGGATTTTGTACCCGAATAATTTTAAGGTCCTTGATTTTGCAAAATTTTTGAGAGACGATTATACTACCAGTTTGGATCACATTGGGTGATTTATTGCACAATGTGGTGAAGTAGCCCACTCCGATGGCTTGAGAGTAAAATTGTTTTCATTATTATTGTCAGGGGCAGCATTTACATGGTTCACAACCTTACCCCCAAATTCGGTCAATTCGTGGACCGATTTGGAATGTGGATTCCATGAGTATTTTTTCTATGAAAGTTTAGAACTTAGAATATTTTATTTGAGTCCTGTCCAACAGAAATTTGATGAATTAGTCAGTGATTACATTAAAATATTTAGGGAAATCATTAATCAGTGTTTTAGTGTTGCCCTACCTGATAATCAATTAGCCGATTTGGCCTTCCAAGGACTGGTACGCCAGTTGAAAGAAAAATTCGGTGAGTAGGAATTAACCGATCTAAGTCATCTTTTACATCGGATATCAGCCTAAGAAGTCCGTTTTGTCGATAATAGAAGCTTTAAAGATAAATTCAAAAATAATAAAGAGAAAGAAAAAAAACAAAAATAAACCTCATCAAATATGATTCAAATGATTCATCTGAAGACAATGAGGATAAATAAATATAGTTGAATGGGCTAAAGGGTCTAAGAAGTATTTAGTCTATTCATGGCTCAAGCTGACCAAGAATCGGTCAGAAGTAAAATTTGCTCAACTATGCTTGGGTGCATAAGATGCAGTCTTTGAAAAAACTCAAGACGATTATCAGCATTTGAAGCCATTGTACCTAAATGGGCATATTAATGGTAAGTCGATATCAAGTATGCTGGTAGATGGGTGAGCAACTGTCAACCTCATGCCCTATACAACATGTAAAAATCTAGGTAAGTCCGATGACGACCTGTAACGTCCTGAAAATTTGGAACAGTGAAAAATGAACAAGTTAAATTTTAATATAAATGGTTCTGGAATCTCTAGGTATTATTTGCTCCAATTAGAATTTCTTAGACTTTTGTGTTATGTGAAAAGATTAAATAAAAAGGGAAAACAAAGAAAAAGGTAAAAAGATGAAAATAAAATTTAGAAAGTTTACTATGAGTCCTATTTAAGCTGGTCATAAAAGTTTGACAAGTAAAATAATTTTTTTATAAAATTGGGGTCAAGTTAAATAAAATATGTATCTACTTTTTGACTAAAACAGTGAATCAAAAAGTAGGAAGAAAAATAAACAATGTCAAGTAAAGTTAAGAAAATTTATATAAGTCCCTGGAGGTATAATACACCACTGGTAAAATTTTCATAATTAAATGAACTGATATAAGCCTCTTAAAAATTCAAAAACAGTGGGTCCAAAATGTAAGGAAAACAGTTGTCAGAATTTTTATAAAATAATGGCTCCTGTTTTTGACTTGAAAATTTTAAAGTGATCCAATTATAAGGATTGGAACCTTTCCAAAAAGTTTTCAAAAATAAATCCTAGAAAATGAACCTTTAATTAAATCAAAAACCGAAATCAAAGTTCAAGACCAGGGTACAGTGTCAGAATTTTAATAAATTGTCTAAAAGGAGTTTTTGTCTCAAAATTTTCCAGTAGACGTGTGACTCTCAGTAAGACTTGGTAAAACAATTTGGGAAAATCTGGAATTATTTTGAACCATAAACAAATCCAAACTCTAGAGTTTTCCCGTTCTGTCTTATCGCATTAAACACGTCGTCTCGCCGACAAGTAGGCCCGGCCCTGTTGAAACGTTGACGCGCTGGCAAGCTGTGACGAAGCGTTGTCTCACTGCCAGTGAGCCCTGGCCCCACCTGTCAGCCTGAGAGAGTGATGTTCTTCTCCCCTTCCTCTCTTCCCGACCGAGGCGAGGCGACACCGCCGTCCTTCGTCGCCCGATTCCCACCTGCTCCCGTCCGGCGCAAGCTCAGCCCTCCACGTCGCGTGGAGTTTCTCCTCCTCGTCTGTGCCCACTTGATCCCGGCCGAGCCGCTTCGGAGGCGAGGCTGCGCTTCGTTGCGCTCGGTACAGAAGAAGCCGACCGGTGCAGTTCGCCCAAAACCGCGAAATCGGTCACTCCCGTGTAGCCTTAAGCCTCTCCCTCGCGTCGCATTGCTCTACTGCTCCTCACTTTTCCATTTCACTGAGCCGAGAGCCTCAAGGGGCGTCATCTTCCTCGTTCGCCCGAAGGAGCTCGAAAGAGGGGAGCTTGGAAATGCAGGTCAATCCGTCCCCAATCCTTCGAATCAGTTGCATCCCGAGCTCCCTCATCATCCCAGGGTTACTGATCACTCGCCATTTTGGCTTCTTTTTGCTCGTAGCGCCGCCGCACCGCCGTTCTTCTTCCTCACGGCCGGCGCACGACGGCAAGCCGTTCCAACCCATCTCCGACCCAGCTATCCGGTGAGTCTGCATCCCCTTGCTCCACTGTAGATAGACAAACCCTGGGCCGCCGGAATCGTAGCCTCTAGCCAAGCTTTCGCCGTCGCGGTCATGGCGCCGCCGCACCCTCACGGTGGCGGCCACCTCCCGGCGAATGGGTACCACCCATGGGAGCGCACAGGTGTGCTGGTGCCCATGGTGCTGGCCATTCCGCCGCGGCAGAGCTGCTTCGCCGGCGGCGAGCAGAGAACCGTGGTGCTCTGCTTTGAGTCGCTGACCGGTGGACCCCACACGTCAGCGAGGCCGCGGGTTTAACCTCGTTTTGGCGCGCGCAGCGGAAGGCGTTTTCCCAGTAGTGAAAGCGTAGTTTGATTTTTGGATGATTTTAAGAAACCGACCGAAATTCAAATCTTAATAACTTTTGAATCATCTGGCCAAATTGAGTGAAACTAATTTCTAAATTCGTATAAAATTCTGTAGTTTCAGAATATACAAAGAATATTAAGAGAAATAGTGTAGAATTGATCAACAAAGTTTGTATTACTAGATTCCAGAAAAATATTCTGTTTTATAGCTTTGGTTCACTTAGTTTTCATAAGTGTAATAACCTTAAGTGATATGGTTTAGTCCTTTTTCCTTAGTTTTGTAGCTAAGTCTAGAGTTCAACCAAGCCTTTTCAACAATAGTTTTCAAGCTTCATCCAAACCCTAAAAGTTAAAAGAAATTATTAGAATTGACAATTAAAGTATGCTCTAGCTAATTCAAGACTTAAACTCTAATTTCTTTAGTTAATGCACATAAATCTTGTTAGGTTTATAACCCTGGATGATATAGTTTTTAAGTGCTCTCTTCTTGGAAATTTTGAGAAAAACAGAGAGGGCTCTGGTTTCTTTGATTGTTGCATCCTCCAAAGAAGCAAATGAACAATCTTTTCATTTCAAATAATTTTAGCATCTATAATTCGATGTTTGAATTCAAATATTTCATGAATAGCAACCTTCTGCTTAGTTCGAATTGTGCTTATCCATTTGTCTGTCTGTTTTCTTTTTTCCATTTGAAGTTGCTGATATTCGTTAGTTTTTCTTGTTCTCGATTTAGTAGAGACCGACGTTATCGAAGAAGAAGGCGAGTATCGCTCGCAGATCCGGATTTTATTCTCGGCGGTGATTTGCAAGGCAAGCAACTCCTTGATCACGTTGAGCCCGACAATTCACCTACTTTATGTTGTTTTTGCTTATATACGGTGCATCCGGATAATTCCCCTAAAAGTGCTAATTTGGGTTCTGATTGTAGTTATTCCTGTAAATTATGGTTTGTCTCAATCTGTATGGACATGTGAACCTTGTAAACCTTAGTTTGAACTAGACATACTTAATGTCATGTTTGGGTATAATCGCTAGCATAATATCCTTGCTTAAGCTTTCCGTTGTCTCTTTTCAGTCTTTTCAACCTATATATGATCTTTCTGGAAAATGGTTGGTGGTATTTTGCTAAAAACCCTCAAACAAAACTATGGTTTGACGCGGGTGATTAATTGGCACTAGCCGGTTGTGCAAAAGGTTATGCACGTAGCTAGGGTGGAGTATCATCCGTGTCGGATTAAGGACCGAGTGATGGTCGGATTAAGGACCGAGTGATGGGACGGTGAATCCATGTTTTTCGTACAACCACGAGGGCTTGTATGGGCGGGTCTTAGCCTATTAAGTTGTTTAGATGTGACTTTGCATTTATGGAAGGCGGGAGATTGCACGCAGCAGTCCGGTCAGTGCATGCAGTAGGGTTTCTACATACCAATGCAACGGTGTACGCCTTGCCCTGGACAGAGACGCGGTGTGTGTGTGATAAATGTGGATCCACGGCTTGGGTGAGTGTCTCTGTATTCAGGGCAAGGGTTAACATCCTGGGCTGGTGTAAAGCTACGTCTAGATAATGTAATGGCTCTGTATGATCTCCTTGCCGACACACCAAAGGAAGTGTGTTAACTGGCCTGGCGAAAGAGGTTGATCATTCCTTGTGGGTAAAGCTGTACCACTCTACAGAGTACAAATCTAATCGATTAGCCGCTCCCGCGGTCAAGGGCACTTGGTGATGTTATTCCATGCTAGAGTCTTTCGGCTACTTTCAAAAATGGGTGGTGGTTTTTGGAAACCATTTTATAACCATCTTTTGTGTCAAAGGATCGACACCGAGGTCATATGCAGTCGGGTAGACTGGGTTGAAAATCTGGAAAAAATGCTTATCATTCTGTCTTTCAATTGCTTTTATTAAAATGCGATGTTCCAATCTATTATGCTTATTCATTTTAATGTTTTCATGCAACTGCAAAATAACCATAGCATGTCATTTGCTCAACCTGCATAATTATTTATTTGCATCTGTGAACCAATATAAGTCTTGCTGAGTACCAATGTACTCAATCTTGCATCTGCTGTCTCAGAGGAAGAAGACTGTGATCTACCAGACGACGCGTTCTTTCAAGCAGGTCTCGGGGGTTTTGACGATAGTCTCTTCTAGGTTGCCTAGTCAGTGCCTGAGGGTTTAGTGGGCATCCGCAAGGCTGTTTGGAGTTTCAGTTTCCTTTTGGTTTTCTGCTTTTAATTTCCGCTGTTAAAATGGTTCAAATTTGCACTGAACTCTGTATAATTATTCAGTTATGTAAGTCTTTCTGTTTGCTTGCAAGTATGATTGTGATACGAAGGTTGTAAACATGTGAGTGCTAGCTACTGATCCAGGGAATAGCACAGTAATCACATGGAGGTCCCTGTTCATCAATATGGGGTCTTACAGCAGTGGTATCAGAGCCATACTGACTATAGGAACCTTGGGGAGAAATGGTCGCTAGATAGAAGTGTAAAAATCTAATTTGGAAGTAAACAAAAATCTGTCCACTACTAATAATGGAATTTAGCCTATGCTAATTTTCTTGTTTGTAGTCCCTTAACTCCTCCTAATTATGTTTATAAGCTTATCTTGTCTTGTATTTTGTAGATGGCCCGGTTTGTTCCTTGCCACGAGTCGAGGGTTCCTGAGCACTCAGGTATGATGGGAGGCCGCAATCGCTGCTTGAGAGTCGCGGCTTGAGGGTGCCCAGACGTGGTCTTTCAGGCGTACTTGAGCCCAGTGACCAAGGAGTACGCCGCTCGAGTGTTTATTCCTCCTAGGCCGGCCCACAGTGAGGGAGAGAGGAGCTATATGGGTATTGGGTCGTTGATAGACGTTTCCATGAATGAAGCGGCATACCTAGCCATAGTACGACTTCGGCACGTGCTACCTGACTTGAGCCCTCACCATTACTACCTACCTGGGAGACCGTTGGTAGGGAGTAATGTGTATAGGGGTCACGTTGGAGTGGGTAATGGCAACTTGAAAGTCATGGTGGAGTTTGCTAATAAATTAGATAGTCACTATGTGAGGTTGGCGCAAGAGTTGCTTGAGACTCGGCGTTGTGTGGCATTCTTGGAGTCCCGAGTGGCATTGTGTGTGGCGAGGCGTGCCTTACCACGCACGGTGTTAACTAGCGAGGCTCCGAGGATTCCGGCGGCGCAACGCCCTCCACCCCTGTCTTATGTGCCTACGCCGGGAGTGGGTGCAAATGCCATGATATCAACTATTGGGAGTTGCCCTAGGCTCATAAATGACAAGGGCATCAATCCATATAGTATTTGCACCTACCGCCCTAGCACTCCACGGGTATATCGCCGAAGGAGGTGTGTGGTTAGGAATGTGGGGATATGAAGTAGTGGAATGGAATGTAGAAAAATCTAGTAGTATGTGGTAATGTATGGAAGAAGTACTTTGGTTGTGTATTGGTAATGTAGTTGCTAAAATATGTTTTTTGTTGTAAGATAAATGTCACAAGGACCTTGTAAATATTGAAGGTTGTGCTGAAATTGCTAGCTAAAATAGTCTCATTTTGTAACTAAGAGTAGGACATGTAAAAATGTAAGTGTGGAATTGAATCTTGTGTGAACAAGCTAGTGATGTGTATATGTGCTTATGGAAGAGTGCATTTAGTTTCTCCTATGTTCCTTGTGCTGAAATTGCTGGTGTTTTGATAATGGGGGCGAGATTTCAGAAGGTGGTGCTGACTTTCATATGAAAGTGATCCAAATCCATGTATGCAGATAATATGTGTTATGATGTGTAGTGTTAAGATTGCTGTTGAGTATAGAAATTGGATTAATGTTTTGTATGTGTGCTTGTGAGAAAAATATTTGATAGTCTTGTTATATTGTGCTTGAGATGAAATGGCTGCGGTTCTGGGAAGTTGCTGCCGAAATGCAAAAGGAAATGAGTTCAATTTTGTGTTATGCTAGTAGTAATATTTGAGAGTGTGGGTCTGTGTGTTTAATGCTTTGAGAGTATGTGAGAAGGAATGCGTTTTAATTCCTCCTGTATTGCTTGTGCTATGGAAAAAAAATTTGTGTGCTGGTAATGGGAGCAAAGGTTGCAGCAAGAAGAAGTAGTAAGAATAAATAGAAGTTGAAGCTTCCTGTGCTGCATAGTATCTTTGAACAAGATGTGAAGTTAAATGAATGCATATGTTCTGTAACTAGAATTAAAATTACAGAAAGGAGGTAGTGATAGCTGTCATGTAGAAATGGTCCATGCCCTTTTGTGTGAATAATATTTGCTGTGATGGGTTGGGATGGTTAATATCTAAGTATAGAAATTGCAATTCTAGAAAAGGGCAGTAATATATATAGTATGTGAGTTGTGCATATACATGTGTTTTGGAAGCATGAACCCAAATGACAGGGAGGTAGGGTTGGCTGTGGTGTGAAAGTAAATTGTATGTACATGATTTAGTGGTAACTAAGATATGAATTTACTTATGTGTATGTGTGTAAGTAATATGTGTGTAGCATGTTTTGCAGTATAAAGTTTTTGAGTTGCTTCTTTTCTGTGTGAATTAATAGTGGTGATTTTCTCTCGCAAATTTTAGCTTTGAAGTGGAAGTTTCCGATGAGATAATCATTCACGACAATTATGAGAGCATGAGTTAGCTATGTGAAATATTGTGCCGACCATAAAATTTAAAACAATGTTCTTTTCTTTAGTATGCTAAAAGATTGTAATTGCAGGATGAGGTCGACAAGATCCCTCAGTCAAATTTTGGGGTCTGGCGCGGCTTTGGATGCTCGTGATCCTCGAACGAGTGTCTCCACGCCGGCCTAGCCGAATCCTCAACATCCTACGACGCGGGCCTCTTCTTCACGAGCTGCTCGTCATGATGTTCCGGATCCGCCGCCTGTTCAGGGGGATATTCCGGAGGATCAGTTGCCGCAGCCGCCCACAATGGCGCAAGTCCTGGCTATGATCGAGCAAGGAAGACAAGCGAATGCCCTGTTGCTGCAACAGATAGCCCAGAATACGGCACCTCAGAATGTGGCTCGCGGAGGAAATGGTGGAGCACCTCAGGTGTCTAAGTTAAGTGAGTTCTTAAGGACACAGCCACCAGTTTTCTCCCCTACTGTCGAGCCTCTTGATGCTGATGACTGGTTGAGAGCTATGGAGAGCAAGTTGGCCATTGCACAGTGTGATGATAGGGAGAAGGTCTTGTATGCCTCCTATCAGCTGCAGGGGACCGCATCAGTTTGGTGGGAGAACTACCAAGCGGTACTGCCTAAAGGTCGAGTGGTCTTATGGCCTGAGTTCAGGGCTGCTTTCCGCCGCACTCACATTCCAGCTAGTGTGATTGAGGTGAAAAAGCGGGAATTTCTGGACCTAAAGCAGGGATCGATGACAGTGATGGAGTACCTGCACCGCTTCAATCAGCTATCCAGATATGCCACATATGAAGTAGCTGATGAGGCGAGGAGAATTGAGAGGTTTCGGGAAAGTCTAAATGAAGAGATTAAGTGGGCCTTGATTGCCCAAGACATCGATGATTTCCAGACTCTCGTTGATAAGGCGGTGAGGGTGGAACACGGTAGCCGTAATGTGCCGAGTTTAAGCGCAAGTGGCTTGCGCAGTAGTTCTCACCGAGCCGGATCGCTCGATCACCGTGGTGGCAGTCGACTAATGTCCGTCGACCACCACCGATTCAGGCCCAAAGGGTCCAAATGCGTGCTCGCGGGTTCGAGTCGACTCCCGCTTTGTTCTGCGGCGATCATCACGGCCCGATCCATCGAGGACAAAGAACCTAGATCGGCCGCCGTTGTTCAAGGTGCCGCTAATGTCACTTGCTTTCATTGCAATGAGCGTGGGCACTACGCCAACGCTTGTCCTAAGAAGAAGGCTGGACAGCGACCTCAAGCCCAAGGCCGCTCACAAGATGTGGCAAAGCGGCAATCTCAGGGATCAGCTCCACCACCTACTCAAGGTGGTAATGTTGGGCGTCTTCATCACGTGACGACTGAGGAGGCGCAAGAGGCGCCAGATGTCGTGCTTGGTATGTTTCCCGTGCAATCCATTCCTACCTTGGTTTTATTTGATTCAGGAGCTTCTCATTCTTTCATCTCAAAGAAGTTTTCTGAGCAACATAATTTGGAGGTCTCTCTTTTGCCTGTTCATATGATTGTGCAATCACCTGGAGCTACTATTAGAACTGCTAGTTTTTGTTCTGGGGTTGGCATAGAGATCAATGGAGTTATGTTTTATGCTGATCTCATCATGATAGAAACATCTGGTCTGGACGTGATTCTAGGCATGGACTGGTTAGCTAAAAGTAAGGGTTGCATAGATTGTGCTAATCGATTCATAACCCTTGAAAATCAAGAGGGGGTGCATGTAGAGTTTACCTGGCATGAAATTTCAACACCTCGCATACCGTATTCTCGTGACTGCTTTCTAGTTTAAATGAAGTGGCGGTCGTTAGTGAATTCCCGGATGTCTTTCCTGTTGAATTGCCGGGAGTGCCTCTGGATCGCGATATGGAGTTTGTGATTGATTTGGTACCCGGAACTGCACCGATATCAAAACGACCATATCGGATGCCTCAAAATGAGTTGGTAGAATTGAAAAAGCAACTCAAAGAACAGCTTGATAAGGGGTTCATTCGTCCCGTTCTTCGCCTGGGAGTCCGGTTCTTTTGTGAAGAAAAGGACAATAACTGCGATGTGCGAGACTATCGTGCCTTAAATGAAGTGACCATTAAAAATAAGTATCCGCTTCCCGGATAGATGATCTGCTTGATCGCTTGAATGGGGCGCAAGTCTTCCAAGATAGATTTGAAATTGGGATATTTTCAATTGAAAATCAGACCCTCAGACATTCCAAAGACCGCCCTCACTACGTGTTATGGTTTATATGAATACACCGTAATGTCGTTTGGGCTAACAAATGCTCCAGCAAGCTTTATGAATCTGATGAACAAAGTATTTATGGAGTATTTAGATAAATTTGTGGTGGTCTTTATTGATGACATCCTCGTTTATTCCAAGAGCGAGGAAGAGCATAGGCAACATTTGCACCTGGTCCTTAGTAAGCTTCGAGAGAACAAATTGTATGCCAAGTTTGAGAAGTGTGAGTTCTGGTTGAAAGAAGTCGCTTTTCTGGGGCATGTTCTGTCTGAAGGCGGAGTTGCCGTCGACCCAAGTAAAGTAGAAGCAGTATTGGCTTGGGAAAGGCCAGTGCCAAAGATTCGAAGTTTTCTAGGCTTCGCCGGATATTATCGCAGGTTTATTGAAAATTTCTCTAAAATTGCTAAGCCGCTAACTCAGCTTCTGAAAAAGGAAAGGAAGTTCGAATGGACTCCTGGTTGTGAGGAAAGTTTTCAGAAACTGAAGGAAAAGTTAACATATGCTCCGGTGCTCATCTTGCCAGATATTCATAAGAGTTTTGAAGTGTACTGTGATGCGTCGCTTCACAGTCTGGGTTGTGTGTTGATGCAAGAGGGCAGGGTTGTCGCTTATGCTTCTCGACAACTCTGTCCTCATGAGCAGAATTACCCCACACATGACCTAGAACTGGCCGCAGTTGTGCACGCCCTTAAAATCTGGCGACACTATCTCATTGGAAACAGAACAGAAATCTACACCGACCACAAGAGCCTCAAATATTTCTTTACTCAGCCAGACCTGAATCTGAGACAAAGAAGATGGCTA
This sequence comes from Otatea glauca, assembly GCA_036346275.1. Lineage (NCBI taxonomy): Eukaryota > Viridiplantae > Streptophyta > Magnoliopsida > Poales > Poaceae > Otatea > Otatea glauca. Next base: position 24,830,497 of record CM070716.1, read on the forward strand.
GAGTTAATCAAAGATTATGATCTCGGCATTCACTATCATCCTGGCAAAGCCAATGTCGTGGCCGATGCTCTTAGCCGCAAGCTTCATTGCATGTTGGGTTCAAATCAGTCTGAGTTAGTTCATGAGTTTCAAAAGCTCAATCTGAATTTGGTTGAAAATGGTTATGTGGCCACTCTGCAGTTGCAGCCGACTCTGAAAGGTCAAATTAAAGCTGCACAGTATAAAGATAAAGCCGTTGTTGAGGTTCAGAATCAGTTGAAAGATGGCACAGATTCTGAGTTCTTAGAAAGCCCTGATGGGATAATCATGAGAGGAACTCGTGTATATGTGCCGAATGATCCGGAAATCAAGAAGCTAATTTTGACAGAAGTTCATGAGTCACCATTATCTATTCATCCTGGTAGTACCAAGATGTACCAGGATCTGAAGAGGGAATATTGGTGGCCCGGTATGAAGAAGGATGTCGCTGAATATGTCGCAAGGTGTGATGTATGTCAGCGAGTCAAGGCTGAACATCAGCGTCCAGCTGGACTTCTTCAGCCATTGCAAATTCCAGAATGGAAGTGGGATGATATCAGTATGGACTTCATTACTGGTCTTCCTCGAACTCGGAAAGGAAATGATTCCATTTGGGTTATCGTTGACCGACTGACAAAGGTAGCCCACTTCATTCCTGTCAAAACCACACATACTGGGGATAGATTGGCAGAGTTGTACATTAGTAACATTGTGCGCCTGCATGGTGTCCCAAAGACGATTGTGTCATTGTCAGGTCACATTCACATCTCATTTCGGGAACAATGCACAAATTGTTGGGAACCAAGTTGAACTTTAGTTCGCCTACCATCCATGTGATCGATGGGCGATCGAAAGAACAAATCAGACTCTGGAAGACATGTTGCGGGCTTGTGTGCTGTCTTATAGCACCAACTGGGAGAAGTGCCTCGCATTTGCAGAGTTTTCTTACAACAATAGCTTTCAAGCTAGTCTGCAGATGTCGTCATTTGAGGCCCTTTATGGAAGAAAATGTCGAACACCACTTTTCTGGTCTAAAGTGGGTGAAAGACAGTTCTTTGGTCCCGATTTGATTAATGAAGCCCAAGAGCAAGTGGATTTAATCAGAAGCCGGTTGAGGGAAGCTCAATGTCGCCAAAAGAGTTATGCCGACACTCGTCGACGTGACTTAAGCTTCGAGGTTGACGATTATGTTTACCTTAAAGTTTCACCTCTTCGCGGAGTTCGTCGGTTCCAGATTCGAGGCAAGCTAGCTCCTCAGTATATTGGACCTTATTGCATCCTGGAAAAGATGGGAGAGAAGGCATATAGATTGGAGTTGCCCACTCAGTTGTCCGGTGTGCATAACGTCTTCCATGTGTCGCAACTGAAGAAGTGTCTCCGCATTCCGACTGAACTTACCCAGTTGGAAGATCTTGATCTTCAACCTGACTTAACCTATCGAGAGCGTCCGGTGAAGATTCTTAAAGAAGCGGAGCGCCATACTCGAAACAAAGCCCATAAGATGCTAAAAGTGCAATGGAGCAATCATACAGAAGAGGAAGCGACATGGGAGCGAGAGGATCGCCTTAGACAAGAATTCCCGGATTTCTTTTAAACCCCTTTTTCCTTTTAGCCTGTCAAATCTCTAAGTAGATTTACGTAAGGGGGTGGATCAGAACGTCTGAAAATTTGGAACAGTGAAAAATGAACAAGTTAAATTTTAATATAAATGGTTCTGGAATCTCTAGGTATTATTTGCTCCAATTAGAATTTCTTAGACTTTTGTGTTATGTGAAAAGATTCAATAAAAAGGGAAAACAAAGAAAAAGGTAAAAAGATGAAAATAAAATTTAGAAAGTTTACTATGAGTCCTATTTAAGCTGGTCATAAAGTTTGACCAGTAAAATAAAATTTTTATAAACTTGGGGTCAAGTTAAATAAAATATGTATCTACTTTTTGACTAAAAACAGTGAATCAAAAAGTAGGAAGAAAAATAACCAATGTCAAGTAAATTTAAGAAAATTTATATAAGTCCCTGGAGGTATAATACACCACCGGTAAAATTTTCATAATTAAATGAACTGATATAAGCCTCTTAAAAATTCAAAAACAGTGGGTCCAAAATGTAAGGAAAACAGTTGTCAGAATTTTTATAAAATAATGGCTCCTGTTTTTGACTTGAAAATTTTAAAGTGATCCAATTATAAGGATTGGAACCTTTCCAAAAAGTTTTCAAAAATAAATCCTAGAAAATGAACCTTTAATTAAATCAAAAACCGAAATCAAAGTTCAAGACCAGGGTACAGTGTCAGAATTTTAATAAATTGTCTAAAAGGAGTTTTTGTCTCAAAATTTTCCAGTAGACGTGTAACTCTCAGTAAGACTTGGTAAAACAATTTGGGAAAATCTGGAATTATTTTGAACCATAAACAAATCCAAACTCTAGAGTTTTCCCGTTCTGTCTTATCGCATTAAACACGTCGTCTCGCCGACAAGTGGGCCCGGCCCTGTTGAAACGTTGACGCGCTGGCAAGCTGTGACGAAGCGTTGTCTCGCTGCCAGTGGGCCCTGGCCCCACCTGTCAGCCTGAGAGAGTGATGTTCTTCTCCCCTTCCTCTCTTCCCGACCGAGGCGAGGCGACACCGCCGTCCTTCGTCGCCCGATTCCCACCTGCTCCCGTCCGGCGCAAGCTCAGCCCTCCACGTCGCGTGTAGTTTCTCCTCCTCGTCTGTGCCCACTTGATCCCGGCCAAGCCGCTTTAGAGGCGAGGCTGCGCTTCGTTGCGCTCGGTACAGAAGAAGCCGACCGGTGCAGTTCGCCCAAAACCGCGAAATCGGTCACTCCCGTGCAGCCTTAAGCCTCTCCCTCGCGTCGCATTGCTCTACTGCTCCTCACTTTTCCATTTCGCTGAGCCGAGAGCCTCAAGGGGCGTCATCTTCCTCGTTCGCCCGAAGGAGCTCGAAAGAGGGGAGCTCGGAAATCCAGGTCAATCCGTCCCCAATCCTTCGAATCAGTTGCATCCCGAGCTCCCTCATCATCCCAGGGTTACTGATCACTCGCCATTTTGGCTTCTTTTTGCTCGTAGCGCCACCGCACCGCCGTTCTTCTTCCTCACGGCCGGCGCACGGTGGCAAACCGTTCCAGCCCATCTCCGACCCAGCTATCCGGTGAGTCTGCATCCCCTTGCTCCACTGTAGCTAGACAAACCCTAGGCCGCCGGAATCGTAGCCTCTAGCCAAACTTTCGCCGTCGCAGTCATGGCACCGCCGCACCCTCATGGTGGCAGCCACCTTCCCGGCCACCTCCCGGCGAATGGGTACCACCCATGGGTGCGCACGGGTGTGCTGGTGCCCATGGTGCTGGCCATTCCGCCGCGGCGGCGAGCAGAGAACCGTGGCGCTTTGCTTTGAGTCGCTGACCGGTGGACCCCACACGTCAGCGAGGCCGCGGGTTTAAACTCGTTTTGGCGCGCGCAGCGGAAGGCGTTTTCCCAGTAGTGAAAGCGTAGTTTGATTTTTGGATGATTTTCAGAAACCGACCGAAATTCAAATCTTAATAACTTTTGAATCATCTGGCCAAATTGAGTGAAACTAATTTCTAAATTCGTATAAAATTATGTAGTTTCAGAATATACAAAAATTTCTGAAGATGAGTAAAATGTGATTTTAGAAAAAAATTAAAGAGAAGCTTAAGTGTAAATAGGGTGATATGAATAAAATATTTTTGGGGTGATCCAATTAAGGAAAAGTAAATTTTTGTAGAGTCTCTGGGTTATGAGTATTCCAAATAAACAAAATGTTCCCATGATATCCTATTATATATCATGTTTGCTAAGAAAAATGAATACTAAACATGAAAATGAAATTAAGTAAATAAAAGAAAGGACTAAAGTTGGAATGCTTAAAAGTTCATCCTAATGGGGCTTAAACCATTGGGGATTAACTCAGGTGAAAAATACTCAAAGAAAAATTTATGTGATAGTTGTTTAATTAAGAAAAACAACACTTGTAATAACCAAAATAGATGTAAATTGCTATGAACCAGTCCAAAATAACTTAAATTTGGTTTTGAAACATTTTTAAGATCATGCCCTGATGACAAGAAGAAAATGGATAAAAGATGTTGAATGGTTTAGTAATAAATGAAAGTGAAAGATTGAAATGTTATAAGTTAGTTTTTGTGTTCATATAGCCCTTTTTAACATATGATAAAATGGATTATATGAGTGAGAAGGAATGTAAAAATGGTATATAAGCACTTCACAAAGTATATTCTAGTAGATTCTGGAAAAATAATGACATTTTGTTAAGGTTTGTATGCAAAACAAGTTAAGGGAATGAGTCTACTTTTTATGTTTTGCTGAATGATTGAAGCATTTAAGCTTTTTCAACTATGTGTAAAATAACTCATCCAAGTAAGAATATTAAGAAAAATAGTGTAGAATTGATCACCAAAGTTTGTATTACTATATTCCAGAAAAATATTCTGTTTTATAGCTTTGGTTCACTTAGTTTTCATAAGTGTAATAACCTTAAGTGATATGGTTTAGTCCTTTTTCCTTAGTTTTGTAGCTAAGTCTAGAGTTCAACCAAGCCTTTTCAACAATAGTTTTCAAGCTTCATCCAAACCCTAAAAGTTAAAAGAAATTATTAGAATTGACAATTAAAGTATGCTCTAGCTAATTCAAGACTTAAACTCTAATTTCTTTAGTTAATGCACATAAATCTTGTTAGGTTTATAACCCTAGATGATATAGTTTTTAAGTGCTCTCTTCTTGGAAATTTTGAGAAAAACAGAGAGGGCTCTGGTTTCTTTGATTGTTGCATCCTCCAAAGAAGCAAATAAACAATCTTTTCATTTCAAATAATTTTAGCATCTATAATTCGATGTTTGAATTCAAATATTTCATGAATAGCAACCTTCTGTTTAGTTCGAATTGTGCTTATCCATTTGTCTGTCTGTTTTCTTTTTGCCATTTGAAGTTGCTGATATTCGTTGGTTTTTCTTGTTCTCGACGAGTAGAGACCGACGTTATCGAAGAAGAAGACGACTGTTCTGCAGATCCGGATTTTATTCCTGACAGTGATTTGCAAGGCAAGCAACTCCTTGATCACGTTGAGCCTGATAATTCACCTACTTTATGTTGTTTTTGCTTATGTACAGTGCATCCGGATAATCCCCCCTAAAAGTGCTAATTTGGGTTACAGTTGTAGTTATTCCTGTAAATTATGGTTTGTCTCAATCTGTATGGACATGTGAACCTTGTAAACCTTAGTTTGAACTAGACATACTTAATGTCATGTTTGGGTATAATCGCTAGCATAATATCCTTGCTTAAGCTTTCTGTTGTCTCTTTTCAGTCTTTTCAACCTATATATGATCTTTCTGGAAAATGGTTGGTGGTATTTTGCTAAAAACCCTCAAACAAAACTATGGTTTGACGCGGGTGATTAATTGGCACTAGCCGGTTGTGCAAAAGGTTATGCACGTAGTTAGGGTGGAGTATCGCCCGTGTCGGATTAAGGACCGAGCGATGGGACGGTGAATCCATGTTTTTCGTACAACCACGAGGGCTTGTATGGGCGGGTCTTAGCCTATTAAGTTGTTTAGATGTGGCTTTGCATTTATGGAAGGCGGGAGATTGCACAGACAGTCCGGTCAGGTTTGTCTTTAGGGGTTTCTACATACCAATGCAACGGTGTACGCCTTGCCCTCGACAGAGACGTGGTGTGTGTGTGATAAATGTGGATTCACGGCTTGGGTGAGTGTCTCGTCTTGTGGCGAGGTTAACGCCCCGGCTGGTGTAAAGCTACGTCTAGATAATGTAACGGCTCTGTATGATCTCCTTGCCGACACACCAAAGGAAGTGTGTTAACTAGCCTGGCGAAAGAGGTTGATCATTCCTTATGGGTAAAGCTGTACCACTCTGTAGAGTATAAATCTAATCGATTAGCCGCGCCCGCGGTCAAGGGCACTTGGTGACGTTATTCCATGCTAGAGTCTTTCGGGTGCTTTCAAAAATGGGTGGTGGTTTTTTGAAACCATTTTATAACCATCTTTTGTGTCAAAGGATCGACACCGGGATCATATGCAGTCGGGTAGACTGGGTTGAAAATCTGGAATAATTGCTTATCATTCTGTCTTTCAATTGCTTTTATTAAAATGCGATGTTCCAATCTATTATGCTTATTCATTTTAATGTTTTCATGCAACTGCAAAATAACCAAAGCTTGTCATTTGCTCAACCTGCATAATTATTTATTTGCATCTGTGAACCAATATAAGTCTTGCTGAGTACCAATGTACTCAATCTTGCATCTGCTGTCTCAGAGGAAGAAGACTGTGATCTGCCAGATGACGCGTTCTTTCAAGCAGGTCTCGGGGGTTTTGACGATAGTCTCTTCTAGGTTGCCTAGTCAGTGCCTGAGGGTTTAGTGGGCATCCGCAAGGCTGTTTGGAGTTTCAATTTCCTTTCGGTTTTCTGCTTTTAATTTCCGCTGTTAAAATAGTTCAAATTTGTACTGAACTCTGTATAATTATTCAGTTATGTAAGTCTTTCTGTTTGCTTGCAAGTATGATTGTGATACGAAAGTTGTAAACATGTGAGTGCTAGCTACTGATCCAGGGAATAGCACAGTAATCATATGGAGGTCCCTGTTCATCAGAATGGGGTCTTACACGACCTTATTGAAACCAATTTGGTTTTAAATGACTTCATCGGAGATCCTACTGAAGTCAAGGGGGTTATGGTTTCAAAGCTCATAGTCGGCAGTAAGACATTGTCAATCGCCTTTTTGGTGGTTGATGTTAAAGGGAATTACAACGTACTATTGGGACAAGATTGGATCCATACCAATTGATGTATCCCATTGACCATGCACCAAATGCTCGTTCAATGGAGCAGAGATGAAGCAAAGGTGGTTAAAGCCAACACATCGACTCACATAGCTATGGTCAGTTTAGAAGTTAATTGGCAACATGGTGAGGCTGAATGCATATCGGGGCAAAGCCCTGGATGATTACGATTTTTTTTGCACTAATAAGACTGGGCTCATCCCGATCAATGTAAGGCCGAGCACGTTTGATCGGACATGTGTGATTTTACGCTGATAGAGCCCAAATCAGAAATAAGAGCTCTACAAGATAAAATATGAAGCTATCGGCAAACAACGAATATTTATAAGGCCATTGAAGTCTTTCAAGAATTTGAAAAATTGGGCCAAGGTTTCACGTCGACGGATTTATTGGTGAAAGTCAACATAGGCGATAGTGATAGAAAAAGACCAACTTTTATCAGTTCAAAACTAGCTGTAGAATAAAAAGACAAGTTGGTCAAACTTTTAAAGAATTATAAGATTGTTTTGCTTGGGAGTACCATGAAATGCCTAGTTTAAGCTGATAATTAGTTGAGTATCGACTAGCAATAAAATCGGGTTATGGGCCATTTAAACAATGTTCTAGACGATTTAATCCAGCCATGTATGATAAAATAAAAGAAGAGATTGAACAATTATTGGAAGCTAAATTTATCAGACCTTGCCGGTACGCTAAATGGGTTTCTAATATCATTCCTATTATGAACAAAATGACAAACTTAGGGTGTGTGTTGATTTCAGAGATTTAAATAAAGCTACACCCAAAGATGAATACCTGATGCCTATAGCCGATATGCTTATCGATGTTGCATCAGTGAATAAGATTATTAGTTTTCTTGATGGTAATGTTGGTTATAATTAGATATTCATGGCGAAAGCCTATATCCCTAAGACAACCTTCAGGTACCCTAGGTTTGTTTGAGTTGGTAGTTATGACATTTGGCTTAAAGAATGCTGGTGCAATATATCAACATACCATGAATTTAATCTTTCACGAATTATTGGCCTTATTGTAGAAATCTACATTAATGATGTTGTTGCAAAGTCTAAGGAAGATTTCCAGCAACTATCTGATTAAGAAATAGTGTTCAAGAAGACAAGAGCACTTGGTTTGAAGATGAATCTATACAAGTGTGCTTTTGGTATATTGGCTTGACAGTTCTTAGGGTTTATGATCCATGAAAGAGGGATTGAAGTTAACCAAGAAAGTGACAAAGCCAAAGCCGATACTAAACATCATGAGTGCAAAAAGGATTTATAAAATTTGATCAACAAAACTAATTATTTACGATAGTTTATTTCTAATTTATCTGAGCAGATCAGTGCATTTACCCCATTGCTGAAATTAAAGGCAGATAGAGCATTTGTGTTGGGAGCCATTCAATAAAAGGCTTTTGAGAGCATAAAAGAGTATTTGTCCAAACCTCTAGTATTAGTTGCACCTCATGAGGGAATACCATTTAAGTTATATATATCAGCAGAAGAGGCAACAATTAGAGTTGTCTTGGTGCAAGAAATCAATGGTAAAGAGCGAGTTATTTTCTACTTAAGCCGACGGTTAATTGATGCAGAAACTAAGTACCCTTTTGTAGAAAAACATTGATTGTCATTATATTTTGCTTGCATCAAGTTAATGTATTATATATTAGCATCGGCATGTAAAGTTGTCTACAAAACTGAATTTATAAAGTACATGCTATCGACTCCAATCTTGAGAAGTCGACTTGGAAAATGGGCATACACACTCATCGAATTCGACCTAACATATGAATCGGCTAAGGCCATCAAAGGTCAGGCGATTGCCAATTTTATAACAGGGTATGAAACTGACACAAGTGCCGACCTGGTGTTTGTTGCACCTTGGCACTTATTTTTTGATGGTTGGTATGCAGAGAAGGTGATGGTATCGGCATAGTGCTAATATCCCTGAAGGGGTATACTTTTGAGTTTGCATTTAGAATGAATCACATATGCTCAAACAACCAAGATGAGTATGAAGCTTTATTAAGAGGTCTACAATTGCTCGATAATATTGGTGTCGACTCTGTTGAGACTTATGGTGATTTTTATTAGTGGTTTAGCAGATTAAAGAAGAATATAATTGCCATGATGAAGTTTTGGCCAAATACTTGAACAGGTGTCTTACGATTATCAGCTCATTCACTTCATTCTTAATTCATCATGTTCCTCGTTAAATGAATAGCAAGGCCAATAATTTAGCTCAACAAGCGTCAGGTTATAAAATTTGGCCACTTGGAGAACTTTGAGCCGATAGATAAAGCAGTCCTAAATGCTAAAGTAATGTGCACCAACATAGGTGACTGGAGAACAAAGATAATTGATTATTTATCCAATCCATCAAGGCCTACAGCTAAGAAAATTAAGAGCTAAGCCCTAAAGTATGTCTTGCTTGATCACACACTTTATTATCGGACTTTGGAGGGTTTATTGTTAAGGTGTCTTGGGACCGAAGAGGCTAAAGTGGTGATGGGTGAAGTGCATGAAAGTATTTGTGGAATCCATCAATTGGCTCACAAAATGAAATGGCTCTTAAGGCGTACTGGATATTTTTGGTTGACAATGTTGAAAGATTGTTTCAAGTATTACAAAGGATGCCAAACTTGTCAGAAATTTGGCAATTTACAATTGGCACCAGCATCGACTTTACACCCAATTATCAAGCCTTAGCTGTTTAGAGGATGGGGAGTAGATGTAATCAGATAAATATATCTTGCATCGACTAAAGGCCATAAGTATATTATGGCTGCTACCGATTATTTTTCTTAGTGAGTTGAGGCAATACCTTTAAAGAAAGTAACTTGTGTTGAAGCAATCGGAGTTGTTACAAAGCATATTGTCCATCGGTTTGGAATTCCTCAAACTATTATGATTGATCAAGGCACCATATTTATGTCTAATGAGTTTCAAGGTTTTGCTCAAAGTCTAGGATCAAGTTACTGAATTCATCGCCCTACTATGCGCAGGCTAATGGTCCAGCTGAGTCGTCAAATAAAACATTGATTAAGCTGAACAAAAGAAAAATTGAGGAGAAACTAAGGAATTGGCATGTGATATTATTGGAGTCTTTATAGGCTTACCTGATTGCTTGCCACGGCGTGACAAAGCTTTCACCTTATTAGTTGGTTTATAAACAAGAAATTGTGTTGCCATTGGAAATCAATATTGATTCAATCAAGGTAGCCACACAAAATAGATTATCGGCTTAGGATTATACAGAATTAATGACCAATAATCTAGACGACTTGGCATAAATACGACTACATACATTGGATCGGCTACAAAAGAACAAGGAAAGAGTTTCAAGGGCTTATAATAAAAAGATATTGCTAAAATCATTCCATGAAGCCGATTTGGTATGAAAAACTATATTGCCTGTCAGCTCCAGGGTTGGCCGATTTGGTAAATAGTCTCTGACTTAGGAAGGATCGTATAGAGTGCATCGGCTTATGGATGTTAATTCTTATATTTTGGAGATGTTAGAAGGGGTGGTATTTCCTAAGGCAATGGATGGAAAATTTGAAGAAGTATCATCCAAGTGTTTGGGTTAGATCCTGATCGGCTAAAAAACGATTATCGATTGTGGAAAGCCAAATCAACTCATTGCAGTTAATTCTGGCTATGAGGTGTGATGGTAAATAAATTATAGCTGATGAAAAATATCATTCTTAGCAAAAGGAAATGTCAAACAAATGAAATATAAAATCGATTAAACAGCCGATTAAATTATCCATATAGAGCAAACATTCATAAGACATTGTTTCAAAAACCAAAACGATTACAAACATTCATCGAGCTGTTCATAAACAAGGTAGAGACGATTATGATCAAAGCTTAACTAAGGCTAGCCCCGAGGCCTGATAGCACGGCTGCAGCCTTTGCTAGGGTTTGCTCCACATCATCAAGGATTTTTTTGTCCTCTTCTTCAGTGATGGGTACGGGAGCAATTTTGGCCGATTGCTTCTTCACTGATGCTATTGACAAGCCAAGGTTGACCTTTTGGGCTTTTAGAGATGATGAGGAAGTTGTTAGGTCATCTTGGGCTTCGGCTATGGAATCATTGAATTTTGCCAGTTCTGCTTCAAGAGATTTCTTAGCCAATTCTAGCTTCAGCATCATCTCTTTGGTGGCCTTGTGGGACTTCATGCTTTCATCATATTTTGCTTTTTGTGTTTTGGTATCGTCTATCATCTTGTCAAGCAATTTTTGGTCCTCATGTTGAGCCGCCCAATGCTCAAGCCTTGCTTGGGCCGTATGCACTGCTCCTCTCTTTTCATCAATGTGACAAACATTTAACAACACGGACATGACTTCCACTGGGAGATCAGCTTGCATTGCAGACATATCATCCCTAAGCGGTTGGGCATTTCTCAGGAGTGTGGCCAACAGGGCATGGATCAAATTAAAGAAATGATCCAGTTTTTCTTTCATGCCCAGAGCCAACACCACTTTGTCCGATGCGCCTTTGGAGACTTCAAGGATTTTTTAGATTTCCTCAGGAAAGGTCTCCATGGCCACTTCTCCTTCATCTTCCAGATCCAACAAGTCAAACCCTAGCATATGGGTTAGAGACTGAGTTGGCTTGTTGGCCGGCTCTACGGCAGGTGCGATGGCAGCACTAATCGGAGAAGGAGTGGGTTGAGTTGGCTAAGGCGGTAAGATGACTTCAGCGGTAGGAGAAGGCAACAGAGGCTACAATGAAAACTTGTCAGTAAATTATTACAAGGAAATAAATTAGATCGGCTAAAATATATGTTTACCTTGTCAGAAGCCAATACTTGTAGTGAAACCTCAGTCGATCCTTCTTGGGGTGGGTGACCCCTAGATACGATGACCTTTTTGTTAGGCCGGTCACACTTCTTTTTCTATTGAGAAATCGGCGAGAAGTGTTAAATTTACAAAAGATGATAGACAATATGAAATATAGCCAACAGATACTAACTTGGTGGTTTGTCCAAGTTCGAAAGGAAAGGAGACTGGATACCCAAAGAAGTCGATGAGTAGCCGACAATGCTGACTCCGACATCTGAGTGAGGACACTTGTTTGATGTGCTGGTGCCCGATGAACCACCCATGACCTTTTTGTCAACTTGCTTGCTGCCAAAAATAGGGGGAAACCAATTAGCGGAGTACAGCGACATTCACAAGTTATAAACAAGAAATGACTACCTCAACCGACTTATCGCCAGTTATATAGACAAACTCGAGTTAGTATATATTGAACTAGCATCACTACTAGAGCTTGAGCTACCACTATCGGAGTTAGTCAGGGTGGTCGGCTCAGGCGTAAGGCCTGGAAAGAAGTCAAAATAATAGCTGATATAGTGCGTTGTTCTAGATACAATGCTGCAGAAATAGCCGACCGCTAAGTGATAAAACCTCCTATTGTCCAAGTTTGCAGGGTGAAGTGTGGAAAGTTCTGAATTTGAAGGTCGTCGGCTATATGCAAAGCAATTTCTGCTGCTGAAGCATGACGCACCCAATCTCTTGGCCTAAGTCGATCGAAGAGTTGAAAACTCGGGGGGACTTGTCCTAACCCGAACTATCTTGCATATACTGATGGATGATAAAGTTCATAAGACGGCTGGAATGTCCGACCCTTTATGTGCAAGTCGATAGACAAAACACTTGGAGAAATGAAGATCTTGAACAAATTCAGTGTCTCCTTAAGCATATCACTACTGTCAGCTACTAGATGAAAAAAAAAGATGGACAAGGAGAGTAGTCGGCTTCTCTATAACTAAAGAAGTCACGCTGACAAAAATCTTCTTGGTCGATCTGAAAAAAGAAGGACAAATATTTTCTTGCTCCGATGGGTGTAACCTTGGTTTCATTTTAGAGCAAAGGATAAACCTCTCGCCAAATGATTGGTTGTTTTTGTATTCAATCTCCTAGCCAGAAGGTATTCTTCATGAGGGAACAGTGTCATCACAATTGCATCAATATTAAAAGATCGACTGAACATGCAGTACAGCCAGATCTAAATAAACCATAAAGGATCACCCTAACCCAGTGAATAGCTGATAGCAGATTATGTGCATCATCTAGTAGACAGCTCCTAAAAACATTTTTTTCTAAGGCTAGCCGACGGCCCTCTACAAACTACTCAGCTATAACTTGATAGGTTTGGATCGGGCCTAGAGACGCACCGCAAAATATGAATCAGTCAAGCGACATATTAAGAAAGGCAATGTGCTCCCAATCCGATACTGGCCCGATCCTGATGTTACCGACAAGACATTGGCTCCACCCTTCTCCTTTGGTATAAACTAATTTGTGTTGGGGTTTGGCACTGAAAGCCAATATTTGATCCCCATTAGGATGAAGGCAACAGAGTTGTGTCACATCCAAGAGTGTTGTGCCGATGGGCCCGTTCTAAATATAAAAGCATTTAGAGTGTCCAACTAGAAATAATAAACCATGACTACTAAAGGCTCGTTGGCCTCTGGATTGACTAAAAGGAGAGAGAGACACCAGCTATATCCATTCGCTCCCATTGAGGCATTTTTACCGCCGCAATCAGATTCTACCAATCTCTCCAACCTTTTAGCGTTGTCGGCCAGGTCCTAAAACTCTTGCTCCATCCATGGATATTATACTCAAGAACATGTAAAGGAAGTCTAGGAATATCTAGGAAGGAGAAGTATGAATAAATAATTTCACAAGTGGGGATTTCTGGTCAGAAACATCCTTCGCATGATGTGGCAATGCGTTGGAACTCTACCCCTTCTCATCCTTGAGTCTGCCCTTCCATTTAGAGCAGCTTTTCATGCCTTGGGACAGCAAGTCATACAGTGTAAGTTTGCTCCTTCGACTGAATCTGTTTGTTTTCTATTGGAAGTCTTCCACTCTGAAACCAAGGTTGTTTCAGGTTCAGATTATCCGACATCCAACCTATATTTTCAAGAAATCTGGAACATCAAGTAGTTGTTGCAAAAGGAATCTTCAAATGGAGACCCTATCATTCAAAAAATGGTTCATAAAATGAAAAAAAAATTTGATAAGTACTGGTCGGAGTCATACTTGACAATTTGCGTTCCGGTGATCTTGATCCAAGATTCAAGTATGATTATGTCAAGTTCCACTTGAAAAAAATCCTGAAGTGATGCTACTAAAGAACCCCTTTGTAAGATAAACAAACAATCATAGGTTTGTTTGATGAATGTTCTTCTCACACTACTACGGAAAAGGACTTCACAGACGGTTCCAAAACGACATTATAGATGTTTTCTGAACCGTCTATAAGTATGTGTCAGTGATAATAGGTTCTTGATATGAAACCAATGATAATGGGTTCTTGATATGAAACCAAATGTGATAATAGGCTATCATAGATGGTTTGTATCAAGAACCATCTTTGATCCATATTTTTTCTCTTGGAAGAACTTATATGATTAGTATTTGTTGTTGAAAATTTTCTTCTCCGTAAATATTTCTGCAACGACATTTACAAGCAGGCACAACCAATAATATATTTTGTAATTGAATATCTAAACATCCGAGATGCTTCGAGGTACAATTTGTCTAATTAGTATCGTCTTAAAGTATGAATCTTTATAGCACTTTCATATCTTTTTTATTCTAATATTGATGGATTTCAATACAAAATCTAATTACATCCACAGTTCATCATGAAAGTTGTTATGCTTTTATTTATCTTCCACTTCATCCTTATTTTTAAATGAGAATACTATAGACATCCTATTTTCACTCTGATCTTGTATAGAAATAAAATCATTTTGTTGGTTCTCTAGTTCCCGCACAACACCAGAGTCAAGAGGTACAACTAGACGTGTCCCGAAGGAGCACTGGATAACTTCCTATAGTCGTGCACCACTACAAGAGTATTGGCGTTGCTGCACTTAATTAATACAAGCGTAACTAGGATTACTAGTCAATAAAAGTTCTGCTAGTCTGTATACCTCCAGCTGATTTAGGAGATTCTTCAATGACGACCCTTATCCTGAGCTCGGGTAGGTCACAGATATATAAAAACGAGTGAACTATCTTGATGCTAGGTCCCACTTTAATCTACCAATAAGCAATATAATGATGATAACAAGTCAATAGCACATTGTACAAATATGATCACTATGGATGTGTTTGGTTGTCTGCACCATTCTAGTCTGTCTCGTATGAGCTATCTAAGTTAGTCTTGATCTGCATGAGTGGATGCAAGTTGAGTTGTTTGGTTGCTTGTTTATGCATCTCACGGGTCTGCATTGGGGAGAAGCTTAATTTATGTGTTTCCTTCATCCTGCATGAGTGGGTGCAATTGCATCTACCTGCCCTGGATGAACAGGAAACCAAACACGCAGGGGCGGAGCCAGGCCTCGGGCCATCCGGGCCTGGGCCCGAGGCTTGGCCCAAAATTTCCTTAACAAGTTCAAAAATAGGCTAAATATCAGCATGCATGCTAGCCCAAAACTCCATACAAATTCAGCAATAAGCCAAATATCCTTTGGGCCAGCTCAAACCGGCCCGAGACTTGAACCTGGACTGGCTCCGCCCCTGAAAACACGTATTATATAATTCAACAAAAGTTACTCATACACCGGTAAGATAGGTACATAGAGTCGGATCTGTACTGCCGAAGATAATTTCTCCGGGACATTTGCTTCGCATGTTGACTCTTCTCCTTGCTCACTTACTTATATACTTAAGACTCGGATATCGCCTACACTACACAATGGTGTGTGGGGGTGTAGTGGGATGGAATGGAATTTGTTAAGGAACCTCGCTATCGAATAGTCCGGGGTTCTCGAACAGATCTGAATTAGAGAACAGAAAGAGAGAGAGATACGTGTTTAGGGAGAGCAACAGCGGAATTCTTTTATTGCTAATGATTGCTTGTACATAGGGGGGACCCTCTCCTCCTTTTATAGCGCTCACCTAGAGTTTCGTCTAAGGGGCCAACGTGGGCTTTCCATGGGCCACGAGGGTTTACCAACACTCCCCCTTGGGCCCTTTGCCACGAGATGCATATGCCTCAATAAAACTCCAGAAAAACCCAGTGGAAAAAATACTTGGAGAAAGAGTACATAGCATACGCTTACTATGTTGCACGAATTGCCTCGTTAAAACCTTATGCAAGAAAACTTCATGAAAAACTTGCTAAGGAAAAAGAGTACAATTCTCCCAACTTTAATTGCTAATCTTCGAGATTCATGTTGGGTATTCATAATTCATCTTCGAGATTTATGTGGGAGTATGTGAAATATCTTCCCCTGAAATCTGCATTTCTCTAAGTCTCATCATCCCAATTCCTTTCACGCACCTTTCAAAGGTAGATGCTGGGAGTGATTTAGTGAATAAATCTGCAAAATTTTCACATGACTTAGTATGCAATATCTTGATCTCGTTCATCTTATGCAATTCGTGAGCATAGAAGAACTTGGGGTTGATATGCTTCGTGAGATTGCTCTTCACATAACCCATCTATGCTTGGGCAACACAAGCTGCATTATCTTCATATATTATCGTGGGAGTTTGCTCAATGTTCAAGCCACACAACTTCTGGATGTGGTGAACCATTCTTCGGAGCCATGCACATTCACGAGATGCTTCATACAAGGCAATGATTTCCGAGTGGTTTGTCGACGTCGAGACAAGAGTCTGCTTAGACGACTTCCAAGAAATTGCTGTTCCTCCACATAGGAAAACATAGCCGGTTTGGGACTTGCCAGTATGCGGGTCTGATAAATACCCAGCATCGGCATAGCCAACCAAATTCAATTCATTGTTTCTTCTGAAAAACAAACCAAGATCTTTGCTTCCTTGGAGGTAGCGGAAGATGTCCTTGATCCCTTTCCAATACCTTTTGGTGGGTTCTGCACTGTACCGAGCTAGCAAATTCACAGCGAACGCAATGTCCGCCCTAGTGCTATTCGCAAGGTACATGAGCGCTCCAATTGCACTTAGATATGGGAATTCTGCTCCCAAAACTTCCTCCCCCTCTTCTCTAGGTTTGCATGGGTCTAGGTTTGCTTGGAGTGACCTTCCGACCATTGAAGTCTTTGCAGGATATGATTTTTCAAATCCAAACCTTTCCAACACTTTCTGCGTGTAGGTTGATTGATGTAACCAGATTCCTCCTTGGACATGTTCAAGCTGCAAGCCTAAACAAAATTTGGTTTTACCCAAATCTTTCATTTCAAACTCAGACTTCAAGTATGAGCATGCTTCTTCAATTTCTTTATCTGTCCCAATGATGTTCAAGTCATCTACATAGACGGAGATTATCTGTAATCCATTCGGGATCACAGTATAAACACACATGGACAATCTTATTTGTTTGTGTAGCCTTTCTTGCAGAGAAAGTCACTCAAGCGATTGTACCACATTCTTCCGATCGCTTCAACCCATACCGTGATTTCTCCAATTTCACTTTGTCATGTGTTTCTATTTGCTCCGTCTTGGTTCGGGATAGGAATTCCTTCCGTACTTTCATGTATATCTCGAATCCAAGTTTCCATACAAATATCTTTGTGACAACATCCATTAGCTTCATTCTCAACTTCAAGTTGATGCCATTGAGATCAAATATCTAAAGGTAATTCCTCCCATGACCGGAGAATGGGTTTCTTCATAATCAACTCCGGGACGTTGAGTGAAACCTTGAGCTACGAGCCTTGCCTTGTACCTTACAACCGTTGTTTTCATTTCTCTTCGAACAAAGACCCATTTGTGACCCATGGGTTTATATGGGGAGGTGTGCGGCATCTGCCCAAACACCTTTCTCTTGTTGGAGAGATTAACTCTGCAGATGATTGCCTTTTTCCATTCTTCCCAATCTAGCCTTTTCTTGCACTCTGCGAGATGCGAGCTCGGGATCATGATCAATGATCGAGGCAATCTTCCTTGCAAAGTATGCATCAACGTTGGTCGTTGCTCTATTCAGGATTCTCTGTTATTACAAAGTTTATGGCCATTTCTTCATGAGGTGCTTCATGCACTTCTACTTGCTCTTCACCGCTATTCCCTATCGCAGAGCAAGTTCCTTTAGCTTTTCATCGCCTATGTGTGCGCACACATTATTTCCGCGGCTTCCTTGATGGAAGGTTCAAGTCAGGAATTGCCTTTCTGTTGGCTTCTTTCGGTGCAGTCTCAAGCGGCTCCCCTTCTTTCTTGGGGCATTTTCGTGATTGGTTGTGGTAAGTCCTCTGCTTGATTTTCTCCAGACGTCTCCGAGTACTTTGGGTTTGAGGAGCCAGATTTCCTGCTCTTTTTCTTTGAGGCCTCTGAATAGGTTGAGGGATACCTTCTATTTTCTTTGGTAAATGCACCCTCTCTGGTGCATTCCTTGCGGGTACATGCGACTTAACCACGCCTTGGATCACAAAATGATCAGCAGTTCATTTGCTAAATTCGCAAATCAATTATCTTCGGACTTCGGATTTGCTTCACTAGTTCGGGGTCATGTGCGGGGATCGGTGGAATGCCATATGATTTCCGGCATTTTTCATCCAAAGGTTGATTTCTCCCTAATGACGGAAACGATCCTCGTCAAAAATGCAATCGAATCGGTGTATGCAAGTCTCGATCGGGGTTCCAAATACGATTATGGATGCACTCTCATAACCAACGATATCCCGGACTTGCGGAGAGGGCCCATTGTAGTCCGCTGAGGGGGTGGTATAGGTACATATACCATACACCCAAATTTTCTAAGATGGGAGATCTTCGGGATGATCCCGTGCACAAGCTGCATAGGAGAATGGATGTTATAGGCCGACGATCTGAAAATGATAAGAGCTGCTGCGTGCAGGACTGCGTGTCCGCAACAAGTGTTGGGCAAGTTACAACACTGCAAAAGCGGTCTGGCAATGAACTTAATCCTCTTTATTAGTGCTTCTGCTAGTCCATTCTGCGTATGGACGTGCGGTACGGAGTGCTCAACTGCTATCCCTGTTGTCGTGCAATAATCATCAAATGCCTTTGAAGTAAATTCTCCAGCATTGTCCATTCTAATGGACTTCACGCGATGATCAGGGAAAGCATTCTTAATTCTTATGATCTGCGAGATCAGCTTTGCAAAAGCATAGTTTCTTGTTGACAATAAGCATACATGCGACCATTTCGAGGAAGCATCGATGAGCACCATAAAGTATCAAACGCGTACGACAGGGCTGAATCGGACGCAAATATCCCCCTGGATGCGTTCCAGGAATGCAGGGATTTCACTTTGTACTTTCATGACAGAGGGTCTAGTTATTAATTTCCCGGTGGCACATGCAGAGCACACAAAATCTTCATGATTCAGGAAATTTTTAACGTTGATGCCATGACCTTGTGAGTTGTTCACTATATTTCTCATCATTCTAAGACCAGGATGACCTAATCTACTATGCCATAAAGAAAATAACTCAGAGCTTCTAAAAACAGTCTTCAAGGAAGTATACACTTCGAGTGCATGAATATTCGTGTAGTACAACCCAGATTCATATGAGGGACATTTTTCTAATACCATTTTTCCACATACCGCGTGCTTCACAATGCACAAGTATTCTTTGCCATTTTCTTCATTGGTTTCTATGTGAAAACCATTGGCGCGGATGTCTTTAAAGCTTAAGAGAGTGCGCGTTGATTCCGGGTACAAAAGGGCTTCTTCAATTACCAAAGTTGTACCCATAGGCAATATAATAGTGGCTCTTCCTGAGCCGATTACATATGAGTCGCTTCCTGCGATCGTAGTAATCTTTCCAGCGTTCTTCGTGATCGACTGGAAATATTTAGACTCTCTTAAGATGGTATTTGTTGTGCCACTATCAACAATGCATATCTCTTCCATTTGGGCGCTACACGATTTCTAGAGAAAAGAAATATAATTCTAATCAGATAGAGGCAAAAACAATCCAAATATTGCTTGCAAATTTGAAGAATACTGGAATAAAGAATAGATTGCATGTTTATTCATGAAAGAAGTATGCTCTTCTAGAGCTTACAATTCATTATTCAAAGAAAAATGCTAACAACCATAATCTAAAGAAAATGCATTAAACAGAATCTGTAAAATATGCATTAATTTTTGCTTCTATGTCATCGGCAGAAGTTTTCTCTTTATTTGCCATAATAATGGCTGCAGCATCGATGTCCAGGCTATTCTGTGATGATGAGGCAAGTGGGGTATCTACATCCATGACATCATCATCACCGATGTTGGCGAAGTGTGCTTCTGCGGGGGCGTTTCCTTTTGCCTTTCTCTTAGCCTGATATGCGTTGATCACTTCTTTGGATTCCCGACATATCTTCGACCAATGTCCCCAAGTGCCACACTTGAAGCACGTTTGGTTCTGCTGTCCATACGGCTTGGCGTGCGCCTTTTCTTTGTCATCCCTCTTCACAGGGGCTTTGGACTTTCCTTTGGCCTAGGGCTTCTCCTTTCCACCCTGCTTGCCCTTCTTTCTATGAGTGGGCTTTCTCACCTTGTAGCTATTGGCATTGACTTCTGTGCCAGTGCCTCGTCCAGGTGGCTACGAGACATAGTTCTTGCATAGAACATCGTCTTGCGATTCCGCAACTTGCATTACATCAATCAGTTCGCTATACTCCTTTTATGCGTCCTGACGATAGCTGCGTGCACTCTGGATAGCATTTGGGTGGAAGGTAGAGAGAGTTTTCTCAATCTTCTCTTCATCAGTGATCTTCTTGCCACATAGAGAGAGATTGGTACAAATTCTGTGCAAGGCAAAATTGTACTCAGCCACTGTTTTAAAGTCTGCAAATCTCAAGCGTGCATCGGTCTTGCGTGCTTGGGGCAAGATGGTGTACTTGAGCTTTTGAACCGCTCAAGTGCGATCCACAGCTCAAGTGCACTCTCCTCACCATATATTCATTCTTGAGTGGGTGAGAGGTGGTGCACGAGGAAGTGCGAGCTTGATCGTTCTGTTCGGCGGTAGGTTTCGCGTCCTGCGAGGACCCTAGACCAATCTCTGCACGGAGCTTCTTGCCCCCAAGAACAATATTTACGTCCGATGCCCAAGTGAGGTAGTTACGACCGTCGGGGCGCTTCTTCAAACTCACGATTCACAATACCAGACATCTGCATGATTTCAAAATTCTGGTTTAGATTACTGCGTGTAATCTGATAGAAAATGGTTGTAAAAACATAAAGTGCAGAAAAATTAAATTGCTATGCATTGCAATACATTAAATAAAGCAACGGATTCAAAATTCATAAAGAATATTCATAAAAACAGAGAAATAAAGCAAGAAAAATTAAAAACAGAGCCAAATGAATCTTCTTGATTTTCTGGCAATTTTTCAAAAAAAAAATTTTGCAATTTTTCTGCAATTTTCTAGCAAATTTTTCCTTTTCTTTTCTCTTTTTTTTTCACTTGGCCGAACGGCCTATGGGCCGCCTCCCCCTTTTTTTTGTTGGCCTCTTGAGCCTACTGGCCTACGTGGCCGAAACGGCCCACCGGCCTGCCTCCCTGGCCCAAGGCCCCGCGCCCGACTTGAAGAAAGTCCCACGGCGGCTAGGGTTCCATCCCTAGCCGCCACTTGCGCAGTCTCCCGAAAAACACGCACGGCGCATGGCCTCTGGCGCGCTGCTCTGGCCGGCGGGGCGCACTGCTTCGTGCCGGAGACGGAGCGCCGGATGGGCGATGGGCGCGGGGCGATGGCGGATGGCGACGCGACGGCTTCGAGCCGGCAGTGGAGACGGCCGTCGCCGAACGCCGAGTCGGCGTGGCTGCAGCCGTGCCAAGCGCGAACCGAGGAAGCACGCGCGCGGCGAGGCTTCAAGCCGACGCTCCGCGCCGCTTCGAGCCGGCGGCGCTTCAGCGAGGCGGCTGCCGCGCGCAGCAAAGCGGCGGCGGCTGCGTCGCGCGCAGCGCAAGACGGTCCGAGACGGCGGTGGGTGGCCGGGCTTCAAGCGGCGTGCACGCGAATCAAGGCGTGGTTTTTTTTACGTGATGAGCGGTAAAAACATGTCTTGTAACCGTGCTAGAGTCTTCGAGCGATCGCCGTGTAGCTTCGTGCCACGTGACGAAAGCGGTACAATATGCGTAGGATAGATGCATGCGAAGAAAACGACAAGCGTTTAGATTCAATCTCCAAAATCCTACCTTTCTCACCTTTCAAATCAGTACTCGGTGAGCTTCGTCGCGATAACGTGTTAAGGAACCTCGCTATCGAATAGTCCGGGGTTCCCGAACAGATCTGAATTGGAGAACAGAAAGAGAGAGAGACACGTGTTTAGGGAGAGCAACAGCGGAATTCTTTTGTTGCTAATGATTGCTTGTACATAGGGGGGACCCCCTCTTCCTTTTATAGCGCTCACCTAGGGTTTCGGCTAAGGGGCCAACGTGGCTTTCCATGGGCCACGAGGGTTTCCCAACAGAATTGACACGGACATGTGGTAATGGGTCGATGTTTTGAATGGAGAATGTAGGGTGGTATTTATAGTGCCCAGGGGTTGCTCAGCCAAAGGGGATATGGCTCGGCCGAGCACTTCGCGAGGACGCGGATTAGTGGTGCGAACGGAGGCCCGACTGCGCTTTGGCTAGAGAGGATATGGCCGGCGGAGCTGTGGATATGTGCTCGGCCGATCCATTAACACGCCTCCATGACCATCTCGAGTGGAATCAACTAGATAATCAATCGCGGCGTGCCACGACGCGACCGTCGCTCCTCACGCGAGCAAATCGAGAAAACGTACGACTACCGCTTTCTACGCGAGCAAATCGAGAAAACACGCGAAACAGTTGAAAGGATACAACCTGCGATTTCGCTGGAACGGAAGGTCCGCATCGGGAAAAACAGAAAACGGAAAAAAACCTAAACTATTTTTTTTCCAAAAAAGGACCTAAACAGAATTTTATTTTTTCCAAAAAAGGACTTAAACGTAATGCTAAAAAAATTCAAAAAGGACCTAAATGCAATGTATATTTTTTCCATAAAAAAGATTTAAACGTATTTTTTTCGAATAATGACCTAAATGTAATTTTAATTTTCCGAAAAAGGACCCGAGCGTAATGCCTAAAAACGCATAAAGGACCTAAACGTAATATATATTCTTTTTCAAAAAAATAACCTAATCGTATTTTTTTTTCCAAAAAATGACCTAAACGTAATTTTTTTTCAAAAAAAAAAACCTAAACATAAAAAAAAATCGCGGCTCGGCTTAAGCCGCAAGCCGAGCCGGGTCAAAGCTTTGTGGTGGCGTGATTTCTGCCAACTTTAACGGAGGCTCGGCGTGGCTTGGCTCAGCTGAACGGGTCTTGGCACGGCCGAAGGCTAGGCATAGTGAGTTGGTGGTGTTGGGTAGCTCGGCCGATTGGGTCCTGGCTAGCCCTTTGGGGTGTTGGACTTGACCTGGTAAATCAAAGTTCAGCCCATCATCTATCTGGGTTCTACTGGGCTTTGAGTTGCCTTGGCTTGGCCGAGCTGCTGCCAATTGCTGCCACGGCATAGCCCGTTGCAAGGAAAAATCCTTGCTGCGGCAGCTCCTGAGTGACCTCTGGCAATTGTTCTCCTTTTTGTATGTTTTTTAGCTCAGAAACCTGCATGGTTAGTTGATGTGCGACACTTGTGAAATTGTTTGTGTAAAACAATACTTGTACTAAAACACCGTTATTATACCTTGTGTTTTTCGGGAGATTTTAGGGGAGAACAGAAGTAAATATGGTTCATCAACAGTCACAAACTGCATGATCATTTTGGTGGGAATTAAGTGGAAATTTTTGTTTAGATAGCTGGCATTAGTTGTCTGGCCAGGCTTTTGCTCGTTGTAGCTGTTCTTGGTTGAGATTATCAGAGTTTAGTTACTGGGGTTTAGGAAAAAGTGCTCGGTGTAATAAAGCTTTATGTGTAAGCTTTTCGTGTTGCTGTAAGAAATTGCTCTTGTTGGTTAAACACTTATAAATGCTTGGTGTGGTTTTGGATGAGCGGTTTCTTTACCCGGCATTAGGTAATAATGTATAATGTATATGTATACTTCTTATTATAGTGGAGAGGATTGCCGTGCCCTGAGTCACACCACATCAGCGTGTTCGTGAAAAGGTCCTCCGAAAAAAGCGAAATCGCGTTTATGTCCTCTGGTCGGTGTTTAGCAAAAAAGGACTCGGAAAAAACCAAAATTACCCGATGGTCTTTAGCAAAACGGACCCTGGGAAAAATGAAATTACGTTTAGATCCCTCTGCGGTTTATGTTCGGCTCCTATCGACGGTTTTTAGAGAAGCGGACTCAAAAACAAAAAACGTCTCAACAGGAAAAAAACGCAGATTTGTCGAAGGTTTATAGCAGATCACAGATTCACCGACGAGTTCTAGAGACCCTTTAAAAAAACAAACACGAAAACCGAAATTACGTAAAAAAAAGAAGCTGCAGTTTTCTAAAAAAACACAAATTCGCCGAAGGTTTATGGCAGTCCATAGATTCGCCGACGGGTCCTAACGACCTATTTTCGTAAAAAAAACATGAAAAATCGAAATTACAGCCGAATTTCCCAAATTTTGCACATTGCATCGTCACGCACCGAAATTTCACACGACGCAGCGTAGCACATAACCCTCACTAGTACCTCTATTATATGCGGAAGATTTCAGGCAAGGAGATCAATGCCACCTCATTTTTTCACGGAAATGACCCTCGAAAAATTAGAAATCACGGATAGGTCCTTCTATCGGTTATTTTGTAAAAAAAAGACCCCAAAAATTCCGAAATTGCGAACAGATCCTTCCACCGGTTATTTTGCAAAAAAGACCCCGTAGTTTCCATAGATTCGACACGAGCGTCAGTTCTTTCGACCTGAAAGATTCTGAAATCGCGAACAGGTCCTTTCACCGGTTATTTTGCAAAAAAGACCCCGTAGTTCCGCAAATTTGACACGTAAACCGATTCTTTAGACCTAGATTTTAAAAAACACCGCTGAGGAAAACGAAATTACATTTTTTTAGGAAAAAAACTTGGATCAGATTTTTTTCGCGCTGCGCAGCATCGCGCGCTTCTCTACTTCGTCGACGACTACTAGCCAGCCAATTTTAAAAAAACACCGCCGAGAAAAACAAAAATACGTAGCCATTTTTAAAAAACACTGCCGAGAAAAACAAAAATACGTTTTTTGCAAGGAAAAAAAACAGACCAAAAAATTTCGCACGAATCAAATTTTTTTAGAGATGCAGATCGCGCTTCTCTACCTAGTATGTATGTATATATATATATATATATATATATATATATATATATATATATATATATATATATATATATATATATATATAAAGATGAGAGAATCAAAAGATGCAAGAGTGCCACATCAGTGGGTTTGCGAAAAAGTCCTTCGAAAAAATCGAATTTCCGTTTAGGTCCTCCGATCGGTTTTTAACAAAAAAGGACCCAAAAAAGGAAATTACGTTTAGGTCCCTACACGGTTTACGTTCAGGTTCTCCCGATGGTTTTTAGCAGAGCAGACCCGAAAAAACAAAAAAATGCATTTAGGCCCCAAGGAGTCGGTTTTTAGCATATTGGACCCGAAGAAAAAACAGAAATACGTTTAGGTCCCTCTGTGGTTTTCTCCCAAAGAAACCACCAATTCGTCGTTGGTTTATAGTAATCTAGGAGTTAGTTTTTAGTATATTGGACCCGAAGAAAAAAATAAAAATACGTTTAGGTCCCTTTATGGTTTTCTTCAAAAAAACCCACAGATTCGCCGACGGGTCCTAGTAGCCCATTTTTTTAAAAAAAACAAGCAAACCGAAATTACGCAAAAAGAACAAAAATATATTTATTTTCCCCTGAAAACAAAAAAAACAGATTCGCGGACGGTTTATAACAATCCACCAATTCACCAGCGGGTCCTAGAGACCCATTTTAAAAAGACCAAGAAAACCGGGATTACGCAAAAAAAAACCTATTTTTTTAAAAAACAAAGGAAACCGAAATTACGCAATTGTTTCCAGAAATATCCATCGGACTAAATTTCACGCAGTGCAGCGTCGTGCGATCGAATTTCCCAAATTTCGCACGACGCAGCGTAGCGCGATCGAATTTCCCAAATTTTGCACGACGCAGCGTAGCGCGTGGCCCTGGCTATTATTATATATATAATGGTATGATTTTAGTTTTGTTATAGTTGACTAGTATAGTGCCCGTGCTAACGCTACGACGATCAGTACACCCGCTTAAGAAAAGAAAACTATGCAGTTTAACACTTAAAAGGCTTTAAAATTGTCCTTTACAGCTATGCAGATGCAGGAGAACAAAATAATTTAGAGAGATAAATCTGTATTAGGGAAGGTTTTGTGAATTCCTAGCTGACCCATTTATGATGCATGAATAAATAATAATATGATAACTTTACAGAGCATGTAAAGAGGGAGAACTCGTGTTCCGCTTGAGAGGAGTAAAGCTCGCAAGCCATTGCCATGACTTCAATTTTTAATAGCAGTTCAGGGAATTACGATATTATTTCTTTGACAAATCGAAAGGACTTGGCTGATAGGGATGTATGCATCCCTTATGATTGGCACATATCGATCATCAGTTCATGAGCTAGCAAGCACATGAGGCCAAGTTGAATTTAGACAGTTCTGTATGTACCTTTGTCCATGCATGAAAGAGCCGACCGCTGTTTTATTATAGAATTCTATTCACAAAATCTTTCCCACTGTTTTTTTATGAAAACCCATTTCTCTGAAAAAGAAATCAGTCTGGAACGCAAGGCAAAACAGTTACTACTGAGATACCAGTTATTGGAGAATAAAAGACGTAAATGAGCAACAACTCAATGAGTCCATCCCCAATTTTGGATATATATGTGCCTATTGGATACAGTTACATATAGAGAGCAACAATAAAACATTGATGTTGGCCATCGCATTCAGGCCCCATAAATCTTAATCATAGGTCTTCAGTTCATAATCTTCTTCCTTGGTTTGGTTAGGCTCTTCAGTTCACCGACACAATATTCTTCCTTGGTCTCACACTGATGTAGGCTATAAACAAGAGTTCATTTTCAAAATAACAAAGGATTCTGGAGCAGATAACCACAAATAAGGTATTACGAAAGTAAAGTACAAGGAAATGATTATCCAAGTCAAAGAAACAGGAAGCTTATGCAAATTTCCAACAGCATGCTAAAAATTGTGTGAAATAGTACTTACCAATTTCACCAATCTAGGACATCTTGATAGACAATATTCCTAGTGCTCTTTCCTATAGGATCTAATTCTTTATTTGGCTTTACCAAAATTTTTGTTGTTTGCCTCGAGATACCCCGTGACAATGCAACATAAAGTCATCCATGTGAGAACACAGTTACGGAAGGTAGATCCCAACATTTGGGATAGTTTGTCCTTGCGCTTTATTTATGGTCATTGCAAAACTTAGGCGTATTGGGAATTGTTTTCTCTTGAACTTGAAAGGAAGTGAAATATCATCCGAGGGAGACATAGGGATCCTTGGTATGAACACCGTGAGCGCATCTTTGTCCACCCACAATTTCGGCATCAATTGCATTGTCTTGGAATGCTCTAACCATTAGTCTTGTTCCATTGCACAAGCCATTGTTAGGATCGATATTGCGAAGAAGAATCACAGGCGCTTGATTTTACTTTGAGCACATGTGGAGGAAGGCCGTTTGGAGTGATCGAGTTGAGAAAGTCAATAGGGTCTCGATTGTGTGAATCATCATCTACTAAGTCGAAGTGTGGTAAAGTTTTTCCGGCACGAAACGGTCAATCATCCTTGCGTTAAGTGGTCCACATGCTCATTTTGGTTGAAAGTATGGCACGTGTGCTCATATAAGTCTTGACCTTGCATTTTCATGAAGTGATGGGAACACATGTTGAATGAGTTTGCTTATTGAATCTTGGTGTCCGTATGACCGATCACAATGTCATCAGCGGTGAACATAATCATCTACAATGGTCTTTTCGGTTCCATTTCCAATTCGAGGAGATAATCTGCAAACACGGGTCCATTGTGCCCTCATGTTACGTGTCAATCGTATCTTTCTTATATTTTCCCATAAATACGATCTTTGCAAGGTAGCATCGATTATCGTGCTCTTGTAACACGCGTATCACAGGAAGAACTTGTCTAAAATCTCCACCAAATACCACAACCTTTCCTCCAAGCGGAAGCTACAATCCATAATATCTTGTAGAGACCTATCAAGTGTCTCAACCGCTATTAAACCGTCATCGCAACTTCATCCCGGATAATCAAGGATGCCCTACGAAGTAACTCTGCGATGCCACTTTGCTTTGTGAAGCTACACATGCTATTGTCGACAATCTTAATTGGTATTTTGAACCTTGAGTGTGCGTCAGTCCTCCGGGTAATATGGATCTTTGCTATACCGAAGTTCTGTCGCAATGCCTATTAAGCCCTCCGAGCGCACTTTGGCCGAAGTGCCTTATATAGGTACGTCTTTCCGTGCCTCTGGACCATCGACAAAGAATATCTGTCTTTTTGTGTAATACATGATATAAGATTTCATCAAATCTCGCACTTTGCTCCTTGTTAAGAGATTTATATCCATCTATATGTTGTTGGTCTATGGGCACAGAAAGTTCCTCTCTAACCTCCCTCATTATGTCATTGGAAAATTCACCTGAATTGTACAAAAAAATAATAAATATATCACGAAATCATCGGGCAATCAGATAAGTAAATTTAAGATAGAGATGAAATAAAGAGTGTAGGATTATAACAATACAACCTACTTATGTTTATTATTTTTCCAAGTTTAAGAAAGCACTAAATACAATTTCTAACACTATACAAAAAGACAAATAATAATCATTTAAGTATCTTTCAGCAGTAAACAACAATATAACAAATTATTATATGAGAGATGTAGGCCAATTGAACTAAGCATAAGTGGTCATCAGCATAACTAACCTGTATCATTAAGCTCAGGGAGACCATAATTTTTGATATCCTTCCCCATCGATTGAAGCATATCGCGGATGTCTATAAGCACCATCTGCTCAACTGCCGCTCTGAGAGAGTTATCTCGGCTGTAATCTTCAGACAATGAATCCTTGTGCTTGTCCCATAGTGCATGGATATTGGTGGCCTCGCAAAATACAAGAATAGTGGCAAATAACCTTCGTAGAGCAGACGGCATCTGAAATGTTGCAGCCTCACTCAAGCAGTCGTCAAGCGACTTGTCCGTCTCTATGAGTCCTCTTTTCTCACAGGATTCTCTAAAAGTGGAGTATGTGATGCCGGCCACCGTTCTCAAATCCTCATATGAGGTTGCGCCTGTCACATGATTCAGGAGCACTCTCAAGAAGTATCTCTCCTCTTCTGCAGGGATTGCATACACAATCCGTCCAATCTGACCAATATGTCGTACTCTTCTTTGCCATGCTTTTCTACTCTTGATCCACCGGTAGTGCTCTGGGAACTGTCTGTACAATAATTTACTTGCATAACTATCAACCTGATTCATTTTGAAATACTCAGTTAATGTTATCATAGAAGAAGACGGTCGCCTGACAACATCCTCAAGATTAGCGGACCCTTCATAGACAACATACTGCATGTTGGGCAAATGAAGTTGGAGTTGCAAAACTGAAGGATAGACAGCAAACAGTGGGAAACCAAAAATCCTGTGCACAGCTTCTGGTGGTGATACGTATCTAGCATCCCTGTATCGACGAATCTCATTGATTACTCCACCTTCCTTCTGAGCAGGGTCTACTGAGAATGATGCACAGTCATGTCCTTTATACACGTACTTAAATAGGTACTTTACAGATTTGATGCTTGAGCATGCTTCAACGTTGATGTGGCAGTTGTACCGCATAAAAGTCCAGGATTGTATGGTACCACCCACCTATTATCTAACTCTGCACCTCTAATCTTTACACGTTGCCCGTCATCTCTCCTCCTATATATAGGATAGGAGTCCTTTCCTTGTTGTGTTGCTGAACAAAACTGTCGAGGATAGCGAAAGCGACATTCTCCATCCACCATACAAGCACACCTTCTATTCAGTGCACCACATGGTCCGTGCAACATATGCTTCATGACCAGCCCATGCAACACGTGGTATTTGTCCTTGTGCAGTATCTCGTGAAATGACTTTATCATAACCATCTGGGCTTGTTAACTTACTGGCCGACCTCATAATCAACAGAAAGTGTTCATGTGGTAGGCCCCTCTTCTGGAACTCTGTAACATGAACATATGCAGCTACCTCTCCAAAGTATTTTTTCTTTATCAAGAAATCTTTCATGTCCCTCAACTTGGCCCTGTATACTCTAGCCATCAGGTCTGGTCTATCTTGTGGTGTCTGGCCAGGCTCGAGATTTGATGTTATCTCTTCCCAGTATGGATTGCAAGTCATCGTAATGAAGTAATCTGGTTTCCCAAAACGTTGGACAATAGCCATTGCATTGAGAAATCTTTGCTGCATGTCACGATCGCCCCCTGGAAAAGTACGTGGAAGCACAACTCTCTTGCCAACCTCAGAAGCCCGTGTCACTCCAGCAGAAATGACATCAACCACACCCTATGACAGATTAAAAGATGGACATGAATAAAGCTTATTTGTAATGAAAGTTGTCCGTGCAGTAAATGTAGTTATAATACCAAATTTGAGAGCTTCACCTGGTATAGTTCAGCCCGTATTTTTTTTTGGTTCTCAGGATTCGAGTACCAATCAAGCCTCATAGTCTCAATCTTGATATACATGTCAACAGCCCATTGCTGGAATAATCGTCCTCCAAATAACAAGATATTAAAAAGGCCTTTTCTAACTTGCAGCCTGAAACAATAGTATTCCCTTGCCGTTATAAACCTAGTAGGTGGGTCTGCATCTATCAACGCACTCAAGTAATCGCCTCCATGCAGATCACTACCAAAGTAATCACCTGGCTGTATGTCATTATATCCTTCATCATTTGCAAAATGACCTGCAACATCAATATGTTATGGCAAAGAAAATGAAATATTATTATTGGAGGACGCACTATCAACAATGGTTATATTGAGCGCATTATTTAGGAAAAGAGTGAGCACACGGGTACCATGTATCTTTAACTCTAATTTCATTTTCTGAGCTTTTACCATGTTTCTGGTGGCGCATGGTTTAAATGTTGCAATGCTTTTACAATGGACTTTTACTTAGCTTTGCACCGAAATTAGTATTACATCAAGCAAAATGAAAAACATCGCAGAAAATAATTAGAGATATCAATGACAGTTTTGAGCTTTTAAAATGTCACAAACCATTAAAAGCTATATGTATATAATAAAAAAAATTAAGCCTGATGTATAACACAAATTTTAGGACCGATGTGTGTACGCACGGATGATCATCACAAGTAGCACATTCGTTGGTATTCACATTAACGATCGGTGGTTCAGGAACTGTTGGTACTCCATTATACGATATTTTGAGGTTCCAGCCAGTTTCCCCTCTTGGGAAAAATATTGGATATGCCAATGGGTCATAACAACCATGATATGCTTTAATATAGCGGGGGCGATCACATTTGGGATATACAATCACACTCCTATCAAAAGTTTTTGTGGATCATTCCCTCTCCATATAGCAACACGAGAAGCCGTTGGTGCATTGTACCTTCTTTGATGCAGCGTGACATTAGTATTGAGCTCAATTCCGTATTCATCTAGGTTTGGGATAGAACCAACTCTCTTAAAAGTCTGCACATATGGGTTATCTTGCAATATTCTTAGGATATTTGGATGAGATTGATATCAAGGTCGGAGACCTCTTCACTCTATGGGATAATGTATCATCGTCTTACGTATCATAGAAGTAGAGCTGCATATGACGAGGCCCTTGAGAGCTTGGCACCAAGCCGATCTAGCCGATGGTACAAGCCACCATGCACACGAAATGTATAAATACCGATGCATTTGCAGTGCTAACTCTACGATCAAGGGTGACTCAAGATCGGTGAAAGCGAAATGAGAGTTGAAGTACCGTATATGGCTTCGAAATAATTTGCATCACTATGATCTGGTAGTAAACAACCGCTTTAGTTCTTGAGCACATCGGGGATATGGACGAACCTTCCTTTCCGCAATGTAATCCGGTGGCTCATATTGAAATCTTTTTGCAGCACAATATTGGCAGTCAGATACATTCCTCAAAACATGTCCAGCCGGGAGGTCATGGTAGATATAGTCGTATGGATCATGTGCGACGGGCGCACCAACACATGTTACTTGCACGCGGTACGACTCAAAGTCATCATCTGTAAGAAAATTAGAGTCAGGCAATTCCAAACATGATCTAATTTTGAACCGACCAATATTAATTGTATTAAGATTTACACTATCAGTCAATTCTGTTATTTTGAACCAATACACAAAGGGTATATTTGAATATATACATAATTGTTACCTTCAACGAGAGATTCCCGGTACTCCTCATCATCACCTTCTACAATGTCCCCATCATGGCATGTCTCACCCTCTGCCATGTTACCTTCAACAATAAATTTGTCAATTATAAAGGAAGATTCGTAAACAATACCTTATTGACAACACATGTATATACATATATTCACCTAATTCGCCAACAGGAAGTGTAGGCTCGAATAAACAGCTGTCGAACTCTAAATCATTTTTCTGTATAACATCATTTGAGACCAGATCAGGAATTGAAGGTTCTTCATGGTTTGTAGTGCGGCATTCTTTCATTTCTTTGTTGTATTCTCGTTTTTGTTTCAATAATAATTCCTTCTTCGCTCCATCCATATTATTGTATTTTTCTCTAGCTAACGTATTTTTGTCGTATCTCGATCTCATGCAACCTGGTCATCAAGGATATGTCACTTTTTGGAAATGAGGAGCAAAAAAAGGAGCAAAAAATTAAATTATGACACATGGTACCTGAAGGTACAGTATTTGGAGTTCCAAATGTAGATCTTGTCAGGTTGATTGGTGATGCATCAGGTGTTTTATGTCCTATGGCATGGGTATTTCCAGAAAAATGAGTGTGATTCATGTTCTCCATCTATTGAAATGCATAAAGATGCAAACCGTAGGCCATCTCATTTTTCTTACCTGGAATAGGACTTATCGCATGATCGTTGGTTACCTGACTTTGTATCCATTCGATAGGACAACTTGGTAAAGTACCTAGTTTCCACAATGTTAGTATACATAATGGTTATTCAAGAAGTGACATATAAAAATTCTAAAGTATTAAACATTGAACCTAAAGGGTCGATTTGGAGTTCGCAGGTGCGTCTTTGTCGGGTCATATTGAAAAGTAGATACACCATGTCTAGGATGATATTGTTGCACGTAGTTATCATTTATGTGCAGCCACTCCAAACCATCTTGTGGATCGACATTCTCTTTTGATATTGTGCTACCTGATTGTAGTATGGGTGTTAGTTGTACTACTGCCGAGTAAGTTCATATATAAAAATGTCAATTCCTTTTTATATGGTAAAAGACAAAAGAGGCCAAATATTTTTTTTATAAATATTACCTCGATCAGTTCTTGTAGAATTTTGGCCCGTTAACTGACTACGTGTCCATTCAGCTGACGATGCGTTCGTACCATTGCTTTCACTACAAGTAGCAGCGCATTTTCTCGCTCTGTAATCACGCTTCTTATTGTTTGCCTCTTCAAATTCTATTCAAATATTGAGATTAAAACCGTCATAGTAATGCAACATGGATTATGAATTAAGGTGCATTATACCGTACCAGTGCTTGTTGCTTGTGCCCTCTTCCTTGCTCGATATTCACGTTGTTTTCTGTTTCTTTCGTCCTTCTTACGTTGCGCCTCGTCAATTGGATTTGCTTGTTGTGCTGAAGTTGATATTTTAAAAGCGCCATTATATCCAATAACTTGCACGACACCGTATTTATGACAATATATATATTTTCTAAAGGACAAATATCATGTTGTAGTCAGCTTATACCTATGCTCGTGTTGTTGGATATATCGTTCAAAGCGGTGCGTTCTCCATGTTGGTTGTCCATATTGGATTGACAAATATAAGCTGTTTATTAGGGAACAGTACGATTTATTAGCGAATTTACATAAAGGTAAATGGGTGCTGACTAACAGGAATGCAATGGCTTTCCAGTAAAACAGCATCTCATTTAAACGCAATTAGTCGTAGCACAGGAAATCAATGGTTCTGTTCAGGAAAAATATCATCAATCATCCATGATAGTATAGTGTCCGTGCTAACGCTACGACGGCAGTATACCCGCTTATCAATTAAATGAGAAGTTAAGTATGATTATAACACTTAATAATTAATAATCACAGTGCTAGTATGCGAGTACAAAAATGAAGATATAACACTCAATAATATTTTTCGCTAAACATTTCCCGTATGCTCTTAAGACTTGTTCTTATGTCTTGATGGATATTTTCTGCGCACTCATTTCACTTGTATTTTAGTATTTCAATTAAGAAACACTTCCTGAGGATAGGTGAACCCTGTAAGTACATTGTAGAGCATCATCAGTATAGACCTACTTTACAACCTTATAAAAAGTGATTAATAAAATAGAGAGTAATTACCATGTAGATCCGTGCATTAAACTGTTGACCATTCCAAATGTGCATGAAGTTCATGACCAAATAACCTGTCAAGTTCCTGCACAACATTTAATTGTTGCATGTAAGTACACAAAAATTTAACTATTTACTAATCATGTGTAAATAACTTACCGGTCTA
This sequence comes from Otatea glauca, assembly GCA_036346275.1. Taxonomy (NCBI): domain Eukaryota; kingdom Viridiplantae; phylum Streptophyta; class Magnoliopsida; order Poales; family Poaceae; genus Otatea; species Otatea glauca. Next base: position 24,865,030 of record CM070716.1, read on the forward strand.
TTGTTTTTGGAACAGACTTTGGAACTACAATACGCCAATCATAGATATCGTCGTTCCATGAGGGATTTACTATCCTCATAGCACGATCGAATATTATACCAATTTTTTGTATTCTATCAAGATAGTAACTGGATGGTTTATCTGTTGGAACCCATCCGGGTAGAGGCGTTGGATCAATAATAGAGATAACCCTGTCCTTCATGTCGAATGATAACATGCTGAATCGTCCTCCGTGATGAAAAGGCAACATAATCTACAAATATATACATTATATCTTTTGCACACATATATAGTAACATAATAAAGCGTCAAACAATTTATTAAGCAAAGCTTACCATTCGGCATTCAGACAACGCAATTCCAGTCTCAGGCCAAGCGTCAAATAATTTTGCAAGCTTCTCATCTTCAACCTTGACACGAAACTTATGGTACCGTCGGTAATTACAAAGTGGCTGCGATAAATTAAAACATTAAGAAATAGTTAGTTGATTATTGCATAATGTGTATATATATAATGCAAAAATATAAAAACATACGCCGAACTGTAAATCTAGGTAGTGGCATATAGGATCCCTGAAATACATGGTTTCATCGCTTGCGAGCATGCGCACCCCTACATTAAAGCAATCAATGTCCATAGGCTTTCTGCCATCAAGTATTTCTTGAAGTTTCTCGACTGTTATGCTTATAGGGTAAGGTTTGGAGTTTCGCACCCATTCTTTTCTGTAAAAGATGATTTGTGTTAGATATTAACACTAATCAGCTTAACACATACAAAAGAGTATCTATGTGTATGAAGGCATGAAAAAATAGTAGAAATAATAAGAATCACATACCCCAAAGCATCTCCGTCAGTTATAGACATGATATAGCCACAAATCGCATTGGCTGTCTCTTTAGAACTAACACAGTTCACTTGAGTGTTTATGCAAGGCAATAGTGCATCTTCTCTCGTTTCCTCTAGTGTGTCTAAAATCACACATTCATTTGGATCTACTACTTGCTCGGTACTGGAAACTTCATCTTGGCATCCTTTTTTGCAGTTTAGAGGCGAATCCAAAAGGATGGCAGCTAATTTTGATTTGAAATTAGTCATGTCTTGCTGCGTAGAAATATTAAAATAAATTAACTTTATACAGAACACATGTGTAAACACGTAATAATAACTTTTTTACAATTACCTGACAAATATTGTCGATTAATCGATCTCGTCCCAAGACTCCATGTAATTTAATAAAAATAGGCCACATGACACACTACAACCAAATGTTGAACATTCGGACATTTTAATATATTTCTTAAACAAAGTTTTCTAGTAACATATAGATTGAAATTGTACTCGTCATTCTGCATTGGTTCTTTAAATTGCTCAATAACAGGCCACGAAGTAACTTGTAGATCCGGCCACTTGTATCTTGTGAACTCTTTAACTCGTGACGCTATATCAATCAGATCCGAGACCTTTTAACTGTTTTTTATAAGAAAACAATCAGTCCTATAATCATAAAAATAACGATGATTAAAGGTATAGCTAAAAATACTTACAAAGATAAGTAAGATCGTCGCGACACATTAAGCCCAAGGAGTCAAGAACTTGTATCGGCGTTTTTGCCATTTATTACAGCTAGGTACCGGTGAGTATCTTTAATGTTAATAGGATAAAAACCGATTATAATAAAATAATTTATGAGTACCAAAGGCACGTGAAGCGTGACCGGATTCAAAATAAGAACCAATTATTTACCATGTCATGTTGAACGTAGGACGTCACCCTTTCGACGATCTTGTCTTCTTTAATATTTGGTTTATTTTCTTTCCAATACTGACCATCACGATGAAGAATGTAAAATATCAAAGTATTCTCCAAGTAGATAGTCGCACCTTCTCTACACAATAGATATTTTTCAGAGATAATGAGGTTGATGTACGCGTTTATGACCTGCAGTTTAAAGTTAATATATTATTAGAAAATGGAAATATATAAAGCACATAACTTTAATACGTACATAATAAAGGTTAAACTACATATGTATACTTACATCGCCATACAAGTGTTCAGCAGGTTTCAAAAGACATTTAAAATGGAAGAAATCGATAAATGCACCCTCCACATCAACAATAATCTTTTTGTCAGGTGAGTTCATAATTGAGCTAATAATGAATTTGTCTTCTTCATCACAAATGTAATCTGCATCAAAATAACAAGATATAAGAACATTACTTCTGAATTAGAAAAGACATTGTCGACATTTTTGTAAAAGGTTACCTTGTGCATATACTACATCGATGTGGGATTTTTTGGTTTGTTATGACGAGAAGCTTTCGACTCAATAACATTGTCCATCATTTGTATATCGTTGTTGATGTCAATCAGTTCTTTTCGATCTTGAATTGAAGCGTCGATATTTCAATGAAGGAACCATTGGGACATGTCGAACCATGTCTCCCTGAATCTCGATTCTGCTGTATATTTAAACAAAAAAAAGGATAAGGCAGATAAACATTAATCACGGGCACAAGTTTGACATTTGAACATGATCCTTCTGGAGGCTTTTTTTACGGATCTAGCCCTATAGAGCCTAATTTAAACGCACGGAGAGCGCTAATTTTTTTTAATTTTTTATCCAACGAAGCAGCGGTCTGTGAGTGATGTTTAATTTTTTTCAATTTTTTCTCGCGAAACCTACCAAAAACAAGAAGCTGTATTTCACGGAGCTGATGAGAGAGGGGATGAGGTGATAGACCAGGAGGCTGTCAACCAGGGGGAAAGCATGATGGATAAGGATGAAGCTGTGAGCAGCGATGATGAGGAGCAAGAGGAAGATGGAGAGAAATATTCTGGAACTGGCCAAAAAAAGATGGTTCTCCTCCATGTTTCAGAGGTAATACATGTGTTCCACATTTGCTGATACCATTAGCCTAATAATATCTCTACTCAATTTCTTGGCTAAACAATTTGCTATTTGTATAGTACACGTTTTTGTGGAGGGAAAAGATGCAGATATTTCAAACCACATCTATTTAAGCCAAAATCTGTTTTTGGGTAATGATTTCTTCAGATTCTATTTAAGCCAAAATCTGTTTTTCCAAGAATATGGGCTGCATGCAGTCCAACTGATGGTCCCGCAGCATGTGTAGCAAAGGTTAAGAAAGACCTCGTTATCATTTCTGAGTACTCAGTGGTGTTGCAGCATTTGTCTCCTTTCATCCTAATATATGCAGATTTTGAAAAAAAATTCTGGCAGAAAGCAGCACAATTCAATTCTCATAATCCTAAATCCTAATGGCCGGAGCCCCAGTTCCCTTCATTTTGTCGTGGCTGCATTTATAGTGGAAGAAAGTGCGGAAGGCAAGCACAACTTTTGTGACAAAATCAGTAGCGAAAGAAATATAAAGCACATGCAAAGGAATAAAGAAAAAAGTAATATGACTGCGCACTGTTTATATCTGTAGGAAGCAAAGATGGCGAATACAATACAAAGCAAATCTAGCTCAGACAGTCGACATAAAACTGCGGCTGTTTATGAACAATAACACCATGAGCGACCATGAGTGCAAGGGAAGGCAGTCAAAGAAGGGATGGTCTAATGGCTAGTAAATCTTTATGAACAATAAAGTGTTTGATTGCACCAACTGAACATCAACACAAATATGTAGGTAGGAAATCTTTGTTTATGCTCTCTTTAGAGCATTTTTTTATCATAATCGCAAGTGAGTTTGCTGAAGGTGGAGTTCTTGAAATGTTAGACACTGCGATTTGTAAAAATGCAGAAAGGCATGACATTGAATTACAGTGGGTTGTCTTTCTTTTTTATTTGATGTGACCAAACCAAGCATTTTATTAAGAGAAATAAGTTCATCCCATGGGAGATTGTCAGGCATAATGTTGTGTACCCAATCAGATTTTTCGGCCATGTTGAGATTCTACCAAATGGCTGTTAGTAAACTATTATTCACCCAAATCTGTTAGTAAACTATTAGCTGGCTGCGTTAGGGGAAGTATTGCCAGGGCACAGAGTCATACAAAACAAATGCTAAAGTTAAAAGTATCTTTGAAAAGTGATCGGGTTGCATATTCTGTATGGTCTATAACATCCTTTTTGTATATTCTCAAAGGAATAGGACAAAGAAAATAAAGAAAGTGATTTGCTATTCTGTATGGTCTATAACATCCTTGCCCATTTATCTACTAAAATTCATTATCATAATGCATGCGTATGTGATTTAGCAAAAAAAGTTGCATAACTTTTAGATGGCAGCTAGGTGTCAAGTGGGCATTGCCAATTATACCAGATTACTATCTAACTTGATGAGTTATGTAGTTGCAAATGAAGTCAAAATTTTAAAGCGAGCGAGTGAAAGATCTATTGAGCCTCGCCACCAGAGAAAAGATAAGTGTATAATATCTGACAAAACTGGTGGAACAAGTTTTCTTTAGAGTTTCAGTGGACCATGTCATCTGGAGACATTCGGAGGTGCCATCGTTCTATCGGAAGACAAAGCATGAAGAAAGTAATTCTGCTTATTAGCTAATTATCCTGTTAGAACTTACAGCGCTAGGACTGAAAAGTTCTTAATAGGTGGGATACAGTAATTCATTACAATCCCAGGTTTCAAATGAAAAAAAGGAAAGCCATAAAACCTGATCAAAAAGACTTTTCTTCATGAAGATGATTTGGTGACCCAAATTTGAGTACTCCATATTTGGCTAGAACAAAGATCAGTACAAGCAGGCAAAAAGGACTAAGATGGCCGCAATGAGACATGCAAACCGAAGGAGGGTGTATATATAGAGGGATACAGAATTTGTTTTCTAGAATGCAAAAATCTTTTTGTTCTTATGTTATTAGCAACTGCCCCCCTGAGTTTACTCACTGTATACGCACACACCTGATACAGTAGTAAAACCACTTTCCAATAATTTTATTGTGTTCTTCATGCACTGTGGTGTTGTTATATCCTAAATAAAACCTAGAAAACAGATGCAGTGTAGAACGACACCTTGAGTTTATTAGCCATGATACAGTGATATAAGAATACGAGCACTGTTTAATTCTTATCTTTTTTTTCCCTACGGATGCAGCGGTCGGCGAGCGCGGTTTATTTTTTCATATTTTCACAGAATTTTTTCCCATACATGAATAAGCAAACATACACAAACATGTCCACACAAGCAATTATTCATGTGATCAGAATAATAAAACATGTCCAGCATCCAGTTACATCACTAATCATATTACCATCATATATTATCGATTGGTATTCCTAGTAACGACATGAGCTAGGTATTGCCACCTCCTTTCAATAAATCTTTTTATGAATGTGAGATCAAATGCTCCTGCCACCAGAGAGTGTCGAAAACCTACAATAATAATTTAATAATTTAAAAATGTATTAATAAAAGGGGCTTATATATTTCTTTTGAATGGAGTCTATTTTTTCTTTTTAAAAAAACTTACTTTCAAGTGCATGATGTGTAGGAAGATCTGGGGCAAAGGCTAGTTTCGTGTACTGAGTAGTCTCAACATAATCTGTTTTAAAAAGCCACATATCATGAGTACATTTTTCTTTAATTACACATTACCAATAGTTTTTATTATTTTCTAGGTTGATGGTTTAGTTACCGTATCTATTGTCTTTTTTCAACATAGTTGCAACAAGCACATGGTTTTTTGCCTTAGCCTCTGACCAACTGAGCATATGTTGGGTTAAATGCTCATCCCATACTTGAACAACTAACAAGTTAAACCTACAATTAAACATAAGAAGAAATATTTCAAATATTATGCGCAGATTAGTTTCAATGAAACCATACTTTTTTGAAAATACTATAGGTTTACCTTGTGTCTATGAGAGTGATCTCTCTATTCATTATACGGCGTGGAAAGGTTTCGTAGAACTCAAGATCACCAAAATGAACAACCACTCCAACTATATCTATATGATGAAATATTGTATGTTTAAATTTATCCATCAACAAAACATTTGATATTATATTTGCTACAAAGGAATTTTGAGCCATACCTACAAATGTTTTGTTCGGACGTCCACAAACGTCTTCAAATGACATAAAATGTTTTGGGTACAGAGGAAAATCAACTACTACTGTAGAAGGTTCAACTGTTGTACGTCCCGTTAGCAAGCACTCATAAGAGTTTCGAATGCTCCGAAACTGAACCTCCTCACAGTTAGGCTAGAATTGCACACGATGAATGATGTACTTACAGCCTTCATTAAGTGCTAAGTTAAACCTATGAACATTACTGTCCCTGGCAATAGCTTCTATTTTGGAACCCTTTTAAGTTTAAAATAAACCTTGTTAGCTAACATAAAAAATGAATTTTATATGGGTTGAATTACCTTTGGACTTACAGTCTCATCTATTAAGATCAATCGAAGCAAATCACCGTTAACTTCAATAGGAAATTTGACATCTACTAAAACACAAATGCTCCAAGACATGTCTATATCAGCGAATTCAATGTTGTCGAACTCCTTGAATCTAAAAAAATGAAGCATATGTAAACACTTGGTCTAGTTTTAATTAAATGGAAGAGATAGTCAAGTAGAACTCACGTAGGCACCACAGAGCTTTCAGAAAACAACACTAACGTTCTCTTTCGTGTTCGATTAATTGGTGCCATTGAGCTGGAAAACGTTAAAATGTTACAAAATATTTTTAATAATGGTGACAGGAGCATTTTCCACATTCCGTAAATCACATTACATTTTTTGTGTTTCTCATGCAGTATACATTTAAGGCAAGCAACATTTAAAATGATCCAAAAGTACTCATGATTCCAGCATGTTTATCAAGAAGTAAGCAAGCACTATAATAATTTACTAACAACACACCCTATGGAATTTCGGGACAAACCTGTTAACTCACAGGTGCAATCGGTTGATATTCCCAAGGCAGGAGATTTTCTGTTGCAATAGTAAAGATCTAAACAGCATTGGCATGTTAAAAGACAATCAAGTAATGAATCAATCGCTAATGAATATCAACCGATTGTGGAAACATGAGACTCATATCTACAAAACTACAAAAAAATGCCACACATTGATCTTCTCATTTAATTGATTAGTTTTCATGTACTACGGTCGTAGCGTTAGCACAGGCACGAAAAAATACGATCCAGATCTAGTTGTTACAAAAATTAATTATTTGTTAATCACACACTATTCCCTATCAGAACAGTGTTCGATTCAACTGTTCCAATTTGATAAACAGTATTTACCTTTTTATGGGTTTTGCTCGAATGCTGCCCGAAATTGACTATCTGAGATTTTCAGCAGTTTTTTCAATAACTTGAGATGTGCACGGGGATTTGACAAAAGTGCAGATTTGTGTAATAGACAAGCCAGCAAAATCAAAGCCTCAGAATACCATCAACTCTTCAATATATCACCTGTGAAAACAAGCACATTAGTGCTACAAGTTTATTTAACAGGATTCTTTAACAGGAATACAATTTTGTGGTGGTTGGATAATTTTCCATCCATCACAATATATTGCACAGGCAAATATATCAAATTGACAAGTAGAACTCTGCTAATTTCTGTTGATTGGAGTCATTAACAGATTCTATTATTTTTTCTGTAGATCTCTGCTAATTCTTCTAAGTATACATGACAGTGTCACCATGAGAGCAAGTACATCTACGTTACCCAAGCTAGTATTTGTTTTGAACAAGCATGTCGTGTTGTTTTATACTAACATCTGAATTTTTCCATGCCTTTTTCTCGGAGCCAAGTTGAATAGTCCATGCATATGTACCTAGCATTACAAAATTCTAATTACTACCACCTGTGCAATTTAGTGAAGAGCAGAAAGGGGCAGTGCCTAGCTTCCCATGCGTGCTATAGGTATGCACCAACCACTTGATAAGTACTCATTTAGTCATTCTGTGCAGATTATCTGATATGCTGAACCATATTTTACTCTAGAAGTATAGAACATTGTCTGTAAATAGCATTGTACGTTGATAATTTTCCATCCATCACAATATATTGCACAGGCCAACAAATGTAAAAAGTTAAAATAAAAATAGAAAAAAGGAGGGGGTGGGGGCTTATTAGGATAGCTAAATACAAACAATAATATTGGTTAAGCAAATACAATCAATTTTGACATCTCATTCGCTTAGTCTGCATATTGTGTTAACAGAAGTATATCATGCATATCGGATTAGACTCATTACTTGATAAGTACAGCATGTTGCTTGGTGCTTCATTAGTAAAACCATTCCAAATTTGATTTTTCAGAAACCATATTTGCAAAACGAATCCTGAAGGCAGCCTAGAACAAAGTTCACAGCAAACTTCACATGAGAAGGCTGTGATTTATTCATCTGATATTTCATGACCAATTTGGTGCTCAGCATATGAATTATATACCTATAAGGGTTACGTTTGTACTATTTGAATGTTGTTTGATCATGTTAGGTTACCACCTTAAATGATGAGAGGAACTGGAGAACTGGGATGAAAGTCAATACTTCTGACTAAACAAAGTGTAATTTGATCAGGAAAGCGTAACCAGTCTTCAAAAGAATACCAGGGAACAGTTTCCAAAAAGAACAAACTGGGTCAGCCTTTAAAAGAAGAGCAGCACACAAAATCAGAAAACTACGTACAGTGCTGATTCAGGAGATGTTGCTTTTGGACAAGGAAAATGTGAACTCATTTGTCAGATTAGGTCTGAATTAGCCCATACACCTATTCATTTCATTTGTTCAATTTTCTGATCGAAATTCATTGAGGTGTCGTTTTCCTTTGTGTTTGTGCATTAAACACGAAAATTGAATTCCGTTTCTCTTAGTTTCCACTTGCAAATTCAAACACAAATATTGAATGACTGATTGCCATCCATAAATACTGTTTATCAAATTGGATCTAAAAAATCAAATTTGAACTTTCAAAAATAATCTAACTATTTAATGTTTATTCACTTTGCTACCAAATTTATGGATGAATAAGTTCCAAACAAAGATACCCCAATTAAAAAAACAAGTTAATTTATCCTTCTTAGAAACTCAAGGTAAAGGGTAATATAAATCAAGTGGTCCTGATTTGTGAAATAAAAAAATGATTCATATTGAAAATCTTGAATTGAGAGAAAAGAACCTTCTGAACTTGCTCAAAGCCAAATGCGAAACCATGGCATTACAATCACGACACAGACACATATATCAATTTAACTACAGCATGTTGCTTGGTGCTTCATTAGTAAAACCATTCCAATATTTACAACATATATCTGCTCCAGCACAACAGTTAGCTCATGTAAAGTAACCTATCATACCTTATTTAATGTCAGGTGAAAGAAAACTTGAAGACAGCGAAAAATACGAGGAACCGTGAGTATGTGACAATGGATATCTGTGCCAAGAGCATCTGTGAAAAAAAGAAAATAATCATGATCAGCACATCGCAATTTTTTTGTAACACAAAATCATACAAAACAAATGCTACAGTTAAAAGTATCTTTGAAAAGTGATCTGGTTGCATCATGAGCGCATCTCAAGTTATATGTGACTATATTCAAATCCCATGTAGAGTAACGTTCTTGATTTTATAGAATATGCCTAGATCTGTTTAGGATCACAATGAACCATTTCTAACTTTCCATATTCCCAGTTAGACACAAGAACAAAACATGTCATCATGGCAGTGCCATTTCTGTTAACGCTGGAGTAAGTTGCACGACAGTAAAGTGAATATTAATTTTGAGTTTTGACAATGGTATCATGGACATAGTAGAATTAGAGCTTCATGAGAGAAGCAATCATTCCTTCCACCAGCACAAGTGCAGGGCTAGTTTTGAGTGATAATATGAATACTGCATACTGACAAGAACAACCTTGCAACTTCTCATCATGTCAAATTCTATCCAAAAATCACAAAACCAAAAAATAACCATACATCAATACAAACATACAAGGCCGAAAAACAATAATCAGACAGTGCTACCATATATGCCTAAGCCTCCACATGTTCCATTTTTTAGGGAAGCAAGTCCCAACTGCGTACAAAAATTGCATTGTCCAAACTTTCACCAGAATACAAAGCATATGTAATCGATATAATTCTCGGTTAGAAAATTATGAGCTGGTCAGAAAACATTGAAATAAATCGTTCAGGATGAAAAACTATATTTGAGCAAAGGTAAAAGCTACCAATCATTCTTAATGATATAAATTTGACTCACCTAACAGTGCATGAACTCTGGTAAAGGGGATGCCAATGGTGTTTTCTCTTCCTCTTCTCCACGCAGTGACTGAAAAAACATTGGCAAATTTTAAGGAATACAGAGTTTGAAACAATAATCAGACAGTGCTACCATATATGCCTAAGTCTCCACATGTTTCATTTTTTAGGGAAGCAAGTCCCAACTGCGTACAAAAATTGCATTGTGCAAACTTTCACCAGAATACAAAGCATATGTAATCGATCTCATTCTCGGTGAGAAAATTATGAGCTGGTCAGAAAACATTAAAGTAAATCGTTCAGGATGAAAAACTATATTTGAGCAAAGGTAAAAGCTACCAATCATTCTTAATGATATAAATTTGACTCACCTAACAGTGCATGAACTCTGGTAAAGGGGATGCCAATGGTGTTTTCTCTTCCTCTTCTCCACACAGTGACTGAAAAAACTACTTCCCTTGATGAGAAAAAGACTGAGTTCAGTCATCTTGTAGCTAGAGGATTTGGTTCTGAACTATGCAAATTATATCCAGGCTCTAAATTATATTATCACAATAATGACTCGGAGCTTATTTGAAACAACTGTTAAAATTTGTATGTATGCAAGGACTCACCGATCCATAGTATAATCAACAATTTTTTCTAAATAGTGTATGTATCCATACACAAATGAAGGCATATGCAGCAATCCACAACATGTAAATACATAGAGAAAATACCTATTTTGAATAGTGCCCGTGCTAACGCTATCATAAAATTGTTAAACTCGGTATCATAAAATATTCACATGTAAATACATAGAGAACAAGTATATTGAAACATATACTTCCAAACTACCGACAAATACTATAACAGAACGGAGAGAGTAGTAAACTGCATGGTTGAGACAAGGAGATAAATTTTAGTATGATTGGGTTAAAAAGATTCCATACTGGAGCAATAGCTAATGCTACCAAAATGGAAAGGCTATGGAAGGATCAATAATATATGCCACAAGAACAAGATGATCCAGATCGGACATTTCTTAAAATGATATCCACTCAATTTGACATCTCTCTCAACCCTACACCATCGGTTTAATTAATTTATTAGCTTACTTTGCGCGATCATACAATATAATTGGGTGCTTATGAATACTCAATTGTGTTTTAAATGGTATGTATCAATTGGCAAATGACATGCTCCGCTTTTTTCTCTCTAAAAAAATTACATTATGAAGACTTGGTGCTGCATACTATTGAATAAACTGCATGGTTGAGACAAGGAGATAAATTTTAGTATGATTGGGTTAAAAAGATTCCATACTGGAGCAATAGCTAATGCTACCAAAATGGAAAGGATATGGAAGGATCAATAATATATGCCACAAGAACAACATGATCCAGATCTGACATTTCTTAAAATGATATCCAGTCAATTTGACATCTCTCTCAACCCTACACCATCGGTTTAATTAATTTATTAGCTTTACCTTATAGTTTTGCATTTCACCTTATGGATCCACAATTACCTTAAACTATGCTCCTGAGGAGGAAGTTGTTTAATTAATACACTGAATCATTATTGTAGCATGTAATGACCAGAGATGTGTCCCCAACAATTGGAAATATTTAAAGTAAGATGAGTAGTACATTTATCAGGGAATAGTAGCTTCAGGTTGATCAATACATTTTCAAAGACAATGTATGTGTTTTCTGAATAGTCTAGGCATAGAATGTACAACGACTCTGCCACGGATGTTCTTTGAGGCTCAGGCCCAGCCCTCTCAGAAGCCTCTCCTCCTCTGGCTCAATGGAGGTTGATACTTTACTTGTCCATGAAAAATATTTAGCACAGTAGAAGCACTGGCCTTTGTTCTTGGTTACTTGTTTTGCTTCACTGACTTGCCATGCACAATGAATATATCATGAGCATGAGCAGTAAGCAAAGAAGTAGTGTGTACTGTTGTTTGACTGAACCATCATTTAGGTCCTGGTTCAGTGGATCTGGCCCTATAGAAGAAATATGCCAGCTCCAAGCCACAAGGTAACACATGGCTGGTGCTAACAGAAACATGGGAAAGTCAATTTAAAACCCCCCAAGTGATAAACTAAATGTTTCATTGGATTACTTCAGTAGTAATTGGAACATGGGAAAGTGATAAACACGCTTGAGGCTCCTAAAGCAGAAAACATGACATTGGGAACTTTAAAGATCTGTTGCGACACAAATCTGGGACTGGGAGCTTAATACACAAATCCCAGTACATGTTATGTGGGGAGTGGTGTATGTTTGCACTTAAAAGAAAGCAAGAATGTAGGCGTTTTGCGAACCATTCAATCGGCAGCGCAAATGGTCAAGATAAACTGGCCAGATGAAGAGTTTTGCAAACTCCGTTGCTCGTCCGAAACTACTGAATTACTGATCATATCATTTCTGGATTGCCCTATTGCAGTTTTTGTCTGGTGTGTATAGAGTTTCTTTCTAGAGATGATTCCTACATAGTATTTGAATGTGCATGGTTCTTGTTTTGTGGCCACTGGTCATGAGAATATTTTTACCATGAAAGAATTCTTATTTTGGTCGAATGGTAAATGATCTAACCAAGCAATTTTCAATACTTATCTATCTAAACCCAGAAACTATGCGCCACATGAAAACTTGGACATGAGAGCATATGCTTCTTACCTTCATTCTCACCCAAACATTTCTAACATTCAGTAAACAACTATACACATTCACCGTAAGAATTTGTTACGACAGCAGTACACATTCCTAACATTCAGTAAAAAACTAAACACATTCAGCAAAAGAATTCACCAAAATAATTTTTTACCCATAGACTATTGGCAGTATATGCTTGCTGGTATCGAACCATCGCTTGAATTGCTGGTATACGAAAGAACATAAGAACAAAAAACCTAACTACTGGTAAGGTGAAAAATTATTGATACCTGGCTAAAGCAGAAAATGGGGATGCAATTGTCGCTGTGCTTTTCACTTCGTCCTCTCCACGCACTGACTAAACAAACCGAATCTAGGGCACTCCACCGCAGCCGCCGCCCGAATTCCCAGTCCCTCAATAAGCATAACCAGCAAGTAACCAGCAATAACCAGCAAGAAAAGGAAGCAAAACGAAACATATGTGTTATGTACCAACCGGAAGAGAGCGATAAAAGGGAAAGACTCGAGAATCAGATATTTGCTTCCTTACGAAGGGCATCAATCAATCAAACCAAGGGAAGAGAATAAACTCACATTGACGAATCGCAGATTTACTTCCTTTCGAATCACGTCAATCAATCCAATCCGCCTCAAAGGGAAGGTAATTTCGATCAGGAGTAGACCGGGCTGAGCGAGGGAAATCCTGGCGGTCGCGCGCTCTCGGGGTGGGGGGTGGGGGCACGCTCGGGGTGGGGGGTGGGCCGGCTGGAGACCGGATCAGGAGGTGGGTGCTGGAGATGGGATCCGGAGGGCGACGACATGCAGATCGGAGATGGCGCTCGCACGGGGGGTTAGTGTCGATGGAAACAAAACGGACGTGTTTGCGTTGATATGGAAACAATGGAAGCGTTGGGAAGGAAAACAATTGGTTACCATCCGGCCGAAGGAATATGACACGTTTCGGCCGAAGGTGACTACGTGTTATGTATCATTTGTATAATACGGACTTAATTACTATAATTATGAACTTAATTTCCTTAATTATTAATTACTACGTGTTATGAACTTAATTTCCTTAATTCGACGAAGATTAGACACATTAAACCATGGCCATCGGATGTGGGTGAGTAAAACTGAGGAAAGATCCGAGACGTTCATGATGATGAATGCAAATTTCTGGGTAGATTTCGTTGGGTGCACGAACGTTGAGCCATCTCTAGTGACGTGTATTATGTTGGGTGGACATAGAAAAATTTTGTTACGTGCATTATAAAGGGGTATAGATTCTTTAAGCCAATCCAGTCGCGCTCCAGTTTTGAAACTCCTGCTGGACGTTGATAGCTTTTGTTGTTTCCTAATTGAGTGATTATGGAAGTTATTTACTGGAGAAAAAATATCTGAACTGCAGAAACATGAGACTTTGATGGTTAAATTTAGTATGGGAAATTTTCATTTATGCCATTAGTCGCGTCCCACCTATCACTTTTGCTACTTAATTTGGTAGCCTCTCAATTTTGCCATCGCTCTGTTAGATCATTGTTCAGTTTTGCCATTCTAGCCCCCATTCTGTCAAGTCAATAGGGTTTGACCGTAAAATAGAGAAAGTCTACCAAACGGTATACCGTACCGTTTGGACGGTATACCATTTTGCCGTCTGTGAAATCTCTGAAACCTGCTGTGAAACCTGCTATACCGTTGGAATTGATTCCAACGGTATAGGGTTCAGTAGTAGGGTTCTAAAAAAATGCAAAAAAATTATGAGATAGAAGAAAAATACCATAAATCATATAAAAATAAAAATACCCAAAAAATATCAGAATATATTCTGAAAAAATTAGCTTCTCGAAGAGGAATTGGCCAAGGTGACAAGGCAAATCTCCAACAGCCATCAACTCATAGAGAAGTTTGCATCGGCTATCAAGGAGCAAAAATTAGCAATAGCTATAGGCGTAGCCGACGTCAAGAAGCAATTAGCCAAAATCGCTCTTGTGCCCGAAAGTGCCAAAGAAGATGAAAGGATCCTAGATGAGGTGCAGGAGACGATAGCCAAGGCTACGGCAGCTTTATCGGCTTTGGGCGTGACACTCCCTAGCTCTGGACTGTAATCGGCTAATACTTTTGTAATGCTTCATGAATCCGTATAATACTACTGGTCCGAAAACAACCTTGTGATGCTGAAGTAATTTTAATCGGCTGTTTAACCGATTTTTATGTAAGTCTCGATTCTGAAATGTATAATTCGCTTTATTTTTCAAACTCAGCCAAAATTAATCGCACCGAGTTAATTTGGCATCTCATGTAACAAATGTTTATAGCCGACTAAGAACCAATCCAAATGCTAGGGTAGTATTTCTTTAAGTATTTCCTGTTGATCGACTTAGGAAACACCACATCTTCTAACATTTTCAAAATGTAGGAATTTTCATCAACAAGCCGATTTACTTTATATGGTCCTTCCCATGTAGGGGACCATTTACCAAACCGGTTATCTTTAGAGCCGATAGGTAGTATAGTTTTCCAGACCAAATCATCTTCACAAAAAGACTTAGGCATCACCTTTTTGTTATAAGTCTTTGCAACTCTCATCTTATTCTTCTTAAGCCGATCAAGTGTATATGAACGCAATTCTACCAAATCATTTAGGTTGTCAATCATTAAATCTCTGCAATCTTGAGCCAACAAACTATTTTTTTTAGCTACCCGTATAGAGTCGATATTAATTTCTACAGGCAAAATGGCTTCTTGACCATAGACTAACTAATAGGGTGAAAGCTTCATTGCTCCATGATATGCAAGCCGATAAGTCCATAACGACTTTGACAATGTTGAGTGCCAATTCCTTAGCTTTTCATCAATTTTCCTCTTAATCAGCTTAATCAAAGTCTTGTAAGACGATTCATCTTGACCGTTGGCTTGAGCATAATAAGGTGATAAATTCAATAGCTTAATACCCAAGATTTTGGCAAAATCCTGCAAGTTATCAGACATAAACATAGTTCCTTAATTGGTTGTTATGGTTTACGGGATTCCAAACCGATGGATAATATGCTCATTAACAAATTCGATAGCTTCAACACTTATAACCTTTTTGAGTGGTATAGCTTCAACCCATTTAGAAAAGTAATCGGTCGTAGCCAAAATGAACTTGTGGCCTTTGCTTGAAGCAGGAAAGATTTGTCCGATTACATCTATACCCCATCCTCTAAATGGCCAAGTCTTGATAATAGGATGCAAAGCCGATGCTGGAGCCAATTGTACGTTACCAAATTTCTGAAAAAGTCTGGCATCCTTTATAATATCGGAAGCAGTCCTCCAACATGGTCGGCCAAAAGTACCTTGTACGCTTTAACATCCATTTCATCTTATAAGCTGATTGATGGGACACACAGATTCCTTCATGCACCTCACTCATCACTATTTTAGCTTCAATGGCTTCAAGACATTTTAGCAGTAAACCTTCCATTGTTCGATAATATAGTACGTTATCCAGAACTATGTACTTCAAAGCTTGTTGCCAAATTTTCCGCTCTGTCGGCTTAGAAAGATCAATCAAGTATTCCATCATCTTGCCCTCCAATCGGCGACGTTGACACACATTATTGTTTTCTCAATCACTCACACTCTTCTAGTCAGCCAAAATTCTTATAGCCCGACGCTTGCTGAGCTAACAAGTTTGCTCTGTCATTTATTTCTCGAGGAATATGACTAATAGTGAATCCTATAAATGAGCCGATTACAGTAAGGCATTGCTCTAAGTATTTAGTCAAAACTTCATCACAGCAATTATATTATCCCTTAATTTGCTACACAACTAACAGAGAGTCACCATAGGCTTCAACAGTGTCTACTCCAATATTTTCGAGCAACTACAGGCCTCTAAGCAATGCCTCATACTCTGCTTGATTATTTGAGCATGGCAATTTAGCCGAAATGCAAATTAAAAACTATGCCCTTTGGGTGAAACAAGTACTATCCCAATACCATCTCCCTCTCGACATACCGATCCATCAAAATATAGTTGCCAAGGGGCTACAGATACCAAATCGGAAGTAGTCTCATGACCTGTTATAAAATCGGCTATCGCATGTCCTTTAACTGCCTTAGCTAATTCATATGATAGGTCGAACTCGATGAGTGCATAGGCCTATTTATCAAGTCGACCAGGTAAAATTGGAGCTAACATCATATACTTTATGATGAGGACATCCCAACCATTAATCCATCCATAGCCGATGCTTACCAAGGACCAATAACTAGAGCTTGAGTCTGACAGATAAATCACTTGGTGAGTTTGTTTTTAACTACTGCATTTGATATTGATCAGAATTGGATGCTGCCTAATAATTTCCATGACCTGCTTCACTCAGGTATGAAGAATCGGGTAAACCGGAATATCAAGAAGCCGACCAAGGTTACTTGGGCATGACCCATCGATCATCGACCAAGAACACCAACTTGAGTATGACTCGGTATCGACCAAAGGACTCCGACTCAAACGCAACTTCGAGTTTGACTCGGAATTGGCCAAGGCTACACGAATCCAACTCAGTCACGACATCAAAGGAGATCGACCCCGAATGACTCAGAAGACATTGAGTTTGACTCCAACTCAAATCGCTTAGATTAGTTTCCTTAAATTTACAAAGGGACTTGTAACCGACTCGGAGCGGTAAGGGTTTGTCCTCCTATAAATAAAGGCACTAGGCCTCAGAAATTTCTCGGGTTTTGATTAGATTATATTTATAGTCGTTGACTTAGATTTCCTCTTGCGCCTGATTGGGTTCCAGCGGCCATATTGAGTTTCAAAACTCCACCGTGTAAACTTCATCAGAAATCCGCAATAAAGAGAGATTGCAACTATCTGGTTCTTGCTTCTGTTCACAATTTCACAAGTAAGATCTATTGGAGTTGAAGCAGGCGATTGCAAGGTTTCTTAGTTCAGCAGTCTGTTCAGAAACCCTTGAAGTTGTCTCATCGAGACTTCACCAAATCGGCTTGTCTATTCATCGGCTAAATTGTCGTAGTCGCTATTTGACCGACGGATTGACAAGTAGTTATCATACCTGAAGGAAGATCGGAAAACACATCAGACACCTCCATCGGCTAACTGTCGTATTCGCTCTTGGCCGACGGGATGTGGCCGCATCATCTGGTATCAGAGCTCAAGGTTGACCTCCAGTTATATTCCTTTGTTTCCATCCATTGTTTTATTCTGCACCTGGAGTCCAGAAAATTGCCACACAAAAATCTTTGTTTCCATCGACCAAACCACTTTGTGCCATCGCAATTGTTGTTTTCAGTTCTGCATTGTTAAGTTTGAGTCCTTTGCCATGTTGTGTTGCTGGTCTAGTTGTGTCTTGATCTAGCCGACGCACCGTGCAAGTTATCTTCCGTGGCATACCTATATCGATCCACTGATATCCAAACTACAAGTCGATCCACCACACTAATCGACTTGCCCTCGCTAGCCACCTTGTATCAATTCTCGCTACGCACGCCACAATTCCATGCAAGCCACCTTGTGTCAATCGCCCTACACCGCAACCATCCATTGTTCATCCGCAAACCTATCATACCATCTAGTCAATTTGCCGCTACCTTAGAATTTGCATAAGTCTATCTGTCGATTCAAGATCTGAAGTAGCAACAAGTCAACTCGACTAAAAAAAGAAAAGAGAGATCAAAAAGATCAAAAAAAGAGCCAAGGTACAAAATCGGCTCAATAAAGAAAAAGAAGTGCCAAAGAAGCAAAGAAAAGATCTAGTCGACATGTCAAAATTCAAAGCAGATCAAAGACAGATCGGCTAAAGTCATAAAGTTCTGTATCATCTGGTTTTGTTAATCACATCATCTTGTTTCATTAGCAAAGTTCTATATCGGTCTTTTTGCAATCCTTGTACTTGTCTTTTGTTTTCACCTCTGCTAGGTCTAGATACGTTTAGATCCAGCAACATTGACTAAGTACTTTGGATTCTTATTTAACTTTGCTACTGCTTACAAATTATTGAAATTCCTTGCTACCAAAGAGACTTGTCCAAACTCTACAAATATTTCTGATCGGCATTGAAACCAACCTGGCAATCGACTTGTACCCCCATTGCAGTTGTGAACACTTGTAAGAACTATCGGTAAGTTGTTTGTGAGGTTGAGAGTATACAATTCCACATATTTTTTAGTCTATAGGAATATTTTTTGCATCTAACCATGACAGGAGAACTATCGAACTTCAAGGAGTGTGTCACCAAGGAAGAACTCACGAATTTCAAACATGAGCAGAACAACATCGGCCAACAGATATTGGCAAGACTCGATGATCTGGCTGCCAGGATCAACACCATGGAGACAAGACTACCCAACCCTCGAGCTAATAAGCAAGAAACATCTAATGATGATGAAGAGGAAGATATTGTTCAAGATCGATTTCGACATCGGCTAAATCAAAATCTGCAAGGGATAGGAAGAGATCGACCACAGCGAGAAGATGATCCTTTCAACAAGGTCAAATTTTCAATCCCTTCCTTCAACGGAGCCTATGACGCCGACTACCTCGACTGGAAGATGGTCGTCGAGCAGAAATTCAGTGCACACATAGTTCCTGACCGACACCAAGTTCGACTCGCCACATGTGAGTTCACAGGTTTTACAATCATGTGGTGGAACGAATTGGTTAAGTCTGTTACTCAAGCCAACACATGGGAAGGATTGAAGCGTGCTATGCGCCATCGGTTCATCTCTCCTTCATTCAAAAGAGATCTCAGAAAGAAGCTCCAAAGGTTCAACCAAGGATCCAAATCGGTTCAAGATTACTACCAGGAGCTACAGATCGGCATGTTACGTGCTGAGGTCGAAGAAGATGAAGAAGACAAGATGGCAAGGTTCTACGGAGGATTACACCGAGAAATTCAAGACATAATCGGCCAAAAGGAGTATACCACTCTTAATCGGCTATTCCACCTAGCCATGCTAGCAGAAAAGGAACTCGAAGGCCGACAACAGAAGAAATTTACAAGTTCATCTACGCCAAGACTTCAAGTTCGCCAAGCCACATCGGCCACTGGCAAGATTGCTACTCCTTCAAATGGCCGGCAATGATCTGTAACACCAGCTCAGACCACTAGATCGACCATGCCAGGGACTCGAATAAGTAGCCAATTGGCTATCGAGCAGAAAGCGTAATCGGCTAATGCTTCTGCTCCAGCACCAAGCTCATCATCAATTGCATCAACTTGAAAAACTTCTGCCATCATATCCCATCGATGCAAAGGCATGGGCCATGTTCAGAAAGATTGCCTAAGTCAGAAGGCTTACATTGCTACCGAAGAAGGCTACATCAGTACAAGTGATGTTGAAGAATATGCATTGTTAGCCGACAACACTGAAGAACCAGAAGATAGTGAAGAAGTCATTGGAGCCGACAACATTGATACTTTTGGCACCTACATTGTCAAAGGAGTCCTGAGTGTCCAAACAGAACAAGCCGATGAGCTCCAGCGCCATAATTTATTTCACTATTTCTGCATTGTGCAGAATTACAAAGTACGGACGATCATCGATAGTGGAAGCTGCAACAACCTGATCAACACCGACATGGTAAAGGAGCTTTGTTTGACTACACGAGATCACCCACACCCCTACTACATGCAATGGTTCAACAACAGATGTAAGATTAAGGTAAGTCAAATTGCTCGAGTACAACTTTCAATCGGCTCATATAAGGATGAACTAGACTTTGATGCTATGCCAATGCAAGCATGTTCACTATTGTTAGGACGACGTCCATGGGAATTCGATAATGATGCTGTGCATTATGGTGTAACAAACCGGTACACTTTCATGCACAAAGGGAAAAAGATCACCTTGCTTCCTTTAACACCAAACGAAATAATCAAGTATGATAAAGAAGCCATTGATCGAGTAAGAAAAGGGAAAGAGCTAGAAAATCGACCAGTTACAAAGCCTAGTCTATTGGCTAATCAACCATCGAATGAGAAACCATCGGCTACTTTGTCACTCGCTCGATCAGAGATTAGACTGAGACATCCTGTAATGCTTGCTAACAAACTTGACCATAAGGAAGTTTTAGTCGGCCAAAATTTATGTTATGCTTTAGTCTGCAAGGATGCATTGTTTTCACTTGAACAATTGACTCGTTCTTTACCATCGGCTATTACTAACCTCTTGTAGGAGTTTCATGATGTGTTCCCTAAAGAGATTCCTCCAGGATTACCACCTATCAGAGGCATCGAACACCAGATCAATCTGATCCCTGGAGCATCTCTATCCAATCGAGTAGCCTATCGAACAAACCCAAAAGAGATGAAAGAGATTCAACGTCAAGTTCAAGAACTTTTGGGAAAAGGTTATGTTCACGAAAGTTTAAGTCCATACGTTGTTCCTGTACTGCTCGTCCCAAAGAAATATGGAAGTTGGAGGATATGTGTCGACTGTCGCGCCATCAACAACATCACCATCAGGTATCGACATCCAATCCCTCGCTTAGATGACATGTTAGATTAACTGAGCAGATCAACCATCATCTCAAAGGTTGATTTGAGGAGTGGGTAGCATCAGATTCGTATGAAACTTGGGGACGAATGGAAGACTGCTTTTAAGACTAAGTTCGGTTTATATGAGTGGTTAGTTATGCCCTTCGGTTTGACTAATGCACCCAGCACCTTCATGCGACTCACGAATGAAGTCTTAAGATCATACATTGGCCGATTCGTTGTTGTGTACTTTGATGATATTCTTATCTATAGCAAATCAGCTAATGATCACATCAACCATTTGAGACTTGTTTTTGCATCTCTACGAGAGGCGAGATTATTTGGTAACCTTCAGAAGTGCACCTTTTGCACCAATCGAGTATCTTTTCTTGGTTTCGTAGTGACCTCTCAGGGAGTTGAAGTCAACAAAGCCAAAGTCTAAGCCATCGAGCAATGTCCAACACCAACCACTGTTATGCAGGTATGTAGTTTCCTAGGTCTTGCAGGGTTTTATCGATGATTCGTCAAGGACTTCAGTACAATTGCTGCGCCCATGAATGAGCTGACCAAGAAGGGAATTGCTTTCCACTGGGGATCGGCTCACGAAACGGCTTTCAATCGGCTAAAAGAGAAACTCACCAACGCTCCTTTACTTCAATTGCTCGATTTCGATAAGACTTTCGAACTTGAATGTGATGCTAGTGGATTCGGCATTGGAGGAGTGCTTATTCAGGAAGGTAAGCGGATTGCATACTTCAGTGAAAAGTTAAGAGGTCCTAGCTTGAATTAATCGACATATGACAAAGAACTTTATGCTTTGGTAAGAGTACTCGAAATTTGACAACGTTACCTCTAGCCAAAAGAATTTGTCATACACTCAGACCATGAATCTTTGAAACACATTAGGAGTCAGGCTAAACTCAACAAAATACATGCAAAATGGGTTGAATTTATTGAATCTTTTCCCTATGTGATCAAGCACAAGAAGGGTAAGGATAATGTTATAGTCGACGCTCTATCTAGGAGATACAATATGCTTCACAACTTGATTTCAAGATCTTTGGTCTTGAAACCATCAAAAGTTTATATGCCGATGATGAAGACTTCAAAGAAGTAATCCAAAACTGTCGGCAAGGGAAGACATGGAACAAATATGTCTTAGCCGATGATCTCTTGTATCGGACTAACAAACTTTGCATTCCATCAAGTTCCGTGCATCTTTTATTGCTGCAAGAAGCACAAGGAGGAGGTTTAATGGCGCACTTCGGAGTAAAGAAGACTGAGGATATCTTAGCTAACCACTTCTACTGGCCGAAGATGCGAAGGGATGTGGAGCGCTACATTAGCCGATGCACCACCTGCAACAAAGCTAAGTATCAACTAAATCCTCGTGGTTTATACCTACCTCTTCCTATTCCAAATACTCCTTGGGAAGATATTTCGATGGACTTTGTTTTAGAATTACCTAGAACAAAGAAGGAGAGTGACATTATATTTGTAGTCGTAGACCGATTTAGTAAAATGGCTCATTTTATTCCTTGTCGAAAGAGCGATGATGTTACACACATTGCTGATTTGTTTTTCAGGGAAGTTGTTCAACTTCATGGAATGCCGACGACTATTGTGTCTGATCGAGATGCAAAGTTCCTTAGCCACTTTTGGAGAAGCTTATGGAATCGACTAGGAACAAAGCTGCTATTTTCAACAACCTGCCATCCACAAACAAATGGCCAGACAGAAGTTGTCAATAGAACTTTATCGACCATGCTGCGCGCCGTCTTGAAGAAGAATTTAAGGATGCGGGAAGACTGTTTACCACACGTCGAGTTCGCTTACAATCGAACCAAACACTCGACGACAAAGTTAAGTCCTTTTTAAGTAGTTATGGGCTCAATCCTCAAGCACCCATCGACTTACTTGCACTGTCAACATCGGACAAGTCTAACTTCGATGCCAAGAAGAAAGCAGAACTTGTGCTCAGGATGCATAAGATTGTCAAGGATAACATTGAGAAGACCAACGAAAGGAATCGGCTAATTGGCAGTCAAGGCAGACAAGAGGTTCTTTTTCAACCTGGGGACTTAGTTTGTTTACATTTAAGAAAAGAAAGGTTTCCTGATCAGAGAAAATCCAAATTTATGCCAAGAGCCGACGGACCTTTCAAAGTTCTTGAGAAAGTTAACGATAACGCCTACAAGTTTGACCTGCCCGACGATTATGGTGTTAGTCCGAGGTTCAACGTTGCTGACTTAAAGCCATACCTGGGAGAAATCGACGAGTTTGGGTCGAGGACGACTAAACTGCATGAAAGGGAGGATGATGAGGACATCTCAGCCATTAATCCATCCATAGCCGATGCTTACCAAGGACCAATAACTAGAGCTCGAGTCCGATAGATAAATCACTTGGTGAGTTCGTTTCTAACTATTCTATTTGATATTGACCAGAATTGGATGCTGCCTAATAATTTTCATGACTTGCTTCTACTCAGGTATGAAGAATCAGCTAAACCGGAATCTCAAGATGCCGACCAAGGTTGCTTGGGCATGACCCATCGACCACCGACCAAGAACTCCAACTCGAGTACGACTCAGTATCGACCAAAGGACTCCGACTCAAACACAACTTCGAGTTCGACTCGGAATTGGCCAAGGCTACACGAATCCAACTCAGTCACGACGCTAAAGGAGATTGACCCCGGATGACTCAGAAGACATTGAGTTTGACTCCAACTCAAACTCACTTAGATTAGTTTCCTTAAATTTACAAAGGGACTTGTAACCGACTCAGAGCGGGTAAGGGTTAGTCCTCCTATAAATAAAGCCACTAGGCCTTAGGAATTTCTCGAGTTTTGATTAGATTATATCTATAGTCGTTGACTTAGATTTCCTCTTGCGCCTGACTTGGTTCTAGCGGCTGTATTGAATTTCAAAACTTCACCGTGTAAACTTCATCAGAAATCCTCAATAAAGAGAGATTGGAACTATTTGGTTCTTTCTTGTGTTCACGATTTCGCAAGTAAGATCTATCAGAGTTGAAGCAGGCGATTGCAAGGTTTCTTAGTTCAACAGTCTGTTCAAAAACCCTTGAAGTTGTCTCGTCGAGACTTCACCAAATCGTCTTGTCTATTCATCGGCTAAACTGTCGCAGTCGCTCTTTGACCGACGGATTGACAAGTAGTTATCATACCTGAAGGAAGATTGGAAAACACATCAGACACCTCCATCGGCTAACTGTTGTATTCGCTCTTGGCCGTCGGGACATGGTCACATCACTTTATAACATCGGTTTTACAGATAACCTTACAAGTTGATGCTAAAATATAATGCCTTAGTTTTGTACAGGAAAAATACAAAGATAGGCAAAGCTTCTCTACAAAGGAATATCTGGTTTTTGCATCAAGCAAGCATCGGCTTAAGTAAAAAATTACCCTTTCTTTACCATCAAC
The DNA here is from genome assembly GCA_036346275.1 of Otatea glauca. Classification (NCBI taxonomy): domain Eukaryota; kingdom Viridiplantae; phylum Streptophyta; class Magnoliopsida; order Poales; family Poaceae; genus Otatea; species Otatea glauca. The sequence goes on from CM070716.1 coordinate 24,889,819, forward strand.
TTCTTGTGCCAAAACAGCTCTGATAGTTTCCTCCCCAGCCGACAGATATAATTTAAAAGGTATATCTTTTTGCGCCGCGACCAAAATCGAAGGATTAATAAAGTACTCCTTGATATTATCAAAAGCCTTTTGTTGATCGGCTCCCCATACAAACTCCTAATTGTCCTTCAATTTTAACAATGGGGTAAATGCACGAATTCGACCAGAAATGTTTGAAATAAACAGCCGTAAATAATTAATTTTGCCATCAACTTCTGCAGCTCATTCTTGCACGTCGACAGCTTTGTTTTGGCTATGGCTTTTACTCTTTCTTGATTGACTTTAATTCCTCTCTCATGAAGCATGAAGCCGAAAAATTATCCAGCTGACACGCCTAAAGCACACTTGTAAGGATTTATCTTCAAACCATACGCTCTTATATTTTTAAAGTCTGTTTCTAAATCGGCCAGATGCTCCAAATTTCCTATAGATTCACCACGACATCGTCGATGTAAATCTCCACGATAGAGCCGATTAAATCATGAAAAATTAAATTCATGGCTCTCTGATATGTAGCATAAGCATTTTTCAGGCCGAAGGTCATTACAGTCCATTCAAATAACCCTAAGGCACCAGGGCACTGAAAGCTGTTTTAGGTATATTGGCTTCTGCCATGAATATCTGATTATATCCGGCATTGCCATCAAGAAAGCTAATAATCTTATTCCCTAATGCAGCATCGATGAGCATATCGACTATTGGCATTGGATATTCATCTTTTGATGTGGCCTTGTTTAAGTCCCTAAAGTCGACGCATAGCCTCAATTTACCATTTTTCTTCATTACAGGAACGATGTTAGAGACCCACTCAGCATATCTGTAACACCCTGACCCAAATTCGCTCATGACCCAGCCCACCGTGGGGCGGGCCCACGCATGCATAGCACCCCACTTACACTTTCGTCCTCGCTTCGTGTAAAAGTGTTAACCCGGAGGTGATATGTTTGAACCTAACAGGCATTATATACTACTACAACTCACTTTGTACAAGCAATGTGGGACTAATCGCACCACCGCTCCACATGGGCCTTCACATTAACGAGCCGGGGTATTACACTCACCCCCCTTAAGGGCTGACGCCCTTGGCAGCACACCGTATACACGGCAGATACCCAGAACCACCCCTTGGTACATAGCCCCACCGCTCCACATGGGCCTTCACATTAATGAGCCGGGGTATTACACTCACCCCCCTTAAGGGCTGACACCCTCAGCAACATACCGTATACATGGCAGATGCCCAGAACCACCCCTCGGTACACGACCGTGTGTCCAGTGCCAGCACATATGCCATGCCGTGTGACCACTTCGGGTCCACACGCGCCATGCGCCATATGCCCGCGCCCCTGCCGGCACATATGCCATGCCGTGTGGCCACTTTGGGTCCACACGCGCCATGCGCCATATGCCCACGCCCCTGTCCCACACGCGCCTGTGTAGCGAAGGTTGATGCTCTGATACCATCTGTAACACCCTGACCCAAATTCACTCATGGCCCAGCCCACCGTGGGGCGGGCCCACTCATGCATAGCACCCTACTTACACTTTGGTCCTCGCTTCGTGTAAAAGGGTTAACCCGGAGGTGCTATGTTTGAACCCAATAGGCATTATATACTACTATAACTCACTTTGTACAAGCAATGTGGGACTAATCGCACCACCGCTTCACATGGGCCTTCACATTAACGAGCCGGGGTATTACAATATCGGCAAGGTCTGATAAACTTGGCATCTAGCAACCGTTCGATCTCTTCTTTTATAACATTGTACAAGGCTGGATTAAATCTCCGAGGGTACTGTTTGAACGGTCGATAGCCTGGTTTCATGGGTGGCCGATATTCTACAAGTTGTCGGCTTAATCCAGGCATTTCGTGATATTCTCAAGCAAAGCAATCTTTATAATTTCTAAGAATTTTGACCAACTTATCCTTATAATCTACATCTAATTTTGCACTAATAAAAGTTAGTCTCTTCCTATCACCATCTCCTATATCGACTTCTTCGAGCAAGTCAGTTGATGTAAACCCTTAGCCTAATTTCTCGATTTCTTGGAAATCTTCAATGGCCTCATAGCTAACCGTTTTCTGCCGATAGCTTTGCATTTTGTCTTATAAATCCTTTACTACTTGCTTGGACTCCATCGGCGTAAAACTTCACTTGTCCGATCAAAAGTGCTAGGCCTCACATTGATCGGCATAAGTCCCGTCTTACTGATGCAGATGAAATCACAATCATCCAAAGCTATTCCAGATATGCACTCGGCCTCTTCATGCTGCCAATTTGCATTCGAACTGGCCATAGCAATGTGAGCCGATGTATCGGCTTGAACGACCTCAACCTCATCACCGTTCCACTGAACGAGCAATTGATGCATAGTCGATGGAATACAACAATTAGTATGAATCCAGTCTCGCCCAAGTAAGACACTGTAGTTGCTCTTAGCGTCGACTACAAAAAAAGGCAGTCTGCAATGTTTTGCTGCCGATAGTTAATTCTATCACCATGACACCCTGGTCTTAGTGGGATCGCTTGTGAAATCGTTTAAAATCATATTAGTTTTAATTAGATTTTCGTCGGACTTACCCAACTTTCTGCAGTTGGTGTACGACATCAAGTTAATCGTCGCTCCGCCGTCGATAAGCATTCTCAAAATCAGCTTGCCGTTAATATGCCCTTTCAAGTATAATGGCTTAAGATGTCGATGGGCATCTTGGGGTTTTTCAAAGACTGCATCTTGGGCCCTCTAACATAGCTGAGCGAAGGTCTCCTTAGCCGATTCAGTCTTTATTTTGAATTCAGCTGGTAGGGTGAACACCATATTGATGTCCATTGGAGGAGTGTCGTCCTGGATCATTAGGGAGTCTAAGTCATCGGCTGAATCGAACTCTTCCTCAACTGGCTCTTTTTCCTCCATTCCTTTTTAACAACTTTAATCGGCTGAAGCTCATCAAAATCTTGATCCCTCTATTTTTCTTGCTCGGCCTCTCTAATCTCATGAGTTCTTAGTCTCTGCAACCGCCTGTTCTGTGATCGACTAAGACCAGGGGGCACCATCTTGGCTTGGGCTCAATCGGCTTTCGTATTCTGCCAGCCATATTTATTGTGTTACAAAACTCGATCCTTCTGCTTCTTCCTTAGCCTGATTCGGCATAGAAATTCTTTTGTGCATCGGCTTTTTATAACTTCTATCGTGGTAATCTCGCGCGGACTCAGATAATCTATCTTTGTCCGATTGTCTTGGCCAATCGTTTTGAGGGTAATGTTCCATCGGGCAAGTATAGGGGGATGGCAACGCTACTCCCCTTTCCCAAAAAAACTACCAGAAGGGACATCGTTGGTGAGCCCTCTCCAAATTTTCAGACCAATACAGGTTATCAGGCTGATGCGCAGGATAGCATGGCCTGTTGCTTCTCCTTTCATATTTCTCAAGTAGCTGAGAAAAAGTTGTCTTGGGCTTATTTATCGGCCATCATGGTGGCGACTTCTCCGCCTTGTACCACTTACCAATTTCCAGGTCTCCCTTGGGCTTAATAGTCTTGGATTTTTTACCCTCATGGTCGGTTTTTATTTGTAATGAACTGACCATAATCTTTAGGGTCTCTTTACCACTGGAAGTTGATTGGATATCAACATGTAGTTTTTTTGTTGCTTATCTTGCATCGGCTCTTTTCCCTTTCCCGAGCATTGTACAATGTTTATTGGAAATGGGTTGACATCCACCTGCATCATCGGCTCTTCTGCAAATTTGAGCCGACCATCTTCTATAGCCGATTGTATCTGCTGCCTAAAAATATTGCAATCATTAGTATTATGAGAAAAAGAATGGTGCCATTTGCAATACCTTCGCTTTTTTATCTTGTCGGCTGATGGTATATCGTGCCCCTCAGGTAACTGTATAATCTTTTCTTATAATAATAGATCGAACATACGATCACATTTTGAGACATCAAATGCATATTTTACTTCTGACTTACCTTTTGTCGGCTTAAGCCATGAACAGACCAAGGACCTTTTAGACCCCTTAACCTATTTGGCTATGTTTATTTCTGCCTCCTCATCTTCATATGACTCACTCGAATAATATTAGACAAGATTAACCTTAGCTTTATCTTTATCCTTGTTATTGTTAATCCTAAACTTATCATTGAATCCTCTATTATCAGTAAATCGGCTTTCCTGAGCCGACACCCTATGAAGCAGATGACTTAAATCATTGAATTCTTGCCCGATAAACTTTTCCCTAAGCGGGGGAATTAATCCCTGAAAGGCTAAATCGACTAATTGATTATCTGGTAAAGTTACACTAAAACACCGATTTCTAACTTCACTAAATCTTTTTACGTAATCTGTTATCGATTCCCCAAATTTCTAACAGGCGGAGCTCAGATCGGAGATCCTGAGTTCCAGGCTGCTAGAAAAAGTACTCATGGAATCGGCTTTCCAAATCGTTCTAGAAGTGAACCGAATTTGGAGGTAAACTAGTGAACCAAGTAAATGCAGCTCCTGACAATGACAATGGGAATAATCTAATTTTGAGCCCGTCAGACTAAGCAGCCTCACTACATTGCGCGATAAAGCGCCCGACGTGTTCTGATGTAGTAACAGAATCATCCACAGAAAACTTAGTGAAATCAGGAACTTTAAAATTATTTGGGTAAGACATACGATCTATATAATTAGGATATGGCTTTCTATAGCCGATAACCTTACCCTTTGGTTGTTTGCTGAATTGATCTCTCAACACGGCAGAAATTTGGTCGGCCCAATTAACTATATTAGGTGACGTAATGTTAGGGTTCTGCCAACTATGATCATAATTGGCATTCTACCCCCTGAGCGCAAGTTCGGGTTGACGATTATGCTGAACCGATGGATACTGAGGGAGTTGCTTATATCTATTATTCCTCCTAGTGATCGGCTCCGGCACTGGAACAAAAGGTTCCAAGTATGTCACAACTTTATATGGGGCCTAATTCCTAGGTGGAATCGGCTCAGCGTATTGTGGATACCTATTAGTTTCAATCGACTATGGAACCGATTGTGGAAACGCGTAGAACGGAGATGATGGTGGCAAGTTAGCCGATGCATCCAATTTGGAGGCATCGGTATACGCTTAATAGTGCGCAACCCCACTTGGGCGAGGATCTCTCGGTAGTACGACAGTGGGTTGGGTTGGGTTGGCATCATAGTTAAGGGCGAACTTACAGCCGATGGTTTAGGATCGGCTATAATTCCTTGGGTGCTCTGCGGCACCGAGTAAACAGGATAATTCGGTAACGCTTACATTGGGTCGAGTAGGCTCCCGGTTAATGCCAATTCTTGAGCTATGTTTTTTATGCTATTAGTTATCATCGACTTAAGTGTTGTGACTAGAGCCGATGACTGATTAACCAAAGCGTGATGTATAGATTGATTAATCATATTCAACAATTCGACTTGTGCAGGCATGTATCAGCTTACCGAGGTGTCAGCAATTCTCGCATCGCCGAGGGCATTAACCGTTGGCAATGCAGCCTTTTGAGTGATGCTGTGTCGGGTCTTTTGATAGCATCCCAGCATTATCTCCTCCAGAGCGGCTTTCTGATCTTCAATTTCCTTGTGTTGTTCCAGCGTTAAATCGTCCAATGTGGGGACGTTTATGGCTTCGGCGTTAAGATCGGACGGCGGAATCGACTTGCCGGACGAAGACATATTCTTGGTTCCACTGGGCGTGCCAAGAGTTTGTTGGCGCCAAAAAAACGTGAAGAGGGTTAATCGGCCGATACACACCTGACGAACACCGGGTTCACTTGACCAAGGCGTGCCAACCGATTTGATCCTACAATCGGTAAGATGAATATATTATGTGCTCAAAGCCGATCTATCGCGAGACAATCGGCTTAGATCTAAACAGCTGAAAAGCCGATTAAACCAAAGAATATCGATAGGTCTAATTAACCGATTAGGGCTAATCAGATGGTAAAGATAGATCTTTCCCGAAAAAGGCTATGCGCAACAAGATCGGAGAAAAAAATCAAACCTGATGGCGTAATTGATGAAGATCAACAATCGACGATGCGCAACTTTATTGCTCAAGATCGAATTACAAGGATGCTAAATTACAGAGACTACTCCTAGTCGACAGAAAAGTAGATAAAAGTAATGCGGGTTGGTTGATTGGATTATGTTGTTTCTCGCTTGCCTTTGGCCATCTTTTATAGCTATCGGCTGACCTTGTCCATCTCCAATACGTTAGTTGCTATGATCCGTGTCGGCCTTAACTCGAATAACTCCTCCCATCTTTAGATAAATATCGGTTATATCCCAAGTTTAAACCTTTTTCCCTATATTCGATATCGGCCAAAATCCTTCTCGTCCTTAGCCTGAAAATTTCATCGTACCTCGCCAAAAGCTGGTGCAAATAGAGGTCTTGGAATATTTTGGTTGGATTCTTTGGGAAAAAATTTGTTATGTGATTATTTATCCCCTCTGATCACTATTTTTGGTCCTTCATACAATGATCTGAAGCTTTGTTTCTAGATCCAATGGATTAGAATACGTGTAGTAGTCACGCATCAATAGTTATACTGTAGAGGACTCGTTTGCTCAAGAAACGGGAATCACGGGGATCATCTGATCGAAACAAGTACATCCAAATCGTACAACAGTATATTGGAAGACTGCTAAAGTTCTAGTTACTGCACTGCACTGCATCTCTGGTTCTCTTTCTCGACCAGGCACGGAACTAGAGAGTGCCAAATGGGCGGTATGACACGGCTCGGTCTGTTTAACCGACGGCACGGTCCATTTAGACACGATCCGCTTAGGCTTGGCTACTAAACGGGCCGTGCCGTGCCGACCCACGTGCTAGGGTGTCGGTCCAGGCATGGCCCGTTGGCCTCACGGGCCATGCTGTGCCGGTCTGGTCTTTCGCGGGTCTAATGGGCCGGGTCAGTCCGTTAGCGCCAAAAAATTCAAAAAAACCGAAAAAAATAGAAAAAGTATGAAAAAAATGCAGTAAAATAAGAAAAAACTTAGAAAAATAGAAAAAATTATAATACTAGAAAAACACAAAGTATGTAGATTTTTTTTAAATTATATACAAATTAATAAAAGGCTATAATATGAGATAAATTCTAAAATGAGACAAATAATTTGAATCAAATAATGAGCTTTATTGATGTTTGGCTGCCTCGTTAAAAACTTTGCCAAGTAAAAACTCAACACGAGAAAACCTTGGCAAAGAAAAAAGAGTACAGCCTATAGCTCAGTGATACAAGAAAAAAGTGAAGATTACAATTATTCTTCCTCATTATCTAGATAAAGATTTTCGAATGTCTCCGCTAGCTCAGCATTTTCTGCAGTATGTTGAGCTCGTTGATCAGTTTGTTCCCAATCTTTTATATTGAGAAGTAATTCCACCATCTCACTTGTCAGATTTATTCTTCTCTCCTCGATTATTCTTCCGGATAGACTGAAAGAGACTCGAAAGAAACTGTGGAGACAGGAACTGTTAACACATCTCGTGCTAATATGGAAAGCATCGAATATGTTATCTTGTGCCTGTGCCACCACTGCAAAATGTTGAAATGTTGAGATAATAAACTCCAGATAAAGCAGTAGTGGATTCAAAAAAGTTCTAAAAATGACAGCAAATATTTAGCAATATACCAATGTTGCTCTATGAGTAGCGGTTGACCATCCCGTGTACGGCAGTACGTGTTAATAAAAACAGAAAATGTGCTCTCATATGGTACAAGAGACTTAAGCATCAAGTAAGTAGAGTTCCATCTAACAGGCATATCCAAACCAAACTTACGTGTGGACGCACGCCCATTGCAATACAATAAGTTTTATATGATGCTACTCGTTGATTAGAATTACTTAAGAAAGATATTGCAGTGCGAAAAGGTTCAAGATACTGATCAAACCTCTTCAAACCAGATTTAACTATAAGATTAATAATATGGCAAGCACAACGCTGTTGTAATAAGAAAGATTCAGCATATTAATTGAAAAGCGGAGTAAGAATGTTCAAGGTAGAAGTATTTGTTGAAGCATTATCTAATGTTATTGTAAAAATCTTATCACTAAGGCCAAAATCTTCCATAATTTTTACAATACAATCATCAATATTTTCACCAGTGTGTGTTACATCAATTAATTTAAATCATATGATCCTCTTTTATAGTTGCCAATCATCGTTTATATAATGAGCAACTACACTAAGATAATCCTCTTTAGCTCTACCACTCCATATATCAGATGTTAAAGACACAGAAAAAGTACAAGTACTAAATTTTTCTTTTAGATTATTGCGACAATTATTATAATATTTAATCAAATCTCTAGTTGTTGTCTGTCTAGAAACTGCAAAAAACTTAGGATTATGAGCGGTCGTAATATAGTTTTCAAACGCAGTTGACTTACCAAAGTTTAAAGGAAGATTTTGAGTTGCGATTAAACGACAAAGAGATCCACGAGCTACCTCAGGATTGTAGTCGATTCACGCATCTGCATCTGTCGGGTTGTATCTTTGCAATGCGTCTGTCTCAAAGCCATCCCCACTTTTTTCTATAACTCTCAGCATGCCTCTTCAAGTGCCTCGTTCCACCCGAAGATTTCGCAGTTAATTTATTCTTACAATATTTACAAATAGCATACCTGCTTTGGACACCATCTGATGTCTCAAAAATCTGCTCGAAATCTTCCCAGACTCCCGATGTGCTGCGTCTTGATCTTTTCGTCTCGGTGCTTGCCGACGCAGTAGCACTTGTAGAGCCTGAGGATGGCACAGCTTCAACAGCTTCTTGCGCTTCATAGGATGCAGCAAGTAGCTCCTCGGGTGAAATCCCAAAATCAGAAGCTGGAAAAGACGGAAAATCCCCGTGCTCCATAAAGCAAAATGCAAGAAATAATTACGCTATTAGTACTAAAATATGATTTAAAATCCAACAAAATAAAAAATTAAATCACAATTATTACCTTTATTTTTTAACAGAAGCCGGAAGCCAAATTTCAGATTTTTGAAATTTTGGCAAAACTATTTTGAATTTTGCCAAATTACCACCGGGAGCAAAAGAATTTCTACAAGAGAATGAATAGAAGAGAATGCAAGATTGCTGGTGTGTAAATGAGGAAGGGGCAACCACTTATTTATAGGAAAAAATTCAGAATTTTTTCGATTTTTTTTGTTTTTTGAATTTTTTATTTCTCTAACAGCTATAAAACGACTATTTTTCAAACTAAACAGGCTATGCCGGACTAATCAGGTCGTGTCATGCCGCAACCGTACCGTGCCGTAACGACCCAAACAAAGCACAGGCTCGTGAACCGTGCCGACATAGCCTGTTTACAACTGAACCATACCATGCTTGAATCGAACCAACAGTACCATTCCTCGGGCCGGCCCGTTTGGCCATCACGGAACCGAGTGAAGCGAGTTCGTTCAGATGTTGAGTTGAGACCAGCGGCACGAAAACCCTAGCCCTCGGTCGTCCCGCGCTATGGTCACCGCAACCACCTACGCGCTCCGCCTCACCCCGCCCCCGCCGCCGCGGCACCACGCTCCGCTCCTTCCGCAGCTCCGCCGCCGCGCGGCCGCGAAGGTGGCCTCCAGCCGGGCCCCAGCCGGCGGCGGCGGCTCAGACGACGGGCTCGGCGGCTGGTGGCTCCCCGAGCAGGTGGAGCAGCGGGCAGAACAGGGGAGGGCAGGTTAGATCTCTGATCGATTTCGTCGCTCTCCGGGTACTGGATGCGGAAGGATTGCACCTTGGAGCTGATCTTTTGCTGTTCTGATGCGGGGATTGCATTTGCAGGGTTCGGGAGAGCTCTCGCGGTCGGGTTGGGGGCTTCGGTGGGGATCGTCATGGCCGGGCTGTCTTGGCACTCGCCATCCTCGAGGAATTGTCAGTTGCTCACCGTTTTAGCCCCCGCTCTGTAAATTGATAAATTCCCCCTGTTCATTTCTATGTGATGCTATACTTTATACTTAAGTGAGGAATGTTGCCCATTTTACAACTACATTTTTAAATTTTTATTGTGTCATATATAGGATAAACTGAAGAGATGTATAATAGAAGTTTTAAGTATGTTTTCTAGTGGGATGTAAAGCTATGACAGAGAGAGCGACATCTGCAGCAACTAATTCCAAGAGGATAGAGGAAATACAGTAGATCATTGTATCATTGTATGGTGTATTTGAATCTGTGTTACCCTAGCACTTATATTATTCTCATCGGCATAACGGATGGATAGAGTTGGGGCTTGTGATAATTTTTGTTAATAGTTTTTATTGTTTGGAACTGTCTACTTATGAAGCATCAATCTGTGCTAGCCTGCTAGATTAGTTTAATGTCTTCTGCGTTTATGATGGTGCAGATGTTAGCTTTTGCTTGCTTTGTGACTGAAATCCTGAATTCAATTTGTAGACAGACAATTGCTTGATTTCTTTTTAAAAAGAATTAAAGAACCAGATTAATTGTGGAATAATGCTGATGTTCAGGTTTACAGCAACTTATCAGTGCCCCATTACATTATGTTCAAGAGAAGATGTCAATATCGGAGTCAACAGAGACCCCAAAAGAGGATGCTAGTGACAGAGAGCCTGATGGAATTGGAATTTCAAGGACATCCGTGCATGAGAGGGCTGACGTAATAACTGAGGATTCAAGCCAAAATCACGTACCAGCTGGTGGTGGCCGTGTTTCTTTTAGAGTTCCTGTAGATCCCATGCATGAGGAGGCTTTATCTATATTGAAGAAGCTGCAGGTACGTTACAGATTCACATCTTTAACCATACATATATTTGGTTTGTTGAAATATCTGAATCATGAATGGTGAACTACCTTTTGTGCTTCACCTTACATTTCTTTGTTGCCTTTAACAGTAGGCTCTCAAATGATCATCCGGATAGGAAAAAAATACACGATTGCATGTTGCCTTGATACTGTTAATTGCTATTAATTTGAAGGGGTTTATAGTTCTTTCTCAGGGTATTATAATTCTGAAAGTTCAATATTCCATCCTATAATTTGGTTAGATAAACTTAAACTTAATTTAAAGCTTGTTTTAAATGGTCCTTTTTTTTTGCCTTTTTTGGCTACCTTCTATCTTCTGTTTCATCTCTCCACCTCCAGTTTCATATGATATCTGATGTGGAAAATCTTCCTTCCCTGTAGGCTGTATCCACAGATGTTCTTTTTTAGTTTGACTCTATATCTTTTTTGCACATTAGTTGGTCTGTCGCTGTGGAGACCTGACAAGTGATTGCACAACACACAATTAGCTTGATCCCCTTAGTTCATATACTTTTTTAAAAATCATATAGTATTTTTAGATAACATTTCCGTACTATGTATGAGTTGTTTAAGTGTTTATGTAGTCCTATTTGTTTTGTATTATATGAATTCTTTCTCCATGCCTTGTCAATTTAACTGTCTAATGTAAGAAACCTTGTAGTTAGTTTAACGAAAACATTAGTGCTAAAGACGTTTTCATCACCTTCTGTGCTTCTCAGATAATTGAAAAAGATGCTAGCTCCAGTGACTTTTGTACTCGGAGGGAATTTGCAAGATGGTTTGTTAAGTTATGCTCAACGTTAGAAAGGTAATGAAGCAATACAGTATTTAAAAAAACTAAAATAAACTTTGCACGTCATTTTAGTAATGCTTTCTTTATGACATATTTTGCAGGAAAAGGATGCACAGGATCATTCCTATGTTAAGAACTTCTGATTCGGTCAAAAGTGCCTTTGATGATGTAAATGTTGATGATCCAGATTTCTTGTATATTCAATGTAAGTTCCTATTTATATTGAATTCTTGTATATTCAACGTAAGTTCCTATTTATATTGAATGATCATTAAGTTCAGCCCAAAAATTCCTCTTACATCTCAGGGACAGGCTTAATGTACCTGTTCCTTCCACGCTACATTGGCCAACGCAACATGCAGTGATGCACTTCTGAGCCTATACCTTTTTCTAGAGAAAAAAAATAGCTTTCATTGGATTTCCAGATGCTGATAATCTAATAGCATGTAGGTATAAATTTCTAATTACTTCATTGATGTTGAAAAGCTTTAGGAGAATCTGGCATTGTACCTAGCAAATTATCAAGCTTCTTGGGGACATCAATGAGTGGCTCTCCCAATGGCAAGGGAAATCCGAACTTCGTACCTGATAGGTACTGACTAACATATGGAATTTGTAGTTTTTCCCTTTTGTTTGACAACTAAAATGTTTTTTCTTAATTTTCTGTTTTTTGTTGTTGTTGTAGTTATCTTTCACGTTTTGATCTTGTTAATTGGAAAATGCTAGTGGAGCATCCATTTGCATCACAAGTAGATCAAAAGGTACATACATCTTTTGATCTTGTTATGTTGTGTTGGAATGTTTCTATTATATTATTATGTTTCATTCTTTGGTGAATCCTGACTCTGGTTACAGTCCAGATGCTTAGTAAAAATGTTCGCATTTTGGATTTGAGCGCTTGGCCAGATGTATCGGCATCCATACTTACAGACTTGATGGGTGGCGAACGCAGCATCGTCAGCAAAGTTTTTGGTATGAATATGATATGTTAATATTCTTTTATTTGTGTCGTTATTTGCCTGCAAGATTCTCAATTTACTAAAAAAAGGCTATGGTTTGCTTTAAATTGCGATACAGATATGCTTAACAAGACCTATTATTTTCTTTAGCATTTTTGTGATTGCTGATTTTAGTTGATTTGGAGCTCCATTTTGTTTTGGCATATGTAGTGGCATGTTTCGAATTGTGTCTCACATGTGGGTGGTTTAATTGTAGGCATGTAGCTCTATCTTTTAATTATTTGGCTTATGTTGGCTAGTATTGAGCTCATGGATGAATGTATGTGGTTGTCTTATTTCTGTATATTGTTTGAGATTTCAGCAGCTGTGAAAACCTTGGCGTCCGTTACTTTGCCCATATACTAGTTAGTGGAACCTTGAAAGTACCACATTCTAGCTCTTTTCGTTTCTTTTTTTTTAAGCGAAATCCATTCTCTCTTCCCTCCATCCACCTACTTGCCCCACTCAAAGCTTGTATGTTTGCCTTATTTCCTTGTCCATTATATTTATCACTATTAGATGGATTGAATTGCACTATTGGGAACTGCTTTTCTGCATTTATAATGTTTTAGGGCTGAAGTCATTATGTTGAATTAAGCCATTAAGCTCTGTTGATTGCTTTAGGGGGCTTGTACTTTCTTTGCCTGATACTTGAGGTCATGATGCTAGCTATTTTTAACGGGTTATAATTACTCTTATGGAAAAATGTGAGCATATTCTTATGGAAAAATGTGAGCATATGGACAAACATGACCTTTGGCTGACTATTTCTTTTACGAACTTACCTAGTAGTACAGGATCTGCTGCTTGTACTAGATCTTTCTCTCTTCTGACGACTGGCATTTTGTGATTCATATCCTTGCCATCAGCAATACTTAATTTGTGATCAGATCGGCTATCTTTGTTTCAACATGCTAGCCTAATTATCTTGTACAATCACTGCATTTGTTAGGAAACACTAGACGCCTTCAACCACATAAACCTGTAACAAAAGCACAAGTGGCCGCTGCGCTGACCAGTGGTCGAATGGAAGAAGTAATACGTGTTGAATTAAACAGACTAGAAGCAGAAAATCTATCCCAGCTTTCTGTTATGGGTGAAATAATGGAAGATTTAATTAATAGAGGAGATATAAAACAATATTGGGAAGGCAAGATGAAAAAGGAGCAAGACCGTGAGTTTGAAATCGAGAAGCATCTTCAACATGTGTTGCATGAGCTTGCAAATGAGAGAACAGATCGAGAAAAGGAACTTGCAGACTTATTGAAGGAAAGAACATCTTTAGAGCGACAGAAACAGGAACTCATAAGTTTAAGGTCAGAAGTTGATGGCATGTATGATAGACTAGCCACTGAGTCTCTAGGGATCATGGCTGATGAACAAAATCTGAAAAAGCTGTCATCTGATGTGAGCAGCAAGCATCAAGCTATCACTGAAGCTAAATCGTATCTTGAAGCTGAGAAGGAAGCTCTTAATATGCTAAGGTCTGTCTTTATACAACCTTTACTTTTGGTCGTTACTTAGTTTTTGCGTTTTCAAAATAATACAAATCGTACCTTGAAGCTGAGAAGGAAGCTCTTGCTATGCTAAGGTCTGTCTTTATACAACCTTTACTTTTGGTTGTTACTTGGTTTTTGTGTGTTCAAAATAATACATAGCACCTGCATTGTGGTTATAAACTTACATGGTACCGAAGAAACATTAATTCATCTTAGGTCAGACCGGACATGTAAAATGTATGTGCACATGTAGTTCAGAGAAAGATGCTTTATTCTTCGGTAGTGGACAGTTTAAAATTGTTTAATCTGCTTATCTGCATATGTGATTTTATGGGAAATTAAGTAGTTCTATAATGAACTAAAAAACACAAACAATATATTATATATTATCCATTTATCTTAAAAGAATGCTCGAGATCAGCTGTATGAATTGTATGCAAGTTAGCTCTTCTATGCAGACCCCCTCTCCTGGATATCCACTGAAATGTGTTTAAATCATGCCAATTTTAACAGCATTTTTGTAACCCTGGTAGTTTGCAGCATTTTAGAAAACTTCAAACTTGTTTAACTGGTGTCCATGGTGGAAGAAAAAGGAATTTCTGTAATAGCTGCTCTATATGACACTAGTTAATTTATATCAGGTCTTGGGTGCAAGAGGAAGCAGCGCGCGTTCATGAACGAGCTGAGGTACTTGGGAAGGCTGTGAGAAGATGGCGAATCCCAGCTGATTGAGCTTGCAAACTAACCTGGCATTGCATTGGTGTATGTCACAACTTGCTGTAAAATTTTAATGCTCTGTGGTGTCGAACCCTTCTGTTGTCATTTATAAATAATTCCCTTGGCAGTATGGAATAGTCTATACCTGTTAGGCTCTGAGATGGGCTTCCTTTGGTGCTCCCTAGTGACTTTCTGTCATTATGTGGCACCAACAACCCCGGTTCTTTCTAGTTCCATTTTTCGTCATCTTTGTAGATATTTTTATTGGCTTTATGTTGTGAATTGCGATGATGCTATCTCAGCTGGATCATGATTGCACCGTATACTTGGCCTGGAAACAATGCCATTTTATTCTCACAGGAAACTTTTTTATCATCAATATACCATTATAGAATTTTGTCGAGTAAGGTCCAGAATAGCACTTAAGAGTCGGACGTACCTAAGCCAAAAACGAAGAACTTCTCCAGTTGGTAAGAATGCCAGTGAATATTGCATCTGGAAACATGCTAACTTATGAATGCCAGTGAAGATCGCGTATGGCGTGGCGCATTGCATTGTAGGCTTCTGAAAGATTGCTATGTAAGGTCAGATTCTTAGGTAACCGATGGTCTGTGATTGTAGGCTTAAGTGTGATCATGCATATTTCGTATTAACATCCTGTTTTTAGCAAATCGCGAGTCAGTGCATGTACTAAACAAACACATCAAATGTGTCACGAAAGGAGAGATGCACGAGCTTAAGAGCGATCAGGTAGCAACTGTTGAAGCTGATTCACACACATTACCAGCAACTAGACGCTGAAGAATTCGTGCACGCATCTTTCTGAAAGAGCACAGGAGCTCATCTATTGCAGTTGCTGTTGTGGAACCCGGAGATTCTTCTTCACACGCAAATTCAGAGGTAGCATGCCACAGGATGCATGCACTGCTCTCTCCATTAGCAAGCCGGAAATGTTAGGTGGTTGCTCAAAATGCCGATCTTGAATTTCCTACCCTTTCCCTCTGACACTCCCCGCTCTTCGGTGGGCCCACATGAACGATCTGTTGCAATCATACATGCCAATGATGCAGCTCTTGGTGATGACGCCATTGCACTATTCTTCAAGGTAGTGGCATCAGCTGATCAGCATCATTTCCTCAGAATTTTGTGGGTGCATGCGCATGACATGACCGAAAGGGCGCTCTTTGCGCTCCAAATATACCCGGTGGATTTCAATCAGGGCCATCTATTTGAAATCTAGCGTGCCATGAGATCTCGAAGGTGGTTTTTAAAATTAGATAGTCTCCTAAATCCGAAGTGTTCGATAAAAAAAATGACGACCGAGATTGCGAGAAAATCCACTGGGTGAACTCAATCTGCCTGGAAAGGTTATTAGAAATTCAGAACATAACAACCATGTGGGCACCAGCCGGTGGTGTGGTGCACACTTTCTTAGCTGTTTTCCCATCGATTGCTCCAAGGAAAAGTCGGTACCAATCGATGTTTGCTTCTGGGACTATACATACGATGCATATCTGATTATCTGCCATGCCAAATTTGATCAGATTGATCGGATCATGGGAATAAAGGATCGCATGATGAGGAAGTCTTGGCTTAATTGGTCCTCTTGCACATATTTTTTTTGCAAATTTAGTCCTCTTACAAACAAAATTTCAAAAATAGACCCCTTTCTGATCATAGAAGCTCCGACAAGTGATGTGTCACCTGCCGAGCATGTACACCACGGCAAACGATCAGCGCACGACATCTCGACCGACCGAGGCAACAACCCATCGTAGCAGATTTGCTGTCGCGCATCCCTGGCTCGGTAGTAACGTGCCGAGCTCTACGAGCGTGGCAATGCACCAACCGAGGATTGGGTGCTTGGCAGCGGGGCAGGGCAGCAGGACCTACCTCAATGCAGTGTAGTAGGTCCTACCATACTGCCCTAGCTCGGTAGCGGCCCGGCTATCTACCACTGAACACGGGCGTGGCATGTTACACTTTTGCAAATTTGTTCGAATGGATACTAGATTTGCAAAAAAAATTTTGCCAAGTAGCTGTGAAAAAAATTTGCTTCCACGATGAGCACCTGAAAATGTTTGGCCAGCGATTCGTTCGTGTTTGTCTGTTCCCTTGTTATGGTTTTTCTTCGTGCACTGGGCAAAACACATCTTGAACCACAAGTAACACTCATCATATGCACACTGTTAGCCTTATCCATGAGTAGTTTCACCAAATTTCTCTAGGGATTATGGAGAATTCTTCACGTTTAAGTTAAGCTCTCCTTCCTTGGTTTATCAGTGTTTGCCAAATCCAAGTAGTAATGTTTTACAGCTGTGGTTCAGTCCTTGATTTAGGGCCTAAGATTCAGTGTGATGATAATTCAGATGGTAACTTGTATGCGATAAAGTAAGAAGTAAGATTCGGTCAGTGTGTGGCAATCCAATATCTGTGTGACAGGAGGCTAGAAGAAAGGAATCTTGACGATTCATTACCATTCACATTGGTGTTTTAATTAATACTAGATGCGCGGGCCGGCGCACTCCGCGCCAGCCCTAACGTGTTCAACGTGGGAAAATTGCATCAAAAAAGTCATCTCGGATGTATTTCGGGATTTTTCAGAGTGGTTGGGGGGGGCGAATTTTGGGGTTTTTTTAGGGTTTTTTCAAAAAAAGATACCTATATGTAATTTCAAAAAGAATTTTTGGAAAATTTTGTAGGGTCTTTGCAAGAAAAGATATCTGGCCGAAAAGCCATGATATGCTCCGTTCATTCCGTAAAAAAAAGCATGAAACAGGAAAAAATAGTCTAATATGTAATCCCATAAAAGTTTAGGGATAGTTCCGACAAAATCTAGAAGTTTCAAGCCGTTTCATTCTGTAAAAAAAAGCATGAAACAGGGAAAAATAAACTAATATGTAACCCCATAAAAGTTCAGGGATAGTTCCGACAAAATCCAGAAGGTTCAAGGATCTTTTCGCAAAATCTGTGGCTTTCTGTAAAAAAAAAGGGTTTGCATGTAATTTCGAAAATTTCGTAGGGCCTTTTTGCAAAAAAAAAACAAAATTTCGTAGGGCCTTTTTGCAAAAAAACATAGGACGGCGCGACAAGCGCGGGCTGAGCCGAACGTTGGTGCCACGCGTCGGCCGGGAAAAATCGGAGGCAAGCGCGCTCGCCTAGGATCGAACACGCAACCTCTCGTTCACGGCATGCAGCAGTTATTCGGCATTTATTGCTGCTTTACTCGACCGCGCGACTAATCAATTAAGCCGCAACCGGGCTAACCACGTGGGCGACAGGCGGATCTACGAGGTATCTTGGGTGGGCGCGGCATACCCTGTAGATTTGGCCCAACTCATACATGATTCTCGTCATAATCTGTCACAGTAACCTTGAACGATTTATAAATTTTGATCCGTAGGTCCGATCGTTCTAATTCTTTTTAGTTAGATGCGTATTGGAATCTATTTTATTCTATTCAAATTTCAGGTCAATCCAACGGTTGGATCCCTGAGAATTCATGATTTACCGAACACATCTACTCTGTTTTGTTGAATACGAAGCAATTATTTGAGTCTGAATTAGGGTGAATTTTTTGTAGATCAAAAATTTGATTTTAACTTCCGCGCAATCATTCACCCCCATCTGATTGCTAGTTTAGTATATTTCGATCCTACACATATACTTTATTTGACTCCTTGACTCCTACTATAGATGACATAGTTATATCATTATTTATTGCTTATCTTAGTTAGTATTTTAACCACTCAATGGACGTATTTTATTTGCAAGGTTTTTAAATTATGAAGAGGAACGGAGACATTGCATCTTTTTTCAAAACATGCAAAGAAAGAAGGTCGCTATCGCTTCACCTCCTCCCCGTCACAAGTCGCAACATTGCGAGATATTTTCTTCAAAGTGGAAGAAGATGATATAATCAAGGGTTTTATGGCAATTAGAAGGCGTAGACCGAACAAGAAGAAGCAATATTATAGGTATATAAGCTTCTTTTAAATATATCATCTTGTTTTTAAATATTTTTTTACTTGTATACCGAATTGCTCAATAAATTTTAAATCGTTTACCGAATTATTATTTGATCGGCGTACCCTAGGTTTAAATCCTAGATTCGCCACTGTGGGCGATGTAGCTCAACAATTAGCGCGCCGTATGAACGGTGGGCCGGTTCACTGCTAGCGCGGGCGACGCGGCAGGAGAGCGCTCATGCACGTCGCCTAGGTGTCGACGTGGACGACGCGAGGAGCGGGGAAATCTGTAGACTGTAATATACGGAGTATTTCATCGGCTGTGGCATGTCTGTTTGGATTCTTGGAAGCAACTACGATGCATCCGTACACTCCTAATGATGGTGTTGCATGATAGATATATTGGGGGCTGGTTCTATCAAGTGTTCCTTTGTTATTGGGAGTAATAGCTCCATTTCTAATTTGGACATCATGACAGAATGTTAAACTATGTCAACGCTTGCGCATGGATTGGATTATAGGTAGCTGATAATAAATATTATGCAACTAATTGTGATTTTAGCTATGTCAAATAAAGTTTTTCCCCAAAGCATTTGGATACACACATTGCAGAAATAGCGCAAAATCGAAGATGCTACTGCATCTCCAATGCTAGCATTTATTGAATAAAAAAATTCTCTGAATTAATACTCCCTACGTCTAAGTTTATAAACCGTATTTTTTAAATAATTTTATCTATAAATATAAGATGTATTTCGTATTCTGATGCAAAATTAGTATAATGTTCTCTATATACCTCAAATAAATATCCATCTTTACTTTATATCCTATACATTTATGCATTGAATATAGTGCTTAGTGATAATAATTAAGGACAATCTAGTCATTTTCAATATCTTTTTGATCTATATATCAAGAAAAAAAGGTTCGAAAACTTAAACAGAGGGAGTAAACCATGAGACAAAGAAAAATGAGTATCACGTGTCACGTCAATAGGTACCTCTCAAGCTATTTTTTTCTCCAACAATCGCACATTGTGATATTGATTGATGCTTAGACAAGAGCTATAGGAATCACTCCTCTCTCTCATGGTAGGCTTGGTAGCACCCCTCTTCCATGCCCACAAGGCTACAAAATAATGGGAAGAGACTAGTCATCAATGGTGTGAATTTCTCTCTCCGCTTGTAGATAGTTCATTGAACTAAAATATTTTCTTAGTTTTATTTTTACAAAATCATCCAATCTTTGGGTTATTTTGGTGATATGATTTTTATTCTAATTATCACTTAAAAAATATTGGAGACCTGTCGTCTCCTTTCAATCACTTTGTTTCTTTCTTCTTCTTGAACAAATGTGGTCATCAATAGCGTGGATCAATTCAAGCTCTTGCCACCCGCATCCATGAAATGTCCCAATTGACATGCCATCGTATGTGTTTTCTTTTATCTAAAGGTCCATGCCACGGCATGAGTATAACCACTGTGCTGACATGAAATATACGGCTGAAAATGAACATAGAAGGAAAATTCACACTGTATTTTACACCATGTTCTTCCTCCCATTGATGAGCACATCGATGGTGACACGGTGTAAGTACAATGTACTTTTTTAAAAATAAAAGCAGTGTAGCATTCATACGTATCGATCTAGGACAAATATGATTTATAAAAAAACCATCATTTTTTTAAAAGAGTAAATTTTATAAAACTATAGGTATCTTATATAAACTATCAAAAAACTACATATTTTAGCTTCTATTTCATAAAACTATAGATTTTTGAAAAACTTTTTCACAGAACTACAGATTTCTAGTACAAATTATCATAAAACTACGGATTTTTTTTTATTTCACAAAACATATATCCCTGTGGAAGTGAGGATTTGCCTCACCGATGAACTCCCACAAGCGTAAATGAGTAATCAAGAAAAAAATCGAAGAAACAGCACCATAATTCTCAGTAAACTTTTGCATGACCTATCATTACAATACCTTTAAGAAAGAAGAACGAAAGATTAAACGAAGGGACAGACAGAGCACCAAGAACACCATGTACATGGCCGACACCCCACACGCACACACTGCCTCACCCGGCAAAACCAGAGCAAGCTTTGCCATCTTTGCGCTCAGCTCAAACTCGTCGCAAACGCGCAAACTGATAAACGAGGAGGAGCTCGAAGCTGTCCATGCTGCCGCCCTCTGGTCTCGCCACCTAGAAGGCGCCGACGTTGGCGGTGGCGAGCTTGGCGGACGCTGGGAGTGGGCTGCGCATGGGCGACCTCGGCGGCGGCGGCTGCGCGAGGCGGCGGCCGTCGGCGTCGTAGTAGATAACCCCGGAGAAGTCCAGCGGCTGGCACCGCTCCCCCATCAGTATCTCCTTCCTCCACACCCCGCCCTCCTCCTCTCTTCCCGCCCCCTTCCCCTTCGCCATCCGCAGCGACGGCGCCTTCTTCCACGGCACCACGGCTCGGGACGGCGACGAGGGCACCTTCCCGCCGCCGCCGCCCATTCTCCTCGCCGCCTGCTGCAGCCGCCGCGTGCACGTACTCATCAGCGCCGCCACCGCCTGCAGGAGGCTCACACCCATCTCTGATCTCTCGCTCGCTTCCTCTCTTCCTTTCTTGGTTTGTTGCTAATTTCTGCTGCCGAGTTTTGTTCTGAGGTGGCAGTTCGATTTGGCGGCTTATATAGGCGGCGTGGAGAGGTACGAAGGGTGGGCAAGTAAAACAAGTAGGTCGGAAAAGGATTTGTCTAGTTAATTACCAATTGTGATCTAATCCAAATGAAACGATGCTTACGCTAGTTTTTATAGGTACTACGAGGTACTGATATCTTCTCACCGATTTACTTTTAAACTTTTGATATCTCAATCCTTTAAACTTTCGATAGCTCTTAGTATCTTGCTCAATAGGTAGCTTGGGACAGGAAAAGTACTTTTTATTTTAACTGTGTGCCCGGTCAGCTCACTGACATTAAGGTCTCCTTTAGAGCGCGGGATTTTTTTCTGGCTTTTGTGCTCGGCATTCGGAGTGGGCTGTGAACCTGTCACTATAGTAGCCCACGTGAGTTTGATGGTGGAACTCAAGTACTGCAATGGAATTCGCCGATCAGTTATCTCTCTCGGGTAGTTTTTTTTTACTTATACATGTATTTATAAAATTAACCTCCTCTCCTATCACAGAAGACGCGGTAGACGATAGTTACTGCACCCAAAAGGTACGTGAAGACATGCTTCCATGCCGGGGAAGTGTGGAAGGATTTCTTCTGCGCTACCTAGGCATAGTAAAAGCTCTTGTGCTCGTGATGCCCACTTGCCCGCCAGCGTTACCCCAAGCACTCGCTCGATGCCTCAGTTGCCTGCCCTCGTTGCCTGGTAGCCCGCTTGTCCACGTGTCCTGTGCCATGGTCACCCACGCAATGCCACAGTCACTCACCCTGCCCATGGTGCCGGCTCGCTTTCATGCTCTTTGGGTGCGGCAGAGGATATATGTCTTCTGCTGTGTCTTCCGCGGTAGAGGAGAACATAATTTTTGCAAATACATTTGTAGAGAGTTAGTTTCGAAAAAAATGAGATAAAGGGGTAGATAAGCACAGTGTTATTCCAGCGATAGTAAGATGCCTCACCGGTTAGACTATTAACTTATTTTTCCAAGGAACCATATTGCTTACTAGTTTGCTCAATGGTACATACAACTACGAAACTTTCACCAAAACTTGGTGCCGTGGTACTGGTAATACAACCAGATGCATATTATCAGTCGAATTGCCAACATGTTTGCTGTTTATTTTCGGGAGCTCGATGGCGGCTGACCTTTGGCAACCTTGCTCGCACGCCAGTGAATTTGGACCGGAGAAATCGTTTTTGCAACAATACATTTTCCCTTGTCATGGTCACGTACGTCAGCTCCAATTTGACGTGTAAATACGGCTCTTTGGGAGAGCAAGAGGGCGTCAAAAATGGTGAGGTGATAACCCACAAGGTACCTATGCCTCTGTTCTTCCTTTTTGACCCTAAAATTAATTAATCTACGTGTCCTTTCAAGTGTCACGGCTAACATTTGCCGCTTTCTATTTTGCATGGGCGAGCCGAAACGAGCAATTACTATAGCATTATAAGTTGCGGCTGTATGAGAATCAGACTATCAGGAATGAGCTTAGATTTTTTTTCTCAAAAGAAAAAGGAATAAGATTAGGTGATGAATGTCATTTGAGATTTTGAGATAGTTAAATATCAAATGTATTCACATCTCTACATCGGAGACCAAATCGTTTTACCCTGAAATAAGAAAAGAGACCAAATCGTTTTACCCTAGGGAAAGAAAAGGGACCAAATCTTGTAATCGTTGAACAAACAATTGCAGTGTTGCTGCTGCAGATACGTTGGAAATGTTCAATTTTCCATTGCATAAGCATATGACTTGCAGAAGCATCCTGCCGACCTGAATTAGTATTGTTTTTTGGAAGACTCAGCAACCTGAATTACATGTACTAGGTTACAATTAATGGAGGCCTCTCCTGTGGTGAACTGAAAGCAACCTTAAAACATCAAAGGGTTAAGACTGAAAGCTGGCAAATTACCAGAGATGACAATCGAACCATATTGCTCTCGACCGCAGAAAGGAAATGGTCGAGAAATATTACTACTGGCTTCCAAGCGATCTTGGCAGGTGGCGGCTGAAGCATTCCTGGACGCAGGGCTGGAGCTGCGGGGTTCAGAGACTCCAGATGAATAGTATTTTCTGCAGTGACGTCTCCCCCTGGAGCAGTCCTGTTGGTTTGTCGATGATTAAGGTGGCGGATTGTTTCGTTTAGGTTGTAGTGCGCTTTTATGAACTCTTGGTGAGATTGTGACAGTGGCTGCGACCACTTTTTGAATGTTGTTAGGCATGGTGAAAAGATAAGCTGCTCTGGTCTTAAGAAGCTTATCAAACTCTGTTTTGTCATTCTGTACTTTGTTCTAGTTTAGCTTTGCTATTAGAAGTTGAGAGCTTACCTCCTGACAGTGGCAGAGCCACGAAATTTTAGGAGTACGGACAGATCTAACTATTTGACGGCTTAGAACGAAAGCTTGCATAGAAAAGTTCGGTTTTCATGTCATTTGCGACGGCGGATTCCGTTTTCATGTCATTTGCGATGGTGGAGTTGCACTCTACCTCCATAGCTCGTCACGAGGGAGCTCGGATAGTCACTCGTCCTAGCCAGGAGGTGGATCCCCCGTGCCTCCTCATTCTAAAAAAAAAGATGACTATTGAACTATGCCAACAAGAACCTGGTATGACGGATGGTAGAATAATGAATTGCGAGATACATCTCTTATTTTCTTACTTATGCGTGATTTACTTTCAAAATACACATGAAACATGTTGATTTTAGTTGGTCGAGCGATTTCAGTCAACTTCCATTCAGTCAGTCGACCTGGCGATCGATGCCCTGAGAAACAAACAAACCAGACAGTAGGAGCATCACTCGTAAGCTAAATCAAGGTCGTGAGTCCTGAGTCAATTACCAAACTCGACGGTCACTAGCTCCATCAGTTCGGTGATAACCAACAACTAGTAAGGCCTGTTTGTTTTAGTTTTGGATTCTCTAAAAGCTGATTCTGGATTGTGATTGTAGAGAAGCTGATTCTCAAAAAACTAGAATCCAAAAGCACATATGAAATGGATTGTAGATTTTAGTGTATATGTGTGGGCTGGATTGTGAGAATCGGATTCTAGAATCGAGCTGTTTATTTTTTATTCTGCTTTTGGGGTTAGAATTCTGAATCAAAAGCTAAAACAAACATGCCCTTACTCATGTATGTCTCCTCACCAAACACATGCATCATTGCATGTTTGGTATACAAACGCTCGCTGAATGTTCAGTCTCCACCCAATTCTTCGGACGCTAAAAATATAGCTCTACCTACCAAAAAAAGATTCCAGTGTCATCTTCTTGCCAATTTCCTTCAGGAACATGAACAAGCGACCGTGAGGGCATACAAGAAATTGGGAACCGGATCCCCTGCTTCCAGGAAGAAAAGGTAGAGGCTGCAGATTACTTTGGCTTGTTTTTTAACCTTTGAGTTTTTGTGGGCCTTCTAACAAAAAATGTTCAGAATTTACATCGACTGCCAAAGTCTGTTCTTTCAAATATAAAAAGGTGCATGTGCTGTAATGCTTAAGAATTAAAATCATTAGTTCCACTCAAAATTAAAATCATTAGTGCCTCGGTACATACCACGACGATGCTGAATGATTAGCCCGTGTACGAAAGATCACACGCATTAATATGCATTATTATGTTCCGAATGGGTAACCTTGAGAGGAAGGTATTTTAGTAGCAAGTGACGTATAAAGTTGGTGTCGTGATTCGAGCTGCATCAGCCAATCACACCGTGAATGAATTCGCCGGCATCGAGTTGGCCACACGAGGCAGTTTTGCTGCCACTGTACTAAGTGTCGGAGCCACACCTTAAGCCATTTGAACCGTAGCCTGAATTCGATGGACCAACATTATCAGGTCATGGCCCGGTACGCGGTCTAAGGATGTGTTTGGTTGTTTGTACCAAATGATATATGTATAAGATAGTTTAAGAAAAAAAATTATTTATGTGTTTGGTTGCTTGAATAGAACTATCCTACCCTGAATGATAGGATACAAATTTAAAGAATATTCTTTATAGATGCTGAATCATTCCATTCACTCAAACCAAATGATACAGAACCATCTTATCTAATTCAACCCCATCTCCAACCAAACACATTCTAAGTGTCTGACTGTAGGCTGCGCCCTTGACTGTACATAAGGATTTGTTGCTGCTGGCTTCTCTTCCTGGAGTCAATGCATATACATACGCACGTCATACACTGTGTACTGGTGGGTGATTCATCTCCTCGCGGCTCTCCTTCGCATGTGAGGATTATTGGGGTCCCCTATCATCCAAGTCTGACGGCACCGAGGAGGCGAGGACTGAGCCCCAGCTTGGTTGGCACGGAGTCGTAGAACCGGATATCTCATGTGTTACCTGAATAAATTTAAAAACAGATACATACGTGTGAAAGTTCAGTAAGATAACGTGTTTTCATGCTACAAAGGTCGTAAACCTCGTATCACTTTCTTAGCGTATTTAACCGACACGCACGCATGTGTATGTGTGGCATGTGAGCGTGGTGTACGTGGGTACGTGTGTTCGTTTTGTATCTCTAAGAAAAAGTTTGACGGCACCGGCACCGTGTGAATAAAAATGGACCAGCTGATGCCAGACCTGCATGAAAAAAAAGATGACAATAAGTTAGATGTCGATTACTTTCCAATTTTATAAGCCGTCACTTGGGATTAGCAAAGCCTAGAATAAGCAAGAAGAAACAGGCAAAATTAAAGAAGAATAGAAGCCCCAGAAGAAACCGTAGAAAGTAAATTTACTTAGTACACAACTTACCAGGCGAAGCAAATATTAGATAATATTTGCTCAAAGGATATTTTCATGCTGTCAATCTGCCATAAGAAACAAACAAAGGAAGAAAGAATGTGCAAAAGTCCCCTTCGATCAGTGGGTTAGGTTTAGTCTTGTCCCATATTTGGTGTTAAGCTACTACTTTGCATGTTCAGTTCGGTTTGTCTCCATCTTAACCGCCGTTGAAATAGCATTAGTTGACTTAAGAAATAGGATGAACAAATCTTTATCACTAGGTCAGCTTGCAGTGATACGGTCTTACTTGTAGTTGGGGCAATTGACTGGTTGAATTTGAATTTACAGAACTTGAAGTCAGACCCAGCTATTGATTATGTTGGGATCTTTGAACTTGTTAGGCCAAGTCAGGGCTAGACTCACTAAATTGTGAATCAGAATTCAGCATATAAAAAAATCTATCCTGTAACGTGAAGGTGTTCTTGGATACCAAGCAACTTTTTGAGAATTAGTGTACGTAGAAGTTTTGAAAGACCATGTGGAGGTCTATCTTTATTAGTAATGAGTTATTGACTTGATGTGAGCATACGGTATTCGAGTTTGAGTTTGATTTAAATTCAATTTTGAATTTAGAACAATTTAAGAGCTGTCAGGCCAGGGCGGCACTACCGGTCTTGTGGGAGCGGTAGTGCCGGCTGGGCGATACTACCGACCTAGGATAGTGGTAGTACCAATCGTATGGAGGTACTGGCCGTGTGAGCAGTAGTCTTTTCATAGATGGGTGTTTTGTCTAGAGTTAGACAAGGGTGGCACTACCGGTCTTCTAGAAGCGGTAGTACTAGGAGTGCGGTACTACCGGCCTCTAATTTGAAGGATCGAGTTGGCCTAGAGGGGGTGAATAGGCAATTTCAACAAGTTTTAACTATTTTAAACAACTAACTGAATTTATCAAAGAGCGAGACATCGCAAGGATAATCTGTAATTCAAAACTACTAAAGATAACAGTGAAAGCAATAAACGAAATGACACAGGAGAGACAAAGATTTATCCCGTGGTTCAGAGCCGCACTCCTAATCCACGTTGAAGCACTTCTTTCGAAGTTCTGCTTCTCCAGAGCTAGTTGCAGTAGCTCTGGCGATCACTTAGGTAACTCTTTCACTACTCGAGTGAGGTGAGTTCCAAACCTCTCACAAATACAGTTGCCTTCCACAAACACCTTTGGACAGGTCACACTGTTCACTTCCTCCAAGCTGTCTAGGATCACTCAGATCCAAGAGTAATAAACTTTGCACAAGTTCTGTCTCTTGGTTCACTTTGCAATTCACACAACTAGACACTGACTTGGAGCTAATACACTTAGAGATGTATGAGAATTTTTGTGTGAAGATGAAGCACAGACTCCTTTTGAGAATGAGAGCTATATTTCAACACCAAAGTGTAAGGAGTTCATCTGTATTTTGGAAAATGGCTTAGGAAATGCTTATATAGCCATTTGGAGTGAAAGTAGCCGTTACACTCTCATGATGAGCCGTTGGACGTGTCGATGTCGAAACAATGAAATATACACGTATAACGGACTAAGTATCAGTGCCTAGCGATACTGGATATGTGTATGACGGACCAAATTTGAGAGTTCACGACGGACCAAAAATTTTGGTCCGTAGTACATGGGTTACTCATAGAGGATGGTCCGGCATACAACTGAGAGACAAAAAGCGCGACCGACCAATTTGTTTAGTCCGTTACACATGGACTTTTTAAAAGATAGGACTGGCATAGAGACCTATGTACGTCGGACCAAATTTTTGGTCTGTCATACATGGACTTTTCAGAAGATTGGTCTGGCACAGATACACATGTACGTCGGACCAAATTTTTGGTCCGTCATACATGGACTTTCCAGAAGATTGGTGCCAAGGACCTTTTTAATAAATTTTTATCCAAGCTTTATATTTTAGCAATGAACTGAGATATTTTAAACATGAATGCTTGGTCTGTTTCCTGAGTAAAATTCTTTTGAAGATAGAGAAAATTCATTTTAGGTTTCGATTCAAAAGGACATCAAAGATTCAGTCCGGCCAATAATTATAAACTGAAAGAGTGCCGGACCAAATATTTGGTCTGCTGTAGATGGGAAACCGAAGATATTTTGGTCCGTCATATATAGGCAAACCTTTGGCTATAGGAAGATTTTCAAAGAAGGTTTTAAACACGGATATGTGAATATGAAAACGAATGTCTAATAATCAGATATCAAAATGGAGTTTTGACGTAGAATAGTTTCAAGGTACGCAACGGACTGAAGAAAAGGATAGATAAAGTTTGGTCCGATGTACTAAGAGATACGATTTCACAAGGATAAAGTCTAAGTGTCTTATGCTCCGAGAGATCTAGTTTTGCCTTTGCCTAACAACCTATTTGCTTGTGCAAAGTCCCTCTTTTGGACAACCGAAAAGAAAACAAACCTAGGCTATTTAACTTGAATCATCTCCGAAGTCATAAACTATAAACTGAATACCTTAATCTTGTTAGCCCAACTTGTTCCATCATAGATTCCAGCTTCTTTTCTTCAAAGCTTTGAGTATTACAACCTTAGTCATTAATACCAAAACCATAATAATACAGTAATAGAATTGAGGGGTGCCTAGATGCTTTCAATCTCCCCCTTTTTGGTAATTGATGACAGCATATCTTTTAGTTGATAATATCTCATGTATTCTGCAAAACATAGTTAGCTGAAAAGACTGACAGCAGAATTTATGAGTGAATTTTCTCCCCCTTAATAAATGCATGCTATAATTCATATCAGAGCAGAGTATTAAAGAGTGTATCAGAGAATATAGCATCTAAACAGCCATATATAAAGATCATAAAAGTAGCATACAAAGGACAAGAACACAACACATAAGACTCATATACTTAACTACTTGTCTTTATATAATCCAGCCTACAGAAAAGAACTTAAGAGAGTTAAGAGAGGTTATAAGGTTTTACTCCCCATTTGGCATCAATAGCCAAAAAGGGGCCCTACTTGCGCCTAGAAAAGACTCTTTTGAGCTGGCCTTGAGCTAAGCTTTTCTTTGGAGGAGAGACTGGTTTATCATCAGCAGCTTCTTGGCTTTGATTTTTTGGCCCTTGAGACATAGCTTGATCATGCCAACTTGGATAGTCTGGGTCACCTAGCTGGATAATCAACAGTTGAAGATCTGAATGAATTTGATCCAAAGATTCATTTATAGTGCGAGTTTCAACAAGGACGTCACCAACATCATATATGCAATCATGTGCTAAGCGAGTGTAGTCGAGCAAGGCATTCTCAGTGAATTATGAAAGATGATCTAACTGATGTCTCATCCATAACTGATTGCTTGTATGTGATATACTTTCAGCTTCAACTTGATTTCTCAGTTTCTAATCGATCATCCATTTTCCGTTCATGTCATACGATCATTCTTTATCGATTTTGATTAGTATCAAGTCGTTGGACATCTTTGTCTAAGATTGTCCTAATTTTTGCTTAGGTGGTCAAATCTGGACATGACTTCATTTTGAAATTTTGTTTGTTCCTCATATCTTAGAGCTGCTGCATTATGATCTTCCAGGTATCTTGTTTGGAATCCTCTTTGATCAGCATAATATTGTTGCTCAAAGGTTGAAAACCAAGAAGGTTGAGAATCAAAGACATTTTCTTGAGCCTGAAATGTATTATCTTGTGCTTGCTCATTATGCTTTGGAGAAGATGGGATGGGATACTGA
The DNA here is from genome assembly GCA_036346275.1 of Otatea glauca. Classification (NCBI taxonomy): domain Eukaryota; kingdom Viridiplantae; phylum Streptophyta; class Magnoliopsida; order Poales; family Poaceae; genus Otatea; species Otatea glauca. Next base: position 24,919,755 of record CM070716.1, read on the forward strand.
CAGTCAAACAGACTTTCCCAACCAGGAAAAGTATCCCTTTGATCATGCTCAGGATGAGCTGATGATGGAGGATAATAGATTTCAAATTGTTGGGGCATCCCAGATCCTCCTGCTTCATTTTCATGGGCTCCTGGTCTGAAGGTTTGTGCTTCCATGAACCTTGCTGCAGCTACTGACTCTTGAAGGTGATAGAATTGCCGCTCTTCATCTAAGTTCTATCAACTGGACATGTAAGATTTTGAGTGGCAGCATCATCCATTTTCCACGATTCACTTCCATGAATCACTTCAGTTGCTTCTGGAGTATGGTGACTCAGAGTCTTCCCTTTGTTTCCTCTTTGAACACTAGGTTCTCTGCCATTTCTACTCTGATCAGACACATGATTACTCTCATAGGCTTGATGATGTCTTTCATAGGATTGAGGCCAGGAGTCACTTTCTTGTGCCTGGGAAAAATCTCTAAAACTGTTTCTGTCAAATTCATTTTCAGCTTCTGTCCTTTCTTCACTTTCTTCTTCAGCTGGTTCTGGTTGATTTTCTGGCATTCTTTGAAGGAAACCAGTGATCCTCAAACTTTGTCCAGTGGCTTGATGCATGTTATATTTCTTTGGAAAGCACTTGAATTCCTTATTTAGATCATTTTGAGAAATTATGCCTTAAGCCAACAGGACTTCAGTGATTAGCTGGGCAAAAGGCAGAAAACTACTGAACTTTTTGTAGATAGCCTCCTCCATTTGTCCAAAGAAGTAATCAACTAGATCTATAGGCTGTCTTGATAAAATGAGATGCAATAACCATGCAAGAACTGAGGTCACTCCTTCCTTATATCCAGACTTGGGATAGATTGTGTGCCTCAGTATTAATAGCAGAACCTTTGCTTCTTCAGACAGACAAGTCACTCTATTTGGATTAAAGTCCTTACTAGAGGTGTCTTTGTATATGTGTCCTGACACTTGCAGATCAGGTATATCCCCACTCAATCTCCACCTCTAATGAGGATACATCTTTTCAAAAATTCTTGTCTTATTTGCCAGTGGACTAGAGGCTCCGATTGCTGACTCAAACTGAGATGATTTGATTTTCTTATTTTTCCATTCAGTGTGAACATGATATATTTTCTTTGTTTGTTCACTAGTAAGGATGCATAAAATTCTAGAGTCCTTGAGACACTCCATGGAATTGTTTTGTTTGACATGATTCTTATCAGTCCAGGAGTTGAGTTTATGCAGTCAAATAGTCCAGTTGAGCCAATGATAGCATTCACTTGATCCCATTCTACATATTGGTGAGTTGACAGAGCAGAGATCATCTTTCCTTTTCCATCTCTTTTGTTCAAATAAGCATTGTATATGTTCTTGTGTACCAGAGAGACAAAATTTTCCCAGGGCTGCCCTTGACTCTGGAAACCAAATCTTCTCACTTATTAACCGAACTACTCTCAATTTCTTAGTACTTAGGTTAGCTAGTTCTTCACTGCTAAGGACGTCAATTTCAGAGACCAGTTCAGTACTTTCTGAGGAAGATTCACTGTTGGGTTCATAGGCACAATCCTCAGAGGATGACTCAGAATCAATTATTTGTTTTCCTTTTCTGGGGTGAGAAGTAACTACTTTTCGGTTTGCTTGAGCAGATTTGTGAACATCTGAGATTAGTACTGGTCCATGAGGTTGTTCAGGCAGATTTGATTCATGGGATGAACTGGATCTTCTTTGCTTTTTACTCTTAACTTTATCAATAATTTTTTCAATCAAACCCCTTTTATCTGGATTTTTTGACCTCATTTTGATTTCTGACTAAATACTGACTTATTGCTCAGACTCAAGACCAGACCCTCTTCAAGCAGGAGAGCAGACCTAAAACAGAAGAACTAAATCTAAGAACTAGGTCTAGGGTTTGAGACTTGAAGAGAAAAAGAGAAGTTTCAAGGAACTTACTGAGCTTGAAGGAGATTCTTGCGCAAAATGTCAGAAGATCACCGTTGCCAAGACCCGATCAGGATTTGCTTCGGTGCAGGGAAGAAAAAGAAACTTCCGGCTTAGAGAAGTTTGCGCAAGTAAGGATATGACAAAGGAGAAATTTGATGGAAGGAGTTACTGCATTGAATGCATTTTCAGGAGTAAAAAGGCCTTGGTTACTGACACCTTTAACCAGGGTAGTTGGATGGGAACAGGAGTTCTGGCAAGGTGGTGAGACCCCCTTTTGGAATCGGTTTGAACAAGCACAGGGAGTCCTCCGAACAGGGTCAGGTTAGCAATGGGTAAGACTTAAAGCAATAGGTAAGATATTAAACACATTTTGAAATCTTTGAGAGAAGAAGAGGGAATTAGATATAATCCATTTGATGAGAAACGACTTTAGAAATATTTGATCATTAGGTAGACTTGATTTAAACAGAGTTAAACAGATTACTAATTTGGCCGGACCAAATTGATTTATACTCAGCCTGAAACACTTTTAGTCCGTTGTGGAGGAGTTTTAGCCTTTCATGGAGTTAAGACTAAGGACTTCCATCAACTACGGACCAAAAAATTTAGTCCGGCTGGCATTGATATTTTGTTTGAGATTAGTCCGATCCAAGTAGGAACTTGTAACTTTTACTTTAAGTTGTTCTCAGTCTGCACTATATCTATATTTCTGAAGATTTTGAAAATAAGAGATATATCTATGAATAACAGCCAACATCAACATGACACAAAAACGAATTTCAGTGAATGTTTGAGTTAGGTATTCAAATGAGCTTAAGTATTTCTTTAAACTAACCTCATCTGAAAAACTCAAATACTTAATATGGACACTTTGCTGAAAAAGTCAGATGATAATTTGGTTTCTTTAATTTTTGATTGGATAAGAATGAGCATATAAAGGTGAGTCTTATAGCAGTATTTTTTATTATTATTAAAAAGAACTTATTCAAAGAGTTATTTTAACTTGACATTATCACTTTGAATTTATCCATATTATTTTAGTCGAAAAAGGTGAGCTGTCGAATAGGAGCAGCGAATGCTACTAACACGATGTGTTGTGCGACTAGTCGAAGCTGCGTTTTGCGACGTATGGATATGAATAAACATTCAATTTAGAAAACACACAAGATTCAGAGAGCATTTGAGAACACCAAATCTTTATTTATATATAATGTCCCGGTCGACAAGTTTTGAGAGAGAGAGGGACAAGACAAGAACTTAGGCTTCACCCCTACGCGTGCGCCCTAGAGCCTCTATGAGCGCATCTCTGGCCCTGAGGAGAGAGGGGAAAGCTTCAACAAAGGCGTCCACGGCAGCACTGTCTCTGACAACTGCCATTTCTTCAGCCAACTCTGCTAGAGTGCGATCAAATTCCCTCCAGAGCTCTGCAAGCTCTGGATCGTCCCGATCATCCTTGAAAGGTCTTTTCGGCATGGTGAAGAACTAAGTTTGGAGAGAAAGAAGAAGAGCTGAGTGAAGGATTGCATCCCCACAGCTCTGGTTCGCCTTTTATAGCCATTGTGATAGGAAAGAAATAAATGTATCATAATCCGAAGCGGCTTGAAGTTAGAGAAGATGCGGAAAAACAAGGAGTTACGGAAACCAAAGAGCTTTTTAACATAAAGTCACACAAAGCTGGGGTAAGAAAACAAGGGATATGAGCATCAGGATAAGCATAGCAAACAAACTTGCTCCCCCTTAGTCAGACATTATCGAGCAACATTTGAAAAGGCAATGATATTTAGTTCATTTCTGAATTTTGAAAATTTGGCCTCATCAAGGGGCTTTGTGAAAATATCAGCCAATTGGTCCTCAGTTCTTACATAACTAAGCATAATATTTCCTTTAGCAACATGATCACGAATAAAGTGATGTCGAATTTCAATATGCTTAGTTCTGGAATGTTGGACCGGATTGTTTGCTATTTTCACTGCACTTTCATTATCGCATAGTAGAGGCACATTATCAAATTTTATACCAAAATCTAAAAAGGTTTGTTTGATGAATAAGATTTGAGCACAACAACTTCCTGCAGCCACATATTCGGCTTCGGCAGTGGATAGTGTTACTGAATTTTGCTTTTTAGAAAACCAAGAAACTAAAGACCTTCCAAGCAAATGACAACTCCCTGAGGTGCTCTTACGATCAATCTTGCATCTAGCATAATCAGAATCTGAGTAGCCTAGAAGCTCAAAGGGAGCACCTTTGGGGTACCATAAACCAATACTTGAAGTGAACTTAAGATATCTAAATATTCTTTTTACATCACTTAAGTGAATTTCTTTAGAAGCAGCTTGAAATCTAGCACACATACACATACTAAACATGATATCAGGCCTAGATGCTGTCAAGTATAGTAAAGAGCCTATCATGGATCTAAAAAGCTTTTGATCAACAGACTTACCTCCCACATCTTGGTCAAGATGTGTATTAGTAGCCATGGGAGTTTTTATAATCTTGCATTCTTCCATTTTGAAGCGTTTGAGAAGATCCTTAGTATATTTTTCTTGTGAGATAAAAGTTCCTTCCTTCAATTGCTTGATTTGAAATCCCAGAAAGAATGACAGTTCCCCAATCATAGACATCTCGAATTCTTTGGCCATCATGTCACCGAATTCTTACAAAGAGAAATATTAGTACAGCCAAAGATAATATCATCTACATATATTTGACAAATCATTAATGTTCCATTGATGTCTTTTAGAAACAATGTTGGATCAACTTTTCCAGTTTTGAAGTTCTTATTGAGTAGAAAATCTTTAAGACGTTCATACCAAGCTCTGGGAGCTTATTTTAGACCATAGAGTGCCTTAGATAATTTATACACATGATTTGGCAAGTTTGGGTCTTCAAAACCAGGTGGTTGTTCAACATAGACAGTTTCATCAATGAATCCATTTAGAAATACACTTTTTACATCGATTTGAAATAGAGTAATATTAAAATGAGCAGCAAAGGCAAGAAGAAACCGAATAGCTTCAAGACGAGCCACTGGGGCATAATTCTCTCCATAGTCTAGTCCTTCTATTTGAGTAAATTCTTGAGCTACAAGTCTGGCTTTATTCCTTATCACCACTCCATTTTCATCTTGCTTATTTCTGAACACCCATTTTGTACCAATAACATTGTGATCCTTTGGGCGATTTGTTAAGCTCCAGACTTTGTTTCTTTCAAAATTGTTAAGTTTCTCTTCCATAGCAATTATCCAATCAGCATCTTCTAGTGCTTCTTCCACTGTTTTAGGTTCAATACACGAGACAAAAGAGTAATGTTCACAAAAAGAAGCTTGTCTAGAACGAGTTTGAACACCCTTACTGAATTCACCAATGATTTGGTCTGAGGGATGATCCTTAGCAATGTTATGATGGCTTTTGATGAAAACTGGACAATCTTGTTCTTTTTCTTCTTCTACTTCATCTTGAGTTCCAACATGAGGCACCATTGATTGAGTGGGAAGTTCACCTTGTCTTCCTTTGGTCGAATATCACCCAGTTCCATCTTCTTCATTGCTTGTGCCAAGCCATCATCTCCTACATCATCTAAATTCTCATGCTCACCTTGTGAGCCATTAGATTCATCAAATTTTACATCATAAGTTTCTTCTACCAGTCCAGTAGCATTATTAAAGACCCTATATGCTTTGGACTTAGAGGAATATCCTAGCATGAAGCCGGTGTCACATCTTGTTTGAAATTTTCCCAAATGAGTTCTCTTTTTATAGATATAGTCTTTGCAACCAAACACACGAAAATATGATACATTTGGTCTTCTTCCTACCAATAGTTCATAAGGAGTTTTCTTAAGCAATCTATGAAGATAAAGTCTATTTACAGCATGACAAGCAGTATTGATAGCTTCAGCTCAAAAAGCATCAGAGGTTTCATATTTATCTAGCATAGATCTAGCCATTTCAATCAAGGTTCGATTTTTCCTTTCAACAACACCATTTTGCTAAGGAGTATATGTAGCTGAGAGTTCATGTTTAATTCCTAATTCATCACAGTATTCAATGATATTTGTGTTAACAAACTCAGATCCATTGTCACTTCTTATTTTCTTGATGGGACAATCAAATTCATTTTGAGCCCTTTTAGCAAAAGTTTTGAAGATTTTTCCAACTTCACTTTTATTTGGCAAAAAGAATACCCAAGTGAATCTGGAAAAATCATCAATAATTACCAGACAATATGAGTTACCACCAATGCTAGCATATGAGGTGGGACCAAACACATCCATATGCAAAAGCTCAAGTGGTCTAGTGGTGGACATAATACTTTTAATTGGGTGAGAATTAGCTACTTGTTTGCCTGCTTGACAAGCGCTACATAGCTTATTCTTTTCAAATTTGACATCTTTCAACCCCACCACTAGCTCATTTTTGAAAAGCTTCTTCAGATTAGACATACCTACATGCCCAAGACGCTTATGCCAAAGCCACCCAAGGGAAACTTTAGCTAACAGACATGTTGAGATACATGAGGAGTTAGATTTGAAATCTACTAAATAGAGATTTTGAAATCTGAATCCTTTGAATATAAGCTTTTCATGTTTATCAAATACAGTTACCCCATCAGAAGCGAAGTTACAATGGAATCTAAGATCACACAATTGAGCAACAGATAATAGATTGAAGTTTAAGGAATCAACGAGAAGAACATTATCAATAGAGTGATAATTTGATATGGCAATCTTACCAAGACCTTTTACCTTTCTTTTGCTGTTGTCTCCAAAGGTAATTTTGTGACTTGGATCACTTTCTCCTTCAATTGAGGTGAACATTCTTGAGGTATCGGTCATGTGTTGAGTGCAGCCACTGTCAATGACCCAATGTCTGCCTCCAGTCTTATAATTTACCTACAAGTCATTTCTTCACTTTAGGTACCCAAATACTTTTGGGTCCTTTGATGTTAGTTACAGTCATCTTAGTTTTGAAAGGATTTATCAACATGGCCTTAGTTACCCAGACAGCTTTAAGCTTCTTATTTAGATTTGAGGGACCCACATATTTCACATTTGCTTTGCCCCTGAAATCTTTAAATAACATGTAATGGGCATCTACCATGCAATTCCTTTTGGCATGAGAAGCATTTGCAAGATAGCAATTTTTTGATTCATGATTTGATTCATGACAATAATAACATTGAGTGCTTTTCTTGACAAAAATTTGTTTAGCATGACTTGATCCATTTTTATTTGGCAAACTGTTGAGTTTAAACCCCAAGCCCTTTTTGCCCAAATTTGGTCTCTGTCCAACAAGAATTTTGTCAAGAGTAGTACTTCCCAGAAAGCATTTTTCTAAACCTTTATCAAATGTTGCTATCTTAGCTTTTAGTTCTTTATTCTCTGTTTCAAGCTCCTTTACACAGGAAACATATTTGCAATTTCCTTTGCATGCATCAGAAGAACCAAGAGTCAATATTTCTTCTTTTGAAGAGTCACATGAGATAGATGTATCACTTAAAAAGACATGACTGGATTTGTTAGTCAGCATTTCATTTTCAATTTCTAGCTCACAGTAGTTAATTTGCAAGTCTTCATAATTTTTTGCAAGCAAAGCATGACTTGTAACTAGATCATTATGAATTTGTACAGACTTTTCATGTTCATGCATAAGTTTTTCATACTTGTCTGTTAGCAACCTTGATCATTAAGCAAGCTAGAGATAGTCTTCTTAAGAGTTCTAGTTGAATTTGTTTTATCATGCAAGGCATTATTTAGTTCTTCAACTAGTTCCACTAGCTCATCATAAGAAGGAGAGTCACTAACCTTTTCCTCATCTGATCTTGCCATAAGGCACAGAGGAAATGAGGGTGGCGGTAGAGTTGACTCATCTAGAGCGAGTCCAGCTAACCCCTTTGACTTTGAACTTTCTTCATCTGAGGATGAGTTTTCACTTTCACTTTCATCATTAGTGACCCATTCTCCTATGTGAGCTTCTCCTTTTCCTTTCTTCATAAATCTCTTAGAGTAGTTTTTCTTGAAAAACTTCTTTGGTTTTTCATGAGTCTTTTCCTCATCCTCATCATCCTTATTCTTGTACTTGCTCTTCTTCTTGATTTTGTTGGGACACCGAGCAGCTATGTGCCCTTTTTCATTGCATTCAAAGCATACAACATTAGAAAAAGGATTTTTCTTTGAGTAAGAATTTGACTTTTCTCTGTCTTTGAAATTGACTCTTCTCATAAGTTTGTTGGATCTTCTCATGAGTAAAGCTAATTTCTTCACATCTTCATCCTCATCTTCACTTGACTCATCATCATCTTCATCAGATGAGTCTTGAATAACTTCCTTGGCTTTTAATGCGATGGATTTCTTTCTTGGAGCATCTTCATCAGCCAATGTGATCTCATGAGCGATATTTTGCCCAAGAGTTCGGTTGGAGTGAGCCTTTTAAGATCACCACCGTTAGATGATATGTGATCAAGTTGTGATATGTCCGTGGAAGCACTCTAATCATCTTCTTGCATACTTCAACATCTGAAATTTTAGTTCCTAGGCCCTTTAGTTCATTGACAATAGGATTTAGCCTAGAGAACATGTCATTTGTATTTTCTTGAGAAAGCATTTTGAATTGATCAAATTTTTCCCTAACAACATAGTATTTTTCTTCTTTTACATCAGAGGTACCTTCATGAATTTCTTGTAATGTTGTCCATATGTCATAAGCTGATGTAAGATTACTTACTCTACCAAAAACTTCTAAGCTAAGACAGGAAAATATGGCATTTCTAGCTTGAGCATCATACTGCATATTTTGAATCTCACCAGGAGTGGGTTCTCCATATGCAGATTGCCCTTCAGGTATGACACGAGGAGGCATAGGCTTCTCTGTAACCCTCCACACATCATACCCGACAGCTTCTAAATAGCATCTCATCCTAATTTTCCAATAAGCATAGTTTGTGCCATCAAAAGCAGTACTCTACCAATACTAACAGTTGCAGAACCATTTCCCTCAGCCATTTACCAAAGCTAGTTAAGCTAAACAAGGTAAACCCGCTCTGATACCACATGAAGGATCGAGTTGGCCTAGAGGGGGGGTGAATAGGCAATTCAACAAGTTTTAACTATTTTAAACAACTAACTGAATTTATCAAAGAGCAGATTACTGCAAGGATAATACAGAATTCAAAACAACTAAAGATAACAGCGAAAGCAATAAACGAAATGACACAAGAGAGACAAAGATTTATCCCGTGGTTCAAAGCCGCACTCCTAATCCACGTTGAAGCACTTCTTTCGAAGTTCTGCTTCTCCAGAGCTAGTCGCAGTAGCTCTGGCGATCACTCAGGTAACTCTTTCACTACTCGAGTGAGGTGAGTTCCAAACCTCTCACAAATACAGTTGCCTTCCACAAACACCTTTGGACAGGTCACACTGTTCACTTCCTCCAAGCTGTCTAGGATCACTCAGATCCAAGAGTAATAAACTTTGCACAAGTTTTGTCTCTTGATTCACTTTGCAATTCACACAACTAGACACTGACTTGGAGCTAACACACTTAGAAATGTGTGAGAATTTTTGTGTGAAGATGAAGCACAGACTCCTTTTGAGAATGAGAGCTATAATTCAATACCAAAGTGTAACGAGTTCATCTGTATTTTGGAAAATGGCTTAGGAAATACTTATATAGCCATTTGGAGTGAAAGTAGCCGTTACACCTGCTACAGTAGCCGTTGGACGTGTCAGATGTCAGAAACAACAGAAATATACACATACAACGGACTAAGTATCAGTGTCTAGCGATACTGGATATGTGTATGACGGACCAAATTTGAGAGTTCATGATGGACCAAAAGTTTTGGTCCGTAGTACATGGGTTACTCATAGAGGATGGTCCGACATACAACTGAGAAACAAAAAGCGCGACCGACCAATTTGTTTAGTCCGTTACACATGGACTTTTTAAAAGATAGGACTGGCATAGAGACCTATGTACGTCGGACCAAATTTTTGATCCGTCATACATGGACTTTTCAGAAGATTGGTTTGGCACAGAGACACATGTACGTCGGACCAAATTTTTGGTCCGTCATACATGGACTTTTCAGAAGATTGGTCTGGCACAGAGACACATGTACGTCGGACCAAAATTTTGGTCCGTCATACATGGACTTTCCAGAAGATTGGTGCCAAGGACCTTTTTAATAAATTTTTATCCAAGCTTTATATTTTAGCAATGAACTGAGATATTTTAAACACGAATGCTTGGTCTGTTTCCTGAGTAAAATTCTTTTGAAGATAGAGAAAATTCATTTTAGGTTTCGATTCAAAAGGACATCAAAGATTCAGTCCGACCAATAATTATAAACTGGAAGAGTGCCGGACCAAATATTTGGTCTGCTGTAGATGGGAAACCGAAGATATTTTGGTCCGTCATATATAGGCAAACCTTTGGCTATAGGAAGATTTTCAAAGAAGATTTTAAACACGGATATGTGAATATGAAAACGAATATCTAATAATCAGATATCAAAATGGAGTTTTGACATAGAATAGTTTCAAGGTACGCAACGGACTGAAGAAAAGGATAGATAAAGTTTGGTCCGATGTACTAAGAGATATGATTTCACAAGGATAAAGTCTAAGTGTCTTATGCTCCGAGAGATCTAGTTTTGCCTTTGCCTAACAACCTGTTTGCTTGTGCAAAGTCCCTCTTTTGGACAACCAAAAAGAAAACAGACCTAGGCTATTTAACTTGAATCATCTCCCAAGTCATAAACTATAAATTGAATACCTTAATCTTGTTAGCCCAACTTGTATCATCATAGATTCCAGCTTCTTTTCTTCAAAGCTTTGAGTATTACAACCTTAGTCATCAATACCAAAACCATAATAATACAGCAATAGAATTGAGGGGTGCCTAGATGCTATCACAATTGCGGTAGTTTTTTTACCAGAGAGGTATCTCTCGGGGTTGATCAGTGGGAGCGGTACTACCGGCCAACCATGAGTGGTAGTACCGAACTTGCAGTACTACCGGTCCTAGGTGGCAGTAGTACCGACTCTCTAGCGAGATGTGAATTAAATTATGTTGATTTAATTGCATATCTTTATGAACAGTACTATGTGATGTGTTTCCTGTCTGTGTGGTTGCAGGACTTCGGAGCTAGGTCATGGTCAGGTGAAGGCGAGATCGAGACTAAGCTAGGAGAGCTGAGGTTCAGAACGGTCAAGGGATGCCGAAAGATAATCGAGGTCGGGAAGTGGTTGCAAGCCGAGAAGACAAGGAATCTGAATATGAAGCACTAGTGAAGAACAAGGCGGGCAACGGTATGGGTCGGGACTAGACTCAGAGAGGAGTCAAGGTCCATAATGGTCAAGGAAGCCAATGCCGCCATGATGAAGCTGACGAGAACACGTAGTGCGTCAAGTAAGTTGGGCCAAATTACAAGCAAAGACGGTTCGGGGAAGTCCGGATGCGTGAGAGGCTTGGCGGCAAGTCATTGGGGCTACGTGAAAAGAGTGAAGCATGGCGATGCTTCGAGGACAAGGAAGACCGGTCATTGGGGCAAATTGGTAATTTATCCAATACGGGCGGTTGAGGCAGTTTGGAAAACCGCGGCATTGACCTAAGTAGTTTAGGTCACACCAAAGTGGTGTTGGACGCAAATTCGGACTTGTGGAGTGGATTTAACGTCAATGTAATATCTGCTTTGAGAAGCGTGCTTGTGTAAGTGAAAAACTTGTTAAGGTTATTGGGTTTCGGATTAGCCCATGCAAATGTGGATAGGATCCACTTGTAGTGTCCAGGTTTAGGGTTAGGGTTGCCTGCAGTATATAAAGAGATGTACTGGAAGGTGAGGATGAGAGACCTTAGAATTAGTCACTAGGAGTTTTAGGTTTCCCACAAAATTTTGTGTTTTTGTGTGGTGTGTGTGTGCTCCTTGAAAGCTTAGCCCTCAGGTGAGAGGCTTTGTAAAATTCTCTCTATGATCTGAATGCAAATCATCTCTTTGCTCAAGTGTTTGCCTCAAGTTTTGTTCTTCTTCTTCTTTGCTCTTGATCTTTTCTTGTTGTTTTTTTGCTTGATTTCGTACTGCCAAGGATGTATGATTGTTAGATGTATTATCTGTAGATCATCTCCATAATCATCTAGGCAAGCTTTTTCTTGATCAACCAAGTTTCTTCAAGAAACCTGTTTTTGAGTTGAGAAGGAAGTTCTTGAGGTAGATCTTGTTACTACTTGTTTGAGAGAGAATTCTTCCGTGCTCTTGCTTGCTATGATATGTTGGAGGCCATTTAAGATCATCTTGATCATCAAAACCACACGAGTAAACTTAGGGCTAAGTTCTTATTCTAGAACTCGTTTTTGTACGCTCTTCTTTCAACTGGAAAAAAAGGCGGAACTTTGATGTCAATCCTTGCGATTGAAGGTTGGAATAGGTTTCTAATATCCATAGAAAGGTGTCTATAAAGTTTCACAGGATTTGGATTAGCCGATCAAAAGTTACATGATTTTTTGATCTTGAACTCATGATGGTACCGTTCATACCATGTTTACTGTTCATGGCAATACCACGCTACAATTACCTGGTATTACTGTTCATCCCGGTACTACTAGCCATCTAGTAGCGATAGTGCCGCTCCTATGCTAACTTTTAGAAGATTTTTCTTCTTCCGTTTTTCTAAGATCTTGGAAGGTTTTTGTTGGATTTTTTGAAGGGAAAGTTATTGTATAATTATTCCCCCTTTTGATCGTCATTTCTGGTCATTCAAGTTTTTACCAACACAAATCATATTCATATTCATGGATGGAACTCTCATACAATGGTAACAACAAAAGTAACAAAAACAACATTAATAATGAATGATACACTTGGTTAGCACCTACAGTGCAAAGGAACATTTTGAATGAAAAGCGTCAATGACGCAGAGTTCGAGCAGAAAATGTAAACAGTTACCAGATGGGAGATAGTGAAGTGACAAGAAACAAAACTGAAACAAAGACTTGAATAAATTCTTCAAAATATTGCGAAATGATTTGAAGACACGAATCATGATGTAAAAGAATCATGAAACCAAGCAAGTACACAGGTTTCTCACACTTCTTTACAAATGAAAAAAAATGCAAAATTAGAGAGGAATTTGGTGGTCTTGCATAGGGATGAAAACGGAACGAAAACAATCGGTAAATGACTCTTTCGTTTCCGTTTCCACATTTTTTACTGGTAACGGAAATGAAATCGGAAACCCCAGAAACGGATAGTGACGGAAACGGATGCGGAACGGATACAGAAATGAAAGCGAAAAATTTTATTCAGGTGTGTTCCCAGTTGTAATACCCTAAACATTTGCAAATTCTTTAATTCAACATTTAATTCAGATTTTATGATTTTTTTCTAAATTTTCAGCATTTAATGAATGATTTTTGCTATTTTTAGATTTAAATAAATAATTTATTTGAGAAATACAAAACCAAAATCTTGCTGGAAATAATTTTCATAAGTTAAAATTATATAAACTATTTTTGAGAATATTTGTAGAATTTTTTAACTCTATTTGGTATTTTCTATAAAGCAATATATATTTATGGTATTATTTAAATTAGAAAACGGAATTTCCGGTTTCATTTATACAGAATTTCTGTTTCCATTTCCGTCGAAACTGGCTCTCCCATTTCTATTTCTGTTTCCGGTAAAAAATTTCCGTTTCCGTACTAACATTTTCTGTTTTTGTTTCAAAAAAAGCTTCTATTTCTATTTTTCTCCGAAACGGTCGGAATTTCTGTTTTCAATCAGTCTTGCAAACCTAGCACAAACATTGCAGGACATCCAGGCCATGCGTGAAAACTGAAACCACTGTGAATTGCCAAATTAATTGACATTTAGAAAGCATTCAGAAGCACTAAAATATATTTCCCAGCCAGTCGTGTTGGACTGTTAGATCCATGTTGGTGTTCACTGTTGAAAACGGTTGTTACCGTCTGTAACAATTGTCTTCAATTATACCGGAGTACTGTCTTCTACACTATATCATATTCCTGATAATTGCTCAGTTACATCTCGTAATAACTAGCTGAATCCACATGCATCTCCAAAATGAATCTTGTGTATGCACAGTTCTTCGACTAACACTTTGAAACTAGAGCAGTGTTTCAGCGCTTTCCCTCCCAATTCAAGTTGTACAAATCTTGAAACAAATAAAGAGATAAGTAATCACCGTCTACCTTTCATTCGTACTTTAATATTTGTGCAACTGTAAAAAAGAAAAGCATATAAACACCTCTATTGAAACTATTAAGTAATCTGATCATCCAGGAAAAGGCCATGTCTCATGGACCAAAAAATGCTGAAATATCTTACTATTCTTTTATCAGTATATAGACCTCTTAAGTCAGTGAAAAAGGATAGAGTTATCCATTCTTAATTGACTGCCAGCATAAATGTCAATAATTATATACATGTATACATAGCTATAGAACTAAAGTGCTGACATCATCAATTGTCTATGCAAAGCACCAGGTCTAGCTTCTTATATACAGCTAAACATTTAAGCTGTATATTTCAGATCCTCGCCCATTCAAAGGTAAAATGATTGTAAGCATACAAAAAAGTTCCACGGTGTTGCTGACATCACCGCCTGCAACCAGTGTAACGATTAAAACATCGATACAGAATTTGCATAGACGACTAACAAAAGTCAAGAGCAAGCTCTAAAAAAATTATTCCCTTGTATGTTTTTGCACCATCAATTAGATTCAATCCAGCATACAATAACTAAATCATCCAAAGCGATTTGCTTTGAACTGCACAGTTACTTCAGAAAAATGTCGAAATAGTGGAAAACTCAGTCCCCCACCCAAAAAAAGTGTAGATTAATGCAACACTGTTGAATCCATACTTCAGGATAGTAAGCATATGCACTTAAAACTATAACCTACCTGCTGATTGAAGAGGCAGAATGCACACAAAACTGGCTCATAGTAGCAAATCAAGCATCTCAGAAATCCAATAGTGTCAAAGATGCTTCTCCTGCAAAAATATAGGGATAGTGAAACATGTTTGCTTCCATTGACCACACATTCCATCCTGTTGATATGTCCAAAGAAGCTGAAGGTGCTATACACTTCCTTGCTTTTCTTGAAGCATGCCGTAGAGGATTGACAGGGAAATTACAGACTATACTATATTGAAAGCAATATCATTGTAGAATGGTTACACATACAACTAATTCTTTTTTTACAAGGATCGATTTGATAGAACAAATTATTAAGGTAGCAACTGAACATTGAAATTTTCAAGAATATAATCAGCACACCGGGTTAGAACTTCAGATACAGCACTCAGGTTATAACTTGCAAGCAACCACATCACTTCTAGGAAGATGAAGATACAAAACAAAAGCGGACAAGGGCAATGGAAGATAAAGGGACAAGTAAAACTCGCACAGTTATAACTAACACATTGCCATACAGGAATGCAGATTGGAAAAAAAGAGGTTGAAAATGATCTGCAAAAAGCATAATGATTAATAGCAATCGCTTTATTGTGTCAAAATATTTGTTATGAATGAATCAGTTAGTGTTACAAATTACATCTTACAGCAAATGGAGTATAAAAAACCTCCAGCGTGTGTTCTCGTTTGGTATCAAGAATTAATATTCATAACAAATGAAATCTTCAGGACCTCCAAATCTCATCCCAACATTTGTCAATCACTCTCCAAACCCTCTTCCTCCGGCAAACACCTCTTACCACCATTAACCAAATGGCAGCATCTGGCACAATATACTTAGCCAGCATCACCATCACAACATCCCCAGCTGCCTTATCCCTTACTCTCTTGCATAGCCTGACCACCAGGCCCTCTAAGAATTCCCTCGATTTCCCCTCTCCAAACCCAATCTCCCGCAAGAACATATTGCATGTCACTGTGTCTGGATCACACCCATGGTCAAGCATCTGGTTGAGCAAATCCATTGCCCGAGGAAGGTCCTTTGCCCGGAGCAACCCATCCAGCAGTATATTATAACTGATGACATCTGGCTTGGAATCACCCCTGGCAAGCATGTCGTAAAACAGACGCAGACCACCATCGACCATCCCAGAAATACACAACCCCTTGATCATTGAAGTATAAGCAATTATGTCAGGCACACAGCCACGACCAAGCATGTGCTTCCAGACCATCATAGCATCCTTCAATTTCCCTACATTGCACAGCCCATTGATCAATATGCTATAAGCAACAGCATTTGGCGCACACCCAACCCTTACCATCTCCTCCCAGATAGAAAGAGCCTGTGATGAATATCCAATTTGGAAATATCCCCGAATCATTGAACTATATGTCATGATATTTGGTACACATTTTGCCTGAACCATCTCTCCAAATAACAGTTCGGCCTCCATCATCTTCCCACACCGGGCAAGGCCATCAATCATTGCTGAATACAAAACAATGTTTGGCCTTACCCTACCCGCCAACATTGCCTCCCACACCCTCAATGCCCTGTCGACCTTCCCTGACTTACAAAACCCGGTGATCACAGCTGAGAACACAAACTCATTAGGTGCAAGCCCCTTCCTCTCCATTTCGTTAGCCACCTTCCACGCATCATCCACTCTCCCACAACTCACCAGTCCATCCACCACTGCACCGTATGTCATCACCCCTGGCGCCACCCCCTCCCTCTCCATTCTGCTCATCACCCTCGTTGCCGCCCCGGCCTTCCCACACATCAACAATCCATGCAAAAGCACGTTGTATGTCACGGCAGTTGGAACGCACCCCTTTAGCTGCATAAAACCAAACAGCTTGGCCGCCCCCACAACATCTCCTGCGCGCAGCATCGTCCTCAGCACGGGGTTAAAGGCCTCGGCCGCCACCACCCCATCCGCCACCATCTCGTGCACCAGCGCCACCGCATCCTCCACCCGCTCTGCATCCGCGAGCGCAGACACGACCGTCGAGTAGGTGAACTTATCCGGCGCAAGATTCCAGCCCGGAATGCTCTCGTGGAGAACCCGTAGTGCGATTTCAAGATAGATACGGGGGTTTCTGGGGACCAGAGAGGAGCAGACGCACTTGAGGAGGAGGTTGAAGGAGAGGAGGGTGGGGGCGAGGCGGGGGAAGCGGCGGAGGGAGTGGGAGAAGAAACCGGGGAGCAGGTGCGGGGGCAGGGGGAAGCGGAGGAGGGCGGAGTTGAAGGAATGGTGGGTGGCGGCGGCGGAGGTGCGCGGGGAGAGGAAGAGGCGGAGGGCGAGCAGGGGACGGGGCGAGCGGGAGAGAGCGGCGATGAGGTGAGGGAAGAGGTGCGGGCAGGTGTCGGGGGGCAGGCGGCGGAGGAAGCCGAGGACAGAGGGGACGGATGGGCTAGGGGAGGCGGCGAGCGAGCGCGCGACAGAAAGGAGGGTGGGCGCGCCGGCGGCGGGGAAGAGTTCGGCGGCGAGGGGGGATTCGTCGTCGGAGGAAGAGGAGACGAACGGGTCGGAGTGTGAGAGGCGAGCGGCGGCGGCGGCGAGGGATGGCTTGGGGGTGAGGTGGCGAAGAGGGAGAGGGGAGGTAGGAGGGGGCATAGGGGGAGGAGAAGCATGGCGGAGGGGTCTAGACTCTAGAGGAAAGGGCGGCGAAGCAGCATTGTGGCATGGTATTTGGGCAAAATCTCACTCTAGGGTTTACGAGGACCTGTGCCATTCTTTGCGGCTTTGCGCCACACTGCAAAATGATGGTTTAACTGTTGCTCAAGAGTTAGATTTCCTTCTAAGAATTTGAGTTCTTAGAAATAAGGAGAAATTTGTTTCACACAGTAGCAAAGGCAGCTCCTGAGAATGGCGGGCGTCAGCCTCGACTCACTAGCGTCGCACAGTGGAACCTCTGGTCATCGTCGACAACGAGGAAGCCGGCCAAAGTGCCAAAGTCCACAAATCCGCTAATTCTAGATATGAAATCCCCACCCCCAAATCCCTAAATCACAAATCCCTAAAATCGTCTTGCTCCCGTGATCCTGTCGGTCTCCCCCAAATCACCAACCCGGATGGCAATCCCGTACCTGTGGCGGCTCACGCGGGTTGCGGTTGGACGGGCTTGTTGAGGAGGCGGAGCAGGCTGTAGGCGCGCCGCGCAGCTGCTCGGGTACGCAGGTTGTAGGAGTAGGTGGCGCAAGGGGCGCACCGTGTGCTCAGGCCGTGGGCCACAGGGGTGATACCCAGGCGGAGCGGCAGACGGTGGAGCAGGGGCGGTGGAGCCTTGCCTCCCGTCGCCCATTGGAGCCTTGAGGGTTGAGGGCCTGGAACTCTAGGAGGTTGGGAGCCTCGACATCGCCGGTGTGGCCATGTGGAGGCAGCTAGCCGCTGGCGCTAGGTGGCTGTTCGGCCGAGCTGCTGAGGAAGGAGCGCCTGGCCGCCTAGGACTCAGGCCTCCATGAGACAAGTCGACTGGTGACAAGAGTGAGGAGGAGGTATAAATATAAGACAAATTTGTCACTTAGACAAGTATAACCGTATAAGTGTGTAATCGTACAATTGTATAATCGTATGACAAATATTAGAGATTGGACTATTAGTTTATTAGGTATTATACATTTATACCATTATCTCTTATATAAATTTGATTTGAAGTAGAATATTCAGAAGTATCTTGATTTCATATTGATATTTTAGTGTATTGTCTATTATGCCATGTTAATAAGAGCTAAACATTTATTATTTGATTCGTAAAATTTTAGAAATGAGGAGGTTTTTGGTTGATAAGAGAAGCCTTGCAAGTAATGCAAGTCTAGCTCAACTCAATAGCAAGCACAAGCTGAAGTGGCACAACTACAAGGTCAAGGTCCATCAGCACAACCAAATAATACTAATGTTGTCTGTGTGTTTAATTTGTATGAAATCGTAAGTGATCCTGTTATTAGAAAACAAATAGATGAGTATGCCCATAAAATTCAAGACCAAGTTAGGAGGGCATACATACATAAAGGACCAACCCAACCTATTGTGAATTTTCCTCGTAAACAATTTGGAAATTGTACAAGAGCCTTTTGCAAGCATGGTATCGTAAGTATGATTTGATAGAATATAGCAAGTCTCGAGATGCGGCATATTGCTTCTATTACTTCCTCTTTAAGCAATCGGGAATGGCAGAGCACTTTGGTTTTGATGTGTTCGATAAAACAGGGTTTAGTGACTGAAAACATGCATATAAATCATTGCCTGAGCATGTTGATAGTGTAAATAGTGCTCATAACAAATGTGTCAAGTATTGTGATGATTTCAAAATTCAAAGACAAAGTGTGTCAAGTAAGTTATCCAGTGCAATTCACGAAGCCGAGGAATTATATAAAATTTGATGAACTTCTTCTCTACAGTGTTCAAGATTTCTCATAGCACAAGGCATGGCTTTTTGTGGCCATGATGATTCTTCTACTTACTTAAATAAAGGAAACTTTTTAGAGATGATAGATTGGTACAAAGATACGAATGAAAATGTGAGACATGCTTTTGACCATAGCGGTTTAAATTGAAAGATGACTTCCTCCGAAATTCGGAAGGATCTTGCAAGATGTTGTGCACAAGAAATCACCGAGATGATTATGGGAGAGATTGGTGATAGACAGTTCTATGTGCTTATCGATAAGTTGCATGATAAATCAGTGAAAGAGCAAATGGCAGTAATGTTGAGGTTAGTAGACTAGTGGCAGTAATGTTGAGGTTAGTAGACTAGTGGTTGATTCATTATTCTATTTGTCCATTACTCCACTGTTGTTCCATTTAATCTTATTGCAATTTTTATATAGGTATGTGAATAATGAAGGGAAGGTTGTGGAACGATTTCTTGCTCTAAAACATATCAGTGATATTACATCCGATGCACTAAAGAGAGCTTTGGTTGGTCTTCTTGATAAGTACAAGCTATCCATTTCTAGGCTACGAGGGCAAGGATATGATGGAGCTTTAAATATGAGAGGTGAATTTCATGGTTTGCAGAAAAACATTTTAGATGAAAACCCATATGCTTTTTATGTCCACTGTTTTGCCCACCAATTGCAATTGGTGGCTATTTTTGTCGCTAGTTGTTGCTCATCAATTGCAATTGGTGGCTGTTTCCATCGCTAGTCGTTGCTCATCTATACATGATTTCTTTGAGTATGTCTCCTTAATTGTCACCACAATAAGTGCATCTTGTAAGAGGAAGGATGCATTGAAAGAAAGTTGTCACAAAAATATTTTAGATAGGCTTGAGGGTATTGAGATATTTATGGAAAGAGATTTGCATCAAGAAACCAATCTTGCTAGACCCAGGGATATTAGATGGGGTTCACATCATACAACTTTAATTCGCTTGGACCAAATGCGGGATTCAGTGATAAAGGTGCTTGTTATAGTCCATGAAGATGGCTGTGGACCATCTCAAGCGACTATTTTGAATGAAAAATGGAGTGCTTTAAATTCGCTTTCATTTTAAAACTTATGTTAAGGCTGTTTGCTATCACAAATGAGATTTCACATGTATTGCAAAGAAAAGATATAAATATTGTTCATGTCATGGAATTAATTCATGATATCAAAGCTCGGTTGGCCACCATGAGAGATAGTGGTTGGAGGGACTTTTTTGATGTGGTCCAACAATTTTGTGTTTTAAAGCTATTCTGGTGTCAAATATGTATGATGAAATATCAGTTAGAGGTCGTTCAAGATGTGAAGGGTATACTATCACTAACCTTCATCATTACCGTGCCGAACTTTTCTATGTGGTTATTGACAAATTTTTGCCAAGATGAATCATCGGTTTGGAGAAGAAACACAAAGATACTAGTATGCTTCTCATGTCTTGACCCAAAGAACTCTTTCTGCAAGTTTGACATTGACAAGCTTACCCGACTTGCTGAAATTTATGATTCAGATTTCTCTGATGGTGATCGTGCAATAATAAGAGACCAACTTGAGACTTACATTCTTCATGTGAGAAGGCATGCTGCCTTTGCTAATTATAAAGATTTTGCAAGTTTAGCTACAAAGATGATAGAAACTGAAAAACATATGGTTTTCCCATTGGTTTACAAACTCATTGAGTTGTCATTGTTATTGCTGGTGTTAACGGCATCGGTTGAAAGAGCCTTTTCATCAATAAAAATTATCAAGTCTAAACTATGTAGCAAGATTAATGATGATTGATTCAATTACTTGATGGCTTGCTATACTGAGCGGGAGATATTTAAATCACTTTATTATGTTACCATTATACGATGGTTTCAAAGCATGAAGATTTGGAAAATGAGTTTACCTCGTACTAGGCGTGATTAGCACATTAGTGGTACATGATGCACTAATTCAATACTTCAATATGAATATATTTTTCTGTTACATGATGTACTAATAAACATTTTTTTATCTTGTAGAGTTTCTTTTGGTGTGTGGTTGGAGCTTTGTTGGTGAATCGTTCAAGCGTTGATAGTGTCGTATTGTGGTACTTGTCACATCTTTATTTGTTTTTATCTATAAATGTTCACATGTCTATTAGACTATGCTTTTAGTAAAAAAGCTTGTTGCAGTTTTCAATTTTGCTTGTGTGATGTGTATATGGACTTGTTCACGTTTATCCGTAGTCATGCTTGTCCAGGCTCCCAAAATTTCCTGGCTCCGTTGCTGGTTTCACAAACACTATTTTTGCAGACTCTTTTCGAAGCGTTCTCGCAAACCACCTCTACGGTTAAAACACATCGACCAAATCAAATGTCACGAGCCTTACCGACCACCCGCAACAACTCCTCTTCTCCTCTTCCCCTCTACATCTCCTTTATTTCTTTTATACAACCAATTGCCACCACCCCCATGTGCCGCCCTGCTACCCCACCAACACTAGCACCCACACTGCCATTGCACTTCCTCGTCCTAGCCGTGACAGTCGTGGCCTCCTGATGCTTCCTTGTCGTGCATCGATGCCAGCACCACCACCGCCACGCCCCTCTACTCGCCTTGTTGCTTCAGGTCACCATCGGCTAGGGCATCGGTCGCCATGCCCAATGCCCATGATGCCACGCCTCCTTGCCGTGCTCACCATCGTGATCCGATTTGAAAGGGACAATATGATTTCAAAAGTTGTTGAGTTGAATGTATTGCAATACCATTTGGAAGTGTTCGATTTGGAAGTTTTCAAATATGATTTTGGATGTTCTCGGTTTCATTTCTTGCAATCCAAATTTAATATTTTTTTAAAGTTCTCAGTTCAAATTTTTTCAATCCCATTTGAAATTACTCAATTGGATTTTTTAGTCCCATTTGAAGCTTAACGGAATTAGTATTAGGGTGTTACCACGCTAGGAAGCAAGGAGGCGACCGTGAGTTCCTTAACTCATGGTCATCCTCAAATTAGAAGCCCTCAATTGGGATGTACCAGTCTTATAAAAAACGGTCAACTTGGCCGATTGATAATTTGTGTCGGTGGTTAAACTGTCATGAATAGTATAATTGTAGCATAATTAATGCAGTTGATTGATTAATTGACCGCACAATCTGATAATTGGCCGTTCATTCATTTTTCCCATTTAATCACGGAAATAGCTTATTGTTATCCACGAATACAATAAATTAGTTTATAATATTGTGTAATGTTGTACATAGTATATACCATATGGATGAAGTACAAGCAATGAAATGTAAAACATGGTAATGTTTTGTAGAGTGATAGTTTACAATAAATTTGTGTAAATAAAATGTCTGTAATTAATTTTAAATTTAAATAAACATATTAATAAGAACATATAATCATCCGTTAAATTCCAATTAATTGGTCGTGTTGTGATTAATCACTTATATATATCACTGCCGGTTATTGGACATACCGACAGTGATAAGCCGTACACTAAATATTTTTATTGCATATTTTTTCTGCATTATATATTTTTATACAATATTTTTCTACAGTGTATTAACATAGCATATAAAGAATCGTTAAAACATAATTCAAATATATTAAAGCATCACAATATTTGGTTTTTACATTAGTTTGTTTACTAATATAGTTTGACTACATCTCATTCAACTCGCCGTTTAGATTGATGACCTCATCATGAATGAATCTGGCGATGTATTCTTGAATTGCTATAATTTCTGTCAATAATAACTTATTGGTTCTCAGCTTGGAGCACTGTTATTGAAGAAATGAGAAAGTTAATTAATGATAATATATGTTAAATGAAAGAAAAGTAGGCATCAATGTGTAATTATATACTATGACTTCGTTATAGCCGACAATCTCCGTGACAATTAAATGTATATTTGTACATAGATAGTATGCACATAAATTGTTTCCCTGGTCTTGCCTCATGCATGGAAAGTCGGTTATTATTTCAAAAATTTTCTTGTAGGGACGATACCGAACACTTTTCTTGCAATATTGTGCGAATGCCCTGTGAATGATTTTGAATAGTAATTAAACTTAAATGCAATAGAATGGAATATTACTAGAGTAATAACGCAATGATCAAGTTTAGCAGTTCAGCATGTCCAAAAACCCTGATATAGATTAGTTGGTTTTCTCAACGAGTCCAAGACAAAAGTCCTGCTAGCATCTAACTCGATGACGAGGAGGACCTAGTGAAACCTACACATATATGTCAACGTAGTCAATTAGTCCCACATCGTGTTACGCACAAATAGTAAAACGATATTAGAAGTAGAGAAATACATACTTAAAGTTATAGGGTAAAAGTATGGAGGTTTTGTATTGCAGCTTCAAAAACTATTAAATAAATAGTTTTCATTATATTGTGGACAGTCCTTTACAAGTTTCTCGTTGAGAAGCCCTGGATCGAGAAATGCTAACTTGTCATTGCCATTTCTTCTACATGTCTGTACCTCCATTCTACATAAGAAGTTAGACATGCAATTAAACGGTACAAGAATGTACAATAATACATAGAGACTTACAAAGTCCACAGTCTAAGTATATTCATGTCCAGGGCATCTTGTTGGTACAACATATACAACTCCTTGAAACCCACCCAGAATATGTTATCCCTATTGTGAAAATCCAACTCTGTGTATCTGACTGCGAATGCCTCCATACCATTATTGGACCGCTGCATGTACCGCTGATGGACGCGTCGCAGTTGTGTTGTTAGGAGGTCTAAATGAGTTGGTTCAACCAGCGGTTTTTCCATAAAGAACTTCCACCTTAGACCTTGCTCGTGAGCACCATCTCGTTGAGCACCATCTCCTTGAGCTTCTGACCTCAACACGTCGGCACTAGCCACCTTCAAGTATTGCTTTCTGGAGATGCACTCATAGTCTGACATTTTGCAAGGTTCAGAAGCCTGTCCCGTCTTTTTACTCTTCCCATACTCAAGAAAAACTTCTGCGCATTAGCATCAACTTTAGTCTTCTCAAGTGATGGCACCTTTTTGAAGTAAGATGTTACGCTGGCGCTTATTTGCTTTTTTTGTTCTTCTTCAGTCATCTCAGCTGGTAATTTCTTTTGAGATTGTGCTGATGACACAGATGACTGAGATTTCTTAGACGACAGTGCCGACTTCCGAGATGGTGCTGGTGTTCGATTCTTTTTAGATGTCAACAGAGGGGTTGGACTTTTCTGGGTGGTGCTGGT
The DNA here is from genome assembly GCA_036346275.1 of Otatea glauca. NCBI lineage: Eukaryota > Viridiplantae > Streptophyta > Magnoliopsida > Poales > Poaceae > Otatea > Otatea glauca. Next base: position 24,944,260 of record CM070716.1, read on the forward strand.
AGAGGTGTTGGACTTTTTCTGTGTGGTGGCGACAAGGGTGGGAGATCTCTATGTGGAGAGTGCGGCTAATCATCATCTTCATCGTCCTCATCGTCCGAGCCAAACTTAATCAAGCTCTTGCGCCACACGAGGAAGCCATGCACGTTTTCTCCTAGTTTGTTGTTTCTGTCCTCGCCAAGGATCTCTACCTCCATTTTACGGTATTGATGGACTACACTGTCCACTTCAACCCTGGTAAATCCCGGTGGTATCGGGCGGCAGTGCAAAACCTGTGAATCCTCGCATGGCCAAGCCTTACCCTTAGTCACCTTTACGTTAATGCCATGTACGGACAAATGTAGCTTGCACGGTGTTGGTTCTATGATATCATCCACAGGAAAAATGGAGTCCATGCTCTTCGGGAATTCCTGTGGAAGCGTACCTGCTCTTACGAGCATTAGGACTAATGAGATGAGGGCTGTCATCGACTAGCGGTCGTGAGCTGAGAGCTTTCTATACTGCTTGCTCCACGGCCTTATCCAGTTCCGCTCTCTGTTTCTACGCTCTCTGAAGAGGAACGCGGTATGCTACGCTAGCATAAAAAAAAATTCTACCGCGAAACCAGAAAGCTATTCGCAAGAAGGGGATCATAGATAAGATTACCACTAGACGCGCAGTTGCGGAATCCTTCGCGCATCGATGTAGTGGATCGTTCTCGCCGCAGTCGTTGCGTCGATGTAGTGGATCGTCCTCGCCTTGCCGTGGATCGTCCTCCCACGCCACAGTCGTAGCAGCGTCACCGCATAGTCCACACGCCCGCAGATGGAACAGGTGTGTCGGTGTGCAAGCACCGGTCGCTCGGCGAGGCAGCGAGAGGAGTAGGCTAGGGTTTCGAGTGAATCACTCCTAAACCGTGGGAAAGCACACCGCACCTCCTCCTCCCCTCCTTATATAGCCACGAGATGAAACCTAAACTAGGGCCCATCGTGCTAAGCCCACGAGGTTCATTAATTACGGATCCAATCCAAATTAATGCGCCCCACCATTAAGTGTGTGACCTGCAGGTTCACATACGTTTGGACATGGATTGGAAAACTCCTTTTCAATCCAATAGTTGGTAGTGGCTTCTTGCAAAGTATACCAACTCCCAAACATACTATGATCAAATCGGATGAGAACCTATCAAAAGTACTCATGTAATAATCCCTTTGCCAAGTATATGAAGATTGATCTCAAGGCGAGAAGCATGTCATCCTTTGATGATTCAATCCATCTCTCGTATCCGTGATATATTAATAAGTTGTGATTGACTCCTCAATCACGGCATGGCCATGCACTTCCTTAATCATATCACACGAGTGGCCTTGTCATATATCTCCGTTTCATTGGAGTGGCAAATTCCATCTTGACTGCTTACTTCCCTCTGCATGTTTCATAGTAAACATGAAAGCTACCTTTATAACTATCCGGTTAGGAAGTAGTGTTTGATAGCCCCAAGGAAAACTATTACACATGTAGGGAATATGACAATCTCAGGTGTAAGGATCATACATCTACTAGGTATGAGATACACTGATGACACATAAAAATGAAACATTCTCGCAGTGTCCCATTGCGGGTCTATCTAACCCATGTTCTTCAACATGCGTCCACAATGTATAGATGATATCTCCATATCCCATGATCTATGAAGCATGATCATCGATCACTACATGTGCTGATCTATTCATCGTTGTCCTATACGATGATATCCGATCAGAGATATTTATCGAATTACATCATTAAGTAAAGAGCTTCATAAGCAAGTCACATACTTGTTGATCAATACAATGATATACATTCATTGGACCAATAATCATATTATTATTCATAAACATAGTCATGTTACAATCATCTAAATGATTGCCTCAAGGGCATAACACTAACACTCTCGCCACAACAACTTTTATTTGACGGTCCAGTTGATCTTCTCTTATTCTCTTCGGACGCTTATACAATCATGCGTTAGTTGGGAAGCCTTCTTTCCACGGCACCAAACCAACTCCTCGGGTGCAACCAGGGTGCTCCTTGTTACCCAGGGCTACGGTTAGCTCGTTATTCTCCCTTCGTGGCCTGAATGAGCCTTGGGAAGACTGCACGTGAGTATCTGTAATTTTGCGCAACACTTCTTGGTCTCTATTGCTTCTGAAGCTTAAGCTGCCATCATCTGAGATAGAAGCCCCCCTCCTAAGCAACCAGTGCTTTGATCGTTCGCTCAACTCTGCCGTCGCAAGAATGATGCCACTGCGGGTTAGTTCTTCTTCGCACCTATCCCATGCTGGTATTTTCTTCACGTACCCACCTGTGCCTAGTGTGTGTGGGTAAATATTCTTATCCGTGTTTTCCTTGTTCTTTTGACTTATTATCTGGGCTTCTTCAGACCTCTTGTATGCCACAAAGTCCTCCTAAAACTCCCTTAGCTTTGGGTACATGTCAAAATTTGGCGTTTCATTCTTCTTCAAATAGTTCTTATCCAATGTCGTCTTCCAATTTTTCCACGCTGTGCACATGATCCATAGTGCATATTTCTTTGCAACCAGCTCAGCCCCTTGGGGGAACTGGAACACTTCTTTTAGCTTGTCCCACAGCAAGTTCTTCAGGTCATTGGGAACCACCCATTGGTCACCTCGGTGGCCAGTCCATGATCTATAGTTGATGGGCACATAATCCCTAGTAAGAACCCCGCATGCTGTCCTGTACAACCCCAACGATGACTCAGGTATACTAGGTTCCCCGACTGCTGATAGCTCCACTATTTTATAAAGTCCCTTAGGCATCTTGCTCGGACCACGACCTACGCGCTGCCTCTGTTCATCAGACGTCTAAGCTTGCAATTTGATCTTCTTATTAGTCGTCTGACCTTGTAATGTTTGGGAACCACAATCTACTAATACTTTACCTCGCCTACGTTAGTGACGTCAAGTTTGTCCATGGCAGTAGCGCCAGGTTGCTCCATGTCAGAATGCTCGAAGTTCAGGTAGTACGTTGGGCTATGGTTCGGACTACTCGTTCCTCCTTCGTCCATATTTAAGGGTCCAACTCCCTTCAACACTTTCCCTGGTCAGAGGCCATTCCTAGCAAGTTTATTGGAAATTTCAAATTAACAAAGTCATGAGATGAATGTTTATACAACTTGGATAAAGCTAGACGTTAACAAAGTTTATCTGTTAACATAGAGTTTCATTCCTAAGTACAGCCGCGTTGCTGGCTATACTATTTCAAAAACATATACACATATACACATACAACGTTAAGGAAGAAAGACGTAATGAGGAAATGAAGATAGACATAACGAATGAGCATAGACGTAAAAGCATATGAGCCTAAGTATAGCCGTGTTGCTGGCTATACTATTCGATGTTGAACTTATCAATTCAAAGAAATAAAATTAATACATATATTTGAAAGACACATACACATCTTTAAAGAACATGTATATGTATATATATATATAATCTTTATACACATACATCTTTCAAGGACACATACAAATGTTTGAAAGACATGTATACATATTACTAAAACAGATTACAACCTATTGTATTACTTGACTAGTCCCAGGTAGCATCTGTTCTTATCACATTAATGGAAATTGACTAAGGAATTAACACATGCTGTGAGGTAATAGTTTTTTCTTTCATTCTATTGCAACTAATGTAACGTAATCAACATACGGAAACAGTAAACCATGAGTCTGTTATTCAAACACCAAGTTTGCACATACGATTAGAGGGCCTCTTTGGTAATATGCTCAGAAAAAAGCACATGACATGCGTAGTGCAGTCACACATATCAACCTGGATCTTTAGAACATTGCTCTCAGATTAGGGTCTAATTGAAGATTTAGTTCTTCAACCTTAATAACAAATGGGACAACAATTAATTAAGTGAATAAGGTCTTGAACCCTTACCACCTTAATATGCACAATAAAGAATTGAGAATCTTAGTTTCTCTGTTAGGATTATATTCAAATCAGCATGTATCCAGTTCAGAATTAAACACTTACTAACAAGAGAATAACTGATCAGTCAAATAGCAAGTAAACCAACTGAACCAAGCAGATTCTTTACAGATCAGAGAATTGCCGTTCTTTTAGCACAAGGCTGATAGTTAACTGCAATCAAAACAATCTTGAACAGTTTGCACTACCATTCATAGATAAAATAAAATAAACTAAAGCAAGACAAAGGCAAGAAATGGCAAAACTGCCCAATCTTTAGGCAACCACTTCGTAGTCGAACAAGTACATACCCATAGAACTTATTTACAGTTATTATGTCAATTTGATTTCAGTTGTTGTTAATGCCCTACCCATGGACCCATCAAACATTTCAACAGTAAAGAAAGGCAGTTTATCCATATATATATATATATATATATATAACAAAGGAGAGCATTAGAATCAGACAGGTTATTTAAGGTTCTAATGTGTGTTGCTCTGCAGCTTGTATACATGAGAGTACGGATAACCTCCCACACACATATGGCAAATTGGCAAAGCAAACAGAATAATGAAAATTTTATTATGATGACTTATGAAAATTAGCCTGCAAATGTGAATTAAACACTTGCTAACAAGAGAATAACTGATCAGTCAAATAGCAAGTAAACCAACCGAACCAAGTAGATTCTTTACAGATCAGTAGCAGGATAGATTAACATGCTAAGTCCAGATTACACTAGCAATATCAGATTAAAGACTGACCAAACAAGCAAGTGAAAGAGATAATAACAGAAGCTTATGACAGATTGTAACAGATATAATCAACTACGAGTCTATAGTTCAAGGCTTAATTCACAAAATAATTGTCATATTCATAACATTACCCACTATCATCATTGAGCAAGTAAGGCAGCACAATTAGTGTATCTCTATTAGTACTATCTCACAAAGAAACTGCTGGGTTATGGGTAGGCTACTCTATCAAAAAATCAAAATTTTCTACCACGTAACCAAGAAACCACTACAAGTTATAGATCACAGAATTACCACTAGACGCGCAGACCCGTAGCAGCTCCTTGTGACTGTACGTGTCGATGTAGCGCGGCGGTGCATATGTAGTCGTACTAGCCTCGCGCCTCCCCAACAGCTCCTTGTGACTGTCATAGGTTGCGGATCGTCCTAGCGTTGAAGCTTCGCAGCAACGCCTCCAAGGTATCCACATGTACAGGGCAGGAACACCACGTGACGGAGTGCTAACGCTGGTTGCGCTGCTCTGAGCGGAGGAGGAGTGGCGGCTAGATTTTCAGGAATTCCGAATTTCTATTGTGTTTTTCCGTGTGTCTCTATCTCCGCAAAGCCACCACCTCCTCCCTTTATATAGACGTCTCATAACGGGTTTCAACCATTAAAGCCAATTATGAACTCTAAGCCCCATTATAACTTGGATCCCTATCCGAATTGGTTACAGCCCCTTAAGCGTGCGATCCTATAGGTTCACGTGCACTCGAACATGGCCGAAGAACCCCTATCGATCATTGAGTACTCCTACTCGACCGTCGAGTACTCCTACTCGATCATCGAGCATTCAACCAATAGTCGATAGTGGCCCCTAGCAGGACTTATCGACTCCCGAGTACATGTAAAGATCGGACGAACCTCAACAATATCCTATATGCATTTCCTTTTGCCTCATGATATCGGTCAAACCCAAGGCGAGTTGTTGTCATCCTTGTTTGGATGGCTCGACCACTCTTTCTCGATGCCGTGATTCGGATTCCCCGAATACATTGAGTTAGCTCTTTAACTCGATGACTCGAGTAACTATTTATTCGAGTAGTATGGCTATGCGTTTCTGGAATCCGACCACTCGAGAGGCCTAGAGATATCTCTCCCGTTGTATGGAGGGGCAAATCCTATCTTGATCGACCATGCCTCGCAGTATGTTTCATGACAAACCCGAAAGCCATCTTTATAATTACCCAGTTACAGAGTAGTGTTTGACGACCCCTAAGTAAGCTATTACGCATCTTGAGAACATGCGACAATCTCAAGTCGAAGGATATAGCATACACATCGTATATGATAGGGGTGGGCATTTTTTAACTGAAACCGAAAAATCGAACCGAACCGAATTAACCGAAAAATTTGATTTTTTCGGTTTTCGGTTTACGGTTCAGTTTTAGTTTCAACAAAATTCGGTTAACGGTTTACGGTTCGGTTTTTGTGTTCGTGAAACCGAATAAACCGATCACCGAATCGGCTCACGAAGACGCAGTCGCTCACGAAATCACGACTCACGAGTCCATTCATTCTCCATTCCCATTTCTCTCGCCTCTCATGCCATCGCACGGAGACGCCATCCATTCTCCATTCCCACTCCTCCCCACCGCGCAATCTCCTCCTCCAGATCCTTGCCCCCATTGCGCGATCTGCCGATCTCCTCCTCCAGTCTCTAGAGCCCAGATCGATCCCTCCACTTCTCCAGATCTCCTCTCGGTCTCTCCTCCTCCAAATCTTCACCTCCCCACTTCGCTGAGTCCCCTCCTCCAGGCTCCAGATCTCTCACCCTGAACGCCCCCCGCGGGATCAGAGGAGGCGAGGATGGCTTCCGTGGCGGCGACGGTTTGGTGGATGTCGACGACGGTGCGGAACCTCCTGGAGAAGGACAGCCTCAAGTGGGTCTTCGTCAGCGGCAAGGGCGGCGTCGCAACGACGACAAGACCATGTGTAGGCGTGTAGCTTCATCCTCCTCGCCTTCGTTCGCCACTCGCCAGTCCGTGCTCGTCATCTTCACCGAGGCACCGACCCTGCCCACAACCTCAGCGACACCTTCTTCCTCATCGGCTCATCGCCAAGTCCATCCTCCTGTGACGGCACCGGTGCACCACCTACAAGGTAATTTGTTAGATTCTTGCTAAGGCTCTGTTGATTGTTGCTTAGTCTGTGCCTTTTCTTGGTTGATGCTTTGCTTGATTCATTTAGTTCGGATTTGGTATGTTTAATGTGGAGGGAAATGGCATGAATCTGTTGACTAATAGAGCAAATTATGCAATTTGGTGGGAACGATCTTGGATCACTAGATGCACTGGGTGTGATGAACTGGGTGTTCATATTTCGGTTTACCCAAAAATCGAAATAACTGAACCAAAAATTTTCGATTATTTCGGTTTGGTTTTCGATTTGATTCGGTTCGGTTCGGTTGCCAATTTTCAAAAACCAAAATAATTTAAAACCGAAAAAACCGAACCATATAAACCGAAGAAACCGAATGCCCACCCCTAGTATATGAGACGAACCGATGACATGAAATAAAACAACGTTCTCGCAGTGTCTCATAGTGGGTCGATGTCCAACACCATGTTCTCTAACATGTGTCCATATTATTGGTTTGATATCTCTATATCTATGACCCGTGAAACATGGTCATTGATCAATACATATACGAGTCTACTCATATGTGTACTCATATGATTATCGACTAGGGACCCCTTTTTAGAATGAATATCATAAAGATGAATACAGAGTTTTACAAACAAGTCACGCACTTTGTTAATCAATATCCATGATGTATTCAAAGAACAATCTTATAGTTCATGAGCATTTATGGAAATATAATCATCTCTATGATTGCCTCTAGGGCATATTTCCAACAGAAACAACACCTCTAATAAATCAGTACATCTTAGTCTGTACAGAAACTAACACTTGATGAATCAGTACACTGACGTCCCTACTACTGGCATAAATAGCCGGCGGCGGAGTGGGGAGAGGAGGCGACGACCTGGGGATGCGACGGCGGGGAGGTCGGAGGCGGCGGTGGGGAAGTCGGAGGCTACGACGGGGAGGTCAAAGGCGACGGTGGGGAGGTCGGAGGCGACGGGCGCTCCCACGGCTAGATCTGGCAAGGCGATGGCGCGGAGGTACGCGAGGAGGTGGCGACGGAGAGGCAACGACGCTAGGTTAATGTAACTAAGAGGAGGGGCCGCATCCTTTGGAATTTATAGGGGTAGACTATCACTGCCGGCTTGCCACAACAACCGGCAGTGATAGTCTATCACTGCCGGGCTAGAAAGAGAGCTAGCAGTGATAGTGGCCTTATCACTGCGGGCCCTCTCCATAAACAGGCAGTGATAGTGCTTATCACTGCCAGTTGAGACTAGAAACCGACAGTAATAAGCCACATCACTGCCGGTTTTATGAGGCAACCGACAGTGATAAGCTGTCTCCGGCCAATTCAGTGAAACTTTCAATTTATTTCATTTTAAAGGATGAGTGCTTTGGGATTTTTGAAATCCTATGAAATTTGATCCAATTTTTTTGAAAATTTTTGGAGGCATACTGTAGGACATCTACTATTTTATATAAATATTTCCCCTAATTTTGGCAAAGTTATAAAATTATAAAAATCCATATTGCTCAATGTTTTAATAGTTTTAATATTTTAAAAATCAAATAATGCTTCAAAAATTCACACAAATGCAAAAATTCACACAAATGCAGTCAAATTCATGCAAATTCAAAGGTAGTTAAAGATTTTTAGAACAGAGAGAATCTGCTGAAAGAACATAGAGAACCAGTTCCAAGCATAATCTCAATTTCCATTACTCCATATAATACATTAATTGTTATATATGAGAAAATAAACATGTCGTTCATACAAAAGAAAGAATATATTTAATTAGTACAACTAAGCTACGATTCGACCTTCGTTACGATCGTTGCGTATGTACGTAGCTTCCCCACTCTCTTCCATGAGACTTAGGTCAATGTCCTCTCCAAAAGGAGGAAGCTCATCGAATTGGTTATACTCTTCCTCGTCGACAACATTCTCAACTCCGACAATCATTATTTTTCCTTGAATAACCACACGGTGCTCCTTGTTAGCCGTGTTAGTTACAAAGAAAATTTGTGTAACATAATTAGCAAGTATGAATGGTTCTTCTCTGTATCCGACGAGTTTCATGTTCACGGTAGTGATACCGTACTTGTCGATGTTCACACCCCCTGGAAGTCTGACCCATTGGCACCAAAAGAGAGGGACCTTCAAAGGTCCATAGTCAAGCTCCCAAATCTCTTCTATGAATCCTTAGTAGGTTTGCTTATTTCCATTGCTGTCATAGTCATCTATACGATACCGCTGTTTTTGTTGGTGCTCTTTTTATCTTGTGCTCTTGTATAAAATGTAAAACCATTTATGTCGTATCCTTGGAATGTCTGAATTGTAGTTGACGGTCCCTGAGCCAACACTTTCAACTGAGTGCACTCTGTGTCCGTATGCATCATGTGTCTACGCAAGCAATCGTCGAAGTTATCTCTATGATCTCTCGCGATCCAAACCTTTGACTTCCCTGGGTATGTTCTGGATAGCATCCTCTTGTGCATGTTGACATACGGGGCTATCACAACTGATTGTCCCAAAACTGCGAAATGTGCTTGTGTGAATGAAGTTAGATTGTTAGTACGGAGTGATTTCTCACCTAGTGTCCCTTTCCCCTGTAGCCTCCCCTCATGGCGAGATACAGGCACACCAATCGGTTTGAGATCCATATAATCAACAAAGAACTCAATAACCTCCTCGATTCCCCAACCATCGGCAATGCAGCCTTCCGGTCGATGTCGGTTATGAACATATTTCTTTATAACCCCTATGAACCTCTCGAGAGGGTACATCTGATGTAGAAACACGGGGCCAAAAATCCGTATGTCTTTCACAATGTGAACAATGAGATGGACCATAATATCAAAAAAATATGGAGGGAAACATATCTCAAGCTTGCACAGAGTGTGGACCACGTCTTCCTGCAGCTTATCTAGTTTTAACGGACCGATGGCCTTCTGTGAAATCACATTGAAGAATAAACATAACTTTATAATTGGGTCTCGAACTTTCTCTGGCATAACACCCCTAATTGAAATTGGAAGCATCTGTTTCATCATCATGTGGCAATTATGGGACTTCATGCCAATTAATTTTAAATCTTTCATTGAGACTAGTCTCTTTATGTTGGCAGAGTAACCAGATGGAACTTTGACTCCGTGCAAGCATTCGCACACGCAAATTTTTCCTTTCTTGCTCAGAGTGTAGTAGGCTGCAGGAAGGTACTTTTTATCTGTATCCATGTTTTCGTGATGCAGCTCCTTCCTAAGTTTCATATCTTCGAGGTCCATCCGTGCTTGGAGTGTATCTTTTGTTTTGCCACGTATATCCAGTAAGATACCATGCAAGCTGTCACACACGTTCTTCTCTATGTGCATGACGTCGATTGCGTGTCGAACTTCCAAGTGCTGCCAATAAGGTAAGACCCAAAATACTGATATCTTTTTCCACAAAGGAGCCTTATCACGGGAACTCCGGATAGATGTACTACCGGCTCCCTTTTCGTGAATAATTTTAAGATCCTTTATGGCTGCAAATATCTGTTTCCCAGTGTGATTCTTCGGAGCTAAGGTAGTCTCCTTTGTCCCATCAAAAGCTCTCATATTATTGCAGTATGGGTGATCCTTGCGGAGGAACCTACGATGCCGCATGTAAGCCATTTTTCGGCAGTTCTTTAGCCACCGGCTAGCTGTATCATCCAATCACTGGACGCATCCGTTGAAGCCTTTTGTCGTTTGGCCCGACAGGTTACCAAGGGCAAGGTAATTATTGATGGTTACGAACAACAATGCGCGTAGGGTAAAGTTCTCTCTTTTATACTCATCCCATACCCGTACACCATCGTTCCACAATATGAGAAGATCTTCAACCAATGGTTTGAGATACACATTGATATCGTTGTCAGGTTGCCTGGGCCCTTGAATCAGTAGTAGCATCATAATGTACTTTCGCTTCATACAAAGCCAAGGAGGAAGGTTATAGATACATAGAGTCACCGGTCAAATGCTATGACAACTACTCATATTGCCGAAAGGATTCATCCCATTCATACTCAACCAGAACCTTATATTCCTCACATCATATGCAAAGTACTTCTTATATTTTCTATCGATGTTCCTCCATTGCACAGAATCAGCAGGGTGTCTGAGCATTCCATCCTTCTTACGCTCTTCGGCGTGCCATCGTAGCAATTGTGCATGCCTTTTGTTAGCAAACAATCGCTTCAGATGGGGAATTATAGGGAAATACCACACCACCTTACGGGAGATCTCTTTTTCTTACGCTTCACCCCGACATCATCGTTATCGATATCATCATCGTTGCCCTTATACCTCTTTGCTTTGCAAATAGCACATGCATTCAAGTCTGCAAACTTATTGCGATACAATATGCAATCGTTTGGACTTGCGTGTATTCTATGTACTTCCAGTCCCAACGGGCAGACAACCTGCTTGGCCTGGTACGTAGTTGCAGGCAACACGTTACCCTCTGGAAGCAAGTCCCCCAAGAGACATAACAGCTCAGTGAAGCTCTTATCGGACCAACCACTGCTTGCCTTCAACTGCAGTAGTGTAAGCACGGTATGCAGTTTTTTGTGATTCTCCTTGCAGCACGAGTACAATAGTGTTGTAGAGTCCTCTACCATACGCTGGAAATTTTGAAACTCTTTTTCACTCGTGAAGTCCCCCTCCCCATCACGCAACATTTGATCTAGATCATCTTCGTGGCTATCAACGAACGTATCTTCGACCGCCGTCATGTCGTTGTCTCCGTCATCTTCATCAATGTGTTGCCCTTCATAAACAATCTCATCTTCACCATGCTCAGTATCTTCATCAACGTGTTGCCCTTTATGTACAATCTCATCTTCACTGTGTTCGGTCCAATAGGTATAGCAGCCTTGAAACCCCTTCGAAGCAAGTGTGCATGTATCGACTCTATGATAGAAAACAGTTTCTCATTTTTGCAATCAACGCATGGACAACACATATAGTCCGCCAGTTTCTTCGACTTGTGCGCTGCAGTCGTGTTCAGAAAACAAGTCATACCATTAAACAACTCTGGGCCGCGACGGTCCGTGTCATACATCCATCTTCGGTCCATCTACAGTTAATTATATCAAACTAATTTTTGGTACATCAATAAATGTCCACAAAATAATTTATTCTTTACATTAGTCATGCGGTGCTAATTAATTAAATCTATAAACATCAAATAAGCATATAATTCCAAATAACAATATAATTGTAAATGATTAGATTTAAAAATCCATCTAGCAATTTTGACTATATTAAAATACATCAACCTTTTTTCATTATTTAAATATCCATCTAGCAATTTTTTGTTATTTAAATGATTTATTCATTTCATTTGTTATGTAGTGCTAATAAATTAAATTAATATACATCAAATAAGCATATAATTGAAAATAAGGATATATTTGTAAATAATTATATTTAAAAATGTATCTTGCAATTTTCATTATTGGAAGATCCATCTACCATTTTTTATTATTTAAATATTCATCTAGCAATTTTCACTATTTAAAATTCATCTAGCAATTTTCACTATTTAAAATTCCATATAACAATTTTTCATTATTTAAAATAATTATACTTAGATATAATGGTCCATCTAGCAATTTTCATTATTTAAAAATCCACTAAATCACTAAAATGAATAAGAATTGTAATTTATTCACTAAATTAGCTAGATCTTAATTTGAGCTCTACCGACCTAAAATGTTCACACCATACAATCACTAATTATCAAAATCTAAAGCAATCTATAAAGTAAAATCTAACTACAAATATAATGTAGATCAAGTTACTAATCTTGGAGAGAAATGTGAGATGAATTTTCGTACAATTTTCCGGCAGCAAGTCGCCAAATCCTTGTCACCGAGCAAAGACAGAGCTCCTCTCTATTCTGCTCGGTTGGGGAGGGGAACACCTATATAAAGATACTTATCACTGTCGGTTCTGCTCATACTTATCACTGCCGGTTCTGGAGTACAACCGACAGTGAAAATGCTGATATCACTGCCGGGTGATAACCAAACCAGCAGTGATGTATCACTACCGATTTTGGATATAAACTGGTAGTGATATCTGGTTATCACTGCCGGTTAGTTTCACGAACTGGCAGTGATATATTATCACTACCGGCACTAGCCCAACCGGCAGTGATATACCGGTAAGGATGGCCTGTTGTGTAGTGGTGGGCTACTCATGGTAATCATTAGGAAAGATGGATATAATCCATCAAATAATTTCTCTATTGTAGGATATCTCCGACCTACTTGCATAACTAAGAATCTCATCTGATTGGAGAGGCAGCTGTTAGCCTGTTTTTGGTTAAGTCGATAGCAAATTCTCGAATACAAAAATTTGTTTTATTAATCCTATTCTCCTAATTTGAAGCTATAACCTAGACATTATAGCGCAACGATAGTGATATGGCCGTGTTTGGCTACAAAGATGTTGATCCGATAGGGTAAAATTGGTCACGAGCGGCAAGACGTATATATGGTAATGCAGGCTGGCTGTGGTGCAGGGTTGAGGGTGCAGCGTAAGCCAAGCATCACGGCGGAGGCATGGTGCATGCCACAACAGAGCTCACCCAAGCGTAGCGGTGGAGCTGAGGACGCAATGCTAGCCAAGAACAACGATAGAGACGCTGTGCATGTCGGGTGGAGCTCAGCCAGGTGCCACAACTAGATGGTGTGGCGTGGGCCTGGCCCAACGACAATTGCTCGTAGTGCTGAGGTAATATGATTTTTATCCGTAATGACGGACGGGCACTCAAATGACCTAAAACATCTAACAAAATACCTAAAAAAACCACGTCCCTAACAATCAAATTAGTTTATAACAAATTTTATACTTATCATAGCAACGGAAGAACCGCAGTTTAGGCTGAGCATGGTAAGAAGGCAGAGGGTACAGCACAGGCTGAATGTTCTGCCGGAACCAAGGGCATCGTGCCATATCGGGTCGGCACAGCGGGTCATGTGCCTAAACCGTGCCGTGCCGCCACAGTCTGTCTGGCCCGTCGTGCCATGTAGTGCCAGCCCGTCTCGCCTTCAACGAACCTAAGGACAACCCATTTGCAATTCGTGCCAGCTTAGTGTCAGGCTAGGCTTGGCCTATTTACACTATTGCGACGAGAGGAAAGGGGTCAAAGACATACGTGGCTAAAGCAATGAATACAAATATTAGAGGGAAAGAACTAAATTTTGTTCATTCTTGAACAGGTACAAAGTAACTACCTTGTTATGAACATAAGTATAGATCTTATAAAAAACTTTGTAGTACACAATGCTCTTTGGTACAAAGACTTGTACACGTGAGGTGTGTGCAAATGTGCAATGGGACTACGAAAGTGGCCAATTATGTTCACTTGCTCGTTGATCTCTGTCTTGCTATATCTCTCACCATTTGCCTGTTGCTCTATCTCTCTGTTTCTTAGTATCATCACGTTGCTTTTTTGGTCCAAGGAAAAGCCATTTGCCCATTGCCCACTCATTCTCTCAATCGTCATGTTACTTTCGCTCTCTCTCTCAATTCAATCTCTTAGCACTCTCTCTCTCTCTCTCTCTCTCGCTCCCTCTCTTCTCTCTCAATCTCTCTCGCTCCCTCTCTATCTCTCAATCTCTCTCGCTCCCCCTTCTCTCAATCTTTGCCACATTCCAAAACTGCGACTACGGAATATTACCATGAGCATCGAGAACGTATAAATCCACTGTGGACAACTCTTTGACCGCACGCAAACAGAAATAGGGTTCATCACCATAAATCTGACTTCGGCCCTTTTTCTCTTTTCTTTTCTTCTTTTCTTTCCATTTTTCTTTCCCTTCTTTCTTTCTTGTCATTCCTTTTTTCTTCTTTCCTTCCTTCCCTTTCTTTTCCCTTTTTCTTCGACTGAGCCTTCCTTGCTTTTATTCTTCCTCCTTCCTCTTCCTTTCCCCTTCTTCCCAACCTAGCAGGCCTCCTACTCCGCCTAGCCCCACCGCCTCCCCATCCGCCCCAGCTTCCTCTCCTCCTCGGTGGCGCAGGTGGGCGGGCGAGCTCGGTGCTCGCGTAGTGTTGTGAGCGTGCTTGACACGGCAGAGCGTCGGCGGCGTGCCCGATGTCAGTGGTCTGAGCCGTGTTGCGGCAGTAACCAGGTACGCCACTCCGCATTCTGCCTGTCTCCCCTACCCGTCTCCCTTGTCATGTTCCGCAGCGTGCCGCTGTGGGCCAAAACAGGCCATGCTTGCTTCGAGCCTCTTGACCCTATTACGTGTCGTGCCAGTCTAATCAATCATGCCATGCCGGTCCAGCCCAAACAAAACAATACCGTGCTGTGGGTCATACATACCGTGCCATGAGCTGTCCTAAAAAAGCCCGGCCTAGTGCCCACCAATAGTGTCGACCAAGCACAATGACGAAGGTGCGATGCGGGCTATAGGGCAAAGCACGGCCGAGAGTCTGAAAGATCGAAAAGGCGACTAGAGGGGGGTGAATAGGAGCCAAATAAAATTTTCGAATAAATTCTCCCCCTGGAATTCAATCCACCAAAAGACCAGAAAGAAAGAACTGAACCATCGATCAGGCAATTTCAAAACAGAGGCTCAGACCGGTTAAGATAGGGTGAGCAAGAAAAGCGTGACCGGTCGAGTAGCTCGTCGGATGAACAAGATCGCGAATCGGTCGTTAGTATCGGTCGGATGAGCGATACTCCCGACTGAAGTGGTCGGATGAGCATACTCCCCGACCGGAAGTGGTCGGGTGAAGTAACTCCGACCGGAAGTGGTCGGATGAGCGATGTTCGGGTGAGCAGTACTTCGACGGATGAGCAGTACTCCATTGCGGAGGTCGGTTAAACAAGATACTCCGTTGCAGAGGTCGGATGAACAAAGATGCTCGGTGAAAATAGTGTTCGGATGAGCAAGACTCCGACCGATGAGCGATGCGCCCGACCTACTGAGGTCGGATGAAGCGAGACTCGGGCGAATAGTGTTCCCGACCGATGAAGCGAGACGCCCGACCTACAGAGGTCGGATGAACGAAGACGGGGTCGGATGAACAAGAAAATCAGCACGATCTTAAAAGCAAATCGATGTAACTTTTGATCGGTGATCCAAAACAGGAAAATTGGTGTGCACCTCCCTAAGGATGTCAGAACCTATTTCAATCATCAATCGAAGGAATTGATACCAAGGTTACATCCCTTTTCGATTAAACAAATGCAACACCAAAAAGCAGAGTCACGAACACAGACTTCACCCTAACTTGCTGGTGAGAGTTGATGATCAGAATATCCTTGGATGACTCTACACAAATCACAGCAAGTAAGTACACGAAGAAACAACCCTTCAAACAAATAGAAACACTATCTGAAAACTAGTCACAGAAATTGGTTTCTTGCAAACCGAATAGAAGAGGTTGTAGATTGCCTAGATAATTGGGATATGATCTATAGAAGATTCATCCAACAATCTTTCATCCTTGGCAACAAGAACCGAAGCCAATCGGGACTAAAGAAGCGCAAGTCACACGCTTACGCACTTCAAGAACACACAGATTTACAAACTTGCAACAAGAACGCAATGATTGCCTAGATGATTGAAAGCACCGAATCTAGAGAAGAGTTCATCAATCATGAATTTCAACAAAGACTCAGAAGCATGTAGAAGGAGATGAGGCAAATCCAAATTACGTAAAGAAAATTGCAAGTAAGTAAATACGGAATTTAGATAACAGAATTCAAGTGCGTAATGTAAATACGTAAGAGAAATGAAACAAGAATATAAATGAAGAACATTTCATTTCTGGAAGGGGAGGTATACAAAGCCTCACAACAAAGTGGGCAAAGCTCAAATGAGCAAGAAAACCTCGGAACCTTCAGAGAGGAAGGCTGCCCCTACCCTCTATTTATAGTGACACAGGATCAATTCCCACCCTTGGATATCTTGCTTCAATCCTAAGCCAACATCCAAGAGCCAGGATTTGATCCTTACACATCCTCTCAACAACTCTCAACTACTCACGTAGACTTTCCTCACCGCTCACCACGTCCCTGTGGAGACACCCTCTCCCTGCCTAGTAGCGAGCTAGGAACACCTACCACCCTTGGATGAGCCTCTAAACCCTAGAGCACTCCATCAAGGGCTGAGATTTTACCCACTCACACAGCTATGCATGGGTGACCCAAACCCAACAACACAACGGGTTTTGCACGCTGTTCAAAGCATACCAACTTGACCCGCTTCTCTCTCTTCCCGACCGCGATCCAACGGTCCTCCTCGATCGAGCGGCCCAAGTTAGCATCTCATCCATTCCTTTGTCTTCTTGGCTTGCGGCTACTCCACGCCTCGGTCATCTTTGGCGACACCCGATCATCCGGACCTCGGCTCTCGGCCTAGTCCCGATCCCCTTCGCCTCACCATGACCTAGCTCCAAAGTCCTGCAACCATCATAGACAAGGAAACCACATCACATAGCAATGTCCAACAACACATATCCATCTCAACAGAAAGATATACACTTCACTGGCCAGCAAAACCCTGACCACACATGGTCTGACCACTGGTCTCCATCCCGACCACGGACGACCACCGGTCTCCATCCCGACCACTCGAGGTCCGACCACCGGTCTTCCCCGACCACTCGGGTCCGACCACCGGTCTTCTTCCCGACCACTCGAGGTCCGACCACCGGTCTTCGCCCGACCACTCGGTCCGACCACCGGTCTTCGCCCCAACCACTCGGGGTCGACCATCGGTCTCCGTCCCGACCACTCGAGTCCGACCATCGGTCTCCGTCCCGACCACTGGGGTCGGACGATCGTTTCAACCAGCCACGGCTCGAACCACTCGGGGTCGGATGACTGTCTCCAACCACCAAAGCTCGGACCACTCGGGTCGGACAACCGGTCTCCGACCAACCAAAGACTGACCACTGGTCGGACAACCGGTCTCCGACCAACCAAAGACGACCACTCGGATCAAACTCAAATTCAAGCACAACAGCTAAACCACAGTCAATTACTCATCACCATCAGGGATAGACCTCCACATGGTCTTTCAATCTCCCCCTTGATGTGTATATTGACAAACACTCGAAAAGGCATAAATTTGAGTTTGTAAAGCAATTTGATTGCAAAACCAAACTTGGTCCGAGAGAAAGATATAAAATCATGACCAAGTTGGCGTAAGATTTTAGAGCAAGATCATGAAAAGAGCAAGTTTTCTACAAAAGCTCTAAAAATCAATCATAAGTGCCAAATGTGATATGATCCATAAGAGATAGCAAAGATTTACAAAGATCATAAGAGATAGCAAGCTTTCACATTTTTATCTCCCCCTTTTCTACATTTTAAATGATGCATTTTCTACATTTTCTCCCCCTTTTGGCAATATAGGCATCAAAATGGAATTTTCTCTCTCTTTTTTTTGTTTGTTTTCTCTCCCTTTATATATGTATGCATGAAATGCATCCTAAGTGAGCTTTGAGAATTATCCAAGTGATCACAATGACAAGATATGACACCAAGCTAGTCAATTTAGAAAATGGTGAACTAGGATGTCTGCAAGAACAAATTCATTTGGCTCACAAGCTTGGTTTACAAGATTTTATTTTAGCAAGATTTGAACAAGTGCAAAACTTAGCAAAAGTTTCAAAGCTAGAAGCCAGCACCACTCATATGATCAAATGGAAAACCTAGAGTTCAACCTACTCAACACTTTGGGGAATCTTGAAGTACATATAGAGTCCTTGAGTTCATTTTTCAATTCATGCAAATTCTTCTTCTTTGATATTTTGAAAGACATAGCGGGTGCAAATGTTTGACATTATTTGCATTCTTTACCCACTTATGTTTTTGTTATTTGCATTTCTTAATGGTTGACTCAAGCCATGTTCGATCACCCCAAGAGTAACTCTTAAGAGAATGATCTTGGTCATACACTATATATTCCAAGTTCATCCCAAGTGCAATGGGAGGCGGTCTAGAGAATATATAGTGTTGAGTTCAATTTTGCACAAAAAGAGTCAAGTTTTTCTTATTTTAGCATATATGAGCAATTTTGAAGGACTAAAATATGGATCAAGCAAGTTTCACCCAAGTTGCTATAGGGACTCTAGAGAACTCCATAAATTCACAATTCATGGTAAAAACCTCTAGAGAAGAAACTTTAACAAGAAAAAGCAACATGTTTTCATTTAAGATTTTCAATTTTCAGATTTTAACAAGCTTAGTATCATAGATGAACTTGGATAGACCTAAGCTAGTGATTTTCTTCAAAGATGTAGCAAGGTGCATTACATGAAAGATTGAATCAATTGCATAATAGACAAAGCTCATAAAAGCAGAAAAATGCAGTCTAAATGCAATGCATGAACAGATTCCCAAACTCCCCTCAACAGTTGAATCAATTTTAGGCTCAAATCTGGTTAAAGTTGAGTTATTATCAAGATTAGGCATAAAGAAGACCCAAATGAACTCAATAAAACCAGAAAAAAATAGAATGGGGAGAAGAAGTCGAGAAACGCAAGACTGGATGGCTATTGAGCATAGATAAGATAGAAGAGACTCACTATGCTCGGTGGCTCTTATCTTCCCTAGAGACTAACATAGGGAAGTCGACTCTAGATCCCAACTAAGGAGTGCACATGACCTGTCTACCAGGAGGCCCAAAACCCGCTAGACTTATAAGACTGTGAGGGAACTCAACCTAGAGAGAAGAGAGAACACTAATCACGCATGATAGCAACCTAAAGCATAAGATAAGAGGTCCATGGAAGACATGCTAAGTGAGTGAATTCAACTTAAGAAAACAAGCCCAAAGTCACCCGGAAGAAGAAAGGAAAAGTGAAAGAAAATATATAGTACATAATATACAAACCAGCTCCCCTCAAGATAAGCCGTATGGGCTCACGACTCCAAGCTCACTCCTCAAGGCAACAAACACGGAGCTATCCAAAGGCTTGGTAAAGATATCGGCTAACCGGTGGTCACCATCTATGAGCGAAGCACGATATCACCCTTCTCCACATGGTCTCTAAGGAAGTGATATCTAATATCAATGTGTTTGGTCCGGGAATGTTGCCTTTGGGTTTTTAGCAATGCAAATAGCTGAAGTGTTGTCACGAAGAGTGGCACACTCTCTATTTCTAACCCATAGTCCCGCAAGGTCGATCTCATCAGAGCACTGACTACAAAGAATCGGTGCGACAACAATATACTCCTCGGCGGTGGGTGGCAACCCTGCATCGCTTCCTAGATGACCAAGAAACAAGAGAAGTGCCAATGAATTGGCAAGTGCGAAGTGCTCTTCCTATCTATCCTCTGACCAAAGAAAGTCGGCATCGGAAAAGGCTCTAAGAGATAGACAAGAAGAAGAAGAGTACCAAATACCATAATCGGTGGTGGCACGAAGGTACACGAAGATGCGCTTGACACTTTGGCGGTGAGAGGCGCGAGGAGAAGCTTGAAATCGAGCGCATGCACACACAAAGCAAAATTTATGTCGGCCTCGAAGCGGTGAGGTACAAGAGGAGCCGATCATGCTCAAACTCCTTTTGATCAAGAGGCTCACCATCCTCATCGGGCTCGAGGACGAGAGTGGTGGCCATAGGAGTCATCACCGGCTTCCCATCGGACATGTCGGCGCCTCAGAGGTCACGGTATATTTGCCTTGATGCAAGAAAGTACCCTCCCGAGTCCGCTTGATTTGGAAGCCAAGAAAGTAGCTCAACTCGCCCATCATACTCATCTCAAACTCTGTACTCATCACATCGTAAAACCGAGAGACAAGAGAATGAGAGGAGCCACCAAAATGATATCGTCCACATAAATCGGATAAGAAGAAAATGAGACTCATGGTGTTTGATGAGCAGAGTTTTGTCTACTATGCCCATTTTAAAGTCATGGTGAGAAGATAAGACTTGAGCCTCTCATACCATGCTCTGGGGCCTGTTTGAGTCCATCTGAGCTTTGGAAAGCTTGAAAACAAGACTCGAAACTTGGGGTTCTCAAATCGGAGGTTGTTTGACATAAACCTCTTCCTCAATATAGCCATTGAGGAATGCACTCTTGACATCCATTTGATAGAGCTTGAAGCCCGGGATGCGAGAAAATGCAAGCGGGATCCTAATAGCCTCTAGCCTAGCTACGAGGGCAAAGGTCTCCTCAAAGTCAAGACCCTCAACTTTGAGAAAAGCCCCTGTGCAACTAGTCTAGCCTTGTTGCGAATGACAACCCCATCCTCACTGCTTGTTTTTGAACACCCACTTGGTCCCAATGACATTATGACCAGATGGGCGCTCTACAAGCTGCCAGACTTTGTTCCTCTCAAAGTTCTCAAGTTCCTCATGCATGGCATTAATCCACGACTCATCGGATAATGCATGAGAAACATCCTTTGGCTCAAAAGAGGCAAAGAAGGCAGAGTGAAGACAGAAAGAAGACAGATCCGTTCTTGAGCGTGTGACACGCTCGAACAAATCGCCGATCATTTGATCAGAAGGATGACGTCTCTGAATATGACGGGAGGACCGAAGCGTAGTGGCCTCTACCTCTTGAAGAAGAGATAGGAGCGAGCCACTCTTTGAAGGAGAGTCGGAAGGCAAGGGTGGTCTCACGAGGTGCGTAAATGGAAACAGAGGCACCTCGGTGTAGAGGGCTGGATCGGATGGAACACCATCATCTCCATTATCCTCATCCTCTACAAAAATGGTCTCGAAGGAAGAAGAAGAGCTCAAACATCGTGTCTAGCTCTGGGCTAGCCTCATCAAAGGTCACATCACGTGTCTCTATGATCCTATGCGCATCAACACCCTGCACCCTATAGCTACGAGAAGAAGACGAGTAACCTAGAAAGATACCATCAGAAGAGCGAGACTCAAACTTATCTAGGTTACCAGACTTCAAGATAAAACACTTGCAACCGAAAACGCGAAAATGGGACACACTGGGCTTTCGCCCATACCTCAACTCATAAGAAGTGCGATGCAAATGTGCTCTCAAAAACACGCGATTAGACACATGGCAAGCAGTAGCTATAGCCTCAGCCCAAAACTTCCTAGGAGTACTATACTCATCTAGCATCGTCCTGGCCATCTCAACCAGGGTCCTGTTCTTCCTTTCCACTACGCCATTCTGCTGAGGGGCGTAGGGAGAAGAGAACTGATGCTCTAAACCAGACTCCACACAAAAGCTCTCAAAGTAGGAATTCTTGAACTCCGTGCCATTATCACTGCGTATAGCTCGTAATGCACCTGGGAGCTCAATAGACAACCTACTGACCAAACCCCTGAAGTGAGAAAAAGTCTCATCCTTTGAGGCCATGAAGAATACCCAAGAGTATCTAGAAAAATCATCAACGATGACAAGAACATACCACTTCCCTCCTGCTGACTGCACTCTAGCTGGACCAACAGTGTCCATATGTAAAAGCTGTCCTGGTGCATCAGTCATCACTACGGTGACTGGAGGATGAGAAGCAGTAACCATCTTGCCATGTCGGCAAGGAGAGCAAACTAAGTCTTTGACCATCTTGAGTTTAGGCAGACCCCGAATGAGATCGTGGCTGCTAACTCGGGTCAAATGATCAAAACCAATGTGGCCAAGTCTCCTATGCCAGAAGGAGAGATCACGGGACTCAGAAGCAATCAAACATCGAAGAGAGTCTCGGAAGAAGCGGAAAAATCAGCACGAAAGACTCTCCCAAATCTAGAAATCCATAAACTAACCCTCCGATGAATCAAGGATTC
Source organism: Otatea glauca (assembly GCA_036346275.1). Taxonomy (NCBI): domain Eukaryota; kingdom Viridiplantae; phylum Streptophyta; class Magnoliopsida; order Poales; family Poaceae; genus Otatea; species Otatea glauca. Next base: position 24,966,858 of record CM070716.1, read on the forward strand.
TGCAGACATTACTCTTGAAGCTTACCTCGAAAGAGTCATCGATAAGCCGAGAAACAGAGAGCGATTGTATTGCGACTTATTTACTAAGGCAACATCTTTAAGAATGAAATTTTGGTTAATGCAGATGGTACCTTTAGCAATGACTCTACCGAAGATGCATCCCCAAAAGTGATTAACTCATCACCGGGGCTCGGACTAGGAAGAGAACCATCGAGAATCTCGGTCATATGGCGAGAACAACCGAGTCAACAATCCAAACATCTCCCTTCCCCATCCGACCAACCTGATCAAGACATAAGAGAGAAAGATGACTCAGTACTGGGATAGAGTGAAGACTTGGGAACCCAATACTGAACCACATGACGCCTCAGAGTACCAGTCACAGAAGCAGTGGACTCGAGTGTCTCTCTGCCGTTTAACTATCACACGATCAGAAGCAGCTCTGGTAGATGATCTAGGAGTCAAAACTGGGTTGGCCTGCCGTGGTGCAAAAGCCGAACCACCCCAGTAAGGCTGCCTGAATCTCCTACCAGAAAACACCTCACGCCGCTGATATCTACCTCGATGGGAAGAACGAGGAATATCAAGAGGACGGCGGAAAGACTGACTACGAACAGCTCCAAGACTAAAATTCGAAGAACCAGCATGAAAACCAAGTCCTGGACGCTGCCCAAAAACAGGCGACTCTCTAACCTGTCTAGAAGCAGTGTGTGTCTTAGGAGCACTCAAAGTCTCGGGATGACCACGAATACCCTAAGAGCAAACAACACGATCACGCCGAGTGATCTTGGCGCCTAAAGCAAAAATCTACTAGGTGACCATCCTTCTTACGGAAGGTGCATGTATACTTCGCCTTGCTAGAGGCGAAGCAATAGGAGAAGCATCCTTACGGTCAAGTCCCATGGACCACACCCACAGACCTGAACACAGTGGTGCTCACCCTAGGAGCTACCACAATCTCACCACTCTTGGATGCACGCACAATGGTAGGAGGATGTGCCTAGCGTGCTCCAAGTAGTCAAATCCTAGACCACGATTAAATCACGATCTTAGATTGGTCTAGAATAAGATTGAGCTTCTTCTTGCCTCCAACAAACTTCTCGAGAGTGCTCATAAGATACTTGGCAATCTCGGAAGAGAGAAGCACAAGAAGAACAGGGGAAGGAGAGAAAGAAGAAGAACTGAAAGAAAAGATCTCTCAAAGACGTGCTTTTTGTTCCCTTAGCACTACTGCCTCAATCTTGAGGGACTCACAAGAAACGCAAGAAGCATCTCTAATCCTATTGGCTTGGTCTTCTAATTTCTTTCTAGGCTCGACATGGATTTTATCCAAGTCATCCTTAACCCCAACACACAAAGAGCAACCAGCTTTTTGACTTATCTAGTAAGTCCTTAGCAAGTTGATCACACTTGACATTCAAAGCATCATTGTCAAGTTTTAGTTGCCTCACCCTCACATGAGTATTGGGTCCTTAGAAGCATGCAATTCAAGTTCATCATTTCTAGCGAAAGCTTCTTAAGGTGTGAACTCATGGCATCAATTTCAAACAAGCAATTTAGGGCAATTAGAGCATGATGGAGTGGAGTGAGCATGAAGAAAACTAGCCTCAACAGAATAGCATCAACGTAACTAGTTCTAGCATTCTTCAACCTAAGATAATCAAGTTCAGCAAGCACACTATCATGTATGGTCCTTAGGTTCTCCAACTCCACAAGAACAGCATCACAGAGAACACAGTCATCAGTGACTCGGGAGGGAGAAGATCTAAGTAAAGCTAACTCCCGAGTCAAGGTACCTACTTCCTTCTCAAGCTCCATACACCTAGCTCTAGCTCTAGCATGAAATCTTCCTAATTTGCAGAAAGCTTCGTTGAGCTGGTCATAGGAGGGTACCTCATCCGAGTCGCTGTAGAGTTCGGAGTCGCTGATGTCGTTGGTGTCGGCCATGAAGCACATGCCGGAGAAGTCGTCGCCGCCCTTCTTCTCTTGCAGATCATCCTCGCCCTCGTCGCTCCATGTCTCCGTGTCGGAGAGGTTGATGTCGTCAAGCACGGCGAGGACGCGGTGGAAGAGCTTCTTGTTCTTGGAGAAGTTGCGGTACTTCTTCTCGTGCGCCGATTCACGAACTGGAGGCTTCTTGTTGCGGTTCTTGTCGGTATAGTCGTTCTTGCCCGAACCGCCTTGTTCGTTTTTGCCCTTCTCCAGCTTGGGACAGTTTGCTCGAATGTGGTTGGGGCCACCACACTCGAAACAGGTGATCATCCCACCTCTCTTCCTCTCTCTCACTCTCTTGTATGCATATGAAAATTTTCGAGCAAGAAGAGCAAGCTCATTTTCTGGAAATTTTTCCAGTTGGTCATCGCTTAGCTCGCAAAGGGCGGAGAGAGAGAAACCAACAGAAGAATCAGAAAGAGAGGATCCAATGGGATCAATGACCAAAGCCATCGACTGAGACTTCGTCTTCCGCGAGACGACATCGATCTCATGAGTCTTGAGGCGGGAATAAAGCCCGTCAAGAGTCAAGGTCGACATGTCGGTGGTGTCCTTGATGGTGGTCACCTTCATCTCCCAAACACGAAGATCAAGTGCGGTCAAGAAATGTCGAGCATTATCCGAGTCAGGGTATATGCAACCGACTGCTCGGAGGTCGCTCAAAGTCTTCGTAAACCGACCAAAGCACTCGTCAAGACTCTCACCAGCGTGCTGTTCAAACTTGTTGAACTCACGCTTGAATTGGTCCTGTCGAACCGTCTTGATTTGGGTAGTACCCTCATGGTAAGCATCGAGGGTCACCCAAATCTCATGAGCAGAACGAAGGTGAGAGATCCTATCGTACTCACTGCGACGAAGGCCCTGTATGAGGATGTTCCTTGCCTTAGCATTTGCCTCAACATCAGCCATATTGCCGGCCGTGACGTTCTCATCGGCAGGAACCTCATACGGGAGCTTCACCTTCTGCCATATCAGGAAACCCTGGGCAGTGATGTTGAAAGTGCATCTAGGCACTTATGTTATTTTGGTGATTAATGAATGTTATTTTGGTGATTAATGACAAACACTCATAATGACAATCTATGCAATTAAGTAAATGCTTAACTTAGTGCTTAACAAATGACAAACCTCTAATATGATTATATTGCTATGAGACTAACTTGTTATTGCCTAGTTGAGTATCAGTCTCATCTATTTAGAGGAAAATCAAATAGGAAGGTTAAGCAAAGATAAGGTATGCAATTTTGGTATCTATTCTATATTTGTTATTGCATTCCTTTCGTGCAAATGCATAGTGAACTCCAAGTAGCATGTTGATTATATATATGCACATTGGTTCATGTCATATTTATTTGTGCATATATATTCATTTGAGTTCATTATGGTATGCATGTATTAACTAGAGTTAAACTTCATATTGCTATAAATTGACTTGGTGCATGCATGTTTTATTTGTATATCTTCTCATGCAATTCTCTTAGTGAAGTTTATCTAGTGTTGGATCACATATTTACTCTTACTCCAAATATTATTTGCACATGTACAATTCGTGTATATTCTATCATGTGCTTCATTTAAGTAAAGTCTGTGATCCTTGCCATGATTTAATTGATTCATCATATTGGCAATTATCTCACTAGTGCATATAGATCAATTACATATTCATCATGATGTACTTAGTAGAGAACATTTCTTATGTCAAGTGTTTCTATTTTGTGTTGTGCTTCTTTATATGAAACACTTGTTGAAATCAACTGCTCACAAATATCAACTCTATTCATATCTATTGAGCTTTTGGGACTAATGTCTTTCATGAGTAGTTTGGAAAGAATTAGGTCCCGTCTGTGTATGATGACCAAGGTATCTTGGAGGATGATCATTAAGCCGAGGTCAACAAGACGGCGGTGTCACCAAGAGCTGAGGACTAAGTCAAGAGCAACTTGGCGTGGAGATCGTCAGAGAGGATGATCAAGTCAAGGTTGATAGGACGAGAGTCTCATGAGGTGAATCGAGTCGAGTTGGACAAGGCGAAGATGTCATCAATTATATGGTGAAGGTCTTCATGCATCGACATCAAGAAAGAAGACGGCAAGTGACTAGTTCTAGACTTATATTATCTTTGATTTAATTTGAGTCTAAGGATTGCCGTACTATTAAGAGGGATGCGATGTCGAATGACTTTTAGATGTGTCAAGTGCTCAAGTGATCCATCCTTGTGAATCTTAGAAAGAGAGTGGTGTTGGTAGTGCTTGGGAAAGTGAGGGTTGTAGGTCTCTCTTGATTTCTTTGTGAAATCTGTGGTTATCCTTTGAGTTTTGGATAGTGAGACCTTGTTATTTGTGTAGCCCTCGTTCTTAGCTTTCGGAGAGTCCAAAATCTCTGAAATCGAGTCCGAGTCAAAAGTTATGCTCGTTTTGTCGAGCTGCTCAGTGCTGATTCGGACTATCCGGAGTTAGTCCGGACTATTCGGATCATCCGGAGTATCCGGATATTCATCCGGACTCTCCGGTTGAGTCTCTCTGTTAGCCTTTCTCAGTCAATCCGAGTATCCGGATTGAAACCGAGTCTCCGGATTGTGCATGACCTGCCCCCAACGGCTAGTTTTGGGAGTTCTATATATAGCCCTTCCTCCTCTTTTGAGAGAGCTTTTGGTGAGGCTTTTGGAGTGGTTTTTGAGGAGCTGTGTGGGGGCTTTGAGGAGCTTTTACCCTTAGATCTAAGTGATCCCCTTGTGAGAAGGGTTGGGAAGAGTTTGTTGAGTGAGATTTGAGTTGATTGAGCACTTGATTTCATCTCCAAGCTTGTTCTTCGTGAGCATTTGTTACTCTTGGAGGTTGAGGACTCCTAGGCGGCTAGGAGGTCGCCTCGAGCCACCGGAGCTTTGTGTGGTTGGCGTGGGAAGTTTGTGAAGGCAGTTCCGCCTCCGTAAGGGAAGGAATCAAAGGAGTGAAGACCGGCGAGTGCATTTGTGCAACACCGGGAGGAAGAGGGTTGAAAGAGACCCCGGCTCAAGTGTGACCGAGCCGCCTCAACGGAGACGTAGGATCCCCTCAAGGATCCGAACTTCGGGTGAAAAATCTTTGTCTCCAAGTTTGCTTCTTACTCTTGCTTTAGTATTTGGTTTTGAATCTTTGGGAGCCCCGATCTACTCTTTTGTTGTGCTTGGCTCCAGATCTTCTATACCCTCAGGTACCTGACATCACTAAGATCTTTTGTGTTCAAGTAGATTGTTGAAAAATTGCAGGGATTTAAAATCTCTCTTCGAGATCCTCAATCCGGAGTTTCCGAATCCCTGAACCCGGACAGTCCGGATAATCCGGAGTATCCGGATTGAACATCCCGGACACTCCGGGTTAGGACCCTCGGGAGTGGACTATCCGGAGTATCCGGATTGAATACCCCGGACAGTCCGGACTATCCGGAGTATCCGGATTGAATAACCCGGACACTCCGGATTGTTTAGGAAACTCGGGAGATTTTATTTAGCTGCAAATTTTTATTCCGCTGCATTAGCTATAAAGTTTTTAATCCGCCTATTCACCCCCCCTCTAGGCGACATCCCCTGTCCTTTCAATTGGTATCAGAGCAAGGTCTCTCTTTTTATTAGACTTAACCGTCTAGAGAGTAAAGGATGTCGACTAGAGGATTAGAACACTCACATAATCCACTTGTGCTAGATGGCACAAATTATGCTTCATGGAAATTAATTATGACTTCTCATTTTAAATCCATGAGCCCCCAAATATGGTGGATCGTAGATGTCGGCTTTTCCTCTCCATTGAATGAAGTTGCTCCAACTGAAGGAGAAAGGAAATGCCTACATCTCGACGCTCAAGCTACTAATGTTTTATTTTGTGTTGTGAGCGATGAAATTTTTGATAGAATATGCAATCTCAAGAGCGCTCATGAAATGTGGATAAAGCTTCAAGAACTATTTGAATCATCCACTTCTATTGAGGATTGCACTAAGAAAGAGATGTCGGGAGATGAAACATCAAGCTCCACCTCAAGCTCAAGTGATGAAGAACCGACATCTCCATCAACCTCAACCTCCGCCTCAAGTGACGATGAAGATGCTCTTCCATCACAAATCCGTTGCTTCATGGCGAAAGGTAAGAATGAGGTAAGTGACGATGATGATGATGAGCTCACTTATGATGAACTTATGAATTTGCTAGAGGAGCTCAATAAATGTCTTGGAAAGGAGAAAAAGAAATATAAAATTTTGAAGCTTGAACATGAATCACTTCGAAATGATTATAATATGCTTCAAGAAAATCATGAATCCCTCCTTTCCAAAGAAATTCATAAGCCTAAGGTGGACATAGGAATTACATGTGATTTAATTGATGATATGCCATGCTTAATTTCTAATTCTAGCATTTCATCTAAAATTAATATGCCCACCTCTAGTGATGATATGCCTTGTTGCTCAAATAAAAATATTGCTTCAACTTCCTCTATGCATATTGAGACTAATCTTGTAGAGGAAAACAATGAGCTCAAGGCCAAAGTCATTAGATTAGAAAATGACTTGAAGAAGTGCATCAAGGAAAAGCCGTTCTCGGCGAGATCTTGAGCAAGCCAAGGGCACCTCAAGATAAGCGAGGACTCGGCTACATCTCCAAGAGGGAAACTAACAAGACAAGGCACAACGAAAGACATTCGAAGATCATCAAGTGCTTTGCTTGCAACAAGAAGGGACACTTCGCCTCCGTGTGCCCTAATAAAGTGGAGATCAAGCCACAATCATCAACAATGAGGCAAACCGACAAAGAGCAAGTCAAGAAGAAGAAGAGACGCTCAAAGCCTACTTGCTACAATTGTCGGAGAAAGGGACACATCGGTAAGGATTGTCCCAAAGGTATTACTCCTAAGCCTATTATTGTCAATGATCATTATTTGCTTAGGAAGGACAAAAATGGCAATGTGTTTGCCAAGTTTGTCGATTCTCCCAAGTATTTGCAAAATTATGATGTTCAATTGCTTAGGAGAAATGAATCTAGAAATGTGTTTGCTCAAAATGCTAGACTTCCTAAGACCAAGAAAAATCATGTTGATCATGAGCTTAGGAAAAATAATAATAGCAAACCATTTGCTAGATTTGCTAGATCCTCTAAGCCAATGCATAATTTCAATTATCATATGCTTAGAAGAGATCAAACTAGAAATGGTTTTGCAAAATATCATTGCCCTCCTAAGCCTTTTCATAAAAATGTCAATCATTTGCCTAGAAGGAATAATTATTGCAAACCTATTTCTAATTATGTTAGTCAATTCAATAATATCCAAATTAGGACCATTTGGGTTCCAAAATCTATTGTGACTAACATTGTTGGACCCAACAAGGATTGGGTACCAAAAACCGCCTAAAAGATTTTTAGGCAATAAGAGATGAATTGGACGTTTGGCTTCTTCAAAAGGGAAGATGACTTAATCATTTGCAAAATGGAGCCAAGCATGAGGATGATAACTTCAATCATAAACCAATGCCATCTCGGGTAACAAGTATTTAAATTGATTCTTATAGCTTATAGCCTTGTGTAGGTTATATTGCATTATTCATAAAAATCAATTTAGATTGCTTGATTATATGCTTGCTCATGCTTATTAGTTGTTTTGATTGCAATCTTGAGTAAGTTTGGGATAGTGGCACATTAAGGGGGAGTGCTAAATCATAACCATGTATATCACATCCCTACATGTGCCCATATTTATATAAGTGCAAATATATATTTTCAAAATCAAGCCATTTAGCCAAAAGTCAAAATTTTGTATACCATTAGTATTCTTGTGAAAAACTAGTTGCAAAATGTATACAAATATATTTGAAATGTTTTTCAAAGGTTTTGGCTTCACAAAATCCATTTATGAAAAGAAAATGAGTTTCATGATCAAAATCTAGATAGTAGTATCTTGTTTTGGATTTAAACTTATAATTTTCATAGAATTAAATGTAAAATGAATTTGAAAGTAATTCCAAAACAAAAATCCTAGAGTTGGTCATTCTTAACAATTCTTGTGTTCAAAAGATCTTCAAAAGACCAACCTAGTGAAAGTTTTTTTGATTTTGAAACTCGCCGAAAAACTATACTTGACCCATAATGGTCATACTATTGCACTTAGTGAGTTTCTCCGTTTGGACCGGATCTTGTGTAGTATCTTGGTTCAAAATGGTATCTTAGACTCAGACACAAAATTCAAATCTCTATATCTCATCTTATTCTTCATTTGAATCTTGTGTTGAAATATTTGACTTTGTTTTACAAATAGCTATTTCAAAAGGACCATTTTGGTCAAAAGTCAAATCTTATGTTTAAAAGGCCCAAAATTGTGAAAAGCTTTGTAAAAGTATTCTAATATGTATTTCAAATGTTTTACAAGCTTTCAAAATAAAATTCTATATTGAAATCAATTTTAGCCCGAAAAGTTTTTGGTTTGAACTAAAATAGCTTATTTAAGCATATTGCTCAAATCTTAGCATTCAAGTTGGATTTCATTATAAATGTTGGCTAGAAACCATCTTGATAATCAATTCTAAGCCATGGAAATTGAAATTGCATGAAATCCAAATTGAGTTGTATTTTGAGGCTTTTTATGAAAAACTATTTCTTATTTTAACTTGCTTCAAAAAGGGTTAAAAGCAAAATATTTGTTTGAAATGCAAAATCTTATGAAAATAGTCTTCTAAAATGTTTTCAAATGCATTTCAAATGTTTTCAAGTATCTAACCCTTGGTTAGAAGCTAAAAGTCAAACTTTGGCTTAAAAAGATCTTTGTGATCTTGCTTTTGCATTTAACTTCAAATTTTTCTAAAGCAAAATCTATTTGGAGTTTGAAAAAGTGGTCAATACAAAACTCATAGGGTTGGTCATTTTAAGCATTTCTTTAGTTCAAAGTTTTTCCAAACGACCAACCGTTCAAAAGTTATAGCCATTTGAATTTGGCCAAAATCATCCAATTGACCCAAAATGACCCGTTGTTGCATTTTGTGGATTTCGCTATTTGAATTGGATTTATTTGCATATCTTGGATTGAAACAGTATTTCTTACTCATACAAAGCTATGAAAGCTCAAATCTCCATAAATTTCAATCCAGAATGCATTTTGAACATTTGGCGAAAATTCAATTTCTTTTCAAACCTACAAAGCGCATTTTGTCATATCTTTTGAACGAAAATTTCTTTTAATGAAATTCTTATTGGGAAACCTTCTAAATAGTCCAATGTTTATTTCTGGAAAGTTTCAAACCATTTGGACTCAATTTGAAAAAGTTTTGACTTTTCTTCTCTTTGAGTAAAAATCATGCCTACAAAGCAAAATTTGGCATATCTTTTGATTGGAGACTCCTTTTTGGAAAACTCTTTTTGGAAAAGTTTCTTGGGAGTCTAAATAATGTTTATGCCTAATTTCAAATAATTTCAACTTAATTTGAAATAGGTATGCCTTTTTCTCTCTTTCGATCTTATTTGGCATACTATCGCATTAAGTTGGATTTTACGATTTGAATGGATTTAATTATGCAAATAGGCTTATAAACATCTCTCTAAATCATATGATGCCATATAAGTGCATATTACCATTCAAAACTCATTTGGTTCCATTTTGAGGATTTGGTGAAAATCTTAATGTTTTATGTGTTTCATATGCAAATTTCACCACATTTCTCAAAGTAAAATTTATTTATTGAAAATCTTTGTTAGAAAACCTTCTCTCATATATGGAGTTCATATCTGAAAAATTCTCAAATTTATTTGAACTCATTTGCGAGATTGTTGACTTTATTTGACTTAGTGTCAAAACTAAACCTCCAATGCTTCTTTTGATCTAATTTTTTATTGGAGGGTGATATTTGAGAAAATCCTTTTGGAAAAAGTCTCTTGGATGTTCATGGATCATTTCTGCAAAATCTTATGGCTATTGGACTTCATTTGATCAAGATTTGATCAAAATTCAAAATGTTCAGTTTTAGGGATGAAGCTGAACAACCCGGAGTATCCGGGTAATATATCCGGAGTATCCGGATTATCCGACACTCGGATCAAAAACACCGAGTATCCGGGTTGTCCGCTCGCCCAAATTCTTAAATTGCTATCTACACTTTCTTGCAATATCTTGTTCATCCTATTTTGGGGTTTCTCCTTTGCTCAAATCAATATTCGGTCTTCATAGCCCTCGAAGAGGATTTTAGTCGGATCTGTTCGCGTTGATGATTTTTGTATTTGAGCAATAGTTTAAAAGTTATAATCGACTTTGTGCTGCTATTTGAATCTTTTTGAGACTTTAAGAGTTTTAAATTGGAATCTTGGCAAGCCTTTCAAGATGAAAACTAAGTGAACTTATTCATTGCTCCAAGCTTCTAAGTGGAGCATATCTATTTAAGTTTTCATTCCAATGAAAGTGCATCTTTTGGCTAAGTTATTCTGGAAATTGGATTTAATTGTAACTTAGCCTCAAAATGTTTTCTCTCTTGCATAACTTCGAGTTTATTATGGAAAGAGAAAATTTCCTTGTAAGCTCAAGAGTGAGTTTGAATGTGTTTTACTCATTGTCTCTCTTACAAGTGGATGACAAGATTAAATTTGAATGAGTTTCAAATATTTTCATTGTCAAGTGGTGTAATAAAATCTTCAATTGATATCTTGAATTGTTTTAAATTGCATGCAAAGAGTATTGTCTTGTATATCATATATATCATGCATGTTGTACTTAGACATTATCAAACTAACTTGGGTCAAATTAAAAGATATTTGTTCCCGAAATCGTGTGCTTGTCTATTGATGTTCAAGGTATTGGAAAAGGGTCACCTTCGACGGTGGGATGAAGGAAATGGAGAGGAGCTCCATAGTACGAGGATCTAAGACCGGGCGCGGTGATCATGACCAATTCGAACATGCGGTGGACAAGAATCGACAAAGGGCGTGTTTCTTTTTCGACCATATTCAATAATGTCATGCACACCATTATGCTAAATTGTGTTATTCTAAATGGTGTTGTATCTTTCAATTGATATGATTAATTGGTATCTTTCAAGAGGTATCCTCTAATCCTAAATTGTTTTGAAGTGTCATCTAACTTGCATTTGGAGTTATCAAGAACTAAAAGGTACATATGGGTGACACATTGCAAAGAGGTATGCCCTTGATAAGTTTATGAAATTCTTGATCATGAAAGTGCATCTTACTTATACAACCTTGATTCATGATCTTGTATACATCTTGTGATCATATAAGCAATTCCTACTTGTGTAATCTTCTTTATATGATCTTGATTGTTAGAATTTGATTTGATCATAAGCATGTGCTTAAATTATAAATTTGCTATATGATCTTGATGTTTAAAGAATATGTGAAATCATATTCGTGTGTCATGTTTAAGCATCACTTATATCCTAAGAATCATGACTTCTTTAATTTGGTATAACTAGAAAAATCTATTACCTAAATCTTGGAAATAATTGGTATCATATCTTGCCTAGATTTAGGGAGCTAATATTATTGTCCTACTACTAGCTCCTTATCTTTATTTTATTTTCTCCTAATCTTTTTATTGAGTGTGCAATCAAGGGGAGAACAGATTTTATTGAATAAACAATAAGAATCTTTTAAGCACCTTTTGGGATTAATGACAAAGGGGAGAATTTATGGATTTATCAATTGTCCCTAATCGATTGACAAAAGGGATGTTTTGTAAGTATGATCTCTTATTGTATCTTTATGCTTGTTTTAATGCTAGAATATCTTAATATTGTCATTTGGTGCAATTGATAATAGGTTTGTCATAAATCACCAAAAAGGGGGAGATTGAAAGTGCATCTAGGCACTTATGTTATTTTGGTGATTAATGAATGTTATTTTGGTGATTAATGACAAACACTCATAATGACAATCTATGCAATTAAGTAAATGCTTAACTTAGTGCTTAACAAATGACAAACCTCTAATATGATTATATTGCTATGAGACTAACTTGTTATTGCCTAGTTGAGTATCAGTCTCATCTATTTAGAGGAAAATCAAATAGGAAGGTTAAGCAAAGATAAGGTATGCAATTTTGGTATCTATTCTATATTTGTTATTGCATTCCTTTCGTGCAAATGCATAGTGAACTCCAAGTAGCATGTTGATTATATATATGCACATTGGTTCATGTCATATTTATTTGTGCATATATATTCATTTGAGTTCATTATGGTATGCATGTATTAACTAGAGTTAAACTTCATATTGCTATAAATTGACTTGGTGCATGCATGTTTTATTTGTATATCTTCTCATGCAATTCTCTTAGTGAAGTTTATCTAGTGTTGGATCACATATTTACTCTTACTCCAAATATTATTTGCATATGTACAATTCGTGTATATTCTATCATGTGCTTCATTTAAGTAAAGTCTGTGATCCTTGCCATGATTTAATTGATTCATCATATTGGCAATTATCTCACTAGTGCATATAGATCAATTACATATTCATCATGATGTACTTAGTAGAGAACATTTCTTATGTTAAGTGTTTCTATTTTGTGTTGTGCTTCTTTATATGAAACACTTGTTGAAATCAACTGCTCACAAATATCAACTCTATTCATATCTATTGAGCTTTTGGGACTAATGTCTTTCATGAGTAGTTTGGAAAGAATTAGGTCCCGTCTGTGTATGATGACCAAGGTATCTTGAAGGATGATCATTAAGCCGAGGTCAACAAGGCGGCGGTGTCACCAAGAGTGAGGACTAAGTCAAGAGCAACTTGGCGTGGAGATCGTCGAGAGGATGATCAAGTCAAGGTTGATAGGACGAGAGTCTCATGAGGTGAATCGAGTCGAGTTGGACAAGGCGAAGATGTCATCAATTATATGGTGAAGGTCTTCATGCATCGACATCAAGAAAGAAGACGGCAAGTGACTAGTTCTAGACTTATATTATCTTTGATTTAATTTGAGTCTAAGGATTGCCGTACTATTAAGAGGGATGCGATGTCGAATGACTTTTAGATGTGTCAAGTGCTCAAGTGATCCATCCTTGTGAATCTTAGAAAGAGAGTGGTGTTGGTAGTGCTTGGAAAGTGAGGGTTGTAGGTCTCTCTTGATTTCTTTGTGAAATCTGTGGTTATCCTTTGAGTTTTGGATAGTGAGACCTTGTTATTTGTGTAGCCCTCGTTCTTAGCTTTGGGAGAGTCCAAAATCTCTGAAATCGAGTCGAGTCAAAAGTTATGCTCGTTTTAGTCGAGCTGCTCAGTCTTGATTCGGACTATCCGGAGTTAGTCCGGACTATCCGGATCATCCGGAGTATCCGGATATTCATCCGGACTCTCGGGTTGAGTCTCTCTGTTAGCCTTTCTCGGTCAATCCGAGTATCGGATTGAAATCCGGAGTCTCCGGATTGTGCGCAGCCTGCCCCCAACGGCTAGTTTTTGGGGAGTTCTATATATAGCCCTTCCTCCCTCTTTTTGAGAGAGCTTTTTGGTGAGGCTTTTGGAGTGGTTTTTTGAGGAGCTGTGTGGGGGGCTTTGAGGGAGCTTTTACCCTTAGATCTAAGTGATCCCCTTGTGAGAAGGGTTGGGAAGAGTTTGTTGAGTGAGATTTGAGTTGATTGAGCACTTGATTTCATCTCCAAGCTTGTTCTTCGTGAGCATTTGTTACTCTTGGAGGTTGAGGACTCCTAGACGGCTAGGAGGTCGCCACGAGCCACCGGAGCTTTGTGTGGTTGGCCGTGGGAAGTTTGTGAAGGCAGTTCCGCCTCCGTAAGGGAAGGAATCAAAGGAGTGAAGACCGCGAGTGCATTTGTGCAACACCGGAGGAAGAGGGTTGAAAGAGACCCGGCTCAAGTGTGACCGAGCCGCCTCAACGGAGACGTAGGATCCCCTCAAGGATCCGAACTTCGGGTGAAAAATCTTTGTCTCCAAGTTTGCTTCTTACTCTTGCTTTAGTATTTGGTTTTGAATCTTTGGGAGCCCCGATCTACTCTTTTGTTGTGCTTGGCTCCGGATCTTCTATACCCTCGTGTACCTGACATCACTAAGATCTTTTGTGTTCAAGTAGATTGTTGAAAAATTGCAGGGATTTAAAATCTCTCTTCGAGATCCTCAATCCGGAGTTTCAGAATCCCTGAACCCGGACAGTCCGGATAATCCGGAGTATCCGGATTGAACATCCGGACACTCGGGTTAGGACCCTCGAGTGGACTATCCGAGTATCCGGATTGAATACCCGGACGATCCGGACTATCCGGAGTATCCGGATTGAATAACCCGGACACTCCGGATTGTTCAGGAAACTCGGGAGATTTTATTTAGCTGCAAATTTTTATTCCGCTGCATTAGCTATAAAGTTTTTAATCCGCCTATTCACCCCCCTCTAGGCGACATCCCCTGTCCTTTCAGATGTACGACTCCATCCGAGATTTCCAAAAAGGAAAATCAACTCCAGAGAAAATAGGAGGCTTGGTGGAATACTTGTCCATCGCCATGGCTCTTGAGACCGGTCAAGATCTAGAAAGAGCAGAACCGGCTCTGATACCAATTGAAAGACCGAAAAGGCGACTAGAGGGGGGTGAATAGGAGCCAAATAAAATTTTCGAATAAATTCTCCCCCTAGAATTCAATCCACCAAAAGACCAGAAAGAAAGAACTGAACCATCGATCAGGCAATTTCAAAGCAGAGGCTCAGACCGGTTAAGATAGGGTGAGCGATAAAAGCGCCTGGTCGAGTAGCTCGTCGGATGAACGATCAAGATGGCGAATCGGTCGTTAGTCTGGTTGGATGAGCAGTACTCCCGACCTGAAGTGGTCGGATGAGCGATACTCCCCGGCCGGAAGTGGTCGGGTGAGCGAACTCCGGCCGGAAGTGGTCGGATGAAGCGATGTTCGGGTGAAGCGATACCCGACCGGATGAGCAGTACTCCGATTGCGGAGGTCGGTAAAAAGATACTCCGATTGCAGAGGTCGGATGAGCGAGACTCGGGTGAAATAGTGTTCGGATGATAAGTACTCCCGACCGATGAGCGAGACGCCCGACCTACGAGGTCGGATGAGCGATACTTTCGGGCGAATAGTGTTCCCGACCGATGAGCGATGACGCCCGACCTATAGAGGTCGGATGAAACGATCACGGGTCGGATGAGCGATAAAATCAGCACGATCTTAAAAGAAATCGATGTAACTTTTGATCGGTGATCCAAAAGCAGAAAAATTGGTGTGCACCTCCTAAGGATGTCGGGAACCTATTTCAATCATCAATCGAAGGAATTGATACCAAGGTTCCGTCCTTTTCGATTAAACAAATGCAACACCAAAAAAGCAGTCAGAACACAGACTTCACCCTAACTTGCTGGTGAGAGTTGATGATCGAATATCCTTGGATGACTCTACACAAATCACAGCAAGTAAGTACACGAAGAAACAACCCTTCAAACAAATAGAAACACTATCTGAAAACTAGTCACAGAAATTGGTTTCTTGCAAAACTGAATAGAAGAGGTTGTAGATTGCCTAGATAATTGGGATATGATCTATAGAAGATTCATCCAGCAATCTTTCATCCTTGGCAACAAGAACCAGAAGCCAATCAGGACTAAAGAACTGCAAGTCACACGTTTACGCACTTCAAGAACACACAGATTTACAAACTTGCAACAAGAACGCAATGATTGCCTAGATGATTGAAAGCACCGAATCTAGAGAAGAGTTCATCAATCATGAATTTCAACAAAGACTCAGAAGCATGTAGAAGGAGATGAGGCAAATCCAAATTACGTAAAGAAAATTGCAAGTAAGTAAATACGGAATTTAGATAACAGAATTCAAGTGCGTAATGTAAATACGTAAGAGAAATGAAACAAGAATATAAATGAAGAACATTTCATTTACGGAAGGGAGGTATACAAAGCCTCACAACAAAGTGGGCAAAGCTCAAATGAGCGGCAAAACCTCGAACCTTGAGAGAGGAAGGCTGCCCCTACCCTCTATTTATAGTGACAGGATCAATTCCCACCCTTGGATATCTTGCTTCAATCCTAAGCCAACATCCAAGAGCCAGGATTTGATCCTTACATCATCACTCTCAACAACTCTCAACTACTCACGTAGACTTTCCTCACCTGCTCACCACGTCCCCAGGGAGACACCCCTCTCCCTGTCTAGTAGCAGGCTAGGAACACCTACCACCCTTGGATGAGCCTCTAAACCCTAGAGCACTCCATCAAGGGCTGAGATTTTACCCACTCACACAGCTATGCATGGGTGACCAAACCCAACAACACAACGGGTTTTGCACGCTGTTCAAAGCATACCAACTTGACCCGCTACTCTCTCTCTTCGACCGCGATCCAACGATCCTCCTCGATCGAGCAGCTCCAAGTTAGCATCTCATCCATTCCTTTGTCTTCTTGGCTTGCGGCTACTCCACGGCCTCATCATCTTTGGCGACACCACGATCATCCGGACCTCGGCTCTCGGCCTAGTCACGATCCCCTTCGCCTCACCATGACCTAGCTCCAAAGTCCCGCAACCATCATAGACAAGGAAACCACATCACATAGCAATGTCCAACAACACATATCCATCTCAACGAGAAAGATATACACTTCATCGCCACCAAAACCACGACCACACATGGTCCGACCATTGGTCTCCATCCCGACCATCGGTCTCCATCCCGACCACTCGAGGTCGACCCGCGGTCTTCGCCCCGACCACTGGGGTCGACCACTGGTCTTCTTCCCGACCACTCGAGGTCGACCGCGGTCTTCGCCCCGACCACTCGGGTCGACCAGCGGTCTTCGTCCCGACCACTCGGGTCGACCATCGGTCTCCGTCCCGACCACTCGGGTCGACCATCGGTCTCCGTCCCGACCACTGGTCGGACGATCGTTTCAACCAGCCACGGCTCGAACCACTCGGGTCGGATGGTAGTCTCCAACCAGCCAAAGCTCAGACCACTCGGGGTCAGACAACTGGTCTCCGACCAACCAAAGACCTGACCACTCTGGGTCAGACAACTGGTCTCCGACCAACCAAAGACCTGACCACTCTGGGTCAGACAACTGGTCTCCGACCAACCAAAGACCTGACCACTCGGATCAAACTCAAATTCAAGCACAACAGGCTAAACCACAGTCAATTACTCATCACCATCAGGGATAGACCTCCACATGGTCTTTCAGAGTCACTACAGAGCTAGCTGAGGACGTGGCATGGGCCGAGTCTACCAATGGCAGCTCAACGTGTGTGATATTTTTTAGTTCGTAGCTACGTACGGGCATTGGACTAGTAAGCTGGAGAGGTAGTACTAATGTAGCAATCATGTTTGAGTATTCTACATGTTTAGAATCTTTCCCTTTGCCCAGTTTTTGATTATGCTCTTTTGTTTAGGTCTGGAACCTGAAGGTAACAACAAGAGTTGGTCGGGGCAGAAAGGCTCCAATTGAAGGACAGAAGGCCATGCCAGCTCCACCATCAACCACATGCTGTGCACCATTCTGATGTCTTCTGAATCACAGTTCGAGCAAGAAAGAGACAATCATAAAAGTAATTGTGTGATATCGTACTAACTTCGTCTTACTGTTTTTTTGTCTATATATTATGTGGCCTGACTAATGGTTAAATAGTTAGTATTGTT
Source organism: Otatea glauca (assembly GCA_036346275.1). Classification (NCBI taxonomy): domain Eukaryota; kingdom Viridiplantae; phylum Streptophyta; class Magnoliopsida; order Poales; family Poaceae; genus Otatea; species Otatea glauca. The sequence goes on from CM070716.1 coordinate 24,984,465, forward strand.
CTATACCAATGAACTTGTAATTAATCTAGATTTGCAGATTGAGTGGCTGAGCCCATCCTGCAATTCCTTGTGCTTCTTTTCGCAAGCTTTCCTCTTCTTTTTCTAGGCACTCAGCTTGTGCGTTTCAGTTTTATTGCCAATTTTCTGTAACTTCTGACTAGCAATTTGTCAGAAAACCCTTTACCTTAGACTTGTGGAGGAGCAGCAGGGAGAAAGAAAGCACTCGTGGTAGAATGCGTGTAAGTAACACTGGCATCCATCTTTGAATTGATCAGGAGAGAGCCCCTGCATGCCATTGTCACTGCTTAACTCTGTTCTCGAGACAAATGAAATAGTGGTAAATTCATTTCGAGTCGACAGGGATCTCAGCAAGGATATTGCTTAACTGCTTAAGTGCTTATAGAGAAGATTGTGATTGATCCGATCAGTAAATCATAGTGAGCACAATGAGAAACAAAAGTACAATGCGGGCACAGGTCCAAAAACAACAAAATAATAATAATAAAAAGCAGACGAGCATGATCTTATAAAAAGCAGACGAGCATGATCTTGATTGATAAGTGAGTGTTTGGATGAGGGGGGATTGCTTTGGGAATTTTTTGGATTTCCTAAGGGTTTGGACCTAAATCCCCATGGCAAGTGAAAAGTGAAGAGCTATGAAGAGAATACAACGTTGGTTGTTAAACGCTTGAATGGATGTTTTATTTGGTCACGGACCTTATTCTTAAAAGTTGATAAGCTAACGTGTCCAAAAAAAAAGTTGATAAGCTAAGCAAAATTTTGATCTTTGATATTGCATCCAACTGAATTCTCAAGCTCAATACAATCAACTATGTGATTCAATCCAGTTAGCAAAATGCTGACGATCTTGAGTCTTGACTTTTCTAAATGGTTGATGAAGTACGGCCCAACCAAACATAGCGTGCAGCTTTCTTTCTGCTTCTTTTATATTTTCCCTCGTGTCAGTAATTATTCAACATGTCACCTACTCTTCTACAGAAGTTATGACTCTGTTTGGTCTAAAAATAAAAGCTATGACTCTATTCTTCTTCTTAGCCTCCTCTTCTGAATATAAGTGTTTGAATGACAGCAGAAGAGAACAAGAAGGGATGTACTTCCAAAATTGAGAACACGGGGAAGCCAAGCCCATTATTCTTGAGGGCGCTTGTTAGATGTTGATACTTGCGGGCAAATGTAATGCTCTCTGCTTGGATTGGCTCTAACCCGTACTGCTTCAAACTGAAAGAAATTCCATGTGAGCAAATCGCAGCTGCGCGCATAGGGTTGAGAGACATCGGGAGTATATTTAGCGGGCAAATCATTCTAATAAGTGCATCTAGTTTGCACCGTAGCTACTCAAGGAAGAAGAACTGAGCCAAACCTGTTACTGCTTCAAAGACCCGATGAGGCGAGGACTCTCGAGTATTAAGCAACTCTCCCTTGCCTTGCCAGTTCATGTTTAGTTATCCATTTCTTGGCCATATCGAACATGAATTCATTAAGGGTGTCAGATTGCCACGGTAATGTGTGTAGACTATGCTAGCTGACAAACTTCTTGTTCCTTTTGCATATTTTGCAGAATTCTGCTGCGAATGTATTGAAAATTTAAGCAATGTTTGTATCACATATACACGAGTGGGAAGATACATAGGATTTGTAGGCATTAGAAAAGATGGTCCAAGATAGCGTGCTGTCAGTGCTGTATTTTCATGTTTCGCGAAGTTAGCAAACACATTCAAGCCACTTAGTTTGGTACTGACCACTCCAATGTTCTATGCAGTAGTAAGATTTAAGCATTTCTTTTGTGCTTTTGTTCTAATTTCAATCCTCATATGCATCGGTGTTATACTCGGATATTTTTTCTTATGCACAGCAGCCCGCTATATTAGATCAATGTTACGAGTATTGAGTTGCATGCACCAACCAATTCACTCAAAAGCTTAAGCAATTCACTTATACTTCAACACTCCCCTCACGTACGGCTCCCTTAGGCTTAGGACGTGGAATAGAAGTAGACTGCAATTATTTTTTTTAATTGCGCCAACCGGGTCTTGAACTCGAGGCCTCTTGGCTTTGATACCATATTAAGTTGCATGTACCAACCAATTCACCCAAAAGATTAAGCTTATGAGGAAAGGTGGGCAATCCACTTATACTTCAACACTCCCCCTCACGTGCACCTGCCACAGTCGTGTTGCCTTCGGGTGCTGCAACGGCTCCCATCGACGCCCTTGAGCCACCCTTGGGCACAGCCATGACGTCCCTGCCCGTGCCTTCGTCGCCACACGCGGCTGATGTGGGCTCGGCACGTGCATCTGGAGCCCGGTCCCCCCGAGCGGTCTGCACCCCAACCACTCCTGCATCGCCATACGCGGCTGATGCTGCCTCAACATGTACTCCTGCCTCCTCCTTCGGCCAACCTACGTCACCGCGCGCTAGGTCTGTGCTCGCGCCCACGTCGTTGCACGCTGGCGGCGCTCCACGCATGGTAGACGTGTCATCCAACGCAACCGAGCTAGCAGCAGCACCTGTACCGCCTCAACAAGTCGCCATTCCACCTGTCTCCAACGAGCACACCATGGTAACTCACGGCAAACACGGTTTTCGCATTCCTAGACAAGTTTTTGATCTTCATGTTGCCGTTCCACCTGCTATTTCCCCACTCCCGAAAACATACCGTGGCACCCTCAATGATCCAAACTGGCGGGCAGCTATGCAGGATGAGTTCCATGCTTTGTGCTCCAATCAAACATGGGATCTCGTTCCTCCTCCTCCTCCTCGTGCCAATATTGTCACCGGAAAATGGGTTTATCGCCACAAACTCAAACCCGATGACTCTCTTGATCGATACAAGGCCCGCTGGGTTCTCTCAACAGTCCGGTGTTGACTTTGACGAAACCTTTAGTCCCGTCGTCAAATCTTCCACCATTCGTACTATCCTCTCTATTGCTCTTTGCAATAATTGGGCTGTTCACCAACTTGATGTCAAAAATGCTTTTCTCCATGGCACCTTAGCTGAAACCGTGTATTGCTAGCAACCTTCGGGTTTTGTTGATGCCGCCAAACTATCTTATGTCTGTCGTCTCAACAAATCCCTTTATGGCCTTAAACAAGCTCCTCGCGCGTGGTTTAGCCGCTTCACATCCTACCTTTCATCCATCGGATTCATTGGATCAAAGTCTGATGCCTCGCTCTGATACCATATTGAGTTACATGCACCAACCAATTCACTCAAAAGCTTAAGCTGGTGAGAAAAGGTAGGCAATTCACTTATACTTCAAACAACGAGATAGTATGAACGTGCACGGTATCAATAACGCAGTAGATAAATCTCACAGCGAGAACTGAAATAACAACGACGAAACAATCACAACAAGAGAAAAAGATTTGGCCAAGCCGGTCGTAATTTCCTTAAGTACGAACTCAAAAGTGTACAAGGGATTGTCGTTCTCAATGCAATCCTCTCGAACCTTTTAGGACTATCAGATCATTGCTCTATACAATAATCTTGTTCTACATAATAACCTAGCCTATAATCCTCTTGTATATCTCTTGCCTTGGATGAGTAGATTTTTGGCTTGTGTTCTCCATGGCCACCCCCTATGGCTTTATATAGTGCCACTCTAGTTCTCTAAAGAGAAGTAGGAATCCTAATCCAATTAGGATTCACCTAGAAATGCTTATAGCACATCTCTTAAGTCCTAGCTAGTAGATAGGATACGAGTCAAATTACTCCACAATTGGAACTACACGCAATTTAAAATTTCACAAGTTGGCATACAAATGGATCCTTAACCGACTGCTCCGACGGAGGTGCCCTGATACCGTAAGTCATGGTCGACGGAAAAAAAGGAGAGAAGAGTGTAGTTTGAATTGTAGTGGTAGGTCTTAAACTTGTATGGATGTCTCGTTTAGGTTAACGATCGAAGTAGATAAGTTAGATAGAAAATATATGCTTGAGCTCTCCTTTTGCCTAGAAGAGTGTAGGTTGAATTGTAGTAGTAGGTCTTAAACTTGTATGGCTATCTCGTTTAGGTTAATGATCGAAGTAGATAAGTTAGATACAAAATATATGCTTGAGCTCTCCTTTTGCCTTTTCTATCCACACCAGGTTATCAAGTTTAATGTAACCATTGAGTCAATTGATAAAACTTCCTTTCCATGAAAACAGGTGATATATCTTTATTTTTCAAAGTTCACAGTGTGCACTACAAATTTCAATCAGAATTTATTTGGTTTGCGTTTGCTTACGATGTCAAAGTACAACAACAATAACTCATCTTCAGTACTGATCAACAAATGCAACACACCTACCCTTCTGCACCAGTCATCACTTGTCAGCCCTTTATATGTTTCTTCATAATTATCCTCTAGGTTTTATAATGAGTGCCTGATATGTATTAGATGGTATGAAGGAGAGACATAGCAAAGGTGAAAATATTGGGAGCCATTTTTTCTTGAGGGAACCAGGAGAACATACAATGCGCGCAGACGATCTAGCACAATAGACAAAGCATGTTCACAAGATTGACCAGGAGCAATCAAGACGACACATTTGGAGTTGGAGCAGCCGTGCTGATAACTTGCTACGATTTGAGTACTCATTGTCTCGTTGGTGCTCACTAATCAGTAACATAGCAAACCCATAACCAAGATCAATCACAAGAAAAAATGAACACCAAAGTATATCAATCACTGGAGCCAACTGTTTATTGATAAATCTATTGTATGGGGTAAAGGCCATCCATGGGCACTTCCGATAATTGTCCACGAAACCTGTCATATCACAACAGTAACAACCACAATAGTAGATTCTCTTATTCTCACATGGAGAGTAAAGAAGAAAATTGATGCAATGGGGTCTGGGAAGTCATCGAACCAGCGGCTGGCGTGGTCATGGAGGCGAAGAAAGACAAGAAGACCCGAGCTTTTCTATTCCAGTGCGTCCCCGAAGACATTCTCCTGCAGGTCGCCAAGAAGAAGACTACAAAGGAGGTTTGGGATGCTCTGAAGACTCGGTACTTGTGTCGATCGCGTGCAGAAGGTGTGCCTGCAGACCTTGAAGAGATTCAAGGGAGTTCGAGACGTTGCGTATGAAGGAAGGAGAGACGATCGACGAGTTTGCCGGCAAATTGAGTGTCATGGCAGCCAAATACAGTACTCTTGGTGCCACTATAGATGATGCCGCACTCGTCAAGAAGCTCCTTGATTCCGTGCCCAAAAAATTGTTCCAGCTGGTGGCATCGATCGAGCAATGCTCTGATACCACCTGTTGAAACTAGAGCTCAGGGATCAACACAACACAAGAAAGAAGAAAGAATGTTACAGCATTTTTTCTGCTTCTCTATTGCTTCTTATGAAAGACGAACTGACTAACAACTTAAAATACAATACAGCCCAAATACTGACTGCAGCAAAGGATTCAGACTCACGCCATCCCATGATCCGCCAAAACAGGTCTCCACTAACACACCCATGCGCACACCCCGTACGCACACCATGCACACTAACCTGAAGATTCCTAACAAACACAGCACGCATACTAGCCTGAAGACTCGGACATCGATCAGAGCCTGCACAAGTCTTGATTATTTCCAACATAGTGTGGATCTATAATCAACTCCGCTTTGCAAGAGACATAGCTAGGAAAACCCTAGTAACAAATTGGCTATGCTCATGTAATGCTCCACCGTCGTTACGAACTCATCCATAAGATCTGCGGAGGACACAAAACGATGCACGATTATTGGTTCAAGTGCAGCTCTAAGCCCATGTGCTATCATCTTCAGGAAAATCAGGCCTTTGTCCACACCGCTCATGGAGTCATGCACCTGCAGTCTACTGATGGAAAAGGAGCCCTGTTGTCCTATGATCTCCTTTAGTTCTTTTTCAGATGGTGCTTGTTGAGTACGGAGAATCAAATTCTAATCTACTGGGACTTGAAGAGGTGTCCTACGAAAATTTCTAGATAAATCTTAATTAGACTAAGATTCCTATTTCTCCTTGAGTAGGATTCCTAATTCACTTTAGTGGAGAATTAGTTGGAACTATATAGAGCTATGAGGTGTGGCCATACGGAACCCATAAGCCACAAACCAACTCGTCGAAAATAAAGTGGCTAAGTTATTATTTAGCATTATATTCTTGTATAAGGCTAGGATACGAGAATTCTAAAAGATTTGAGAGGTTATAAGAGAGTCTCTTGTATTTTTTTGAGGTTGTGTTTAAGAAATTTATAGTCGGGTTTGCCAAATATTTATCTCTTGTAATGATTGTTTCAGCGTTGGTATTTTGGTTCTCTGTACGAGATTCATTTGCTTTGTTCTTGATAACAGTCACGCTCGTGATTTATCTCACAACTCTGTTTCGATCTGAATGGTGTTGAGCATAAGAAGAGTTATCATAGTATAACAGTGCATAAATTGGTATGTAAAAAGACTTCAATTTTCCTTTATCAATTAAACCTTGATATTCGAAATGAAACATATATAAGATTTTCATGTTTCAAGGAGAAGTCATCAACCTAAAAGCCCGGGATGCGAGCGAGATTATGAAGAGAAATGAACAAGAGCACCATCAAATCCTTTATGAATAGCTGTGCATAATCATCGAGCATGACAGAGCGCATTTTTTTTGCCGCAGATGCTCGTCGCCATTGTAAATCGTGATGCTATTCTTCACCAGATCTTCAGGAGCCTATTATCACACTTAAAACAGGCCCAAAGCAACGGTTGATTCAGTAAACAGAGCAAGTGTAAATTTTTCAGGAAAGAAAAGGTGCACACCTCTGAAAGCCAATGTAAACTATTGGATGTGCAATCTAGATGCATGTAGCCTATAGTAGGGGTGAAAACGGGTCATATACAGCGGATATTGCTCTTCTAGTATTTTAACCAATATATTTTTCCCTCATTCAGAACCGTATACGGGTTAGCCAGTTACGGATATGAATCCGGGTTATTCAGGATACGGATACGGGACGGATATGTGATGGATTCGGATCGAAGATGGAAAAGATATACGAATAATGCACACATATATAGTGTAATATATGTTGATCATAGTAGCAAGTTACATATCAATCAAATCCAATAGGTGTCATAGAAAGAATATGCTACTTAAGGATAAATATAACCAACTAATTGTTAATATAAATGGGCTGCTATAGAAAAAATATGATGAAAATGGGCTGGGCCTTGCTGATATACGAGTACACAAAATTCAGATATTCAGATCTCATCCTGTATTTACCAGATATTGGCTTCTCCGAATCCAATTTTGAATCCAGATTCAAGTATCTGGATCCCGTCCTAGATTCGATCGAATAGTTAAATCCAGTCTCGAATCGGATAGGAAATATCTGGGTTGTTTTCACCCCTAACCGGTAGTGAACAGCCACCCGTGGAAGGGCCCAGGCACAAGACCAGTCACCAACGGATAAATGCCTTCATCTCCGTTGGCCTCCTCATGCCTTTCCCGGAGCGAGGCCAAGCGCTTCACCACCGTGTTGAAGTCAATTCTTGGGAGGTCGTTTAGGAGCAGGAAAAGCTCAGGTGGGCACTGTTGAAGCTAAACATACTGACGGCGAACAGCGTCGATGGCCATTTGCTAGGAGATATTCACGGTGCCTCAATATCCTTAACACCCTCTCAAATGCAAGGTGTATGTAATAGCATTGCATTTAGAAGGGTTGAAACTAAAATAGGAAAAATCTAAGCTCCTGATCTTGAAGTAGTTATCGTAGTATCCAACTTTTGAAAAATCGAACCGATAAAGTAAAACCGACACAGAGCGAAGCCAACAAAGGAAAACCGACAGAACGAGCTGAGTTGAAACTGGCCGGCATAATGAGCCGAAATCAACGAAGAATGCCGACAAAATGAGCTGAGTTGACAAAAAGAGCCGAGCTGACGTAATGAGTCAGAAATCAGAGTTGATGGAATGAGCCGAGCCAACGAAACAGCCAAGATGCTGAGGACTTGGATGGACACAACGGAAGTAGAGAGACTGGTAAGAGCAGCGGAAGGAAGATGAAGCCAAGCTCCTTTTCTTTAGAGGGAGCCGAAAGCCAAGACGAAGAGCCGACAAATGAGCCAAGCCGACCAAGAACCTATGAAGGAGCTGAGCCAAAAAAAAGAGTCCAGCCAACAAATGAGACAAGCCGTCAAGCTGACTGAGACGATAAAAAAGTTGAGCCGGTGAAAAGAGCCAGAGTTAAAGCCAAGTAGCCTAAACAATCCAGCCAAAGAGCTGAGCCATGAGTCGAGCTAAAAAAGTTGTAGCCAAATCCAGCAAACAAAACCGAGCCGAGCTGAGTCACACTGTAGCCGAACCAAAAGCCAGAACTGGATCGGATTTAAGGGAACTCCCGATCGGAATGAAATCCGATCGATCTACTAGGGGCTGGCATGTGGAGACGGCAGAAGCCAGGCGTGTTAGATGCGGTCCGTTGCCGAGGCGGGTGTGCTGCACGAAGGAGCGGAAGCGAACGTGTCTCGATCTGGACTATGCGACCAGAGTCGGTGCACGAGCGGCTCGAGGAGACAATGCAACGAAGCTTCCTGATGTGATAAAAGAAGGTTAATTTCTTGATATATCTTCTCTTTATGTGATTCTGCAGTCAGTTAGAAGGCATCCTTACAGCCTATTGCCACTCTTTCTACTACTGAAGCGGAGTATGTTTCAACTACTGAAGGCGTTAAGGAAGCTATTTGGTTGCAAGGTCAGATTTCTAAACTTGGCATTTCACAGGATACTCTTACTGTTTATTGTGATAGCCAGAGTGTTATATGTTTGACCAAGAATGATATGTATCATGCCATTAACCAAGCACATTGATATCAAGTACCACTTTATTTGTGATGTTGTCACTAAAGGATAAGTTGATGTGGGAAAGATACATACTGATGATAATCCTGCATACATGCTCACCAAGGCACTTTCAAATACCAAGTTCAAACATTGCCTGGACTTGGTTGGTATTCATAGCGTTTAATTGCTCTTCGGGGTTTTATAGAGACAATATATTATGGATTTTGAGTCAAGGAGAGGTTTGTTAGGAAATATTGACGGTGCCTCAATATCCATACTTAACAAATATAGATTCTATCCTTTCCTAACTTGATTTCAATCTGGCTATAGAAAGCCACCCAATGTACTTGTAATCTTTGAATCGAAATAGTGCACCATCATCTCCCGTGGTTTATTCCCGCAAGGGTTTTCACGTAAAATCTCGTGTCTCCTGTTTTTGTGCGTGTGCTTGATCTAGGCTAACACCATCGAGACCAGGGTGAGTGTGCTGGGGCCAAAGGAGCAGCCAAGGTCTGCGATAAGCATGCTGCTGGGAGGAGGGGTCATGTAGCAGAGGTCCATGGTGGCCTCTTCTATCAGTGGCTTCATTCTACTCTGCTCAGCACTCTGCACACGAGTTTGGTCTCAAGTTTGAATCTACTGTTTGGTTAGGACAAGGTTAATTTTTTTCCTTGTTATCAATACAATGTCTTGGGAGTAGTAATACTTTGGTATCTAAAAGACTATGTAGAGGTTTACGGATGTGAGTGATGAGTAATGATTTGGTTTGAGTTTGTGGTGCTTTATGTTTGAGTTTAATTTGAATTTGCTTTGAATTTAAAGCAATTTGAGGTGTTTATCAGGGTGGGTGGCACTACCAGCCTTGGGGGTAGTACTGCGGGCCCTGCAGTACTACTGGGTCTAGGAGAGTGGTAGTTATTTTTCAGGAGAGTGTTTTTTAGGTCTCAGGGAAATCGGCACTACTGGTCTTAGGCGGCAGTAGTACCGGTCGAGCGGCACTACCGGCCATTAGATGGCGGTAGTACCGGTCGGCGGTACTACTGGCCCTAAGAAGAGGTAGTACCGGCCAAGTGGTATTACCAGCCTCTAATTAGCGGTAATTATTTTCTATAGCAAGATTATGTGAACTGGAAATTGTAATAATGTAATGTTTATTGCATATCTTTGTGAACAGTGCTACGTGGTGGTTTGGTTGTCTGTGTTAGTTGTAGGATTTCAATACTAGGTCATAGTGAGGCGGAGGAGGCCGAGACAAGGCTAGGAGAGAGCTGAGGTCCAAAACGGTCAAGAGATACCGGAAGATGACTGAGGTTGGGAAGTGATTGCGAGCCGGGAAGACAAGGAGCAAAATCATGAAGCATTGATGATGGACATGGTGGGCAAATGTATGGACCAGGACTAGTCTCAGTGAGGTGTTGAGGTCCAGAACGGTCAAGGAAGATGAAGCTGTCATGGTGAAGAAGTTAAGGACATGTGACACGCCAAGTGACTTTGGTCCGTTTGCAAGCGAGGACGGTTCGAGGGAGTCTGAACGTGTGAGAGGCTTTTAACAGGAAGTCATTGGTGCCATATGGTGGATGACAAAGCATAAGTGATGCTTCGAGTGGAAGGAAAGACCAATCGTGGGGCAAATTGGTAATTTTCCTATTATCGGGGATCAAGGCGGTTTGGAAAATTGCGGCGGTGGCTTAAGTGGTTTAGATCAAGCTAAAGTGGACATGGACGCAAATTCGGACTCATGGAGCAAATTGAAGCGTCATGTGAAGGCCGCTTTTAGAAGCTTGCATGTGTGAGTGTAAAACCCGTTATGTATGTTGGGTTATCGGGTTAGCCCATATAAATATGGATGGTATCCACCTTAATGTCTAGGTTTTAGGGTTAGGGTTGCCTACTCTATATAAGGAGATGTAGAGGGAGGTGAAGCCTGAAGCCACTAAGCCTAGGAGAAGGATTATGTTTTCCAAAAGATTTTGGTTTTCTTGTGTGTGTATGTGAGTGCTCCTTGAGAGCTTTGCTCTCAGGTGAGAGGCTTTGTAATCATCCATCTTACTCTGAATTGAAAACAAAATTCATGCTCAAGCTTTGCCTCTTGGTTTGATGTTTCTCTCTTTTTGAGTTTTTGATCTTTCTTGGTGATTTCTTATTCTCTTGATCTTGTTTTGCTAAGGATGAATAATTAATGATTGAATCCTCTTAGGATCATATCCCAATCATCTAGGTAAGCTCTCACATGATCATCAAGAGTTTTCTCAAGAAATCGATCTTTGGGTTGAGAATGAAGGATCTTTGGGAAATCTTGATCATGTGAGGGTTCTTTCTTTATGTTCTTGCTTGCTATGACATGTGGGAGACCATTTATGATCATCTTTATCATTAAATCCCCACGAGCAAGCTCAGTGTGAAGTTTTGGGTTTTGACCCGATTTTGGTGCAATCTTCGGTAAATTTAAAAAATATCAGAACTTTGATGTCAATCTTTGCGATTGATAGTTGGAAATAGGTTTCTGACATCCTTAGGAACGTACATACAAAATTTCATGGGTGTTGGATCAGCCAATCAAAAGTTGCATCGATTTTTGATCGTGAACTTGTGCTGATATCACTATTTACTGTCTTGTTTCTACTGCTCACCGGCAGTACTGAGGTACTGTAGCATGATAGTACTGAGGTTTCTATTCATTGCAGTACTACCGCCCATTACATGGCAATAGTGCCATCCTAAAGCTGATTTTCTTAGAAAATTATTTCTTTCACTCTTGTTTGATCGAGTGAGGTTTTGATTGGTTTCTCCGGGGTAAAATTTATTTTGTGATCATTCACCCCCTTTCTGATCGTCATTCCCGGTCCATCAGTATCTCTACTCTGGGCTATTGCTTAATTATTTGTACCTCTAGACATTTTCAAGCCTTGTTTTGATTATCGACGAAATATTTTTATTATTTTTCTTTCCTCAGCTTCGCTGCAGAGGCTAACTGAAGTCTGCAAAAACGGTGAAGAGCAATCTACCAAAATGGCAGAAAAATGGCACTAGTCAATCAAAATGGAGAACATAAAAATGTCTAGGTTGCAACCTTGGCAAACTGAACAATATAAAAACTTGGGAGAGAGAAAACTTGTTGCGGTGGACTTCAGAAGGAATATACTACCGTGTCGTATATAAGCCTGGGAGGTTTCACGGCTCCTGGCGATGTCCACATCGCTGTCCGAGCCTCGTGGCCGTGCTCCTAGCTGCCGCGTCGCGCTCGTGAGCAGTAAAACGCTCATCCGTGCGTACGGCTGGTTCGTCGCTCGCCCACGTGGCTTGCCGGCTTGTAAAGCTCATATAACTTAGCTCCGTTCTTCGGCTAAAACGTCCATGTGGCACAGCGGTAGGACCCCTACCTCGCGTGCATGAGGTCTCGGCTTCGATTCCCGGCAAACTGATGTTTCCCTCATTTTTTTCTATTGTCTCCCATTTCGTTGCTCCTCTCCGTGCGCTCGCCCTTCGCCCCTTCCCTCCCGTCCCCCTCCTAGATCTAGCGGTGAGGATTTCGGCCAGATCGGGCTTCTCCCTCCCTCCCGCTTGCCTTCACATGGCCGTGCCTCCACCCTCCTCCCCACGCGGTCGGCTCCTCACGGCTCCTCTGTACACATGGGCGTCACTCCGCCAGCCAGAGAGCTGCAGCGCTTTTTTTGGCCACGGTCGCCCACGCGCTGCTCGCTCCGTGCCGTTCGCCTTTGACCGGTTTCCCTGGCGATCATACCACTTCAGCGCTAGAGGTATCCTGTAGCGTCCGTCGGGTGTTTCCCATGCGGGGCTTCGAGCTCCGGATCGCCGGATTCGGCCGCAGGTCCAGCGGCTCTCCTGCGAGATTCGCTTGGATCCGTACCGTGAAGAGAGGGTGGGGAACAGATCCCATCACGGTCGGTAGTGAGGACGATCGGATTCGGTGAGCACTGAATCGCCTCGACAGGACCAGATCTGGCAGATCCTGTACCGTGAAGAGAGCATGGGGAACGAATCCCGTCACGGCTGACGGCGACGGCGAACGCCAGCTACTGCTGCATCCTGCCACAGCACCGTTCCTCAGGTAGCGTCCTCCCTTCGCATGCATCGCCCGCCCCCTCGGCTCCATGCGTGGAGACAACAAGCCCAAGCCAACGGAGAGCGATGAGGAGTCTCCCATCAAGGAGAGCCGTGGCGGTTGCGCCTTCCTCTGCATCCTACCTGCGCACACGAAGGTGTGGGTTTCCCTTCCTCTCTTTAGAATTGCATTATTGTGACGTGTAGCCTGTTCGAGTTGGTTATTGAGTTTTGGGACATCTACGACATGTTATATCGTTACTACGAATAATTATCTTCGGTAGTTGTGATGCCCTCTTACGGTGATTCTCTGATTTCGCAGGCAATTAGCGGGATCTCTCTGCCACTGGGGTCCAACATTGTCTGTGATGGTTGGTGTGCTGCCCATATGATCAATTGGGGAGTTCATCTACTTGCTTGTGGTGGTCGATGTGTTGTTGGTTCAATTCGGGTTGTTCTTTGCGTGTCTGCAATAATCGACATGTTGGACTGATTGTTCTCAAGGGGTCCTTCGCCTGTTAGTGGTGATCGGTGTGCCTAGGATCGGTTTGAGAGGCTATCAGCCTGGTTGACTAACAAGCATAGGCCTCTCAGGGATTACAGTTCTTGTCTCATTGGCTGATGATCATATGTTTTTGTAAGAAAGATTAGTAGTGACAAACAAGAGCAAAGTAAACAAAGGGAAAAGAAACGGATAGAGAGACGAGCATTTTTTGAAAAGAGAAGATTCAAAAAACAGGATGAAATCGATAAAAGATTGTTGTCTACCAAGCAAAAAAAAGAGAAAACAATTCTAATCTGTTTATCATATTGCTTGTTTGTTCTTAATTTCCCTGCAATAGTGCATTCATATCATCAAGATGGGAGCCAAGTTTGGCTGCTTGAGTATGGTGTATTTGTTGGAATTCCAAAGTAAGCGGAGGTAATATTCTGATTTCCTTGATTCTAATGGGAATATATGTCCACTTTGTATTACTATATATTTGAAAAGAGAAGATTCAAAAAACAGGAAGAAATCGAAAAAAGATTGTTGTCTTCCAGGCAAGAAAAAAGAGAAAACAATTCTAATCTGTTTATCATATTGCCTGTTTGTTCTTAATTTCCTTGCAATAGTGCATTCATATCATCAAGATGGGAGCCAAGTTTGGCTGCTTGAGTACGGTGTATTTGCTGGAATTCCAAAGTACGCGGAGGTAATATTCTGATTTCCTTGATTCTAATGGGAATATATGTCCACTTTGTATTACTATATACGGTGGTTTTAAGTGCTGAACTGTTGACCTTGATTGGTAAAATAACTTGCGCGTGTAGAACACACAGATATGAATAAAAACTAAGTCTCCAGGGGCTTTTTGAGCTGGTTCGTTCCGTGATTACCAATAATGAGATGCTGTTTACTGCCACAAGGGATGGTTGCATCATGCCTTGGAATTTTCCCACTAAGGAGGCCAACTTTGAACTGGTGACAATCCTTGGTGGCCATGAACGTCCTATGATTTTGCTTTCTATCTCAGCAACAAGTCTTAACTCTAGCTCACTTGACAAAATCATCAAAGTATGAAAGCACAGCAAAACTTCTGCTTATTTATATTAACTACTAAATATTATGTTTATATCTAACATATTCTTGCTATTTATCAGGTATGGGATCTTAAAACTCTGCAGTGTGTTCAAACACTCTTTGAACATAAAAGCTTCTGTAACATCCGTGCTATATTATGTTTATATCTGACATATTCTTGCTATTTATCAGGTATGTGGCCTTAAAACTCTGCTATGCATTCACACACTCTCTGAGCATAAAGCTTCTGTAACATCCGTGCTTTGTTGGGATAAAAAATTACTATCTTGCTCTCTGGACAAAACCATAAAGGTCTGGCCTGCTTCAAAGTATGGGAACCTTGAAATGATATATACCCATGCTAAGGAGCATGTAAATTCTGCATTCGTGCTTTTTCTGTAGCAGTAAATGTATCGTTGTTGTTTGCTCAAAGCTTAATTGAAATTTGTATAGTTGATTTAGTGCTTCCTCACTAATATTGCTCTCCTGTTATAGCTGGATTATTTGTGAAGAATATTGTTCCTATTGCCTTCACTAACTACGCAAGAAAGAGCAGAAGAAAGTGTTGTATTCAGGTTTGTCTAATTATTCCTAAATGTGCATACCAATTACTAGGACCATTTGTGTACAATCCTGCCCCTAAGTGTTTTTTTTGTTGATGCTTATGTTATTTGCTATGTTGATAGAAGTTGTGACCACACGAATGTGCAGTCTGATTTCCAGTACCTTATAGAGGAGCATTTGATGAGTACGTCCTGTACTATTCCTTGGCCAGTTGATGGATATCATGCCAAGTAGGCAAACTGGACGATGCCTTTCTTTGCTGAATTAGTTCTTCTTCAATGCGGAAAAAGGATTTGTATTGAGCGTGTACAGTCCAGCAGTGGCTCCTGCTTATTAACGTTCAATTTTTCTTTAGTAACATAGTCTGTTTAGTTATCGGATGGTATGTCATTCTGTTAACTAATATACCTGAGCATTTTTTGGTCAACCAATCTTAGGGTGTATTCCACATAAACGCCTTCGTATTGGCGACACCAGTGTATTTGATATATAGTATTACTTGACTTTACAAGAATAGTTGTTTCCACATAATTAGGTACATAAATATAATTTGTGCAACTTATTGTTACTAACTACTTATATTTTCCAAAAATACCATATCTGAACAGTATGGTAGCTAACGCGGCGTGCTGCCACGTTTCCGCATCTAGTGTACCTGAAATGTGGAGTTGCGAGCATTACTTGTTTAGCCCTTCAAACGTATTCATGTGCATGGCAGGGTTCATAAAATCGATGAAAACCACTCAAAAATCACGAAAATCGAGCATGTCGAGCCGGTTTGGCTTTTGAAACTGGTCGGTAAACTGACACAATTCAAACATAAATTTAAAAAATTCAAAAAATTTGGAAAAATTTATGAAAAAGTGTTAATTTTTTTAAAACTTTTGTGTGAGGTCCTGAGGCAATGATAATGATGTTGTAAAGTTTTCAGACTATTATGAGACGTGTGTATGTTTTTTTTTAAATTCTGACAGTGCTACAACCTTTGTATATGCTTTTCTATTTTTGATTTTCTAGGGGCAATAAATGAAGTCTAATATTTCTGAAAATTTTAATACATGATCCTTGGACACTATTTATGGTACCATTAAAATTTAAGATCATGATCAAGCATGTAATTTTTTATAAAAATCTGACAATATATTTATTCGTTTTCGTTACTTTCTGTTTTTTATTTTCCAGAAAAACTAAATGAATTCAAAAATTGTTGAAATTTCTCTGAGTTGTTTTATAGATTAATTAGGATTTATTCAGATTTTCTACAATTTTTAAAATTTTCCTTAGGTGTGCCGAAAATCAAATAAAATCGCTCGAAAATCAAACAAAACAAATCAAAAATCGGTAAAATCAGTCTATTTTTATTGTTTTTTTCGCCGTTGTTTGACCGCTGAGTTCAAAATTTTTGACTTCGAACTTCTTCGGTTTCTACCGATTTTTGACCAATTTTAACTGGTTTTTATTGATTTTCTAAAATAAAAAATCATTCGAAAATCGAAAATTCGATATTTTGTGAATCCTGGTGCACGGTTAGGTTGGTATCCATTGGCTTGATTTCTTCTTTATTTCGACCTGTGAAGCCAGCTTCCTCCCGATTCGCACCAGTAGACCTTGACACATAAGAGCATGTATAATAGTAAAGACGTTTGTTGTCTTTATATCCCTTCATGTTATTTAAAGATAAAACTAAAGATAACTTTTATAATGGTTGACATCTTAAAATTATCTCTACGAGATTCTACAATTTTTAATTATAATATGGTAAAAGTGTTTATTTTAGATAATAACTCATAATTTATGGTGTTTATTTGGTCGTCTCTTTACGAAGAGACAAATATACTCTCTCTTCTCTTTCTCTGTCCCATATGTAGGCAATTTTACGTGGCAAAATATATAGACAACTGATATCGTACTATTGTACCTACATAGCCGAGTTGGCAATGGATCAGTCTCATCAATACGCAACTGTTAGCTGGCGCATAACTAACGATAATTGTCTAATTTATTTATGAGATCAGAAGTGGAGTTGAATGCATGCATGTTACCTCACCGTACTAGGAACTGCAGTCTTGATATAAGCTTGTTTCTGTCGTCGCATGATGGCTAATAATAGTCAACACCCGGATGCAAAAACGGCTGATGTTTATACCTCTACCGAGAAGTGAGAAGTACGATACGTTCTGATCTTAGCGCAGGACTTGATGCGCCAGACAAATCAACAATCAGTTCCCTGCCTAACTGAAGGAACCGATCCTGTTGAGCCATGCTAAACTCAAAACTTATACGACGTGTGTGTAGCATTGCCAGGATCCCTTGGGGAGATTTCTTTACCAACTTGTTACAACTAGTCCTCGGCCCCTACACCCCACGGGCTTATTTACATGATCTGCATCGTATGCGCAGCTACTGTGGTTTTTTTTTTTAAAACAATCTGACTTGCTGAGTTAGGGCTTAGGAGCTGTGCATCTCTTGCATGTTTTTTCTTTAATCGGTATTCGTAGACTTGTTTTACACTGCTACTATTGTTGAGGTTTATATCCAGCCCAAGTGCCCAGCAACGTCTCTCTCTTGCCGAAGTCCGACTCTGACCATGGAGTCTGTGTCTTACTGTTTTGGACGTGGTCCGATACAAACTGTTAAGAGGCGGCCCTACAACTTGGATTTAAATCCTAGAATTCACGGATTTTTCCCTTTTTTTTTTCACCGACACACTTTTTTTTTTTTAAAAAAAGAATGACCTCCTCTAAATAAATTTATAAAAATAACCTCCTTCTCAACTACGAAAAACGTGACAGGACGATATGTGTCACCTGCCGCGCTCTTGTATTGCAACAGAACGTCCTATCGCTGACAGATCACCTACCGCGCAACATGAGCTTAGCAGTAGGGACCTGCTGAGCTATCAAAGCTTGATAGCGAGTTACAAGGCGGCAGAGAAAAGAAGTGGCTTAATTAGCTACTTAATTAAGCAAAGTTACTTTAATTAGTGACTTAATTGTGTGATTAAATTATTATAGTGATTAATTAAGTGACTAATCAAGGTGCTTAGTTGGTCAACTTGTCAAGTATAGTTTCCAGGTAGAAAAACTTTACATGTCTTTCGTAGTCGAGGAGTGGACTATTTTTGCAAATTTATTCGAAAGAAATATAGATTTGCAAAAAAAAAATATTTACGGGCTAAAAAAAGTAGGCTTCGAATTCATGCGAGTGATTACCTTCCTTGTGAATGGTGGAACTCTTCGCCATTTTTTTTTTTAAAAAGATACAAACCGTTAATCAAGTAGACCACGTAACTATATAAGTTGGCAGTTAATCCAAGTCATAGATACATCAAAATAACGAATTGTACAACAAAGATTTTTTTCTCTGATTAATGTGAATATATATTCTTATTTTTTCTAATTAATAGCCAAATTTTAATTTTTTCCTTTAGGATTAATGTGGGGTCCTTCCGTCCTTGTATCATCATTATTATTATTAAATCGATTCGGTCATCGGGTTATAAGCTCAAGTTTTTAGCTTATTAACATGAAGGCTTCTAATATTGTCCATGGGCGGGCCAGAAGCACTTACAAACACAAATGTTGTGAACCTTCAAAAGGGGCTCCCTTAAGTCCTACTTAGCTGGTTATTCCATAACATCTTCTCTTTATTTTTAAGAGATGTGGTTTGATTTGGTGCGGTCTTTGAAGTTAAATTTGGACTTTGTTCATAGCTACAAAATCATAACCAGATGAAAGTGCTTTCAAATACGAATCTACGATATCATTTTTGGGTCACATAATCAATATATTATTGGACTAATTATTGATCAAAAACTACAAACTCATAATCTTGAAATAGGTGGACGCCTTATAAAGAGTATTGAACAAGTTAAGTCACTCTTACCATAAAATTGGTAGATAGTCTTCTTATGCTTAGCTGTTGTACATGAAAATTAACATGTTGACTTTCTTGCATAGTGCAACTGACCCAAAAACTTAAATTGTTATGTGGAGGCCACTAGCTGTGCTTGTACTTCGATACAAGGAATAATTGATGATTTAATTATTCTCTAATTCAACAAATTTCTTACCTAAGTTTTAGTCATCAACCAGTTCATCCAACAACTTAAACCGTTGAAGAAAAGTGAGCAACCCAGCTATGACGTGGACTCGAAGTGGGTGGTTCGGCGTTCAATTTACAGGTTTGCATCGGCGGTATGGTTCAGGCATTTCCTCTGTCAAGTAGCACACACAGGAAGTCAACGAAAATCGAAGCAGAGAAGTTCTTGCAGCTTATCTCCCATTAACTGGAACAAGCGCAGCATTAGTGGGCGCGCATCTGCATGACCGTATACTGTTGCCTGATCCGGACTGGAGATCATCCGGCTCTTCACTTCTTACAGAACATAATACATGACTAGATGAGTCACCGCGGCGTGCCACGCCGTGATCGCCGCTCCCTACGTAAAAAATGGCAAAAAGGATCTAAAAGTTTTTTTTCTGAAAAAGAACCTAAACGTATTTTTTTCCTCAAAAAAGGGCCTAAACGTAATGCTTAAAAACACTAAAAGGACCTAAACATAATATATTTTTTCCCAAAAAGGACCTAAACGTAATTTTTTTTCCGAAAAAGGACCTAAATGTATTTTTTTACGAAAAATGACCTAAACGTAATTTTTCCCCGGCCGGACCAAGTCACGAGCCGAGCCGGCTCAAACGCACGGGAGGGCGCGATTCCTTCCATATTTAATGGAGGTATGTTTTTTTTTCCGAAAAAGGATCTAAACGTATTTTTTTTACGAAAAAGGACCTAAACGTAATTTTTTTCCCCGGCTCGCTCGAGCCGGCTCAAACGCACGAGAGGGCGCGTTTCCTTCCACCTTTAATGGAGGTATGATTTGGCGCTTCCGTTAATTTACTCTCTGGATCCCCCGTCAAGGACGTGTTTGTGTCTCTCGATTATCTCTTTTTAACTGAGGCTTTCATTACTCTTTAATGATGAAAATAATTTGTAGTCATCAGTTGTCACTGCCACAATCAGTATGACATTGGCTGGTAGTCCTCCGACGGGGCACTACTACAGAAATATACATCACAATTAGTTCTTTTTCATCATCATAGTCAGTTTTAGTAGCGATATAAAATCATTAGACAATGATGAGGAAACGCTATCACAATCGGTTTTCGTCCGATGATGATAAATTATCATCACAATCGGTTCTAAATGAGAACCGATCGTGATGTGCACCACATCACCATTGGTTCTGATGTAGAACCAATTGTAATGTGAGTGTAAATCACGATCGGTTCTAATCTAGAACCGATTGTGATGTGTGCCCACATCACAATCGGTTCCAAGATAGAACTGATTGTGATGTCAATCGGTTATAGCTCATAATCGATTGTGATGTGCACTGAAAACAGCAGATTACACACAGTATACACCGAAAATAGTATAGATTATACACAGTATGCATATCACATTCACAATATATATAGAACACAAACACTTTACAATACACATATAACATTCGTTCACAATATATAATACAAACATACTTAACAGTCAGTACACATATCACATTCATATGATATAATATTGTTTACATATGGACTAGTAGGATCCTGTCGGATCTCTAAACCTACCATTCTCTGTTAGAACTTCTGTCTAGTACCACTAGCATATGTGGTCTCGTAGTTTGTTGAGATCTTTATTTTGTAAGATCTTAAGGGGATATCGATCTTCTGCCAAAAATAAATGAGTGCACTAATTTAAGTGGTAAAATTTGTATGTAAAAGGCTAAGCGTATTATGCATGTACATATACCTTAGGGAAAAGGTGTGAGCCGTCGACCAGGATGAGCATGTGATGCATGATGTAGAAGCCGCACATGTCGTCGCTTCCCTATTGATGACACTGTGAACAAAAAAAATCAAATTAAGAGATGAAGAATAAATGTCAGAAAAATTAATCCTATGTTAGGCACTTGTACCTTGCAGCGCTTCTACTCCAGCTAGTCGTCTTGTTTGTCATCATGTCACCCTCCTTCAACAACGTAAGTAAGAAACCCCTATATACATTAGAGAGATACCATTGAAGCAAAAAAATGAATGTAGTTAAATACAGAAGATGTTAGGTTAGTGGAATGTACTTATTTCTGCAAAATAGACTTGATCGCATATGTCATCAGTCTCTTCTCGAGCGAGTTAAAAGTGTAGATTTTGTTTTCACTTGAAGCGAGCATGAGTAGAACCCAATGGTCTTATTACATGGTATGCAGTGCATGAAAATTACTTCATATACGGTTTAAGTGCGTACAAGTAATTTAAGGGTAAAATAGTACTTACTCTTCGTGGTACAGGAATAGAATGAAGGCCTTTTTCGCCCTAGCTTGCAATGCTTGCTAAAGGGATACGTGGGGGGAGGGGGCTAAATTAGCGCACAATTAAATTTTCTACCTCTTAAACCAGCAAGCCACGCAAGTAAATGATCATGGATCGTTACCACTAGACGCGCAGTGCAGCGAAGAAAATTAATGCAGCCCGAATCAACAAAGCGCACTTCCTGTTGCAGTGGTCGATCTTCCTCATGCGGTGGTCGATCCTGCTCGCATGGTGGTCGATCGTCCCGATCAGTGTTGCAGTAGCAGCAACACCTCTATTGGCGTCCACACATTCGGGGGAAGGAACGACGTGCGTCGGTGTGCCAGCACCAACGCGCAATTGAAGGCTCAAGTGGTGATGGCTAGGGTTTCGGTAGCTGCGCCCTCTGATTTGATCTATTGCGACCATGAACTCCCTTTAAATAGCCACCCCCTCCCTTGTGGTGGAATTGTACATTAAGGCCCAATTGAAGGACAAAGCCCACTTGGCTCATTAGTGACGAATCCAATCCGTACCACTATATTCCAACCCCTTAAGTGTGTGACCCTATAGGTTCATGCATATTTGGACACGACTCGGAAACACCTTTCCGATCGATAATCGATAACAGTCTCTAGCAGTACATATCGATTGTCAAATATCCATAAAGCATCGGATGAACCTGCTATAGTGTAATAATGTCATGTTCCCTTTGCTTCACGATATCAGATCGAGCTCAAGGCGAGAATCGTGTCATCCTATGACAGCTCGATCTTTTCACTCATACCGTAGTGGAATAATTTATCTGGATTGACTCTCAATCACATTCGTCATGGCCATGCACTTTCTTAATCCATCTACCTCGAGGGGCATAGAGATATCTCGCCGTTATATAGGAGGAGCAAATTCTATCTCGATCATTCATGTACCTCAGCATGTTTCATAGTAAACCCGAAAGCTTCCTTTATGACTACCTAGTTAAAGAGCAGCGTTTGGCAGCTTCTAAGTAAACCATTACATATCTAGGAAACCAATCTCAAGTCTAAGAATCATACATACACTATGCATGAGACCAACTGATGACACATAAGAATATATAACAATTCTCGTAGTTTCTCATATGGGTCTATCCAACGCATATTCTCTAACATGTGTCCACATTATTGATTAGATATCTATATATCTCCATGATCCGTGAAACATGGTCATCAATCAATACATGTGCTGATCTATGAAATATAATCGTCTTATATATGATAACCGATCAGGGATAACTTGAATAATATCGATATATGGAAAAAGCTGCACGAACAACTTACTTGTTGATTAATCTAATCGATATTTATTCAAAGGATAAACAATTATATTATGCTATAAACATAAGGCGTGATACAACCATCTCTATGATTGCCTCAAGGGCATATCACCAGTTGATGTAGTTGGCAAGGAACTCCTATTAAAGCCTAGCCATAGTCGTATACACCAACTCGGGGTCGATGAACCCAACTCGGTGTTGACCCGTCACGGCTCACTGCCTCATTATCCTATAGCTTGTGTCAAATGTTAAAAAATATAATACAAAATCCTATAAGAGTCATAGGCTTATGCTTTATAGTGTGATACAAACGAAAGAGATCCTCAAAATAGATTAGGAATGTCACATGCTCCTCGTGGTGGAAATGTCCCCATTGATACCTCACATTGAAATCGACATGGCGCTCGGGCTCATTCGCCTTGTCAATGTACTATCCATGGAGTAAGCGAGTGCATAGGCTTAGAGCATTTGACTCCCATGTACACAGTTTTCTTAGAATTTGCCAACCACAAGCTCTCAGTCTCTTCTTCACAAATAGGAGACGCTTTGACTCTTATCGTACTGTAGTCCGCCAAATTACCAAGTGCCGAGAAATCATTTATGGTGCAAAATATCATAGCCCGTAGGGTGAAGTTCTATTTTTTGTATGTATTCCACACCGCGACCCCCTCGTTCCACAATTTTACCAATTCCTTAATGAGTGGTGCTAGGTACACATCAATATCATTTCCTGGTTGTTTGGGCCCCGAGATTAATAACGACATCGTGATATACTTCCACTTCATGCACAACCAAGGAAGGAGATTGTAGATACACAACAGAACTGGCCAATTGCTATGACGACTGCTCATATTACCAAACAGATTCTTTCTATCGGTACTCAATCCAAATCTTATATTCCTCATCTCGGCACCAAAACATCATGTTTCCAATCAATGTTTTTCCATTAAGCCGAATCAGTAGGGTGTCTCAGCTTGCTATCTTCCTTTCGAGATTTATAATACCAACACAACAATTTTACCTCTTTGAGATTTACAAACAACCGCTCCAAACAGGGAGTAAGTGGCAAGTGCCACAATAACTTGTCCGGGGCCCCTTTGTTGACCTCTTCACCATCGTCGCTCTGGCTCTTACGCTTTTTGTCATTACGCTTCTTATTTTATTTTTATTGGGCTACACCACAAACTGGACATACATGCAATTCCTTATACGTGTTACGGTACAAGATGCAATCATTCGAACATGCATGTATCATTTCTATTTCTATTCCCATGGGATATAATAGCTTCTTCGCTTCATAAATACTTTTTGGCAACTCGTTTCCCTCCGGAAGCACATCCGACAGAAGAACTAAAAGTGCATTGAAACTTGTATCTGTCCAACGGTGTTTTGCCTTCAGTTCGAATAATGCAAGGACCGAACCAGACTTGGTGTATTCCGCTTTGCAACTTGAGAACAATGGTTTGGCATCGTCTTCGTATAATTTCCTTCCCCATCCCACAACATTTGCTCTAAATTATCAACATATCACGCTACAACCCGTGATCTGGTTTTAGAATGTCTTCGTTACATACTGAATGGGTACTACTTGTCTCCCTATGATGGATCCAATACGTGTAATTCCTCACAAGCCACGTCGAATCGAGTGGTCTTCAATTTGAGCTGAGTTGTTAAATCTCCTGAGATTGATGCAATCAAAGCAAGGACAATATATGAAGTTTACACCCCTCTTCACCATATCTTCTTTTGCAATTTTTTGAACTCCTTAACACCCCTCCGAAATTCAGCACTCACACGACTTTTCTGATACATCCATTCTTCACGGTCCATTTGCAATTAAACTATATACAATAAATTAAGAAAAAACTGTAGCAACCGCTAGCTATTTCTAATATGGAGACATTATTTAATTTCCTTTCCAAAATAGATAATGGGTTCCAACATATATAATTTTATTTCTGATACCTTCTTCCCTAGTTAAGAGCTTTCAATTCCCTACTTAGGAGACATACATTCAAAACATCAACAATGATATCGAATTACCTAATGCAGTAAGCTTGCAATCCTTTTGACTTCAATGAAAGAAAATAAGGGTGAAAGTATTAACAAAGTTGAGGAATTGAATGATCTTAAAAAAACATCTATCCGTTGACCAACTAAGTACGTACCAACGTTGACTCCAAATCTCTAATTAGGTTAGATCCTAATCCCATTTGAGGACACGTGGTTCGGGCAAATTCCTAAGCTGTTGTACAACTCTAGAGAAAATTTCAGCAGCATCTCCCCGCTGTTCTCCAAATACACATCTCGACAACAACTTAAGAAGGTGTGTATCTAGAGAACATCAGAGAGATGCTATCGAAATTAACTTTCTCTACAGCTGTACAATAGCTTAATTAGGAACTTGCCCGAACTACATATTCTTGAACTATCAAAAAAACGTGGACAATTCAAAAATGTTTTTTTTATAATTATGCTATTTCAGAATATTTATAAACAAACACCCTCGAATAGGAGATGTAGGTTACGCAATCTAAACTCTAACATTGATCATATTACAGTAACAATAATTCCAGATTAACACGATAGTACTACAAAGATAAATGGATGTGTGTTTGTCAAATAAAAGGTGCGAAATCTGATAGGATACACGTAACTCCAGTGCAACCTAAACTCTCTTTACGACATATCGAATTACCTAGTGCAAAATTAAAGGGGTTTGAAGGAATACTCACCTTTTTTGAAGAAAACCATAAATGATGGAAAATTGAGGGGAAATCTCCTCAAGCTAGGGCTTCAACTTTACCCTTTTAACACCCATCCTCAAGGATTTCATAATTTCTCACCCAAGTATTGCTTCCAACCAGAGTATGTGGTGTTTTTCGGTGTGGTGGTGTTTTGTGCCTCCAGAACAACAACAGAGGAGAGTTCAGCCCGAGGTATAAATAACCTAGCGAGGCACATCACAATCGGTTCTAAAATAAGAACCGATTGTGATGTACGATGCACATCACAATCGGTTCACTTGTTAGAACCAATTGTAATGCGCATGTGCACATCACAATTGGTAGAACCACAACACAATCGATTCTTAGGTGAGAATCGACAATCGGTTCCTTAGTGAGAACTGATTGTGATGTGATTTTGCATATCATAATCGGTTCTGATGTTAGAACCGATTGTGATATGCCCAATGCTACATCACAATCGGTTCTAACCAAAGAACCGATGGTGATAATTCCTCACTAATTATTAAACACCCTCGCCAAATCATCTATTACAATCGGTTTTTTCCAAAAAAAGTTAGAAACCAACCCAGATGAAGCGATAGTGTTGTACCATTCTATAGTAGTGGCAGGAACACCTGCAACGCTAAAAATATTAACAATGTTAAGATTCAAAGCTCGTCTTCAGTCATTTAATCAGTTGTGTTGGACAGTGGGAGAATCGCCATCTGGAACTGTTCCAATGTTGAATGCCATGTCCCTGTGGAAGCTATTGTACATATATTGTAGGTTTGTTGGATCCCATGATGTTAAATGTAATTCATGTCACTCCTATAAAAAGGCATATATTAGACGCCTCATCACAGACGGTTAAGAAAAACCGTCTGTGATGAGGAACGTCACTAACAGTTCTATAGTGCAACCGTCAGTGACATCATCACAGACGGTACTCCTCATAAACCGTCAATGATATATAGCAATATCACAGACGGTTTTAATACCAAACCGTCAGTGATTATATCACAGACGGTTTTAAAATAAAACCGTCTGTGATATCCCAGATAATAAAACTGTCTGGGATTCTATGTAAATCACTGACGGTTTACGAATAAAATCGTCTGTGATATCTCCCTACAATATATAATTCAGAGACCCAAGCCACTTAGTGCTTTTCAGGGTTTTGGGATCTATCTTTCTGGTGGCTCCTGCTGTGTAGCGATTGTGTGAAAGAAGACAATTGATTTTGAAGGGTGATTGTAAATCCATGTGTTTTGGTGATCTAAGGTTAGTAATGGGTTCTAATTGCATTATATTCAAGATCTAGCTTGGTGAGGAGAATTTAAAGATTGTTTAGATCTAGCTTGTATATCCATGTGTTTTTTTTATCTAAAGTCAGTAAGATGGGTTCTAATTGTATTATATTCAAGGTCTAGCTTGGTAAGGAGATAATTTGAAGATTTTTTAGATCTAGCTTGTAGATCCATGTGTTCTTGGTGATCTAAGGTTAGTAATGGGTTCTAATTGCATTATATTTAAGATCTAGCTTAATACGTAAGGAGAGAATTTCAAGATTGTTTTCCATGTGTTCTTTGTGATCCAACGTTAGTAATTCGTTTTAAATGCATTATTATATTTAAGATTTAGGTAGCTAGTTTGGTGAAGAGAAAATTTGAAGATTGTGTTTAGATCTAGCTTGTAGATCCATTTGTTTGGTGTTCTAAGGTAGTAATTGGTCATATAATTACATCATATTCAAGAAGTAGCTAGTAGTGCATAATTTAAGAATGTGTGCATGCCAAGGGGTTGGGAATTCTGACTTCAAATCTTCTTCGCGCTCCCAAGTTGCTTCACTTTCAGAATGATTGCTCCACTGAACTCTGCAAAAGCGAATAGACTTGCTTCTAGTTCTGCGCTCTATAACATCCAAAATTCTGACTGGCTGCTCCTTGTAGGTCAAATCTTCCTGCAGCTCTATTGCGTCCAACGGGGTTTGTTCTGTTGGTACTCTGAGACATTTCTTAAGCTGCGACACATGAAACACGTCGTGCACTTCTGCCAAAGACTGAGGCAATTCCAACTGATAGGCCACCTCTCCTCGACGGTTTAAAATTTTAAACGGACCAACATATCTTAGTGCAAGCTTTCCTTTAACGTGAAACCTTTTAACACCCTTAAGAGGGGTAACCCTGAGATACACATAATCCTCTGGCTCGAAACTCAAATCTCGGCGTCGGTTATCGGTGTAGGTCTTTTGCCTTGACTGTGCTATCTTCAACCTCTCTCTGATCATCGCAACTTGATTTTCTGCTTCCTTGAGAATATCTGGTCCAAACACCAAACGTTCTCCTGTTTCATTCCAATTTAACGGAGTACGACAAGCACGTCCATACAATGCCTCAAACGGTGACATCTGCAAGCTAGCTTGATAGCTATTATTGTAACTAAATTCTGTATACGGCAAACATTTGTCCCAAGATGTAGCATAAGCTAAAGCACAAGCTCTCAACATATCTTCAAAAATCTGATTTACCCATTCTGTCTGACCATCTGTCTGCGGGTGATATGCTATACTGAAATTCAGGCGAGTTCCCATTGCTTCATGCAACTTGTTCCAGAATCTTGAGGTAAATTAGGTACCTCTGTCTGACACAATCTTTTTGGGCACCCCATGCAAACATACAATCCTTGACATATACAACTCTGCTAAACGATCTCCTAAGTATGTGGTCTTCATCGGGATAAAATGAGCGACCTTGGTCAAACGATCCACAATAACCCAAATAGAATCGTAACCTCTCTGAGTCTTGGGTAAACCGGTGATAAAATCCATACCAATTTCCTCCCACTTCCATTCAGGAATTTTCAACGGCTGTAACAAACCAGCTGGTCTTTGATGCATGGCTTTTACTCTCTGACATACATCGCATAGAGCAACATGCTCAGCCACCTCACGCTTCATATTAGGCCACCAAAATCTCTCTCAAATCTTGATACATTTTGGCACTTCCCGGATGAATTGAGTACTTAGAATCGTGAGCTTCCTCAAGAATCAGTTGCTTCAGCTCCTTTTTATCCGGTACACAAATTCGGCCTTTGAAGAACATAGTTCCCTGCTCATCTAGAGTGAAATCCACTGCTAGGCCTTCGTCCTTCCTGGACTTGATCTTAGTGATTTTCCCATCATCTTTCTGGCCTTCTCTGATCTGATCCTCCAGTGTTGGTTTTACTTCGGTGCAGGCTACAATTCCTTGAACGAACTCCAGCTTTAACACGAAATTCCTGCATAGTTACGGTGATCCTCCATTGTGACGTATTTGCACTATGACTCTTTCGACTTAGAGCGTCGGCTACCACATTAGCTTTTCCAGGGTGGTAATGAATTCCCACATTATAATCCTTAATTTACTCCAGCCACCTTCGTTGTCTCATATTAAGATCTGCTTGAGTGAAAATGTATTTCAGGCTCTTATGGTTAGTATATATCTCACATCTATTTCCTATGAGATAATGATGCCATATCTTCAAAGCATGCACTACGGCAGCTAATTCCAAATCATGCGTCGGATAATTTGCTTCATGCGGTCTCAACTGCCTCGACGCATAAGCAACAACCTTACCATTCGGCATTAACACGCACCCCAGGCCTTGCTTTGAGGCATCGCAATAAATATCAAATCCATTTTGCACGTCCGGCAACACTAAAACGGGGGCTGTCGTCAAACGCTTCTTCAATTCCATAAAACTTTTCTCGCACTCTGGCGTCCATGCAAACTTCTTCTATTTCTTCAATAACTGCGTCAGGGGTTTAGCAATCGTCGAGAATCCCTTTATGAACCGACGGTAGTATCCTGCCATTCCCAGAAAACTACGGATCTGATTAACAGACTTCGGTTGCTCCCAATGCAATACTGCGTCCACTTTGCTTGGGTCAACTGCAACTCCTTTAGTAGTCATTACATGACCAAGAAATTCAACTTTCTCCTTCCAAAAATCACACTTGTTGAACTTAGCATACAGCTGATGTTCTCGCAGCCTCTCTAAAACCATCTTCAAATGTTCTGCATGCTCTTCCTCTGTCTTCGAGAAAACTAAGGTATCGTCTATAAAGACTACAACAAACTTATCCAAATACTCCACGAAAACCTTATTCATCATGTTCATGAAATATGCAGGGGCATTCGTCAATCCAAATGACATTACTGTGAACTCATAGTGTCCATATCGCGTAGAAAACGCAGTCTTAGGCACATCCTCCGCTCGGATCTTCAACTGATGGTATCCTGAACGAAGATCTATTTTGGAGAAAACTCCGGCTCCTCTTAACTGATCAAATAAATCGTCGATCCTGGGCAATGGATACTTATTCTTGATCGTTACCTCATTAAGTGCACGATAATTAATGCACATCCTAAGACTTCCATCCTTCTTACGAACAAACAAAACCGGTGCTCCCCACAGTGATGAACTTGGTCTAATGAAACCTTTCTCTTGCAGTTCCTCAATCTGCTTTTTCATTTCCACTAACTCATCTGTAGGCATCCGATAAGGTCTCTTTGATATCGGTCTGTCCTCGTGCCAACTCGATAACAAACTCGATATCGCGGTCTGGTGGCAACCCTGGTAAATCTTCCGGAAACACATCCGGGTATTCTCTGACTACTGGCACATCCTTTATGCTGATGGCTTGTACGCTGTTGACCACTAACTGCCCATCACGAACTGCGGTCGCTTGAAATTCCACCTTCTTGCCACTAGGGCCTTCCAGAGATAAAATCCTTTGGCCACAATCCAAAACAGCCTTATGCTTAGACAACCAATCCATTCTAAGGATAACATCTAGGGATTGTGCATCTAACAAGATAAGATTCGCTAGAAATTCTATCCCATCCATGAGCAACTTAACACCCAAACACCCGAGGCTAGATCTAAGCTCAGATCCTGGGGCTTGGACTAATAGCACACATTAAGATTCACCACTTTAAACCCATTCTTGGTTGCAAAACTTTGAGAAACAAACGAATGCGAAGCTCCAGAATCAAATAAAGCGTAGCGGTAATCGAGTTAACGAAACTTACCCAAAGACGACGTCCGTAGCTTCTTGAGCTCCATCTGCGGTGATGTGGTTGATCCTACCACGCGCTGTTGATTGAGGGGTTGCTCCAGCTTGACCGGGCGCACGATTTCCTCCTGAAGCCGGTGCCTTAGCAGGTGTTGTTCCCAAATTAAAGCGAACTGGCGTGATACCTCCCTTCTTTGGACACCTATTAGAAAAGTGCCCTGGCTCATTGCATGTATAGCATCTCTTGATTGCGATCACGATTCCCTCTGGTGCATTCTCGCCTGTCTTTGGCGTCTGAAAGTTACGATTAGCGGGCGAGTGCGAGGGTTCTTTGTCTTATTCACGGCTGGCAGTTGGAATCTGGCAAACTGCTGTGGTGACATCCTCAGGCGTAGGTGGTTTGGACGTCCACCCTGATTTGTCATCAAGCGCTTACGGTTTTCACCTAACTCCTTGCGCTTATCCTCCAAAATCAAAGCCTTATTAACTAGCTCCTGAAAATCTAGAAAATTGTGGGTGATCAGTCCCACCTTCAATCCTGAATTCAGTCCCTTCATGAAACGAGGCGCTTAGCTTTATCTGTCGCTACATCTTCGGGGCATAGCGAGATAGCTGGGTAAACTTATTGAGATACTCGCCCCTTTGGTGGCCTCCTTGTTTGAGCCACAATTCTTCCTTTTAAGGTCCATCATTCCTTACGGGACATGATATTGGCGGAAAGCGGTAGTAAACTCATCCCAGGTAATCTCTTGCGGGGCTCCATGTGCGGCACAGTAATTCTCCCACCATTCTGCGGCGGTTCCTTCCAGTTGATGAGAGGCGTAGAGCAACTTCTCATTGTCCTCGCATTGAGTAATATGCAGCTTCTTCTCAATGGTCCTAAGCCAGTCATCGGCTTCCAAAGGATTAACATTACCAGCAAAGGTTGGCGGCCGAGTCCTCATGAAATCTAACAGCTTGGAGTAAGGTCGAGGTCCACCATTGTTGTTCTGAGCTGCATGGTTGTTGTTGGTTGCTGCTACATTGGTCATCTGTTGCATCTGCTGCATCATAGTCTGCACTAGTTGAGTCTGCGCGGCAAGAAACGCTCCCAAATTCTGCATGTCCACTGGCGGTGGTGGTTGGGGATGGCCTCCATCATTGGGGTTGTCATTCTAGCGTAGTCCACTTCCCGAAGCACCGTTGGTTCCACGAGTATTCACCATCTGATGATTGCCTCTTGGGTTAGGAAAGGTAGATGTAGCATAGATAAGAAGCAAGAATTTCTAAAGCGGGGAAGATAGATTATACCCAACTGAAATAATTCTTTATTTATTCTTGGTATGGCTGCTTATTTAAGCCTACAAGCTTTGCAACACATACTGCACACTCAGCATTACAAAGAAGCAAACTAAACACGAAACCTTAACGTCCACTAAAGAGGTAAAGACTAACTTAAAGACGCGACTCAACACTCGAGTCTCAACACCACTCCAAGACTGACTCTCACTCATCCACCACCTGGTGAGGCGATCAGTGCATACACCGGCGAGTGAGCTGGCATAAAAGCGAATCCATCCTGATGACCTACTGCTGGCTCCTCCGCAACAACAGGGTCTGCACCCTCCTCTGGCTCCCACTCTCGCTCCTCTGGATCTTCTTCTTCTTCGGCGACCTCGTCCGGCTCCTGAACGACCTGGTCCGCTAGCTCCTCAGCTACCTGCAAGGCCTCCTCTAGCTCGCTGATGACTCTGGCTGCAGTGTCACGGGTCTCGTCATGCTCCTGCTCCGTCACTCTGAGTGCCTCGAACACTATCTCCAGCTCCTGAGTGGTCTCTCTCATATGCTCCTCCTGGGCAAGGGCGAACTCCGCAAGGTGTACCGCGGTAGCACACTCGTCCTCCATGATCCGTCGGCGTCGGCATGCTTGCAAATCAGGGTGAAGTCGAAACACTGAGTCGTGAAGCTCGTCGGCGTAGTCGCGGCAGACACGGCGAAGAGCAAGTCGGGCAACCTCCTGGATCGCAACCTCGTACGAGAATCTTCTGGCGGAGATATTGATTGGCCTGCTAGCTTCCTCGTTATCCCGAGCGTAGATGATCAGCTTGCAAACAAATCCTCGGTGAACACCATTAACGGTCCAGCTGCCTCCTCGGTAAAGTGGACGATAAAAACCTCCAAGCGTCTGAAGAACTCTCCACAGCTCCATGGCGTAGCCACCTCCTGACTCCTCAAAGGTCGGAACGATCAGCATCTGCTTCACAAGAACTTTGAATAAGTTCTCCACCCGAAACGGCAAGTAAACGGTAAATTCAGCAAAGGCGAGAAGTAGAGAATGGGATGAGTCAAGAGTGCTTTATTAGTCAAATTTAAATTTTCCTTTAGAAAATAGTTTTGGACACAACCTGGACTTCTCCATACTAAATAGGGCCAAGACCTACAGTTAGTATGCTCTGATACCACCTCTGTAAGGACCCGAATCCACTGATTCGAACCCACTGTGTTTACCGCACTAGTCCCAGGATCAACGCTAGTGCACACAGCTCAACATCGGTACATATCATATCATACTCAACGATAATAGAAATAGTAGTTCATTTATTGATATAGCTAAGGGTATGATCTTATGACCGACTTACATTATTAAGCCACGCAGGGCAAAACTGCAAATATAAGCTAAGAATTAAGCAGTGGAAAGTAGAAAACGTAGATAGCTCATCAGTTCACCACAGGCAACCGACAAGGCTCGGACCCTAATGACTCGTGTCCTCCTCGAACTCCTCCTCCAACACAGTGTAGATTCTTCGATCGTTGATTATTGTTGTTGGCAAGGGTGAGTACTTAAAGCACTCAACAAGTTGTGCACAGAATGCAATTCTATGTAACTATATGCAAGGCTTATTCCAATGGATAGGCTATCATGGCTATTTTGCAATAAGCAGCATTTATGAACAAATACAATAAATAGATTGTAAAGACTGTAAAACAATTAACAATAAATAGATTCAGCATTTTTGAAGTAAACCAAGTTTCCAATTCTAAGTCAAATTCTATCTTCCACGTGGCATTCCGCTATCCCAACCAAGTTGTCCATTTAATTAAGCTAACCCTTAACTGTAATTCCCGAGCATTGCTCAATACCGCGAGCACGGCTATCCGAATAGTTTCACACTCTGCAGAGGTTATGCACTTTACCCACGTGATACAACCAAACACCACCAAGGCGAGTGATTATAACAAAGCCTTTACAATGCGTTGGCTTAACCCGGTACCACCCGCTAAGGTTTCAACACTGGTGGGACTGGTTACCACATCCAGGGCCCCCTCTTGCGCCATGTGAATTACTCCATAACTCGGGAACTCACACCAACCACGATAGTACCAAAGCTAAGACATTGCAAATTATTCAGCTAGGCTGGCCCACACCAGACATGTGGTTGCATGATTGACTTAGGTCAAAGGCTTGCAAGGTTAAGTCCTTAGAGTGATCAAGGCAAGACATCCACATACCCTCTGCCCATCAAGCCCACCATGGCATACTCGCCCCTTGTCACTTTCCCCAATCTAAGTGAATATCACCCAATTGATTGCCAAGCACCACGTGCCATCAACAATTCAACATCGTTGCGTGACATGACTCGCCACAACAACTCAATTTCATCGTGTGATCCCACATGACACTCAAGTTCACAATATCGTTCCATATTCCTTTAGTCAAGATTAATTATCAACGATTCAATCACATGTGATGACGTGGCATATCTAAGCAACTAATACGGTCTAACCATCCCGTGTTGATTATTTATTACTAACCAACTATAATGAACCAATTTAGGGTGACAATAGATTATGACATACAATGACAAGGTAAGGTGTAGATCAAATTGGTATAATAGCTAAGTCCCAATTTAATTTGAAATAATTGTATACTTGAAATAATATGCGATAGGGTAAAACAAATATAGCAATTTTATAAACATGGGTTCAACATGATCAAAGCACAACTTGCCTTGGAATAGGTCCTGATCTTGATCTGGAGCTTGCTCTTGAGTTGTTGAATCTTCCTCTAAAGCGTCGCACAATTCAACGTCTACGCGTACCGAAGGAGAAAAGCAAATAAATACCAAAACAGAGAGCAAATGAACTTCTAAAATCAATTAAAATTCATCATTAAATAGATCTCAATTTTAATAATTTTTAAAAATTTGAATCACTCAAATCCGAGTTAAGATGCAAAAGATATAGCCTTTGGAAATTGAATAAATACTGAAATTACAGAAATTAGAAAAATCAGAATTAACAGAATTATTTTTAAAATGAAAAACCGATTATTGTGCAAGCGTGACGTCAGCCCTGATGGCAGCCAATCACACGGCAACACGTGCCGCGGTCCATGGACTCGGTTCACGGTATCGATCTGGTCCACCGTGGACCTAGCCCATGCGACCACGTCTCTCTGACGTGCGGGCCCGTGCGACGCTGACTCGGCACCAGCGCAGAACACACGCGACGCCACGGCGCTGCCGCCTCGGCGAGGCTGCCCACGTGTGCGACACGCGTCAGCGAAGCGTCAAGCCACGTCGACGGCGGTGGCACGGGGACCTAGGGTCGTCGGCGGCGATCGGCTCGGCTACCTACGGCACGCTCACAACCTCGCCTACCTTCTGACGCGAACGGATCTGGGATTTGGGCGCTTGGGCGGCGACGGCGAAGCTTCACTTCTTGTCGGCGATGACCTCCCCGCGAGTTCCTCTCTCCAACGATGCTCCGACCAAAACGGTGCGCGCACGGGCTTCCTCTTGACGAGACGAATCCGATGGCCACGGTCCCGTGCCTCGACCTCCACGGAAGATGGCGAAATCGACGAAGAACGGCGGCGGCGGCGCTCGGTGATTGACCCAAAATCCCGACGAACGGCTGCGGTTCTCGGCAAGGGCACTTAGGGCTTCGGTCGCTTGGGGGTTTGTGCAGCCCACGCTCTCCTTTTATAGCGCTAAGGGTCGCTGCTTCGCCCGATTGCCCTGCGGTGTCCATGGCGGCCACGAGACGGACTCAGAGTCCTGGTCGGAGAAGACGACGCCAGGTTGCGCCACGCGGCAGGACGGACGGCCTAGATTCGCCAAGTCGTGGCTGAATCCGAAACGCTAACGAGATCCAACGACCCATGGTGCTAGCTTCTAGAAGATGGGCCGACGCAACACACAGTGGATGGGCTCAGCCCAACACTGTTCATCGAATTTCTGGTTTTTATCAATTAAAACAATTCCAGAAATTCATTTAATTAGTTTTAGGCAAATAATTTATCAGGAAAAATCCCAGAAAAGTGTCAAAAATACTTTGAGACATTCTGGACTCAAATAAAATATTTTTGGCAAAACTCTATTTCAACTTTGCACAAATTTAATTAGTTTTCAATAAAAGGTCAAAACACTTAATTTGCAATTAATTCAAATAAATCCAGAAAAATCCAAATCAATTCCAGAAAAATCATAAAATGCACAAATGACAATAAAATACTATTTAGGCAAATTTCGGGATGTTACATGGGGACCGAACTGGACTCGTGAACGAATTGGGCTTGATCTTGGGCTGGGATTGGAGCATCAGAAGTTGTTGGGCCCTTGTCTTGGCTTGAGATAGAAGCATGGCTTGCTGGGCTATCATGGTCTTATCATTCTCCCCTTCTTGATTTTGAGTCGTCCTCGACTCAAGCTCATTGGCCTGCAAAAGGTTAGTAACAAGAGGCGGCAAAGAAAGCAACATATTCTTTGGTTGTTGATAGAATGGCACATTAAAAGAAGATTTCAAAATGGTACAAATATAAACTCGATGCACCATGTACTTTTTTTTATCATTATATTTGCCAATAGCATGAAAACTAACACTGGATGACTATGACAAATTAGCAGGTATAGAAAATCTCTCCTCTAAACAATTGAGATCACATATGACATCAAATTCATTGTAACCCAAAGTATTCAAGGAAGACAACAGTTTAATCTCATCCTTTTCATTAGCAAGGTGAATAACATGATTATTTTCAGCACACGTGTTTAGATTAGAAATAAAACTGGCATGTTCATTCACTAGTTGAGGCATGGATGGGATAGCAAGTATCTCCTGTCCCTCCTTCTCTTGCGTGTTTTCCTTCTCGTTCTTGTTCTCAATGTTCTGTGAAAAGTTAGTAGCAAGTGGAAACTTGACAAGATGTTGTTCTTCCAAAGAAAATTCTTCACTTTGGTAATTATAGACATTAATTTCAGCAAGATTTCTTTCATGTTCAATTTGATTTTCAATCTCACAAGCAAGATTAAATAAACTAGAGAGAGAACTATATTCCTTATCAACAAGAATACCCTGAATTTTCATATCAAGTCCATTTAAGAATTTTATTTCCTTAGCTTCTTCAGATTCATCTTACCCACAACGCAATAACAAAGTTTCTAATTCCTCGTAATATGACTTGACAGTTTTATCACATTGTTGTAGACATTGCAATTCATAAAGTAACTTTTTAGAATGATAAGCAGGAACAAATTCATCTCTCATAAGTCGTTTCATATGTTTCCATGTTGGTCGTACTGGCTTATAAGTACAAAAATCGTTCCACCAAATTGATGCACAGAGAGTTAAAACACTAGCAGCAATTTTAATTTTTCGTTTATTACAGAGGTTACATTGCGAAAGAATTTTATCTACCTCTATTTCCCAATCAATATAAGCATCAACACCAAATCCGTTATAAGAAGGAAGAACTGGAAAATTCTTACCTTTACCAGTAGAAGGAGATGAATTAAAGTTTGGTTGGTGCTTATGCTCTTTTTTATCAAGTGCATTCTTCCTGTTTTGAATTTGCTTGTTCGTAGTCTCATTCATCTCTCGAAGCATCTCTCGGGGCTCGTGTTCTGTCTTGGTCCTCCAAGACTTCGCAATTACTAGTAGAAAAGAAGATAGCACAAAGTATTATCCCTATCAACTACTAGGTACTGGACAGTGGGATTACAAACTCTCACGCGTCTTACCACACCCTTACAAATGTTCTTACCAAAGCAGCAGGTGGTACAACCGGTGGCTGGTTCGTGATACCGTGAGGGCGTGAGCGAAGCGATTGCAAGGAGAACCTAGACTGATAAGAAGTATGTGGAGCTCAGAAGGTAATATTTAGTAGCAAGGAATAAGCAATATCGAAATCAGATTAGCAAGCTAAATAAATGTCCAACGTACTTGTCACAGTTGCTGGCCTAAACGTGTTCCTAGAACTAGTTCAACCTAGCAAGGGATATATCAAAGCATATAGGACTCAAAGGATGCAAGCAATTCTGATTATCTGCTTCTTTTTTTCCTTTTTTTTTTCCTTTTTTTTGCTTCTTTTCTTCTCTCTAATTTTTTTTTCAGTGTGGCTTTTTTTTTGCACTTTCCTTTTGTTTTCCTTTCTTTTAACTCAAAGGCAAAACAAAAATCTCACATTTTGGAACAAGAGAAAACGTTAAACAGATGACTGAAAAATTGGCAAAAATAGCACAGGAACATTCCAGGGCTCGGAACGCAGTCTTAGGAGACGATTTTGAGGATCATGTATAGGTCATGAACCTATAAACTTTTCAGATGCGCGTCGTTGTTCTCTTCGAAACAAAAAAAAGTACGCTTCAATCGGAGTTCGTATGCAAAAGTTATTCCAGTTTTACTGAACACTTCACAATTGCCTGCGACTTCACTTCTTTCTTCCGGTTAGGGCTAAAATAGCAATAGGATCGCAGGTGAACAAGGGTGGCCAGCAGTGCAAGGCGATTGGTACAAGGCGGCTCGCAACCTATCTAGGGCTTGCGGATCAGAAAATATAAGAGCGGCGACAATGGCAAACAAGTCGGTTTTAGGGTTGGCGGTGGTGGGATGACTAATGGTGCAAAACAAGAACTAGGGCAACGGAAAAGGACCACTAGAAACTAGGATCACAACCTCCAACCAGCAACACGACGACAACGATGGACATAAACTCAACAAGCGAAACTAAAAAATGAAAATTGCAAAGGCACAAGGGATTGTAGGACAGCGGAACCGATGAAGAACTTTTTGTAGGGCAATTTTTTTTTCTGGACTCTAGGACGATGGCAAAACAAAAGTGGGGATACAAGAATTACCTATCGGGCAACCGAAGCTCTGATACCACTTGATGGGAACAGTGGCCCGATCTTCCGATAGGTACTGGTAAGTCGATTGGTGGAGAACTCGACGTTGACGATCCGGCTTCCAATCAGAATGGATTCAAACCCTGCAATCGCTACACCACGGCTCCTTTGGTTATCAACCATGCACAAATACGGTTGACCTTGCCAAGAAGGCTAATCCCTGCATGCGAATCGAGAACACAAGCAAGAACGTAGAAGATGCAATATGAAATTGCGAATAATATTAAGCACACGAGTTGGGGTTTCACAAACCGATGAACGGCGAATAACTGACAAAGTGTATAGTTGTAATCTAAGCAAAACCCATCTATTCTAGCGACGGATACTGAATATATATGAGAAAGAGGGCAAGGGAGGTGGCCAAAGCAGTGGCCGTGAAACCCTAGGTCGTATAAGGCCTTTGGGCCCAAGTGGAGGTGGCGCACCACCTGACAGATTCTGTTCATTATATTGATTTGACGATTTCCGTTGATCCAGCAGGAGTTTGGACCTAAAATCACTTCCGTTGGAAAGCTCTCGTCGTGGGCCTCCGTAGAGTCCAAGAACGCCTCAATTGGATTTCGTATGACCTAGATATGGTTGTTTTATTGTCGTGCTGTCCTGGGGGCCGAACTGGACTCGTGAACGAATTGGGCTTGATCTTGGGCTGAGATTGGAGCATCAGAAGTTGTTGGGCCCTTGTCTTGGCTTGAGATAGAAGCATGGCTTGCTGGGCCATCATGGTCTTATCAACTTAGGGGTCATCAAACGCTACTCCGTAACTAGGTAGTTCTAAATATGGCTTTCGGGTTTGTCATGAAATATGCTGCGAGACGTGGTCGATTAAGATAGGATTTGCCCCTCCATACAATGGTGAGATATCTCTAGGCCTCTCGAGTGGTCGAATTCCAGAAATGCATGGCCATGCTACTCGAGTAAAGAGTTACTCGAGTCATCGAGTTAAAGAGTTAATTCGATGTATTCGGGGAATCCGAGTCACGACATCGAGAAAGAGTGGTCGAGCCATCCAAACAAGGATGACAACAACTCGCCTTGGGTTTGACCGATATCGTGAGGCAAAAGGAAATGCATATAGGACATTGTTGAGGTTCGTCCAATCTTTACATGTACTTGGGAATCAGCACGTCCTGCTAGGGGCCACTGCCGGTTATTGGGCGAGTAAGAGAATTCGAGCTATGTCTGGTCGAGTAGGAGTACTCAAGCCATGACTGGTCGAATAAGGGTACTCGAGCTATGTCTGGTCGAGTAGGAGTACTCGAGCCATGTCTAGTCGAATAGGAATACTCTGGCCATGTCCAAGTGCACGTGAACCTATAGGGTCGCACGCTTAAGGGGCTGTAACCAATTCGGATAGGGATCCGAGTTGTAATAGGCTTAGAGTTCCTAAAGGGCTTCAAGGGTTGAAACCAGTTATGGGACATCTATATAAAGGGAGGAGGTGGTGGCTTTGCGAAGAGAGAGATATATACAAAGAAACACAATAGGAATTCGGAATTCCTGAAACCCTAGCCTCCATTCCTCCTCCACCCAGAACCGTGCAGTCGGCGCTAGCACTCTGGCGTGTGGTGTTCCTGTCCTGTACGTGTGGATACATTGGAGGCGTTGCTGCGAAGCTTCAACGCTAGGATGATCTGCAACCTACGAAAGTTACAAGGAGCTGTTGGGGAGGCGAGAGGCTAGAATGACTACATCTGCACCACTGTGCTACATCGACTCTACTTCCGCTACGGGTCTGCGCGTCTAGTGGTAATTCTGTGATCTATAACTTGCAGTGGTTCCTTGGTTATGTGGAAGAAAATTTTGATTTTTCGCTAGAGTAGCCTACCCGTTCCCCAGCAGCCTCCGCCTTCAAGTCGCCGGGTCTCCCTCCAAGCCAATCGGGTCTCCCTACAAACCGAGCAATTCTCCCCCCAAGCCGGCCGGGTCTCCATCTAGGCCATCGCCCCCTCGGCATCTGGCGCCCCCTCCTGCTGTCTCGCTCCAAGCAGCCGACCCAGTTCTCCTCCACACTAAAGGTAAACCCTAGCTCACCTGGATTTGCAGTGATTTTTCCATTGTGTGCTTTATTTATTCATGTTTATTTTATTTGCTTTGGTGTTGGTTGATTCCGCATGCTGTTGTGCATATAGATCAAGTTGTGTTCATAGGAGAGTTGTTGTTGTGCATATTGTTTTGAAAAATTATTCTACAATGTCATCTACACTAGTATATTTGTTTACATGTTTCAATGTTTGAAGCTCTAATTAATTCTTCACAATCTGTTGTATACTAACAACAGCAAGTTTTATATCCATCTGCAGGTACATGCATACTTGGTTTGTCTTATTGTTTCGTTGGTTCATTCAACTACGGCTTGCCATTTTGAGGTTTCATGATTCAGTTGGTGAAGAAATAGGAAAACAAAATTGTACTTGTGTTATGTGCTTCGATGTTATGAATTCACTTGAGCATCTTAGACCCTACTGATTTTGTGGTTCTGTATGTGTTTGCACCAAAATTTGGCAGGTATGGTCAAAATCGGAAAGATGAAGTCAACATATGGTAACCAACGGATGATTTGGAAGGATTTGAAGATCTTTGGTAACGGTAAAGATTTTAAAGGAGAAACTATCCGAATTGAGGCCGATACGTATCATGCTTTGTAACGTGTTGTAATAGGATACGATCGACCGATGGGTATAAAAGGAGGACAAAGGCGAGCTGCAAAGAACAACACAATCAAACCCACAAATTTACATTGTTCTCTTTTTTCCTATCGGCTAGGAGTAGTTTTTGTAACTTAGAATCTTTTCTGTAATTCGATTTTGATGAATAAAGTTGCGCATCGCCTTCTTCAGAATCGATCTTCCTTTATCCTCTGATTAGCCTTAATCGGCTAGTTAGACTTACCCTTTTATCTTGATTTAATCGGCTTTGAGCTGATTGAATCTAAACCGATTGATCTTCACAATCGGCTTTGAGTGAATTTCATATTTTTATCTTGTCGATTACAGGTCAAATCGACTAGCCAGCTCTGAACCAAGTGTTCGTCTAGTGTGCTGTTGTCAAAGACCCTACTTCAAGTTTTTGATGTCAACACACTTTTGGCACGCCCGGTGGGATCACAATGTCTTCATCAGGGAAGTTGATTCCACTATCGGATCTCAACGTTGAAGCTATAATCGTCCCGACGATGGACAATTTAACGCCAGAACAACGTAGAGAAATCGAAGATCGGAAAACTGCTCTTGAAGAGATGATGCTCAATTGTTATCAGAAAACTCAACGCGGCGTCACTCAGAAGACCGCTTTGCCGATGGTCAATGCCATGGGAGATGCAGGCGTTACAGAAGGATCGGTAAGTCGATATCTGCCAGCTCAAGCCGAGCTATTGGCTATGATTAATCAATCTGTACACCAAGCTATGATAAACCAGTCATCGGCTCTTGTCACAACCCTTAAGCTGATGATTGCAAATAGTGTTAAAACCATCGCTCAGGAATTGGCCTCATCTGGGAGTCTGCTCGACCCAATGCAATCTCTGCCAAACTATCCTGTTTTTTCAATAGCACAAAACACTAAGAGCGCATTAGCCGATCCTAAACCATCGGCTATAACCTCACCCCCAACCATGATGCCCACTCAACCCACTATTATACTGCCTAGAGATCATCGGTCGAGTGGAGTAACCCACTACCAGGATTACACCGATGCTGCTAAGTTAGATGCATCGGCAAATTTACCGCCGTCAGCTCTGTTCTACGCTTTTCCACAATCGGTTCCACAGTCCATTGAAACTGACAAATACCCACATCACGAACCTGTCCTGCCTAGAAACTTGGTGCTGCACAGGGTAGTGACCTATTCAGAACCTTTTGTTGCATTACCAGAACCACAAACTAGAAACAATAGGTATGACCAAAACATTCATCTGCCATCGGCTCAACCTAATCGGCAACCCAAGTTTGTACTCGGGGGGCAAAATGCCAATTTTGACCAACATTATCAAGGACCTGCCGTTCCGATGGCCGATAATATGAATTGGGCCTATCAAATTTCCATTGTCTTGAGAGATCAGTTCGGCATACAACCAAAAGGGAAAGTTATAGGCTATAGAAAACCGTATCCTAATTACATAGATCGTATGCCTTATCCTCATAATTTCAATGTCCCAGATTTTGCAAAATTCTCTGGTGATGATTTGATTACAACATTAGAACACATCGGATGCTTTATCGCACAATGCAGCGAAGCAGCTCAGTCCGATAGGTTGAAAATCAGACTGTTCCCATTATCATTATCAGGAGCAGTTTTTACTTGGTTTATTTGTCTGCCTCCAAATTCGGTTCACTTATGGAACGATTTGGAAAGCCGATTCCATGAGTACTTTTTCTCTGGCAGTTTAGAACTCAGGATCTTCGATCTGAGCTCTGTTCGCCAGAAATTTGGAGAATCAGTAACTGATTATATTAAAAGATTTAGAGAAATCAGAAATTGGTGTTTTAGTGTCACATTACCCAACAATGAACTCGCTGATTTGGCTTTCTAAGGGCTAA
Organism: Otatea glauca; assembly: GCA_036346275.1. Lineage (NCBI taxonomy): Eukaryota > Viridiplantae > Streptophyta > Magnoliopsida > Poales > Poaceae > Otatea > Otatea glauca. The sequence continues at coordinate 25,027,607 of CM070716.1, forward strand.
TTCCACCACTCAGAGAAAAGTTTGGAGGATAGGAGTTCACCGATTTGAGTCATCTGCTTCATCATGTGTCCGATCAAGAAAGCCGGTTCCCAGATAATAGGGCATTCAAGGATAGGTTCAAAACAAATGGCAATAATAAAGAAAAGGATAAAGCCAAAGTTAATATGGTCGACTATTGCCCTAGCGAATCTTCGGAAGACGATGAAGCAGAGATAAATATAATCGAATGGATAAAAGGGTCTAATAAGTCTTTAGTCTGTTCCTGGCAAGTCGAAAGTTAAATACGCTTTTGATGTCTCTAAGTGTGATCGTATTTTTGATTTATTATTATAAGAGAAAATAATACAATTGCTCGAAAGACACGTTATACCATCGGCTGATGAAATCAAGAAACGCATGTATTGCAAGTTGCATCATTCTTTTTCTCATAATACTAACAATTGCAATATTTTTCGTCAGCAGATCCAATCAGCTATCGAGGATGGTCGGCTAAAATTCGCTGATGAGCCGACCATGCAAGTTGATGTTGATCCGTTCCCTATAAATATGGTTCAATGTTCGAGCAAAGGAAAAAAGCCGATGTAGAACGAGGAGCCAAGTAGGGGTCGGCGAGTTGATATTCAGTCAACTTCTAGTGGTAATCAGACATTAAAAATCACGATCGGTTCATTACAAATAGAAGCCGATCATGAAGGCAAAAATTCAAGGACCATTAAACCAAAGGGAGACCCGCAAGTTGGCAGATGGTATAAAGCAGAAAAATCTCTGCCAAAACAGCCAGCAAGAAGGCCGGGGCTGACGTTTTCACAGTTGATGGATAAGTATAAAAGAATGAATAATCGACCGCAATACTCTCCTCGTCGATCAGATAACCTATATCAAGCTAAGAATGTAGAGCGCACGCATCAGAGGTGTCCTTTTTGGCAATTTTGTTGGGAAAGGGGAGTAATATTGCTGTCTCCATATACATGCCCAATGGAGCATTATCCCCAAGACGATTGGCCTAGCCGATCGGCCAAAGATAGGTTATCTGGCTGATATGAGATCATCCTAATAAAAGTTACAGGAGACCGGTTCACAAAAGAATCTCCAAACCAAATCAAGTGCCGAACCAGGTTAAGACACAAGAGCCCAGTTCTGCTGATCGGGAAGATTTGGCCGGCAAAATACATAAGGCAATGGAGCCAAAACCTAGGTGGTGTCCACCTGGTCTTAGCCGATCACAACGTAGATGATTGCAAAGGCTAAAAACTCAGGAAATCAGAGAGGTTGATGCAGAAAGACAGAGGGATCAAACCTTCAATGAACTTCGGCCGATCAAAGTTACTAAGAAAGAATGGAGGAAGAATGAACAGGTTGAAGAAGATTCTGATTCAGCCGACGACATGGATTCTCCCATTATTAGGGATGATACACCTCCGATGGACATCAACATGGTATTTACATTGCCGACCGAGTTCAAAATTAAAACTGAATCGGCCAAAGAAACTTTTGCTCAATCATGTTTAGGTGCCCAAAACACAATCTTTGAAAAATCATGAGATGATCATCGGCATCTAAAGCTATTATATTTGAAAGGTTATATAAATGGAAAGCCGATATCAAGAATGCTGGTGGATGGGGGAGCTACGGTCAATCTGATGCCGTACACCACCTGCAAAAAATTGGGTAAGTCCGATGAAGACTTAATCAAGACTAATATGGTTCTGGATGACTTCATAGGAGATCCCACGGAAGCCAAAGGCATTATGGTCACAGAGTTGACTGTTGGCAGTAAAACTTTGCCGACCACATTTTTTGTCATTGACGCCAAAGGTAATTACAGCATGCTGCTTGGTCGGGATTGGGTCCATGCCAATTGCTGCATTCCGTCGACTATGTATCAAGCGCTTGTTCAGTGGAATGGAGGTGAAGTTGAGGTTGTCACAGCTGATACATCGGCTCATATTGCTATGGCCAATTCAGATGCGAATTGGCAACACGAAGAGGCTGGATGTATATCAGGGAAAACGCTGGATGATTGTGACTTCATTTGCGTGAGTAAGACAGGACTTATGCTGATCAGTGTCAAGCCAGGCACATTTGATCGAGCAAATGAGGTATTACGTCGATGGGGACAAGAAAAACAATGAAGGCCCTACAGGACAAAATGCAAAGCTATCGATAAGTAACAGATAGCTATGAGGCCATCGAGGATTTCCAAGAAATCGAGAAGTTGGGCCAAGGCTTCACATCTACCGATCTGCTTGAAGAAGTCGATATAGGTAGTGGTGATAGGAAAATACCTACTTTTATTAGCGCAAAATTAGATGTAGAATATAAAGAAAAGTTGGTCAAAATTCTCAAAGATTATAAAGATTGCTTTGCTTAGGAGTATCATGAGATGCCTAGTTTAAGCCGACAACCGGTTGAACATCGATTGCCTATTAAACCAGGATATCGACTGTTTAAACAATATCCTAGACGCTTTAATCTGGCCCTATATAATATTATAAAAGAAGAGATAGAACGGTTATTGGAAGCAAAATTCATTAGGCCTTGCTGATATGCAGAGTGGGTTTCCAATATCGTTCCAGTCATGAAGAAAAACGGAAAACTTAGGGTGTGTGTCGCCTTTATAGACTTAAAAAAAGCCACACCAAAAGATGAGTATTCGATGCCGATAACCGATATGCTTATCGATGCTGCATCAGGAAATAAAATCATAAGTTTTTTAGACGGTAATACCGGGTATAATCAGATATTTGTAACATCCCAAAAATTTGCCCAAATATTATTTTATTGCTTAAATGTGCATTTATGATTTTCTGGAATTTATTTGGATTTTTCTGGATTTATTTGAATTAATTTTAAATTAAGTATATTGACCTTTTGTTCAAATATATTTAAATTATTGCAAAGTTAATATAAAGTTTTGCCAAAAATATTTTATTTGAGCCCAGAATGTCTCAAAGTATTTTTGAGATTTTTCTTGGATTTTTCCTGATAATTTATTTGCCTAAAACTAACTAAATGAATTTCTAGAATTATTTAAATTAATAAAGTTTTAAAAACCCTTTTGAACAGTATTGGGCCGAAGCCAATGCTGTGCGCGTGGGGCCCATTTCAGTGCGGCCCAGTGCCTCACGCCTCCGGCCCGTTTGGCCTGCTTCGGAAAATCGAATCTCTGCCGTTGGATCATGATCACGTGGGTGAGATCAAGTCGTACCGGTTCGGGACTCGTTTAATCGCCGCCGTTGGAAAAATATCGCGGGTGGTTAGATGCGGATCTCAGCCGTAAGATCATGGCCGGTAGATTGCGATCGAACGGCTGTGGTGAGTTGTCTTCGCGAAGGACTCGGAAGCGGGCCGTCGTCGTGTCGGAGTCGATCTCAGCCGCCGTACCGACCTAGGGTTTCCTTTTGAGTGCGTACGCAGAGGCTATAAATGGTGGAAATTCTGTGATGATGACGTCATCATGTGGTCACGCTGATGTCATAAATCTGTTTTTCAGTCTAAAAACAATTCTGTTAATTCCGAATTTCCAATTTCTGTATTTTCAGTATTTATTTCAAACTTCAAAAGGCTATATCTTTTGCATCGTAACTCGGATTTGAGTGATTCAAATTTATAAAAATTCAAAAAATTTAGGTCTATTTAATGGTGAATTTTATTTGATTTTTGGAGTTCATTTGCTCTCTGTTTTGGTATTTTTTTTTTCCTTCGGTACGCCTAGACGTTGAATTGCGCGACGCTTCGGAGGAAGATCCAGCAAATCAAGAGCAAGCTTCAGATCAAGATCAGGACCTATTCCAAGGCAATTTGTGCTTTGATCATGTTGAACCCATGTTTATAAAAGTGCTATATTTGTTTTACCCTATTGCATAATATTTCAAGTATACAATTGTTTCAAATTAGATTGGGCTTAGATAATATACCAGATTGATTTACATCCTACCTTGTCATTGTATGCCATGATCCATTGTCACCCTAGACTGGTTCAATATAGTTGGTTAGTAAATATAATCAACATGGGATTGTTAAACCGTATTAGTTGCTTAGCCATGCCACGTCATCACATGTGATTGAGTCATTGATAATTAATCTTGACTAATGGAATATGGAACGATGTTATGAACTTGTGTGTCATGTGGGATCACACGATGAGATTGAGTTGTTGTGGCGAGTCATGCCACGCAACGATGTTGAATTGTTGATAGCACGTGGTGCTTGGTAATCAACTGGGTGATAATCACTTAGATTGGGGCAAGTGACAAGGCTTAGTATGCCAAGGTGGGCCCGATGGGCGAGGGTATGTGGATGTCTTGCCTTGATCACTCTAAGGACTTAACCTTGCAAAACTTTGACCTGAGTCAATCATGCAACCACATGTCTGGTATGGGCCAGCCTAGCTGAGTAATTTGCAATATCTTAATTTTGGTACTATCGTGGTCGGTGTGAGTTCCCGAGTTATGGAGTAATTCACATGGCGCAAGAGGGGGCCACGGATGTGGTAACCAGTCCCACCAGTGTTGAAACCTTAGCGGGTGGTACAAGGTTAAGCCAAGCGCATTGTAAAGGCTTTGTTATAATCACTCGCCTACGGTGGTGTTTGGTTGTATCACGTGGGTAAAGTGCATAACCTCTGCAGAGTGTGAAACTATTTGGATAGCCGTGCTCGCGGTATTGAGCAATGCTCGGGAATTACAGTTAAGGGTTAGCTTAATTAAATGGACAACTTGGTTGGGATGGCGGAATGCCATGTGGAAGATGGAATTTGACATATGATTGGAAACCTGGTTTACTTGAGAAATACTGAATCTATTTATTATTGCTATTTGTTCTACAAGTCTTTACAATCTAAATATTATATTTGTTCATAAATGTTGCTTATTGCAAAATAGCCATGATAGCCTATCCATTGGAATAAGCCTTACATATAGTTACATAGAATTGCATTCTGTGCACAACTTGTTGAGTGCTTTAAGTACTCACCCTTGCCAACAACAATAATCAACAGTTGAAGAATCTACACCTGTGTTGGAAGAGGAAGTCCTGGAAGACACGAGTCATTAGGGTCCGAGCCTTGTCGGTTGCCTGTGGTGAACTGATGAGCTATGTACGTTTTCTACTTTCCGCTGCTTAATTATTAGCATATATTTCCAGTCTTGCCCTGCGTGGCTTAATAATGTAAGTCGGTCATAAGATCATACATTTAGCTATATCAATAAATGAACTACTATTTCTATTATCGTTGAGTATGATATGATATGTACCGATGTTGAGCTGTGTGCACTAGCGTTGATCCTGGGACTAGTGCGTTAAACACAGTGGGTTCGAATCAGTGGATTCGAGTCCTTACAGAGGTGGTATCAGAGCATACTGACTGTAGGTCTTGGCCCTAGATAGTATGGAGGTGTCCTATGTGTGTCCAAAACTATTTTCTAAAGAAAAATTTAAAGTTGACTAATAAAACACTCTTGACTCATCTCATTCTCTACTTCTCGCCTTTGCTGAATTTACCGATTTACTTGCCGTTTTGGGTGGAGAACTTATTCAAAGTTCTTGTGGAGCAGATGCGATCGTTCCAACCTTCGAGGAGTCAGCTGGCGGCTACGCCATGGAGCTTTGGAGAGTTCTTCAGATGCTTGGAGGCTTCTATCGTCCGCTTTACTGAGGAGGCAGCTGGTCAGTTAATGGTGTACACCGAGGATTTATTTGCAAGCTGATTATCTACGCCCGGGAGAATGATGAAGGTAGTAGGCCAATCAACATCTCCGCCAGAAGATTCTCGTACGAGTTTGCGATCCAGGAGGTTGCCCGACTTGCTCTTCGCTGTGTCTGCCGCGACTACACCGACGAGCTTCACGACTCAGTGTTCCGACTTCACCGAGACGTTCAAGCGTGCCGACACCGACGGATCGTGGAGGACGAGTGTGCTACCGCAACACACCTTGCGAAGTTCGCCCTTGCCCAAGAGGAGCATATGAGAGAGACTACTCAGGAGCTGGAGACAGTGTACGAGGCACTCAGAGTGGCAGAGCAGGAGCTTGAGGTGACCCGTGCTTCAGCCATCGGGATGATCACCGAGCTGGGAGAGGCCCTAGAGGCGGTCGAGGACGAGTGGGAGCGTGTGACCCGAGGAGCTGTGGAGCCACCGAGGAGGAGTCGGGAGGATCCCGAGGAGTGAGTGGGAGCCCGAGGAGGATCGGGCCTTAGAGTTGTGTTGAGACTCGAGTGTGGAGTCGCATCTTTAAGTTAGTCTTTTACCTCTTTAGTTGACGTTAAGGTTTCGTGTTTAGTTTGCTTCTTTGTGTGCTGAGTGTGCAGTATGTGTTGCAAAGCTTGTAGGCTTAAATAAGCAGCCATACCAATAATAAATAAAGAATTATTTCAGTTTGGGTATAACCTATCTCCCCGCTTTAGAAATTCTTGATTCTTATCTATGCTACATCTACCTTTCCTAACCCAAGAGGCAATCATCAGATGGTGAATACTCGAGGGAACAACAGTGCTTCAGGAAGTGGACTGCGCCAAAATGACAACCCCAATGTCGGAGGCAGCCCTCAACCACCGCCAGTGGACATGCAGAATCTGGGAGCATTTCTTGCCGTGCAGACTCAACTAATGCAGACTATGATGCAGCAGATGCAACAGATGACCAATGTGGCAGCAACCAACAACAACCATGCAGCTCAGAACAACAATGGTGGACCTCGACCTTGCTCCAAGCTATCAGATTTTATGAGGACTCGGCCACCAACTTTTTCAGGAAATGTGAACCCTTTGGAAGCCGATGACTGGCTTAGGACTATTGAGAAGAAGCTGCATATCACGCAATGTGAAGGCAATGAGAAGGTGCTCTACGCCTCTCATCAACTTGAAGGAACCGCCGCAGAATGGTGGGAGAATTATTGTGCCGCACATGGAGCCCCGCAAGAGATCACTTGAGAGGAGTTTACCACTGCTTTCCGCCAGTACCATGTCCCAGAGGGAATGATGGATCTTAAGAAGGAAGAGTTTGAGCTCAAACAAGGAGGCCAACCAAAGGGCCGAGTATCCAATAAATTTACCAGCTTAGCTCGCTATGCCCCTGAAGACGTAGCGACAGATAAAGCTAGGCAGTCTCGTTTCATGAAGGGACTAAATTCAGGACTGCAGGTGGGACTAATCACCCACAATTTTCCAGATTTCTAGGAGCTAGTTAATAAGGCTTTGATCCTAGAGGATAAGCGCAAAGAACTGGGTGAAAACCGTAAGCGCTTGATGACTAATCAGGGTGGACGTCCAAACCATCTACGTTTGAGAATGTCACCACAGCAATTTGCTAGATTCTAACCACCAACCGTGAATAAGACATCAACCCCTGTACCTCGCCCTGCCAATCAGAACTTTCAGACTCCAAAGACAAAGGCAACAATGCGCCAGAGGGAGTCGTGATCGCAGATGAGAAGATGTTATACATGCAATGAGCCAGGGCACTTTTCTAATAGGTGTCCACAGAAGGGAGGCATCACGCCAGTTCGTTTCAACTTGGGAACAACACCTGCCAAGGCACCAGCCTCAGGAGGAAATTGTGCGCCAGTCAAGCCGAGCAACACCGCAATCAACAAAGGCGCTGGAGGATCAACCACATCACCGCAGATGGAGCTCGGGGAGGCTACGACGCGTCATCTTGGGTAAGTTGTCGGGACCGAATATGCAAATCCGACCCTCCGTATATCTTGCACTAGTCCAGATCACGCTAGTGCACACAGCTCAACATAAGTAAATATCACAATCATACACAAAAGCATTAGGAAAGACATCATATGATATATACTACTAATTGAATGACCTTAGGGTCCACTTACATGACTACGCCTGCAAGGTGAACAACATATTAAATGCGCAATGAATGAAAACGTAGACAACCCTCAAGATACCACAGTAATCGACAAGGCTTGCGCCCTAAACATTCGTCTCCTCTTGGAATCTTTCCTCCAACATTGATGTAGACTCTTCAACTGATGAGGTTATTGTTGGCAAGTGTGAGTACTTAAAGCACTCAACAAGTTGTGCATAGAATGCAATTCTATGTATCTATATGCAAGGCTTATTCCAAAGGATAGGCTATCATGGCTATTTTGCAACAAAGCAGCATTTATGAATAAATACTATAAATAGATTGCAAAGACCGTAAAACAAATAACAATAATAGCTAGATTCAGTATTTCTCAAGTAAACCAAGTTTCCAATCCTAAGTCAAATTCCATCTTCCATATGGCATTCCGCCATCCCAACCAAATTGTCCATTTAATTAAGCTAACCCTTAACTGTAATTCCCGAGCATTGCTCAATACCGCGAGCACGGCTATCCGAATAGTTTCACACTCTGCAGAGGTTATGCACTTTACCCACGCGATACAACCAAACACCACCAAGGCGAGTGATTATAACAAATCCTTTACAATGCTCTGGTTTAACCGGATACTACCCGCTAAGGTTTCAACACTGGTGGGTCTGAAAACCATAACCAGGGCCCCCCTCTTACGCCATGTGAATTACACCATAACTCGGGAACTCACACCGACCACGATAGTACCAAAATCAAGACATTCAAATTACTCGGCTAGGCTGGCCCATACCAGACATGTGGTTGCATGTTTGACTCATGTCAAAGGCTTGCAAGGTTAAGTCCTTAGAGTGATCAAGGCAAGACATCCACATACCCTCTGCCCATTGGGCCCACCTTGGCATACTCGCCTTTTGTCACTTGCCCCAATCTAAATGATCATAACCCAGTTGATTACCAAGCACCACATGCTATCAACAATTCAACATCGTTGCGTGACATGACTCGCCACAACAACTCAATCTCATCGTGTGATTCCACATGACACACAAGTTCTTAACATTGTTCCATATTCCATTAATCAAGATTAATTATCAATGATTCTGACACATGTGATGACGTGGCATGGCTAAGCAACTAATACGGACTAACCATCCCATGTTGATTATAATTACTAACCAACTATATTGAACCAATCTAGGGTGACAATAGATCATGGCATACATTGACAAGGTAGGGTGTAGATCAATCTGGTATATTAGCTAAACCCAATCTAATTTAAAACAATTGTATATTTGAAATATATGCAATAGGGTAAAACAAACATAGCAATTTTATAAACATGGGTTCAACATGATCAAAGCACAACTTGCCTTGGAATAGGTCCTGATCTGGTTCTGGAACTTGCTCTTGAGTCAACGAATCTTCCTCGGATGAGTTGCACAATTTAACGTCTACGCGAAACGAGAGAGAACAACAAATAAACACCAAAACATAGAGAAAACAAACTATAAAAATTAAATAAAATTCACCATTAAATAGATCTCAATTTTATAAATTTTTAGAAATTTGAATCACCTCAATTGGAGCTCGTATGAAGGAGAACGACCTCGGAGAAGATCCAGAAATCATAAAAACCTGAAAATTGGAAATACCAAATTTAAACGAATTATTTTTCTAAAGGAAAAACAGGTTTATTGCGTCCATCACGACGCAAGGTCGACGCTGCGGACCCTCGGTCTATGGACCCAGTCCATAGGCTTCAACAGTCCACGGTGGACCGGCTCACTAACAGCGCTAGGGTCGACGCGAGAGACTCGACACGGCGGCCGACGCGGCGCGCGCGTGGCTGGTCGTCGCGCGATGACACGAGGGAAGGAGCCGACGCAATACTGATGTGGATGGGCCATGCGAACGACCACGCGTCGCTCATCCAACGACTGCGCCAGATCGGACGGTGAAGAAGCAAGGGCGCGAGCGACAGAGTCGTGGCAAGATCCAGAGCGCTCGAGGGCGATCGGACGGCCACACCTTGCGGCGAAGAACGATGGCGAGGGCGGCGGCGCTATCCAACGGAGACGAAGAAGATGATGCGGCTTTAGCGCTACGGCGACGGATCAGGCGCGTTTGCTCGCGAATCCGGAAGAAGACGACGACGCTAACCCGAAGGCACAAACGAAGCGCGAGAGGCACCGCGACGAAGATCCATGCGGTTGAAGGGCTCGCTTGCGGCGGAGGACTCCGACGAGCTCGAGCAAAGCGACGACGGCGACTCGGGCACTGAGACCTAGGGCAAACGAGGCGACGCGACTCGGGCTTCCCGCTGCGCAGGGCGGCGCCTTAAATAGGGTCCTAGAGAGGCGTGCTGGGCTGGAAATCCGAGACGGATTCGGCGGTGGCGGCAAAGTCCGGCGACAACACGGAGAAGTGACGTGGCTCCATCCCGTGTGTCCACGACGCAGAGATCCGACGGCTCAAAAGCGGCGGCGATGCGGTTGAATCCCGATCGCTGGATCGAGATCCAACGGATGAGCTCAAGGGCGGCTAGGGTTTCAGAAAGGCTGGGCTGCGCGGGTGACGCGGGCCGAGGTGCTGGGCTGGAAAAGGCCGAGCAGAGCGCGGGAAAGGAATGGGCCGGCGGAGATTCGGCCCGGGAGGAGGTTTCGAATAAAAATTATTTTCCGAATCAATAACATTCCAAAAATTCAAATAAAAGCAAATAGATTCAAATAAATTCAGAAAAATCTCCAAAAATACTTTGAGACATTTTGAACTCAAATAAAATAGTTTTAGCAAAACTTTATATTAAACTTGTTTAATTTTTACAAATTTTCACCAACGGTTAATACACATAATTTGAATTCAAATCAACTAAATCCAGATAAATTCCATAAATTCCAGAAAATCCCAGAATGCATAAATAGCAATAAAATAATATTGAATGCAAATTTTGGGATGTTACATAAGTTCCTGGTTAACTCAGTACCCGCTACAGTTTTGTTTGATTCTGGAGCTTCGCATTCGTTTGTTTCCCAAAGTTTTGCAACCAAGAATGGATTTAAAGTGGTGAATCTTAAGTGTGTGCTCTTAGTCCAAGCCCCAGGATCTGAGCTTAGATCTAGCCTTGGGTGTTTGGGAGCTAAGTTGCTTATGGATGGGATAGAATTTCTGGCAAATCTTATCTTGATAGATGTGCAATCCCTAGACGTCATCCTTGGAATGGATTGGCTGTCCAAACATAAGGCTGTTTTGGATTGTGGCCGAAGGATGGTAACATTGGAAGGCCCTAATGGCAAGAAGGTAGAATTTCAAGCGACCGCAGTTCGTGATGGGCAGTTAGTGGTCAACAGCGTGAAAGCCATCAGCATGGAAGATGTGCCAGTAGTCAGAGAATACCCGGATGTGTTTCCAGAAGATTTACCAGGACTGCCACCAAACCGCGACATCGAGTTTGTTATCGAGTTAGCACTGGGGACAGCACCGATATCAAAGAGACCATATCGGATGCCTACCGACGAGTTAGTGGAAATGAAAAAGCAGATTGAGGAATTGCAAGAGAAAGGTTTCATTAGACCTAGTTCATCGCTATGGGGAGCACCGGCTTTGTTAAATCTGTAAGAAGGATGGAAGCCTTAGGATGTGCATTGATTATCGTGGCACTTAATGAAGTAATGATCAAGAATAAGTATCCGCTGCCCGGGATCGACGACTTATTTGATCGATTAAGAGGAGCCGGAGTTTTCCAAGATAGATCTTCGTTCGATACCATCAGTTGAAGATCCGAGCGGAGGATGTGCCTAAGACTGCGTTTTCTACGCGATACGGACATTATGAGTTCACAATCATGTCATTTGGATTGACAAATGCCCCGGCATATTTCATGAACACGATGAATAAGGTTTTCATGGAGTATTTGGATAAGTTTATTGTAGTCTTCATAGACGATATCTTGGTTTACTCGAAGACAGAGGAAGAGCATGCAGAACATCTGAGGATGGTTTTAGAGAGGCTGCGAGAGCATCAGCTGTACGCTAAGTTTAGCAAGTGTGAGTTTTGGAAGGAGAAAGTTGAATTTCTTGGTCATGTAATGACTACTAAAGGAGTGGCAGTTGACCCAAGCAAAGTGGACGCAGTGTTGCATTGGGAGCAACCGAAATCTATTACTCAGATCCGTAGTTTTCTGGGAATGGCGGGATATTACCGTCGGTTCATAGAGGGATTCTCGACAATTGCTAAACCCCTTACGCAGTTGTTGAAGAAAGAAAAGAAGTTTGCATGGACGCCAGAGTGCGAGAAAAGTTTTATGGAATTAAAGAAGCGTTTAACGACAGCCCCCGTATTAGTGTTGCCAGATGTGCAGAATGGATTTGATATCTATTGCGATGCTTCAAAGCAAGGCCTGGGGTGTGTGTTAATGCAAGAAGGCAAAGTCGTTGCTTATGCTTCGAGACGCTTAAGACCGCATGAAGTGAATTACCCAACGATGATTTGGAGTTAGTTGCCAGTAGTGCATGCTTTGAAAATATGGCGTCATTATCTCATAGGAAATAGATGTGAGATATATACGCACCATAAGAGCCTGAAATACATATTCACTCAAGCAGATCTTAATATGAGACAGCGAAGGTGGCTGGAGCTAATTAAGGATTATAATGTGGGAATTCATTATCATCCCGGAAAAGCTAATGTAGTAGCAGATGCTCTGAGTCGAAAGAGCCATAGCGCAAATACGTTGTCAATGGAGGATCAACCAGAGTTATGTAAGGAATTTCAGAAGCTAAGGTTGGAAGTTGTTTCACAAGGGATTGTAGCTGCACTGGAAGTAAAGCCAACACTGGAGGATCAGATTAGAGAAGGCCAAAAAGATGAAGATAAAATTTCTAAAATCAAGGCTAAAAAGGAGGAAGGCCTAGCCATGGATTTCACTCTAGACGAGCAAGGAACCATGTTCTTCAAAGGCCGAATCGTGTGCTTGGATAAAAGGAATCAAACAATTGATTCTTGAGGAAGCTCACGATTCTAAATACTGATTCATCCAGAAGTGCTAAGATGTACCAGATTTGAAAGAGAGATTTTGGTGGCCTAATATGAAGCGTGAAGTGGTGAGCATGTTGCTTTATGTGATGTATGTCGAGAGTAAAAGCTATGCATCAAAGACCAGTTTGGTTTGTTGTAGTTGAAAATTAGGAACGGAAGTGGGAGGAAATCGGAATGGACTTTATCACCGGTTTACCTAAGACTTAGAGAGGTTACGATTCTATTTGGGTCATTGTGGATCGCCTGACCAAGGTTGCTCATTTTATCCCGGTAAAGACCACTTACTCGGGAGATCGTTTAGCAGAGTTGTATATGTCAAGGATTGTATATTTGCATGGAGTGCCCAAAAAGATTGTGTCAGACAGAGGTACCCAATTCACCTCAAGATTTTGGAACAAGTTGCATGAAGCAATGGGAACTACTTTCAATTTCAAGATAAAGATATCACCCGCATGGATGGTCGACCGAGAGGGTAAATCAGATCCTAGAGGACATGTTGAGAGCTTGTGCTTTAGCTTATGCTACATCTTGGGATAAGTGTTTGCCATATGCAGAATTCAGTTACAATAATAGTTACCAAGCTAGCTTGCAGATGTCACCATTTGAGGCGTTGTATGGACGTGCTTGTCGTACTCCGTTGAATTGGAATGAAACAGGAGAACGTTTGGTTTTTGGGCTAGATATTCTCGAGGAAGCCGAAAATCAAGTCGCAATGATCAGAGAAAGGTTGAAGATAGCACAGTCAAGACAGAAAAGCTACGCAGATAACCGTCGTCGAGATTTGAGTTTTGAACCAGAAGATTATGTGTATCTCAGGGTTACCCCTCTTAAGGGCGTCAAAAGATTTCACGTTAAAGGGAAGCTTGCACCAAGATATATTGGTCCGTTCAAGATTCTAAGCCGTTGAGGAGAAGTAGCTTATCAGTTAGAGTTGCCTCAGTCTTTGGCAGGAGTGCATGATGTATTCCATGTGTCGCAGCTCAAGAAATGTCTCAGAGTGCCAACAGAGCAAACCTCGTTGGATGCAATAGAGCTGTAAGAAGATTTGACTTACAAAGAGCAACCGGTCAGAATTTTGGATGTTATGGAGTGCAAGACCAGAAACAAGTCTATTCGCTTTTACAGAGTTCAGTGGAGCAATCATTCTGAAAGTGAAGCAACATGAGAGCGCGAAGAAGATTTGAAGTCATAATTTCTGAACTTATTCTTTAGTTAGCCCTGAATATCGGGGTCGAGATTCTGTTAAGGGGGGAGGTTTGTAACATCCCAAAAATTTGCAAAAATATTATTTTATTGCTTAAATGTGAAGTTATGATTTTCTGGAATTTATTTGGATTTTTCTGGATTTATTTGAATTAATTTTAAATTAAGTATATTGACCTTTTGTTCAAATCTATTTAAATTATTGCAAAGTTAATATAAAGTTTTGCCAAAAATATTTTATTTGAGCCCAGAATGTCTCAAAGTATTTTTGAGATTTTTCTTGGATTTTTCCTGATAATTTATTTGCCTAAAACTAACTAAATGAATTTCTAGAATTATTTAAATTAATAAAGTTTTAAAAACCCTTTTGAACAGTATTGGGCCGAAGCCAATACTGTGCGCGTGGGGCCCATTTCAGTGCGGCCCAGTGCCTCGCGCCTCCGGCCCGTTTGGCCTGCTTCGGAAAATCGAATCTCTGCCGTTGGATCATGATCGCGCGGGTGAGATCAAGTCGTACCGGTTCGGGACTCGTTTAATCGCCGCCGTTGGAAAAATATCGCGGGTGGTTAGATGCGGATCTCAGCCGTAAGATCATGGCCGGTAGATTGCGATCGAACGGCTGTGGTGAGTCGTCTTCGCGCAGGACTCGGAAGCGGGCTGTCGCCGCGTCGGAGTCGGTCTCCGCCGCCGTACCGACCTAGGGTTTCCTTTTGAGTGCGCACGCCGAGGCTATAAATAGGGCCGAGTAGTCCCCGAGGTTTTCCGTGAGCTGCCGCACCTTTTCTCTGACGCGCCGTCGCCCGAGGAGTCCTGTAGAAGCCGCTTGACCTCGCCGGAGTAGAGCGCCGAAGCCGCCGCGGTTTTTGCTCGAGTACGTCGCCGGCAGCCGGTTTGCGGACGCTTTGGTCCCGAGATCGAACTCGTCGAGGTGTGCCGCGTCGACTACTCCTCTTCTTCGCGTCGGAACCGCACCGGAACGCCACCGCTCAGGGCTTCTTCCTCGTCTCCGGTGGATTTTCTCGCCGCCGCTTCGCCATTTGCTCGGGTGAGTTCGTGGTCATCGAATTTGAGTGAACGGAGGAGATCGAGCCACGTTGCGTGCATTTGTCACCGTTCGATCAGATCAAACCGTAGATGCGTGCCGCGTGTTGCGCATCGGCGGGGCGGCGCTGCGACCAATCAGATCGAGACGCGTGTCGGGCGCAGGTGCCGAGGCGTCATAGACCGGGTCTGCTGTGGTCCAGAGCCACGCTGCGGACTCGCAGTATGCGCGCCAAGACGCGCGTGTCGCCGTCTCGATTGGTCGGGCGCCGAGGTCGACATCGCGATGACGTTATGCTTGCGTCATAATTGCATTTTTCATTTGGAAAAATAATCCGATTGGAAATTCTGTTATGATGACGTCATCATGAGGTCACGCTGACGTCATAAATCTGTTTTTAGTATAAAAACAATTCTGTTAATTCCGAATTTCCAATTTCTGTATTTTCAGTATTTATTTCAAACTTCAAAAGGCTATATCTTTTGCATCGTAACTCGGATTTGAGTGATTCAAATTTCTAAAAATTCAAAAACTTGAGTTATATTTAATGGTGAATTTTATTTGATTTTTGGAGTTCATTTTCTCTCTGTTTTGGTATTTATTTGCTTTTCCTTCTTGATGACGCGTGAGACGTTGAATTGTGCGACGCTTCCGAGGAAGATCCAGCAACTCAAGAGCAAGCTTCAGATCAAGATCAGGACCTATTCTAAGGCAAGTTGTGCTTTGATCATGTTGAACCCATGTTTATAAAATTGCTATATTTGTTTTACCCTATTGCATAATATTTCAAGTATACAATTTTTTCAAATTAGATTGGGCTTAGCTAATATACCAGATTGATTTATATCCTAGCTTGTCATTGTATGCCATGATCCATTGTCACCCTAGACTGGTTCAATATAGTTGGTTAGTAAATATAATCAACATGGGATTGTTAGACCGTATTAGTTGCTTAGCCATGCCACGTCATCACATGTGATTAAGTCATTGATAATTAATCTTGACTAATGGAATATGGAACGATGTTATGAACTTGTGTGTCATGTGGGATCACACGATGAGATTGAGTTGTTGTGGCGAGTCATGTCAGGCAACGATGTTGAATTGTTGATATCACGTGGTGCTTGGTAATCAACTGGGTGATAATCACTTAGATTGGGGCAAGTGACAAGGGGCGAGTAAGCCAAGGTGGGCCCGATGGGCAGAGGGTATGTGGATGTCTTGCCTTGATCACTCTAAGGACTTAACCTTGCAAGCCTTTGATCTGAGTCAATCATGCAACCACATGTCTGGTATGGGCCAGCCTAGCTGAGTAATTTGCAATATCTTAATTTTGGTACTATCGTGGTCTGTGTGAGTTCCCGAGTTATGGAGTAATTCACATGGCACAAGAGGGGGGCCTTGGATGTGGTAACCAGTCCCACCAGTGTTGAAACCTTAGCGGGTGGTACAGGGTTAAGCCAGCGCATTGTAAAGGCTTTGTTATAATCACTCGCCTTGGTGGTGTTTGGTTGTATCACGTGGGTAAAGTGCATAACCTCTGCAGAGTGTGAAACTATTCGTATAGCCGTGTTTCATGTATTGAGCAATGCTCGGGAATTACAGTTAAGGGTTAGCTTAATTAAATGGACAACTTGGTTGGGATGGCGGAATGCCATGTAGAAGATGGAATTTGATTTAGGATTGGAAACCTGGTTTACTTGAGAAATACTTAATATTTTTATTATTGCTATTTGTTTTACAAGTCTTCACAATCTAAATATTATATTTGTTCATAAATGCTGCTTATTGCAAAATAGCCATGATAGCCTATCCATTGGAATAAGCCTTACATATAGTTACATAGAATTGCATTCTGTGCACAACTTGTTGAGTGCTTTAAGTACTCACCCTTGCCAACAACAATAATCAACGGTTGAAGAATCTACACCTGTGTTGGAAGAGGATGTCCAGGAAGACACGAGTCATTAGGGTCCGAGCCTTGTCGGTTGCCTGTGGTGAACTGATGAGCTATCTAGGTTTTCTACTTTCCGCTGCTTAATTATTAGCTTATATTTCCAGTCTTGCCCTGCGTGGCTTAATAATGTAAGTCGGTCATAAGATCATACATTTAGCTATATCAATAAATGAACTACTATTTCTATTATCGTTGAGTATGATATGATATGTACCGATGTTGAGCTGTGTGCACTAGCGTTGATCTTGGGACTAGTGCGGTAAACACAGTGGGTTCGAATTAGTGGATTCGGGTCCTTACAATATTCATAGCAGAAGCCGATATACCTAAGACGGCCTTCAGGTGTCCTAGTGCAATAGGGCTATTTGAGTGGACGGTTATGACATTCGGTTTTAAAAATGCCGGGGCAACTTACCAACGAGCCATGAATCTTATTTTTCATTACTTAATCGGTCACATTGTTGCAATATACATTGATGATGTTGTAGTGAAGTCTAAAGATGATTTACAACACTTAGCCGATTTAGAAAAGGTCTTCCAAAACGTAAGATTGTATGGTTTGAAGATGAATCCTTTCAAGTGTGCATTTGGCGTGTCGGCTAGGCTGTTTTTGGGTTTTATAGTCCATGAAAGAGGAATCAAAGTTAATCAAGAAAGGGTCAAAGCTATAGTCAAAACAAAGCCACCGACATGTAAAAAAGAATTGCAGAAGCTGATTGGTAAGATTAATTATCTTCGATGATTTATTTCAAATTTGTCTTGTCGGATTCGTACGTTTACCCCTCTGTTGAAGTTGAAGGATAATCAAGAGTTTGTTTAGGGAATTGACCAACAAAAGGCTTTTGATGATATCAAGGAATACCTGGCCAATCCTCCGGTTCTGGCCGCATCGCAGAAAAGAATTCCTTTTAAGTTATATATATCGGCTAAGGAGGAAACTATCAGAGCTGTTTTAGCACAAGAAGTCGATGGTAAGGAAAGAGTAATCTTTTATTTAAGCCGACGTCTACTGGATACTGAGGTCAGGTACCCTTTCGTTGAAAAACTATGTCTGTCCTTATATTTCTCTTGCACAAAGCTAAGCATTATATTTTAGCATCGGCTTGTAAGGTAGTCTGCAAAACCGATTTTATAAAGTATATGTTATCAGCTCTGATTTTACGAGGTCGACTTGGTAAATGGGCTTATGCCTTAATAGAGTTCGACTTATCATATGAATCGGCTAAAGCAGTTGAAGGACAGGTTATAGTCGATTGTTTGACATGACATGATACCACCACTGACCTAGTTTCTGTTGCCCCTTGGTAACTATTTTTTTATGGGTCGGTATGCCAAGATGGTGATGGTATTGGTATCGTACTCATATCACCCAAGGGTCATAATTTTGAATTCGCATTTTAGTTAAATAGCCAATGTTCAAACAACCAAACGGAGTACGAGGCATTGCTCAAAGGTTTACAGTTGTTAGAGAATATCGGAGTAAATGCTGTTGAGGCATACGTCGGCTCTATGTTAATCGTACAGCAAGTAAAAGGCGAATACCAATGCCGTGATGAAGTGTTACTTAAATATTTAGAACAGTGCTTCGAAATTAACGATAGAACCAACGCACTGGCTCAGCAGGCGTCGGGGTACAAGGATTTTAGCCGATATCAGATGACTGAACTAGTGAGAAAAGCTATCATTTGTGCAGATGCTATCGACTGGAGAACGCAGATAAGAGATTACTTGATCGACCCATCTAAGCCGACAGAGCGCAAGGTTAGGCAGCAAGCTTTGAAGTACGTCGTCTTAAATGATATTTTGTATTATCGAATGATGGAAGGTTTACTGTTGATATGCCTTGGAGCCGAAGAGGCGCAAGTGGCAATGGGTGAAGTCATGAAGGTATTTGCGGATCTCATCAATCGGCTCATAAGATGAAATGGATGCTTAGGCGAACGGGATATTTCTGGCCGACAATGTTAGAAGATTGTTTCAGGTATTACAAAGGATGTTAGACTTGTCAAAAGTTTGGCAACGTACAGCTAGCACCGGTATCGACTTTACATCCGATTATCAAGCCATGGCCGTTCAGAGGATAGGGGATGGTTGTAATCGGCCAAATATTTCCTGCTTTATGTAAAGGCCATAAGTTCATTTTGGCTGCGACCGATTATTTATCTAAGTGGGTTGAGGCTATACCACTCAAAAAGGTTACCAGTGTTGAAGCAATCGGATTTGTTAATGAGCACATTATTCATCGGTTTGGAATACCACAAACTATCACGACCGATCAAGGTACTGTGTTTATGTCTAATGAGTTTCAGAATTATGCGAAAAGCCTAGGGATCAAGTTGTTGAATTCATCTCCGTATTACGCTCAGGCTAATGGACAAGCTGAGTCGTCCAATAAAACGTTGATTAAGTTAATTAAAAGAAAAATCGATGAGAAACCAAGGAATTGGTACTCAACACTATCGGAGTCACTTTGGGCGTATCGGCTAGCTTATCGCGGAGCAACAAAGCTTTCGCCTTATCAGTTAGTATATGGCCAAGAACCCGATTTACCTGTGGAGATTAATATTGATTCTATATGAATAGCCAGACAAAATGGTTTGTCAGCTCAAAATTATAACGATCTAATGATCGATAATCTGGATGAGTTAACAGAGTTACGTTTGTCTACACTGAATCAGCTTAAGAAGAATAAGATGAGAGTTGCAAGGGCAAATAATAAAAAGATGGTGCCTAAGTCTTTTGATGAAGCCTATTTGGTTTGGAAAAATATATTACCTATCGGTTCCAAGGATAACCGATTTGGAAAATGGTCGCCTACGTGGGAAGGACCGTATAAAATCAATCGGCTAGTCGATGGAAACTCGTACATACTCGAAACGTTAGAAGGATCTATTTTGCCTAAAGCGATTAATGGGAATTACTTGAAGAAATACTATCCTAGCGTCTGGATTGGAGCTTAGTCGGCTGCAAAAGAAAATTGCTCTGAAAAGCCAAGTTAACTCGATGCTGTTAATTGGCTAGGAAAAATGAATTACAAAACAGGATAAGCACTAATCGGTTAAACAGCCGATTATAAGAGTTAAAGCGTTACAAAAGTATTCCAAAAGAAGACATTCAACAAGGTTTACATCTTAAGAAATTAACATTGAATGGCGGAGCCAGGAAGTCGAGCGCCCAAAGCCGATAGAGCGCCTGCAGCTTTAGCTATGGTGCATTGGACTTCATCAATAATGCAGTCGTCTTCTTTGGGATCCCCTGGTATAGGGACCACCTTAGCCATTTGCTTCTTTACTCCGACCACAGCCATAGCAATGCCCAGTTTTTGATCTTTGATTACCGATGAAGTTTTCTCAAGGGTTTGTTGGCCTTCTAGAATCTACTTCTCGGTCTTAGCCAACTCTTCTAAGAGGAACTTCTTGGTCGACTCAAGCTTGGAGATGGACTCCTTGGTAGGCTTGAGCAGCTCAGTATCGGCATCAAATTTCTGCTTTTTTGCCTTGGCATCAGCGACCAGCTTGTCCAAGAGTTTCTGGTCGGCTTCTTGAGCTTCACATTTTGCTATTCTCGCCTGAGCTGCCTCCACTTGTGATTTCCTCTCGTCCATTGCTTCTGGGGACAGGTCGGCTTCAACTGCTGCCATGGCATCTCGGATCGGCTGGCTGTTGGCCAGAATCTCCGATTGCGGCTTCATCACCAGGTCAAAGAGCTTGTTGAGACGCTCTTGCATTCCCGGGGCAGAGGTTACTGCAGTCGATGCTTCTTTTGACACTTCCAGAATTTTTCTAATTTTTGCGTCGTAGTCGTCCATGGCCATGATTTTTGGGTCATCTAGATCGGCGAAAGAAAAACCCAATAGATTTGTTGGGTCAGAAGATTCTGGCAACTCGGTGGTCGGAGCTGTCGGCGTCGGCTGCAAAGGAGATAAGGCTGTTAAAGAAATCCCAGGGAGGTCGGCCAGAATTTTTGCAACCTGCACCGATGGCGTCGGCTGAAGAGAAAGGCAAAGGTTAAGCCAACATCTTGAAAACATAAGTCGGTAATCAATAAAAGTATACTGTTTACCTATGTAGTAGCCGACGCGCGTAGCGAACTCTCGCCACTCTGCTCCTGAGGCATTGATCCTCTTTTTGCTGGGGCCTTGGTGTACTTGGTTTTCTTCTTTTCTGAAATTACAATCGGCTAAGAATTAGTTGCAAAAGGGATAAAAAAGAGATGACAGCCAATTATGGTATACTTACTAGGTTGTTGCTTCTTCTCTATATCCGACAGCGACGGGCTTTGGATGCCCAGGGTGCCAGAAGTATATCCGGTAAGACCAGTCGACTGACGTGGCCTCTTGCCTTGGCCATTGCCTGATTGGCCGGAGATTGGCTTCTTACCAGTAGCCTTGGTCTGCAAAGTAAGAATGAAAGATGATTAGATAAAATTGCTTACAATAAAACTATGTTCAAAAGAATCCAATTTAGTCAGTACCTCGCCAGTAATATCTACTTCGTTCGTATTAGTATAACAAGAGGATTTGGATTCATCATCCGAATCAGTGCTAGAAGGTGTCGTCGGCTTAGGTAAATTTGGAAAAAAGGTGTTAATAATGGCCGATGACGTCCGTTCCAAGAAAAGTGCCTCCACAATAGAAGACCACCATGAAGTGAAGCAACTTGACCGACGAGTATTCAAAAAGAAGTGTGGCAGATCTTTGATTTGGAGGTCATCGACTATTTCTAAAACAAGGTCAGCTGCTACAATGTTTCTTACTCTGGCTCTAGGTTGAAGCCGATCAAGGAATTGAAGGCACGAAATAACCTGACCAAAATCCAATTGTCGAGCATAGATTGACGGATGATAAAACTCATATGAGGGCTGAAATGTCCGATTTCTGGTATTAAAGCCGACGTGCAATATGCTAGGAGAAATGAATGTCTTGTAAAGGTCCAGAGTAGATGAAGGCATCAAAGAACTGTCAACTTCCAGATGTAAAAATGATGGCCACGGAAAATCGGCTACACCATATAGGTGAAAAAGTCTTGTTGGCCAAAGTCGTCATTATTCAATTGAAGAAAAAATGATAAATATTTTCTTGAACCAATCGGTGTAATCTTTGTCTCATTTATAGAACACATGATGTCTCTCTCACCATATGATCGGCTAGCTCTAAATTGAGGGATGGCATTTTCCGCGGTATCTTCACAAGGAAAAGCTGTATCTTGTGATTCCAATTCAAAAGATTGGCTGAACAAGCAGTAAAGCCAGATCTAGATGAACCAAAGAGGACTACCCACATTGCTGATGAGAAAATTGGTGAAGCCTGTAAACAGACGACTCCTTATTGTACACATCATTTTATAAACTACTCCTAGCAGCATTTTGCCCAGGGCAAGCCGACGTCCTTCCACCAAGCACTCCGCCGCCAGCTGATATACTTGCGTCGGTCCAAGAGAAGCACCGCAAAACAGGAATCTGTCCAACCATAAGTTTAAGAAGGCAACGTGCTCTTCATCCGATACTGGCCCGTGCATTTTGTTGTTATTGCCGATGTACTTGCTCCATCTTTCACCTTTAGATTGAATCAGCCTATACCTCGGCTTGTCGCTATAAGCCGATATTTGTTCACCATCCGGTCTAGAATAGCACAGCTGAGACATGTCTAGAAGGGTTGGGCCGACAGGACCAGTGCAGAACATGAAAGCATTGAAGGTGTCCGACGAGAAATAGTAGACTGTGGCCACTAAGGGCTCATTGGCTTCTGGATCGGCTAAAGAAAGGGGGATACACTCGGCTATACCCATCTTTTCCCATTCATCCCTTTTTTTGGGCTGCTACACAAATATACCAAGAGTTCCATCCCTTAAGCGCTGTCGGCCAGGCTCTGAAGCTTTTATTCCAACCTTCTATGTTGTATCCAGCAGCAGATAGAGGAAGGCGAGGAATTTCTTCAATAATAATCGTATCGGCATCTAGGTTTCCTACTGGTCCTAGATAGAACTGGTCATTACCATTAGAAATTGGGATGAATACCTGAGAAGGATCCATACAGGTGATCTTGGAAGGAAGCCGATTGGGGGGCAGATGATGGTGAGTACTGAAACTTGGTGACTGAAGACAAGAAGCCGATTGCAGAAAATTCGAGAGCTTGTGCGCGTGAGGAATGAATGTGTGGGGCCGCATATTTGTAGCACGGTAAAAATTTGAAGCAGTGGGAAATGAATCTCCAAAGACACGAGCAGTTAAAACGCACTATGTGCGTGTCAGAGAATTACGGTGCAATTAAAGCGGCAGTTATGTTAGCAGTTAGCCGATGGCGCAAAAAGCCGATAAGAAATATTTTTGAAAGATAACAAGTCAGCTTTCAAAAATGGGGGGCATCTGTTTGCACCAAAATTTGGCAAGTATGGTCAAAATCGAAAAGGTGAAGTCAACATACGGTAACCAACGGATGATTTGGAAGGATTTGAAGATGTTTGGTAACAGTAAAGATTTTAAAGGAGAAAATATCCAAATTAAGGCCGATGGGTATAAAAGGAGGACAAAGGCCAGCTGCAAAGAACAACACAATCAAACCCACAAATTTACATTGTTCTATTTTGTCCTGTCGACTAGGAGTAGCTTTTGTAACTTATAATCTTTTCTGTAATTCGATTTTGATCAATAAAGTTGCGCATTGTCGATTGTTGATCTTCATCAATTACGCCCAGGTTTGATTTATTATTATTTTGCTGCGCATCGCCTTCTTCAAAATCGATCTGCCTTTATCCTCTGATTAGCCTTAATTGGCTAGTTAGACTTACCCTTTTATCTTGATTTAATCGGCTTTGAACTGATTGAATCTAAGCCGATTGATCTTCACAATCGGCTTTGATTGAATTTCGTATTTTTACTTTATCGATTACAGGTCAAATCAATTGGCATGCTTCGAACCAGGTGTTCGTCTAGTGTGCTGTTGTCAGAGACCCTACTTCAAGTTTTTGACGTCAACAGTATGTTAGTGAAGACAAATGACCATTGAATGTGTCTAAATTGCAATAAGATTATTCATCTAACAAAGCGAGATAATTTCACAACTGAATTTTACAACTGATGTCAGCACAAATTGTCAAAAGATTTTTTTAGGAAAAACCAAATCATTGAAAGGCAACTTGTGCTACTAAATGATATTAGGGTGACATCAATTGTCGTAGGTATGCTTGTTATTGATAATGGGAAATGTACCACATGATGGTGAGGGGTGGAAGGGTGAATGATTGGGAAAACCATACACGGGAGAGTAGTTCTTTCAGTGTTCAGATCAGTTGGCCAAGCTAGTGCTTTTCTAACCAAAGAATGGCCAACAAGAACACAGCAATACTTATACATAAGTTTTCTGCAGTACTATGCAATGCTGTTGTTTAATGTTAAATTCCTTGGCTACAAAGTTTTCTGCAGCCATCTGACAGTTTGATGTGTGCTTTTTTTTTAACCCCATGAGGTAGCATGCAGCATTTTCCTGGATTTTATCATTTCTTTTTCAGCTTAACTATGCCTGTGATGTCTACACTAAAATGTTTAATTGCACACAATATCTAGGGAGTTGGGATAATACATATTGTGGATGATGCAAGTATAATGTTGCCAGTGTTGTATTTGAATTGTTTCAAAGCTTCTGCATTTAATTATAGACCATCCTATTCACTTGCTTCCTTAATTCCTTGCATTTATGGAGGTAGTGTAAGTGCTTATGCTTGCTATTTAAATGGCCAAATAAGTTAGATTGGGTTGTGATCTGCCTACCATATGATGGATAAGAATACTCAAATATTTCGGTTGGTATATCTGTCACTTACTGATCTGAAATGTTGCCTGTGAGATTGATCTGTGGGATTGCTCGGTGATGATCTTGGGTTAAGAAAAATGATATTGATAGTTAACGTTGTGAATGAGGCCTGAAAACCAGTAGACTTACATGCTTTACAGTATTGGTAGTTCACTGTTTTGTTAGTACAATTGCACGAAGTGCTTAAGAGAGCCCAAGGTTGGTGCTAATTGATATGAGTTTAAGTGAGTCACAAAAATCTTAGGCATTGTGGTTATATATAGTCACAAAAATCTTAAGCACTGTGATAATATATTTTATATTTGCTGAAATAACTGCGGTTATGGGTTGTGGAGTTTAGATTCTTTAAATTTTAGACATCCTCATTCATTGGGATGTTATATTTTTATTTTTTCTTTTGCGAACCATATACCACCTTTGTACCCATCAAATAAAAGTAGTCATCAATTGATAGCCTTCCTTGCTTGATTATTTTTTCTTTCCTATTGAGCCATGACAACCAGCCTAGATTGCAAAATGGTGTCCCCTCATTCGTCGTCTCAAGGATGTGATGGGCCATCAAAAGGAAAGCCTCCTTGAGGTCCAAGAGGAGCAAATAAAATGCCCACAGACCGATATACCATCACGGTGGTTGATCCAAAGGATAAGACCCCTACTAAACCAAAAAAGGCAGCGAATGCATTTAGGACATTGTGCGGGATAGTCGCACGGGAACGGGTCCCCATCACCTGTCCATCCTGGAAGTCGCTGACTGACGAGAACCGCAACGACTTGGTGACAGAAATTTTGTCTTCATTTGAAATCCCAGAAGACTATGTGTGCTCAGTGCGACGGTATGCACTGCTAGTGACGGGAAAGGCGTGGAAGAACTTGAAGAGCACGCTTTTCAATGAATATGCCAATAAGGATAGGGCTCCCTTCTCTAAGTACGGGTTCATTACTGAGGACGTATGGCAATGTTTTGTTGAGGCGAAGACGACAGACGAATTCGTGCGTCAAAGTGAAGCTCACAAGGCCCTGCAGGCAAGAAACACCCACCCCCACAGACTTGGCACCACTGGGTATGAGGGGAAGAGGGCGCAATGGGAGAGGGAGGGTGAGGAGGCCTCCGCGCCATTTGATCTATCATTGACCAGCGCGCCAGAGACTGGCTGAGAGCGAGGTCAAGTGCCACGTCTTCCGGCACCGTCTCCTTTACAAACCCTGTAGACGAGGAAGTTTGCCAACACCTGGTAAGATATCCGACTGCCAATTTTGTACGTAATTAGTCCATAACTTCGTAAGTGAAATAACTTATCGGTATCTTGCAGGTAGCGTTGAGTACATAATCTTTTAAGAGCACTTTTTTGCCACACAGGGAGAAGGATGTACTCTACACGGCCTTGGAAAACAAGGAACAACCTGGTCACATGCGAGGTAAAGGGGTTTTTGTTCCCTGGAAAACGGGATTCCCAAACGACTCCAACATATACCGGAGTAGGAAGAGAACCAAAGCAGAGCGAGAGGAACGACTAGTACAAAAGATTGAGGAAAGACTAAGAAAAGAGTTCAACAATAAGATAAGAAGCCTCGAGGAAAGGCTCAATAATCAGGACTGCAGACAGCCTGCGCAAGTCCCAGATGTATGCATGCAAATCAGCCCCACTACCAAAAAGAGCAGTTGTGCATACGCCACTCCCACAGATGAATATGGCAAATTTCCTATCTGTGACATCAAGTTGCTTATATATATTATATATATATGTCTTAAATGCTTCATACAAATAGCTATTGGATGCATTAGCTAATTGTGTACCGTTATGTAGGTGGTCACGCGGTGCACTCTCCAATTGAGACTTGCCCATGGCTCCATTCCTCTTTCAGCTGCTTGGGGGCTCGCGTATCCTTCTTTTGAAGGGGCGCTGGTATACGGTACCCTAGTGGCGCCGGGTTTCACGAAGGTTAATGTGAACGGTGTACATGATAGTTTCAAGACCGTCCCGCTACTGATGCCCCCAAATGACGAAATCGTGACACTGGGGAACGCCATTTGCACTTTCATCCAATGGCCTAGCAGCGACATCTCCCTGGACGCCCGTCCTCCATCATCGAAGCTACCCCAACTGCCTGAGTCATCTGCAGCACCTCAGGAGGCCACCAAATCGACTCCTGAGCCCCCTGCATCAAAGGAGTTTCTGTGGGATCGTGCACACTCGTCTCCCATGAAGACTTCCAATACATAAAGCAATTCAAGGGCAAAGGAAAGCGGATCACGAAGGAATTGGACTATCCAATTGCCCCGCTGGCCCGATTATACCAGTTAGGAGAGCCTTTAGTAATGAGAGAGCGCCTGGCGAACCTTTCTATAGCTTGCGTTAGATTGCATAATTGGTACCTGGAACAAGCTAAGAAGCTAGTGCAGGACCATCATACGAGTATGTCGGTTAGCTTCAAGGCTGAGCATCTATTCAACGAGTCATTAGGGGGCTTCTTCGCAGTCGACTTTAAGGACCTGTTTAATGTCTTCAACCTCGACGCCCTCGACGCCGCGCAATGCTGGACATTGTAAGTGTGTGCAATCACAGTCTACATTCGTGTAATATCGATAAATGTTACATATAAATATATCTCATTGCTTTTATATATATAGATACATGATCCATGAAGCGAGACAGAACAAACAATTGGTGGGTTTCCTGGACCCACAAATAGTCTCCAAGCAAACAATGGACAAAGATTTAGAATATGTCGATGAATACATTGCACAGGCCATGCGGCCTGAAAAAGATAAAGAATTCATACTTTTACCCCACAACCCAGGGTAAGTGCTGCACTACTTGCTATACTTTGATTTGTACTATGCACGCAACTCTGTTTTGTTAATGGACCATGCCGACATACCTGTGTAGGTTTTACTGGGTTCTCATTGTAATTCATCTAGCCACGAATCGGGTTATTTACCTTGATTCCTTACAGAGTGGCAGCCACGACTTAAATCCTATCGCAAAATTACTCAACAGGTAATTAATTAATCACGTTTCCTCCATAGATAGATGGTCATGTAGGTTGTTCAAGGTGTACGTTGCTCATAGAATGGCTGAGGCTAACCTTTTGCAGTCATGATGTTCTTTCAGAGTGTACAAGGCTTATGGAGGGCCTTCTGGCAAAGATAGGGCGAAGCTAAAGCACAATTTTAAGTTTTCGGTATCCGTTATACACAATAATCATATATAAACTATGTAATGATGACTCTGAAACTAACCAATTCTATATTTGTAGTGCCACCAACAGGGAAAGGGAATTAACCGTTGTGGATTTTACGTTTGCCACAACATGCAACTCCTCGTCAATACGAAAACGACCAATCAGGTAATAACTGCGTTGGAAGAGGCCGATCTGATGAGAATTCGAGGATAGCTTTGTGCCTTCTTGTTCAGTCAAGTCTTAAATCCAAAAGGCGAGTTCCATGCTGCCGTATAACTTCAGGAGTTGTATTTTTTCTGAATTACCATTTGGGTTAATTGTCAAACTTGTGCTGTGGATTGATGAATTGTAGTTGTGCATTCAAATAATTGGTTAATAATATTGAGTTCATTGGTTAACATATTTGAGTTCATTTCTAAAATAGATGTGCCGTGCAATATTAAATCTATACGTAATATGCTTTGCGCTATGATGTAATCTGAGTTGATTGCTGAAATAGATGTAATGTTTTGTAATCTGAAATGGATGTAATGCTTGTAATCTAAAATGGATGTAATGCTTGTAATATGAGTTGAGTTAATCTGTAATCTGCTTTTTCCAGAGGGCATGACTAGTTTCCTTAGGCTAGCCAATAAATAGAAAAAGGGTTGACTGTAGGAAGACTTATCACATATAGTTTTTAATTGGAAACCGTCTGTGATGTAATGATGTAACAGACGGTTTCAAACTAAAATCGTCTGTGATATTATAACATCACAGACGGTCCTAGGTAAAAATCACAGACGGTCATAGTTAAAAACCGCCTGTGATATCTTCTATGCCATAACATCACTGACACATTGTTATAGACGGTTCAGAAAACCATCTATGATGATGGTTCCGAACCGTCTGTGATGACATGTTTTCACTACTACACGAATACACATCACAATCGATTCTTTTTTATCATCATAGTTGGTTCTGGTGACGATACAAAGTCATTAGACAGAGATGAGATAGTACTATTACAGTCGGTTCTTGCCCGATAGAGATGAGTGCCTCATCTCTGTCGGTTCTTTAGAGAAAGTGATAGAGATGACTCACTCATCTCTATCGGTTCTTATAAGGAATCGATAGAGATGAGGAGTTCATCTCTATCGATTCCTCTAAAGAAGCGATAGAGATGATGCATTCATCTTGCCTCATCTCTATCACTTCTTACAAAGAACCGATAGAGATGAACGCCTTATCTCTATCGTTTTCTTGTGAGAACTGATAGAGATGAGGAGGTCATCTCTATCGCTTCTTACAAAGAACCGATAGAGATGAACTCTTTATCTCTATCATTTTCTTGTGAGAACCGATAAAGATGAAGGGGTGTGATGCACTATTTTCCAATTCACCCTCCAATCAGCACATATTTTACACAACATGCACATATCACATTCACACAGCAATTGCACACAACATATCACGTTCACAGAACACGAACACTTTGTTACAACAACACATATCACATTCGTTCACAAAATAGAACTCAAACATGCTTAACCATCAGTACACATGCAGTCACATTCAGATATATAATATTGTTCACATATGAACTAGTAGGAGCTTTCAAGATCTCTAAACGTCCGTTCTCCGACATAACTTCCATCCAGTACTACTGGCATAAGTGGTCTCGTAACTTATTGAGTGCAGTGCTGTCTATGCTCTTCTAGGGGATATTGATATGCTGCAAAATAGAAACGAGTGCTCTAATTAAGTTTTAAAATTTCTATGTGAAAGGCTAGTTGTATTGTTATGCATGTACATATACCTTAGAGAAAAGGTCTAAGCCGCCAACCACGATCAACATGTGCTGCATGATGTACAAACCGCAGTGGTCGTCACTGCCTTGTTGATGCACTGTGAAGAAAGAAAAAGAAATTAAGAGACGGAGAATATATGTCAGAAAAGCTAAATCTTATATATGGTAGGCACTTGTACCTTGAAGCGCACATACTGCAGCTTGGAGCCTTTTTTGTTATCGTGTATCCCTCTTTCTACGACATAGTTCGATAAACCCCTATATACATTGGAGAGATGCCGTTGAGTAAAAAATATGAACGTAGTTAAATACATAAAGTGCTACGTATACACTCATTAGAGCACACGCAACACGTAAGTTCATTAAAATGCCTTGAAGCAAGAGGAGGAATATAATTTCTTTCCTTCACAACCTCAAAAGATATAATCTAAGATTCATTAGAAATTAATCTAAGATTCATTTGAAACTTCGAATCTAATCTAAGATTATATCTTTTGATCTAATTATTGTCACGGCCATGTCACAGAAGCTGTTGCCTTGTTCGAGGACATGAAACTCGCTGGGGTGAATGCATTATCTAACATGAAGCTCGCCCAGTCAAATATTTTTAGTTGTTATTTTATTTGGGCCTTTTGCCATGCTTCAAGTGAATGCATTATCTAATATGAATTATTTGGTTAGGCAAGGCCTGTTAAATATATCTGCAATTGGTCAGAGATCTTTTGCTAGTTTCTGAAAGTGGCTAATGGGAAAGTTCATGTTTGACAAATCTCTTGTAATCGTAGTTCTGTGAGTAAATTGTGGCTTCACTGTAAATAACTGTTTTTTCTTCTCCGCATCATCTTTACAGGTTTCAGATACTTAAGAGAGTTGTTACCGCACAGTGATCAAAAGAGAGACAAAGCAACATTTCTCTTAGAGGTGAGGCTCTTGACAGCATTCTATTTGATTCGAGTTGTCTCTCGTGTTTGATTGCCTTGCTTCTTTCTTGACACCATATGTAATGCAGGTTATTGAATATTGTTGGCGTCAAAAACTTGAGGTAGGGTTTCTGACAACAGCACACCAGACGAACACCTGGTTCAAAGCGTGCCAGTCGATTTGACCTGGAATCGACAAGGTAAAACAATAAAATTTACTCCAAGCCGATCGTCAATATCAATCGGCTTAAACTTAACCAGCTTGAAGCCGATCAAGATTAAAGTATTAGGATAAATCTAATTAGCAGATTAAGGCTAATCAGAGGGTAAAGGTAGATCGATTCTGAAGAAGGCGATGCGCAACAAAATCAGAATAAATCGAACCTGGGGTGTAATTGACGAAGATCAACAATCGGCGATGCGCAACTTTATTGATCAAAATCGATTACAAAGACTAAATTACAAGAACTACTCTTAGTCGACAGGAAAAAGACGAAAAGTAAAACCTGGTTGATTGTATTGTGTTGGATTCTTTGCAGTTTGCTTCGACCCTTCTTTTATACCCATCGGCCGATCGTATCCTTTTACAACACGTTTCAAGTCCTTATCCGTATCGGCCTTATCTCGGACGGTTGTTTTCTTAAAAGATCTTGCTGTTACTAATTACCTTCAAATCTTTCCAATCCTGTCCGTTAATTCCGTATTTTTGACTTTATTGCCGATTTTGACCAAGTTTGCCAAATTTTGGTGCAAACATATGCCCCCCATTTTTGAGAAATGACTTGTCATTTGTCAAAAATTCCACTTATCGGCTTTTCCAATCGGCTAACCGTTGAACTTCACTCAATAACTGCTACTTTATTCGCGCCGTATTTCTCTGACATGCGAGTAGTGCGTTTTAACTGCTCGCGCCTTTTGAGATTCACTTCCCGCCGCTTCAAATTTTCACCATGCTATAAAATGCGGCCCCCACCTTAGTCATTCCTCACACGCACAAGCTCTCGAATCACCTGCAATCGGCTTGAACTTTCTGTTTGAAGTATTCTCGAGGCAATCCTTCAACTCATCCAGCTTCCTTCATCGGCTACCATGGATCCTAGACAGGTACTTATTCCGATTCCGAACAGCAATGACCAATATTTTTTGGGCCCATTGGGAAATCTAGACGTCCATACCGTAACAAACCAAGAAGTCCCTCGATTGCCTCTGTCGGCTGCTGGTCATAACATAGAGGGGTGGAATAAGAGTTTCAGGGCTTGGCCGACAGCTCTCAAAGGATGGAGAAATTGGTTTATCAGAGTAGCAGCCCAAAAGAGGAGTGAATGGGAAAGAATGGGTATAGCCGAGTGTATCTTACTTTCCTTAGCCGACCCTGAAGCCAACGAGCCCTTAGTGGCCACGGCCTGTTATTTTTGGTTGGACTGTTTTAATGCTTTTTTATTTCGCACTGGTCCCATCGGCCCAACTCTTTTAGATGTTGCTCAATTGTGTTGCCTTCGGCCAGATGGAGATCAAGTATCGGCTTTTAGTGGAAAACCAAAATATAAGATCATCCGATCTAAGGGAGAGGGTTGGACCAAATACATTGGAAATAATAACAAAGTTAATGGCCTAGTATCGGACGAAGAACATGTTGCTTTCCTGAACCTTTGGCTAGACCGCTTTCTGTTCTGCGGAGCATCTCTTGGACCAACTCAGTTATATCAAGTGATAGCAGAGCAGCTTGTTGAGGGTCGTCGGCTAGCTCTAGGAAAAATCTTCCTGGGTGCTGTGTATCAGATGCTTTACATAATAAGGAGTCGGCTTTATACGGGTTTGGAAAATTCACTTTGTTGGTAACGAGGTGGCCCAATGTGGTTCGTACAAATATGGTACATCTTGTTTATTCATTAGTTCTTTTAACTTGATTCAATAGATGATACTCCTTTTCCAAGGGAAGATATACGAAGGAGCACCTATTCAGTTTAGAGAATGCCGATCCTTTGGTGAAAGATTTATGATGTGCTCGAGAAATGAGACAAGGGCCTTTCGACAGGTTGTAGAAGGTTTACATCATTCTTCTTGCAATTGAACACGAAGGTTTCAAGCAAGAAGATTTCTTTAGCTATGGAGCTGCAGCCGATTTTCTTTGGCCTTCTTTTCTTCATCTGGAAGCCGACAGCTCTCTGATGCCTCAGGAGACTCTGGATTTGTATAGAATTTTCATTTCTCCATGCATATTCTATGTCGGCCTTCATACCCGGAATTGGACCTTCCAACCTTCATACGAATTTTATCACCCTTCAGTATATGCAAGACAGCTCGGCTTCGGCCAGGTGATCCCAAGTCTGCCACTTCTGGATCGGCTTCAACCCAGAGCTAGGGTCTGCAATGCCACATCAGCGAGGCTAGTTTTGGAGTTAGCCGACGAACTCCAACTGCACAGTCTTCCCCACTTCCATTTGAATGCTCGCCGCGCAGGTGGTTTCACGACATGGTGGTCGGCTATCGCAGAGTGTTTGTATATGGAGAAGACTCCTTCAACTATCATCACGGAATTTTTTCCAAATCTGCCAGAGCCATCCTTAGTATCTAACAGCGAATCTAGCAGTGAAGCTAGCTCGTCGGGTTATACTAACTCAAGCTTAGTAGATAAGGTATCGGCTTTAAATAATCTTATCTCGTACATCGGTCTTATTCCAGATGCATTTTTGTAATCATATTTTTCCTACTACTTGCAGGCTAAGGATGTCGGCAAAAAACCTGTTTCTAGCCAATCCGGAAATGGGCAGGGCAAGAGAGCTCATCAATCGACTGGCCTCACGGGCTATACCTCTGGCACTCTAGGGGTTCATAGTCCGTCTTTATCGGACATAGAGAAAAAACAACCAAGTAAGCATAAACATATCGACTAATACCGTTTTCTCCTTTTTATTTTAAACTAACCTTTATCCGATTTATATCTCCAGAAAAGAAAAAGGCAAAGTATACCAAAGCTCCAGCGAAGAAGGGACTCAAGCCTAAAGAACAAAGCGGCGAGAGTTCGCCTCATGTATCGGCTATTGAAGAGGTAAGCTACGACACCTTGTACGATAACTTATGTACTCTAATGCATTGGCTTATCTTTTGTCTTATTTTCTTTTAGCCAACACAATCTGCCCAAGTCGCGAAGATCCTTGCCGATCTTCCGAATATTTCAACCGCGCCAACTCCTACACCAGAGCCAACTTATCTGCTCCGATCAGCGATCCGCGGAATCATCAGATCCGACAAACTTACTTGGATTTTCTTTGGCCGATCTTGACGACCCGGAGATTATGGCCACTGACGACTATGATGCAGAAATTAGAAAAATTCTTCAAGTGTCAGAAAAGGCATCGGCTGCCGTTACCTCTGCCCCCGGCATGAAAGAGCGCCTTGACAAGCTCTTCAAACTTGTAATGCAACCGCAGTCGGAGATCTTGGCTAACAATCAGCCGATTAGGGATAACATGGCTGCCGTTGAAGCCGATCTCCCTCCTGAAGCAATGCAAGCTCTTCTAGATGTATGTCACTTAGATGACAGAAAAATCGAAGTGCAGGAGGCACAGAATCGAATCCAGTGTCGTGAAGCCCAAGAGGCTGATCAAAAACTCTTAGATGAGTTGGTTGCTGATGCCAAGGCCAAAAAACGCAAATTTGATACTGGTGCTCAACGCCTCAAATCGACTAAGGAATCCCTCTCAAAAATGGAAAAAACAAAGAAACTCCTCCTGGAAGAATTGGCCAAGCTTGAAAAACAAATCGGAAAAGGCCAACAATCCTTGGAGACCACTGCATCGGATCTGAAAGAACAAAAACTTGGTATTGTAGTAGCTGTTGAAAATGTAACCAAGCAATCGGCCAAGGTAAAACCAGTGCCCGGGAATGCTAAGGACGATGAACGTCTGCTAAACGAAATTCAAGACATCATCGCCAAGGCAGCGGGTGCTCTGTCGGCCTTGGGTGCGACTCTTCCAGGATCAGGCATCCAGTGTTGAATTGTAAAACTTTTGATGGTTGTTTTGAAAACACTTGTTCTGAATGCTTGTTCTGAACGTTTGTAACTTGTTATGTTTATAATCGGCTGTTTAACCGATTATTATTTTGTTTATATTCTCTAAGTTTGCAATCCTTCCAGCCGATTAACAGCATCGTGTTAATCTTGGCTCTGAATATGATCTCTAATGGGCTAGGTTCCAATCCAAACGCTAGGGTAGTATTTCTTCAAGTATTTCCCGTTAATAGCTTTCGGCAATACATACCCCTCAAGTGTTTCCAGTAAGTACGAGTTTCCACCGACTAGCCGATTAATTTTGTATGGCCCTTCCCACGTAGGTGACCATTTTCCAAATCGGTTATCCTTAGAACCAACAGGCAATATTGTTTTCCATACTAAATCGGCTTGACCGAAAGTTTTAGGCATGACCCTTTTATTGTATGCCCTAGCAACTCTGATCTTGTTCTTTTTAAGCCGATCAAGCGTAGACAAACGTAACTCCGCTAACTCATCCAAGCTGTCGATCATTAAGTCATTGTAATCTTGAGCCGACAAACCATTCTGTCTGGCTATTCGTATCGACTCAATGTTGATTTCTACAGGTAAAACAGCTTCTTGTCCATACACCAATTGGTAAGGTGAAAGTTTTGTCGCTCCGTGATAAGATAACCGATAGGCCCAAAGTGACTCCGATAGAGTCGAATGCCACTTCCTTAGCTTCTCATCAATTTTTCTTTTGATCAACTTGATTAGTGTTTTATTAGACGACTCGGCTGTCCATTAGCTTTGAGCGTAATATGGCGATTTAATTTAACAATTTGATTCCTAGACTTGTGGCGTAACCTTGAAACTCGTTAGACATGAATACTGTACCTTGATCGGTCGTGATTGTTTGTGGTATTCCAAACCGATGGACGATATGTTCATTCACAAAACTAATTGCCTCAACACTAGTCACCTTCTTAAGTGGGATAGCTTCAACCCACTTTGAAAAATAATCGGTTGCGGCCAAAATAAATTTGTGGCCTTTACTCGAAGCAGGAAATATTTGGCCGATTATATCTATTCCCCAACCCCTAAACGGCCAAGGTTTAATAATTGGATGTAAAGCCGATGCTGGTGCCAGTTGTACGTTACCGAACTTTTGACATGTCTGACATCCTTTATAGTACTTGAAACAATCTTCTAGCATCGTCGGCCAAAAATAACCTGTCCGTCTGAGCATCCATTTCATCTTATGTGCCGATTGATGAGAACCACAAATCCCTTCGTGTACTTCGCCCATTGCCACTCGCGCTTCTTCAGTTTCAAGACATCTCAACAACAAACCTTCCATAGTTCGATAATATAGTATATCGTCCAAAACAACGTATTTCAACGCTTGTTGTCTTATCTTTCGTTCTGTCGGCTTGGATGGATTGACTAGATAATCTTTTATTTGCGTTCTCCAATCAGCAATATTTGCGCACATGACTGCTTTGCTCACCAGTTCGGTCTCCTGACTTTGGTCAAAATCCTTATATCCTGATGCTTGCTGAGCTAAAGCATTAGCTCTATCATTTAATTCACGAGGAATATGACCGATATAAAATGAAGTAAAAGAGCTGATAATCTCTAAACATTGTTCTAAATATTTCAGTAGTATTTCATCCCGACATTGGTATTCTCTCTTTATTTGCTGTACTACCAATAGTGAATCACCATATGCCTCAACAGCTCTTACTCCAATATTTTCTAACAACAGTAAGCCTTTGAGTAACGCTTCGTACTCGGCCTGGTTGTTGGAGCATCGGCTATTTAGCCGAAATGCAAATTCAAAGCTATGCCCTTTGGATGAAGTGAGTACAATACCGATACCATCACCTTCCCCACATACTGATCTGTCAAAAAATAGTTGCCATGGTGCTACCAAGACTAGGTTTGCTGCTGTATCATATCCTGTTATAAAATCGGCTAGGACTTGTCCTTTGACTGCTTTGGCCGATTCGTATGATAAGTCGAACTCGACCAAGGCATAAGCCCATTTACCAAGTCGACCTCGCAGAATTGGAGCTGACAATATATATTTTATAACATCGGTTTTGCAGATGACCTTACAAGCCGATGCTAATATGTAGTGCCTTAGCTTTGTGCACGAGAAGTACAAGGATAAACATAGTTTTTCGATAAAAGGGTACCTGACTTCTGCGTCCAGCAACCGTCGGCTTAAATAAAGGATAACCCTCTCTTTACCATGCACTTCTTGTGCCAAAACACCTCCAATAGTATCTTCTTCAGCCGAGACATATAATTTGAAAAGAATCCCTTTTTGAGGTGCAGCCAAAACTGGAGGGTTGGACAAATACCTTTTGACTTCGTTGAAAGCTTTCTGCTGATCGGCTCCCCATATAAATTCTTCATTGTCCTTCAACTTCAGTAATGGAGTAAAGGCACGAATTCTACCAGAGAGGTTCGAGATGAACCGTCGGAGATAGTTAATTTTGCCGATCAACTTTTGTAATTCATTTTTGCATGTCGGTGGTTCAGTATTGGCTATGGCCTTGACCCTCGTTTGGCTGACTTCGATTCCTCTTTCATGTACCATAAAGCCTAAAAACTGCCCAGCCGACACGCCGAACGCACACTTGTAAGGATTCATCTTCAAACCGTGCGATCTTATGTTTTTAAACACCCTCTCTAAATCGACCAAATGATGGAAATCGTCTGCAGATTTTACTACCACATCGTCAATATATATTTTGACAATGTGGCCGATTAAATCATGAAAGATCAGATTCATTGCCCGCTGATACGTTGCTCCGGCGTTTTTCAAGCCGAAAGTCACATCGCCCACTCGAACAATCCTATTGTACGGGACATCCGAAAGCCGTTTTTGGTATATCGGCTTACGCCATGAGTATCCGCTATACCGGCATTACCATCTAGAAAACTTATGGTCTTGTTCCCTGATGCAGCATCAATAAGCATATCGGCTATTGGCATCGGGTATTCATCTTTTGGCGTCGCCTTGTTTAAATCTCTGAAGTCGACGCATACTCGAAGCTTTCCATTCTTCTTCATGACTGGAACGATGTTGGAAACCCACTCCGCGTATCGGCAAGGCCTGATAAATTTTGCCTCCAACAACCGTTCTATCTCTTCTTTTATGATTTGGTACAAGGCGAGATTGAAACGCCTAGGATACTGTTTAAACGGCCGATAACCCGATTTTATAGGTAGCCGATGTTCCACAAACTGTCGGCTTAATCCAGGCATTTCGTGATATTCCCAAGCAAAACAATCCTTGTAATCCTTAAGGATTTTTATTAACTTTTCTTTGTACTTTACATCTAAATTTGCACTAACAAAAGTTGGTCTTTTCCTATCACCGTTACCTATATCGACTTCTTCAAGTAAATCGGTGGATGTGAAGCCTTGACCTAACTTCTCAATTTCTTCAAAATCTTCGATGGCTTCGTAGCTATCCGTTGTTTGCCGATAGCTTTGCATTTTATCTTGCAGCGCTTTCAATGTTTTTCTTCTCCCCATCGGCGTAATACTTCATTTGCCCGATCAAAAGTGCCCGGCTTGACACTGATCGGCATAAGACCTGACTTGCTCACACAAATGAAATCACAGTCGTCCAGCACTTTGCCCGATATGCAGCCAGCTTCTTCGTGTTGCCAATTTGCATCGGAGCTAGCCATGGCAATGTGAGCCGATGTATCGGCTGTAACGACCTCAACTTCTTCTCCGTTCCATTGAACAAGCGCTTGATGCATGGTTGATGGGATACAGCAGTTTGCATGAATCCATCCGTCCGAGCAAGATAATCGTAGTTCCTTTGGCATCAATTACAAAGAATGCTGTCGGCAAGGTCTTGCTGCCGACAGTCAGCTCAGTGACCATGACACCCTTTGCTTCTGTAGGGTCACCTGTGAAGTCATTCAGAACCATGTTAGTTTTGATTAAGTCTTCGTCAGACTTACCCAGTTTTTTGCATGTCGTGTACGGCATCAGATTCACCGTGGCGCCCCCGTCTACTAGCATCCTTGATATCGGCTTGCCATTTATATACCCTTTCAGATACAATGGTTTCAGATGACGATGATCGTCTTTGGGTTTCTCAAAGATGGCGTTACGCACGACGAGCACAAGTGAAACAAGCGCCTCTTTGGCGATTCGGTTTTGACTCGAACTCGGTAGGCAATGTGAACACCATGTTAATATCCATTGGAGGCGTGTCATCCCGAATCATAGGAGAATCCAAGTCATCAGCTGATTCGAAATCTTCTTCGGCTTGTTCTTTTCTTCTCCACTCCTTTTTGATGCATTTAACTGGACGAAGTTCATTAAATACTTCGTCTCTCTCTCTCTGCGTCGGCCTCACGAATTTCTTGCATCCTTAGCCTCTGAAGTCGTCGTCGTTGCGATCGGCTCAGGCCAGATGGACACCACCTGGGTTTGGGTTCCACCGGCTTCCGTATTTGACCAGCCAAATCTTCTTGATTAGAACTGGGTTCGTGCGTCTTGTCTTGGCTCGGCTCTTGATTCGGTTTGGATATTCTTTCGTGGACCAGCCTTCTATCACTTCTGTCTTGCTCTCTGATTGGCCCAGATAGCCTACCTCTGGCCGATTGCATTGGCCAATCGTCTTGGGGATAATGTTCCATCGGGCAGGTATACGGTGATGGCAACGCTACTCCTCTCTCCCAGCAAAATTGCCAAAAGGGACACCTTCTATGTGCCCTTTCCACATTCTCTGTACGGTACAAATTATCCGACCGGCGGGTATGATGCCGTGGTCGGCTGTTCATCCTTTCATACTTCTCCATTAATTGTGAGAACGTTGGACCTATCCTTTTCGCGGGCTGCCTTGATGGGGATTTCTCTGCTTTGTACCATTTACCCACCTGGGGATTCCCTTTGAGTTTAATGGTCCTTGAATTTTTCCCATCTCGATCGGCTTCTATTTGTAAGGAACCGATGGTAATCTTCAGTGTTTGACCGCTGCTCGAGCTTGGCTGTAGGTCGACTTGTCGATCCTTTTTATGCTCGTCTTGCATCGGCTCTTCTCCTTTAGCCGAGCACTGTACCATGTTGATAGGAAACGGATCAACATCAACCTGCATGGTTGGCTCATCGGCAAACTTCAACCGACCATCTTCAATAGCAGACTGGATCTATTGATGAAAGATATTGCAGTCATTAGTGTTATGCGAATAAGAGTGATGCCACTTGCAATACCTGCGCTTTTTGATCTCATCAGGCAATGGTATCACATGTCCCTCCGGCAATCGTATTATCTTTTCTTGCGAGTAAATCAAAATACGATCGCACTTAGAAACATCAAAAGAGTACTTAACTTCCGACTTGTTCCTAGTCGGCTTAAGCCAAACGGACTAAAGATTTCTTGGATCCTTTTACCCATTCGGCTATGTTTATTTCTGCTTCCTCGTCGTCCGACGAATCACTAGGATAATATTCAACCATATTGACCTTGGCCTTATCCTTTTCCTTGTTATTGCTATTTTTGAATCTATCTTTGAATGCTTTGTTATCAGTGAATCGGCTTTCTTGAGCCGATACGCGATGCAATAAGTGACTAAGGTCGATGAATTCTTGGCCTCCAAACCTCTCCTAAGCGGCGGATCAAACCTTGAAATGCTAAATCGGCAAGTTGGTTGTCGTGCAACGTAACGCTAAAACACCGATTCCTAATTTCTCTAAACCTCTTGATGTAATCCGTCACCGATTCCCCAAACTTTTGGCGCACAGAACTCAAATCTGAAATTCTAAGCTCCAAACTGCCTGAAAAGAAATATTCATGGAATCGGCTCTCCAAATCGTTCCACAAATGGACCGAATTCGGAGGTAAACAAGTAAACCAAGTAAATGCTTGCCCGGATAAAGACAATGGGAACAACCTAATTTTAAGCCCGTCGGATTGGGCCGCTTCACCGCATTGCGCGATAAAGCGTCCGACATGCTCCAGGGTGGTGATGGAATCATCCCCGGAGAATTTGGCAAAGTCCGGGACTCTGAAATTGTGAGGGTAAGGCATGCGATCAATGTAATCAGGGTACGGCTTTCTATAGCCGATCACTTTTCCTTTTGGTTGTATGCCAAATTGGTCCCTCAAAACGGTACAGATCTGATCAGTCCAGTTAGCATTATCGGCCATTGGCATAGCAGGCCCTTGATAATGTCGGTCATAATCGGCACCCTGCCCCCCGAGCGTAAGCTCGGGCTGCCAATTGTGCTGTGCCGTCGGCATACGACCATACTGATCGCGTTGATTATGCCTGGTTTGAGTTTCCGGTACTGGAACAAATGGCTCAGAGTATGTCGCTACCCTGTGTAGACCTGGGTTTCTTTGCAAGGTAGATTCTTTTGGGAATCTCTCGGAGCCAATCGGCTGTGAAACCGATTGGGGAAAGGCGTAGAATGGAGCCGACGGCGGCAAGTTGATTGACGCATCCAACCTAGTGGCATCGGTATAGGCATGATAATGACTCACCCCACTTGACCGAGGGTCCCTAGGCAATATGACCGTAGGTTGTGTGGGCATCATTGTGGGAGGTGAGGTTACAACCGATGGTTTAGGATCGACCGTAGTGCCCTGCGTGTTCTGCGGCATTGAAAAAACAGGATAATTTGGCAGAGCTTGTAATGGATCTAGCAAACTTCCTGACGAGGCTAACTCCTGGGCTATAGTTTTAACGCTATTTGCTATCATCGGCTTAAGTGTTGTCACCAGAGCCGATGATTGGTTTATTAAAGCGTGATGCACAGACTGATTAATCATAGCCGATAATTCGGCTTGAGCAGGTAGATATCGGCTTACTTGTTCTGTTACACCCGCATCACCCAGGGTGTTGACCGTCGGCAGGGCGGATTTTTGAGTGACGCCACGTCTTGTCTTCTGATAGCAACTTAGCATCATTTCTTCCAGCGCAGCCTTCCGAGCTTCGATTTCTTGGCGCTGTTCCGCGGATAAATCGTCCATTGTTGGGACGATTATGACTTCTGGGTTGAGGTCTGATGTTGGAATCGACTTTCCTGATGAAGACATTGCGTGTCCCACCGGGCGTGCCAAAAGTGTGTTGGCGTCAAAAACTTGAGGTAGGGTTTCTGACAACAACACACCAGACGAACACCTGGTTCAAAGCGTGCCAGTCGATTTGACCTGGAATCGACAAGGTAAAACAATAAAATTTACTCCAAGCCGATCGTCAATATCAATCGGCTTAAACTTAACCAGCTTGAAGCCGATCAAGATTAAAGTATTAGGATAAATCTAATTAGCCG
The DNA here is from genome assembly GCA_036346275.1 of Otatea glauca. Lineage (NCBI taxonomy): Eukaryota > Viridiplantae > Streptophyta > Magnoliopsida > Poales > Poaceae > Otatea > Otatea glauca. The sequence goes on from CM070716.1 coordinate 25,069,645, forward strand.
ATTAAGGCTAATCAGAGGGTAAAGGTAGATCGATTCTGAAGAAGGCGATGCGCAACAAAATCAGAATAAATCGAACCTGGGGTGTAATTGACGAAGATCAACAATCGGCGATGCGCAACTTTATTGATCAAAATCGATGACAAAGACTAAATTACAAGAACTACTCTTAGTCGACAGGAAAAAGACGAAAAGTAAAAGCTGGTTGATTGTATTGTGTTGGATTCTTTGCAGTTTGCTTCGACCCTTCTTTTATACCCATCGGCCGATCGTATCCTTTTACAACACGTTTCAAGTCCTGATCCGTATCGGCCTTATCTCGGACGGTTGTTTTCTTAAAAGATCTTGCTGTTACTAATTACCTTCAAATCTTTCCAATCCTGTCCGTTAATTCCGTATTTTTGACTTTATTGCCGATTTTGACCAAGTTTGCCAAATTTTGGTGCAAACAAATATATACGGTTTTTGAAAGAGAAAGTACAAAAATATGAGGCTACATTCCCAGAATGGAACCAAGAAAATGCGAAGATACTTCCATGGGTATTTTCCCCCCAAACTTGCAATACATTATTACTATTGTTATGAATTTAACTGTTATTTCTTGGCTGTTTGTACTCAACATAGTTTTACATTATAGCAAGACCGAACATCTTAACATTTCAAAAATTTTATCTGACAAAGCCTGCGATCACTTGGTACTTTTTGATGCCATTCATACAGAATTATTTCTAAGCATCATACAAAACGATATGAAATGAGGTATAATCTATTTAAGACAAAGCTCTGAAAAATCAATAATACCACTGCGACAAGAGGACTACACGGTGTCGGTTTTGGGGTCGACGGCGTGGGGGTGAGTCAATGGCCTGGGGGCAAGTCGGCGGCGTGGGGAGGAGTCCACGGCGTGGGGGCGAGTCAGCGGCGTGGGAGGAGCCACGGCGCCAGAAGCACGATGGCTGAGGGGGCAGGGAGCGGGTACCTAGGGTTTGCTGCGGTGGGGGAGCGAGCGATGGGGGAGGCAACGAGCGGCGTGGGAGGGAGGGAGTGGCGGGGGAGAGGGAGAGGTGGGGAGGAGAGGGAGCCGCGTGGGAGAGGGAGCGCGGAGGCTTGCGGCGACGTTGGCGGCGGAGGCGAAGATATCGCGGTACAGGAGCTTCAGGCGCGGGACGGTGGGAGCTAGGCGCGCGTGTATAGACTGCAGAGCATTAGTTGTGTCGGTTCCGTCTCAAAAACCGACACAAATACAGCATTATAGTTGTGTCGGTTCTGTCTCAAAACCCGACACAAATACCTTGCATCAGTTGTATCGGTTCTCTCTCAAAACCCGACACAAATACCTTGCATTAGTTGTGTCGGTTCCATCTCAAAACTCGACACGAATACATTACTGTCTTCTTGCATTACAATGAAAACTCATTACTATCGGTTTTCCAATAGAAACCGACACAAATATTGACACAGTACTATCGGTTTTCAATAAAAAAACCAACACAAATAGTATAACACTACTATCGAATTTCCAGAAAAAACCAACATAGATGGATATTATTTTTATTGGTTCTCTTTGCGAACCGATACAATTAGAGGACTATTCCAATCTGTTTTAATGTACAAACCGACACAAATATATACTCTGCACCATCGAGTTTTAAACTTATCTCAGTCGGTTTTGTATTAAAACCGATACAAATAGAACTACATCTCAATCGGTTTTCACTCAAAAACCGACACAACTATAACAGCTAATCTTCATCAAACAGCATACTGTTAGATTCTTGAACATCTGTACATTAAGTACTGTATACGGTATTAGTGCATGTGTTCGTGTCGATTATTCTAAGGGCATGTATAGTATAACAGCCATCCTCCCTTGTCTTTCCCTAACTAACTGTCATCCTCTGTTCATAACCTTGCACATATTATCTCAAGCGATATTATATTAAAATCGACACAAATATAACTACATCTCAATCAGTTTCATATAAAAACCGACAAAAATAGATGCCTTACCACCAACGGTTGTAAATAGAAACCGATATAGATAAATTTGTATCTCAATCGTTTTTCTTCCAAAACCGACACAAATAGTGATCTTAGCTCAATCGCTTTTATCTTGGAACAGACACAAATATGTACCGCATGAATATGTACCGCATGACTCTCCAGAATATCATGAATAACACGAGAACTGATATCATTAGCACTATTGTTGTATAAAACTGACACAAACTTATTATCACTATCGGTTATCAGGAGAAATCGACACAAATGTAGTTCACTGTAGTATTGATTTTCTAGACAAACCATGAAGTATTATGATCTAGTCATTTTCAGCATGCATGTATGTCGTCAAAAGAGAGAAAATGCCATAACTTCTTCCTACGTAGTTGAAATTGTTTGAAACTTTATAGAAACATACTTTGGGATACTCTAAGGCTTTTCTGAAAAGAATTTTCCAAAAAAGAGTGCCAATTAAAGAAATAAGCCAAATTTCAGTTAGTATGCATGATTTTTGCGTAAAGCGTAGGAAAGTCAAAAGTTTTCCAAATTAACCCTGAATTGTTCGAAAAATTCCACAAATTATCTTTTCACTGCTTACAAGCTTTCCCAATAAGAATTTCGTCCAAAGGAATTTTATTCCACAGCATATGGCACAATGTGCTATTTAGGCATAAACAGATATTGAATTTGTATTGAAGCCTCAAAAAGCATTGAAGAATATTTTAAATACACAATGGAACAACGACATTGATATCACATTTTTAAGAAAATCACAAATTCTGCAAAATGAGGGGAAATCTCTGCAGGCTAGGCTTCAAATTTACCCTCTTAACATCCACCCTTGATGATTTCAATTTTTCTCACCCAAGTATTGCTTTCAACCACAGAATATGAGCTATTTTTTTGAGTGGCGGCGGAGAAATATCCTTTGAAACAACAACAGAGGAGAGTTCAACCCAAGGGTTATACATAACTTAGCGAGACACATCACAATCGGTTCTCAATTAAGAAGTGATTGTGATGTGCACACACATCACTATCGATTCTTACTTGAAAAGCGATAGTGATATGATCATGCACATCACTATCGGTAGTGATGACGACTAGCATATCACAATTGGTTCTTTTTTGAAAACCGATAGTGATATGCATGATCATCACTATCGCTTCTTACAAAGGAAGCGATAGTGATGAGCTTGTGCACATCACAATCGCTTCTTTTGTGAGAATCGATAAAGATATGCATATACATCACTATCACTTCTTACATAAGAACCGATTGTGATGTGTCGAGTGCTACATCACAATCACTTCTAATCTGATCAGAACCGACAGTGATTATTATTAACACCCTCCTTAATCCATCTATCACAATCATTTTATCCTAAAAACTTAAGAACCGACCCAGATGAAGCGATAGTGATGTACCATTCGGTAGTAGTGTTTGTTGTAGTGTATATTGTTGGTTGAACTGCTCATGTGAAGTTTAGCACCGGATTATAGGTTTCAAATCATAGTTGCTACTTACTAGCTTGAAATCAAGGAAACCACCTAGTGAAATGGATAATCAGGCATCTTCTTTTCAAGACAAAAGACTTATGCTTAATTCCCTTTCTCTAACTAATAAACCTATTGCGACTTTTGTGAAAAAGCAATATGCATCGGACAGAGAGAATATAAGCGGCAACATTAGAACAAATCCATTTCATCAACCACACTACTGTTACCAACCTTATCTACACAAAACTATAACCATCATATTCGCCTAATGAATTACTAGTAATTTGTCCAAAAAAATAAGTTTTATTCTCTGAACACTGGTCAGACGATGGTGCAAGCGTTGGGATTCTCCTCGCTGAAGATGGTGGTGAGCCGGTTGGCGTCGGTGGGGATGCTGCAGATGCCCTCGCGCATCGGCGTCAAGTAGCACGACCGGTACTCGCCGGAGAAGTACTCGTACCGCCTCGGCGTTCCCGCGGCGCCCAGCATCTCCCACCGCGTCAGCGGCGATGGCGCGTACCCGTCGTACCCGTAACCGTGCCCGTGCCCTTGCGCCGCCAGGATGTACGGATCGGCACCGGCCGGGTTGTCGTAGTGGTTGTGGCCGCTCGCTGCCGCGCTGCACGTCCCTGCCGCTGCGAGCTGCTGTCCATGCGCGACGTGCGGCGGTGGCCCCGGCCCGGCGGGCACCGGCCCTGCCGGAGTGAATCGGACGCGCTTGGACTTCTTTTTCTTGCGGGGCTTGCCGCCTGCTCGCGCTGGCGGGGCGGCGGCGGCGAACGGTGTGCCGGGCAGGGTCGTGTGGGTTTGCGGCGGCTCCGGCGGGATGGCGTGCGCATTGGTGTGATGGTGGTTGTTGGTGGCGACGGTGACGGTACGTGCGGTCGGGCGCACGTAGCATCTTTGCGCGGGAGGGTACGCCATGGCGTAGTCCATCCTCTCGTTCCTCATCCGTCTTTCGCGCCCTAGGAGAGATCGGAGAAAAATAACGATCGTGCATGAAAAATGGAAGTGAACTATATGTATGTAGGTCTGTCTATGTATGCATAGGAGTCTATTGATCATGATATTAATTAAGGATTAAAAGAAAGGCAAACAAGACCAAAACATGCTAATTTCTCCCAAGCAATTCTTTTTTGTTTTAACCCGTAAGGTGCGCAGAGCAATGTGTACTTGAGATGCAAACTAACACTAGCTAGTTCAGATCACAGGGCACAGCTAAGTCTAGTTCATCACATTCGCGTAGTTGAATATATAGCGACGTTTTGAAGCCCTGATACGTTGACACATCACAAAGATACATATAGAGATCTATGAACAGAACATCTAGATATACTTACTGACATGCAAACTGATACATCCTAGCTAGGTCGGCCTTATCACAACTCACAACAGACATACCCAAGGAGAATGAAGAAGATACAATTTAACGTACCCAACTTAATATCTGGCTAGCTAGTTATAAATGAGTATATATGTACGCACCATTGCACTTCATGATCAATCGAGAAATCATCCAGCCAAAGGGAGAGCACCCCATTCGCCTCTGCGCCGTCGCTTCCATCTCTCTCGCTCGTTCATCTGCATATATCTCTGAATAATACATGCCTGCACCTGTGTGAACTCAAGGACTACACACTCCAAGAGACAACAACATCAGCGACCTTCAGTGCAGCTGCCCTACAGCACTAACAAACGAGTGAAACGAATGATCTTTTGAGCAAGAATCCCAGATGTTTTCTCGGTTGGTGGAGGAACTAAAGCTATGTAGAGAGAAGAGAATGGAATAACTATATGGGGTCCTCCTACAGGGCTACACCTACCTAAATGGTTCCTAGCTTCTTCCATGGATGGATGCGCTGCGTTGTCCACTCAAGGACCTCAAGGAAGGAAGCATCTGCGCCGGAAAACGTAAAGCGCGTATTGTCCCTTGTTCTGGTTTGTAGAGTGTTTGAGGCTTGAGAGTCTCCGCGAGTGAGTGGTGTCAGAATATATGCTTGGGGAGAAATACCATTTCAGACAAGGAAGCGCCTTTGCATGGATACTTGTTCTAGCGCTGGTCCAAAAGGGGAGATGTATAAAGCGGTTCTTGCGTGATTTGCATTTGTGTCGTCAAATGTGTGTATACTTTCTAAGATTAATAAGACATCTGTAGTTACCAATTAATTTGCCTTTTGGTTATTTGATGATTAATTTTCAGAAAGTGAGCTGTAGTACAGACAAGGTGATGTAGTTGGTTCTCGACTGAGAAGAAGCAATGCTAATGCCTACTTTGGTGATGAAGGATGATGCCATTTTAGTTTCTGTGGACTAGAAATCAATGCTCGATGTTTCCGCCGGGGTTGGCCAGCTAGCTAGGGGGATCATTCTGGGCCAATTAGTACTCGTTTCATGGCCAATTTAGATTGTTTTATGTCTATTACTGGTCAAAGTTTAGGAATTTTGACAGCATATATATAAACCACGAGCATACATTGCTAAAAGGAAACTGTACTTTGTAGACCTTAGTAGCATAAGGATATATGAAAATACGGACGTACCCGGCGTATGTACTCTGTTTAAATGTATTTAAGCTAAAAGTAAGCATAGCGAGCTCAACCTATCAAACTACTAGTATTTTTAAGGGCATTTAGGGAGAATCAGATTGTTTTCTTGATAAATAGCACTTAAATTTTGAGCATTCAGATCTAGATACAACGGCCAAATTGATTTGGCTCCTCTCCCCCTATTTGAGTACTATTTTATTAAGGAGTACTTAGTTTTTTTTGGTATTGGACAAGGAAAATTATTCTTTTCTGTATAGCTTTTTACATCAATTATATTATAGTTTTACACAAATTAAATTATGTAAAAATGATATGAAAATTTGTAAAAAAAACTATTATTTTTGTCTGCATTGCCTTTTTTTTACATCAAGTATATACTAGTTTTATACCAATTAAATTATGTAAAAAATAATGTGATAATTTGTAAAAAGAAAGGAGGATCAAAACAAACAAAAACGTGGATCACAAAGTCAGATATTGACAAAATCAAAATGATAAAGCACAATGTGGATCACAAAACCAAAAACACTAATATCTACTAAAAAATTGAGTGCTCACAAATTAAAAAAATACTCGAGTACTATTTAGTAATTCTTTTTTTTTAACTGGGGAAAATAAATCTTGCTCTTAACGTAATACTACGGACTGCAGTGACATACGAGCCTTCTTTTCTTCATCCGCCTGCGGTTTACCTTCGAGATCGCTGCGACCTGTGGGCCATTGACTCGTACTAGTGAAAGGCACAGAAATTTTTACTGTTATGGCCCTGACGACATTTTTTTTTTTTTGCGTGATTAGCTGTTGATCAGCTCGAATTGCCCCTGAATAGTATGATCGTGCGGTCCCCGTCAACAGAAATTTTTTTTTTATTAGAATTCCAGCGGATCAGATCCGCGGGATTTTAATTTTTTATTGGAATTCCAGCCGAACAGATTCGTGGGAATTTTTTTTAAAACCGTGCCGTACACGTCTAGCGGACTCGAACAGCCGGATTTCCGGGAGTTCCAGCGGTTCCAGTCCGCGGGAACTCGCGGGGGGTGGGGGTGGGGTGAGGGTCGGGTGGGATGGGGGCAAGATGCCGCGGACGGAAAAAAATTTATAGGACTGGAACGATCTTGAAAAATTGTGAAATTTTTTGTGGAGGTTTTTGACACATCAATGATATTTTCATAAAAATTACAGAAGATTATGACATACGAGATATTTTGAAAAATTCAAACATTACAACTATCTTGATGAATCACTGACCAGTAAGTTTGAAGCGAACGAAAAATAAAACAAACCAAGTTGAAAAATCGTGAAATTTTTTGTGAAGATTTTTGATACATCAATGATATTTCCATAAAAATTTAATAAAATTATCACATATGAGGAATATTTAAAAATTCAAACGTTACAACTGTCTTGATGAAACACTAACCAGTAAGTTTGAAGCGAACGAAAAATGAAACAAATCATGTTAGAAAATTTTAACATTTTTTGTCTATGGTTATGATGCATCATTAATATTCTCATAAAATTTTCTCATGATGAACAAGCTGTATGAATTTATTAAAATATAGACAGTGCTACTACCCTGATTACAGCAAAACCGTCCAAAATGAACGAAATGAAAAATGGTACAAACCACTTTAGAAAATTTTGAAATTTTTTGTTTATGGTCACATGCAGACGGAGGAGAAACCGGGTGCATGCAGAAAGAAGAAATCAGGCGCATGCATGAAGACCGAAGAATGAAATTTTATTTTTATAGATGTTTTTTTCAGCCGGGTGCATACAGAAAGAAGAAATCAGGCGCATGCATGAAGACCGAAGAATGAAATTTTATTTTTATAGATGTTTTTTTCGGCCGATTTTGCTTTTGTAGGTTACAAATATGAAAAATATATATATATATTTTGCGTTAGACTGCGTATAATTTTTTTTGAAAATATACGGTCACGACAAAATTTCTGTAATTAGTGGACTTAGATTGGGGTCGGTGGAATTATTGTTAATAGACTACGTATATTTTGCACTAATTTTATCCAAAAATTCGTTGTTTAAAGTCATTGTTATTTTGACGGTTGCTAGAATTTTGTAGTTGAAACTAGAGTCCACCACCACCGTAAAAATTCATATTTGTCGGTGATAACCATAATTCATATAGTGTTTTATCCAATTATTTGTCACTTAGTAAATTTGATTAAAAAATCAAATTTCTTTGTTCGTCATTATCTTTCGGTGTGGGACAAATTTGACGAAAAATCATAGTAAATTATTGAATAAAACCCGACATTGATATTACGAAGTGCAGGGATACAATATAGGTACATGCGTTAGAGAATTCATAAAACTGGGATACAACATAGGTATACATGCCTTAGAGAATTCATAAAATTGGGATACAACATAGGTATACATGCCTTAGAGAATTCATAAAACTGGGATACAACATAGGTATACATGCCTTAGAGAATTCATAAAACTAGGATACAATGTATTCCATAGGTATATGCCTTTTCGGCGGACATATACCCTAAATGACCACAAACTGGACATATTTCATAACACTTAAGCCTTTCCGGCGGCTCGTAAAACAACTCGTCTAAACACAAATTTTGGGGGAATTGATCCAGAAACATACTTCACTACATGGACAACCAAATTATAGGAAAATATCAAAATTACAACTTGCTTACCATGTAAAATCCGTTAGCGCGAACACCCTAAATGATAATGTTACCAGTGCCATATTTTATGAAAACGACTTTCAAAGTCTTTAACGAAAGTATCCGTAATGCAAGAATCATCACATAACCATGTAGTAACAACAAATAACCGTCCGAAATTTCAGATCCAACATGTGGAAATTACTGCCATGCATGAACGATGCTTATTGCTTTCTTAGACTGAATTGACAACTCCCGTGCACCAGCTTTTTCAAAGCGATTAGACAACTCATGGGCGTGTAGCTTTGTCAGACCGAGTAGACAAGTCATAAGTATCATGGATGAGCCGATAGATATAGATAGATATGTATATAGAGGTTACGCATACATGTAGTATATTATTAGTATTTTAGTTGGTTCGTACAAATACATTTACGTAGATATATATTCTTAGGAATAACAATATATTTTCGGGAATGTACATGTTTATTACAGATAGATGTAGATAGATATGTATTTTTAGGAGTGTAGATTATTTTACAGATATAAGTACATAGACTCAGTACGCACTAAATGCACACCGCACAGTCCGAAGTGACCACTCACTGCCTGCCTTTAACTCTGAAGTGACCCCTTCATGCACAACATATTTGTTAGTACTGACATCTTATATGCATGACTGCCTTTTCAGCCTTACTTGATTACACACTCCATGGTTTTGCTGTCCGTCTACACGTTTGAACCTTACATTCCAATACTTAGTCCACACCTCACCCTGTCGAGTCTATAAAAGGCCAAACCGCAATCACACATACATACCTCCCACTCCTTGCCTTCACCATGGCTAGATCCTCTAGCAGAGCATTCTCGTGAACACCTGATATGAGCAGCGTAGCCCATCATTACACGTTGAAGGTTACGCATAATGGGAAGGATGATCCGTTCAAGGAGGAGAACCTACGTATAGTGGTGTTCAAATTGTAAGAGTGGCGTTCGATATTATCGAGGCATAACGTAACAACCACTGGCCTGAACGTTGTGACCTCTGATGACCTCAAGGTGCACTTACATGGGTGGCGTCAAAGGTATTTCAGGGTGTGCGAACTAGCCGACCACCCTTCTGCTATAGGTTTCTCTACGAGACTTTACAGGGTAATGATGCTGCCCGATCAGTATGCAGAGCATATTAAGGTTAGTTATTTCCTATTTGTTCACCCTACTAATCTTTTTACCATAATCCATAAGTTCACTTATTTGTATGCTCGCCTTGTGTGTTAGTCATTCTCGGAGGATAAAGATTTGCTGAACAAAGATATCCCAGAATTCTTTGCGATGTATATGCTCTTCGGCGGGGGTGTGATGCCTGGTTCGTGTAGAAGACGTAGAAGAGAATCTAACTTGAGGTGTAGAGGTCGACCTAGTACTGTTGCAGCATCAAGTTCAAGAGGACGTTCAACCACCACTGGAGGGGCCCTTGCAAATGATGAGGACGATGATGATGACGATTTCGTATCACCTAGACCTCGACGATAAAGCACTACCACAACAGGCCGTTCAAGCACTACTACAACAGGTCATTCAAGAAACAATGCAAGAGGACGTTCGACCAGCACTGCAAGAGGGCTAGCTCATGACCATACAATGACGATGATGATGACGATTTCATACCACCTAGCCCACGAACCTTACGTCCTCGGAATCCTCCAAATCCTGACGATAATATTCCATCAAACCCTCTTAGGTATCCATACGTAGTACCCCATCTGCCACCAATATACGATTATCCTTGTTTTGACCGTCTATTCCGACAACCATGGCCATAAAATGAATGGATTTGTCACTTAGTCCTTCACCAGAAGCATATACCTATGGAATACATTGTATCCCAGTTTTATGAATTCTCTAAGGCATGTATACCTATGTTGTATCCCAGTTTTATGAATTCTCTAAGGCATGTATACCTATGTTGTATCCCAGTTTTATGAATTCTCTAAGGCATGTACCTATATTGTATCCCTGCACTTCGTAATATCAATGTCGGGTTTTATTCAATAATTTACTATGATTTGTCGTCAAATTTGTCGCACACCGAAAGATAATGACGAACAAAGAAATTTGATTTTTTAGTCAAATTTATTAATTGACAAATAATTGGATAAAACACTATATGAATTATGATTATCACCGACAAATATGAATTTTTACGGTGGTGGTGGACTCTAGTTTCAACTACAAAATTCTAGCAACCGTCAAAATAACAATGACTTTGAACAACGAATTTTCGGATAAAATTAGTGCAAAATATACGCAGTCTATTAACAATAATCCCGCCGACCCCAATCTAAGTCCACTGAATTACCGGAATTTTGTCGTGACCGTATATTTTCGAAAAAAATTATACGTAGTCTAACGCAAAAATATATATATATATATATATATATATATATTTCATATTTGTAACCTACAAAAGCAAAATCGGCCGAAAAAAACATCTACAAAAATAAAATTTCATTCTTCGGTCTTCAAGCATGCGCCCGATTTCTTCTCTCTACATGCAACCGGTTTCTCCTCCGTCTGCACACGCCCATACACAAAAAATTTCAAAATTTTCTTGTAACATCCCGAAAATTTAAAAAATAGGAAAAATAAAAATTTGAAAATTGAAAATAAAATTGAATAAAAAATTCAAACTGAAAGCAAGATTTTCAACTTTTCTTCATGCTCATGTATTCAACCTAAAAGAAAAGAGCAAGATATTGCATTAAAGTTTTCATCCAAAATAAATAAAATTTAAAGTTAAGTTCGAAATGTAAATCTTATTTTGAAATTCCATATTTTCAGAACTTTCTCGAATTCTAGGTTTTCGGAAAATGGATTATAAAAATTGTTATCTTTTACTCTATAACACAAAATCCAAAATCACTTAAGAGTTAAAATCTGAAGAAAAAAATTCACATAAATCCAAAATCATCCCTGGTCATCTCCAGGAATTCCCAAATGCATGTGAACTCAATTAGTGTTGAAGGGAAATAAAAAGCAGACTGGATTTAAAATAATATTATCAAATGTCAAAGCTTTATAAAAACAAATAAAGTAGCATGCCAAGAATCTTATTACACATTTGAATTTTCATTTGAATTTATCTTTGAATTCATTCATTGTTTCAAGATTTGACCTTTGGAATTAAATGACTTTCAAATATCTAAAATAACAAATTAATGAAACTCAAGGAAACACCAAACAAAATTCTATAGAAAATATTTTTATAAAATAGTAGAGACCAAGTGATGAATAAATATAATTTTTCCAGAATTTTTACGAACAATTTACTCTGCCCAAAATTTCAAAAATAGAATGAAAATCATCCAAATTTAGAGAATTACTGTTATTAAACTACAAGAGATAATCAAGTGAAACCAACGAAAATGGAAAGTAGAATCCTTGGGCTACCAGACAAAAAGTTGGGAAATTTTTTAACTAACTTAGCACCCTTGCCAAGCCTGCCCAAGTTCCATGCCGAAATGGGACATAAATGACTTCTACTGCCAAATGCAACCGTTGCAACTGATGGAAACTGCACCTGTGCATCTGGCAGTGGGCTCCACGTGGCCCTAGACCCACTGGTCAGCCCCCATCCCTTGCTCTCTCTCCCTCCTCCCTCTCCCGGTCTCCGCCCGAAACTGCTGCCACGGCACTGGGTTGTCTCGTCTTCACGCTGCTGCGGCAGGGCCTTGCTGCCACGTGGTCGCCACTGGCCAGCTTCGCGAGCTCCGTCCGTTCACCCATACCTCACCCCACCTGCTCTCCTGTGCTGCCATAAAGCCGCCCGAGCCTTCCTCCTCTCCTCTTGCTCGCTGCGCTGTGCTCCTCCAGCTGGCGCATCTCGCTGGAGCTAGAAGCCAGCCAACGAGTCAATCCATCGTGCAAACGAAACTCAGGTGAGCTTACTCCCTTGTGCACTCCTGGCTGCCATGCACCCAGTTGAGTCTATCTTGTGCGTTGCATGCAGCTGTGTCGACCGAACTTTAGCTTCTTATAATAGAGAATGAAAGTAACACATTCAAGAAAAGGCCTCACATAAACAAAGTACTAATGAAATCATTATAAAAGTGATAAATCAAGAAATCACAATCACCATATTCTTGTTGGTATGTTTTTATTTGGTGTTTACATCTGATTTCTTTTTGCCCCATTTGAATTGGTGTTATTTGCTTTTGCCTCGGTTCTTATTATTCGATGCATAGACGACGATAATTCGGATTCAGTCATTAACGACGTCGACTACTACCCGGATTATAATCCAGAAGAAGAGCAACCAGGCAAGCACCCTCCTTTGATCATGTTGATCTCATATTTGCAAAGTTATGTTGTTTTATCAAACTATATGCATGCGTGTATGTTTTAAACTTGCTATGTTGTAGGTAATGGTAGCTAAATCCAATTGAGTATATCTCCTTTACCTTGTCATTTAATTACTTGCCATTGTAACCTAGTTATGGTGTAGACAATACATGATGTCACTTGGGTAATACTTGTGAATTATCTTATGCTCATGCTTAGACATGCTCATTAGAACGTGTTTTAAATGATGGGACACATTTTCAATCTAGCTTGGCAACATGGTTTAAATGAACAGAACCGAGGTATGGTTTCCGTGTAATTTGGTAAAATTCCAACTCAAAACTTATGATTTAGACGCGGGCGAGTTATGGTTAAACTTCAGGCGTGAAAAGGACCTCACGCGTAGTTAGGGGGAGATTCTCGCCTGGGTCAGTTAAGGACCGAACTTGATGCTATCACCTAAGTGTTTTGGTGCAACCACATGTGCTAGTATGGGATAGCCTAAACTCACTAGATTAGTTAGAGTTTAGCCTTGCATTTTGGTATGCCGAAGTAGTATGGACGATCCGATGGACTGGTGTCATTCGAGGTGCTCCTTTCACCGAGGTGTTGGGGCCCAAGCATTCCAATACAACGGTGAGAGCCTTGTCACGGGGAGAGTTCACGATGGGGCACCATCGGTTCAGGATCTCCGGAACTATGGGGAGGGTTTAACATCACTGTCGCTGGTGCAAGGCTAAGTTTTAACTAGTTGAACGGTTTCGTCACAGTCTAGCAAATCGGGTACGGTACGTATCGGGAGGCATGGTTGACATGATTGCTAGAATGTGTCATGTGGGTTAAGTGTACACTCTCTGCAGAGGTTAAAATATAATTAATTAGCCATGCTCGCGGTCATGAGCAACTTGGGAAAATAATATCAAGTATAGTCTTGTTTTTGCAAAAACTTTTGGAAATGGTTTTGGAATGGATGGGTATACTCATGAGCCAAGGGTGGCTGTTTTTACTCACTATTCGCAGCCAAGGTGAGCTGTGGAATGATGGATATGAACTGTACTTACTATTATTAGCTTCTTATTAAATGTTCTTTACAATTCCGTTACCGTTTTATGCAACATTCACTTGTTAAATAAAATATGCTTTATGCTGAAAATGAGACTAGTGTAGAAGCTTGTTATCCTTGTTCTAGCCATGCATTTACAATATCTCCATACACTAAAGTCTTGCGAGTACATACGTGTATTCACGGTTGCTTAATCTAAATAATATAGATGACGGTATGGAAGAACACCTCGACAACACGTACTTTACTTCGGGGTCCGACGATTATGTTGATGGATGAACTTGAGCTTTTCCAAGCCGGTTGCCTATGGGTTATCGGATGGGCATACCGCTGTCCCCATTTTTGTATATGTTTGTTCTCCGCTGCAATTTACTTTTGGACTTGTAATATTTGGCCGGTGGGCCATTATTTGTAATAGTAAGTAGTTGTAATTGTTGTAGTTTATGTTTATGCTCCATCAACTGCTTAGTTTCATGTGTATGTGTTGCGATACATCTCGAATGTGGGATATGTGGGTGCTAGGCGTTGATCTTGGGAACTAGCACTAGACACATATCCGGGTACCTAGAATTGTTTTCAACCATCTAATGCATAAACTCGAGCGGTCGTCGTTCTTTGACTATTGCTCATGCTCCCTTTGGTGAGTGTGGGTGATACCAAGGTTCTGATATAGATGACGAGTACTATGCTTGGATGAGTTGCTTTCAATCCCGGTATGGTTGTTCGAAATGGAATCGAAACTCCCTTGGTTGGATAAGTGTGTACGGTGCAACTAGGTGGCTCATATTTGCTTGAGTGAGAGCCATCTGGTTAATACTCCGTGTACAGGACTTTTCAGTGACAGTGATCATACACTTAAGTGGAGTATGGGTGTCACCTCTGAGTCCAACGCACGAGCGAGGATCGATTCGTATTTTCGGGTGTCCACAAGAGGTGGTATCAGAGCACATACAACTGTAGGGAAAAGCCTTAGTTAGCATGGTGTTAGTGAAGGACAAAGCTATCTCTCAAAAGATTATTTTTGGTTATAAAAGCTTATTTGAGAAAATGTAGAATGCTATTCTCATCTCTTCCATAGGTTTTCTTTCTCATCCTACCGTTCAAAAGGAATTTGTGCTCATCTTGAACTTCAAAAATTGGTTTTCAGAAAACAACACTATGAAACTTTGCTCTACTTCTTATGCCTTTCAAAAATTGATGAGGACTAAGTTTCAAAGTCATAAAATCCAATGTTCTGAACTCTAAAATTCAAAAGGACCAGCATGAAGCTCTCTAACCTCACCTTGTTCTGTACCGTCTCCATGGAGACAAAAATTTTCAAAACCTCACCTTGTATCAAAAGCTAGATAGGCCGCAAGTAAATGTAATGTTTAGGATATTTACGCTATTGTTTGATCAACTTAGAGACATAGAAAACTTCACTAAAATTCTGAAATGGGTCAATACTAGTTGAGACCAATCCCATAGAATTTCGTGAAATTCTGACCTAAGGAACGGGGGTTAGAACCTTAAAAGGGGGGTAGTGCATGCAGAACAACCATTCTAGACAGAATCCCGCTTCTACAATTTTTCAGGCCAATCTGTTAATGAAAAAACATTTCGAACATTTTTCCTTGGGTTCATAGCTCTTCCAGGAAGCTACCCAAAATTGTTTGCAATTTTATTTGCTCTTTACTAGTACCTAAAAATTCCACAAACCAGCTGGACAGAACCTTTAGCATCACAGTTTTTCTATTTCAATGCCTCTCCCAAGCAATCTTTGATTATTTTGATGCCATGCCCAAGTTGTAACAAATGCTATCCCATTAAGATGGTGTGTGTGCATCTTGTGCCCAAGTATTTTAATAAAAATATTTAGAGTTTCCTATAATACGTTTAAAAAGAAAGTGTATATTGTGTATGTTAACTCTTCCCTACTTCTGATTCAAATTTAAATTTTCTCCTGTATTTTGGTTCGCTATCTCTATTAATCATTCCATCTATGGTTCCAAATTTTGTAACCTTTTCAGAATTTTCTCACGACACGAATGCCCAATTTGAATCAAACACCTTCATTCTCAATGTTGCGTCTGTAATATATCTCCAATGTGATCTCATCAACAACTGTATAGCTGTCCCAATTTGTCATCATACTTATATACTCTCCCTAAAATGAATTTTCTGCCTTTCTCTAGATCATTCTAGTTATTATGCATCCTAACTTCCATCTCTGTCACTCCGACGTATCGCATACCTTTCCCCAAGTTAAATCATTCTAAATCATTGCGGATCTGTGTTATCCTCATTTACATCTACTCCCATAAAAGAATGTGAATCTCACTAGTGTACCCTAATTATCAAGTGCATCTCATTGCAAGGCAAATATCATCATCGTATCATAGATAATGCTCTTCATTCTTCTCATATCAATTTAACTATGATCTTTAATCTTGATCTATCTCTTCGAAGCTATACAAGTGTGAGCTATTGTCTATCATTATATCATCGATCTACTATCACTCATTAAATTGATCTTTATGTCTATGAATCCTCAAGTTTGTATCTATGTCCATGAATCGTCAAATCGATCATTAAGCCTATGAAACATCAGATGGAAAAGAATCGATCTATCATCCAATATCGATCTATCCTCCAATTTATCTATGCAAGATTTAACTAACTTATGTTTCTACTAACTTTCTAGAATCAAGATCTCAATGTTTATTCCTTATCCGAAATCTACTCAGTATCGATCTGAATCCCGATCTTGAGAACTATCTATCACTTGGTAACTCAGGTACTTACTAACAATGTTTGTGAAAACATGTGTTATCTCTCATTCTCCCTACTGGCGTACCAACTTATCATTGATGCCATCATTATCTCAGGATAATTGTGATCAATAATAGCTACATCCAAGTCTTTTCAAATCTCTTCAAAAAACTTTTTGGGATCTTCTCAATCTATCAATCTTGTAAATATAATTGATGAACTTATCCAGTCCTTTTCTCTTTTTCGGGTCATTCGTAAATCCTTGATGTCCTATGTACTCATCATGATGTACCTATGCAATAAAACTAACCTTATCTATTTTCCAAATTCTTTTATTGCCTTTTTGAAAAGAAAAATCACTGCACGTTAGTTATGGGGGAAATAAGGGAAATGAGAGTGGAGATGACGGTATTGACTAGTAGTAGTCGCACGTCAACAATGAGAGGACACTTTGTTCTCTCGGCTTCGTCTGAATCAACCGCGAGTTGCGCCTTCAGGACAAAGAGAGGATTCCCAACATGTATCCGCATTAGAGGTAGCATCGTTAGATTAAAAACGCTAGGTTTGTAGCTAAATAGTAACTATAGACCCCTGTGTATTGGTTTCGAATATGTGATCTTTTGTACTTTGGAGATCTGTCGTGAGATCTTTCTGTACTGTTTCTCCGGTTACTCTCATAAACACTAAACCCTCAGGTTGAGTATTTACGATGTGCCAACCCTATTTAATAAGAAACCTTAATTAAGAAGATTTTAAGGAACGAAATGTTGCCTCCTAACCCAATAGGATCACATCTATGTGACCCTATATCGCTGCAGGGTACCCGTGACAAAGTCTCTCGGCGAAATCATGGAAAGCAAAGACGTGCAAGGCTCCCAATCTCCAATAAAAGACAACGCTACCTCAGCCCAACCAAATCCGCAACATCCAGCCAGAGCAACCTCCTCTCGACATGGTAATCGTCATAATTCTCCAACTTCCTACAACCCGCAAGAAACCAACCCAGAAGAACAACTGCCAAAATCCCCAAGCATGGCACAGATACTCGCCATGGCCGAACAAAATTTCTAGACGCACCCCCTTCTTCTCAAGCAAATAGTACAGAACACTGCCAACCTTGGCGCAGTTCTCGCCAGAAGTTCAGATCAAAAACCTACTCCTACACCTTATTTGATATCTAGACGTTGTCCTTTGATGTGTTGTCAGCCTAACAAATCCGAAGATCGCGCGTGTATTCGTTGTGGAGAAATTGGGCATTCTGCTGATGAACATGTGATCAATTGCTCAAGTTGTGAAGGAAATCATTCTCCTGGAAAATGTCCTATGAGCAACATCACATGTTACCTTTGTGAAGGCCGAGATCATTGCGTAGCCCAATGCTCCTTACATTCCATAATTGCCACTGCAATTCGGCATCAGCAAGAAAAATTTCGAGCGTAGTTGTTCAGGATTTGGCAACCAGAAGGAAAATGTCAATTGCACAGAAAGAGTCGTTTGAGGAGTTGGAGAAGCAACACTTTGACAACCTTCATCAAGAAAGCAGTAAGTGGCCATCACCATCAGCATGTTTGTTGTGTGAAGAAGAAGGTCATTAGGCCAGAAAATGTCCTAACAAGGAACGAGTTGAGATTCACATGAAGGACAATGTTGGGCATACAACTGCACCCAACAAAGCACCACGAGAGGCACGTGAATGCTACAACTGTCACGAAAAGGGTCATTATGCTAGTCAATGCCCACAAAGACGACCAACATCTTCTGCAGCCTTGGTCATACCGAAAGTCACCTCAGTCAAGCTTATAACTCCAAGAGTAGGTGGGAAATCAAGAGTGGTTTGCCCAAAGAATCAGAAGAAGAGGCATTTGAATAAAGACGCTACATCAGGTAGCAATGATCAAAGAAAGAAGTTGCTATCTATAATATGCTATTCCTGTCGCGAGCAGGGGCATTACGCCGTCGCTTGCCCTAAGAAGAACCGACTAGCCCCTAGACCCGCATCTACTCCAACTCGAAGCCGCAACCATGGTCATCTTCACCATGTGACCACGGAAGAAACTCATGACATGCTTGACACATTGCCAGATATGTCTCTTGTATCTTTGGACCCTATCAAAATACAAATTAATTCAGAGTCCTCTCAATCCACCGTATACTTGTCGATCAACGTAAGAACATCCTTCAGCTTGGATAATGATTCTTCGAACTATTTCCACTCCACTTCCCAGTCCTTGCAAATCTCGAGGACGAGATTTCTAAAAGGGGGGGTAGGCTTGTAACATCCCGAAAATTTCAAAAATAGGAAAAATAAAAATTTGAAATTGAAAGTAAAATTGAATAAAAATTTCAAACTGAAACCAAGATTTTCATTCTAATCATCATCTTTTCTTCATCCTCATGTATTCAACCTAAAAGAAAAGAGCAAGATATTGTATTAAAGTTTTCATCCAAAATAAACAAACTTTAAAGTTTAGTTCGAAATGTAAATCTTATTTTGAAATTCCATATTTTCAGAACTCTCTCGAATTCTGGGTTTTCAGAAAATGGATTATAAAAATTGTTATCTTTTACTCTATAACACAAAATCCAAAATCACTTAAGAGATAAAATCTGGAGAAAAAAATTCACATAAATCCAAAATTATCCCTGATCATCTCCAGGAATTCTCAAATGCATGTGAACTCAATTAGTGTTGAAGGGAAATAAAAAGCAGAATTGATTTAAAATAATATTATCAAATGTCAAAGCTTTATAAAAACAAATAAAGTAGCATGCCATGAATCTTATTGCACATTTGAATTTTCATTTGAATTTATCTTTGAATTCATTCCTTGTTTCAAGATTTGACTTTTGGAATTAAATGACTTTCAAATATCTGAACTAACACATTAATGAAACTCAAGGAAACACCAAACAACATCCTATAGAAAATAATTTTGTAAAATAGTAGAGTCCATGTGATGAATAAATATACTTTTTCTAGAATTTTTACACACCATTAATCATCCCAAAAATTCAAAAATAGCATGAAAATCAGCCAAATTTGGAGAATTGCTGTTCTCAAACTACAAGAGATAATCAAGTGAAACCAAAGAAAATGGAAAGTAGACACCTTGGGCTACCTGCAAAAAACGTTGGGAAATTTTTGAACTAACTTAGCACCCTTGCCAAGCCTGCCTTACTTCCATGCCGAAATGGGACATAAATGACTTCTACGGCCAAATGCATCTGGCAGTGGGCTCCACGCAGCCCTGGACCCGCTGGTCAGCCCCCATCCCTTCCTCTCTCTCCCTCCTCCCTCTCCCGGTCTCCACCCGAAACTGACGCCACGACACCGGACTGTGTCGTCTTCACACTGCTGCGGCAGGGCCTTGCTGCCATGTGGTCGCCATTGGCCAGCTTCGCGAGCTCCGCCCGTTCGCCCATACCTCGCCCCACCTGCTCCCCTGTGCTACCATAAAGCCGCCCGAGCCTTCCTCCTCTCCTCTTGCTCGCTGCGTTGTGCTCCTCCTGCTGGCGCATCTCGCCGGAGCTAGAAGCCGGCCAGCGAGTCAATCCGTCGTGCAAACGAAACTCAGGTGAGCTAGCCTACTCCCTTGCGCACTCCTGGCTGCCATGCACCCTGCTGAGTCTATCTTGCGCATTCCATGCAGCTGTGCCGACCGAACCTCGCCGTGGATTCTCATCTTCCCAGTAGCTGCACGGTGGTGAAGCTCCTTTGCTGGCGTAGCCACGGCCATCTCCGGTGCTCGCCTGCCGCCAAGGATCGCCTCACCGAGCCCACCTCCCTGCATTCGCGCGCCAAAGAAGCTTCATCATTCGGTAGAGCCACGCCGCCATTGTTGTTCCAGCCGAGTTTTAGGGTTAGAAGAGAAGAGGTAAGCTCAAGTATTATTCCACGCCCTTTAGTCACAAGTGGCATCATAGCTCAGTGGTTGAAGTCCTCCATTAAAATTTTTATTTTTACCTTTCACAATTCAAATGTTCATATCTTATGCTAGGAATGTCCAAATGAAGTGATATCAGTTTCTAAATTTAAGTTTCGAAATGAGGAATTATAATCTGAAATAAAAAGTTATATGTTACTTGCATAAAAATATTTTTATTTGGGTTTGAATGCTAGGCACTAAATAGGTGTTATGAAGGAATTATATTTTCTCTTGATCCATAAATCATGAAATAAATACCATAAGTTACTGTAACCATATTCACTCTATTTCTGCAAAAATATTTATGTTTGAATGTATTTTGTATCAAAAATTGATTGTTTAAAACCCTTACTAACATGCAAGATTCAAATGGTTAAAATACTATGCAAATGAGCTCAAAATTTGATGAAACAATTTTAGTTGCACTCCTGAGATTACATAGATCATAATTATATATAAATATTTATATTTCACTTAAGTATGCACTATTTGCTAGTTGTTCAAACATTCAATCGGCAAAATGATAAAACGGCTATAACTTTCGCAAACGAACCTGAAATTCGACAAAATCAAATGCTATGACCTTAAAATGACATGTAATTTCTTGCTATGCATAAGTGATATCATTTTGAAAAATTTTAAGTCAAGCCATATTAAGCCTTATTGACCCATATACATGAAAAACATTTCAAATAAATGTGAAATATCGCGGGACCAACTTTAAAACAGTTTTAGGGATATCCCCTACTTATGTCAGAAAAATGGTTAGATTATCCCATAAGGTGCAGCAGCAATCAAAGAATGAAAATTGGACGTAACCGCGCGATCGGCATAATCATTTAAGCTTTTTCGGCGAACCATAAAATATCTTGTATAAATGGAAAATAATGTGATAATAGCTCAGAAGCATCCTATAATATTTATGCCACCATAATATGAAAAAATATTTCACTTATAACATGTGTAGCATATAAAACTAGTCGCTGCAAACACCTTAAATGACCACAAACTGCACCAAAACTATAATGCTTAAGCCTTTTCGGCAATCCGTAAAGTATCTCGTCCAAATGCAAATTTAAAGGAAAATAGTTCAGAATCAGAGTTTAGTATATATATACTACCATATTCTGCAAAAATATCTTAATTATAACTTGCTTTGCATCTGAATCCTACTAAAGCAAAACCCTTCAAAGACTACAAACTGCACTAAGACTAACACTTAAGCACTTTCAGCACCTTGAAAAAACAACTCGGCTAAACCTAAATTTTGGGGGAAATTGACTCAGAATCGTAAACCAGTATATGGACAACCAAAATATGGAAAAACATTTTAATTTCAACTTACTTATCATATAAAACTTGCTTGAGCAAAAACCGTAAAAGATAGCGTTGCTAGAATCGTTTATATGGACGAATGAAATCGGAAGTCTTAAACCGAAACATCTGTAATGCAAGAATCGTCACATAGCCAAGTAGTAATAGCCAATACCTTAAAATTTTCAGATCCAACATGTAGGAATTACACCCATGCATGAATACTTAAAGCTAAGTACCAATCAAGCAAAACCTTTTAACTAATGATACTTTTATTCATCCAAATAATTTTAGCATCTATAATTCGAAGTTATACATGCAAAGATACATAATTTTAAGCTCTTGAATTCGTAAATAGCCTTAGCTATGATTATAACTTTAGCTTCTTATAATAGAGAATGAAAGTAACACATTCAACAAAAGGCCTCACATAAACAAAGTGCTAATGAAATCATTATGAAAGTGATAAATCAAGAACTCACAATCACCATATTCTTCTTGGTAAGTTTTTATTTGGTATTTACATCTAATTTCTTTTTGCCCCATTTGAATTGGTGTTATTTGCTTTTGTCTCGGTTCTTATTATTAGACGCATAGACGACGATAATTCGGATTCGATCATTAACGATGTCGACTACGACCCGGATTATAATCCAGAAGAAGAGCAACCAGGCAAACACCCTCCTTTGATCATGTTGATCTCATATTTGCAAAGTTATGTTGTTTTATCAAACTATATGCATGCGTGTATGTTTTAAACTTGCTATGTTGTAGGTAATGGTAGCTAAATCCAATTGAGTGCATCTCCTTTACCTTGTCATTTGATTACTTGCCATTGTAACCTAGTTATGGTGTAGACTATACCTGATGTCACTTGGGTAATACTTGTGAATTATCTTATGCTCATGCTTAGACATGCTCACTAGAACGTCTTTTAAATGATGGGACACATTTTCAATCTAGCTTGGCAACATGGTTTAATTGAACGGAATCGAGGTATGGTTTCCGTGCAATTTAGTAAAATTCCAACTCAAAACTTATAATGTAGACGCGGGCGAGTTATGGTTAAACTTGAGGCGTGAAAAGGACCTCACGCGTAGTCAGGGGGAGATTCTCGCCTGGGTCAGTTAAGGACCGAACTTGATGCTATCACCTATGTGTTTTGGTGCAACCACATGTGCTAGTATGGATAGCCTATACTCACTAGATTAGTTAGAGTTTAGCTTTGCATTTTGGTAGGCCGAAGTAGTATGGACGATCCGATGGACTGGTGTCGTTCTAGGTGCTCCCTTCACCGAGGTGTTGGGGCCCAAGCATTCCAATACAACGGTGAGAGCCTTGTCACGGGGAGAGTTCACGATGGGGCACCATCGGTTCAGAATCTCCGGAACTTTGTCGAGGGTTTAACATCACTATCGCTAGTGCAAGGCTAAGCTTTAACTAGTTGAACGTTTTCGTCACAGTCTAGCAAATAGCGTACGGTACGTATCGCGAGGCATGGTTGACATGATTGATAGAATGTGTCATGTGGGTAAAGTGTACAGTCTCTGTAGAGATTAAAATCTAATTAATTAGCTGTTCTCACGGTCATGAGCAACTTGGGAAAATATTGTCAAGTATAGTCTTGTTTTTGCAAAAACTTTTGGAAATGGTTTTGGAATGGATGGGTATACTCATGAGCC
This sequence comes from Otatea glauca, assembly GCA_036346275.1. Taxonomy (NCBI): domain Eukaryota; kingdom Viridiplantae; phylum Streptophyta; class Magnoliopsida; order Poales; family Poaceae; genus Otatea; species Otatea glauca. Next base: position 25,093,417 of record CM070716.1, read on the forward strand.
AAGTGTGGCTGTTTTTACTCGCTATTCGCAGCGAAGGAGGGCTGTGGAATGATGGATATGAACTGTACTTACTGTTATTAGCTTCTTATTAAATGCTCTTTACAATTCGGTTACCGTTTTATGCAACATTCACTTGTTAAACAAAATCTACTTTATGCTGAAAATGAGACTAGTGTAGAAGCTTGTTATCCTTGTTCTAGCCATGCATTTACAACATCTCCATACACTAAAGTCTTGCGAGTACATACGTGTACTCACGGTTGCTTAATATAAATAATATAGACGACGGTATGGAAGAACATCTCGACAACACGTACTTTACTTCGGGGTCCGACGATTATGTTGATGGATGAACTTGGGCTTTTCCAAGTCGGTTGCCTATGGGTTATCGGATGGGCCTACCGCTGTCCCCATTTTTGTATATGTTTGTTATCCGCTGCAATTTACTTTTGGACTTGTAATATTTTGCCAGTGGGCCATTATTTGTATTAGTAAGTAGTTGTAGTTTATGTTTATGCTACATCAACTGCTTAGTTTCATGTGTATATGTTGCGATACATCTCGAATGCGGGATATGTGGCTGCTAGGCGTTGATCTTGGGAACTAGCACTAGACACATATCCGGGTACCTGGAATTGTTTTCAACCATGTAATGCATAAACTCGAGTGGTCGTTATTCTTTGACTATTGCTCGCGCTCCCCTTGGTAAGTGTGGGTGATACGAAGGTTCTGAGACGGACGGCGAGTACTATGCTTGGATGAGTTTCTTTCAATCCCGGTATGGTTGTTCGGAATGGAATCGAAACTCCCTTGGTTGCGTAAGTGTGTACGGTGCAACTAGGTGTCTCATATTTCCTTGAGTGAGGGCCATCTGGTTAATACTCCGTGCACGAGACTTTTGGGTGATAGTGATCATACACTTAAGTGGAGTATGGGTGTCACCTTTGAGTCCAACACACGAGCGATGATCGATTCGTATTTTCGGGTGCCCAGATTTCTAAAGTGGTTTGTACCATTTTTCATTTCGTTCATTTTTGACAGTTTTGCTATAATCAGGGTAGTAGCACTGTCTATATTTTAATAAATTCATACATTTTGTTCATCATAAAAATTTTTTGTGAGAATATTAATATGCATCATAACCATAGGCAAAAAATTTCAAAATTTTCTACCATGGTTTATTTCATTTTTCCTTCGCTTCAAACTTACTCGTGAGTGTTTCATCAAGACAATTGTAATTTTTGAATTTTTAAAAATTCCTCATATGTGATAATTTTATGAAATTTTTATGAAAATACCATTGCTATGTCAAAAATATGCACAAAAAATTTCACAATTTTTCAATGTGGTTTGTTTCGTTTTTCAATCGCTTCAAACTTACTGGTTAGTGCTTCATAAAGACAGTTGTAATGTTTGAATTTTTCAAAATTCCTCGTATGTCATAATCTTCTGAATTTTTTATGGAAATATCATTAATGTGTCAAAAACCTCCACAAAACATTTCATAATTTTTAGAAGTCGTTCCAGTCCTATAAATTTTTTTTCCGTCCGCGGCATCTTGCCCCCCACCCCACCCCACCCCCCGTGAGTTCCAGCGGACCGAAACCGCTGGAACTCCCGGAAATCCGGCGGTTCCAGTCCGTTGGACGTGTACGGCACGGTTTAAAAAAAATTCCCGCGAATCCGTTCCGCTGGAATTCCAATAAAAAATTTAAAATTAAAATCCCGCGGATCTGGTCCGCTGGAATTCTAATAAAAAATAAAAAAAAATCCGCTAACGGGGACCACGGGATCATTCTGTTCAGGGGCTATTTTTACAATTCCGGCTGATCGGCGGCTAATCACGTAAAAAATATGTCGACGGGGTCATAACAGTAAAAATTTCTAAGGCACACAAGATGTCGCAAGCTACGGTAGAAAAGAAAACCATTCGAGCTAGCTATAAAAGCTCTGTGAAGTGAATACTTACTTGAGACGGCTTGTCTACTACTCAGTTGCCCGTTTTCACCCAAAAATATCAGCCTTTCAATGGCTTGGATCACTTCAAGATTCGTGCCTTGAGTCCGTGACCCTCTTAGTCTTCATCCCTCAGCTGCCATCCCCAACCCAACCCATCACGAGTTCACCACCTCGACACTGCCTCCACCCACCCCGTGGGAAACCTCTCTCACCTCCCTGGTGCTTCCTCTGGCACCGGCGGGCCCACCGACCAACACCTTCATCAGCCATGGTTGTCTGTGCTGGCCACCTCCTCTGTTGTCGCCCCTTCGCCACCTCCTTGCCACTAGGGCTGTAAAAAAACTCGGGGCTCATGAACTATTCGAGCTCGACTCGTTCTAGACTCGATTCGAGCTTGGCTTGAACCTCAAATGAGTCGAGCTCGAGCCTGCCCTCAAGCTTGCGAGCCTAGACGAGCCAAGCTCGAACTTCATGTAGGCTCGCACCACCCAATCGACCCCAAAGCCCAGAGCTCACTAGTTAGTCACTAGCTCAGCACCTTAGCCCACCAGACAGCCCGCGAGGGTGAGGCCACGACCCACGAGCCCACGTCCCACGAGCCCACGACCGCGAGTCCGCGACTAACCTGACCCCACCCGATGCCTCCCATTCCCAAACCCTAAATCGACTCCCTCCCAGTCCGGTAGTCCCTAACTCCCCATTCGATTTCGACCGTCCCTGACCCCGATTCGCCGACAAGGTGATGCCTCTCCTTCTTTGTTGCCGAGCAGGCGAGCACCGACGCGGCGACACCCTTCTCCTCCTTGGCTGCCTCGGCTGTCGGCTCGATGCATCCACCTCAAGTTCCATCGTCAACCGAGTATGATTTATTCACTATTCCCCAACCTGATTCCCCATTCCCAAACCCTAAATCGTGAATCTTGTTGTGCGACTCCCATCCCCAGTGCAGGACCTGTGTGGCCAGCGTCGACGCGGACTGCTGCATCCTCGCCGCTAACATCCTCAACAATACAGCCTCCTCCTAGCCAAGAACCTTGTCTGAAGTAAGAAATTTACGTTAGGTTCTCTTCAATTATTATTTTTCCTTATTTACCAGAATAGGCAATGCATCTAATAACAACAATACAATAATAGTTCAGAATGAAATGATAATATCAGCACCAGGGTTCACAAAACCACGAAAAACTGCGGTTTTCGAGCGTACCGCTGCGGCTCGAGATCCAAAACTACTCGGTAAACCGTTCTAATTCAAAAAATTGAAAAAAAATGAAAACAATTATGTGCTAAAACCGCTGGAAAACCGTAGAAAAACCGTGGTTTTCAGCGAAAACCGCTCGAAAACCGTTTTGTAGGAACATTTCAATTGGTTGGTTGGTTTTTCACAAAAAACTGCGGTTTTTCATTGAAAACCGAACGGTTTTCGATTTCTTTTGAATTTTTTTTTCAAATTTTTTGATTTCTTATCCATTCGGTTTTTGACGGTTTTTGCGGTTTTCACGGTTTTAGTTTTTACGATTTTTCATGGTTTCGATTTTGTGAACCCTGATCAGCACACCCAGAGCAGATTTGGTATCTTCAAATGATGATGATGCAGCAGCATCGATAACATATATTATAGCATGGGCCTCTCGATAATATCTCCCAGTTCGTGCGTAAGCCAACCTACTAAGCACGTTAAGTGTGTCAGAAATCTGAGCCAGTACAATGAAATCTTACAATAGTAATTAATATATGGGCAAATTTTATGTTTCCACTAGTTCCTGTTACAAAGAGAATAATATCTACAAGTGGAATTCTTAACTAACACCTGGAGTAAATATAATAACGTTACAGATGAGTCCAACAATCGGCCATATCCCATTCTTCATGTAGCAAAACACACATATAGTGCATGCTAGCAGACATGAAAATGATCCATAAATTCCAAAAACAAATGAGCTGACAAAGCATCCCTTCCGCTCATTGTAATTTATAGCTTTATAGCATCTCCTGAAACGCGCTACTTTCGTAAGTAAAATATATTCTGCATTTACAGTTCTCGGGTGTTACTTTTCAGTATAACAGATCTGTATTGTGCACTTGTTTTTTTATCCAACATTTCAGATCCTGACTTGATTGGGATTATATGTTTCAGGAATTAAGATGATCATCAACTCTAGATTTGATGTTTTCATATACCTGTGCATAGTTGGTTTTTTTTTTTTGGAGATTGCATTATGCTAAAAATGGTGTTTGTTTGGGTAGGTTGCTAGTTTTGCATTGTTCATGGTCCAGCTCAGCTATTAACCAATGCCTGCCTATTTGTTTGCTGCCCAGCACAACCCATCCCAGCTATAAAGTTAGAGAGACGGTCAAATACATCAAGAAATCTAATAGCCGAACGTACAAGTTCAATGCCGATATTGATTCTCTTAACCTTCAGCGCAAAAAGAGATTGATTCTTGATGTGTGCACTAGGTGGGGTTCAACATACAAAATGCTAGATTCAGCTTTTCATTACAAAGCTGCCATTGATGTGTATGTTGCTGGAGATGCTAACTACAGGTGGCAGCCAACGGAGGTGGATTGGAATTTGTATGAACAAGTCAAAGATGTGCTGTGTGTTTTTCATTTGGCTACAAAAGAGTTCTCAGGTTCAAACTACCCTACCTCCAATTTGTTTTATCCTCATATTGTCGATATTAAGAAAGGCACTAGATCAATTGTTACTATCTAGGGATGAATGTCTTAGAAAAATGGCTAATGCAATGATACAGAAGTTTGATAAGTATTAGGGACCAAAATGCAACATTTTGTTTGCAATTGCTGCAATTCTGGACCCAAGATTTAAGATGGGCATGATTCAGTTCACATTTCCTTCTTTGTACTTAGAAATTGATCTTCCTCAAAAACTTGCATCTATTAAATCTACAAGGGATGAATTATATGTTTTATATGAAAGTGAATATAACAAAAGCCTGGCAACATCAAAGAACAGTGATTCTTCTTCTCAATGCACTGGTATTCATACTTCTAGTAGTGCTTTCTCAACTGCTAGCAAATTCTAAGAGTTTATGAAAGCCCAACATGATACTCATCGTTCAAAGCCAGATTTAAGAAAGTATTTGGATGATCCAGTTGAAGTTATTGCTGTGAAAGGATTTGATATACTTAAATGGTGGAGGATGAATGAATTGAGTTATGATGGACAAAGATATTCTCACTATTCCTATTACCATGGTCTCATCGGAATCAGCTTTTAGTACTGGAGGTCGAGTGGTTGATGATTATCGGAGCTCTTTACTTCTATCAACTGTGCAAGTTTTGGTCTGTGCATCTAGTTGGATTAGAGGTCACCACAAACCAAAGGATTTGGTAAGTTAATAGGTGTTGTTTTTTACCACATAATTGAGTTGTGCATCTAATATATATTTACTTCTTGCATAGGAGAATGATGATAATTCCATTCCTTTGTCATGAATCGAGACTGCTACAACCATCTCAACAGTGGGTAGCAATTAGTCTTCTATATTAGGTATGTACTGCTACAGCCATTTCAACTTACAAATATGTAGTACAATGATCTTATTATACAGTTTTAATGGGGCTATCCATGCTCATGTTATAGTTTTCAGTTTCTTGTGAGAAGTGCTCTCAGTTTCTAATTTGTGATAAACACTTGGTAAACTAGATTGTCATTCCATTTATCCAGGACAAAAGATAGTGTTACCATTTGTAACATAAGCACTACAGAATAGCTATTTTACAGAAACTTTTATCTGTTACCATTTGTAACATAAGCACAATATGCTGTAAGTCTACTTGTAACAATTTTGTTCAGTAACAAAGTTTCTTTTTTATGATGAATGCCTCCTTTTATCTGGTACCAAGGAAGACTGGATACAGATTTATCTCACCAGGTAAAATCTAGCAGAGTGCACGAGTCTAATATACATAAGACAACAATTGTACAACTCAAAAGGGTAGTTTAAATTGTTGACCAAATCAAATGCACCACAAGGCTGATCAGTTGTGGTCTTTTTGTAGATTATCAAGGCTTTAGAAGCTGTTAAACATGCAAAATCCGACTGCTAGAAGGTGTCACAGTGTCAGATCGCTGAATTCCCAAGGAACATCAACATCTTGCCAATGAATCAAGTAGTTCGAATTCCTACTATCAGAACTGCTACTAGGTGTAGTTAAGTTTTATTCCATCCTTGCTCCTATTAAGACAATTGTAACTTTTGCAAGTTTGTTATATGCGCTCCTGTTAAGAGTTAAGACATAGTCATATTTGTTACCGGAGAAGTGGAGGCATGCATACTTGTATGTATGCTCCTATTAAGACAATCATAACTTTTGCAAGTTTGTTATATGTGCTCCTATTAAGACAATCATAACTTTTGCAAGTTTGTTATATTTGTTCCTAGAGATCGGAGAAGAGGAGAGGCATGCATTAATGCATACTTGATACTTGTATGTTTAATTGTCTCATGGTTAAATATTTCTCATACTTAGGTTGTCTAATGGTTAAATATTACTTGCTGAATGGTTAATATTACTTGTTGGCTGCTGCATGCCTGATGTCTGTAATTTAATTGTTATCGAGCTTAATTGAGCCTATTCGAGCTTCTCCTGAGCTTGTCTGTGTTTACTTGCTGTCGAGCCTAATCGAGCCCAGCTCGAGCCTATTCGAGCTCATGCCGAGCCGAGCTCGAGCCCAGCACTGAGCTCGAGCTTCTACCGAGCTCGAGCCTGGAGGGTCAGGCTTGCCCGAGCCCTACTTGCCACCGCACAAGTACCTTCTTCTTTGTCTCTAGTGGTTTTGCCCTCACCAGATCTGCTGCCACTACTACACAAAAGGTCATTACAGACGGTTCAAAAACATCAAAAAATACGATTTTCTGAACCGTCTATAACCATGTGTCAGTAATAATAACAACACATACACATATCACAGACGTTCCTACCTGATTTAGCTCAATCATGTCTCAAATGAATATCTTATTCACTCACGTGCCTCCTTAAAACAGCATATCAAAGTAATTAATGCAGGACAACTTATTCGAGTATGGTGACTATATTGATTGGTCCTATGTTGTCACGGTGTCGCCTAGGCAACGCCTAGTAGATGCCTAGGCGTCCCGGCGGCCGGAGGGGGATGCCAGGACCGGCCGCCTCGACTGGAGGGCATGGCTGCAGAGGCACAGATGGGGGAGGGGGAGCTCAGGCGGAGGTGTCGAGTCGGGGAAGAAGAACCTCAATCGGGGTCGGCGTCGGGCTAGGGTGGAGGCGTCGGCGTTGAGCTCGGGCAGAGGCATCGGTGTCGGGGGTGGATGTGTTGGCGTCGAGCTCGGGCAGAGGCATCGGCGTCGGGGGTGGATGCGTCGGCGTCGGGCTCGAGCGGAGGCGGAGGCATCGGGGGCGAAGGCGTCGGGCTCGGGCGAAGACGTCGGCGTCGGAGGTGGAGGCGTCGGTGTCGGCGTCGGGGGCGGGGGCAGAGGTGTCGGGGGTGGGAGCAGAGGCGTCGGGGAGAAGGAACTAGAAGGCGTCTGGGAGTAGTAGTACTTATTAGTAGCAGTATGCAGCAGTAGTTGTAGTTTACTAGTAGTACATGTAGTAGTACTTAGTAGTACAATACTTAGTAGTAGTGCAGTAGTATTACTAATGATGATAGTGATGCACTGTTGTTGCTACTGTGCTAAACTGCTAATGGTTGATGTTCGCTGCTACTGAACTACTAATGCTTGATGCTACTAAAGTGCTAATGCTTGATGCATGCTGGGCTGCTACTTAACCGCTAATGCTGATGTTTGATGCTACTTAACTGCTAATTGTCTAATCATCGCCTAGGTGGGTGCCTAAGCGTCCAGGCGGTCCGGCTCCGTGACAACTATGGATTGGTCACTAATGCTCTAAGAGTTAGATTGCCAAACACCGATACATTGCTCTGAATATGAAAGAAATCTCGGTTGCCCAAAATAGCATGATGAAAAGGAACAGAAATGTGATGTAACCTTTAGATTTTTAGCAAGCTGTACAAGTTGTGGAGAGAGGCATGAAAGAAGTCATTTTAGAAAATGATCTGCTAATGTAAAGCTTCAATAATGCATACAGATTGAATCGCAAAATCGCATCAACAATGTTGAATGGAAAAAACTAGTCATACTGCTAGCATTGACAGCATAGTAATACCAGTGATAGACATAATTACCAGATCAGCAGGCCTTGACAAAGCTGGGGAGACTGATGTTCCAGCAATCAAACCGGAATCTGAAAGAATATCTTTAAGAGTGCCGCTAATTCCAAGAAGAAGAGGAGTTTTGGCTGGCCAACAGCGATTCACTTGCACATGTTGAGAGAAGACGGATTAAGCCCTGAAAGAATGTCCAATCTAAACTTAGTAGATAATGCTATTATCATTCTGAGAGCGTCTCAAAGGGAAATTTATCTACAGATTGATTCCATGTTTCTGGCTTACTGCTGTTAGTAACCTACACAGAACCAACACAATAACATCATTTTTTTTCCAAGAAGCAGTAAATTAGCACTTCAATTATTGCGCGTCTCCAGCCAACTAGTAGTGTAGGCATTTCAAGCAAAATAGCAAGGCCGGGGTGGGCGTTGCTGGGCTGGGGTGGGCTGGCCGGCCCACAACAAGCTTGGCCTGTGGACTGAAAGCCCACAATTTTTCTTTTGTTTTTTCTATTATCAACATTTTAAATGGCTTCAAAATTTCTCCAAACTTCATTTTTTTGAAAAAAAAATTCTCACCACCATAGGTTACATAGGTTACAGAGGAATTAATACTAATTATAGAAATGTTTTGGATAAATTTTTTCAAATTTTTCGAATTTGAATTTGAACTCAAGCGGTAAACTGCTAGGTTACAATTGTCGAGCCGACCCGGTACGCACAAAAACTGTGGTAACCGAGCGATTTATCGCGATTTTGTAATCCCTAGACACTACCACCACTGGTCAGAGAAGAACACGATCAGCCTTCCGAACACAATGACCACCGCTGGCAAGCATTATTGGGTTGGTGCATATCAATTTGTTATAGGGTGCATTTTATATCTTTGTAGAACTTGGACACCTTCTCAATCATTGGAAGTTATAGTTAAAATCAAAATTAGATTGTAGTATATGCAAGAATAACTTTTGCATTAAGTATTATTTCCATAATTGTAAATTTTAAAAATAATTATTTTATCTTTTGAGATAGAGACTAACTACTTTATCTTAAGAAGGTAGCAGCACGTGGGAATGCATGGGTTACCAACTAGTATAGTCAATCTGGCTTGCTTCGGATCAATCTATCACAATTAATTAATATGATCCGTAGTTTCGGACTTCTGGTCTTTAATCATGAATTGATTACTAGATTTTTTAAGTACCAGTAGGACCAAGATGGTCCAACTGAATATTAAAATATATTAATATGAAAGGGGAAAGATAAATACAAGAAAGGGAGGAAAGGAATGTAAAAAAAACTTTAAAGAAATTATCAAACCAATCCTTAATACGAGGAAACATCTTTTTATTTGCCCTAGGGATAACCACAGCAAACTCCATCTTGATTTTTTTTTTACTTTCAATTTTGCTGAGATGGATCAATATTCTCAAACATTTTGTTATTTTCTGGCGATCCATATGCACCAGCATGACAGTATGATAACATCCATGGCAAAACCAAGGTTCAACGAGGGCTTGATGTCCATAACTCCATAAGCACACAACCTCACTCCTTGGAGTGACGCATATTTGCATGTGTGTTTTGCTCAGAACAAGATCAAGAACTTGTTGTCCATGGAGGACTCGTTAATAGGAATTCTTTCTCAATTCCCGTGGAGTTTAAGTTATCCAGTACCGCGGTATGAAGGTGAACCACCTTAAATCCAAGTCGTTGAAATGCTGCACTATTTGTCGGTCACCTAACGCTTTAGTTTGGTTGTCGAGTTGGTTCATATGTAGCAGTCAGCAGGGGTTCGGATTTCGCTTTCGGATAAAATATCGTTCATGGCTGGAAAACGAAATTTCGGCGAAATTCGGTAGTTTCGGACTAATCTCGTCCAGAAATTCAAATTCAAAATTTGAATCCGGATTGTTTTCTACCGGTAAATACCGAAATTCGGCGAGATGGGGCGAGATCTCGCCGAAAAGGGGCGAAATCTCGCCCATTTTGACAAGGCCGAAAATTGGTTGAAAAGATGGAGAAAAATTTCGAATTTTTTTTGGAGAGTTCTGACGTGTTATTAATATTGTCATAAAAATTTTAGATTTTTATGAATCATGTAAATTTTTTAAAAATTCAAACATTGGTACTGTCGTAATGAAACGCTCACCGGCAATTTTGAACTGAATGAAAAATGGGACAAAGCATGTTATAAATATTTTAAATTTTAATAGCATGATTCTGACATGTGAATAATATTGCCATAAAATTTTCAGTTGTTACTGAAGCTCGAGGAATTTTTAAAAATTCGGGTATCGGTGATGTCCGGATGAAAAATTGTTGAAAGTACGTTAAAAAATTTAGAAATTTTTATTGGATGGTCGTGATGCATCATTAACCCCCCCTAAATTATTTACATGATTATCAATGTGTGAAGTTAAAAAAGTACGCCTGTGGTGCAAACTCCACCTCCGCGTTGTCGACAAATTATTTAGATGATTAGAAATGCGTGAAGTTAGAAATTTCGGCAGCATTTTGACTGAAATTCGAAGATTGAGAGTCACAATTCGAAACAATTAATGTATATTGGCATGAAAATTAATAATCATGAAATAAAATCGATACATACAACAAGTCTTCACATATTTGCATATAACAATTAAATGAATGTATGTTTGCATCACGTACCTACGAGTAGTAGAACGCTTGTGGTGCAAACTCCACGTCCGCGTTGTCGACAATGATCTCGTGGTACCTCCTCTCGTGTTGTTGCTTGTATTCCTCCCAGGTCATGTCTCATGGTAGCCAGGCAGACTTCCAATGTTCGTAATGAGACTCCCAGGTATCAGGTTTCTCGGACTGGAGAAGGTACATGATATTGACATATGAGTGCCGTGCGTATGGATCATTGTAGTCAAATGGCAAAGAGATGCTCAATCCATCATAACTCTGTCTGTAACCGTACCCACCCTGATCCCATCTGTACCCACCCTGATCCCATCCGTACGGCATTTGACCATACTCGGTATGCTCAACTGGAATGCCCAATGGCTGGAGGACTCGCTGCTACACCATGATTGAGTGCCATCCTGTGGTTGTGCTGCCTGGCGTCCACCTCCACCACGCGACGTGCCCTTCCCGCTACTGCGGGTCTGCCGCTGGGAGTCACTTCTCGGGGCAGTACGCCTCTGATGCGATCCTCCTGCCGGTGATTGTGACTGTGGACGGGGCCGGAGGGAGTACCGGTCAGCTTCCATCCCGTCATCGTCGGGAGAGTCTCTCGCAGTCGCTGAGCTACTACTGAGGTACTGCACATTATCAGAAGGTGTTGCCGTGTCGTCCTCACTGCCGACAATAGGCTCATCATCAATTCGGCCTTTTCCTTTTTCCTTAGCACTCTGGCTGCCCGATAACTTTTGCAATCCGCCAAAAGCTCCTGCTAGAGTGTCGTCATCCTCGGCGTCGGTAGCACACTTTCTCTTCCCTGTGTGCGTGTCTCCGATGTTCCACTCCGCCCAATCTGGGAGGCTCTTCCCTCCTGTGGCCAATTAAAAGTAAGGTTAACATTGTTCTCAAGTTTGGACATACATGGCTAAAAAGTGGAATGGAAAACAATTGCATTGTTTACCTGTTGCCTTATACATCTCTTCCGCTGGGATGGAGTCAACCACGAATCTCATTTGGGAGGGTGGGTCGTATGACCGCCCTCGTCGAGTAGAGGCTCCCCAGTAGACCTGGACGAGTCAAACCACTCTGCAATTGGGTCATGGCCAGGATGCATCGCATCCTCGATTAGGCGATCCACAGGGTCTTCGTCTTGGGTCTGGCGAGTGGATTCATAGTCTCGGAGGCAAAGTCGCAGGTTGTAGTGCACGAACACAAGCTTTTGGAGCTTCACATAACTTAAACGGTTTCGTAGCTGCGTGTGCACCAAAGCAAATGTGCTCCAATTGCGTTCACACCCACTCGACAATGCGCACTGAGACACCAACCTCAAGGTGAACTTTTGCAGCGCTGGCGTCTCATTCCCGAAGGCCATCCACCATTGAGCTGTGAACAATACGAAGAAAGAAAAGTCAGTGAGTGCTACACAACAACATACCAACCAACCTTAGTTTATGTACTTACCTGCCGTCATTTGGTTATCGACGGCGCTGGTCTGTGCAAGCTGGGTGGCGAAACGTCCCCGTCTAAGACGGTATGTGTCAGCTTCTCGTAGAGCCTTCACCGCGGTAGTGTCGTCATCAGCCATAATGCTTAGTGCAATCGAGAGCGCTCCCATGTACTGCGGAGTGATGCATATGTTGTATGAGAATTGGGACTTCGGGTCCAGGACGGAGGCTGCAATTGATGAAAAGATTGCATAGTTAGTATAATAGATGCGAACATTGCATACTTAGCATAATAGAACTGAACATGTTAATTTCACTTACCAGCTTGCACAAATGTGGTTTCCCTTATTTCGGCAAATCTCTTTTCCATGACTTGTAGGAATATCCTATACTGTTCTCCATGCTCCAGTAAGTTATTGTTGTACTCATTTCGTGCAATTGCGTACTGCATCATTACACCGCTGATTGTTGGTAACTTGTCTTGATCCGCGAACCTCAACAACTTGTATAAGGGTTCTACGGCCACCACGGTTCACTCCACCAAGGACCAGAAGTCCCTGCCCACGAGGTGGTCATATGCGTACTTGCCCTCCGCCATTTCAGCCCACCTACTACCTATCCAGTCAGGATGTGTCATCCACTGCTGGAACTTTTCCTTTTTTTTAAGAAGCTATCAAGGAAAACAATGGCCGTCCCAAATCTAGTGGCATTTGGCCTCACCAACTCTCCACCAATATGTTGCCTCATCTGCGCATGTAGATTCTTGTGGTTGTATAAAAATCTGCAGATTCTCTTGGCCTATGCCACAATATCTTTGATACATTCCACCTTGCACACATCTTTCAGCATAAGATTTACGGTGTGTGCCAAGCACGGCTGCCATACTATACGAGGGTACTGCACTCGTAACATCTGGCATGCTTTCTTGAAGTTGGCACCATTGTCAGTAACCACCTGCATGACATGCTCCACCCCAATCTCCTCGGCCACCACCTTTGTTATCTCAGCTAGCAGGTATTTGTGGTTCTGGACCTTAGCTGCGAATGACCAAGCAAGAAGTTAGTACGTGTGGCAATGACGGTCATACGGAAGAGAAAAAATAAATGAATTTTGTACCTGTGGCATTTACGGTCTTATGGAAGAACATCATCCCATTGCAGTATACCATGAAGTTGATGATACTCACGAGTAGGTCCCGTCCGGCGTCGACATCATCAGAACACCAAAGGTGGCCCGATCCTCCTCGAACCTCGAAGGTACTTCATAATCTCCTGCTCATTCGCGTCCAAGTACTTACCGTCTATCTCGTATCCTCGTGGTGCACGAACCCCTGGGCCTAGCTCCTGCGTCAGCTTGATTGCAGCTATGACCGCATGCACAAGAGATTAGTACAACCATCACATGACGTGTAACTTACAAACATACAATTGTTTCATACCTGTGAAATACGGGCAGTCCACCTTCCTTCCGGGAATTGCATTAGCATTTAACCACTTTGACCATCCCCTCCCTAGCTTCTCCCGCTTCCCCTGCTGGAATGCAGTGTCAATACGAGGTTGCTGCAGGGCACTAGCCCATGCAAGGTCGACATCCATGGAGGCATGGCTTTCCCGTGTCGATTTGGACCGACCGAACATTTTGCTGATAGTCGATTGAATCGAGGACTTTCGTGCACCACTCCCGGAACCCGAACCTTGCGTCAAACCTTGGCTCCTGAGGTAGGCCTCTTCTTTAGAGGCCTTTATGGCCATCTTAAGTTGCTCATCCTCCATGCCCATGGTGGCCCATTCGGTGCAAGCCTCCTCCTGACGCAGGAGAATTGCCTGCTTCTCCTTCTTCTTGTCACGGCCACCACGGAGGTCCGTGATCATGGCCTGCCTAATCACTTTAGGGACGTTGGGGCAGGCCTTCACATCACCGGCGTGGCCAGCCAGATGTTCCTTAAGACGGGTCGCCCCTCCACCCTTCATAACATGCGTGCAATAGTTGCACCTCGACCCTAAGCCGATGCGCTCCCCGTGGTCCCATACGGTACCCTGAGGATCTGCCATCACAACTCACTAGAGCCTGCATCATTACGAAAAAAATGCATGATATATAAGCTTGTATGACCATGTGCTTGTTTGCAGGGAGTCAACATTCTTAACTCACTGATTGTCGGCGTTTCGAGCACCGGCAAGTAAATTTGTAAGTCTAAGGGGCCGCGCGTTCCCTCTCCCTGAATGGTTAGACTCGAAAGCCCAAGATGTATACTGGTTCAGGCCGAATGTCCCTACTCCAGTTCGTGTGGTGGTATTGTATTGCCTTCGGTGTAGATGGCTGCACCATGTTTACAAGCGAGAGCTGAAAGTCCTAGCGCGAGAATGCTGATTGCCTGTTCGTAAGGACTTGGCCAGAAGAGTCGGTCTCTCTCTGTCCCTCTCTGTCTGTCCCTCCCCCAGGGGCTCCTGCCTCCCTTCATATAGTAGGGAGGGGCAGGTTACATCGAAAATCGGGAGAGGGAAGGGTGAAGCGACCTATGCTAAGAGCTTCGGTCCTTCGCTCTAGTGACTGGTCATCGCCCGCCTTGCCCATGCCGGGTCGGTAGTCCCGTTGGGCAGGGCGGTTAGCTGCTCCATCGGGAAATGGCGCACCTGCCTTCTGTGAGCCTGACGAGTGCTGACGTCGCAGTGTATGACGTTGGTGCTGCCTCGGGAGGGAGCGTGCCTTCGTATTGTTCGTGACTGGCTGATGGGACCGGAAGCTTGACTTCAGCAGCCATTATGCCATCTGGGGAAAGAGCCACCTGCTCTCATACAGTCACTTCGATTGACCCCGTCTGTGGGGCACGTGGCTGTCAGCCAGTGAAGGCTCCGACACGCGGCTCCTGGGTGGAGGTTGCCTTGGTTTGGTCGAGTCGGAGGATCCCGACTACCGCGGGTCGGAGCCCTACTTGGTCAGGGATGCTCGTCCTGGTCGGCCGGGGAGGAGCATCCTTCGTAGTCCCACGGGTCCTTTGGTCGGCAATAGGCCCGGTGCCGCTTGTTAGGTCAGAGCTGGGCTTGAGGCGGCCTGCTTATCATTCTGGGCCGTTGGGGTGCCCCTGGTATGAGTATTCGTCAGTAGCCCCCGAACCCCCGAGCGAGTTCGTCAGATACGGTTGGGGGTTGAACTTGGTTGCGAATCGTGACCGGGCCCGACTGGTCCGTCCGACCGACTGGGTCGGCTGGTTTCCGCCAGGTGTGCCCCAACGCGTCTGACGGCTGCCCTGGAGCCTAGCCGGGGGCATTTGAACCGCCGGGAGCTTCTAATCGTTTCGTTGTGTAGGCCGCACATGGCTTGGCGCGCCTTGGCCGCATGTCTTCTTGGCCGCTTCGGGATCTGGTGGAGGGCGCTTCATTTTCCTGCGCTTGCATTTATTTTGGAGACGTTCGATCTCCCTTCGTCTGGGTATATAAGGGCGCTTTCGCTCATTTGAACGATTGACCCCTAAGCCAGAGTCCTCTTTTTTAATCCTCGAAATGTCTTCGAGGCACCCATTGATCTTCAGCTTCGGCGATGATGTCGTGGTGGAAGAAGAAGATCCTCCGCCGAGCTCACAAATTTGAGTGCGACCAGGCGATGGCTGAGCTCAGGGAGGAGGAAGAAGCCGTAGCCCGTGATGCCGCTGCCGTCGACGCGCTGCTCGAGGCCATTCCGAGGCTCAAGGTGGTAAGGGGGGCCCTCTTGGAGGCGATGGCGCGAGCGTCGGCCGGTGCCGCCAAGGCGGCGGTGAAACCGATCGCGCGATTGCGATCGCCATGCAGCGGCGGCGGCTCCGCTGAACTCCAGGAAGTGAGTCACCGTCAGTGAGTGCACTGACGCCGCATTGATGCTCAAGATATGATACTTGGTGCTGAAATAGCTCCACCATATCTTGTAGCTCTGCGTAGCTTTGAAACTCGCCGCGCTTCATGTAACATTGTGTAAAGTTTGAGCCTGTTGGCCTATAATGAAATCTCCTTTTCCTTTACAAATATCTTTGCGATGAGCTTGCTTCGGTTGTTCCTTAACTCGGTCCTCGAGAATCGGCAATCGGCAGGTGATCGCTTCTTTCTGGGCGCGAGCAGTCGGACGTGCGAACTCATGAATGCTTGTTTAGGGGGTGTTCGAGTGCACGCTAGACGGTGCCTCGGTCGGCAGGGACGACCGGATGCCTCTTCGTGAGGTTCTGGTACCCAAGTGCTCGTTTAACGTCGTAGCTAGACCGTGCCTTGGTCGGCAGGGACGACCGGATGCCTCTTCGTGAGGTTCTGGTACCCAAGTGCTCGTTTAACGTCGTAGCTAGACCGTGCCTTGGTCGGCAGGGACGACCGGATGCCTCTTCGCGAGGTTCTGGTACCCACGTGCTCGTTTTACGTTGCAGCTGGACGTGGCTCGTTTTACGTCGTAGCTGGACGTGGCTCGTTTTACGTCGTAGCTAGACGTGGGGCATCCATCCCGAGTCCTCGTCCGGCGAGGGTAGCTGCGAGAGGAGTAGCCGCCGTCTATCCCACACGTATACCCCGTCCGCAGGTGTGGGACCTGGAGGGGGTGAGCGACGCGCGTTTACCCGCGTTGGTTTGAACGTCGTGCTCGTGGAGCTGATAACGGGTGGTTCGAGTGGGTCCTGGGAGGTCCCTCCCAAGGGGGACCCTTCCGAGCGGACGGTCCCAGAGTAGGGTGTCCAGGCCCGCTGTGGGGCGACCCATAAAAACCTTTCTTTACTCGATCCCAGACGGACACGGGTCGTCTCACGACCCGAGCACACCGACCGCCGCCCATCGATGAGCTCCCGGGAGAGTGTGAAGTATGGTCTCGGACACGAGTTGAGGCGATCGGGTCGTTAGTCGACCTAATCGGAGGCCCACTGGGGGCTCACCTCATACTCGCCCCTTGCTCGAATTTCACTGGGGCGGCCTTATGTCCATCTGGTGGGATAGGCCTTTAGAACCCACAGCTTTCGGCTGGGCCCCCGGCGCGAGCCATCGAGCTCTTGCCGCTTTGGGACCGCAGCGGCCCAGCGGGCCTCTCGCACGCGCCCCGGGGCAACCGTCCTGGCCTAAAGGCGGAGACCAAGAGGTCTCAGGACGCGCGGCCCAAGGCGGTGTCTTTACGGCTCCTACTGTCTTGTCAGGATTAAATGCAGAGTGGAATTGGAAACTGGGCGTTACCAGGTGCCTGACACGGCAAACGAGGATGTGCGACGCTTCGTCCGAGGGGGCGTCTATTCTGCTGGCGCCCGCTTGGTCAGACGCTCGCTCGGCAGTTAGCACGGCGGATGAGGATGTGCGCGATGTTTCGCTCGAGGAGGCGTCTGTTCGGCTGGCACCCGCTTGGCCCTTATAAATAGGGTGAGGGGGTGCTCGAGCAAACCTCTCGCCTTTGCTTCCTCATCTTCCTGCGCTTGCCTGAGACAAGAAGAAAGACCGCGAGAGCAAGAGAAAGAAAAAACTCCAACTTCTCCCTTTCTCACCTTCTCCCCATTCTCTCAGAGATGTCGTGGCCAGCGTGCTCCATCCAGGCCAGCCGTGCGCTCGGGCTGGTGAAGAAAGGGTTCTTGCCTCCGCAGGAGGTCTCAGGGTGGAGAGTGCCATCTGGGGCCGCCTTCCCCGCGCCGGGGGTCGGCGAGGTCGTCGTACCCGCCTCGTTTTACGAGCGCGGGTTCGGGCTCTCACTGCACCCGTTCGTGCGCGGGCTTCTTCTTCATTACGAGGCGGAGGTGCACCACCTTAACCCCAACGGGGTCCTTCATATCGCCATCTTCATCACGCTCTGTGAAGCTTTTCTGGGGATCGAGCCCCATTGGGCTTTGTGGAGGCATTTCTTCCAGGCTCGGCTGAGGAAAGACAAGTCCTCGGACGCGGCGGTGCCTGTCGGAGGTGTGGCTTTCCAGCTACGTGCGGGGCGCGCAGCGGATTATATTGACATGAATCTGCCGTCGTCCAACCGGGGGTGGCACTCCGAGTGGCTCTACGCCACGAACTCGGGGGATAGCGCCCCCGGCTATACCGATCAGCTCCCGGAGATGAAGCCCTCGTGGGGCTTGGGCGCCGAGAAGAGGGAGAGGAACCTAGTGGAGGTGATAACGGACCAGATCAAGGTCCAAAAGAAGCGAGGGCTTATAGGCGACGTTGTTCTGCGCGCATTCATGAAGATGCGCGTGCAACCGCTTATGGATCGGCCGCTCCCTATGTTCAAGTTCGAGGGGGCGACCGACCCGGCAAGGATGATGGCGGAGGAGCTCCCCTTGTCGGAGATCAGGGCGCGGGTATCCGCCGTGACGGACGGATGCGCGACTGAGGCGGCGGGCAGCCACCCGAGCCATTTTCGGCCCGGAATCTGCCGAACCTGGTAATTTGAGTGTAGCTTTCTTTCTCCTTTTTTCTTTTCTCCCTCGGTGTTGGCGCTCTGCCTGATCATGGTCTTTACGTTCCCCAGGGGCTTGCCGGGATGGTCTCCCGAGCGCTGCTGCCAGGGGAGAAGGAGCTGAGGGCTGAGGCCCGCACGAAGTCTGCGCAAATTGAGCCCGCGCGCAAGAAACGCAAAGAGGAGAAGAGGAGGCGGCGGGAGAAGGAACACGCTGCAAGAGCCGCGCGCAGCGAGGACGCATCGGAGACCACTTCCGCGGTGTCGACCTCTACCAACAGCAGCGGAAACCGGGGTGGACACCCATACCACGGGTATCTGTCCGATTCGTCGGCCGGGGGCAACCCGGTCGGAGGTTCGGCGGGGGGCGAGCACATAGGCGCGGCCGACGCCGTGCCCCGAGTGGAGATGTCCCCAGTGGAATCGTCCTCGGGGAAGCGGAAGGCCGACTCGCCCCCGCAAGGAGGACCGACGAAGAGGGCGCGGCTGCCACGCGTCCGATCAGCGCAGTAAGTGTCCGCTCTTTGACTGGTAACGGTAGGGTAGTCTGAGCAAATTATTGATTGTTTGTGGCGCGCCCTGTTTACTTAGGGGCGGTCGCAACTGCAGCCCCGAGCATAGCGTTAGCGCGACCGACCAAGGAAGGCGGAGCGCAGGTCGGGGAGGCCCTGGTCGGTCCGATCGGGGAAGAAGTTCCACTGGCGGCAGCGTCGGAGCTACCGGTGGAGCAGACGATGGTTCCCGGGCCGGCGACCGGGGCGGAGGGCGAGACAGCTCCGACCGTCCTCGGCGAGTCGGATCTTCCTCCCTCGGTCGAGGGAGGTCAGGTGGAATTGCCGCCGTCGCCAGGGAGCCCGCCGACAGATGCGGCCCGGCTTCCCGAAGCAGTGGTGACTCCGCCGCCCGAGGACCAGCCAGAGGAGGCGATCCAAGAGTCTGAGCCGATCCTCCCGGAGTCGCAGGGGGAGGTGCCGAGTGGCCTCCCCCTGGTGCAAGCCGCTGGGGCTGGCCCAAGCGGCTCGGATCTGCCGCCCCCGCTGACGCTAATTTGGTCGGTGGGCGGCCAATCCGACGGGCCAACAATCTCGATGGACGACCCGGCGGAGGGCCACGAATGGGCTGTCCTCCGGGACAACATTAAGTGCGCCGCGGCCGAGACCAAGCGGATCGGGAGGAGCTGGTCGCGCCGGAAGCTCCGGCAAAGCGCGGGCCTTGATTGCAAACGATTCTTCCGGTTAGCTTGGTAAGTCGTCGGGGCCTGGCTCTCATAATTTTCGGCAGATTCGTCATGAGCTAACGGAGTGTTGCGCCTTGTAGCGCTTGCGTGCCTGCTCGAGGGACAAGTCGCGGTTCATCAAGGCGTGCACGGCCGAGGCTAGCCGAGGAGGCGCGGCGACCGGCTACACCCAGCTGCGGCGACGCCGGAGGCCCTGGGCCGTGAGCAAAAGGCCGCGGAGGAGGCTCGTCGAGGCGCCCGACCGCCTGGTCTGGTCGAGGCGCGCCAGCGAGCGATCTTTGGTCGCGGGTGGCAGAACTCGAATCCCTCTTGACGGGGGCGAGCGATGCCAAGGATCTCGCCGTGGCCGGGGAGGCGACTGCGCGGTCGGAGGCGGTCGGCCTTCGGGGCGAGATGGCCGTGTGCAGGAGGTGCCTTAGCTGGTGCGGCCGCGAGCGATGCCGCCAGCGAGAATCGCGAGTCCTTGGCCGATTTTCGCGATTTGGAGAGCTCCGCGGGCGGTAAGAGCTCTGATCTTTATGTTGACTCTGCATCAGTAGTTTGTGGGGCGCGTTCTCTGACATGACCCTGACCCGCAGAGTTGCGTAAGAGCCTTGGTGACGACGTGGAGGCGCGAAGGGCGCCTGCGCAGCTCGTGGCGCTGGCGGTCACGGCGCGGGACGTGCGGCGGCGGCCGAGGACGCCGAGGATGGCGGACCGAGTTAGCCGGGTGGAGACCCTTGAAGGTTAGCGGAATGTCTGCGACCGGGTGCTCGGAACCGTGGCGGGCCCGAGCGCACTTGCCACCGTGCTGGCTCAAGTGCCGGGGCACGTCGAGAGTACAGTGACTACGGGCGCCACGCTTGGAGCCTCCTCGGCGTTGGTCAACACCATCTCGCACTACTATGGCATCGACCTCGCGGTGGTGAGCAGCGGTGTTGCCGGGAATCGGACCGACGACGAGATCGACAGGCTCGAGCTCCAAGTCGAGCCGCACGCTCGAGAGATCGCCAGCCACATCTCGCCACGGAGTGCCCTCCAAACAGAATAGGAGAAGTTAGATAGTCCCCCTTTATTGTAAAGACTATTTGTACGTAAATAATCTTAAAACTTAGCAAGTTCCAGTATGCCTCTTGCCCTCTTTTATGTTGTGGTGAGCGCTTGGCCGGCCATAGCTTTAAGGACCGCTGGGGTCGCTTATGCGTAGGTCGGGTCACTTCGGGAAGGGCGAAGAGGATAGGAACTTTGGCAGCATTCACACGCACTTGTGAGGGATAGGAGTGTTTCTGACCGACCAAAGGTCGCTCCGCTCGGGCACTTCCTTCTTCCACTAAGTGCTACTTCGCAACCATAGCCGCTGGGGCGTAGGCCGTAGCACTCGGGTCGAGAGGGTTACCGCTCGGGAAGGACCTAGTGACTGATCGGGTCACCGACCCTCATAAGCGCGTGAGTTAGCTGTGTTTGCGCGGGGGAGTGTTCCCGACCGACCAAAGGTCACTCCGCTCGGGCACTTACTTCTTCCGCTAAGGCTACTTCGCAACCATAGCCGCTGGGGCGTAGGCCGTAAAATTCAGGTCGAGAGGGTTACCGCTCGGGAAGGACCTTGTGGCTGGCCGGGTCACCTACCCGATGGCGTTGACGAGAAAACGAACTGAGCAGGCGCCAGCGGCAGCCCGGCGTCGCAGCGACGGTGTTTGGAAGGAAAGTAAAGACGATGCAAGGAATAAGAAAAGAACTTAGGGATAGAATCGCCTTAACTTTTCTATGTTCCATGCGTTAGGGAGGACGTGACCATCCGCGTCCTTGAGTCGAAAGGTGCCGGTCAAAGAACCTCCGCGACGGTGAAGGGGCCTTCCCAGGGTGGTGAGAGCTTATGCCTGTCTTTGGTGGTCTGGACCCGGCGCAGGACCAGATCGCCAGCGTTGAAGGATCGCCCTCGAACCTGACGGTTGTGGTAGCGTCGCAGAGCTTGTTGACATTTGGCCGATCGCAGAATGGCCACCTCGTGTGCCTCGCCGAGCTGGTCGATGGCGTCTTGTTGCGAGGCGAGCCCCCGAGCCTCGTCGAAGGCTTGTAGTCTTGGGGCGCCATATTCTAGGTAGGTTGGCAGGACAGCTTCAGCACCGAACACCATGAAGAACGGTGTAAACCCGGTCGCACGAGTTGGCGTGGTCCGCAGGCTCCAGAGGACGGGGGGTAGCTCGGCCACCCATCGCCCTGTGAAATGCTTCAGTCGACTGAAGATCCGTGGCTTGAGCCCTTGGAGGATCATGCCGTTCGCGCGTTCGACCTAGCCGTTAGTCCGCGGATGGGCCACGGCTGCCCAATCAACAAGGATGTTGAAATCGTCGCAGAACTCGAGGAATTCCTTCCCCGTGAACTACGTCCCGTTGTCGGTGATAATAGAGTTCGGGACTCCAAACCGAAAGACGATGTCGCGGAAGAAGGCGGCCGCCTGCATCGACGTGACGCTCACAACCGGCTTGGCCTCTATCCACTTGGTGAATTTGTCCACCGCGACAAGGAGGTGAGTAAAGCCCCCGGGCGCCTTTTTGAAGGGCCCGACCAGATCGAGTCCCCAAACTGCAAATGGCCATGTGATGGGGATCGTATGCAAGGCCTGAGCTGACAGATGCGTCTGTCGGGCGAAGAATTGGCATCCTTCGCAGGTGCGTACAATCTGCTCGGCGTCGGACACGGTGGTCGGCCAGTAGAAACCTTATCGAAAGGCTTTTCCTACCAGGGACCGGGGCGCAGCATGGTGACCGCAGACCCCGCCATGGATATCGAGCAGCAGCTATTTCCCTTGATCGGCCAGGATGCACCTCTGGAGGACTCCAGAGGGACTCCTTTTGTAAAGGTCTGGT
Source organism: Otatea glauca (assembly GCA_036346275.1). Lineage (NCBI taxonomy): Eukaryota > Viridiplantae > Streptophyta > Magnoliopsida > Poales > Poaceae > Otatea > Otatea glauca. The sequence goes on from CM070716.1 coordinate 25,116,093, forward strand.
CCGACCAGGACGAAGGATTTCACCCGACGGGCGAGGCGCCAGGCCTCGGTCGGGTCAGAGGGAAGCGATTCGTCCGTCAAACGGTCGATGAAGTGCTTCCTCCAGTCGAATTCAGTTGATAACACGCTGCGGCCTGACCCGACCGGATCTACGCCCGACCGTACGGCGATCGGAGTAGCTGCGCCCGACGGGTCGGAAGACCGCTCGGTCACTGGGTCCATCCGGACAGAAGGCAGCGGAAGGTCGCAGACGAAGATCCCAGGGGGGACTGGCTCTCTGCTGGAGGCAAGATTGGCTTGGTAATCGGCCTCACCGTTGTAGCGTCTGTAGCTATGGTGGAGATCGAAACCCCTGAACTGTTCCTCGAGCTTGCGCACTTCTCGATAGTACGCGGCCATCCGAGTATCTCGGGGCCCCGCAGCCTTCATGACCTAGTCGATGACAAGCTTGGAGTCCCCGTGGACGTAGAGTCGGCGAGCGCCGAGGTCGAAAGCGATCCGGAGACCGTTGACGACAGCCTCGTACTCGGCGATATTGTTGGTCGCATCGAAGAGCAACCTGATGGCGTATTGAAGTCTGTTCCCGAGTGGGGAAACAATGACAACTGCTGCACCCGCGCCGTTCTTAGTGTAGGACCCATCGAAGTACATCGCCGATGCTCGGGGTCTTGGCGCCCGATGGCGCTGGGCTTCGGTCCACTCGGCGACGAAGTCGGCCAAGGCTTGTGACTTGACCGCCGTTCGAGGAACGTATGATATGCCGTGACAATTAAGCTCGAACGCCCACTTGGCTATCCTTCCTGAGGCATCGCGGTTGTGGACGATCTCGCCGAGTGGCGATGTGGTCACCACGGTGATGGGGTTTGGTCAAGTAATGGACCGGCTTTTTTTTGCGATGAGCCTGCGAGAGCGCTTCGCACCGCGGTACGAGCCTTGGACTCGAAAGCACCTCGATGATGAAGTAGGCGGCGTTGTACCTTGAGTTCACAGCCTTCTTTCGCTCGTTCCACCACGAGGGCCGCACTGACGACTTGGGCAGTGGCTGTGATGTAGAGGAGCAGCGGTTCGCCTGGTGCCGGGGCAACCAGGACCGGGGGTGAGGACAAGAAGGCCTTCAAGCGGGTGAGGGCCTCCTGAGCCTCCTGGGTCCAGCTGAAGCGGTCGGATTTCTTGAGCAGCCTGTAGAGCGGCATTCCGCGCTCGCCAAGGCGAGACACGAAACGGCTCAAGGCTACAAGGCATCCGGTTAGCCTCTAGACCCCTTTGAGGTTGCCAACCGGGCCCATCCTTGCGATCGCCGAGATCTTCTCTGATTGGCCTCGATCTGCGCTCGAGACGATGAAGCCGAGGAGTTTCCCCTTGGGGACCCCGAAGACGCACTTCTCGGGGTTGAGCTTTATGCGGAACCGCCGGAGATTCACGAAAGTCTCTCCTAGGTTGGCAATGAGGTCGTCGGCCTTCTTGGTCTTCACGACGATGTCGTCGACGTACGCCTCAATGTTGCGGCCGATCTGGTCTTTGAAACACGTTTGCATACATCGCTGGTATGTAGCGCTCGCGTTTTTTAGACCGAACGGCATTGTTACGTAGCAGAACAAGCCAAACAGAGTGATGAAGGAGGTCGCGAGCTGGTCGGACTCCTTCAGCGCTATCTGGTGGTAGCCCGAGTAGGCATCCAGAAAGGAGAGGGACTCGCACCCTGCGGTGGAGTCTATGACTTGGTCGATGCGGGGCAAGGGGAACGGGTCCTTGGGACACGCCTTGTTGAGACTCGTATAGTCAATGCACATTCTCCATTGCCCACTCTTCTTTTTTACAAGTACAGGGTTGGCTAACCACTCGGGGTGGCGCACCTCTTTTACAAACCCTGCAGCCAAAAGCTTGGCAATCTCCTCCCCTATGATCCTACGCTTCTCTTCGTCGAAGCGGCGCAGGCGTTGGGCGACCGGCTTTGAGCCCGGTCGGATGCTCAAGGAGTGCTCGATGACCTCCCTGGGAATTCCTGGTATGTCGGAGGACTTCCATGCAAAGACATCGTTATTGGCGCGGAGGAAGTCGACGAGCGCGCTTTCCTATTTGGCGGGGAGCGTGGCTCCGACCCGCACGGTCTTGGTCTGATCGCCGGGATCGACCGCAACCTTCTTCGTGTCCTCAGCGGACTTGAAGGATCTCGCCCCCGACTTGCTAGACTCAGGGGCGGACTCGGAGGCTTCCCTCCGAAGGTTGGCGAGCTCGGCGGACGCGATGACCGCCGATGCTAGCTCGCAACTGCTTCGCTCGCAGTTGTAAGCAAGCTGGAAGGACGAAGCCACGGTGATGACTCCCCGCGGCCCAGGCATCTTCAGCTTCAGATAGATGTAGCTGGGGACCGCCATGAACTTTGCATATCATGGCCTCCCCAGGATGGCGTGGTAGGATCCGGGAAAACCCACGACCTCAAAAGTGAGGGTCTCGGTGCGGAAATTTTCCGGTCCTCTAAAGGTGATGGGCAGGTCGATCTGCCTGAGCGGGTGGGCCTGGTGGCAAGGGATGACACCGTGGAAAGTCGCCTTGCTCGGTCGGAGACTCGGGCGGGGGACCCCCATGGCGTCGAGCGTCTCAACATAGAGGATGTTGAGGCCACTGCCACCGTCCATTAGCACCTTTGTGAGGCGCTTCTTCCCCAAGATGGGGTTGACCACAGCGGTATCTCCCTACGTGGGACGGATCGGGTGATCGGTCCGATCGAAGGTGATCGGGGACTCTAACCACCGAAGATATTGGGGGACGGCTGGCGTGACGGTGTGGACCTCGCGGTAGGCGAGCTTGAGCCGACGCTTGTCGGCGTAGCATGTCGATCCGCCGAAGATCATAAGGCAGCCGTCGGGTTCTGGGAACTCGTCATCTGCCATCTTTTTCGCGGCCCGTGGGGCCGGGGCCGGCTTCTTTCCTTTGCCCTGCGGCATCGTGGGGGCGCCGTAGAGGAAGCGCCTTAAGACCTCGCAGTCCCGGTACTTGTGTTTGACGGGGAACCCGTGGTGTGGGCACGAGCTGTCCATCAACTTTTCGAAGTGGTCGGGCGCGACGGTCGGTCGCACCTGCTACTTGGCAGGGCGGTCGACGGCTGCGACCACTTGGGCCTCTCGGACCTGCTTCCCGTGCCGCTTCTGTTTGTCGGAGCGGTCGGAAGGGGACCCGGCTCGGGCGCCGGGGTCTTGCTTAGTTTTGCCATCTTCAAAGATGGCTCCCACAGCCTCCTCGCCGGAGGCGTGGTTGGTGGCGATGTCCAGAAGCTCCTTGGTGGTTCTGGGCCTGACGCAGCCCAGTTTGTGCACCAAGGCCTTGCAGGAGGTGCCGTAGATGAACGCCCCCACGACATCGGCATCGGAGATGTCGGGGATCTCGTTGCATTGGCGGGAGAAGCGCCGGATGTAATCCTGGAGAGTTTCTCCCGGCTGCTGCTTGCAGCTCTTCAGATCCCAGGAGTTCCCAGGGCGCTTGTATGTGCCTTGGAAGTTACCAACGAAGAGGGTCTTCAGGTCGGCCCAGTTCCTGATGGTCTTTGCGGGCAAGTATTCGAGCCAGGCTCGAGCCGAGTCCGCGAGGTAGATTGGGAGATATTGGATGATGAAGAGGTCATCCATTGCTCCCCCTGCCCGGCACGCGAGCCGGTAGTCCTCAAGCCATACGCCGGGGTTCGTAGCCCCAGTGTATTTGGCTATGTTGGTTGGTGCCCTAAACCTGGCAGGGAAATCCGCATGGCGAATTCCCTGGCAGAAGGCCTGTGGTCCTGGACCATCGGGGCTTGGGCTACGGTGGTGGTGGCGCCCGATGTCCACAATACGCGAGTGGGCGGCCTCGTCCGTCGCTTTTCTTCGCGCCTCGAGGGTGGCGCGGATGTCGTAGGCGTCGCCGAGGCGCTGGCGCACCGGGGTGCGTGAGGCCTGGGGTTGTTCGTGCTGCGCCGCTGCCTTTGCCGGGCCCAACCGGCTCCGAGCAGCGTTACGGGTCCGGCGGCCAGAGGTGGCACCCGAGTGGTAGGACCCAGAGGCCTACATGTGCTGCATGGCTACACGGTCCACCAGCCCCCGAGGTTCTGGTACGTGGCTTTGGCCTCCGGGTCAGCCGGCTCAGGAAGGCTTCGGAGCAGCATCGCAGCCGCAGCCACGTTCTGACTTGCGTGAGGGAAGAACTGAGGGCCGTCGGACTCTTCCACCAGCTTGTGGTGTACCTGACGTGCGCCGCCGCCAAGCATCTGCGGGGGCTCGGGCTCATCCTGCTCCAGGTTGGCCTGGAGCTAGTCGAGCTCGGCCCTTCGCTCCTCTAACTCTTCGCGCTGCCGCTGAAGCTCGGCGAGGCGAGCTTGAGCGCGTTCAGTGCGCTCGCGTTGGTATTCCTCCTCTTGCGCCTTAGTGCGCTGGATGGGGGCTCCCGTAGCCGTGGGGGTTACGGTCAAGTCAACTGTGCCCGCCATGTTGCACTCGCGAGAGTGCCGTCTGCGAGTGGTTTGCTCCGTGTCGGAGCTAGAGTCGTGGACAGAGGCCGGCATGTAGCCGGCCATCGCCACAAGTTGTGAGCCTGCGGGAGGTGACATGGTCACCTGCCCGGACCCACGAGAGCTATTGCCAGAAGTGGCGGGGTGCTCCTCGGGTTCCGACTTCAGGGCCTGTAGGGGTGCCCCAAGCCGGAGTTTGGCGAGGTCGCCGGAGATGGCACTCAGGCTGTCGACGGGTGCCTGGTCTCCGGAGACGGCTGGGATAAGCACGAGCCCTCCTGCCGAAGTGGCGGCGAAGTCGAGGGAGCCGAAGCGGATCCGGCTTCCCGACGCAGTCGTGCCATCGCGGGTGAAGAATGCCATCAGGGAGGCAAACGGGAATCCGGAGATGTTGATGAAGACGCGCAAAGGCCCCTACCTGGCGCGCCAACTGTCGGCGTTTCGAGCACCGGCAAGTAAATTTGTAAGTCTAAGGGGCCGCGCGTTCCCTCTCCCTGAATGGTTAGACTCGAAAGCCCAAGATGTATACTGGTTCGCGCCGAATGTCCCTACTCCAGTTCGTGTGGTGATATTGTATTGCCTTCGGTGCAGATGGCTGCACTGTGTTTACAAGTGAGAACTGAAAGTCCTAGCGCGAGAATGCTGATTGCCTGTTCGTAAGGACTTGGCCAGAAGAGTCGGTCTCTCTCTGTCCCTCTCTGTCCGTCCCTCCCCCAGGGGCTCCTGCCTCCCTTCATATAGTAGGGAGGGGCAGGTTACATCAAAAATTGGGAGAGGGAAGGGTGAAGCGACCTATGCTAAGAGCTTCGGTCCTTCGCTCTAGTGACTGGTCATCGCCCGCCTTGCCCATGCCGGGTCGGTAGTCCCGTTGGGCAGGGCGGTTAGCTGCTCCGTCGGGAAATGGCGCACCTGCCTTCTGTGAGCCTGACGAGTGCTGACGTCGCAGTGTATGACGTTGGTGCTGCCTCGGGAGGGAGCGTGCCTTCGTATTGTTCGTGACTGGCTGATGGGACCGGAAGCTTGACTTCAGCAGCCATTATGCCATCTGGGGAAAGAGCCACCTGCTCTCGTACAGTCACTTCGATTGACCCCGTCCGTGGGGCACGTGGCTGTCAGCCGGTGAAGGCTCCGACACGCGGCTCCTGGGCGGAGGTTGCCTTGGTTTGGTTGGAGTCGGAGGATCCCGACCCGCCGCGGGGGTCGGGAGCCCTACTTGGTCAGTGATGCTCGTCCTGGTCGGCCGGGGAGGGGCATCCTTCGTAGTCCCACGGGTCCTTTGGTCGGCAATGGCCCCGGTGCCGCTTGTTAGGTCGGAGCTGGGCTTGAGGCGGCCTGCTTATCATTCTGGGCCGTTGGGGTGCCCCTGGTATGAGTATTCGTCACTGATGTTTGCTAAAATGCATGATATATGCCTTTCATTGTCAGACTTGCTAGCTGTACCATACTACCATACAAGTGACTAAGTGAGTAAGTGATATGGTCTTTTGAGTTTTGAAGACATACTGACATATGAATTATATCCCACATGAGTACATGCATTGTTAGTTCTTACTAGACTATATCCCACATGACTACATGTCTAAATAAGCAAAAAAAATACAGCTACACTTAAAATCCAACAAATCAATTTGTGCATACCGATTTTTTTTGGACGCCCGAAACTTCGCCTATGAAGCCCAAGATTTCGCCTTTGAAGCCCGAAATCTCGCCCTTGGAGACCGATATTTACCTCCTGCGGCTAGGGGCTGGCCGAATTTGGCCGGAGAATGGCCGGACCAGAGAGAGAGCAAGGTGGAGAAGAGTCTTGCGCAAGGGAATGTGAAATGGCAGAGCTCTCGGTGGAATGGACTGTGAATGAACTTCAATGATTGACGATGTGTTAAAACTAGTGAGTTGTCAATGTATAAAATGAGTTATTTCTCATCTCTAAAACACATGAGCACACATATCTCAGTGGTGAGGCTAAACTCTATCAAACAAGAGGTCTCGAGTTCGAATCTTCACAACGATATTTTTTTGCAACTTTTTTTTCCATAGTTTGGAGCATGTAAAAATTACCAAATTTTTTTTACATAGTTGCAAAGAATCAATGATGTTGTCATAAAATTTTGAGAAGATGATCAAACATAAAAAAACACAGAAAACATGAAAGTGTTACTTCATAGTAGCCTTTTTTTCAATAGTTTCAACAATGTAAAAATTACAAAAAAAAATTGGTACATATTTGGAAAGCATCAATGATCTTGTGATAAAGTTTTGAGATCATGATCAATTACAAAAAATTCCCAAAAATATGTGAATGTAGTACATCACTGTTTTCGAAATGTACATCATGTCCTTGTACCATATAAATTTTTTATTGACTCATCAAAACTGGTTGAATTTTTTTTAAAATTTTACAAAAGGGTTAAGAGATAATTTTTAAGCTCCCATAAAAATTCTAGGTGATTATCAAACATGAATAAATTTATAAAATTCTAGCACCGTCACTGCCTCGTTTATCCTATTTCTGATTTTTATTTTTAAAACATAACAAATGATGTTAAAATATTTTCATAAATTTTATGTATTATCCTACATATCTTATGATACTCCCATAAATTTTTCATAGCATTAAAATGCTTCTCAATTTTCTAAAATTCAGAGAGTATTTCTGCCGAAATGCCAAAAAGTCTCAAAAATCAACTTTTTTCGAAATATTTTCATCGAAGATCACTTCCTGAAAACTTATTGATATAATTCCGGTCAGATCCGGCCAAAAAAATTCAAATTCCGAAATCTCAGCGATTTTGGCCGAAATCTCGCCGAAAAAACCAAATTTACTGTAGCATTTTCAAATTTTTTTTCAAATTTTTCCATCCGACCGGTCTGTGCAAACTCGCTGGGTCCCAAATCCGAGATTTCCGACGAATTTTGTAACCTTGGCAGTCAGCCAGTCAGCCATACTGGTCCTAGTAGAGTTGCAGATGTGAAGTCAGCATTGCGTTGCAAATCCAACAGGACATCTTCTGTCAGGTAGCTAATATGTAGTAACATATCTGGTATCTGACATTTGGGTTCTCGTGCTTTTCTTCATCTCGTTTTCGCCGCTCCGTGTGCATGGCTAAATAAATTCCACCCACTGAGCCACACTTTGAACCTAGATTCAGCATGACAGGATATGGCGCCTCTCTGAACTGTGTAAGGAACTAAGGATATGTGCTAGTTTATTTTTTTAGGATTGTCTCCAATAATGTCACTCACCTAGAGACAGAACTGAAGACGGTTGAAAATATAGACATATTAATGATGAATTTATTTCGAAAATAAACTATGACAATAATTGAAGATAGAACAGAGTAAAAAAATAAACGCTTATTGCAATGTCTATCTCATCCATATTATCAGATAAACAGAACAAAGAGATGGTTCGCGTGCGTTATAGAGACGACGCGAAGACGTAGCCGATCTAGTAGTAGACGTCGATGAAGATCAACAGGCGATGTAGTCGAAGCCGATCGTCAGTGAAGAAAACAACGAGCAGTCGCGTGAAGACGCTTTTCAAAAACGTGATTCGTCCTCTCCCAATGTAGGATCTCAAGGACGGACGTTCCGGAGACCTGCTCTCCCAACAGTCGGTGCACGCCGGCGAAGGGATGAGGAAGACAGATGCAACGCAGTACTAAGGGAAGGCAAAAGGTTCAAGAGAGATATTGATCTCTGTTCTACGTATATATAACAGAGATAAAATCGTGGATCACGATACGAGTCGGTTACGGATTTCACGTAAAATCCGCAAAAACTGCAAAAGAGAATTGCGTTTCGCTGCACCATTCACATGCACGTCGCGTACGCACGCCGCCTGACATGGCGTGGCGTGGCGAGGTGAGCGAACGCGTGCATATTCTCTTCTTCTTCTTCTCATGCTCAAGCATGGTGGAGGAACCTCCCCTTATATGGTGGTCTTCATTCACCTCCACTAGCAATATGAGACTGTTGTATTTTCACCTCTCTTCCACCTAATGGACCTTTGGGATTTTTCAAGAATTATTTGTGAATTAATGGGTCTCTAGCCCAATAATTCCAACAATCCCCCATCAGATCCCAGAGGTCCCATAGGTCTTTGCCTGTTCCAAAATACTGTTTTTATACCAGCTTACGGTGACAATGTAATATGCCTTGAATTACACCTGGACTTCAAGCTACATTCATCTACAACTTGAACAATGAACTATGCCTTGAATTGCAAGTTTTGCGCAGACAAGTTTTACTTAAGGCCCTGGCTAATACTAGGTTGCTAACAGACTACCCCTCAGGTGGAGTGTATAAGTCATACTCCTTAGCCTCTTCATGAGCTTCTTAGAGAGTACCCACGTCTCACGGACTACGACCAACTGTCGGACTCATGTAGGTGTGTTCTTTCAAGAATGCTCTGTGGGACAACATCTTTGTTTGTGTAAAAACCAACATAACACATTAAGATCGTAGTCAACCTGCCTCACAGATTTTAAGATTACATCATCTTTCATGGACTAGGATGTAGAATGTACTCTTCTTCGGTTAATCCAACAACTTGTTATTAAACAGGTACTAATTCACAGGATCTCCGATCACGTAGCTTGGGTTACCACTGTGGTTAACTATTTGGTAGATCTCGTTCTCATCTCTCTAGATGCACTATCTACCACATTTTGTGATAGACCCTTTGTAAACAGATGTGTTAGGTTCTTAGCGGTTTGGATATAATCCAAAACTATCACTCTGGAGTTTCTCAATTTCCTGACGGATTTTAACTTTCTTTTTACGTGTCTTGAGGACTTCATGTTATCCTTTGCACTATTCACTTTCACGATAACCGCTTGATTATCACAGTTCATAAGGATAGCCGGTATCGGTTTTTCAACTACCTGTAAGTCCATCAAGAGCTCACGAAGCCATTCTGCTTCAATAATCGTTGTATCCAATGCTGTGATTTCTCCTTCCATGGTTGACCTCGTCAATATGGTCTGTTTACAAGACCTCCATCAGACAGCAGCACCACCAAGAGTAAATACATACCCACTCGTGGCATTGAACTCATCAGTATCAGATATCCAGTTAGAATCACTATATCCCTCAAGTACATCAGGATACCCAGTATAGTAAATTTCAAAACTCATAGTACCTCTCAGATAACGCATTACTCTCTCAAGAGCACGCCAATGATCATCACTCGGATTAGAGACAAACCGGCTCAATTTGCTGACAACAAACGAGATGTCAGGCCTTGTAGCGCTAGCTAGGTACATAAGTGAACCAATAATCTAAGAGTATCTCAGTTGATCCCTAGTAATTCTTCGGTTCTTCTGAAGTATTAAACAAGCATCATAAGGTATTGGAGAAGGCTTACTATCCATATAGACAAAACGGCTTAAGACATTTTCCACATAATGGGATTACACAAGTGTAATCCTATCCTCACCTTTAATCAACTTGATGTTCAGAATTACATCAGCTTCTCCCAGATCCTTCATATCAAAGCTTTGGGACAAAAACATCTTGACCTCATTAATCAATCAAGTTTGTTCCAAATATAAGTATGTCATCCACATACAAGCATAGAATAACTCCCTTACCCCCACCATAGCGGTAGTATACACATCTATCAGCTTCGTTTACATCAAAGTCTTCAGATGTTAAAGTTCTATCGAACTTCTCATGCCATTGCTTAGGTGCTTGCTTAAGGCCATACAAAAATTTCAGCAACTTACATACTTTGTTCTCTTGACCATTTACTACAAATCCATCAGGCTGTTCCATTTAGATTTCCTCATCTAACTCTCCATTAAGGAAATCTGTCTTAACATCCATTTGATGAAGGAGAAGACCATTAGAAGCAGCCAAGGACAATAGTACACATATTGTGGTCAACCTAGCAACAAGTGAATAAGTATCAAAGAAATTCTCGCCTTCTTTTTGGGTGTAACCCTTGGCCACAAACCTGACCTTATACTTTTCAATAGTACCATCATATCTAAGCTTCTTTTTGAACACCCACTTGTATCCAACTGGTTTACAACCATAAGTACAATCTGTGATTTTCCAAGTTCCATTAGCGAGAATAGAATCTATTTCAGTACAGACCGCATCCTTCAAGTAGTCTGCATTAGGAGATGCATATGCTTCTGAAATGATCTTGGGAACATCATTCACAAGGTGCACAATAAAATCTTCACCAAAGGATTTTACGGTCTTTTGTCTCTTGCTCCTTCTAGGAGCACCACTGTCATCCTCCTCAGGAGTTTGTTCATATGTTTGTTCAAAATACTCAATTGGTATGGCAGGTTCAGGAATTGAATCAGAAGCCTGACTCAAAATGCTATGCATATCCTTCATATGAAATATATTCTCAAAAACCGTTGCATCTTAAGACTCCATTATCGTACTGACGTGCATGTCGGATACATCAGATTTAACTACTAGAAACCTATAGGCAATACTGCAATGAGCATATCCCACAAAGACACAATCAACAGTTTTAGATTCAAGTTTGCGCTTCTTTATTATCGGCACATTGACTTTCGCTAAGCACCTCCAAGTGCGCAAGTAAGATAGTGATAGTTTTCTTTCTTCCCATCTCTCATATGGAGTTACCTTACTATTTTTAGTGGGAACTTTATTTAAGGCATGACTCGAGGTCAACAAGGCCTCCCCCCACCATGCCTTAGATAATCCCGTAGTGTCCAACATAGTATTAACCAGGTCAGTCAGGTTGCGGTTCTTCCTTTCGGCAACCCCGTTAGATTGGGGCAAATAGGGAGGTGTCCTCTCATGGATGATACCATACTTTACACAGTATTGAGACAATTCATTGGAGAAATACTCTCCACCACGATCCGACCTAACTCTTTTGATTTTTCTTTCCCGTTGAATTCTCTATATCATTTTGTAGTCATGATATTGCTCTATAACATACAGTTCACTGCCAACATCCGATGCACTGAATTTATTTTCGAGTGCCTCTCACAACTCCTTTGCATCTGACATGTGTATATACACATCGCAAAGGCGGTCTGAAAGAGCGCTAAGAACGCATCCTATAAAAATTGTGGTGGCATCCTTGAACTCCTTTTCCTGCTCAGCAGTAAGGGTTTCTTCAGGTTTGCTAGCCGTAACCCAGTAGACGTTCATAGCTGTGAGCTACAGATTGGCTCACGTCTGCCATATCTTAAAGTGAATACCGGTAAATTTATCCGGTCTCATTGCCTCAACAAATCAAGATGCTTTCATCATATTCACCCTGTAAATCCTATCACGTTTTTGGATTGATGGAAATATAGGCAAATTAATGATGAATTTATTCCGAAAATAAGCCATAAAATTAGTTAAAGATAGAACAGAGGAAACAAATAAACTAGACACAAGCAATATGCCTATTTCAATGTCTATCTCATCCATATTATTAGATAAACAGAACAAAGAGATGGTTCGCGTGCGTTATCGAGACGACGCGAAGACGTAGCCGACCCGGTAGTAGACGTTGATGAAGATCAACAGGCGATGTAGTCGAAGCCGATCGTCGGTGAAGAAAACAATGAGCAGTCGCATGAAGACGCTTCGTAAAAATGTGATTCATCCTCTCCTGATGCAGGATCTCAAGGACTGACGTTCTGAAGATCTGCTCTCCCAACAGTCGATGCACGCCAGCGAAGGGATGGGGAAGATAGATGCAACGTAGTACTGAGGGAAGGCAAAAGGTTCAAGAGAGAGATTGATCTCTGTTCTGCGTATATATAACAGAGATAAAATCGTGGATCACGATACGAGTCGGTTACAGATTCCGCGTAAAATCCGTTCCATGATTCGAGTCGGTTACGGATTCTGCATGCAGATAATTCCGCATATCGTAACCATTTTGACCACTTAGTCCCATGTTGCAAAAATTGCAAAATAGAACTGCGCCTGCACAAGCCATCAGACTCGATTTCGCTGTATGATTCACGCGCACGTCACCTACGGGCGCTGGGTGGCGTGGCGTGGCGAGGCGAGCAAGCGCGTGTGTTCTCTTGTTCTTCTTCTAATGCTCAAGCATGGTAGTCGGTAGAGGAACCTCCTCTTATAAGGTGATCTTCATCCATCTCTGCTAACAATATGGGACTATTACATTTTCAACTCTCTTCCATCTATTGGGCATTTGAGATTTTCCAAGAATTATTTGTGAATTAATAGGCCTCTAGCCCAATAATTCCAACAAAGACAACATCTTCAATATTTCGTCTATAAAATTATTACTCTAACTATTTTATATTATTTTTATCATATTTTACTCACACATCTCTATCACTATTTGCTTTTGTTTGTGTGATCTGATTGTCTCTTGCATTGAGAGACATCATGTTTGTCTTTTACATAAGAGACATCACGTTCTCTTTTATCACTTCATCTCTCCTCAATATAAGATTTTGCTGACATAGTATAACTAAAAGACAACTGAAGTGGTATTATTGGAAATGCCCTAAGTGGTCGTACTGATTCTTTAAATGAAATAGGGGTTTATCCTCTGTTTAATTAAAAAAGATTCCACACACTCGCGCAGATGTGTAAGGATTTAAGCGGGGGAAGAATTTAAAAAACTTTTAATGAAAGATCACACTTTGCCCGTACAACTCTACGGTTTTTACAATAGTTTTATAACATTATAAATCCAACATATATATATTCAAAATTTACTAAAAGAACAATATAAATATTGTTAACATCTTATAAATCCTAAACCATTAAAATTAGATCATCCGTTCAATTAACAAATTTATCCATTCTAAGAGGTGATTTCTTAGTGTTTTTTAAATTTTTAGGAGTGCCGGTTCGTAGCTGGCACCCACCGAGATCCACTGATGGATTTAAGACCTGCCAGCCACACTAGCTCATAAGCAAAAAAGCTAAGGCTGCCCAAACTATCAAAGCATGGACAACCTTGCGTACTACTACTGCCTACTCGCTCTCCTTCCTCTCTTATACCTGATAAAATCTCGCATTTCCCCCGCCGCCAACCGCGGTCTTCGGCTCCCACCAGGTCCATGGCAGCTCCCCGTCATCGGCAGCCTGCACCACCTGCGCGGCGGCCTCCTGCACCGTGCATTGCGCGACCTGTCACGACGGTACGGGCCCCTCATGTCCCTGAGGTTCGGCGAGGTCCCCGTCGTCGTCGCCTCGTCCCGCGAGGCTGCCAGGGAGGTCATGAAGACCCACGACGCCATCTTCGCGACGAGGCCGCAGACCCCGACCATCAAGATCCTCAGCGAAGGGTGCCAGGGGGTGGTGTTCGCCCCGTACAGCGACGAGTGGCGGAAGCTCCGCAAGATCTGTATCGTCGAGCTGCTGAGCGCCAGGCGCGTGCTGTCCTTCCGGCCTGTCCGGGAGGAGGAGGCCGCGCGCCTCGTCCGGTCGATCTCGTCCTCGCTGGTGCCGCTCGTGAACCTCGGCGAGCGGCTCGCCGCGTACATGTCGGACGCGTCGGTGCGCACCATCATGGGCGATCAGTTCAAAGAGCGGGACGCGTTCCTCCGAGAGCTAGAGAAAGCCGTGAGGTTGCTCGGCGGCTTCGGCCTTGTCGACCTGTTCCCGTCGTCGCGACTCGTGCTCGCACTAAGCCCCAAGGCTCGAGCGGCCAAGGCTCACCGAGAGGCGGTGCTCAAGCTCGTCGATGGCGTCCTCAGTGAACACATGGAGAGACGGTGCCATGAAGGAGCGGATCACGAGGACTTGATAGATGTTCTTGTCAGGATCCAAAGGGAAGACGACTTTCTCACCAAGGGTACAATAAAGGGCCTGATTCGTGTAAGCTCTTACATATAGCCCGAACACAGTTACATATTTGGTACATACATGGTTACTAGTTACTTACAACATGCTAATAGTTTGCTCAGCTTTAAAATGTCTAAGTAAAAGACGATTGTTGCAGCAACCAGGGGTAGCAAGAAAATAACTCTATAAATATGTGTACAAGTACAAAGGAGTAATATACAAATACAATGAAGTTTTAAAACCAAGGGTACTAAGGTCTATTTGCGAGAAATTCTATCTCTTACGGTTTTTGAAGTCAATGCGTTAGCCAAACATTTTTCTGATGTAGCTCTAGATTCTTAGAGAAATAGATTATCAGATAATCAGGAACAGGAGCTGAAAAATAAGAACCTATAGCTGTAGTTTCGGTTCCTTTTGCACAAGTTCATCCTCTCAGGAAAATGCAGGATCTTTTCGCAGCGGGGAGCGAGATGGCGGCGATAACGCTGCACTGGGCTATGGCGGAGCTGATGAGGAACCCGGCCGTGATGTCAAAGGCGCAAGACGAGGTGCGGGGAGTCTTCTCAAGTCAAATGAAGGTAACTGAGGAGGGTTTGAGCAAGCTGAGCTACCTACACTGGGTTGTTGATGAGACCTTGCGGTTGCACCCACCCACACCACTGTTGCTGCCGAGGGAGTGCCAGGAACAGTGCCAAATCCTTGGCTATGATGTGCCCAAGGGTGCAATGGTGATGGTCAATGTGTGGGCTATTTCAACCGATCCGGAGTATTGGGAAGAACCAGAAATGTTTCGACCAGAAAGATTCCACGGGGGAATGATAGATTTCAGAGGAAATGACTTTGAGTTCACACCGTTTGGTGCAGGCCGACGGATTTGTCCAGGAATATCATTTGCGAGTGCCAATATCGAGTTGGCATTGGCAAGCCTGTTGTTCCATTTTGATTGGAGCCTGCCGGAGGGTATCACATGCAGTACCCTTGACATGACTGAAGCCATGGGGATCACTACTAGGAGGAGCTCTGATCTCTGGTTGAGGGCAACTCCCCGTGTGCCTCTGCTCCACTGAATAATTGCTTACAAAATTAGTTTCTGGTATCTCCATGTTTTACCATTGGATTAGAAGAGCTTGCCAGACAAGAACATGAACTCCAATAGTGGAGCTACTTGTTGAAATAAGCTAGTTGTGCCACATTATCATATACTATTTTAGAGTCCTAATTAGTCGGTTTGATTAGAGATATATTTAGCTATGTAATCTTTAATTTCCATATGTTTAGGTTTCCTACTCTGTAATCTTCAATCTATAAAAGGAGAGAACCTCCAAGAAAACGTTGCAAGTTTTGGCAACACAAAATCTTCTCTTGTGATTGTATTGTTCAAACTGCCATCTTGTGTTTTTTTTAGTCTATGCATACAACAAAAGTGTGCGTTTGATCCTGGACTGATTCCAACATTTGGTATCAGAGCTCTGGGTTTGGATCTTCAGAGGTGAGGTGCTGAGTAGAAGACGATGGCATTACAGAAGGTGGGAGCAGGGACGTCGGAACCACGGTAAGAAGTGTTGTCGTCAATGACGATCTACCCCCATCTCTCGCGAAGCTCCTACACCATATGGGCTATCAAGATGCGTGTAGCTATGCAAGCCCAGGAGGTGTGGGAGGCTGTAGATCCAGGCGGCGAGGCGTACAAGAAAGGAGGCGCTGAATTTCACAAGGATCGATTAGCATTGTCGGCAATCTACCAAGCAATCCCCGAAGACCTCATGATCGCCATTGCCAGAAGGGATACGGCAAAGGCCGCATGGGATGCGATCAAGACGGCGAATATCGGACATGAGTGTGTGAAAGAAGCCAATCTGCAGACTCTCAAAAGGGAATTCGAGAATCTAAAGATGTTGGACGCAGAGTCCGTGGAAGTCTTCGCTGCAAGAGTGTCATCAATTGTAAATGGCATACGTAGCATAGAAAATCAGGACAAGCAGCTAGCTGAGATCGATGTGGTGCGTCATTTCCTGAGAGCTGCACCTGCACGATACATGCAGCTCGTCATCTCGATTGAGCAGTGTGTCGATTTGAAGACTTTGTCACTTGATGATCTTGTCGGACGTTATAAGGCATTCGATGAGAGGATGAAGAGTAGTATTGAAGATCGTAAGGAAGGTGATCAACTACTATTCTCCGCGCTACGATGGGAGGCCTTGTCTATTCAGAAGAAGAAGAGTGAAGTTCCTTCAACCAGTGGATGGAAGAAACAAATCGGCAAAGGTAACAGCCGCACTTCCTGGAAGAAGGAAGACAGGGAGGGTGAATTGAAGCCAAAATTTGATAAGAAAAAAATAAAGTGTTTCAATTGTGGAATTTATGGACACTTCGCATCTGAATGTCGGAAGCCAAAGAAAGAAAGGGCATTGCTGACAGAGAAGTGCGATGATGTTCCAGCTTTGTTGATGGTTGAAACATGTGAATTGATGGAACCCAGGGATGATGATGAGCAGGAGGTGACCCTGTTGGAAGAAAGCATCCAGTTGCATCTAGGAGTGGATGACAAAGATGAAGGCAATATCTGGTTCCTAGACTCAAGTGCGAGTAATCATATGTCAGGCTGCAGAAGGCAATTCACAGAGCTTGATACATCTATCAGAGGAAGTGTAAGATTTGGAGATGGATCAAGCGTAACCATTGGCGGTCGTGGCACTGTGTTGATTGAAGGGCGTTCGGGTGAACATAAAGCACTAACAGATGTTTACTACATCCCGCAGCTGACAAGTAACATCATCAGCTTGGGACAACTAGAAGAACAAGGTTGTAAAGTTATTCTAGAAGATGGGTTCTTGCGCGTCATTGATCGGCATGGACAGCTGTTTTTGAAGGTACAAAGAGGCAAGAATAGATTGTACGTACTCAATATTGATCTTGCACAGCCAATATGTCTATTGGCTCGGCTTGATGATGAGGCATGGAAATGGCATGCACGTTTTGGTCATTTAAATTTCCAAGCACTGCATAAGATGGGGAGAGAGGAGCTGGTTCATGGACTTCTACTCCTAGAGCACGTGGAACAGCTCTGTGATGGATGTTTGCTGGGAAAACAATGGCGTGTTCCCTTCCCACGAGAATCAAACTTCAGAGCCACTGATCGACTAGAACTTGCTCATGGTGACCTGTGTGGTCCCATCTCCCCGCCAACGCCAGCAGGCAACAAGTATTTCTTACTTGTTGTTGATGATTTTAGCAGATATATGTGGATTATCTTGCTGAAATCAAAAGATGAAGCACTACAAGCCTTTAAGAAGATCAAGCTTGCAGCTGAAGTAGAAGCAAATGCTAAGCTGAAGGCACTGCGTACTGATCGAGGTGGTGAATTTAAATCAAATGAGTTCACTGCTTACTGTGAACAATTGGGCATCAAGAGGTACTTGACGGCACCATATTCCCCTCAGCAGAACGGTGTTGTAGAAAGGAGAAATCAAACAGTTGTGGCGATGGCTCGGAGTATGTTAAAGAGCAAAAACATGCCCGGTGAATTTTGGGGAGAAGCTGTAACAACGGCGGTATACATTCTGAATCGTGCGCCAACAAAAAGTGTTATAGGTATGACACCATATGAAGCTTGGAAGAAACACAAGCCAGCTGTACAACATCTGCACACTTTCAGTTGCATTGGCCATGTCAAAAATGTTAAAAGTCATGCAATAAACCGAGGACCAAGCTCAAGATGATATTTATAGGTTATGAACATGGGTCTAAAGCATACCGCATGGTGGATCCAGTGACAAGGAAGGTTTGCATCTCGAGGGATGTTGTTTTCGAAGAGCAGAAAGCATGGAACTGGAATTCCGGGCTTCAGGAGAATGAAAACATAGGCAATGGAGGGTTTTATGTAACCAATAATGATGTTATTGATACAGGTAACCAGGACGATGATGTGTGGGATGATCAGATCGATCATTTGGACTCACCCGAGGCTCCTTCTGATTTGATGGAGGACACAAATCAAGGAGGTGTATCACAAGAAGAAGAAGCTACACCGGAGTTTGGTGTGTTGGGAGGAGATGTCCACGCAACCGGGGAGGATGATGAGACGGGATCGCCAAGCACACCGCAGCCAACACTTATTCTTGATGAAAACACAGATTTGTCCTAGGAGGAACCAGTGCATCTACGACAAGTATCAGATCTTTATGGAGTCACACAACCTGTACATCTCGAGTACTCAGGATTGTGCTTCCTAGGAGCTGAAGAACCGGCTTCTGTTCTTGAAGCTCAGCAAGAAGATAGTTGGATGAGTGCTATGAAGGAAGAATTGAAGTCCATCAAGGATAACAAGACCTGGAGTCTTGTTGATCTTCCTAGTGGACACAGGGCAATCGGTCTTAAATGGGTGTTTAAGGTAAAGAAGAACACTGAAGGAAGGACTGTGAAGCACAAGGCTCACCTCGTCGCAAAGGGTTATGTGCAGAAACAAGGGCTTGATTATGATGAAGTGTACGCTCCAGTGGCAAGATTTGACACGATAAGAATGCTTGTTGCACTTGCAGCACATGCAGGTTGGTTGTTACATCATATGGATGTAAGATCCGCGTTTCTGAATGGGGTTCTTGTAGAGGTTTATGTTTGCCAGCCACCTAGGTTTGTTGAAGTAGGAAATGAGCACAAGGTGTTAAAGCTGCATAAGGCGTTGTATGGACTACGTCAAGCACCAAGAGCATGGAATGCTAGGTTAGATAGCACTTTGGCATCACTCGGTTTTAGAAGAAGTGAGTATGATCATGCAGTCTACAAACGGGGCAGTGGTATAAATCTTCTACTTGTTGGTGTTTATGTGGATGACTTGTTAATCACAGGAGCTTGTGTTGAAGAGATAAACAAATTCAAGCTTCAGATGAAAGAAAACTTCAAGATGAGTGATCTTGGCTTATTAAGTTACTACCTGGGCATTCAGGTAAATTAGTTGCCGGGTGAGATTTCTTTAAGTCAAGAAGCTTATGCAAAGAAGATCATTGAAAGTTTTGGTATGGCAAACTGTAATCTAGCACAAACACCGATGGAGGCTAGACACAAATTGAGTAAGAAAAGCAGAGCACCGTCCGTTGATCAAGCTAAATACAGAAGCATTGTAGGTAGCTTGAGGTATCTGGTTACCACTAGACCGGATTTGGCGTACTCTGTTGGCATCGTCAGTAGGTCCATGGAGGCTCCCACAACAGAACACATGACTGCTGTTAAGCACATTTTGAGATACATCAAGGGGACGCTTGGTCTTGGGTGTTGCTATAAAAGGGAAGGAAGCATGAAGTCACTACACTTAAAGGGATTTTGTGATAGTGACATGGCTGGCGATGTGGATGATAGAAGGAGCACAACTGGAGTTGTATTCTTCATGGGATCAAGCATGATCAGCTGGATATCACAAAAACAAAAGGTAGTCGCTTTATCCACATGTGAAGCTGAGTATATAGTCTCTGTTTTTGGCGCATGTCAAGGGATATGGTTGGCACGTCGCTCGCGACCGACGAATCGTAATGTTGACAAAGTAATGCTTAAGGTTGATAACAAATCAGCTATTGCTTTAAGCAAAATCCGGTATTCCATGATAGAAGCAAGCATATTGATACAGGTTTCATTTTATAAGAGAATGTGTGGAGGAGGGACGTGTAGAAGTTGAATATGTCAGTACCCATGATCAACTGGCTGATCTGTTAACCAAATGTCTAGGAAGAGTCAAGTTCCTGGAGTTGAGAGAAAGAATTGGGATGCAGATCATTAAGAGAAATACACAACCAGCTTAGGGGGGTGATTGTTGAAATAAGCTAGTTGTGCCACATTATCATATACTGTTTTAGAGTCCTAATTAGTCGGTTTGATTAGAGATATATTTAGCTATGTAATCTTTAATTTCCATATGTTTAGGTTTCCTACTCTGTAATCTTCAGTCTATAAAAGGAGAGAACCTCCAAGAAAACGTTGCAAGTTTTGGCAACACAAAATCTTCTCTTGTAATTGTATTGTTCAAACTGCCATCTTGTGTTTTTTTTAGTCTATGCATACAACAAAAGTGTGCGTTTGATCCTGGACTGATTCCAACACTACTTGTTGCATCCGAATCACTTCCTTTTTTATTGCCATATATGCTTTCTTCGGTGTGTTAAGGGTATTTCTTCTACTTTACTACTATTAGACAGTATCCTAGTTGCCTTATATAAGAGATTGCTAGTTGCCTTGAATAGATATTGCTAGCCTTGTATAGATATTATCTTATATAGGCTTTCCTTCTATATCCTTGTGTACATGTATATATACTGGCACATTGGCCTTATGTTCAATACAAGTGCTATTCATAACATGGTATCAGAGCCAAAGTTTTAGGGTTAGATTCCTCACCGGCGTTGTACTTGCGCCATTTTCTCTAGCAGCTCTTCTCGTCGTCTCGTTGTTGCTGCTCATTTGTTAGCTCTGTGGCCACTGCTCCTTCCTCTGGTGGCTGTTTGTAACATCCCAAAATTTGAGTTTTGGAATGTTGGAATTCAAAAATGAACCATTTGCATTTTCTTGAATCAATTTCAGCTTAATTTGAATTTTCCATAAATGAAAGGATTTAATTTGACTAAACTATTCATCAAATAAAATAATTTCAGTTTTAGTTGGGTTCCTTGTGCTCCAAGGAATTTTTCTGTATTTTTGGGGATTTTTCTGAATTTATTTGACATTTATTTGAATTTATTTGGTTTTATTCGGATTTCTGGAATTATATAAAATCGGAAAATGATTTTAATTTTCAAAAAGCCCTTCGGGCCGAAACCTCTTTGGCCCAACCCATTTTGCCCGCCCGCCGCCGCCTCGCCTCCCGCTCGCTGCGCTGCGGCGTGACCACCTCGCCGCCGCTCGCTCGGCTCGCCGCCGCCCAATTGGCGTGGCCGTCCGATCGATGCCACTGTCTTGGTGAGATCGCGTCCATGAAACCCTAGCCGCCGACTCGAGTCCGCCGCCAAGACGCCGCCGTCTCGAGTCCGCGTCCGCTGCGCGTTCCCGAGGCTATAAAAGCCGTGCGCGCGCCCCGAGATTCCTCGCACCGCCGCACCTTTTGCCCCATCTTTTCTTTGCCCGAGACGCTGCTGTGCGCGCGCGCGAGCTTCGCCGAGTCCGCCGTCGCCGCGAAGCTTCTCGTCGCCGTCTAGCCGCCTCGTGCGTCTCCGCCGTAGCCGCGCGCCTCATTGCTTTGCCCGTGACGTCCTCGCTTGGATCCTCTCGTCCGTGTCCGATCTGCCGCCGCGCGCGCTGGCCGCGTCTTCTTCCCGAGTCCGGTAAGCCTCGCGCCGCCGCTCGCCGTCGTCTTCCGCCGAGGGATCGTGGCCGTCCGATCGCTAACCGACGCGCGCCAGATAGCGCCACGCTCTCTCCGCGCGCATCCTGGCTCCTTGGCGTCGATCTAGCCCCTCGCGGAGATGCGCGACAGCGTGGCGCTGCGTCGGCCGCTGCGTCTACCGAGCCAGCGCAAGCGCTGACGTCAACCGTGCAGGCGGGCGCGACGGTGGACCGAGCCAGCGCCGTGGACCGAGTCCACCGTGAGCCGGCTGACGTCAGCGTTGCGCAATAAATCCTTTTCCAGTACAAAAATAAATCCAGAAATTCCGATTTTCTGATTTTCTATATTTTCTCTGAATTTAATCTTTCGGAGGCCCGTTCTCACTCGTACGAACTCCGATTGAGACGATTCAAGTTTCTAAATTTTTCTAAAATCAAGATCTATCTTCCAGAGCCATTTATTTACAGTTTTGAGTGTGTTTGAGTCTCTATTTTGTATTTATTTGGTTTCATTGCTTTCTTTTCCGGTAGACGCTAATTCCGAGGGAGCGAACGAAGACTTCGAAGACCAAGATTCAGCACTAGATCAGCAAGGCAAGTCGTAACCTTTGATCATATTGATCCTATGTTTGCAAAGTAATTTATTTTATACCCTTGCATGCTATTTACGTATCAATGTTTATTTAATGGGAGTAGATGTATGCCTAGTTGACATTATGCCACCTTGATTCGTTGTATGCCATGTATCCATTGTTAAACCTAGGTTGGGACATTACTAGTTGGACATAATCCTTATACCAACATTGGGTTATCGTAGCTATGCTTAGACACGCTTACATATACGTTGGGATTCATGTCACATGTGAATAATGTTAATATTGACTTAATGAGATATTGAATCGTGGCCGTTAGCCACTGTTGTAGAATTTGTTGTACCATGGCGGGGGTTGCCATTGGTCTTGGTTGAACGAATTGTTTTCCCTCGGGCAAGTGATCGTGCGATAAAGGGGTGCTTTCTAGCACATTGGGATGTGGATGTCTTGCCCGAGACAACTTAAGGACTTAATCTTGTGCGCCATTGAACTGGTCTAACCGCACTACCACATGTCGGAATGGGACAGACCTAGTTGATTAATTTGCAATGTCTAGCCTTGAGTACGCCAATTGGTGGTGTGGGTTCCGGATGGACGGGTAGATTCGCAAGGCGCAAGAGGGGCCCTAATGGGCGAAACCTTAGCGGGCGTCATCGAGTTTAGACAAATTGCATTGTAAAGGCTTTGTCATGATATCTCTGCGACACACCAAAGGAAGTGTGTTAGTAACGCTTGCACAAAGAGATGTTCATGTCTTGTGGGTAAAGTTGTACAACCTCTGCAGAGTGTAAAACTATTCGAATAGCGCGTCATGGTCATGGACAAAGCCCGGGAATTTCACACGGGGTATAGAGTGTTTCATAAAATGTGGAATGTGGAATTGTTGGGATGTGAACGGGGAGTTCACTGTTGTTTTGTTGTCGATCATTGATCTACCAGTTATTTATTTATGTTTTCATAAATATGCTTTTAATCTATTTATTGTATTTCAATTCAAGTTATTGCTTTCTGCAAATGAACTATATAGCCATCCTTTTCAAGCCGTGCATAAATATATTGCATCGTTTCCCTACGGCTTGCTGAGTACCTTTGTACTCACGGCTTTATGCCTTTGTTGATCAGTTGCTGAAGGAGATAATGAATATCATGAGGAGGAATTCTATGAAGACTACGTGGATTAGGAAGGCGTTCCTGCACGATTGCCCGTGGCATGTCGAATGGTTCAATTTATCTTTTCATTGCAATAGTATTTGTTTCTTAAGCCCTTAAGGCATAATGGTGTAAACATTGACCATAAGGTCGTTTGCTTTACTTAATAATAATTTGCTTCTTCCTAGTTAATTCGTTGTATGGAATGGTATTTCATCTATGTTTCCACTTGTGTGCACTAGCGTGATCCTCGACTAGTGCAAGATATACAGAGGGTTTGGATTTGCAAACCGGTCCCGGCAGAGATGGTATCGAGCCATATCGATCGTAGGTCGCCATCCTAGTTAGCATGGTCTTCAAAATTATTTTCTAAATCAAACCAACAAAATTGGTACTTAATAGTTTTCGTCTCCTCTCAACTTATTCTTAGGTTCTTATTCCTCTCTTTTTTGAAACATGGTTTTGAAATTTAAATTGATCTTATCTCATGAAATTTCTCAAAGCCTCGAGTCTTACGCAAGGAATCAAATCAAGAAAGATGATGATCAAGCCATCAAAGCCATATCCGAGAAGACTACCATATAAGATAGGTTTTTGGTGCTCAGCGGTGTTTGAGCATGTCTTTCCCTTTCAGTTTAGTTACGTTTAGTCCGCGTATACTAAGATTTTCTTTGCTTGAGTGTATGGTATGTTGTACACTTGCCCCAAGCACGATGTTACAACCATACCTTTAATTGAAAAAGCTTTATTTGCCTCTTTAATTTGAAGCCTTTGGTTGTATCCTTTTGTCCTCGGTATTACCTTCTCCCTAGATGATCTTACCACTTGTCTCCGCTTTTCCTCTTACCTATCAAACCCTTGTGCTGCATCTAAGATGGTTGACACTGCTCGAGCGTCGCGATTCACCGTGGATGCCAGTGCGGTGCCAACACCAACTCCAACCCCAATGCACCACCGCCACCGCCAGAAGCTGGTCGTAACATGGGACATTTTACGCAGCTCGACTCACTAATGAATACAATGATGCGTAACATGAACAACATGATGAATCGCCAGAACTGCATCGCAGCTGTTTCTAGCCAATCTGTTGAACCAAAGAAACCAAGTCGCCGCCGCACCTCCGCAAGCTCGTCTCACCCAAGTTAGCGGAATTTATGAGGACTCGCCCACCAACTTTCTCTAACTCTTCGTAACCATTGACGCCGATGATTGGATCCACTCCATTGAGAAGAAGCTTGAAATTGCCCAGTGCACCAATCGTGAGAAGGTTCTTTATGCCGCCATCACCGGAGGGCACCGCCACGAATGGTGGGAGAACTCTGATCTTGCCCATGATGATCCTCGACTATCACTTGGGCGAGTTTTCCACCGCTTCCGCCACTCTCATATTCCCGATGGAAAGGTGGAAATGAAGAAGAATGAGTTTCGAGAGCTTAAGCAAGAAGGGATGTCGTGAGTGAATACCTCAATAAGTTCACTCAACTCGCTCGCCACGCTCCGGAGGATGTGGCTACAGATGATGCTCGCGAGAAGAAGTTCAAGCGTGGACTCAATCCAGACTAAAGGTGCAAGTCATTGGCAATGACTATGTAGATTTCAAAGATCCGGTTGATAAAGCTATGCTTATTGAGGAATCTCGTCGGAATTGGAAGAATCTGTAAGAGAAAGATGATGCAAGATGGAGCCCATCGAGTCACCCAGAGAGTCGAACCAATGCTCAATACCGCTCGTTTCACTCCTCCGAATGCATTTAGAACACCGCACCAAGACTCGCCCGGCTCCTCCAGCAATCGCAACCTCAAGACCAACAAGAATCCACCTCGGAGGAACAAGAATCCACCGCAGAGTCACCTGTTTCAACCGTCATGAACTCGGTTACTATGCCAATAATTGCCCCAGAAGCAAGCGTGACCTTGACCGCTTCAATTTGGGATCTACGCCACCAAGACCCCACCCCGGAGCGGGACGGAGTGCCCCAAACTCCCAACCAAGCCACCGGGACTCCGCGCTGCCGGAAGAGGCGCGTGAATCACGCCACCACCGAGGATGCCCACCGCACTAGACGTCATACTAGGTAAGCTCCTAGTCAACTCAAAGATCCGCCATGGTTTTGTTTGATTCGAGCTACGATTCGCTTGTTTCTCGAAGTTTTGCTGCGAAGCATCAATTAAAGACAGTGCCTCTTAAGACTGTTTTATTAGTACAATCTCCTGGTTCTGATTTGAGTACGAACCAAGGCTGCCCCGAAGTTAAGATATTAATTGGAGGGGTAGAATTTCTAGCCAACCTTATTGTCCTAGACACCAAGTCCCTAGATGTGATCCTAGGAATGGATTGGCTCTCCAAGAACCAAGCAGTTTTGGATTGTGGAAATAGAGAGATCACCTTAACCAGTCCAGATGGAACCAAGTTAAAAGTTCAAGCCGATTCAGATCAGTCCGAAGGGATTAGAGTTTGCAGTGCCAAAGGAATAAGTTTGGGAGATGTGCCAGTCGCCAGCAAATTCCCTAATGTGTTTTCGGATGAGTTGCCTGGGATGCCACCGGATCGAGATATAGAGTTCTTAATAGAACTAGTTCCTGGAACGCCACCCATTTCCAAGAGACCTTATAGGATGCCTGCTAATGAGCTAGCCGAAGTAAAGAGACAGATTAAAGAGCTGCAAGATCAAGGTTTTGTTCGACCAAGTTCTTCGCCATGGGGAGCGCCAGTTCTTCTAGTTGAAAAGAAAGATGGAACTCAGAAAATGTGTGTAGATTACCGCCACTCAATGAGGTCACCATCAAGAATAAGTACCCTCGCCAAGAATCGATGATTTGTTTGACCAACTTCAAGGAGCCGAGTGTTCTCGAAGATTGACTTAAGATCGAGGATATCACCGGTTGAAGATTCGTCAAGAGGATATACCCAAAACAGCTTTTGTTACTCGGTATGGACAAGATGAGTATACTGATGATGTCTTTTGGATTGACTAATGCCCCTGCCTACTTCATGACCCTGATGAATAAAGTATTCATGGAATATTTGGATAAATTTGTTGTTGTTTTCATTGATGACATTCTGATCTACTCCAAAAGTGAGGAAGAACATGAGGATCACTTGCGCAAAATTTTAACGAAGCTAAGAGAGAATCAGCTTTACGCAAAGTTCAGTAAATGTGAGTTCTGGATGAAGGAAGTTGTTTTCCTAGGACATGTCATATCAGGAGAAGGAGTCGCTGTTGACCCTGGTAAAGTACGAGATGTGCTAAGTTGGGAGTCACCCAAGACGGTACCCCAAATTCGAAGTTTTCTTGGAATGGCGGGATATTATCGCCGTTTCATAGAAGGGTTTTCGAGAAAAGCCGACCGCCACTCAACTCTTAAAGAAGGAGAAGAAATTTGTCTCGACACCGAGTGTGAGCAAAGTTTTCAAGAACTAAAGAAATGTTTGACCACTGCCCCAGTGCTCATCCTGCCAGATAATAGGAAGGATTTTGAGATATTCTGTGATGCATCCCGACAAGGACTCGGTTGTGTGCTAATGCAAGATAAGAAGGTTGTAGCGTATGCTTCGCGACAACTAAGGCCACATGAAGTTAACTATCCTACCCATGATTTGGAATTAGCAGCCGTAGTGCATGCCTTAAAGATTTGGCGTCACTATCTCATTGGTAATCGTTGTGAGGTTTATACTGATCACAAGAGTTTGAAGTATATCTTTACCCAAGTCGACCTCAATATGAGACAAAGAAGATGGTTGGAATTGATCAAGGACTATGACATTGGGATTCATTATCATCCGTGCAAGGCCAATGTCGAGCCGATGCTTTGAGTAGAAAGAGCTCGCAATACTCGATGATTAAGGAAAGTCAGCCAGCCCTTTATAAGGAATTTCAGAAGCTTAGTTTGGAATTGATTCAGGAAGGGTATTTAGCTACTTTGGAAGTATGCCCTACGTTGGAAGATCAGATTCGAGAAGCGCAGGTTAATGATACCGATATCAAGGAGATTAAGAGCAATATGAAGAAAGGAAAAGCCCCAAGTTTCACTGAAGATGAACAAGGTACTATCTGGTATGAGAAGCGTATTTGCGTACCAGATCAGAAAGAGCTTAAGGAGTTGATTCTCAAGGAAGCGCATGAGACTTTATACTCCATTCATCCTGGAAGTACCAAGATGTATCAAGACCTTAAGGAAAGGTATTGGTGGCCTAGTATGAAGCGTGAGATTGCAGAGTATGTTGCACTTTGTGATGTCTGCCAGAAGGTCAAGGTAGAGCATCAGAGGCCAGCAGGATTGCTCCAGCCATTGAAGATTCCAGAGTGGAAGTGGGAAGAAATTGGTATGGATTTCATTACCGGATTTCCTAAGACCCAAGCAGGTTATGACTCGATCTGGGTAATAGTGGATCGATTGACTAAGGTATCTCACTTCATCCCAGTTAAGACTACCTATGCAGGAGATAAATTAGCAGAATTATATATGTCAAGGATCGTCAGTCTTCACGGAGTGCCTAAGAAGATAGTGTCTGATAGAGGAAGCCAATTTACTCTCGTTTTTGGCGAGTCCGCATGAAGCCATGGGAACTCATCTCGTGTTCAAGATCGCCTATCACCCTCAAACCGATGGATGGTCGGCGTGTGAATCGATTCTTGAGGATATGTTAAGGGCTTGTGCCTTAACTTATGGTGCCAAGTGGGACAAGTGTTTGCCCTATGCCGAAGCCAGATAACAATAGTTATCAAGCCAGTTTGCAGATGTCGCCTTTCGAAGCATTATATGGGAGAAAGTGCATAACTCCTCTCAACTGGAAGGAGTCAGGAGAAAGACGATTGTTTGGCCCTGCCATACTGCAAGAAGCCGAAGAGCAAGTCCAATTAATTAGAGACAGATTGAAGATAGCTCAAAGCGGACAGAAGAGTTATGCAGATAATCGTCGCAGAGATTTGAGTTTCGAGCCCAATGATTATGTTTACCTCAGAGTCACCCCTCTCAAAGGAGTTAAGAGATTTCAAGTAAAAGGAAAGCTTGCCCCTAGATATGTGGGACCATTCAAAATCTTGGAACGAAGAGGCGAGGTTGCCTACAAGTTAGAATTGCCTCGATCTTTTGCGGAATCCATGATGTGTTCCATGTATCGCAGATTGAAGAAATACTGCGTGTGCGTGAGAACAGATGCCATTGGAAGCCATTGATTTGCAAGAGGATCTTACCTACAAGGAGCAACTAGTGAAAATTTTGGATATCGCAGAGCGTATCACGAGAAGCAAGATCATCCGTTTTTGCAAAGTCCAGTGGAGCCACCATTCAGAAGAGGAAGCAACTTGGGAGCGAGAAGAGGATTTGAAGTCCGAGTTTCCCCACCTATTCTCTAGCCAGCCTGAATCTCGGGGTCGAGATTCCATTTAAGGGGGGGAGGTTTGTAACATCCCAAAATTTGAGTTTTGGAATGTTGGAATTCAAAAATGAACCATTTGCATTTTCTTGAATCAATTTCAGCTTAATTTGAATTTTCCATAAATGAAAGGATTTAATTTGACTAAACTATTCATCAAATAAAATAATTTCAGTTTTAGTTGGGTTCCTTGTGCTCCAAGGAATTTTTCTGTATTTTTGGGGATTTTTTCTGAATTTATTTGTCATTTATTTGAATTTATTTGGTTTTATTCGGATTTCTGGAATTATATAAAATCGGAAAATGATTTTAATTTTCAAAAAGCCCTTCGGGCCGAAACCTCTGTGGCCCAACCCATTTTGCCCGGCCCGCTTTGCTTCGCCTCGCCTCCCTTCAGCCTGCGCCGCCTCCTGACCACCTCGCCGGCGGCCGCTCGCTCGGCGTGCCATGACCCAATCGCGTGGCCGTCCGATCGACGCCACGTGTGCGGCTGAGATCGCGTCCGCGAAACCCTAGCCGCCGCCGACTCGGAGTCCCGCCGCCGCACGCCGCCGTCTCGGAGTCCGCGTCCGTTGCGCGTTCCCCGAGGCTATAAAAGCCGTGCCGCGCGCCTCCCGAGATTCCCCTCGCGCCGCCGCACCTTTTGCCCCATCTTTTGCTGCCCGAGACGCTGCCGTTGCGCCGCGCGAGCTCGCCGGAGTCCGCCGTCGCCGCCGAAGCTTCTCCGTCGCCGTCTAGCCGCTCTGGTGCGTCTCCGCCGTAGCCGCGCGCCTCATTGCTTTGCCCGTGACGTCCTCGTCTGGATCCCTCTCGTCCCGTGTCCGATCTGCCGCCCGCCGCTGGTCGCGCGTCTTCTTCCCGAGTCCGTAAGCCTCGCGCCGCCGCCTCGCCGTCGTCTTCCGCCGAGGGATCATGGCCGTCCGATCGCCAACCGACGCGCCAGATAGCGCCACGTCTCCTCCGCCGCATCCCTGGCTCCTTGGCCGTCCGATCTAGCCCCCTCGCCAGATGCGCGACGCGTGGCCGCTTGCGTCAGCCGTTGCGTCAGCCGAGCCCACGCAAGCGCCGACGTCAACCGTGCGCCGGGCGCACGGTGGACCGAGCCCGCGCCGTGGACCGAGCCCACCGTGAGCCGGCTGACGTCAGCGTTGCGCAATAAATCCTTTTCCAGTACAAAAATAAATCCAGAAATTCCGATTTTCTGATATTCTGTATTTTCTCTGAATTTAATCTTTCGGAGGCCCGTTCTTACTCATACGAACTCCGATTGAGGCGATTCAAGTTTCTAAATTTTTCTAAAATCAAGATCTATCTTCCAGAGCCATTTATTTTCAGTTTTGAGTGTGTTTGAGTCTCTGTTTTGTATTTATTTGGTTTCATTGCTTTCTTTTCCGGTAGACGCTAATTCCGAGGGAGCGAACGAAGACTTCGAAGACCAAGATTCAGCACTAAATCAGCAAGGCAAGTCATAACCTTTGATCATATTGATCCTATGTTTGCAAAGTAATTTATTTTATACCCTTGCATGCTATTTACGTATCAATGTTTATTTAATGGGAGTAGATGTATGCCTAGTTGACATTATGCCACCTTGATTCGTTGTATGCCATGTATCCATTGTTAAACCTAGGTTGGGACATTACTAGTTGGACATAATCCTTATAACAACATTGGGTTATCGTAGCTATGCTTTGACACGCTTACATATACGTTGGGATTCATGTCACATGTGAATAATGTTAATATTGACTTAATGAGATATTGAATCGTGGCCGTTAGCCACTGTTGTAAAATTTGTTGTACCATGGCGGGGGTTGCCATTGGTCTTGGTTGAACGAATTGTTTTCCCTCGGGCAAGTGATCGTGCAGTAAAGGGGGTGCTTTCTAGCACATTGGGATGTGGATGTCTTGCCTGAGACAACTTAAGGACTTAATCTTGTGCGCCATTGAACTGGGTCTAACCGTACTACCACATGTCTGGAATGGGACAGACCTAGCTGATTAATTTGCAATGTCTAGCCTTGAGTACTGCCAATTGGTGGTGTGGGTTCCGGGATGGACGGGTAGATTCGCAAGGCGCAAGAGGGGGCCCTAATGGGCGAAACCTTAGCGGGCAGTACCGAGTTTAGACAGTGCATTGTAAAGGCTTTGTCATGATATCTCTGCGACACACCAAAGGAAGTGTGTTAGTAACGTTTGCACAAAGAGATGTTCATGTCTTGTGGGTAAAGTTGTACAACCTCTGCAGAGTGTAAAACTATTCGAATAGCGCGTCATGGTCATGGACAAAGCCCGGAATTTCACACGGGTATAGAGTGTTTCATAAAATGTGGAATGTGGAATTGTTGGGATGTGAACGGGAGTTCACCGTTGTTTTGTTGTCTATCATTGATCTATCGATTATTTATTTATGTTTTCATAAATATGCTTTCAATCTATTTATTGTATTTCAATTCAAGTTATTGCTTTCTGCAAAAGAACTATATAGCCATCATTGTCAAGCCGTGCATAAATATATTGCATCATTTCCCTACGGCTTGCTGAGTACCTTTGTACTCACGGCCTTATGCCCTTGTTGATCAGTTGCTGAAGGAGATAATGAATATCATGAGGAGGAATTCTATGAAGACTACGTGGATTAGGAAGGCGTTCCCCAGACGATTGCCTGTGGCATGTCGAATGGTTCAATTTATCTTTTCCTCTGCAATAGTATTTGTTTCTTAAGCCCTTAAGGCATAATGGTGTAAACATTGACCATAAGGTCGTTTGCTTTATGTAATAATAATTTGCTTCTTCCTAGTTAATTCGTTGTGTGGAATGATATTTCATCTATGTTTCCACTGTGTGCACTAGCGTGATCCTGGACTAGTGCAGTATACACAGAGGGTTTCGGATTTGCAAATCCGGGTCCCGACACTATTCCTCCCGTCCGACGCTGCCCCAGCCCTTGTCCCCGGTCGCCCGCCGCTCGCGGGCTCCTTCTTCTGGTTGGAGAAGCCGCCGACCTCGGCCACGACGCTCGCCTTTAGCCAGTTGCCTTCTCCTCTGCGAGCTTTGGCCTCCTCCGAGCCGGCTTCCCTCGCGAGCTCTGGCCTCCTCCGAGCTGGCCTCAGCTTCGCACCATGCCTACGCACGGCT
Source organism: Otatea glauca (assembly GCA_036346275.1). Lineage (NCBI taxonomy): Eukaryota > Viridiplantae > Streptophyta > Magnoliopsida > Poales > Poaceae > Otatea > Otatea glauca. The sequence continues at coordinate 25,147,886 of CM070716.1, forward strand.
CCCGAGGTCCGAACATATCCTTCGGCATCGACTGATGGCTACCTCCGCCAGTGACGCCCTGGCCACTAGTCGCTCTGTACTGCTGATTGGATGATAGTAGCAATAGTGAAGTATATATCCTAGCAATAATAATGCTATGTATGCTATGAATTTCTCAGTGAGTTAGGCAATCTCATCTTAGTGTGGAATAGGAACAACGGCCGCCTCAACAGAACTATCCTGCGACGTATTATTCGCTTTATTGCTTGTTTGCTTGGTCAATTACTTTTTATTTTCAATCACTAACCATTGTGTTGCAATCTTTCTCGATTTGTAGATGGTGGAGCCCGACGAAAACACTAGAAATCGTGATAGTCAAATGGATGTGACGGCGACCGTACAGACGGAGAATGAGCAGCAACAGCAGCCACAACAGCAAGAGGTGAAAAAAAGAAAAGCAATGGCACCAAGATCTGACGTGTGGGAAAGCTTTAGCAAGATCAAAGTTGGAGATGTCCTAAGGGCCAAGTGCAAACGTTGCGCTCGTGAGCTTCGCTGTGATAAAAAAACTAATGGTACATCCTCCTTAAACTCTCACTTGAGAATCTACAAGCGTAATCCTAATAGGAATACAGACCCTAAGCAAGGTACTTTGCAAGTAGAAGCAAATCATGGGAATAGTAGTCATTGTGCCATTTCCACTTGGAAGTTTGATCCCGAAGCACTTAGGGAAGCTTTTGATGAAATGATCATTATAAACGTGCTTCCTTTTGCATTTTCTGAACATAAAGGCTTCAAAAAGTTTATGTCTAAAGCTTGTCCACGTTTCTCTGTTCCCTCTAGAAGAACAACTACTAGAGACTTTGTTCGCACTTTCAATAATGAGAAAGCTAAACTCAAACAATTTTTTAAGGATTCTTGTGAAAGAGTTGCCCTCACCACTGACACATGGACCTCAAACACACAACAGAACTGCATGTGTGTCACAGCACATTTCATTGATAGTGATTGGAAGCTACGTAAGAAGATCATTTGTTTTTTCTTGGTAAAAGTTCATAGGGGGGAGGACATTGGAAAATCTTTAGAGAAATATTTGATGGAATGGGGCATTGATAAAGTCTTCACAGTAACTGTTGAGAATGCCAGCTCTAATGACAGTGCTCTAAATTACATGAGAAGGGTCTTGAATAATTCTAACAATAGCATTGCTAAAGGCAAGTATCTTCAAATGAGATGTGCTACACTTATTATTAACTTGATAGTTTTTTATGGCCTAAAAGAAGTGTTAATTTCAATTCAATGTGTCCGTGCTGCTGTTAAATTTATTAAGAATTCCCCATCTAGAATAGCCAAATTTAAGAAATGTGCTGAATTGGCAAAGGTGGATAGATTCTTATCACTAGATGTTTGTACTAGATGGAACTCGACATACCTTATGTTGAATGCTACAACAATTTATAAGGATGTATTCGAAAGATATAGTGAAGAAGATCCATACTATACAATAGAATTATGTGGTGAGAAAGGTCCTAGAGTTCCTGAAAGTGGAGATTGGGAGAATGCAAAGAAGATGATAGAGTTTCTTGGACACTTCTATAAGCTCACTCTCTATGTTTCTGCCACACACCATGTGACATCTAACATTTTATTTCATGAAATTGGTGATGTTTTGCTTTTGTTACGACAATGGTGTCATAGTGATGATGATAAGCGTAAGGAAATGGGCCAAAGGATGCTAGAGAAGTATTACAAGTATCGGAGAGATAAGGATAAATTGAACATGCTCATGTTTATTGCTGTTGCCCTTGATCCTAGATATATACAAGCTATCTAATTACACAAATATAGCTATTTTAGAGATGTTTGGTGAAGAAGACGGAAAGGAAGCTTGGAATCATGTGAATTCATCTTTTCGTTCTTTCTTTCATGAGTACACAAAACTATATGCTCCTAGTGATAAGGCACCACAATCCAATGATTCGCAAGAACCTATCGAAAGGAGTACTAGGTTGATGAAATCCCTAATTGGGGAAAAGATGAGGATGAGAAATACTGAAATTGGCACCAGCAAGTCTGAAGTTGAAAATACCTTGGTGAAGATAGTGAAGAAGACAACGAGAATTTTGATATTCTTGAGTGGTGGAAGTGCAATTCTCCTAGATTTCCAATATTGTCTCACTTGGCTCGTGATGTATTAGCAGTTCCCATATCAACAGTTGCATCTAAGTCAGCCTTTAGCACAGGTGGACGTGTCCTTGATGACTTTAGGAGCTCACTCACGCCATTCATAGTCCAATGCCTAGTTTGTACACAAGATTGGTTACGGCAATCCCTCCCTATCAATATTGAAGAAGATCTAGCATATTTGGCCAAAATCGAGGAAGGTAATAAACAAATTACTTACTGATTTTTGCTTTAATTATATTTATCTTGTTCCTCGTTACAATTGACTATTCATTGATTTTATTCCATTTTAGCTATAATTGCAGAAGATATTGAAAATTCTTCCAAGGATAAGTCCAAATCCGAGTCCGTAACCAAACCTAGTGAGACTACTACCTGAAGTATGTGCTCATCACCCTCTGTGTGCTGAAAGTAACACAAACATTATGTCTAACTCATATTGTTTTTTTGAATCAGTCCAACTCATATTTTTATTACATACTCGACATACCTTATGATACTTACTTGCATTATGTTATTACTTCATGGAATAAAAAACTAGGGGATTGTGGTTCCTCAAAGATCAAGTCATTACAAAACATATTTGCTTTTAGTGTGTTTGGAACATTTCATATTCTCGTAGATTGCCACTGATCTCCTTATTTTGGAGTTTTGGGTGTCAATTTTGTAGTGATGTGACTGCCATGTGTGGGAAAATATCAAAGGGATATGTTGCTTCGTAACCATACCTTTGTTGCTTGCAGTTTTGGCCAACATATGATGTATTTACACATTAATACATTATTGAGCAGATTTCTGGTGTCCATCTCTCTTTGTAAAGTTTTGGCCAACATATGATGTATTTACACATTAATCCATCTCTCTTTGTAAAGTTGATATTTTTGGCTGCTCTTGATCGGTGATGCGTCTTTGGAGGAGTGTTGGTGAATGGTCGTGTTGCTATCTTTGCGTCTTTGGTTGGACACCGACCGCTTGAGACTGGTGGAGTGATGGTTGTGCACTTGTGCTGCTACTGGCCTGCTGCTTCTTCAGTTCTTCTACAAGCTTTGAAGTTTTGAAACTCCTTGTTTCTGGCATTTTGGAATGGCAAAATTTAAATTGTGTTATTTAGTTGCTTGTCATTTGTGGACAATGTATTTGTGCTATGCTATCTTATGGCATGTTGTTTCCTTGCACTCTAGAAGACTGGAACTGTAATCTGATTGCATGGTTGCGTTGCATCAGCAGATCAGCTTGCTGGGATCATTACAGACATGTAGTTGTAGCAGAGTTATGTTAATACCTTGTGGATTTTAACCTCCCTAAGTGCTTGTTTTGTCGGCTTAATCTGGTAGCGAGCATTTCTGCAAGTGGTCGATAGTTCTGCCTTCTTGCTGATTTTATATTGTCACACTTCTGCTCCTAGTCAAAAATTCGGTTAACCAAATAGCTGAACCGAATTAGTTCGGTTATTTCGGTTTGGTTTCAGTGGCTATCCGGTTCGGTTTCGGTTTTCAGAACTCAGAAACCGAATTTTTCAAAAACCAAATAAACCAAACTGAAAAAATCGTATAAACCGAATGCTCAAGCCTAGTGCTAGCTGCAGGTCGCCTCACCCGCGCTGGCTGGCCTCCGATCACTAGCCTCCTGTCGAGACCCGATACTGAGAATTTGGACCCTCTGTGTATTCTGTGCTAGTCTAGGATCACGCTAGTACACACAGACTTTATAGGGTTGAACATCACAGACATTCACAACGATACCATAATAAATAGTGCAAACATTTATATAAACTGAATTGTACGACCTTATGGTCTCCTTACATAAATCAACCACGCAGGGCTTACATTCTCAGAGTAAACAGGAAACAGCGGATAACATAAGAACTTTTGGAAGCCTTCATCTTCCCACAGGCAACCGACTGGGCTTGCCCCCTAACTGTCCGGATCTTCGATATAATCCTCCTCCCAGGTCGGCGTAGATTCTTCCACTGATGTTGGGATTGATAGGCAAGGAGGGGTGAGTACTGAAGGCACTCAACAAGTAGTGCACAGAATGCAGTGCTATCACTACATGCAAGGCTCATTCCAAAGAATTGGCTTACTTGGTTCTTTTGCATTAAACAACATTTCTAAACTAGCATCTTATTTAGATTAGAAGCGGTGAAAACAGTTATATATAACGCTAAGTTCTTCAAATAGTTTTTCTCCAAAGATTCTCGGCACACAGCCTTAAACAGTTCGTTTTTATCACTGGCATACAGCCACCCATTCCACATTTTTATTTTTGAAGATCTGACCCTTGGCTGTAATCCCCGAGCAATGCTCAGTACCGCAAGCACGGCTATTCGAATAGATTTGACACTCTGCAGAGGTTGTACACTTTACCCACAAGATCTGACCGCCACCACACGGTGATTGCCGTAACAAAGCCTTTCAGAACCTCTACCTTAACCAATGTACCTCTCCAGATACCTTCACTATTACTTCCACGACAGAGCCAAGTATAGGACAGACAACACCGTTGGATGGGCACCAAGCGCAAAGACAGTACGCTCCCCACACAGATACACCCAGTGTACTGTCACCCCGAGGTATCAGAGGAAAGATATCGGAACCCTAATCAACCAGGTCTGTCCCATTCCAGACATGTGGTTGTACGGGTGAATCAGTTCAAAGACTTGCAAGGTGAAGTCCTTAACTTGACTAGGGCAAGACTTCCATCACTCATCAGTGGCACACAGCCCAATGTGGCACACAGACTCACAACTATCGTTAACCCATTGCCACACAGGCCCACCTGGCACACAGCCTCTTGCCACTTGCCCCAGTCTAAATCATTTCCCACCCCGTTGATTATTGTGCAACACATGCCAGAAGTAACTCAACATCAGTACAGAACCACGCAGGTCTCTGTACTTCAATCTCATCATGTGGCATCATCACACCACTTTCAAAATAAATTCAATATTTCATTAGTCAACATTGATACATTTTCCGAAAGATCATTCATGACTCGTTGCAAAGCTAAGCATCTAATCACGGTCTAGCCTCCCGTGTTGGCATCATATTAATATCCAACAAATATGAATAACCTTAGGGTGGACAATGATTAAAAGGCATACAAATAGTATTTTTAAGGTGGTGATAACAATATGGGTAGATTAGCTACATACCCAAATTAATTTAAATCCATTTTTAATTAACTTAGCATGCATAATTTCAAAATAAAATACATTTAAAAACTTGGGATCAAAATGGTCAAAGCATCACTTGCCTTCAAAGAGTTGCTAGTCCTGATCCGAAGCTTGATCTTGAGCGATGAACTCTTCTTCGAAACTTTTCGGCAAATTTGCGTCTACGAGTAAAAATAACATATGCAATAAATAACCAAAAAAGTAGACTATATAACATCAAAATTTCAATTAAAATTCACCAATAAAAATAGCACAATTTTACAAATTTTTAGAAACTGGAATCACCTCAATTGGAGTTAAAATGCAAAAGTTATAGCCTTTTAAAGTTTTAAATAAAATATAAATCAGAAAATCCGATTTGTTTTAATTATTTTTATACGAAAAAATTGGGATTTATGACGTCAGCATGACCTAATGATGATGTCAGCACATAAATGAAATTCGGCTGAATTATTTTTATATACAAAAATATTTATGACGTCAGCGATGACGTCAGCATGACATGTGGCCCAATCAGGATACGACACGATTCACAACCGGCGATTGCCACGTGTCGCGGCGCATGAACTCGGTCCACGGTGGCGCCGGTCCACGGTGGATCGACTGTACTGTGTCCGTGCACCAGATGACGTAAGTACCGACGTCAGCACGACAGCTGGACCAATCCCGTGGCGACACGCGGCGCAACACGGCTAACCAAAAATTAATTCAATCTCGTTCGTCCGATTTGAAACCAACGGCTGGATTTAATCTGACTTTTCGGTTACCTTGTTGGCTCGATGCGCGATGAAACCAGAACCGTTTATTCAAAATCCGACGGCCTGGATTGAATCTATCTTACGCATCGCGATCCGCTACGTGGCAACCCTGGTGCTCGACGCGTGGACGCATCTGTGCCATACGATTAAAATCGAACGTTCTAGACTGACACAAACCTACACGCGGAATTACCCTACGTGGAAACACCTAAGCTGTAAGGACCCGAATCCACTGATTCGAACCCACTGTATTTACCGCACTAGTCCCAGGATCAACGCTAGTGCACATAGCTCAACATTGGTACATATCACATCATAGTCAATGCTAATAGACTAATGCTCCATTTATTGATATAGCTAAGTGTATGATCTTATGACCAACTTACATTATTAAGCCACGCAGGGCAAGACTTGAAATATAAGCTAAGAATTAAACAATGGAAAGTAGAAAACGTAGATAGCTCATCAGTTCACCACAGGCAACTAACAAGGCTCGGACCCTAATGACTCGTGTCCTCCTGGAACTCCTCCTCCAACACAGATGTTGATTCTTCAACTGTGACTATTGTTGTTGGCAAGGGTGAGTACTTAAAGCACTCAACAAGTTGTGCACATAATGCAATTCTATGTAACTATATGCAAGGCTTATTCCAAAGGATTGGCTATCATGGCTATTTTGCAATAAGCAGCATTTATGAACGAATACAATAAATAGATCATAAAAACTGTAAAACAAATAACAGTAAATAATAGCTTCAGTGTTCCTTAAGTAAACCAAGTTTTTCAATCCTAAGTCAATTTTCAACTCCCATGGCATCCTGCCATCCCAACCAAGTTTTCCATTTAATTAAGCTAACCCTTAACTGTAATTCCTGAGCATTGCTCAATTCCGTGAGCACGGCTATCCGAATAGTTTTACACTCTGCCGAGGTTATGCACTTTACCCACATGATACAACCATCCACCACAAAGGCGAGTGATTATAACAAAGCCTTTATAATGCGCTGGCTTAACCCGATACCACCTGCTAAGGTTTCAACACTGGTGGGACTGGTTACCACATCAAGGGACCCCCTCTTGCACCATGTGAATTACTCCATAACTCGGGAACTCACACCGACCAAGATAGTACCAAAGTTAAGATATTGCAAATTAATCAGCTAGGCTGTCCCATACCAGACATCTGGTTGCATGATTGACTCAGGTCAAAGGCTTGCAAGGTTAAGTCCTTAGTGTGATCAAGGCAAGACATCCACATACCCTCTGCCCATCGGGCCCACCTTGGCATACTCGCCCCTTGTCACTTGCCCCAATCTAAGTGATTATCACCCAAGTTGATTACCAAGCACCACGTGCCATCAACAATTCAACATCGTTGCGTGACATGACTCGCCACAAACAACTCAATCTCATCGTGTGATCTCACATGACACACAGGTTCATAACAATGTTCCATATTCCATTAGTCAAGATTAATTATCAATGATTCAGGCACATGTGATGACGTGGCATGACTAAGCAACTAATACGGTCTAACCATCCCTGGTTGATTATCATTACTAACCAACTATAGTTAACCAAGCTAGGGTGACAATAGATGTAACATCCCAAAATTTGAGTTTTGGAATGTTGGAATTCAAAAATAAACCATTTGCATTTTCTTGAATTAATTTCAGCTTAATTTGAATCTTCCATAAATGAAAGGATTTAATTTGACTAAACTATTCATCAAATAAAAGAATTTCAGTTTTAGTTGGGTTCCATGTGCTCCAAGGAATTTTTCTGTATTTTTGGAGATTTTTCTGAATTTATTTGATATTTATTTGAATTTATTTGAATTTCCGAAATTATATAAAATCGGAAAATGATTTTAATTTTCAAAAAGCCCTTCGGGCCGAAACTTCTGTGGCCCAACCCATTTTGCCCGGCCCGCTTCGCTTCGCCTCCCTTCGGCCTGCGCCGCCTCGGCCACCACCCGCTCGCCCGCCTGCTCGCTCGGCTGCCGCCGCCGCTTGCTGGCGTGGCCGTCCGTCGACGCCACGTGTCCGGCTGAGATCGCGTCCGCGAAACCCTAGCCGCCGCCGACTCGGAGTCCCGCCGCCGCACGCCGCCGTCTCGGAGTCCACATCCGTTGCGCGTTCCCCGAGGCTATAAAAGCCGTGCCGCGCGCCTCCCGAGATTCCCCTCGTGCCGCCGCACCTTTTGCCCCATCTTTTGCTACCCGAGACGCTGCCGTTGCGCCGCGCGAGCTCGCTGGAGTCCGCCGTCGCCGCCGAAGCTTCTCCGTCGCCGTCTAGCCGCTCTGGTGCGTCTCCGCCGTAGCCGCGCGCCTCATTGCTTTGCCCGTGACGTCCTCGTCTGGATCCCTCTCGTCCCGTGTCCGATCTGCCACCGCCGCGCCATTGGCCGCGTCTTCTTCCCCGAGTCCGGTAAGCCTCGCGCCGCCGCCTCGCCGTCGTCCTCCGCCGAGGGATCGTGGCCGTCCGATCGCCAACCGACGCGCCAGATAGCGCCACGTCTCCTCCGCCGCATCCCTGGCTCCTTGGCCGTCCGATCTAGCCCCCTCGCCAGATGCGCGACGCGTGGCGCTTGCGTCAGCGCTCGCGTCAGCCGAGCCGCCCGCGTCAGCGCTTGAGTCAGCCGTGCGCTGGGTGCACGGTGAATCGGCGCAGCGCCGTGGACCTTGTCCACCGTGAGCCGGCTGACGTCAGCGTTGCGCAATAAATCGCTTTTCCAGTACAAAAATAAATCCAAAATTCGATTTTACGATTTTCTGTATTTTCTCTGAATTTAATCTTTCGGAGGCCCGTTCTCGCTCATACGAACTCCGATTGAGGCGATTCAAGTTTCTAAATTTTTATAAAATCAAGATCTATCTTCTAGAGCCATTTATTTTCAGTTTTGAGCTTGTTTGAGTCTCTGTTTTGTATTTATTTGGTTTCGTTGCTTTCTTTTCCGGTAGACGCTAATTCCGAGGGAGCAAACGAAGACTTCGAAGACCAAGATTCAGCACTAGATCAGCAAGGCAAGTCGTAATCCTTTGATCATATTGATCCTATGTTTGCAAAAGTAATTTACTTTATTACAATTGCATGCTATTTTGTGTATCAATGCTTATTTAATGGGAGTAGATGTATACCTAGTTGACATTATGCCACCTTGATTAGTTGTATGCCATGTATCCATTGTTAAACCTAGATTGGGACATTACTAGTTGGACATAAATATTACACCAACATTGGGTTATCGTAGCTATGCTTAGACATGTTTAGATATACGTTGGGATTCATACCACATGTTGAATAATGTTAATCTTGACTTAATGAGATATTGAATCGTGGCCGTTAGCCACTGTTGTAAAATTTGTTGTACCATGGCGGGGTTTGCCATTGGTCTTGGTTGAACGAATTGTTTTCCTCGGGCAAGTGATCGTGAAGTAAAGGGGGTGCTTTCTAGCACATTGGGATGTGGATGTCTTGCCTGAGACAACTTAAGGACTTAATCTTGTGCGCCATTGAACTGGTCTAACCGCACTACCACATGTCGGAATGGGACAGACCTAGTGATTAATTTGCCATGTCTAGTCTTGAGTATCGCCATTGGTGGTGTGGGTTCCGGATGGACGGGTAGATTCGCAAGGCGAAGAGGGGCCCTAAAGGGCGAAACCTTAGCGCAAGATCGAAGTTTAGGCGATTGCATTGTAAAGGCTTTGTCATGATATCTCTGCGACACACGAAGGAAGTGTGTTAAGATCGATTGCACAAAAGATGATCATGTCTTGTGGGTAAAGTTGTACAACCTCTACAGAGTGTAAAACTATTCGAATAGCAGCGTCATGATCATGGACAAAGCCCGGAATTTCACACGGGTATAGAGTGTTTCATAAAATGTGGAATGTGGAATTGTTGGGATGTGAACGGGGAGTTCACTGTTGTTTTGTTGTCTATCATTGATCTATCAGTTATTTATTTATGTTTTCATAAATATGCTTTCAATCTATTTATTGTATTTCAATTCAAGTTATTGCTTTCTGCAAAAGAACTATATAGCCATCATTGTCAAGCCGTGCATAAATATATTGCATCATTTCCCTACGGCTTGCTGAGTACCTTTGTACTCACGGCCTTATGCCCTTGTTGATCAGTTGCTGAAGGAGATAATGAATATCATGAGGAGGAATTCTATGAAGACTACGTGGATTAGGAAGGCGTTCCCCAGACGATTGCCTGTGGCATGTCGAATGGTTCAATTTATCTTTTCCTCTGCAATAGTATTTGTTTCTTAAGCCCTTAAGGCATAATGGTGTAAACATTGACCATAAGGTCGTTTGCTTTATGTAATAATAATTTGCTTCTTCCTAGTTAATTCGTTGTGTGGAATGATATTTCATCTATGTTTCCACTGTGTGCACTAGCGTGATCCTGGACTAGTGCAGTATACACAGAGGGTTTCGGATTTGCAAATCTGGGTCCCGACAATAGATCATGGCATACAAATGAAAAGGTAGGGTATAGATCAATCTGGTATAATAGCTAAATCCCAATTTAATTGAAACAATTGTATACTTGAAATACTATGCAATAAAGTAAAACAATATAGCATTTGTATAAACATAGGTTCAACATGATCAAAGTACAACATGCCTAGGAATAGGTTCTGATCTTGCTCTGGAACTTGCTCTTGAGTTGATGGATCTTCCTCCGAAGCGTCGCACAATTCAACGTCTACGTGTACCGAAGGAGAAAAGCAAATAAATACCAAAACAAAGAGCAAATGAACTCCAAAAATCAATTAAAATTCACTATTAAATAGATCTCAATTTTAAAAATTTTTAGAAATTTGAATCACTCAAATCCGAGTTAAAATGCAAAAGTTATAGCCTTTTGAAGTTTGGATAAATACTGAAAATACAAAAATTGGAAAATAAGAATTAACTGAATTATTTTTATAAAGGAAAATCGCATTATTGCGTCGTGCTGACGTCAGGGTGACATCATCATCGAGCCAGCCAATCAGACACCGACGCGTGTCGCGGTCCATAGACTCGGTTCATGGTGCAGATCGGATCCATCGTGAACTCGGTCCATGGCGCCTTAGTGCCAGTGCCCGACACGCGGTGACCCCGGATTGGCTGCGACGCCGCCTGTGCCGATGTTCGGCACGCGGCGCGCATCCACGGGATCTCTGGATCAAACGGCGACGAATGCAAGCGACGCGGCTCAATCCCCTCCGTTCATCCAGATCTGACGGCAGAGATTAGAAGATGAAGTCTACTGCCAACCGAGCGACGTGGCTCGATCTGCACTGTTCTTTTTGGATCCTACGGTCAAGAACTCACCCGAAGCTAATGGCAAAGCGGCGGCGAGGAGTTTCACCGGAGACGAGGAAGAAGACCTGGACGACGGCGTTCTGGCGCGATTATGACACGAAGAAGAAGAGTAGCCGACGCAGAACACCACGGCGAACTCGGATCCGAGACCAAAGCGGCGGAAGATAAAGGATCGGCGACGTTCTAGAGCAAAAACCGCGGCGGCTGCAAGCTTCAACTCCGGCGAGCTCCTACGCGGAAACGGCGGCGATTGTGGCTCGGAGTTGCGGCAAACACGCGCACGAGATGAAATTGGTACGGCGTCGGCGCCTTAAATAGTCGCGCGGGGAGGCGTGCGCAGCGCGGACTCCGAAGATGGCTCCGAGGCGGCGGCGGACTCCGGCGGTGACACGGAGAGACGACGTGCTGCATCCAGCGCGTCCACGCGGCGTCCATCCAACGGCCCAGAGCACTTTGGCGACGCAGCGAAGGCACAGCCGTTGGATCTCAATCCAACGGTTGGCAGCGTTAGGTTTTAGGGTTTCGGCGACACGGCCGATCGGGTCGCCTGATCGTTTGATCGTGCACAAAGTGTTGGGCTTTGGCCCAACACTGTTCACAAGGAATTCAAAACTTTTACCATTTAAAATAATTCCAGAAATTTATTTAACTGATTTTAGGCAAATAAATTATCAGGAAAAATCCAAGAAAATTCTCAAAAATAATTTGAGACATTCTCGACTCAAATAAAATTTTTTTGGCAAAATTTTATTTTAACTTTGCATATTTTTAAATATTTTTCCACAAACGACCAATATATTTAATTTAAAGTAAATTCAAATAATTCCAGAAAAAATCCAATAAATTCCAAGAAAACATAAAATGGACAAGTAACCAATAAAATGATATTAAAGCAAAATTTGGGGTGTTACATAAGCCATCCAATCTAAATCCAATGGTGATATTTACCCGAGCGATACACTGTTGTCCTAACCAACGTGGCTTGATCTAAGCCGCACACCAGGGATCTAACAACTGAGATTGCATCAAAACAAAACTACACTAAATGATCTGGGCTAGTGATTGAAAATCCGACGGCGAACAAAGCTCGGTTCGACGGTGATGTCACGACGGCGTGGTTCTTGCCGGAGGGGAAGAAGATGACGTGTGACGTGGCGCTACGGGGCTTCTCTGGTGATAAGAAGTAGATGGATAGACGCGGCTCGGCGCAAGGATTACTCCAGTGGCCTCAACGACGGCGGTAGCGCAAAGACGGCGAAAATGTCTCGGAACTACGGCGAGCTCGTGCGACTGCTACGGTGAGTCTCGGTGAGGGGGAGATGGGGCAAAACGTGCGGAAGGGAGTGTTCTAACCGATGCGCTAGCTAATGAAGACGGGGAGGGATCACACTGGCGATAATGGCGCGCGGATTCTCCGGCCTTAACGCGCGGCGGCGATGTTTTCGGAAACGCACAGCGACACGACGTGGCGTAATCCTAGCCCTCCATGCGGCAACAGATCGACGGCGGTCGAGCTCGAGCGACGTGGCCTCACCAGGACCGTCCGATCCGATCCAAGGGTTGAGACTCGCTACCGCTTAGGGTTACTTCGGTTGGGCCTCATCGTTACGACAAGAACGGGCTCGGCCCAATACTGTTCATTGCCTTTTCCCAGGTTTTTGAATAAACATAATTCTAGAAATTCAATTAAATCATTTGAGGCATTTAAAATAGCAGGAAAATTCTAGAAACATCCCAGAAAGTATTTTGGAACATTTTGAACTCGAATAAAATATTTCCAATGAAACTTTGCATAAACTTTTATATTATTTTAATTAAATTCAAGAAAGGTCACAAATGAATAAATCCAATTAAATTCTTATAAATTCTCAGAAATTCTCAAAATTAAAAATACTCCAAAATTTAAATTAGAGTAAATTTCAGGGTGTTACAAACCTCCCCCCTTTAACAGAATAAAAAATACCCCCGGTTTTTTTGTTCCAACTGATTATAATCTTTCGTCTGACAGGTTTATTATGGATAGCTTCGTGGATCTGACCCATATCTCGTATGAAGATTAGATATTTCTTCCCGCTCGAGGCGAAACCCTAATATCCTTCCTCTTCAAAAATCAATACCGGACAGTCTTCGAAGTTGTTTTGACTTCCTGCGCCAATTGATTTTCTGAGAACCTCTTTGGCTTCTGAAACTATCTTAACTCCAAGTCTCCTCGGCTTTTGATGTCATTATGTCTTTGCATTTACTTCAACCTTACCGTATCAGCTGTAAAAGGCGAACCAGTGCTTTTAGAATTTATTCTCTCACGCTTAGTCTTCCATTTTTCTGCACCAAGCTCCACCTTCTTCCTGAGGGATTTCATGGACGGCCGGGATCCAGAACTTGCCGAGGAGTGGGAGCTATTCGACCTCGCCATGGCCGAATGGGCTGAAGAAGAGGCTGTCGCCCTCTACCGTGCCGCCGTCGACGCCTTCCTCGAAATTGTCCCCACCCTTTATAGGGCTAAGGAAGCTCTCGTGAAGGCGCTTAGTCGTGTGCGTCGCGGAGAAGTATAATACTCCTGTAAATGTAAGGGAGTCTTTTCCCAAGCATAGTGCCTGGGGAATTTATATAATAAAGAAATACCTTCCGAGTGATATCCATAACTATCGTTAGACATAGCTTAGACCCAACTCGGGCATATTAAGATTTGCGCGGCTCTTGGCCGAATGATACTTATATCTGACTGCTGTAGGATATAGCTCTGATCCGACTTGGGACATATCATATTCACGTGGCTCTTGGCCGAGTGATACCCATATCCGACTGCTGTAGGACATAGCTTAAGCTCGACTTGGAGCGTATCATATTTACGTGGCTCTTGGCCTAGTGATACCCATATCCGACTGCTGTAAGATATAGCTTAGGCTCGATTTGGAGCGTATAATATTTACATGGCTCTTGGCCGAGTGATACCCATATCCGACTGCTGTAGGATATAGCTTAGGCTCGACTTGGACCGTATCAGGATTTACGTGGCTCTTGGCCGAGTGATACCCATATCCGACTGATGTAGGATATAGCTCTGGTCCATCTTGGGACATATCAAGGTTTATCCAAACGGTATCCGTACTCGTTTATTATGATGCACAGCTTATCGAACCATCTTGAGGTATACCATTGGAACCGTGCCTTATCAGGCTCAACCCGTGATATATGATTCCGCCATGCGGTAACCAACTAGCGACCCAACGTGGGGTATATGACAAGAAGATATTTTTAATCCAAACCGGAGGATACCCACGTCCCGCTTAGTTCGATAAGTGGTTAAACATCCCATCGTGGGGAGCAACATGTCTCAAATATGACTTGGTCAAACCATGACCGCCTCCGTATGTCAGGACGCCGAGCTAGTGAATCATTACGAAGCACAGAGCAAGGTTAGGTGTTCTGCAATCTTTTTCCCGCCGACTTGGCGAAAACCTGATTTTTCCCCCTTTTAAGACTAAGCCGTGCATTGATCGACGGTTCATTTTTTCTACCGCACACTCCTGCCCATTCTGCTTCCTTGTCTCTCTGACTTCTCCGCCGCTAGGGTTAACTGCTGTTGTGCTCGCATTTTTGCGCTGTCGTTGATCTTTCCTCCAAAAATGTCTTCTCATTCTTCCAAAGACACCTCCTCGCTGCCTCTGCCCCAAGATTGGACCACCTCGATAACGACGGAAGAGCGGTTGAAGTCCATGGCGGATGACGGGGTTGTTCCAGCCCTGACTTTGATTTCCGCATGACCAGCCACAGGTGAATCCATCCCTACCCCTCGTTCTGAAGAAATTGTGGTTTTTGAATCTTTCTTCCAAAGCGGGCTAGGCCTTCCTGCCTGCGCTTTTCTTCGCGGTCTTCTCTTTTTCTATGGTATTGAATTAGTGAACTTGAATCCCAATTCCATCCTTCAAATCTCCATCTTCGTTCACCTCTGCGAGGCATTCTTGGGCATCCGCCCTCATTTCAATCTCTTTCGCCACTTCTACCTTCTAAAGACTTATCCCTACAAAAGAGACCCCAAGGTAATTGGGGGAGCCGGATTTCAACTGCGGGAAGGATTAAAGAAAACCTATTTTGCCATTCCCTTCAAATCTTCAAATAAAGGCTGGTACCAGGAATGGTTCTATTGTGCCAATCCTGATCCTGCTCTCCCTTCTTTTGTTGGGCGCTGGCCTAAGGTGTCCCTTTCTTGGACATTGAAGGACCAAGATGGCGAACAGAGGGAGGGTGAATGGTCGCAAATAAAATTTCCCCCAAAATACTCCAACAAAAACCTCGACAAGATCCCTCAAAGGAAATCGTGAAAAACCTGAAAAACTAGACAACTATGTGTACCCCAAGCTTGCATGGATAAGTACCATAAAATATGTGAGGATTTTTGAGTCACAATACTGGTTGTCTAGTGTCCAAGATAAAGAGGAATCAATTCAAACTCTTGCTTTTAGAAAGGACATCAATTCAAATCACAAAAGTCACTTTCAGAAAAGCAAAAGCAGAATTTCCAGAACTTGTCCTCACTTTGCACAGGAGGTTGGTGGGTTTCTGCAGCTCACAAAATTTTGAGACTTTTTCTCCCTATGAGCATCAGAGTCTTGAAGAACTCCACCAAATTTATCCTCAAAAAGCCTTACATAAAAAACAGGAAAAATCTAAGAACACAGTCTGGTCAAAAACTTCGAGCAGAAAGTTTGGGGCTCGGTTTTCACCTCATGGCGCCCAAACGATGCAACAAGTGAACTCCAAAATTTTTTTGCAACTGGATGTCAGAGTCCCTCACCTCCTCCAATAAGAATCACTTGAAAAAGATTTCTGTAGATTTTTATAGAAATCAAGCACTGGCTGCTGCGCGAAGAACAAGTTCTGAACAAAGTTGGAACTTGAAAGAAAAGATGTTCTCTACTCAATCCAAGAGAGCAAAAGAGATGTAAAACCATATGAACACACTAAAAACATCCAAGATCAGCAGCATTTAGAAGGAGGGGAGGCAAATCCAAATTACATGAAAGTAAATTGCGAGAATGTAATTGAGGGAAAGTAAATGCTGAATTTAAATTGCGTAAAGTAAAGACATAAAGTAAATGCGCAAAATAAATTGAGAGGTGGATGGATAAAACTTTCATTTCTGGAAGGAGAGGTTACAAAGCCTCACTTTCATGTGGGCAAAGCTCAAAGGAGCATTCACAAACCTCAAAACCTTCAAGGGAAGGAGGCTACCCCTCCACCCCTATTTATACTACTCTTCGGTCACCTACCACTCTTGGATGAGTCCCTCAACCCTAGAGCACTCATCTAAGGGCTAGGATTAACCCACACACACAGCCATGCAAGGGCTAACCCAAAACCCACACACATACTGGGTTTTCTTGCACGGTTTTCAAAGCATACTACCTAGACCCGCTAACCTATCAACTAGACCTCAATCCGACGGCCCTCATTGATCCACGCGGCATCTAGCTAGCATCATCTCCTTTCCTTGTCTTCTTGACTTGCCCGGACTTTGTCTCCGATCATCTTCCGGCGATCTCTCAACTGTCTGGACCTCCGACGCTCCTCGCCTAGTCCCGGTCATCCTCCGCCTCACCATGACCTAGCACTGTCGCCCTGCAACCATCAAAGACAAGGAAAAACCTTTCACATAGCAATGCCCACAATGATGTGCAATAAACCATCCAACTCATCACTACTGCGTCCATACGACCGGTACTGCCACTCCTGGCAGAGACAACTCAAAATGCTTCATTTTGAAAATCAATCCAAATCAAACTCAAACTTGAGCACACCTTGCTCAAATAAAGTCAAATACTCATCACAAACATGGATGGACCTCCACATGGTCCTTCAGACATCTTTTCCCAATGCTGGCGATATGGATCAGGTACAGGATCTCTTGGTGCTGATTGATAAATTAAAGGAAGACGGTCTCACGGGAGTTAGTCTGGCCCTCTATTTTGTCGCTCGCCGGATACAACCTCTAAAGGAGCGAGCCCATCTTGGATATGAATTTGAAGGAAGGGACGATCCGACCCGGGAACTGCCCGAATCAGCGTCGAAGGAGCAGGTAAATGCTCAGGTAGGCGACTTTTCCATCCCAAGCGTAGAGATGTCCACCGCCAGATGCCCAAAGTCCTTTACTGCATCAAATCCTCCTCCTGAGGTAAGAAAGTTTAGCTAATAGACTTCCACATTCATCTCTGAATAACTTTTAACTGTTGAATATTCCTTTCCATGATCGATTGGCTTTCTTTAGTGATGCGCCTCTCCCAGAAATGCCGGTAAATAAGAGCGCACACAGGAAGAGACCTGCAAGCTCCCAAGCCAGAGACCCGGCCGCCAAGAAGGGGAAGAAAACGATTATCAAGGACCCTCCGAAGCCCCAGCGCCCGACTGGTGGTCCTAAAATCCAAGAACCGCTAGCACAAGCCCCGGTGCCTTCAGTTCCCCATCAGCATAAGCCTGTGGTACCGCCGAGTCCAACTCCAAGTGACTCGAGCATTCGGGAGGAGCCCAGGGTTCCAGATCATAGCACCCCGACTGGTCCGTCCGGAAGTGGTTCTGCCACTCGAAAGAAACCCCCGATGAGGATAAAGAAGTCCGACAGGTTGGATGTCCCATCGACTCTTATTCACCGATCGTTCTTCTTATAGGAATCCTTCTTATGATATTCCCGTTGAGACATCATCCGGGGCCCCTGAAGGAACTGAGTCCCAGGACGTACCTGACCTGGTTGAGGAAGCCCCACAATCCGCCTCGCCTGGAGACACAGGGGCGCTCTCCGAACCACAGCCACCTTCATCAACACCCTGTGCTTCAGCATCGGGTCCCGCTGCTCGAGAGCCCATATCCCGTCCATCCCCCGAGGTAGAAGAGATCCTTCGAGATCCGCTGACTCTTGCTCCCTCCAACTCATAATGCAAACTGCGTGGGTTGATGAGGAAGATGGCTTGAAGTTTCTCGACGACCCGGCGGAGGAGAAAGAAAGGAATGACTTTTATAGTCACGTCGCCGCTTGTGCTCGCCTGGCCTGAGTAATATTTTCACTACTCTTGTCACCTTCTTGCTTGTGCCGGTTAGCATGTTGTCACCTTTCCCTGCGATGGTTACAGAAATTGGGAGAATGCTCTACGTAAAAATCCGAATACCTCCAAAAGATGCTCCCGAAGGTCAGGACGCGCCAGGAATATTTAGCCGACTTGGAGCAGATCAAAGCTAGATATGCAGCCGAGCTGCAAGGTCTTCGGTCAGAAGTACATGCCTTGCGGGAAGAGAAGAAAATCCTGTGGCAGGAGAAGCTAGATGTCGTTGGCTCCCTTCGAGGTAGATATTTCCTGGACCTCCACGTGCTCTCGTTTAATCGTTTGGTCTTTTGATTTCCTTATCTCCATGTCAGTTTGGGATTCTACTATTGCAAAGCTCCAAGAGCAACTTAAGGCTTCGAAAGCCTCCAACTTGAAATCGGAGAAGGAGTTAGAAGGTACGCTTAGCAGCTTGGCCCTCCCTTGCCTTCGTTGTCTTCTTGGTATTTCTTAACATAATATGTTTTGCTTGCAGACTACAAGTTTAAGACGCGGGCGCAATACACCGCTTATAACGAGAGAGTCGAGGCCCTTGAAATGTCTTATGCTATGCTTCGCGAGGCCTCTGAGCCATTGTTTAGGTTGCTTCATCCCGGAGGCGAGAGGCCGCTCAGTAGGTACCACGTTATCTCCCAACTAGAGGAAGCCCCCAAGGAGCTTAAGAGACTCTTGATGGAAATGGCGACCAACGGTGCTAGCCAGGCTGTGGCGATCACCAAGTCGCTTTACCCCCGAGTGGATCTTGAAGACATTAAAGATGGCTATGCCTACAATGTGGATGAAGACCGGGCCGCCGAACTCTGGGAGGAAGTTAAGGATGCTTCTTCGGCTGTCGCAGAAACTTTGGACCTGTGAACAATTATCTGAAAGTGTTTATTTGACCTTGCATTTTTTCTTTAAATACGCTGCTTGCTCGATGAGGCCATCCGAGTAGTTTTGACATCTTAAATATCATGTCCGACTAGTTCATTTCCGTGCTCGGGCATGGTTCATGACGCATGTCTCAGAGTCTTAAAATTCGTAGGAGCAAAGCACTCAGACGCGTAATTTTTGAGAAGATTATACGAGAACAACTTTAAGAGTGAACATTCATTCATAAAGAAGCAATTGAATTACAGAGTTCAAGTGAAAAAACGACGTAGATGTTCTATGTTCTAGGTGTTGTTGACAATTGTGCCGTCTTCACGCTTGAGTTTATAAGCCCTAGGATGTATCACCTCATCGATGATGTAAGGGCCCTCCCAGCCTGGGGAGAGCTTATGCTCACATTTCTGATTCTTTCTAAGGACCAGATCTCCTTTGGAGAATGCGCGGCTCCATACATTGCGACCGTGATAGCGACGTAAGCCCTGAAGGTACTTTGCTGACTGAATTGTTGCAACGTCCCTGTCTTCTTCCAGTCGGTCGAGGTATTCTAGTCGGATTTCTTTCGAAGCGACCTCCTCATAGCTCCGAACCCGCGGGGATCCGAATTCTAACTCGGTGGGGAAGACCGCCTCTGAGCCATACACCAGGAAGAAAGGTGACTGGTCGGTTGCTTTGCTAGGGGTGGTTCACAGCCCCCAGAGTACCGAAGGCAATTCTTTGACCCACCGAGTGGCGTATGGTTTGAGACGATAAAAAATCCTTTTCTTTAGGCCTTGTAGCACCTTGTCGTTGGCTCGTTCGACCTGCCCATTACTTCGGGGGTGTTCTACTGATGCGAAGCAAATTTTTATGTCGAGTTCACCGCACCAGTCTTGGAATATGCCACCTCTGAATTGGGTACCGTTATCCGTGATGATTCGGTTTGGTACACCGAATCTAACCACGATTTCATGGAAGAATTCTTTGGCCTTTGCGGCTGTGATTGTGGTGACTGGCTTGGCCTCAATCCATTTGGTGAATTTATCGACGACCACGAAGAGATGAGTATAACCACCTCACCATGTCAAGCTCCCAGACCGCAAATGGCCAGGTGATTGGGATGGTCTGTAGTTCCTGTGCCGGTTTGTTCACCTGTCGCGCAAAGAATTGACATCCTTCGCATATCCGGACGATGTCCTCTGCATCAGTGATAGCAGTCAGCCAGAAAAATCCCGATAAGACTTTTCGACTAGGGTTGTTGATACCGCGTGATTCCCACAAATTCCCGAGTGGATTTCTTTGAGAAGATCTCTTCCTTCTTTTTCTGATATGCACCGTCGTAGTACACCAGAGGAGCTCTTGCGATAGAGTTCTTCCCTGATTACCACATAGCTCTTGCTTCGACGCATTATTCGTTCGGCCTGTGTGCGGTCTTTGGGTAGCTCGTCCTTCGTCAAATAGTCCAGATACGGAGCTGTCCAATCGGGGGTAATGATCAGGACTTTTGCCTCTACGTTCTTCTCCACTGGGATGTCCGACTTTGGCCGAGTGCTTATTGTGGGCTTGTGAATTTCTTCGATTTAATACTCCCACGCATCGTGGTCCTGGCCGATCCCATTTTTGCTAGCTCGCCGGCCGCTTCATTGTCCCGACGAGCACATGAACAAGTTCCAAGCCGTCAAAGCGCTTTCTAGCTATGCATCTCCCGGCAAGAGGGGCCATGTTGTCTTCGATGCAGGACTATTCTTTTTGCACCTAATTGACCATGAGCATTGAATCTTCGCGAACCGTCAAACGTTGGATACCGAGCGATATGGCAATACGGAGCCCATAGATGAATGCCTCGTACTCGGCGGCGTTGTTCGACGCTGGAAAAAGTATTTGAAGAACGTACCTCAACCATTCTCCACTTGGTGATATGAGCACTATACCAGCCCCACGCCGGTGAGCATGAGGGAACCATCGAAGTACATCGTCCAATACTCGAGTTCCTTGACGGCCTCCAGGTTTTGAAGGTCTGTCCAATCGGCAGTAAAGTCGGCAAGCGCTTGAGACTTGATGGCTGTGCGAGGCTAGAATAGGATATCAAAAGCTCCAAGCTCGACTGCCCACTTTGCAATTCTCCCAGTGGCCTCCTGGTTGTGAAGTATATCTCCTATTGGGAAGGAAGTGACCACCGAAACAGTATGCTCTTGGAAGTAGTGCTTGAGTTTATAGATGTAAGAAGTACGGCGTATAACAATTTTTGCACTTGTGGATACCGCACCTTAGATTCACTCAGGACCTCGCTGATGAAATAGATCGGGTGTTGGATCTTCTGCACGTGACCCGGCTCTTCCCTTTCTACGATGATTGCAGCGCTGACTACGCGAGTTGTTGCCACGATGTAAAGTAACAGAGGTTCCCCTAGCATCGGTGAAACCAAGACCGGGGGTGTCTTTAAGAAGGTCTTCAAATCTTCAAACGCTTGCTGTGCCTCAGGCGTCCATTGGAACTTGTCCTGCTTCTTGAGGAGTTTAAAGAATGGCATACCTCGCATACCCAGTCGAGAAATAAACCTGCTGAGTGCGACCATGCACCCTGTAAGCTTCTAGACGTCTTTTTGGCAAGTCGGCGGTTCCATATTTGATATGGCCTTGATCTTTTCTGGGTTGGCCTCAATGCCTCGTTGGGATACGATAAATCTGAGCAGTTTTCTCGAAGATACTCCGAAAACACACTTCTCAGGATTAAGCTTCATGCTGAAAGTCCTTAGACTTTCGAACGTCTCGGTTAGGTCAGCGATAAGGTCCCTCCCCTCCTGAGTCTTTACCTCGATATCGTCCACATATGCCTCCACATTGCGTCCGAGTTGGGCGTAAAAACACCGTTGTATTGCGCGTTGATAAGTTGCACCAGCATTTTTCAACCCGAACTCCATCGTGGTATAGCAAAAGGCCCCAAAGGGCGTGATGAATGAAGTCTTGATATGATATTCCGCCTTTAGGCGAATCTCGTGGTACCCTGAGTAGGCATCGAGGAAACTTAGGATCTCGCACCCGACGGTTGAATCAACCACCTGATCAATTCGAGGTAGCCCAAATGGATCCTTTGGACATGCCTTGTTGAGATTAGTATAGTCAACGCACATGCACTAAGTTTTATTCTTCTTTTGAACTAGTACAAGGTTCGCCAACCAGTCGAGATGATACACTTCTTTGATAAAACCTGCAGCTAATAGCTTGGTGATCTCCTGCTTGATGGCGTTCCGACGATCTAGAGCGAACCGCCGAAGTCTTTGCTTGATTGGCTTTGCCTTTTCATCAACATGTAAAGAATGCTCGATCACCTCCCTAGGAACACCCGGCATGTCGGATGGTTTCCAGGCAAAGATGTCCTTGTTAACCTAGAGGAAGGTGACGAGCATGCCTTCCTATTTATCCTCGAGCCCTATCCCAATCAGAGTCATTTTGGATGGGTCGGATGAGTCGAGAATAATTCTCTTGGTCCTTTCGCCAAAGCTTTATCCTCGACGGGCTCGCTTCTTGGATGGGATGTTGCCTTCTTCCCGCAATGTGGCAACCTCTCGCTCGATATTCTTCCTCCGGCGGTTGCCTCCTCGCACAAAGAAGTTCATAGTTCTCTCGGTCGTATTCCAACGATTTCTTGATGTCACTGCGAACCGTGATGACGCTTTTGGGTCCCGGCATCTTCATCACCAAATAGGTGTAGTGCGGGACGGCCATGAACCAAGCCAGACTGGGCCTTCCCAAGATAGCGTGATACGCTGTCTCGAAATCCGCTACCTCAAAATTTATATACTCGATCCGAAAGTTGTTTTTGGTACCGAAGGTGACGGGCAAAGCAATCTGCCCGAATGGAAATGAAGACACCCCAGGAATCACCCCGTGGAACGGCTGTACGCTCGGCCTTAGCTCGGAGCGGGGGACGTTCATGTCGTCGAAGGTTTTAGCGAACAAGACGTTGAGTCCACTCCCTCCATCAATCAAGACTTTCTTGAGCTTTACATTGCGAATAACAGGGTCGAGCACTAGAGGATACTTACCCGGATGTAGAACTCGGTTGGGGTGATCCGAGCGGTCGAAGGTGATTGGGACTTCAGACCACTTTAGATACAGGCGGGTTGCCGATTCCACTGCATTGATCTCTCGAGCGGTAAGCTTTTGCTTTCGCTTGGACTCGTATCCGGTGGAGCCCCCGTATATGTAGTTCAGCTCGTGCTCAGGTTCTTGGTAGCCTTCCTCGCCGGGAGGGTCTTTCTTTGGTAGCCTCATCCTTCGCTGGAGCCGGTTGCTTGTTGCTTTCACGCAAAACGCCTGTGGTAAAGCGCTTTGGCGGTATGCTTTCCTTAGGGTGAAAAGGATGATCGCATCCATGACAAGATCAGAATCGGACGCCTCCCTCCGTGACTCGGTTCGCCATGCGTTCGCACCGCAACTAGCTCCTCGCCTCTGTTTCTTATCTTGTACTTGAGGACTCACCTTGTCGCTTTGTTCTTACATTGCGGGCGATCTTCTTGGCGCTGGCCGTATGCCCGAGGCCGTGGCATAGCGGTCAGCCAATGCAAACATCTCCTTTATAGAGGCCGGTGGTTTCCTGAACATTTTCTTAATCAGATCAGGATCGCTGACCCCTTTCTAAAAGGCTGCTACCACCACTGCATCAGATACATCCCTGATGGTGTTTTTATTTTGTATGAAACGCCGGATGAAATCTCTTAGCATTTCATCTTTCTTCTAGTGAAGCTGATATAGGTCCCATGGGGTGCCAGGCCTCTTATAGGTTCCTTGAAAGTTCACGATAAATTGATCGCAAAGATCGCTCCAGGATTCCACCGAGTTCATAGGAAGTCTTGTGAGCCATGATTGAGTTGAAGGGGTGAGATTGACTGATAGATAATTTGCCATCAAGTTTTGATTGCCTCCAGCCGCTTTAACCGCCAGGGCATAGACCTGCAGCCAAGCTTCCGGATCTCGATCTCGTCAAACTTAACGATGCCCTTGGGGTTGAAACCTTCGCGCCATACTACTCGGCGTAATCGAGAAGTGAACGCCTGGATTCCGTCGATGGATCTGTCGTCATGATGAGGGGGAGTCTGACGTGGCGAGCCTCTGGCTCGGTGATTGTCATAAACGCGCCAGGGTGGAGTTCGGCGTGGTGAGCCCATGACTCGGCGATCGTCATTGTCGTTCCGACCCCGGCGATGATGGTCTCTATGGTCGTTGCAGTCGTCGTAACGTTGATCACTTCGTCGATCGAGGCTGGTGCCGAAACGTTCGTGGTCGTCGTAGCGCCAGCATCGTACTTCCTCGTCCCGCTCTCGTCGTATGGCAGTGATGTCTTGGAGGAGGTCGTGGTTGAGATTCCGACAGGCGTCTCTGTCTGGTTGTGTGGGGCGCCGATTGCTGGTACTCCGACTAGTAGCAGTCCGACTGCTAGCAACGCGAGTAGCCGCGTGGGAGCGTGAGTGCGCTTCTCCCACCGACTTTTCCTGATTCTACTGAAATGCTGCCACCATCACCATGGCTTTGATCTGGGCCACGATCGGGGCCGCCGGGCTATCAAATGCAATCATCGGGTCCAGCGTGTCGAGAAGCGTCTTGGAGGCGACGACGTTCTGCAGCGGTGTATAGAAGCCAACTTGGTCTCCCAATTTTGATTGTAGGATGTCCTCGTGGACATTGCGGTCGCGAGATCGAAGCGATCGCACCTGTGCCTCTTTAGCCTTACGAAGAAGGCGATCTTCCTCCGCGGCTTCTTGAATCTCCTGTTGGCGTTTGAGATCGGTCTTTTGCTCTTCTATTGCAAAGGTGCCACGAAGATTGTAGCAATTCCTCGTGACGCCGACTGGTTCGCTGACCGAGTTGGAGTGGCACACCTGAGATGGGTCGGCCTGATCTTTACCAGATTGGATCTGGTTTAGGTCTAGGCAAACAAGTTCTCCGAGTGCGTCTGCGACGAAGTCCAGGTTTCCAAAGAGGAAAGCCTGGCCGGAGATGAAGGTGGTGATGATTCCGCTGATTGCTTCCATCGAGTTTGTAGGAAAAGATTATAGCGTTCCCCCTACCTGGCGCGCCAACTATCGACTTTTGTGGTCGGCAATGAAATTATGGGGCAGGCGTTAGATCTAAAACTCGAAGGTCACACAACAAGGGTTTAGACAAGTTCAGTCCCTCGACGGAGTAGGTAATACCCTAGTCCTATGTGTTGGGATTATTTGGATCTCTTGGATCTAAGATTGCTCATGTCCCTGTTGTTGCCCGCCCTCTCCCTTATATAATGGGGGTGGGGCGGTTTACAGAGTCCCGATCGGTTAAGGGATTTCGATCAGTTATTGGATTCTAATCGACTACAGGATAGAGTTTACATCTTTATCTTATCCTGCTAACAACTCGGATTACAATCATATCTCTTATATCTAAATATATGTTCAACTGTCTCTAGGATATGTCCCCTTGCACATGGCAGCAAGGCTTGGCGCGGAGCTTATCCTCTGGGCCTTCCGCTCGGCCCTATCTCTTCCTCAGGCACTTCTTGGCCGACTATGAGGACACCTGGGTTCGTATATTCCACACCTGGTGCTCATGATCAGAATGTTATGGCTTAGCGTAAGCATCATCATCTTCTTGAGATAGCTCGTTCTCTTTTACTTGCCTCCGCTGCTCCACCTCATTTCTGGGTTGAGGCTGTTTCCACTGCCACATACTTGATTAGTATTCAGCCTTCTTCTGCTCTTTAGGGCGGGATTCCAGTGAGGCATCTTTGTGGCATGTCTCTTGATTATTCTAGTCTTCGCCTCTTTGGGTGTGTGCTATGTCCTCCTTGCACCTCGTGAACACACGAAACTGATTGCTCGGTCTGTTTAGTGTGTTTTTCTGGGCTATAGTGCTGAGCATAAGGGATATCGCTATTGGGATCCTATTGGCCAATGGATGCAGATCTCTTGGGATGTTATTTTTTATGAGTCTCATCCCTTCTACCCTCGTTCTTCTTCCACTCCAATATCTCTTGTCGAGCCACTTTCTTTTCTGACTTTTTTTGATACTCCAGTTGCCACTTTTCCTTCTCCACAGTTGGCGTCTCCTTCTTCGCTGGCATCTCCACAGAAGTCTTCACCTTCGGTGTCTCCTCTAGACATTTCTTTTGACATGTTCCTTCTTATCCACTATACTACACTCGTCATCCGCGAGTTGAGGATTCTTTTGATGTGCTATCTTCTCCTACTGAGTCACCTTCTTTAGTGCCTCCTCCTCACTACGCTCTTCTCAATCATCAGTCTATTCGGTCCCCTGAGCGTCTTGGCTTTACT
This sequence comes from Otatea glauca, assembly GCA_036346275.1. Taxonomy (NCBI): domain Eukaryota; kingdom Viridiplantae; phylum Streptophyta; class Magnoliopsida; order Poales; family Poaceae; genus Otatea; species Otatea glauca. The sequence continues at coordinate 25,174,557 of CM070716.1, forward strand.
GGTGTAGTTCTTGCCAAACCGACTTCTTACCACAATACTGTTATTCATCATAAATGACATCACACGATGGCAGAGGAGCTTGCTGCCCTTGAACGCGCTAGCATGTGGGATCTTGTGCCTCTTCCTCCATGTGTCCATCCCATTACATCTAAGTGGGTCTATAAGGTTAAGACTCGCTCTAATGGTTCTCTTGAGTGCTAAAAGGTTCGTCTTGTGGCACTTGATTTTCAGCAGAAGCATGGTTGTGATTATGATGAGACTTTTGCTCCTGTGTCTCACATGACCACTGTTTGCACTCTTCTTTCTATGGCTTCTTTTAATGTGTGGTCTATCTCTCAGTTTGATGTCAAAAATACCTTTTTTAATGGTTAGCTACATGAGGATGTCTTTATGCAGCCACCAATTGGGTATTCTGTTCCTGAGGGCATGATTTGTCGGCTTCGTCACTCTCTTTATAGGCTAAAGCAAGCTCCTCGTGCCTGGTTTGAGCGTTTTTCTTCTGTAGTCACTGTCGTTGGCTTTTCTGCTAGTGCTCATAATCCTGTGTTCTTTGTTAACACTTCACCTCATGGACGAACTCTTCTACTTCTATATGTTGATGACATGAGCATTACTGGAGATGATTCTCAGTATATTGTCTTTGTGAAAGCACATCTCAGTGAGCAGTTTCTCATGTCTGATCTGGGCCATCTTCGCTACTTCCTTGGGACTGAGGTTTCTTCTACTCCTAAGGGCTTCTTTATATCCCAAGAGAAGTATATTAAGGATCTTCTTGATCGTGCTTCTCTCACTGATCAGTGCACAGTTGAGACTCCCATGGAGCTCAATGTTCACCTTCAACCTACTGAGTATCGATCCGCCATATTGAAAAGCTTCAGTTGGTTGACGATAGATGAATGTTGAGATCTTTAGTAAATCTCTTATAACGGACAGCTTGCTTGAAAGCACGAATCATAGAGCTGTCAGAAATATTAGGGATGATGTTGCGAACTTCTACAAACCTTTTAATAAACTGTCGCAAATTTTCGCCAGAAGTTTGACGAAGATGATGAAAATCATCTTCTTTATCAGGCTTGGCATAATAGCTATTGAAATTATTTAAAATGGCATGGCACAAATTTTTTCAACTGTAGATGGAACCCTCTGACTGATTAAACAGCCAAGTTTGTGTTGATCCCTTTAAAACAATGGGAAGGTAGTTGGCCATTACCTTTTCGTCACCACCAGTAGCTTGGATGGCGGTAGTATAGACTTGTAAGAATTCTGAGGGATTTTGAGTTCCATCAAAACTCTCAAGTGATCCCAGCTTGAAGTTTTTGGGCCAAGTTACATTTATGAGCCTAGGGGGGAAAGCTTTACATTCGGTATACAGACCAAAACGTGATTGTACATTAAGAGCTCGGTCTATAGTTTTAGGAGAACGTGGTCTTCTCTTACCACGGTTAGAAGTTTCACCTGGGATTAAACGTTCGAAGACACTTCTCCACCGTGAGCCTCCTCTTTGTTTGGTGACTAGCACCTTGATGGCACCGACCATATGAGGATCCCTGGACACGGGATCCAGTCTGAGATCTTGTTGAGACAGACCTTATTTGTACCTCGTTTGCGGCTTCTTGCAGATCAGCAATGATAGACCGTATAACGGTTTCATTCAGTGCATCCTCCCCCTCCATTGGATGATTAAGAATTGTATTTGAATAAATACGAATTTTTTCAATGGGGGTTGTTTGATGCGAACTGCTTTGAGCAAAGTCGTGATCCCTTGCCACTAACTACGGAGGTGGTGGCGTAACGAATGCACCTTGACGAGGCTGTCCTCCAGAAACTTGAAGTCTTCACGAGGTGCTTGGTTGATTTTGAAAATACGACCGTCTTGCCTCGTCAATAGATTTTTGTTTCTCTGCCATACGCCACTCGTATTCACTCTGAGCGGATTTTTGGGTAATTTCCTGGGCTTCACGTTCTTCTCGTTCCGCCTGTTGCCCATCTACTTCACTGGTGACCACGCAAGCGTTGAAACCCGAGTAAACAGAGGGCGTTAATCCTCCATCTTCATCTGATGAAAGTGCGTAATCCAAACCATGGAGATGATCTTTTGAGGCTGAATTGTTCAGAAGGTTATTACTACCTTTTGACATATTTTCATTATCAATTTCCATAGAACATGCCTCATAGATATATTCCTCTGAATTTAATAGAAGAGTAATGAGGTTTTACCTTTTGGCGAGTGAGATGATTGCTCTTTGGCCTCAATCTTTGCCAACTCTTCCGCAGTAACATATTTAGAATAGAAGTTACATTTACATTGCTCTTCTGTTGTCTCATCATCAGCAGTGAGATGGACATAATCGATGAGGTCAAACCAATTTTCCTCATAATCAATTGAGAAAAAATTACTTCATTTCAGTATCCAGAGGCCCTCCTTCTAGCGCCAACTGTCGATGTCCAAAATCTTGGTCTTTTAATCGAACTTACATAAAATTTATGATGTGTGGGCCCCTGGATATTGAAATGGAAACAATGGAGAAAATGGGAATGCTTCTTTATTAGCCAAGCATCCGTGATAGAATGTTCTAAGTTCAAGATGATCTTCGTGATTGTAGGAGGCTAATCACAAGTTATAGATGATGTTTGATTCTGCTAGATTCTAGTGCTTGATGCTATTCGATCCTGTCTGATCCTGTTCAATCCTATTCGGTCCTCTTTATAGCGTGGGTTGGCCCCCTATTTATCCTTGATGAAGAGGTGGCAATTGAATTCCGAAAGGGTGTCGGGTAACTAGGAAACGCCTTCCCGTCAAACGATGTCTTCTCATCAAAGAACGCCTTTTTTGTTGGTAACTTCCAGGTGGTTACGTGTTTATGTCAAATAATTGTCCGCATGGTGAAGCTAAGTTTGACCATCCTTGACTGAACTGGTCGAAGATCTAACCGTTCGGATAGAGATGGCCTTTTTGTCTCGGTGTATTATGGGCTTAAGTTTGACAGACCCATTTACCGTTGCATAGTCATGGATTATTATGGAAAAAAGGGCCTCAATGAAAAGCAGGGTTTTAATCCTCGTTAATGATGCATGAGCTAATTGAATGAATGTGTTTATGTGAACTTGTTATGCCGAATGATTTCGGTCATGGTATTTGGCCGTGTAGGGGCCATGGTTGTGAGTGTGGCCAAGTAAGCCCCTACATGATGTTTAGGAACCTCTCACAAGGGAGAGTGGGTTGCTTAATGTCTTAGATTGGAGAGTTTGTCGAGGGAGATGCTTTTGTTGTGTCGTCAATGGCTAAAGAATACATAGGTTTAATGAAAAGCCTTTATTGGTTCTTCTTACCAATTATTGGTGATTGGTTTTATTAGTTGTCTTTTGTTTCTTTGCGGAGATAAAGTATTGCCTTTTGTATGTGTTTATCGGTTTCCAAGGTTGAATGAAGTTCTGCAAATTTTTGTGCAAGACTTAAGTTGGGTGGGTTCAAGTTTTTTGCCTTTACCAGGAAATGATTGATCATTTGATTTTTCCTTCTGACAAAAATATCTTTGCAACTATGTTCCTTCTTGGAAATTTTAAATTTTGAAATTTGGTTTCGAGAAATTTTGCATGTCGGAGTTTGGGTCTTGTTACCTTATGACTTGAGAGTCGAGTTCCTTTGTGAAATAATGTTGAGTTTCTCAAGAAAATACTGTAAATAAATTATGTAATCAATTGACTAAAATAAAGTGTTAGCAATACGAGGTACTATCTGTCATGTTTTGAGTATGATGAGGCTAATGGACGCCCGATCTTTCAGTGAGATGGATCACTCTCAATTAGGAGAGGCAACCCTCACGATCCATGTTACTGAATTAAACATGACCAACGCCAACCAATCGCTGAACAAAACTCTAAATTATTATTAACCGTGCCAAAACCCAATTGACCTGATCACGAAGATCAATTCTTGCAAGCAATCAAAGAACAAGCAAGAACAAAGCAAAAGCAATCTAAAATTGCAAATATAATTGAAGTATTTATGTGGGGTTCTGATGCACGATATTGCTGTTTGTCGGGGATCGGTGCCCTTGCCATGTGTAAGTATCCCCCCGGGCCTCGTGGCGGCTTCCCACAAGCCCGAGGGCTTGTCTCCGACCTGGAGGGTGCGCTCCCCCAGCTCGGGCTCGGGACCAGCAAGCTCGGGCTCGAGCGCAAGAACAAGGATCCGGCTCGAGCTCAACGCCACGACCTCACGACTTCCGGAGCAAAACAGCATTTGTAATAATTTATTTATCTCATGGAAGAACTCTCCCCTGCGTGGGAATCAGCGCCAAAATCTGCCCCAGCGCGGGGATTAGGGCCTAGCAACTCCTGTCAATGCTCGTTAACTCCCAACGGCTCCCGTCAACTCTCAGTGACTCCCGTCAGCTCGCCACAGGCACCTGACGTCAGCCTCAGGACAAGGTGGCAGAGCTCCTTGAAGGCTATAAAAGGCGATGGGCCACCCCGACGCAAGGGGAAAGAAGAGGAGAAAAAAAAGACGAACGGTAACAAAGAAAAACAAGAAGACAACGAACAAAGGGCTCTCTTCCAGGCCCTTCTCCTGTTCCCTCCAACCAAGAAGAGCTGTTACCCGAGCTCCCCTCACAGCGTCATCTCCCGAGCGGTCTCGAGCTCGGGTCCCATTTATATTCTCCCACAGAACTTCATATACACCCTTCGCCTCAGGGCAAGACTGGAGTAGAGCTGTTACCCGACCTAGGGGGCTCGAACCAGTATAAACCTCGTGTCCATTGCTTCTTCCTCGATGTACACCTTGCGACGCGTGCTATCCCCGAACGAGTAAGACTTTGGGCCTCGCCCTCACATGATCTACACATTCCCCCTCTGTGGTCGGCGGTTCCGATCGTCGACAACTGGCGCCAACCATGGGGCCCGAGTTTCACTCATTCGGAGTCCATCGCTTCAGCGTCGCCAGTGCCTTCGGCTTCGACCACAACATGTCACGTTCGGCAAGCCTGGACTCGGATGCGGTTCCTGAGTGTGAAGGCTCCACCTCTATGTTCTCACCTTCACTGCCGTCGCGCGAGCGCCTGGCCTTCATGGCCGGCAGCCGCGAGGCGAGCGCGGGGGCGAATGAAGGCGACCCAAAAACCCCAGAGGAGGCGCGTCGGTTGGCCCGGGTCGCCATCAACCAGGCCATCACCACCCTCCGACGGGAAGAGCGCGGGGAGCCCCGCACCTCATCCGGGCACCGCGGCCCTTCCCGCCTGGACGATCCCAGCCGGGAACACTTACAAGCCATCGCCCCAGTCATGGCCGATCTTGCCCGGGCTAGGTCGGCTCTCTTTCGGTGATCCCTCGCTGAAGAGCTTGGTTGGGCGGCCGACGAGGTCACACCCTTGCGGCTAGAGCGGCACTAGCGCTCTGAGCCCCACTTCTTGGAAGGCGATGGCAACTCATCGCGCAAGCGCCGCCGTACCCGCCAGTCGACTCCGTACCCGCGGGTGCAGAGTCCGCCGCGACCGTCCCTGCCTCGTCGGGACCCGGATCTGGTGCGCGAGTGTGCCCGCTGTCAGTAGAGTGATAGCGGCACTCACTAGAGTAGCGGCGCGTCCGAAGGCCTTTCTCCCGACATCCCGCCCAGGCGTCAAAGGGTTTGTGATCGCCCGCGTCACCGCCCTGATGACGCTCTTCCTGATCGTCAAGGCCAGCGTGGGGTACGCCGTCGGCTTGAGTTTGACTACCCTGTCGACTGCAACTCCGACCCCAGCAGCGATGATCATGTTGCTCGACCACGATCGCCCAAAGATACTGCCGACCTTCGTCGGGTCGCGCTGGCGCTACCGATAAGCCGCCGCGATGGAGCGGTCCGACGAGACCAAGAATCCCGACAAGTTCTCTCGATCTACTCTACTGCGATTCTGGCAGCTGGCGGGAGTAAGGCCATGATGGCCAACTATGTCCCTACCATCCTCGATGGCGGCGCGCGAACCTGGCTCTTCAACCAGGCGCCTGGCATTTTTTGGTCATGGCATTAGGTGCGAAGCGCCCTCCGTTCGAACTTCCAGAGCTGCTACGAGCGCCCTGGACGAGAAAGAGACCTGAATCGCATCATCCAGGGCAAGGGCGAGCCCCTCCGCGACTTCGTGTGCTAGTTCAATCGCGTGAGAAATTTGATCCCGAACATCTCCGACGAGGCCGTCATCAAGGCCTTCAAGTTCGGCATCCGTGACAGGCGCCTTACCTAGGACCTGTAGATCACCGCGAACCTCAACGTCAACAAGCTGTTTTGGATGGCGGAACGATACACAGACGAGGACGACGCTGTCCGTTGGAAGCGGATTACGACCAGGCAAGCTCGGCCGCGTCCCTGGCTAGGTCGGACCGTCTGGCGCTAAGAGTGTTGGCCTGGACCCACGCGACAAGAAGCGGAGGAATGGCCACAACGCTGGTGTCGCCCAGCTGCGCGTGGTCGCCGCGACGGGTAGTGGGCGTGATGTGATGGAGGTGCGGCTACCCGACCGCATTGAGCCTCGACCTCATAACGGTCAGCCACAGCTTCAATAAGCGCGATGCCTACTCCAGCAGGGGCAGTGTCGCGTCGGTCCACAGTAGGGACAGCGTCGGGCTGGACCCCAGCGAGGCGGCGCCAGACCTCAGGTCGACGAGGTCCAGTTCGGGTATGACCCGAACAAGTTCTTCCCGTTCCATAATGCCTGTGGCCACGACCTGCGAAATTGCAGAACGTGGCAATACAAGCTGGACGCCTTCTACGATGGGCATGGAGAGATGCCCACACTTCTGAAGGAAGACGAGCCACCCAATGGGGGTGATGCCGGCGAGGGCCTAGAAGGCCTCGACCTGGAATTCCAGCAGGGCAACCGCCACATCGACATGATCCTCGGCGGTTCGTCCGCGTACTGGTCACGGCGCGAGCTCAAGGATGTCGCGTGTCCTATGTAACAAGCTTCTACTGGGAAGCCCGCTGACCAGCCTTGCAGATGGGCTGGCACTCCGATCACCTTCTCCCAGGATGATGCTCCCCGGGAATATGCAAGGACCTTAAGACCACCTTGGTCGTGGCCCCGACCATGAGCAATATTGTGGTTGGGCGGGTCATGGTTGATGGGGGGAGCTCCCTCAACCTGCTATTGGCCAGCACGCTAGACTGGATACAGATTCCACTATAAAAAAATCAGGGGCATAGCGGTCCCCTTCTTCGGCATCGTACCGGGGAGCTCGACCACTCCGCTCGGGCAAGTGGTTCTGCCCGTCACCTTTGGTTATTCTGCGAAATTTCGCACCAAGTTGATCACCTTTGAGGTGGTCCACAGGGATCTCCCCTACAACGCCATCCTCGGGCGACCGGCCTTAACAAAATTCATGGCGGCGAACCACTACGGTCACCGCTGTATGAAGCTCCCGGGGCGCAACGACGTCATAACCGTCCGTGGTGACCTCAAGGTGGCGCACTGCTATGAGGAGAAAGCCCTGGCGATCGCTGGCATGCTACCCCAGCGGGGTCCCGAGGTGACCCTAAAGAACGCCCGCCGAAAGGCGGTGATCCAGCCCAGTGGCCCGACCAAAGCCGTGCAGCTCGAGGAGGGTAGCCCGGGCAAGTGCGTCCACATCACTTCCCAGCTCGATCCAAAATAGGAACTCGAGCACGTCACCTTCCTCCGCAGCAATAAAATAGTATTCGCGTGGGAGCCGTCAGACATGCCAGGAGTCCCGAGGGTGGTGATCGAGCACAAGATGCAAACAAGGCCTGGCTGCAGGCCCGTGCGCCAGAAGCTACGGTGCTTCTCCCCTGAAAAGATGGCCATAATCAGGGAGCATCTTGACAAGCTCCTGAAGGTTGGATTTATTCGCGAGATTGACTACTCTGAATGGCTGGCCAACCCGGTGATTATACAGAAGAAAGGCGGAAAGTGGAGGATGTGTGTCGACCACACGGGTTTGAATTCGTCATGCCCGAAGGATAACTTCCCTCTTCCGCACATAGACCAGATTGTGGACTCTATCGCCAATGCCAAGATGTTGAGCTTCCTCGATGCCTACTCAGGCTACCATCAGATCAAGCTCGCGGTGGGTGATGAAGACAAGACGGCCTTCATCACGTCGTTCGAGACATTCTGCTTCACCACCATGTCGTTCGGTCTCCGCAATGCGGGGGCAACTTTCCAGCGGCTGATGTTCAAGACCTTTGACCTTTAGATCGGCCGGAACCTCGAGGTCTACGTCAACGACATCATCGTCAAGAGCTCTTCCGATGACGACCACATCAACGACCTCGCGGAGTCCTTCGCCAACTTGAACAAGTATGGGATCAAGCTCAACCCCGAGAAGTGTGTCTTTGGCGTAACCTCGGGCAAGGTGCTTGGCTACATGATTGGGGGCTCGGGGTAGGCCCGAACCTAGAAAAGACCAAGGCGATCGAAAAGATGACTGCCCCGACATCAACAAAATAGGTCCAATGCCTCGTCGGCCGCGTGGCCGCTCTCAGCCGATTCTTCTCAAGGCTCAGAGAGAGTGGGCTACCATTCTTCAAGACCCTACGCAAGCCCAGGGGCTTCGAGTGGACCTCCAAAGCTCAGCGATCCTTTGATGAGCTAAAGGTGTACCTCTCGACCCATCTGCTGCTCACGACCCCGCAGCCGTGTGAGGTGCTGCTGCTCTACCTCGCGGCTGCAACCCAGGCCGTCAGTGTCATCCTGGTGGCCGAGCGAGATGGCCGACAGTAGCCGATTTACTATGTCAGCGAAGTACTTCATGGACCAAAGGAGCGTTACCCTTAGGTCAGAAGCTACTCTACGCCCTTTTCATGGCTTCGCGTAAGCTTCGGCATTATTTCCAGGCACATGCGGTGGTTGTGCTGAGCGGGTTCCCGCTCGGCGAAATCCTAAAGAATCCAGAAGCAGGGGGTCGTATCGCCAAGTGGGCCATGGAGCTGGCTGAGTTCGACATCCGGTTTGTGGCGCGCCCCACCATCATGTCGCAGGCGCTGGCCGACTTCGTAGTCGAGCAGACAACGGAGCCGGCCTCTGAGCTCGAGACCGAGGGAGAAGGCCCTTGGACTATGTTCTTTGACGGGTCGAGGTTGTTCAAGCGCTCGGGGGCTGGCGTCCTCATCATCACCCAAAGGGAGACCATCTGAAGTATGTGATTCGCTTCAGCTTTCCCGTGACCAACAACGTCGCAGAGTACGATGCCCTCTTGATTGGCCTTCGAGCGTGCAGATCGCTGGGCGTACGCCGGTTGGTCGTAATAGGAGATTCCTAGCTCATCGTCAACCAGTACAACAAGGATTATCAGTGCTCAGAGTGCTCGATGGAAAAGTACCTCGCCGAGGTACGCAAGATGGAGAGGTGGTTTCGAGACCTGGAGGTCGGGTATGTACCCAGGAAGGACAACTCTGGTGCCGATCTTTTGTCCAAACTCGGATTGTCCGATGATGAGGTTCCACCGGACGTCATCCTCGAGAGCTTGGCGACACCATCCGTCGCCGACCAGGAAGACTCGGTAGCCCTCCTCGAGAGTGTTCCCTCGTGGATGGACTCGATTGTCAAGTCCTCGACCTCGGTGAGCTCCTGCCTGATCCAGCCGAGAGCAGCAGAATCAAGCTTCGTGCGAGCTCGTACAGGCTCGTCGGCGGTCAACTGTATCGGTGGGGCGCCTTGGGTATTCTGGCGAAATGCGTCACCCCGGAGGAAGGTAAGTACTTGCTCAATAATGTTCATTCGGGCCTCTGCGGCGCTCATTCTTCTTTCAGGACCTTGGTCAGGAAAGCATTCCGGATGGGCTTCTATTTGCCGACGGCACTCCAGGACGCTCGGGACATCGTTCACGCTTGTCGTGCCTGCCAGTTCCACACCCGAAAGACGCACCAACCAGCCTATGCCCTCCAGACGATTCCCCTCGCCTGGCCGTTCTCGACCTAGGGCCTCGACATCCTCGGCCCTTTCCCTCGGTTGGTCGGGGCAAAGAAGTTCCTGTTCGTCGCCATCGACACCTTCACAAAGTGGGTCGAGGCTGAGCTAGTCTCGTCTATCACTACCCCAGCAGCGGTAAGGTTCTACTCGTTTGTGGTCACAAGGTATGGGGTCCCTTGCAGGACTATCACCCACAATGGGACGCAGTTCACCAGCAAACTGTTCCAAGAATACTGCGAAGATATGGGAACCAAGGTCTGCTATGCCTCGGTAAGTCATCCCTAGAGCAACGGAGCGGTCGAGCGCGCCAACGGACAAATCGTCCAGGGCGTTAAGAAGCGAGTCTTCGACGAGCTTGAGCGACGGGGCAGGGCTTGGGTGGATGAGCTTCCCACCGCTCTCTGGTCCATCCGCACCACACCTAGCCGAGCGACCGGGGCAACCCCCTTTCAGCTCATCTTTGGTGCCGAGGCCGTCCTGCTTTCCGAGGTCGCGCTGGGCTCCGCCAGGGTTGGCTTAGTCGGTCAGGTCGACCTCGAGCAAGAAAGGTCTCTTGACCTCGCCCTCGGTGCCCTCGCCATGTGTAAGTACCTCTCGGGCCTCGTGGCGACCTCCCACGAGCCCGCGGGCTTATCTCTGACCTAGAGGGTGCGCTCCCCTAGCTCGGGCTCGGGACCAGTGAGCTCGGGCTCGAGCGCAAGAACAAAGATCCGGCTCGAGCTCAACGCCATGACCTCACGACTTCAAGAGAAAAACAGCATTTGTAATAATTTATTTACCTCATGTAAGAACTCTCCCCTGCGTGGGAATCAACGCCAAAACCTGCCCCTGCGCGGGGACTAGGGCCTAGCAACACCCGTCAACGCCCGTCAACTCCCAACGGCTCCCGTCAACCCTCAGCGACTCCCGTCAGCTCGCCACAGGCACCTGACGTCAGCCTAGGGACCAGGTGGCGGAGATTCTCGAGGGCTATAAAAGGCGATTGGCCACCCCGACGCAAGGGGAAAGAAGAGGAGAAAAGAAAGACGAACGGCAACAAAGAAAAACAAGAAGACAACGAACAAAGGGCTCTCTTTCGGGCCCTTCTCCTGTTCCCTCCGACCAAGAAGAGCTGTTACCTGAGCTCCCCTCGTAGCGTCGTCTCCCGAGCGATCTCTAGCTCGGGTCCCGTTTGTATTCTCCCACAGAACTTCATATACACCTTTCGCCTCAGGGCAAGACTTGAGTAGAGCTATTACCTGACCCAGGGGGCTCGAACCAGTATAAACCTCGTGTCCATTGCTTCTTCCTCGACATACACCCCGCGACGCGTGCCATCCCCAAATGAGGATGACTTCGAGCCTCACCCTCACACGATCTACACATCCCCCCTCTGCGGTCGGCGGTTCCAATCGTCGACACAGTTGATCTAGCCGAACAAGAGAATAAATAATAGTTTCACCAAGGAAAACTATGACTAAAACAAAACCTAAGTAATTTTGGGAGACTCCCTAGCTACACATAGGTAAAAGAGAAGGGGGATTCGGTCAGCACAAATGAGTGGCCAAATAGAACTCGTACAAAGCCCAAGGCCCAAGTTTGACTCGGACTAGAAAGTTGACCCGACTTATTTTGGTGATTGTGGAGTGCTCTGAAGGAATTTTTAGGTGGGGTCAAATCCATTGGAAAGATATCGAAGTACGCTTTCCATCAAGTATAAGAACTCACCAATCGGATGCTGTATGCAAATGTTATGCTCGTTTTACCTCAGGATGATATCTGGAGGCCGAATTGGGTTTCAAAATGTGGCACACTTGATCTCCGTCTTTGCTTGATGTAGATGTGCATCCTTGCTGATCCATACCATGGTTCCTAATTATAAGCACATCACACGCATCATGTAGTGGATTATTCTAAAAAAGTGTAATTAGATATGGAGGACCAAAATGGCGATCAGAGGGGGGTGAATGATCCCAAATCTAAAATTTCCCCCACTCAAAAATGATTCAACCAAGCCAACAAAAAAACCAATCAAAAGGAACAAATTGCAAGGAGTAACTGCTTTGTATGGGCGGTGCTACCGTAGGGAGACCGGTAGCACCGGACTCAAGAACAGCAGCAAGAACAGAGTCTGAAAACAACATGACTCAAAAGCAAATCTTGAGGAATCTTTTGGCCGGCTGGACAAAAACTTATGAAACTTGGTAGATGTGATCTTAAGGATGTCAGGAACTTATTCCAACCTTCAATCACAAAGATTGGTGTCAAAGTTCTGACATTTTTGCCTGGGAAGGAAAAACACACCAAGTTCAGACAAAACACAAAAACTTGATCTTAGACTTGCTCGTGGGGTTTTGATGATCAAGATGATCTTGGACTACCTCCCACTTGTCACAGCAAGTAAGAACTCAAGTCAAAATCTCCGTGAACATGATCTATAAGAATGAATCACTCAAGAACACAAGATCGATTTCTTGCAATAAAAATGCAACGATCCTTCGAAATAAGAGGCAATATCAAATAGAATGAGAGGAGGCAAATTCAAATTGCGTATAAGTAGATTGCAAGAATGTAAGTGCGGAATTTAAATACTTGAAGGTAAGTTGCTGAATTTAATGCATAATGTAAATTCAAGCATGATAGAAAGTGTTTTGTATTTCTGGAAGGGAGGTTTACAAAGCCTCACAACAAAGTGGGTAAAAGCTCAAAAGGGCCAAAAACCTATAAAACCTTCAGAGGAGGAAGGCCACTCCCCCCTCTATTTATACTACCTTTGAGTCACCCTCCACCCTTGGATGAGATCCTTCTGCCCTAACGACCACCATCAAGGGTTAGGATGACTCACACACACAACCTTACACATGGGCTAACCCGAAACCCAACAAGCATACCGGGTTTTCAAGGCATTCTAACTAGACCCGCTACTCTATCACCTAGACCGTGATCTGACGGCTCTCCTTGATCTGAGTAGCTCCTGGCTAGCATCTCATCCATTCCTTGTCTTCTAGGTTCGTAGCGACTCCATCTCCGATCATCTTCCAGCGATCCTCGACCGTCTGAATCTCCAACGCACTTCGCCTAGTCCCGGTCATCTTTCGCCTCACCATGATCTAGCACCGTTGTCCTGTAACCATCAAAAATAAGAAAACACATCACATAGCATTTCCCACTTTGCTCAAAATCGAGTCGATGAGTCGATATCGAGCATCGAGTAATCCTACTCGATACTTATCGATTCTCACTCTACTTGAGTCACTCGACCACAAGCCGACGGGGCATAACTCGACCAAACTAGAACTTGACAATAATCGAACTAACCCATCGCTCGACCTGGCAGCATCCCTACTCGATACTTCTCGATTCTCACTCTACTCGAGTCACTCGACCACTGGTCTTTGACCAGCCAAAGTCCAAACCACTAGAGGTCTGACAATTGGTCTTTGACCAGGACAGACTCAAATCAAACTCTACCTTGAGCACCAAAAGCTCGAATACAGTCAATTACTCATCACACACTTGGGTAGACCTCCACATGGTCTTCCAAGATGCTCTTAAGAACGACTTTACCTAATAATTGAGTTGATTAGCATGTGCTCTAGTAATTGGTCCTTGTATATCTAGTTGAGTAGTAGGTATAGTTGTATCTGTGGAAGGGACGTCCTCATCAGAGTAGGTAGCTATGTGGTGTATAAAATGAGCTAATTATATAGTAACTTGTGAGTTGAATCAATTAATGTAACTTGTGATTAAATGTGTTATTGTTCATGCTTAAAAACTATTGCATTAATTGGAAGTATGGGAGCTCACCCTTTTATTATGTGAGTTGGTAACCGATGAGAATGTTAAGACCTTAATTTTTTCATGCGTAATTAGAATATTGAGACAATGTAAATCACTGATGTTGTTAAAGTAAAATTGTTGGTTGTTTAAAGACATTCTAATATAAGGTGTCAGTAGAGAAATTTGATTGTGATGATAGGTAACCCTAACGTGAAAGTTAATTAGAGTTATTATATATGTTGTTGTAAACTATTGAAATAATTGAAAGTCTGTAATCATGCTCCTTTAATGCTAGTACAGATCACGATTGAGAAGGTATAGAATTTTCTGTTTGATGAAGTTTTTTTTAGCAACGTGATGGTGTAAATTACTGAAGTTTGTTGGACTGTGTTGCTTAATGACAATTTAATATAGTATATGGATAGGATGACTAAAAATAATGTTGTAATTAACGTAGGAAGAAACATTGGATAATTATCATTGTGTATGGTTTTATCCTTAGCGAATGTCTGTCTTAGAGCCATAATTATTTGTCTTCATTTATTGATTGAATAAGTTTTGATAACTGAAATGTTGACCTATGGGTTGTATAAACTTTGTATGTTAATCTTATTGAAGGTTCCATCAGTTGCATCAAAATGGAGGTTTTGAACTTTAGAATATAAAGTTACATGATTTCATGGTTCTTCATGGGTTGCAGACTTAGAACAATGTTGATGTAGCCTCTTATGTTGAATTAACTGTCAGGTTGAACATGCTTAAAATTATGACAAGTTTCTTTGTGTTGATCATCATGAGGTAGACTTTGTTTGATGTTTTATGATAAGCATCTTTGAATATTAGAGATGGTGGGATTTATGGTGAATTTATGTTTAATGTATATGGATTGGTTTGTTCATATGGTCCTTTGGACGAATGTCTTTTGGGCTAAGGCATTATGTATTACGTATATTAGAGTTTCCTTAAGTGTGAATGTTGCCAAATTTTTGAGTAATTTTGAAGTTTGAAAATGAAGGTGAAAGAATGAATAACTATGAACTAGTATGTTGATAGTTTTGAATGCTTTATTTCATTGAACAATGCAATTCATTTGTCGTTGCTAAGAAGTTTAGCTTAAGTTATGGTGATGGAATTTACCCTCAAGGATGTATGATTGAATTGCTCTCTTTAGCATATAACATGAGTTATCTTTGGTTTTATCAATTAAAGGAAAAACCAAACCTAATGTAATGTTTTAGATGCTTTTGATTTGAAAATATTTGTATCTCTATTTCAACCAGAGATAGATTTGTGTTAACAAGTGTGCAGTGTTCGATAATGTTTCTAAAAGATGATTCCTATGATTGTCTCATAAGTGATTTTTGCTGGTGAAGCAACTTTCCACTAGAAAATGAGTTTCTCTTTCTCTTAAGAAAAAAGTGATGGTTGTTGTGGGGAAGTGTTTGATTGTATGCTCGGTTTTCTCTTTCTGAAATGATTTGCTTTGGCAAAAGTGAGATGCATCGGTAAATAATTTATGCGGTGTTTCTCTTATAGATTGAGTTTCTCCCCTATGTGAATTTTTAGCGCCTTGGTTTTAAGATGATGAAAGAGGTTTACTTTTTTTTAAAAGTGAATTGATATTTCTTTTGCATTCTAGCATGGGAAAAAAATGAATGATCTATGGTATTCTGTTGAGTATAATAAGGGATTGTACTCTTTGGCTTGGTTCTTTGAGTGCAAGGATGTGGGGATGAAGCCTTACAGAAAGAGAAGCAGTGTGGGTTGGTAAAACCTCAAGATCCTATCCTCTACTAGTTGTTGACCATTAATGGTTTAAGAGTGGAGAGTAATAGGATTTTTGCGTGTCTTGGTCCAAATATTCTTGAGTAGACCGTTTAGTTATTTTATTCCTTGGTAGTGTTTGATCAATCCTTATATGTGGACCACTAGGAAGTAGTGGGTAATTAAATTACCTTTTTGTATTGTATCTGATTGTTTGGTTACGTTGGAGGTTACTATTGTTATGACAATCCGAGGTGGATTGTTCTGCTCTAAACGTTTATTCTGGGTAATTATCCCTAGGTGCGAAGTAGGTCTGGTAGAAAATAGATTAAAACTTATATTTTTGCAGTAAAATGGTGGAAAAAGATAATGTGCCATAGTGGGCTATTCCTTCGGTGGTAATGGTCCTTTTATTAAAAAAGATCAACCAGTTGCAATAGATGGGACTCTGTGTCTTAGTTTTGGTGTACAAGTTTGGAACACCGGATGTTCAAGCGGATGGTATTGGTGGTTTGTTGGGAAATGGTTTACAGGCGTGTTAGAGTGAGGTGTCTCGTATAGTTCTTGTCGTCGTGAGTACGGCGAAACCGTAGTAGAGAGGTTGAGAGTGGAAAGTAGAGTTACGTGTATGAGTCGAAGAGGGATTTGGCGTTAGAGTTAGAGGTTGGTAAGATGTTCTCCTAAAAAGTTTAATCAGTTAACAAGGGGTCGTACGCTTTAGTGCCAATAGAAAGCTTATCCCGAGTTATGTTGGGCCATTCCCTATTGTTGCTTGAGTTGGAAAGTTGGCCTATCGATTGGAGCTTCCCGAATCAATGCAAGTAGTGCACAATGTGTTTCATGTGTCTATGTTGAGGAAGTTCTTGCATGATCCTGAGCATGTTCTACCACTTGAGCTGCTAGTGATTGAGCAAGACCTCAAAGTTGAGTCCCGACCAGTGTAGATACTAGAAGAATTAGAGCGGGTGTTGAAAAATTGAACCCTGAAGTTCATCAAAGTGTTG
Source organism: Otatea glauca (assembly GCA_036346275.1). Classification (NCBI taxonomy): domain Eukaryota; kingdom Viridiplantae; phylum Streptophyta; class Magnoliopsida; order Poales; family Poaceae; genus Otatea; species Otatea glauca. The sequence continues at coordinate 25,190,986 of CM070716.1, forward strand.
TAAACACATCAATCTTAGTGGGAAGCGACTTAGGAACTAGAGTCTCGTATGTGTGAAAAGTATCCAAAGTTGTTTCTTTCAACTACATGATGTGCTCTATGCTATTCTTGCTATCGTGTAGTTGGCGTGCTTAGAATTCAGGGTCGAATTCTATTAAGCGGGGAAGAATGTAATATCTCAGGTTTCATATAGTGAGAAAATAGGGATTTTTTTCCAGTCGTGGGTCAATTTTAGGCCAGTAGGCCAGGTTCTTGAGCCTATGGGAGGGCTGTTTTTCCCCAAAACCCTATCTCCCTCCCCATTTCTCCCCCTTTGGCCTCACCCAACCCCTCCAGCCTCCCCTCTTTCCCCTTGTACCTCCCCTACAGCCACACCACCCCCTGCTGCACGCCACCCCTCCTCCCTCTTCTCTCCCCAGCCATCACTCTCCCCCTTCTCCTCCCTTGCTACACCCCCTCCTTCTTCCTTCCCTGTGGTAGCTGTTGGTTTTCCCTCTCGAGCCACCATTGCTGCTACCCTAGGAGGTGGAGTGGGTTTGGAGGAACTTGTGTAGGAGTTGGATTGTGAGGAAGACGAGGAATGTGCGATCTGGGAAGAAACCGTTGACAACACCGCTTCATTAGGTCTTCGAGTGCAGGTATAACCCTAGGGCTGCCGTGGTGGTGTTGCCGCTGCGTTAGAGTGGAGTTATGGTGATTTTCCTAGTGCAATGTCATTTTATTTGATTCTTATACTGCTAGTGCATGATTTTGAGATGGATAGATATGTCTAATTGCAGGAGGTGTTATTTCAAGAGTGGCCTTAACCTCACGCCACTACATTTCTCATGGTAAAGAGACAAGTACATCATATAATGACGATCGTTTGATAAGAACTGATGTTTAAATGGTAATTGGTATTTTACTGTTTTATATGATTGTTATCAAGTATTGTCATAGTTCATGATTATGATATAATATTATGATGAGAATGATGGAGAAGAGGAAATATGCTAGTGTTACTTGCCATGCTATGTTTTCTCGATTCTTGTTCAACAGGTTGTGATATGATGATGGTGAGGACATGATGTGGATGATCACTTGATAATGTTAGTACATGATAAATGGTTATTGGAAAGTATTGCATCAACTGCATTCACATCATGAAAAGTACATATAAGCCAGGTCGGTGAGAAAGTCATATGACTAATCTGGAGTACTCTTGAGTAAGACCTACATGTAGGCCATCCACTAGATGGATGGGAGAGACCCACTTGTAGGCCCCTCCATAGAATGGATAGGAGTAAGACCTACTTCGTAGGCCCCTCCACAGGATGGAAGGAAATGAGAGTGTGACAATAACAGGTGTGCACTCAGCTATACCGGTATGAGCTATGAGATATGCATATGAGCATAAAGCATGATGCATCACATGAATGAAAGGGAAGAAGTGATTTGAATATGTGAGCTTTCTTTTATGTATGGATAACATGACATGATGAATTCTACTCAATGGTTATTTTAATGTGTTATTATGGTTATATAATGTAATTTACTAAGTTTAGGACTCATGCTTGTTTGTTTAATGTTTTAGGTGGTTTGAGGCCAACATGCCGAGAAGGGGAGTAGCACAGACACGTGACATATCACTACTTTATCCTCATGATACTATTTAGCATTTTAAAGTGCTTAACTAATGAACAAATAGACAGGCTCAGTTATGGAATAATTTAGTGGATGCAAACTTGTAAAGATTTACTTTGTTTGGTTAAGTTATATTTTTGGCTTGTTATTATATCTTGTGAATGTGCTTCTTTTGGTGGCCTCGACAAAGGTAAGTATAAAGGAAGAATGTTTCCCAGACGCATGTGTTCTGGATGCTCCTATGCGCGGGGTGTTAGATGTTCTTAGGAGCGTGGATCCAAGTGTAGTATTGCTAGGATTGTTGTCATATTTGCTATTGTTATGTTCATTGTCATCTATACCATGTAGTTGTTGTTTAGTGCTTAGAAATGTATGTATGATGCATGCTGAAATTGTTACTGAGAATGCTGAAAATCTAATTAAAAGTTATGATGTAGTGACATTTAGGGCACATGGAGTGCCGAGGTGTTACTTGGATAGACCCATTCAAACCAAGGATGAAAATGATAAAGTCTTAGAATTTGAAGGTCTATAGTTAAGCACCATAGGGGCCCCTATGTATCTTGCAAATTGCACTAGGCCTGATATTGCATTCGCAGTCAATTTCCTAGATAGACATAGTATAGCTCCAACCAAATGCATTGGCTGGTGAAGACTCTACTCAGATACCTCCAAGGTATACAAAATCTTGGCTTATTTTACCGGAAGGACCAAGACTTAACCATGATAGGATATATAGATGCTGACTATCTATTTTATCCACACCTTGTCAAATCACAGAAAGAATTTGTATTTTTTATGGTGGTACAGCCATTTCTTAGCAGTCCTTTAAGCATATCCTAGTAGCTACCTCTACCAACATTTAGCACATTATGAAGCCTCACGTGAATGTGTTTGGATAAGACATGTGATTAACCATATCCAGAATTCATGTGGCATTAATACAGTTGATATCCCCACAATTTTCTATGAATATAATGCTGCTTATGTTGCACAAATTCAAATGGGTTATGTCAAGAGCAATATCACGAAGCATATTGCCCCAAATTTTTATGTCCTCATGAACTTAAGAATCACAGTGAGGTAAAGATCATGCAAACTAAGTCATGTGAAAATCTAACTAATTTATTCACTATGTCTTTCCCAATATCCAATTTTTAAATATGTGTTCTTAGTATTATCCTAGAGATAATACCCTAATCAAGAAGATTACAAGTTGCAATCTTTTTTCTATAGTGAGTTTTCCTGAATTTTCTAACATGAATGTTTTTAATAAGGCAACAAGTTTGACACAACATGCGGATGTAGTGTACTCTTTTCGGCATCTCCTTTTTCCTACTTGGTTCTTTAGAGGAGTTTTTGATGAGGCATATGCATGACGCGATATTCGCCCAAGGGAAAGTGTTGAGATATAACCAAACTTTAAGGTTTACTTTGGCAAATTCCTAAACTACCCCTAAGAGATTTTGGCTATAAATATAGCACCCCATTATACAAAAGAATAAATCTACAATCAATAAAGAGAAGAGAGTTTGACACATATATACTGTGTGTTTATCTTCACTATTATTATTCTAATTTCTAGATTGCTACATGATGAGGACACCACTTCTTCAGTTCCAACCACATCACCTGCTGCTACCACACCTCCAGAAATGATACAAGGACTGATGACTCGATCTCGTGCACGTTAACTGAACTATGTGATTCTCCTAAGGAATGAAGGTCAAGAAGATGGCAACAAATAAAAGGGGTGCTGCGCCACCCATCATTTGGGCTGGGCCCATGTAATAAAATCTAATTTTAGAAAAATTATGGAAGGTTGGGAGGAGATTTTGCCCCTTTCATAGTGCTGGCGGAAATAGCCTCCCCCTCCATCTATTTAGTCGGGTTCGAGTTCCTCTTGTAAGGTAGGTTTTTCTTTGTGTTAGTTTAGCCATCGCACAAACTTTGCTCTTCAGTTGTGTCAGACGACCACCTACGAGACAGCCTTTGAGAACCCCACTATTGAGTTTAATCAGATTACTTATGCAGATTCATTATTGCCTACATCTTATTCTTGCTAGTTCTTCGATGGCTCTCAGGAATTGAACCTCGTGTTCTGGTTGATCATGCTACCCAGCAAGGTCAATAACCTTCGGAGTTGGTTCAGCAATTGCTAAGGTGCACACGACCTGTTCGTTTGTAGTCGGATCGCGAGAGTCACCTCCACCAGAATCAAAAGTTATCTTTTCACTGAAAGATCGGGCACTCCGACTCTATCAAGTGGTATCAGATTTCAGGTTCATCGGTGAGAGTTATTAGATCATTTTTTTTTCAAACCTAAAGTCCAGAAAAGGCCAAAAAATAGTAGTAGATCCGCTGTCCAAAACCATCTGTACCTTGAATCTTTCTTATCAGTATTTTGCATTGTTGAATTTTTGGTTGCATCATCGTGTTGAGTTGCTGGTCTTAGTTTAGATTGGTGTTTGGTTCATTTTGTCATTGCATTTTGCTGTCGCCTTTGCATCTTTGTTGCTATCTTGAACTGCTACAGGTTCATCATCATCCACTTTCTCGACCCTACCACCCCATGCCACGCCGCTAGCGCCTCCTACCTCGCACAGCAAGCCAATCTCGGAGAGAAAAAAAATAGAAAAAAAAAGAGAAGAAGAACAAAAAAAAAGAGAAGAACGGAAAAGAAAAAAATAATATAGAGAAGAAGAACAAAAAAAGAAAATTCGGAGCAGAGACCTTCCATATATTGGTTTCGGTTTGAGAGATAAGGAAAGTCCAGATCAATTTGATTTCGGTTTGGAAAGGATCAGAGGGAAGAATACGGAAAGTATAGCTATTTTTGGTTTGGCTTCATTAAGAAGGAATAACCGCAGCCTCTCTGGATTTGGATCCAGCATTTCTTTTGATGTGGATTCGGAACCCCTCCGGACACCTTGTACAAAAACAGCCATAACTTTTGCAAACGACCTCCGATTGGGCTGTTCGAGTACCCAAAACGACCGGAACGAAAAGTTACATCCGACAATTAGTGATTCCAGCTTTGATTGGGTTCCTGAGGCTTTGAAAAATTTGTTCGACCCCAAAAAACATCGTTTAGGGCCTCAAAACACCCCCAGAAGTTCGGCAAAATTTAACCTTCTCTGTTTTGACTTGAAATTTTGCTCCTGTGTCCTAGATTTGTGTAGACCACTGCCTCGTAGCTTGTAAGGACCCGAATCCACTGATTCGAACCCACTGTGTTTACCGCACTAGTCCAAGGATCAACGCTAGTGCACACAGCTTAACATAGGTACATATCACATCATACACAACGATAATAGAATAATAGTTCATTTATTGATATAGCTAAATGTATGATCTTATGACCAACTTACATTATTAAGCCACGCAGGGCAAGACTGAAAATATAAACTAGTAATTAAGCAGCGGAAAGTAGGAAACGTAGTTAGCTCATCAGTTCACCACAGGCAACCGACAAGGCTCGGACCCTAATGACTCGTGTCTTCCTGGACTTCATCTTCCAACACAGGTGTAGATTCTTCAACAGTTGATTATTGTTGTTTGGCAAGGTTGAGTACTTAAAGCACTCAACAAGTTGTGCACAGAATGCAATTCTATGTATCTATATGTAAGGCTTATTCCAATGGATAGGCTATCATGGCTATTTTGCAATAAGCAGCATTTATGAACAAATACAATAAATAGATTGTAAAGAATGTAAAACAAATAACAGTAATAAATTCAATATTTCTTAAGTAAACCAAGTTTCCAATCCTAAGTCAAATTCCATCTTCCATATGGCATCCCGCCATCCCAACCATGTTGTCCAATTAATTAAGCTAAACCTTAATCAGAATTCCGAGCATTGCTCAATACATGAGCACGGCTATCCGAATAGTTTTACACTCTGCAGAGGTTATGCACTTTACCCACGTGATACAACCAAACACCACCAAGGCGAGTGATTATAACAAAGCCTTTATAATGCTCTCGCTTAACCCGATACTACCCACTAAGGTTTCAACACTGGTGGGACTGGTTACCACATCCAGGGCCCCCCTCTTGCGCCATGTGAATTACGCCATAACTCGGGAACTCACACCGACCACGATAGTACCAAAATTAAGACATTGCAAATTACTCAGCTAGGCTGGCCCATACCAGACATGTGGTTGCATGATTGACTCAGGTCAAAGGCTTGCAAGGTTAAGTCCTTAGTGTGATCAAGGCAAGACATCCACATACCCTCGCCCATCGGGCCCACCTTGGCATCCTCGCCTTGTCACTTGCCCCAATCTAAGTTATTATCACCCCGTTGATTACCAAGCACCACGTGCCATCAACAATTCAACATCGTTGCGTGACATGACTCGCCACAACAACTCAATCTCATCGTGTGATCCCACATGACACACAAGTTCATAATATTGTTCCATATTCCATTAATCAAGATTAATTATCAATGATTCTGACACATGTGATGATGTGGCAAGGCTAAGCAACTAATACAAACTAATCCTCCAATGTTGATCATAATTACTAATCAACTATATTAAACCAATCTAGGGTGACAATGGATCATGGCATACAATGACAAGGTAGGGTATAGATCAATCTGGTATATTAGCTACGCCCAATCTAATTTGAAACAATTGTATATTTGAAATATATGCAATAGAGTAAAACAAATATAGCAATTTTATAAACATGGGTTCAACATGATCAAGCACAACTTGCCTTGGAATAGGTCCTGATCTGGTTCTGGAACTTGCTCTTGAGTTGTTGGATCTTCCTCCGAAGCGTCGCACAATTCAACGCTCTACGCTGCATCAAGAAGAAAAGCAAATAAATACCAAAACAGAGAGCAAATGAACTCAAAAAATCAATTAAAATTCACCATTAAATAGATCTCAATTTTACAAATTTTTAGAAATTTGAATCACTCAAATCCGAGTTACGATGCAAAAGATATAGCCTTTTGAAGTTTGAATTAAATCTGAAATTGCAAAAATCAGAAATTGAAATTAACAGATTTATTTTTAATCCAAAACCGAATTATTGCGCAAGCGTGACATCCTGCCGACGTCAGCCTGGCGCCACCAATCGAGCTTGACACGCGCCTCGGGCGTATGGACCGGTCCACAAAACCTCCTCTCGTCCACCGTGAACCCGCGCCGACGACGCCGATACCGCAGCGCCACGCGCCTCGATCCGATTGGTTGCGGCGCCGCCCCCCGATCGCGACACGCACGCACGCATCTCTGATCCGATCCGATCGAACGGCTACGGACACCGCGGACGCGGTTCAATCTTCCCGTTCGCTCGATCCGACGGTCAAAAACTCACCCGAGACTAATGGCGAAGCGAGGGCGAAGAAAACCACCGGAGATGAGGAAGAAACCCTGGAGACGGCGTTCAGGCGTGTCCCCGACGTGAAGAAGTGGCGCAGTCGACGCGGCACACTCCGACGAGTTCAGATCTTGAACCAAAACGCTAAAACCGACGAACCGCGGCGACTTGAGCAAAAACGCGGCGACTTGGCGCTCTACTCGGCGAGCTCCTCTGCGCGCTTTACGACGATCCTCGCGAAACCCTTCCGACCAGAAGACGCGGCGCACAACGATGAACCTCGGGGCCTACCCTGCCCCTATTTATAGCCTCGGCAAACGCGCTAGAACGGAAACCCTAGATCCTAACGGCGGCGAAAACGTGCCGGCGGCGGACTCCGAGTCCTTCGCGGAGACGACAACCACACGCCGTCCGATCTGCTACCAACGGTCAGGATCACGCGGCCTCGATCTAATCTTAACCGCCCGCGATTTCTTTCCAACGGCGATGATCCGCCCGAGTCCCGAACCGGTACGACAAGATCCCACCCGCGCGATCTTGATCCAATGGCGGAGACGCGATTTCCGGCGAGCCAAGCGGTCGCGCTTCTCCGCCACCACCAAGACGAGACACTGCCGAGCCCATTACTGCTCAAAGGTTTTTCAAAAGGTTTTTCCAATTAAATTAATCACCGAAATTCATTTTATTTATTTTAGGCAATAAAATAATCGGGAAAAATCCAAGAAAAATCTCAAAAATACTTTGAGACATTCTGGACTTCAATAAAATATTTTTGGCAAAACTTTATTTTAACTTTGCACAGATTTAGATAGATTTGAATAAAAGCCAATAAACTTGATTTCAAATTAATTCGAATAAATCCAGAAAAATCCAAATAAATTCCAGAAAATCATAAATGCACAAATAAGAAATAAAAACTTAATTAAGCCAAATTTTGGGATGTTACAAACCTCCCCCCTTAACGAAATCTCGACCCCGAGATTCAGGGCTAACTAGAGGATAGGTTCGGAAATTCTGACTTCAAATCTTCTTCTCGCTCCCAAGTGGCTTCACTTTCAGAATGATTGCTCCACTGAACTCTGCATATGGCAAACTTTTATCCCAAGATGTAGCGTAAGCTAAAGCACAAGCTCTCAACATATCCTCTAAAATCTGATTTACTCTTTCGATCGACCATCCATGCGGGTGATATGTCAGACTAAAATTCAAAGTAGTTCCCATTGCTTCGTGCAACTTATTCCAAAATCTTGAGGTAAATTGGGTACCTCGTGTCGACACGATCTTCTGGGCACTCCATGCAAGCATACAATCCTTGACATGTACAACTCGCTAAACGATCCCCAGAGTAGGTGGTCTTTACTGGGATAAAATGGGCGACCTTGGTTAGACGATCCACAATTACCCAAATGGAATCGTAACCTTTCTGAGTTTTAGGTAAACCGGTGATAAAATCCATTCCAATTTCCTCCCACTTCCATTCCGGAATTTTCAATGGCTGCAACAAACTGGCTGGTCTTTGATGCATGGCCTTTACCCTCTGACATACGTCACATAAAGCAACATGCTCAGCTACTTCACGCTTCATGTTAGGCCACCAAAATCGCTCCTTTAAATCCTAGTACATCTTGGCACTTCCTGGGTGAATCGAGTACTTAGAATCATGAGCCTCCTCAAGAATCAATTGCTTTAGTTCCTTTTTATCCGGCACACAAATTCGGCCTTTGAAGAACATGGTTCCTTGCTCATCCAGAGTGAAATCTACGACTAGGCCTTCTTCCTTTTTAGCCTTAATCTTAGAAATTTTTTTGTCATCTTTCTGGCCTTCTCTAATCTGATCTTCCAGCGTTGGCTTTACTTCGGTCAGCTACCATTCCTCATGAACGACTTCCAACCTTAGTTTCAAATTCCTTGCATAATTCGGTTGATCCTCCATTGTTAGCGTATTTGCGCTATGGCTCTTCGACTCGAGCATCCGCTACCACATTGGCCTTTCCGGATGATAATGGATCCCCACATTATAGTCCTTAATTAGCTCTAGCCACCTTATTTGTCTCATATTCAGATCTGCTTGAGTGAATATGTATTTCAGGCTCTTATGGTCTGTATATATCTCACATCTATTTCCTATGAGATAATGACGCCATATCTTTAAAGCATGCACTACGGCAGCTAACTCCAAATCACGCGTTGGATAATTCACTTCATGCGGTCTTAATTGTCTTGACGCATAAGCCACGACCTTGCCTTCTTGCATTAACATGCATCCCAAGCCTTGCTTTGAAGCTTCGCAATAAATATCAAATCCGTTCTGCACATCTGGCAATACTAATACGGCGGCTGTTGTTAAACGCTTCTTTAATTCCAAGAAACTTTTCTCGCACTATGGCGTCCATGCAAACTTCTTCTCTTTCTTCAACAACTGCGTAAGGGGTTTAGCAATCGTTGAGAATCCCTCTATGAACCGACGGTAATATCCCGCCATTCCCAGAAAACTACGGATCTGGGTAACAGACTTCGGTTGCTCCCAATGCAACACTGCGTCCACTTTGCTTGGGTCGACTGCCACTCCTTTAGTAGTCATTACATGACCCAGAAATTCAACTTTCTCCTTCCAAAATTCACACTTGCTAAACTTAGCATACAGCTGATGTTCTCGTAGCCTCTCTAAAACCATTCTGAGATGTTCTGCGTGCTCTTCCTCTGTCTTTGAGTAAACCAAGATATCGTCTATGAAGACTACAACAAACTTATCCAAATATTCCATGAAAACCTTATTCATCATGTTCATGAAATATGCCGGGGCATTAGTCAATCCAAATGACATGACTGTAAACTCATAATGTCCATATCGCATAGAAAACGCGGTCTTAGGCATCCTCTGCTCGGATCGTCAACTGATGATATCCTGAACGAAGATCTATCTTGGAGAAAACTCCAGCTCCTCTTAACTGATCAAATAAGTCGTCGATCTTGGGCAACGGATACTTATTCTTGATCGTTACTTCATTCAGTGCACGATAATCGATGCACATCCTAAGACTTCCGTCCTTCTTACGAACAAACAAAACCGGGGCTCCCCACGGCGATGAACTAGGTCTAATGAAGCCTTTCTCTTGCAGTTCCTCAATCTACTTCTTCATTTCCACTAACTCGTCGGTAGGCATCCGATATGGTCTTTTTGATATCGGTGCTGTCCCCGGCGCTAACTCGATCACGAACTCGTTATCACGGTCCGGTGGTAATCCTGGCAAATCTTCTGGAAACACATCCGGGTATTCGCTGACTACTGGCACATCTTCCATGCTGATGGCTTTCACGCTGTTGACCATTAATTGCCCATCTCGAACAGCGGTCGCTTGAAACTCTACTTTCTTGCCACTAGGGCCTTCCAAAGTCACGATCCTTCGGCCACAATCCAAAACGGCATTGTGCTTAGACAGCCAATCCATTCCAAGGATGACGTCTAGGGATTGCGCCTCTATCAAGATAAGATTCGCTAGAAATTCTATACTATCCATAAGCAATTTAGCTCCCAAACACCCAAGGCTTGATCTAAGCTCGGATCCTGGGGCTTGGACTAAGAGCACACACTTAAGATTCACCACTTTAAATCCATTCTTGGTTGCAAAACTTTGAGAAACGAACGAATGCGAAGCTCCAGAATCAAACAAAAGCAGAGCAGTAATCGAGTTGACTAGAAACTTACCCAAGACGACGCCAGCGTAGCCTCCTGAGCTCCATCTGCAGTGATGTGGTTGATCCTTCCACGCACTGTTGATTGCGGGGTTGCTCCAGCTTGACCTGACGCACGATTTCCTCCTGAGGTTGGTGCCTTGGTAGGTGTTGTTCTCAAGTTGAAACGAACCGGCGTGATGCCTCCCTTCTGTGGACACCTATTAGAAAAGTGCCCTGGCTCATTGCAGGTATAGCATCTTTTCACGGCAGACTGTTGATTCCCTCCTGGTGCATTGTTGCCCTGTGCTGGGGTCTGAAAATTCTGATTTGCAGGACGAGGTGCAGGGGTTGATGTCTTGTTCACGGCTGGCGGTTGGAATCTAGCAAATTGTTGTGGTGACATCCTTAAACGTAGATGGTTTGGACGTCCACCCTGATTAGTCATCAAGCGCTTACGGTTTTCACCTAACTCCTTGCGCTTATCTTCTAGGATCAAAGCCTTATTCACTAGCTCCTGAAAATCTGGAAAATTGTGGGTGATCACCCCACTGCGATCTGAATCGGTCCCTTCATGAAACGAGACTGCCTAGCTTTGTCTGTCGCCACCTCTTCAGGGGCATAGCGAGCTAGCTGAGTAAACTTGTTCAGGTACTCGGCCACTGGTTGGCCTCCTTGTTTCAAAGCTCTGAAATCTTCCTTCTTAAGGTCCATCATTCCCTCCGGGACATGATACAGGCGGAAAGCATTAGTAAACTCCTCCCAGGTGATCTCTTGTGGGGCTCTATGAGCGGCACAGTAATTCTCCCACCATTCTGCGGCGGTTCCTTCCAATTGATGAGAGGCGTAGAGCACCTTCTCATTGCCTTCACATTGCGTGATGCGCAACTTCTTTTCAATAGTTGTAAGCCAGTCATCGGCTTCCAAAGGATTCACATTTCCTGAGAAGGTTGGTGGCCTAGTTCTCATAAAATCTGATAGCTTTGAGTGAGGTCTAGGTCCACCATGGTTGTTCTGAGCTACAGGGTTGTTGTTGGTTGCTGCTGCATTGATCATCTGCTGCATCTGCTGCATCATAGTCTGCATTAGTTGAGTTTGTGCAGCGAGAAATGCTCCCAGATTCTGCTTGTCTACTGGCGGTGGTTGAGGGCTGCCTCCGTCATTGGGGTTGTCATTCTGCGCAGGTCCACTTCCCTAAAGCACCGTTGTTCCTCGAGTATTCACCATCTGATGATTGCCTCTTAGGTTAGGAAAGGTAGATGTAGCATAGATAAGAAGTAAGAATTTCTAAAGCGGGGAGATAGGTTATACCCAACTGAAATAATTCTTTATTATTCTTGGTATGGCTGCTTATTTAAGCCTACAAGCTTTGCAACACATACTGCACACTCAGCATTACAAAGAAGCAAACTAAACACGAAACCTTAACGTCAACTAAAAAAGTAAGGACTAACTTAAAGACGCGACTCATACTCGAGTCTCAACACAGCTCCAAGGCTGACACTCACTCATCCAGCCACCCTGGCTGAGGCTGACCCGGCGCATACACCGACGGTGAGCTGGCATAGGAGCGAACCTATCCTGATGACCTACTACTGGGTCCTCTGCAACCACGGGGTATGCACTCCCCTCTGGCTCCCACTCTCGCTCCTCTGGATCCTCCTCGGACTCTCCAACTAGCTCCTGAACTCCTCGAGTAACGCGCTCCAACTCATCCTTGACCGCCTCTAGGGCCTCTCCCAGCTCAGTGATCATCCCGATGGCTGAAGCACGAGTCACCTCACGCTCCTGCTCTGCTACTCTGAGTGCCTCGTACACAGTCTCCAGCTCCTGAGTAGTCTCTCTCATGTGATCCTCCTGAGCAAGGGCGAACTCTGCAAGGTGTGTGGCTGTGGCACACTCGTCCTCCACGATCCGTCGGCGTCGGCATGCTTGAACGTCTGGATGAAGGCGGAACACTGAGTCGTGAAGCTCGTCGGCGTAGTCGTGGCAGACACGGCGAAGAGCAAGTCGAGCGACCTCCTGAATTGCAACCTCGTACGAGAATCTTCTGGCGGAGATGTTGATTGGCCTGCTAGCTTCCTCGTTCTCGGCGTAGATAATCACTTGCAAATAAATCCTCGGTGTACACCATTAACTGACCAGCTGCCTCCTCGGTAAAGCGGACGATAGAAGCCTCCCAGCGTCTGAAAAACTCTCCACAGCTCCATGGCGTAGCCGCCAGCTGACTCCTCGAAGGTCGAAACGATCGGCATCTGCTCCACAAGAACTTTGAATAAGTTCTCCACCCGAAACGGCAAGTAAAACGAGTAAATTCAGCAAAGGCGAGAAGTAGAGAATGAGATGAGTCGAGAGTGTTTTATTAGTCATGTTTAGATTTTCTTTTAGAAAATAGTTTGGACACACACAAGACACCTCCATACTATCTAGGGCCAAGACCTACAGTCAGTATGCTCTGATACCACCTCTGTAAGGACCCGAATCCACTGATTCGAACCCACTGTGTTTACCGCACTAGTCCCAGGATCAACGCTAGTGCACACAGCTTAACATTGGTACATATCACATCATACACAACGATAATAGAATAATAGTTCATTTATTGATATAGCTAAATGTATGATCTTATGACCAACTTACATTAATAAATTCAATATTTCTTAAGTAAACCAAGTTTCCAATCCTAAGTAAAATTCCATCTTCCATATGGCATCCCGCCATCCCAACCATGTTGTCCAATTAATTAAGCTAACCCTTAACTGTAATTCCTGAGCATTGCTCAATACCGCGAGCACGGGTATCCGAATAGTTTTACACTCTGCAGAGGTTATGCACTTTACCCATGTGATACAACCAAACACCACCAAGGCGAGTGATTATAACAAAGCCTTTACAATGCTCTGGCTTAACCCGATACTACCCGCTAAGGTTTCAACACTGGTGGGACTGGTTACCACATCCAGGGCCCCCCTCTTGCGCCATGTGAATTACTCCATAACTCGGGAACTCACACCGACCACGATAGTACCAAAATTAAGACATTGCAAATTACTCAGCTAGGCTGGCCCATACCAGACATGTGGTTGCATGATTGACTCAGGTCAAAGGCTTGCAAGGTTAAGTCCTTAGTGTGATCAAGGCAAGACATCCACATACCCTCTGCCCATCGGGCCCACCTTGGCATCCTCGCCCCTTGTCACTTGCCCCAATCTAAGTTATTATCACCCCGTTGATTACCAAGCACCACGTGCCATCAACAATTCAACAACGTTGCGTGACATGACTCACCACAACAACTCAATCTCATCGTGTGATCCCACATGACACACAAGTTCATAATATTGTTCCATATTCCATTAATCAAGATTAATTATCAATGATTCTGACACATGTGATGATGTGGCAAGGCTAAGCAACTAATACAAACTAATCCTCCAATGTTGATCATAATTACTAATCAACTATATTAAACCAATCTAGGGTGACAATGGATCATGGCATACAATGACAAGGTAGGGTATAGATCAATCTGGTATATTAGCTACGCCCAATCTAATTTGAAACAATTGTATATTTGAAATATATGCAATAGAGTAAAACAAATATAGCAATTTTATAAACATGGGTTCAACATGATCAAGCACAACTTGCCTTGGAATAGGTCCTGATCTGGTTCTGGAACTTGCTCTTGAGTTGTTGGATCTTCCTCGAGCGTCGCACAATTCAACGTCACGCTGCATCAAGAAGAAAAGCAAATAAATACCAAAACAGAGAGCAAATGAACTCAAAAAATCAATTAAAATTCACCATTAAATAGATCTCAATTTTACAAATTTTTAGAAATTTGAATCACTCAAATCCGAGTTACGATGCAAAAGATATAGCCTTTTGAAGTTTGAATTAAATACTGAAATTGCAAAAATCAGAAATTCGAAATTAACAGATTTATTTTTAATCCGAAAACCGAATTATTGCGCAAGCGTGACATCCTGCTGACGTCAGCCCTGGCGCCAGCCAATCAGAGCTTGACACGCGTCTCGGGCGTATGGACCCGGTCCACAAAACCTCCTCTAGTCCACCGTGAACCCGGCGCACGACGCCTCGATACCCGCAGCGCCACGCGTCTCGATCCGATTGGTTGCGGCGCGCCCGCCGATGCGCGACACGCCGCACGCATCTGATCCGATCCGATCGAACGGCTACAGACACCCGTGACGCGGTTCAATCTTCCCGTTCGCCGATCCGACGGTCAAAAACTCACCCGAGACTAATGGCGGCGAGGCGAAGAAAACCACCGGAGATGAGGAAGAAACCTCGCGACGGCGTTCGGCGTGTCCCCGACGTGAAGAAGTGGCGCAATCGACGCGCACACTCCGGCGAAGTTCAGATCTTGAACCAAAACGCCGAAACCGACGAACCGTGGCGCGACTTGAGCAAAAACGCGGCGACTTGGCGCTCTACTCGCGAGCTCCTCTGCGCGCTTTACGGCGATCCTCGCGAAACCCTTCGACTGTAAGACGCGCGCGACAAGGATGAACCTCGGGACCTACCTCGCCCTATTTATAGCCTCGGCAAACGCGCTAGAACGGAAACCCTAGATCCTAACGGCGGCGAACGCGCGGCGGACTCGAGTCCTTCGCGGAGACGACAACCACACGCCGTCCGATCCGCTACCAACGGTCGAGGATCACGGCCTCGATCTAATCTTAATCGCCGCGATTTCTTTCCAACGGCGATGATCCGCCGAGTCCCGAACCGTGACGAAAAGATCCCACCCGCGATCTTGATCCAACGGCGAGACGCGATTTCAAGCGAGCCACGGGCGCGCTTCTCGAGCCACCAGCAAGACAAGATACGGCCGAGCCCATTACTGCTCAAAGGTTTTTCCAATTAAATTAATCACCGAGATTCATTTTATTTATTTTAGGCAATAAAATAATCGGGAAAAATCCAAGAAAAATCTCGAAAATACTTTGAGACATTCTGGACTTCAATAAAATATTTTTGGCAAAACTTTATTTTAACTTTGCACAGATTTAGATAGATTTGAATAAAAGGCAATAAACTTGATTTCAAATTAATTCGAATAAATCCAGAAAAATACAAATAAATTCCAGAAAATCATAAATGCACAAATAAGAAATAAAAACTTAATTAAGCCAAATTTTGGGATGTTACATAGCTCCTCCCCCGTGTTGAGCCTTTCTACTTGCTGACTTTGATTTGGTTTTCATTGGTCTAGGCTAGGATCAGCAACTTTGAGTAGTACTTTGAACGAATTTTCATCTTGCATTGCTGATTTGAATTGTTGCTAATCGTTGCTACATATTTGAACCTTCCAAGCTCCACTTCTCTACAGCGAATAGACTCATGTCACCTGGCAGTCCCTCCATCCAATCTCCATCAGCTGGTTGCCGATCACCCCTGTGACTTGGTAAGAATTGGTAAGAGTTCGATAACGGCTTGTGAGGGTGTGACTTGACATAACCACAACCTATTAGTTACTCGACATATACTTGTGTTTCCCTTGTTTCCTGTTTTCTTTCGCTAATATTGGCAGGAACTTCGGAGCATTCAGATTCCACCACAGCACATTCTCCTCGTACTAGGGGCATTATTCAACACTTTGAATGCCAAATGCGCCTGCATACAGAAGGCGTTGAGGAGGACATCCGACAAACAAATGCGCATCTTGCACAACTTGAGGATGTCCAAATCAAAACACTACAACTCTGGATGCAATACGGACCGCCCAAGGCGCCACCAACACTAATCTGACCACAATATGACACGTCTTGAGGAGCTATCATGCACAGTTGCTACTATTGTTCAAGACCAAGCTGCCCACAGCGACATTGCAGATCAATGTGAGGATGTTTATGCAGGTGATACCGAGTATGATGAGCGTGTCGACTACAATGCAGCTCGAGGTCGTCAACAACCACGTGTCCATCAACATGGTATGTACCGACAGTAGCATCGCCGTGAGGTACGTCTCAGGATGATTCCTTTGCTAAGGTCAAGTTGACCATTCCTGCGTTTAATGGAAAATATGATCCGGATGCTTATCTTACCTGGGAATTAGCTATTGATAAAAAGTTTGCATGCCATGCTTTTCCTGCACATAACCAAGTTAGGGCTGCCACTAGTGAATTCATAGACTTTGCATCTATTTGGTTGAGAGAACATTGCCACACGCATCCGAATAACATTCCCACAACCTAGGAAGCTTTGAAACTACTCATGCGACACCGATTTGTTCCCTCATACTATGCTCGTGAAATGCTAAATAAACTACAACGCTTACGTCAAGGTACCAATTCACTTTCAGGAGTTGCAAATTGGTATGTTGCGTTGTGGTTTAGTTGAGAATGAGGATGCAGTTATGGCGCGGTTTTTGGGTGGGCTGAACCGTGAGATACAGGATATTCTTGATTACAAGGATTACAATTCTATTACTTGATTGTTCCATCTTGCTTGCAAAGCTGAACGAGAAGTACAGGGTCGTCAAACAAGGACACAAGCTAACTTTTCTACAGGTCACACTCACTCTTGGATTCAAAGAGCTTCGCCTTCATCGGCCTCCCATTCGGCTGCACTGTCTCCATCCACCAACAAACAACACACTATGACGTCGACATTCACAACACAGCCTTCTGCAGCAGGCAGGGCTGCACCCCAGGGATCAACACAAAATGCTTCAGTTGCTTCTACGAGACGGACCAAGGACATCCAGTGCCACTACTGTAAGGGCCATGGACATATCATGCATGATTGTCCAAACAAGCGAGTGCTGGTTATACGTGATAATGGTGAGTATTCTTCCGCTAGTGATTTGGATGATGACACGTATGCCATGCTTGCTACTGACGTTGCAGAACAAGACACTCCATTTGATCATGAAGTACATATTGCTGCTACTGATGCCGATAAGTATTTGAGTATTGTGGTACAACGTGTACTTAGTACTCATATTGCTACAACAGAGCACAATCAGCGTCACAATCTGTTCCGAACCAAAGGTGTTGTAAAGGAACGATCCATTCGCATCACTATCAATGGTGGAAGCTGCAACAACTTGGCTAGTACAGATTTGGTGGAGAAACTTGCTTTACCTACACAACCACATCCCCACCCCTATCACATCCAGCGGCTCAATTCGAGTGGTAAATTGAAGGTAACATGTTCCGTGCGGGTTCACTTTGCTATGGGTTCGTACCATGATTATGCTGATTGTGATGTTGTGCCTATGCAAGTATGTTCCATGTTACTAGGTAGACCTTGGCAATATGATACTGATTCCTTGCATCATGGTCAAACTAATCAATACTCGCTCATCTTTAAAGGAAAGAAAATTGTATTGCACCCGATGACTCCTGAACAAATTGTTAAAGATGAACTTGCTCGGACAACTAGAGAGAAATCCCAGAAACATGCTCTAAGTGAAAATCAGGTTGTAGCTACAGAATTCTTGCAACAAAACGCCCACTATCAAAATGCTCAATCTGATTTGAAATTGAAGTCTCCTGTGTTGCTAGCTACTCAAGCTGACTTGGATGATTGTGTTGCTTATGCTTCTGGTTGCTTTGCTCTCATGTGCACACATGTCCTATTTTGTTTGGATGATATGCCCCCTTCTTTGCACCCTTCCGTCACTAACCTTTTGCAGGAATATTCTGATGTTTTCCCACAAGATGTACTGGCTGGACTTCCACCTATCTGGGGCATTGAACATCAGATTGACCTTATTCCAGGAGCATCATTTCCCAACCGTGCACCGTACCGTACCAATCCTGAGGAAACAAAAGAAATTCAACGTCAAGTCCAGCCATTAATAGATAAGGGGTACGTTTGTGAATCTCTTAGCCAATGTGTTGTTCCTATACTCCTCGTGCCTAAGAAAGATGGTTCCTGGCGTATGTGTGTAGATTGTCGTGCCATTAACAACATTACAATCCGCTATCGTCATCCTATTCACAGGTTAGATGATATGCTTGATGAATTAAGTGGTGCTCATTTGTTCTCCAAAATTGATTTGCGTAGTGGATACCATCAGATTCGTATGAAGTTGGGGGATGAATGAAAAATAGTTTTCAAAAAGAAGTTCGGGTTGTATGAGTGGTTAGTTATGCCATTTGGGTTAACTAATGCACCTATGTCGAGACCAGAATTTGCAAATCCGGACCCTCTGTGTATACTGCACAAGTCCAGGATCACGCTAGTGCACACAGGCTCAACATAGATGCTATCATAGTCATACACAGTGGAATATAGCATAACTTTCATAATTAATAGTAACTGTTGTCTTACATGATTATTGCCACACAGGGCTTATAAAAGAAATAGCAAATAAGCAAAGAATGGAAAAAATAAATAAGCGTAGCGACTTCGATTCACCGCAGTAACCGACGAGGCTCGGACCCTAATCATTCGCATCCATATAATCCTCCTCCACGAAAGGCGTAGATTCTTCCTCTTCTGAAGTTGTTGTTGTTGGGGTGAGTACATAAAGCACTCAACAAGTTGTGCACAGCAATGCAAGTCTAATATTCTATATGCTTGGCTTAATCCAAAGGAATGGCTAATAAGGATATTTTGCAATAAAGCAGTATTTAACAAGAATACAGTAAATAGATTGAAAAGCAGTAAAACAAATACAGTAACTAATAGATTCAGCATTTCTGAAGTAAACCAAGTTTTCAATCCTAAATCAATTTCGATTTTCCATGGCATCCTGCCATCCCAATTTTGTTTAACAAAAGTCTAACCCTTAACTGTAATTCCCGAGCATTGCCCAATACCGTGAGCACGGCTATTCGAATAAATTGTACACTCTGCAGAGGTTATGCACTTTACTCACGAGATACAACCAAACACCACCAAGGCGAGTAATCATAACAAAGCCTTTATAATGCTATACCTAGACCCAGTACTATTCGCTAAGGTTTCAACACTGAAGGGTTAAACCACCACAACAGGGCCCCCCTCTTGCGCCATGTGAGTTAAACCGTAAACCCGGGACTCACTATTCACCACAACAGTACCAAAATCTAGGCTTAACAAATTATTCAGCTAGGCTATCCCATTCCAGACATGTGGTTGCAAGAAAGACTCAGGTCAAAGGCTTGCAAGGTTAAGTCCTTAAAGTGATTAAGGAAAGACTTCCACATACCCCTACCAATCCTGGCCCACCTTGGCCCACTGCCCCTTACCACTTGCCCCAATCTAAATCATTACCACCCCAGTTGATTACCAAGCACCACGTGCCACCAACATTTCAATCTAGTTGTGTGACCTCCTCGCCACGACAACTTGATAGCACTGTGTGACAACACATGACACACAATTTCTTAAACAATGTTCCATATTCCATTAGTCAAGATTAAGTACCAACATTCGGGCACATGTGATGGCGCGGCATGGTTAAGCAATCTACGACGGTCTAACTTGTCCCATGTTGATTATTGATATTAACCAACTATAATTCCACATCCTAGGGTGACAATTAGATCATGGCATAAAATTGACAAGGTATGATTTAATTCAATTAGGCATATTATCTGATTCCCAGATTAATTGAAATCATTTTATACACATAAAATATCATGCATAATTTAAGAGACAAAATATCAATTTGGTGAAATTGGGTGCAACATGATCAAAGCACAACTTGCCTTGGAGTAGATGCTGGTCTTGCTCTAAGCTTGGGTCTTGAAGCGACAAATGTTCCTCCAGATCTCCGAGCAGTTCAACGTCTATGCGAAACGATGCCAAAATAGTAAGGTATGATTTAATTCAATTAGGCATATTATCTGATTCCCAGATTAATTGAAATCATTTTATACACAAAAAATATCATGCATAATTTAAGAGACAAAATAGCAATTTGGTGAAATTGGGTGCAACATGATCAAAGCACAACTTGCCTTGGAGTAGGTGCTGGTCTTGCTCTGAGCTTGCGTCTTGAAGCGACGAATCTTCCTCCAGATCTCCGAGCAGTTCAACGTCTACGCGAAACGATGCCAAAATAGCAAATAAAAACCAAACTAGAGATCAAGAAAACTCCAAAAATAAAATAAAATTCACCAATAAATAGATCTTGATTTTAAAATTTTTTAGAAATTTCAATCACTCAAATCCTAGTTAAAATGCAAAAGATATAGCCTTTTGAAGTATGAATAAATACTGAAAATACAGAAAATAGAATTCCCGATTTTCCCGAAATATTTTTCTATTGAAAAAGATCTTTATTGCGCAACACTGACGTCAGCCCTGGCCCGAGCCAATCAGACGCTGACACGTCACTCGGCGCATCGACCCGGTCCACGGAACCGCCTCTGGTCCACTTTGGACACGGCTCACGGCGCCTTGCGTCACGCGCCCGACATGCGGCGCGCATCGACTGGCTGCGACGCTGCCCATGCCGATGCTCGACATGTGGCGTGCATCCGGGCGATGATCCGACAGCTACTGCTCTAACGCACACGCGGCGCGATCTCAACCGAACAGACCTGATCCAACGGTCCACACTTACCCGAGCTGTTCACTGCAGACGAAGCGACGCGGCACGATCGGAGACGTCCACGGAAGATCCAACGGCTGTCCGAGCTCCGAGACAAAGATGGCAGCACGGCGGCAGACTGGCACCGGAGCGGAGGAAGAAGACCACCCGAACGGCGTTTCGGAGCGAATCTGGCTTGAAGAAGTAGGAGCTTCGGTGCGGCTCGACGCGATGAGTCTGAATCTGGAACCGGTGCGGCGAACGGAGGCTTGACGGCGGCAGAAAAGGTGAGAAAGCTAGCGGCGGTGCTTGCGCAACTACGGCGAGCTCCCGAGCGACGACGGCTGCGAAACAAGCGAAGAGGCTAGTGCTACTGGCGGCGCAAGGGGACGAGGAATATCGGAGTGCGGGCTGCGGCTTTTATAGCCTCGGCATGCGTGCAGGAAAGGAAACCCTAAACAATCCGCGGCGGAGATGGCGCGCGACGGCGAACTCGGAAACCGAATCGGAGACGACGACTGACGACCGTCCGATCTAAGATGAACGGCCACGATTGATTCCCGCGTGATACGATCCGATCCGCTCTTTCCAAATCCAACGGGCGAGATCTAAACTTACCAAAACAACGCGAAGCGATCTCAGCCGCACGATCTCGATCCAACGGCCGATCGCATTAGGGTTTCGCGAAGGAAACGGCCGTCCGATCTGGATCCAACGGTCCACACGCTGGCGGCGAAGCGGCGAACGAACGCCGACGCGCCGTGGGCAGCACAAGATAGTCTTGGGCTTCGTCCGAAGATCGTTCACCGATTTTTTTCAAAAGCTTTTTGATTTAAAATAATTCCCAAAATTATATTAATTCATTTAAGGCAATTAAAATATCAGGAAAAAACCAAGAAAATTCTCATAAATACTTTGAGACATTTTGAGTTCAAATAAAATATTTTTGGCAAAACTTGATATTAGTTTTATCTTTATATAATTAGTTTTCACCAAAGGTTCAATATACTTAATTAAAATAAATTCAAATAAATTCCAGAAAATCCAATAAGTTCAGAAAATCACCAAAATGCACATAAGTGAAACTATAGGCCAAATTTTGGGATGTTACAAACATCACCCCTTAACAGAATCTCGACCCCGAGATTTATGGCTAACTAAGGAATAGGTTTGGAAATTCTAACTTTAGGTCCTCTTCACGCTCCTAGGTTGCCTCATTCTAAGAATGGTTGCTCCACTGTACTCTGCAAAAGCGAACTAACTTGTTCCTGGTTCTACGGTCCATGACATCCAAAATTTTCATCGGCTGCTCCTTGTAGGTCAAATCCTTCTGCAACTCAATCTCTTCTAAAGGCGCCTGCTCCGCTGGCACCCGAAGACACTTCTTGAGCCGTGACACATGGAACACATCATGTACGCCTGCCAGTGACTGCGGCAATTCCAACTGATAAGCAACCTCCCCTCGACGGCTCAAAATTTTGAACAGTCCAACATATCTTGGGAAAGCTTTCCTTTAGCGTGGAACCTTTTAACTCCTTTCAGAGGGGTAACTCTAAGATACACAAAATCGTCTGGCTCGAAACTCAAATCACGGCGTCGATTATCAGCGTAACTCTTTTGTCTTGACTGCGCGATTTTCAACCTCTCTCTTATCATAGCAACTTGCTCTTCAGCTTCCTTGAGAATATTAGGGCCAAACATCATATGCTCTCCTGTCTCATTCCAATTCAGCGGGGTACGACAGGCACGACCATATAAATCTTCAAATGGCGACATCTACAAACTAGCCTGGTAACTGTTGTTATAGCTGAACTCTGCATATGGTAAACATCTGTACCATGAAGTAGTGTAGGCTAAAGTGCAAGCCCTCAACATATCTTCCAAAATCTTATTTACTCTTTCTGTCTGACCATCGGTCTGCGGATGATATGCTGTGCTGAAGTTCAAGCGCGTTCCCATAGCTTCATGCAATTTATCCCAAAATCCCGAGGTGAACTGAGTACCTCTGTTTGACACTATTTTCTTAGGCACACCATGCAAACACACAATTCTGGCCATGTATAATTCTGCTAACCGGTCTCCTGAGTAAGTTGTCTTAACCGGAATGAAGTGAGCAACTTTTGTCAATCGATCCACAATGACCCATATAGAATCATACCCACTTTGACTCCTTGGCAACCTAGTGATGAAATCCATACCGATTTCTTCCCATTTCCATTCGGGAACACTTAACGGCTGTAGTAATCCTGCTGGTCTCTGGTGCATTGCCGTAACTCTCTAGCATATATCACACAAGGCAACATGCTCAGCGACTTCACGCTTCATATTCGGCCACCAAAACCTCTCCTTTAAGTCCTGGTACATCTTGGCGCTTCCTGGATGGATTGAATACTTGGAATCGTGAGGCTCTTCCAAAATCAACTGATTAAGCTCTAGTCTGTGTGGCACACAGATTCGACCCTTGAACCACATGGTACCCCGGTTATCCATAGTAAATCTGCCGCTAATCCTTCATCCTTTTTAGCTTTGATTCGATTGATTTTCTCATCATCCTTTTGCCCTTCCCGAATCTGATCCTCAAGCGTCGACTTTACTTCCAATGCAGCTATGAATCCTTCTGGAATCATTTCCAATTTTAACTTCTAAAACTCCTTACATAGCTCTGATTGATCTTCTTGTACCATCATATTTGCAACGTGGCTTTTACGACTCAAGGCATCAGCCACTACATTAGCCTTTCCCGGATGGTAGTGGATTCCCATATTATAATCCTTTATTAGCTCCAACCACCTCCTTTGTCTCATGTTGAGATCTGACTGAGTAAAAATATATTTCAAACTTTTGTGATCCGTGTATATCTCACATCTATTTTCAATGAAATAATGATGCCATAATTTCAAGGCATGCACCACGGCAGCCAATTCCAAATCATGCGTAAGATAATTTCCTTCATGCGGTCCTAATTGCCTTGATGCATATGCGACCACTTTACCCTCTTGCATCAATACGCATCCAAGACCCTGTCTTGACGCATCACAGTATCTGTCAAAACTGTTATAGACATCAGGTAATACTAGCACTGGGGATGTTGTCAAACGCTTCTTTAATTCCTCAAAGCTCTTCTCACACTCTGGCATCCATGCAAACTTCTTTTCCTTTTTCAGCAATTGCATGAGAGGTCTCGCAATTGTTGAGAATCCTTCTATAAACTGTTGGTAGTAACCTGCCATTCCCAGGAAACTACGCACCTGAGTAACAAACTTCGGCTGCTCCCAGTGCAGGACTGTCTCCACCTTGTTCGGGTCTACTACCACTCCTTTCGCAATCATCACATGACCAAGAAATTCAACCTTCTCCATCCAAAAATCACACTTGCTGAACTTAGCGTACAACTGTTGTTCTCGCAACCTTTCTAAAACCAACCTCAAATGTTCAGCATGCTCTTCTTCTGTCTTCGAGTAAACCAGGATATCGTCTATAAAGACAACAACAAACTTATCCAGATACTCCATGAAAACCTTATTCATCATATTCATGAAATATGCCGGTGCATTGGTCAATCCGAACGATATAACTGTAAACTAATAATGTCCATATCTCATCGAGAATGCAGTCTTCGGGACATCTTCTGCTCGAATCTTCAGTTGATGATATCCTGAACGAAGGTCTATCTTGGAGAAGACTCCTGCTCCCCTCAACTGATCAAATAAGTCATCGATTCTTGGCAATGGGTACTTGTTCTTAATCGTTACTTCATTAAGTGCTCGATAATCAATACACATCCTTAGACTTCCATCCTTTATCCTTACAAACAAAACTGGCGCTCCCCATGGCGATGAGCTTGGTCTTACGAAGCCCTTCTCCAACAGCTCCTCAATCTGCTTCTTCATTTCCACCAATTCATCAGTAGGCATCCGATAGGGTCTTTTTGCTATCGGTGCTGTTCCAGGCGCTAACTCAATGACAAACACGATGTCACGGTCTGGCGGCATTCCCAGCAGATCCTCTGGAAATACATCTGGGTATTCCCTGACCACTAGCACTTCTTCTATGCTGACGATTTTTACGCTATTAACCATTAATTGACCATCACGAACTGCTGTCGCTTGGAATTCCACTTTCTCTCCTCCAGGGTTCTCAATGGATACAACCCTTCGACCGCAATCCAATACTGTCTTATGCTTGGTCAACCAGTCCATGCCAAGGATAACATCTAAAACTTGGGTATCTAACATGATCAAGTTCGCTAGGAACTCTACCCCATTAATTAGCAGCTTAACTCCCAAGCACCCAAGGCTAGATCTTAACTCAGATCCCGGGGCTTGGACTAACATCACACATTTAAGATTTTTCATAATCAAACCATTTTCAGATGCAAAAGCCTGAGAGACAAATGAATGTGAAGGTCCTGAATCAAATAAGACTGTTGCAGGTACTGAGTTTACCAAAAACTTACCCAGCACGACGTCTGACGCTTCCTGAGCTCCATCTGCGGAGATGTGGTTAACTCTGCCCTGAATAGTAGCTTGAGGTGTCGCTCCTGCCTGTCCAGTTCCGCGGTTTGCTCCCGTCAACGGTGCCTTAGCAGGTGTCGTTCCAAGATTGAAACGCACTGGCGTGATACCTCCTTTCTGGGGACATCTATTAGCATAATGCCCCAGCTCATTACAACTGTAGCCCCTTCTGGCGGCTGACTGCTGCATTCCTCCATGAGCATTGTTACCTTGGGCCGGCGTCTGATAACTCTGTCCTAGTGGTCGCGACGCAGGTGTTGCTGGTTTGTTAACAGCTTGCGGTTGGAACCTAGCAAACTGTTGCAGGGTTATCCTCATTCGCAGGTGGTTAGGTCGTCCACCTGGGTTGGTCATCAAGCGCTTGCGATTTTCCCCAAGCTCCTTGCATTTATCCTCCAGAATCAAAGCCTTGTTTACCAACTCTTGAAAATCCGGAAAAGTGTGGGTAATTAGCCCCACCTGTAGCCCTGAGTTTAGTCCCTTAATGAAGCGGGACTGCCTGGCCTTGTCCATCGCTACGTCTTCAGGAGCATAGCGAGCTAACTGCGTGAATTTATTCAAGTAATCGGCCACCGGTTGGCCTCCTTGCTTAAGCACCCTACATGCTTCCTTTTTCAGGTCCATCATCCCTTCCGGTACATGATACTGGCGGAAGGCCGTGGCAAACTCTTCCCATGTGATTTTCATGGGTGCCTCATGAGCAGCACAGTAGTTCTCCCACCATTCTACAGCTGTTCCCTCTAGCTGATGGGATGCATAAAGAACCTTCTCATGGCCTTCACATTGAGTGATGTACAGCTT
The DNA here is from genome assembly GCA_036346275.1 of Otatea glauca. NCBI lineage: Eukaryota > Viridiplantae > Streptophyta > Magnoliopsida > Poales > Poaceae > Otatea > Otatea glauca. Next base: position 25,217,442 of record CM070716.1, read on the forward strand.
CCTCTCAATGGTTCTTAGCCAATCATCCGCTTCCAAGGGGTTGACATTGCCTGAGAATGTTGGCGGTTGGGTCCTCATGAAATCTGACAAATTGGAGTAAGGACAAGCTCCACCATTGTTGTTCTGGGCAGCGGGGTTGTTGACTGCAGCCATATTGGTCATCTGCTGCATCATAGTCTGCATCAACTGAGTTTGCGCAGCGAGAAAAGCTCCCAAATTCTGCATATCCACTGGCGGTGCTTGTTGCGGTGGTGCTCCTTCATTGGGATTGTTGCCTGAGCGCAGACCACTTTCTGAAGCTCCGTTGTTGCTGCGGGTGTTCACCATCTGCTTGATTGCTTCTTGGGTTAGGAAAGATAGATGTAGCATAGATAAGATGCAATAATTTCTAAGGCAGGGGAAACAGGTTAAACCAAACTTAAATAATCTTTGTTAATACTTGGTATGGTTGCTTACAATGCCTAAGGGCTTTGCAACACATACTGCACACTCAGCAGACAATTAAGAACCAAACTAAACATGCAACCTTAACGTCCACTAAAAGGTAAAGACTAACTTAAAGACGTGACTCAACACTCGAGTCTCAACACAACTCTAAGACCAACTCTCACTCATCCAGCCACCCTGGCTGAGACTGATCCGGCGCATACACCGGTGGTTGGGCTGGCATGGGTGCAAACCTATCCTGATGACCCTCTGCTGGCTCCTTAGGCTCCCACTCACGCTCTTTTGGGTCTTCCTCTTCTTCTTCTTCGGCGACCCCATCTGGCTACTAGACGACCTGGTCCGCCACCTCCTCGGCTACCTGCAAGGCCTCCTCTAGCTCGCTGATGACCCTGGCTACTGCGTCACGGGTCTTCTGAAGCTCTCGCTCGGACACCCTCAGTGCCTCGTACACTATCTCCAACTCCTGAGCAGTGTCCCTCAGGTGCTCCTCCTGGGCGATGGTGAACTCAGCAAGGTGTACTGCAGTAGCACACTCCCCCTCCACGATCCGTCGACGCTGGCACGCTCGCACTATCGGGTGAAGCCGAAACACGGTGTCGTGAAGCTCGTAGGCGTAGTCGTGGCGAGATCCGTCAGGGAAAGTCCGCAGACCTCCGAATTCTCGCCTCGTACATGAACCTCCGGGTGGTGATGTGGATCGGTCTGGTGGTCTCGTCGCAGTCTTGAGCGAAGATGGTTAGCTTGCAGAAGAAACCCCGATGCACACCATTGACGTTCCAGTTGCTTCCTCGGTAAAGCGGACGATCGAAGCCTCCAATCACTTGAAGAACTCTCCACAGCTCCATGGCATAGCCACCCTGCCTTGACTCGAAGGACTGGAAGATCGGCATCTATTCAAAACAAAATTTTGAATAAGATCTCCACTCGAAACAGCAACGAAAAGAAGGTAATTTTAGCAAGGATGAGAGTAGAAGAATGAGATAAGCCAAGAGTTTCTTATTAGTCAAATTTACCTTTTTCTTTTTAGAAAATAATTTTGGACACTCCTAAGAGATACCAACTACCAAGGGCCAAGACCTATAGTTAATATGGCTCTGATACCACCTCTGTCGGGACCCAAATTTGCAAATACGGACCCTCTGTGTATACTGCACTAGTCCAGGATCACGCTAGTGCACACAGGCTCAACATAGATGCTATCACAGTCATACACAGCGGAATATAGCATAACTTTCATAATTAATAGTAAATGTTGTCTTACATGATTATTGCCACACAGGGCTTATAAAAGAAATAGCAAATAAGCAGCAGCGGAAAAACATAAATAAGCGTAGCAGCTCCCCAGTTCACCGCAGGCAACTGACGAGGCTCGAACCCTAAGCATTCGCATCCATATAATCCTCCTCCATGAAAGGCGTAGATTCTTCCTCTTCTGAAGTTGTTGTTGTTGGGGTGAGTACATAAAGCACTAAACAAGTTGTGCACATCAATGCAAGTCTAATATCCTATATGCTTGGCTTAATCCAAAGGAATGGCTAATAAGGATATTTTACAAAAAAGCAGTATTTAACAAGAATACAGTAAATAGATTGAAAAGCAGTAAAACAAATACAGTAACTAATAGATTCAGCATTTTTGAAGTAAACCAAGTTTCCAATCCTTAATCAATTTCCATTTTCCATGGCATCCTGCCATCCCAATTTTGTTTAACAAAAGTCTAACCCTTAACTGTAATTCCCGAGTATTGCCCAATACCGTGAGCACAGCTATTCGAATAGATTGTATACACTGCAGAGGTTATACACTTTACCCACACGATACAACCAAACACCACCAAGGCGAGTGATCATAACAAAGCCTTTACAATACTATACCTAGACCCAGTACTGTTTGCTAAGATTTCAACACTAAAGGGTTAAACCACCACAACAGGGCCCACCTCTTGCGCCATGTGAGTTAAACCGTAAACCTGGGACTCACTATTCACCACGACAGTACCAAAATCTAGGCTTCACAAATTATTCAGCTAGGCTGTCCCATTTCTGACATGTGGTTGCAAGAAAGACTCAGGTCAAAGGCTTGCAAGGTTATGTTCTTAAAGTGATTAAGGCAAGACTTCCACATACCCCTGCCAATCCGGGCCCACCTTCGCAAACTGCCCCTTGCCACTTGCCCCAATCTAAATCATTACCACCCCAGTTGATTACCAAGCACCACGTGCCACCAACATTTCAATCTAGTTGTGTGACCTCCTCGCCACGACAACTTGATAGCACTGTGTGACAACACATGACACACAATTTCTTAAACAATGTTCCATATTCCATTAGTCAAGATTAAGTACCAACATTCGGGCACATGTGATGGCGCGGCATGGTTAAGCAATCTACGACGGTCTAACTTGTCCCATGTTGATTATTGATATTAACCAACTATAATTCCACATCCTAGGGTGAAAATTAGATCATGGCATAAAATTGACAAGGTATGATTTAATTCAATTAGGCATATTATCTTATTCCCAGATTAATTGAAATCATTTTATACACATAAAATATCATGCATAATTTAAGAGACAAAATATCAATTTGGTGAAATTGGGTGCAACATGATCAAAGCACAACTTGCCTTGGAGTAGGTGCTAGTCTTGCTCTGAGCTTGGGCCTTGAAGCGACGAATCTTCCACCGGATCTCCGAGAAGTTCAACATCTACGCGAAACGATGCCAAAATAGCAAACAAACACCAAACTAGAGAGAAATATAACTCAAAAAATAAAATAAAATTCACCAATAAATAGATCTGCATTTTAAATTTTTTTAGAAATTTGAATCACTCAAATCCGAGTTAAAATGCAAAAGATATAGCCATTTGAAGACTGAATAAATACTGAAAATACACAAAATAGAATTCCCGATTTTCCCGAAATATTTTTCTATTGAAAAAGATCTTTATTGCGCAACACTGATGTCAGCCCAGGCCCGAGCCAATCAGGCGCTGACACATCACTCGGCGCATAGACCCGGTCCACGGAACTGCCTCTGGTCCACCGTGGACGCGGCTCACAGTGCCTCGCGTCACGCGCCGACACGCTGGCGCGCGATCGGTCGGCGCTGTGGCGCCGCCGCGCCGATGCTCGACACGCGGCGCGCATCCGGGCGATGATCCGACGGCTACTGCTCTAACACACACAAGGCGCGATCTCAACCGAACATACCTGATCCAACGGTCCACACTTATCCGAGCTGTTCACTGCAGACGAAGTGACGCGGCACGATCGAAGATTTCCACGGAAGATCCAACGGCTGTCCGAGCTCCAAGACGAAGATGGCAGCACAGCGGCGGACTGGCACCGGGGCGGAGGAAGAAGACCACCCGAATGGCGTTTCGACGTGAATCCGGCGAGAAGAAGTAGCAGCTTCGGTGCGGCTCGACGCGACGAGTCTGAATCTAGAACCGGTGCGACGAGTGGCGGCTTGACGGCTGCGGAAAAGGTGAGAAAGCTAGCGGCGGTGCTTGCGCATCTACGGCGAGCTCCCGAGCAACGACGGCTGCGAAACAAGCGAAGAGGCTAGTGCTACTGGCGGCGCAAAGGGGACGAGGAACATCGGAGTGCGGGCTGCAGCTTTTATAGCCTCGGCATGTGCGTAGGAAAGGAAATCCTAAACAATCCGCGGCGGAGACGGCGCGCGGCGGCGAACTCGGAAACCGAATCGGAGACGACGACTGACGACCGTCCATCTAAGATGAACGGCCACGATTGATTCCCAGGCGATCCGATCCGATCCGCTCTTTCCAAATCCAATGGGCGAGATCTAAACTTACCAAAACATCGCGAAGCAATCTCAGCCGCACAATCTCGTTCCAACGGCCGATCGCATTAGGGTTTCGCGAAGGAAATGGCCGTCCGATCTGGATCCAACGGTCCACACGCGCGGCGGCGGCGAACTACCGATGGGCCGACAATAATGGTCACACAAGATAGTGTCGGGCTTCGCCCAAGATCGTTTCACCGATTTTTTTCAAAAGTTTTTTGATTTAAAATAATTCCTGAAATTATATTAATTCATTTAAGGCAGTTAAAATATCAATAAAAAAACCAAGAAAATTGTCATAAATACTTTGAGACATTTTGAATTCAAATAAAATATTTTTGGCAAAACTTCATATTAGTTTTATCTATATATAATTAGTTTTCACCAAAGGTTCAATATACTTAATTAAAATAAATTCAAATTAATTCCAAAAAATCCAATAAGTTCAGAAAATCACCAAAATGCACATAAGTGAAACTATAGGCCAAATTTTGGGATGTTACAACCTAGCACTTTCATGAGACTTATGAACGAAGTTTTTCGTGTTTTAAAGGCAAATTGGTGGTTGTCTATTTTGATGACATGCTCATTTACAGCAAGTCTTTAGAGGAACATCTAGATCATTTGCGTGCTATTTTCAATTCTTTACATAGCGCACGTTTGTTTGGCAACCTGGATAAGTGCAGTTTCTAGACAGATCGTGTGTCTTTCCTTGGCTATGTAGTTACAGCTCAGAGTATCAAGTGGACCAAGCCAAGATTGAAGCAATACATAACTGGCCACTCCATCAATGGTCACGCAGATTATGAGTTTTCTTGGGCTTGCTGGCTTCTATCGTAGATTTGTGCGTGATGTTGGAACCATCGCTGCTTCGCTAAACGAACTCAAAAAGAAAGTTGTTCCCTTCTCTTGGGGTCCGCAGCAAGAAATGGCCTTCACGATTCTGAAAGATAAGTTGACCCATGCACCTTTGCTTCAGCTTCCTGATTTCACAAAGATGTTTGAACTAGAATGCGATGCTAGTGGAATTGGGTTGGGTGGCGTGCTACTGCAAGAAGGCAAACCGGTTGTGTATTTCAGTGAGAAGTTGAGTGGTCCTAGTTTGAACTACTCAACTTATGACATAATTATTTGCATTAGTTCAAACTTTGGAGACATGGCAGCATTACTTGTGGCCTAGAGAGTTCATTATTCATTCTAATCATGAGTCTTTAAAGTATGTTAGAAACCAAACTAATCTGAATCGCTGGCATGCAAAATGGGTAGAATTCATTGAGTCATTTCCCTATGTCATCAAACACAAGAAAGGGAAAGAAAATGTCATTGCTGATGCTTTGTCTCGCCGATACACCATGCTCTCACAATTTGATTTTAAAATTTTGGGCTGCAAAACATGAAGGAGCGAGACGCTCTTGATCCCGATTTCAAAGAGTGCTGCTGAATTGTAAGGATGGGCGAACATATGGCAAGTTCTTCATGAATGATGGTTTCTTGTTCTGTGCTAACAAGCTGTGCATTCCAGCTAGTTCTATTCGTCTTTTGCTATTATAGGAAGCACACGGAGGTGGACTTATGGGGCACTTCGGTGTCAAGAAGACCGAAGACATCCTGTCTGATCACTTCTTTTGGCCAAAGATGCAACGCGATGTAGAGAGATTTGTTGCTCGTTGCTCCACATGTCAACAGGCTAAGTCCAGACTTAACCCACATGGTTTGTACATGCCCCTATCTGTTCCGAACACTCCTTGGGAAGATATCTCGATGGATTTTGTTTTAGGATTGCCTAGAACAAAGAAGGGGAGGGATAGTATTTTTGTGGTTGTGGATCGCTTTTCCAAAATGGTTCACTTCATACCATGTCACAAGAGTGATGATGCTACTCATGTTGCTGAGTTTTTCTTCCGTGAAATTGTTCGCTTGCATGGTATTCCTAATACGATAGTCTCAGAAAGTGATACAAAATTTCTTAGTCATTTTTGGCGCACTCTATGGAACAAATTGGGCACTAAGTTACTATTTAGCACTACATGTCATCCTCAAACAGATGGTCAAACTGAGGTTGTTAATAGAACTTTGTTTACCATGCTTAGGGTTGTTCTAAAGAAGAATCTGAAAATGTGGGAGGAATGTTTGCCACATATTGAGTTTGCTTACAATTGTTCTATCCATTCCATCATAAAGATGTGCCCTTTTCAAATTGTCTATGGCTTTATTCCTCGTTCCCCAATTGATTTGATCTATGTGTCCTTTCCCGAGGACATGAATCCTGATGCTAACCAACATGCAGATCTAATATTGCAATTGCATGAGCAGACCAAGAAGAACATTGAGCGTATGAATGCAAAGAACAAAATTGCAGGTAGTAAAGGACCATAGCAAGTTACCTTTCAACCTGGTGACTTGGTTTGGTTACACTTGTGAAAAGACCGTTTCTCTGCCTTGCGCAAGTCCAAATTGATGTGTAACATCCCAAAAATTTGCCTTTAATATTATTTTAATGTCATTTGTGCCTTTTGTGACTTTCTAGAATTTATTGGATTTTTCTAGAATTTATTTGAATTAATTTCAAAAATTACGTATATTGACCTTTTGTGAAGATTAATTAAATTTAGACAAGTTTCATATAAAGTTTTGCTAAAACTATTTTATTTGAGTTCAAAAGTCTCAAAGTATTTTTGAGAATTTTCTTGGATTTTTCTTGGTATATTTATTGCCTAAAACTGAAAAAATGAATATTTGAGATTATTTTAAATAGAAAATCTGGGGAAAATTCGTTTTGAGCAATGCTGGGCCGAGGCCCAGCGCTGTGCGAAGCATGGCCCACGTTGCGCGGCCCAATCACTAGCGCGCTGGCCTGTTAGCCAAGCGTGGCTATCAACCGTTGATCTTCCATCAGGTGGATGAGATTAATTGTGTGAGGTGAACCCTAGAACTAATTCCAGCCGTCGGATTAGGTCGCGTTGTGTGGATGGATTTCGAGTGGGATTTGGATCGGGAATCTATCGCATCGCCGCCGTTGGTTCCTTGAGTGGCCCTGATTGGTTTTGAATTGATGCATCAGATCTAAAGATCGCGACGCATGGATGGTCCCTATTCATCTTCTTCGTGTGTCCGCTTGGGACTCTTCCTGCGGTGCCGTCATGGACGCGGAGTCCAAATCGTGTCAAGCACGGATGCCTAGGCTATATATAGGTGAGCATCGGCTGCGTAGGACCTCGTGTAACCAAAGCCATAAACCCTTTGCAAGATTTGAGTTGTCGTCTCGCCGGAATTGAAGAAGCTAGCTGTGCGCCGCCGAAGCACTTAAGTGTTTGATTCATCGTCTCCGGTGACCCCAGAAGTTGAAGAAGGGTGCCAGTGTGATCGTCTCGTCGAAGCATAGCCAGTGCGCACGACGCCGTCGCTAGAAAGTTGCCGGAGTTCCATCGACCATGAAGACCTAGCCGCTGGTTCGTTTGCGTCGTCGTCGCCATCGTTTCAGTGCCCCAGTTGAAGATTTGGTCACGTCATCAGTCTCGCCTCATCGAGAGCAAACCGTATGTGTCTTTCTTTGCCGCCGGCGATGACCATGGGGATCTGTGCGCCGTCAGCTTGCGTGGCGTTATCCCGGTGTCGACATGTGGTGCCACGTGGACTGCCACGTCGGGGCCGGATGGATTTCTTCGCTGACGTGTGCCTCTACATGTCGCTCGGGTGGCAGCCGCGTCAGCAGGGTGTGTCAGCGCGCGGTCCCATGCGTCAGTGAATCAACGTCGTGCGAACCGGGTTCACCGTGGGCCGATGAAGCTCATGGACGTAGTCCATGGACCGAGGGCCACGTTTTATGTCCTGATTGGCCCGGATCTGAGATGACGTCAGCATGACGTAATAAACATCTTTTACAGTATAAAATAATTTGATTAATTCGGTATTTTCTAATTTTTAGGTTTTTATGATTTTTGAATCTTCCACGAGCCCGTTCTCCCTCATACGAGCTCCGATTGAGGTGATTCAAATTTCTAAAAATTTATAAAATTGAGATCTATTTAATGGTGAATTTTATTTGATTTTTTGAGTTCATTTTCTCTCTGTTTTGGTATTTATTTTCTTTTCCTCTTCGGTACGCGTAGACGTTGAATTGTGCGACGCTTCGGAGGAAGATCCGTCGACTCAAGATCAAGTACCAGAGCAAGACCAGAACATATTCCAAGGCAAGTTGTGCTTTGATCATGTTGAATCAAAGTTTATACAAATGCTATATTGTTTTACTTTATTGCATAGTATTTCAAGTATACAATTGTTTCAATTTAAATTGGGATCTAGTTAATCTACCCATTTGATCTATATACCCTACCTTGTCATTGTATGCCATGATATAATTGTCACCCTAGGATGGTTAATTAATAGTTGGTTAATATTGATAATCAACATGGGCTGGTTAGACCGTCGTAGATTGCTTAGCTGAGCCACGTCATCATATGTACATGAATTATTGATAATTAATCTTGACTAATGGAATATGGAACAATGATGTGAACTTGTGTGCCATGTGAGGCCACACAATGAGATTGAGTTATAGTGGCGAGTCATGTCATGCAACGATATTGATTTGTTGATGGCACGTGGTACTTGGTAATCAACTTGGGTGATAATCACTTAGATTGGGGCAAGTGGCAAGGGGCGAGTATGCCAAGGTGGGCCCGATGGGCAGAGGGTATGTGGATGTGTTGCCCTGATCATTCTAAGGACTTAACCTTGCAAGCCTTTGACCTGAGTCAATCGTGCAACCACATGTCTGGTATGGGACAGCCTAGCTGATTAATTTGCAATATCTTAACTTTGGTACTATCTTGGTCGGTGTGAGTTCCCGAGTTATGGAGTAATTCACATGGCGCAAGAGGGGGGGCTTGGATGTGGTAACCAGTCCCACCAGTGTTGAAACCTTAGCGGGTGGTATCGGGTTAAGCCAGCGCATTGTAAAGGCTTTGTTATAATCACTCGCCTTTGTGGTGTATGGTTGTATCATGTGGGTAAAGTGCATAACCTCTGTAGAGTGTAGAACTATTCGGATAGCCGTGCTCGCGGTATTGAGTAATGCTCGGGAATTACAGTTAAGGGTTAGTTTAATTAAATGGAAAACTTGGTTGGGATGGCGGGATTGCCATATGGAAGATTGGAACTTGATTTAGGACTGGAAAACTTGGTTTACTTGAGAAATGCTGAATCTATCTATTACTGATATTTGTTTTACAGTCTTTACAATCTATTTATTGCATTTATTCATAAATGCTGCTTTGTTGCAAAATAGCCATGATAGTCTATCCTTTGGAATAAGCCTTGCATATATTATTGTTAGAATTGCATTCTGTGCACAACTTGTTGAGTGCTTTATGTACTCACCCTTGCCAACAACAACATCACCAGTTGAGGAGTCTGCATCAATGCTGGAGGAGAGGTTCCAGGAGGAGACGAATGTTTAGGGCGCAAGCCTTGTCAGTTGCCTGTGGTATACTGAGGGATTGTCTACGTTTTCGTTCCGCTGCAGTTTAATTTGTTGTTCAGCCTTGCGAGGCATAGTCATGTAAGTTGACCATAAGGTCGTACAACTAGTAATATTTAATATATGATGTCTTTCATAATATTTCCGCTATATATGATTGTGATATTTACTGATGTTGAGCCTGTGTGCACTAGCGTGATCCTGGACTAGTGCGGTATACACAGAGGGTCCGGATTTGCATATTCGGGTCCCGACATGATGCCACGTGCTGATGGACCCTTCAAGATTTTAAAAAAGATAAATGATAATGCATATATATTTGACCTTCCTGCAAACTATGGTGTTTCTACTAGTTTCAATGTTGCAGATTTGAAGCCCTATGTAGGTGAGGAAGAGTAGATCTCGTCGAGGTCAACTTCGATTCAAGAAGGGGAGGATGATGAGGACACCACTTCTTCAGTTCCAACCACATCACCTGCTACTACCACACCTCCAGAAATGATACAAGGATCGATGACTCGATCTCGTGCACGTGAACTGAACTATGTGATTCTCGTAAGGAATGAAGGTCAAGAAGATGGCAACAAATAAAAGGGGTGCTGCGCCACCCATCATTTGGGCTGGGCCCATGTAATAAAATCTAATTTTAGACAGATTATGGAAGGTTGGGAGGAGATTTTGCCCCTTCCATAGTGCTGGCCAAAATGGCCTCCCCCTCCATCTATTTAGTCGGGTTCGAGTTCCTCTTGTAAGGCGGGTTTTTCTTTGTGTTAGTTTAGCCATCGCGCAAACTCTGCTCTTCAGTTGTGTCAGACGACCACATGCGAGATAGCCTTTGAGAACCCCACTATTGAGTTGAATCAGATTACTTTTGTAGATTCATTGTTGCCTACATCTTATTCTTGCTAGTTCTTCGATTGCTCGCAGGAATTGAACCTCGTGTTCAGGTTGATCGTACTACCCAGCAAAGTCAATAACCTTCGGAGTTGGTTCAGCGATTGCTAAGGTGCACATGACCTGTTCGTTTGTAGTTAGATCGCGAGAGTCACCTCCACCAGAATCGAAAGTTATCTTTTCACCGAAAGATCGGGCACTCCGACTCTATCAGTACATTGGGATTGATCTACGGCAATCATTTCTGTTATTCAAAGGTACGATAGATTAATGTATTTCTTCTATGTGTAACCACTGATTTCTAGAATAAACAATCTTTGAATGTTATAAGCATTTTTCTACTTTTTGTCTAGTATATTGTCCATGCCATTCACACGTAAAGGTGGGCATCGAGTTGGGTATTTTTTGGGCCAGCATGTGGCCCGATGGGCTTGGCTTGCCCGCGATCGAATGGGCTATGTCGGCACAACATGGTTGGCCAGGTTGGTCCAGGCTTACCAACTGAGCACTATTGGCAGCACGGCACGGCACGCACAACTAGGTCATGCTCAAGGCAACACGGCCTACCACAGTGGCAAGCGTGCCATGGCACGGCCTGACCTACCCGTGGCACACTGGCACATGCACGACACATCCCACGTGGCTGGTAGCAGGTCAAGGGATAATGGCAGGGCACGTGGCATACGGTCGCCACGCTTGAGGACACCCAATGCTAGGTCGCTCGTGGAGGGGCTGGGCACAGAAGAGGGGGAGTCGGTCAGAGGTGGAGTGAGAGGCCACGGAGGAGGGGAAGACGGCAAGAGGCAGAGAGGTGGAAGAGGCCATCGGAGGTGGAGGTGGAAGCGACGGGGGGAGAAGGGGTGGTGGAGAGGCCATCGGAGGCAGAGGTGTAGGCGACGGGTGGAGAAGTGGTGGCGGAGGGGGCGAGGAGGGATGGCGGCAGGGGAAGGAGGCAAGGAGGTGGCCTTGGCCGAGGTGGAAAGGGCGAGGAAGGGGAGGCGAAGTCGGAGGGGTGAGGCTAGGCGAGGAAGAAAAAGGAGAAGGAAGGGAAGAAGGAAAGAAAAAAAAGGAAAGAAGAAAAAGGGAAGGGAAATAATCAAAGAAAGAAGTGAAAGAAAAAGGAGAAGGGAAGGAAGGTAAGAAGAAAAAGGGAAGGGAAAGAATCGAAGAAAGAAGGGAAAGAAAAGAAGAAAAGAAAAGGAAAGAAAGAAAGAAAAGAAAAGAGAAAAGGGGGTGGAGCCAGATTTACGACGACAAACTCTTTGCTCACGGTGGAGTTATGCGTTCTCGGCGCTTATAGTTGAGCGAGTGAGAGAGATTGAGGAGATGGATGAGAGAGAGAGAGAGGGAGTAGTAGGTGAGAGAGAGCGAGTTGAGAGAGATTAAGAGAAACTGACGAGAGAGCGAGAGGGAGAGGGAGCAACTAGCAAATGGCAAGAGTGATAGTGAGAGAGAGATCAACGAATAAATGAACATCATTGGTCACTTTTCTAGTCCCATTGCATGTTTGTGCACACCTCACCCAGCATTTAATATGTAGTTACCAAAGGGAGCTTTATTAGTTCCTCATGAATTTTTTCTTTTAAATCTAGTGGTATTATTAGAAGTGGCCATCCCTAGCTATAGCTGCCATCTCTTCTTTCTCTTGAACTCATCCAATAAAAAATTTCAAGTTCTTTGAAGGGAACTACTTCAAGAATTTTAGGTTTTGACTACTTACTAGGAGAAGAAGCAATCTTCTTTGATCAACATTTCTATACTAGTACTACCGCAGAGAGCAGTTTCTTGTAAGGTACAAGTCTTTGTATTAAGGAACATCGTGTACTCACGCAAGCACTACAAAGTTTTTTCTAAGGTCTATACTCATGTTCATAACGAGATAATAACTTTGATATAGGGTTTGCCTGATCTTCACGGTATAAGATTAGGATACTCATATGCACTTTTGATGAACACTAGTTGATTCCCCACCACGAGATATAATGGGCTTGCAATTCTTCGATTCGCCAAAATCACACATGTTGAATTTCCCAGACACCAAGTAAAGTATATTGATCTCTTAATTTCTAGTGGAAAGGCAGAACAATCTTTAGCAGCAGTCGCCCAATTCCCCTTCTTTATACGTATGCAATGAGGAAAAACAAGCGAAGAATACTTAATAGATGCAAAATAGCTATCTTATTAATCGGGTGTCTGAGTTTCAATAAAAGATATAAAGCTATTTATAGCCGACTCAAATAAGTAACAAACCAAATAAAATATTACTAATGATTTTCTTTGGCAAACTCTCGGCCGAAACATCAACCAACTCCAGTTCGTGAGATGTTGTGTGGGTCCCACGTGCAGACGAACAAAGGCAGATAGACACGGCTTCGTGAGCACGAATAATCCTCCCGAAACGACCCGCTGTTAATAGCAAGCTTGCAGCCGAATCTTTCTCTAACTCATATTATATTATTATCTATCTAATGCCGTGAAGGATTGGAGCGTAGCCAGGCCACCTCACATGTTTTTGCCAAAAAGCCTTATGGGAATTTCGAAATCGTGAACACGTTCTTTCACCGGTTATTTTACGAAAAACCCCTATGGTAAAATTATAGATAGATCATTCTAATTACGGATAGACCCTTTGCCCATTTTCTTCCCCGGGATTTTTCCAGAAAGACCCCGTAGTTTCGTAGTTTCACAGACAAGTCCTTCATCGTTTTTTAACAATCGCGGATAGGTCCTTCGCCAGTTTTTTTAGAATTTTTCCAGAAAAGGCCCCGTAATTCCGTATATTCGTAGATGGTCCTCAACCGTGTTTTGATTGCGGACAAGTCCTCCCACTTTTTTTCCTCACCGGTTTTTTTGCACAAAGAACCCCGTGGTTACATACATTCACCGATAGCTCCTAGCCTGCTGATTTTTACTAAACACTACCGAGAAAAACCGAAATTTCCTTTTTTAAAAAATGAGCTCGGCGCGGATTTTTTCGGCACGGATTTTTACAAAAACACCACTGAGAAAACCGAAATTTCTTTTTTTTTAAAAAAAAAGAGCTCGGCGTGGATTTTTTTTGCACGGCATGGCATCGCGCACAGTTCTACCTAGTTTTCTTCACGTTGTGGCATCAAGAAACAAAGTAGGGCCCACCTTCCACGTGAGGTAGCAATGTGGATGCATCAGGTTGTGTTCTCCTGATTAGAGGTGGGCGTTTGTCGTGTTAGGCCAGCCTGACACAGATTCATCGTGCTTCGTGCCTAAATCATGCATGATCGCGACGACCCGTCGTGCCATGCCGTGCCGGCCCGACTCATCTTCGGCGAGCCCAGGCACAGCTCATTTGTGCTTCGTGCCTACTTCGTATCGTGTCAGTCTAGGCCCGACCCATTTGCACTATTATGACAAAAGGAAAGGAGCTAGAGACGCATGGAGTTGAGGTAGTGGATATAAATATTATGGGAAAGAAACTAAAATTTATTTATTCTTGAACAGTTACAGAGAGCGAGAGAGATGTACTGAACACGGGCGAGAGTAGGAGTAATGGGCTAGAAAGAGAGTGAGGGAGATAGGCGAGAGATTGAGAGAGACGGACGAGAGAGGGAGAGATTGAAAGAGACAGGTGAGAGAGAGAGTAGCATCTTTATCGGGACCCGGATTTGCAAATCTGAATCTCTCGCCTATCTCCCTACAACGAAAATTATTATTAAGTAATACTGCACTAGTCTAGGATCACGCTAGCACACACAGTGAAAAAATAAATGAAATATCATTCCATACAACGAATCAACTAAGAAGAAGCAAATTATTATTAAGTAAAGCAAATGACCTTATGGTCAAAGTTTACGCTACTATGCCTTAAGGGCTTAAGAAACAAATAAACTGTTGCAGCGGAAAATATAACTTGGCCCATTCGACATACCACAGGCAATCGTCTAGGGAACACCTTCCTAGTCTACGTAGTCTTCATAATATTCCTCATCATGATATTCATTATTTCCTAGTCCTTCTTCAACAACTGATTAACAAAGGCGTAAAGCTGTGAGTATAAAAGTACTCAGCAAGCCGTAGGGAAATGATGTAATATTCATGCAAGGCTTGACAAAGGATAGTCATATGATTCATTTGCACAAAGCAATAACTCGAATTGAAATACAGTAAATAGATTTAAAGCATGTTTATGAAAAGATAAATAAATAACTGGTAAATTAATGGTAGACAACATGAACAGAATGGTGAGGCATCACCCTACACCATCTAAAACAATTATCAAACCACCGAATTCAACAGTATAACTTTAGACAACAAAACAACAGTGAACTCCCCGTTCACATCCTGACAATTCCACCTTCCAACATTTCATGAAAACACTTTATACCTCGTGTGAAATTCCCGGGCTTGTCCATGATCGCGGACGCGGCTATTTGAATAGTTTTACACTCTGTAGAGGTTGTACAATTTTACCCACAAGACATGAACATCTCTTTGTACAAACGTTACTAACATACTTCCTTTGGTGTGTCGCAGAGATATCATGACAAAGCCTTTACAATGCATTGTCTAAACTCGGTACTGTCCACTAAGGTTTCGCCCCACAGGGCCCCCTCTTGTGCGTTGCGAATCTAACTGTCCATCCCGAAACCCACACCACCAATTGACAATACTCAAGGCTAGACATTGTAAATTAATCAGCTAGGTCTGTCCCATACTAGACATGTGGTAGTACGGTTAGGCCCAGTTCAATGGCATACAAGATTAAGTCCTGAAGTTGTCTCAAGCAAGATATCCACATCCCAATGTGCTAGAAAGCACCCCTTTACTGCATGATCTCTTGCTCGAGGGAAAACATTTTGTTTATCTAAGACCAATGGCAAACCCTGCCATGGTACAACAAGTTTTACAACAGTGGCTAACAGCCACGATTCAATATCTCATTAAGTCAAGATTAACATTAATTAACATGTGACAAGAGTCCCATCGCACAACTAAGTAGGTCTAGACATAGTTACGTTAACCCAATGTTGGTAATATGTTTATGTCCAACTAGTAATGTCCCAACCTAGAGTAACAATGGATACATGGCATTCCAATAATCAAGGTGGCATAATGTCAACTAGGTAAATAGCTATTCCCATGAACTAAGCATTGATACACAAATAGCATGCAATTGTATAAAAACAAAATACTTTTGTAAATATAGGATCAATATGATCAAAGACTATGACTTGCCTTGTTGATCTAGTGCTAAATCTTGGTCTTCCAAGTCTTCGCTTGCTCCCTCGGAATTAGCGTCTACTGGAAAAGAAAGCAACGAAACTAAATAAATATCAAACAGAGACTCAAACAAGCTCAAAATTCAAAATAAATGACTCTGAAGATAGAGCTTGATTTTAGAAAAAATTAGAAACTTGAATCACGTCAATCGGAGTTCGTATGAGAGAGAACGGGCCTCCGAAAGATTAAATTCAAATAAAAAGGCTGAAAAAGAGGAAATCTGAATTTTCTGATTTATTTTTCTATTGAAAAATCGATTTATTGCGCAACGCTGACGTCAGCAATCAGTTTTCTGAAATAAAAATAAATCTAAAAATTCTTATTTCGCTGACATGCGGGACCCACGGTCTATAGATCGAGTCCACGACTTCTACTGGTCCACGGTGGACTGGGCTAACGGGAATAGCCCTAGGGCTAACGCAGGTGATGACCAGGCGCTGATATGGCGGGCCACGCGTCACGCATCCAACGGCGGAACCGGATCGGACGGTGGGGATTCACAGAGAGATCGCCCGCGACGGCAAGGGCGGCGGCGAGACTCGCGGGGCACAGGGAAGAAGACATGATGATTGGCGAAGCTTGACCGGATTGGAAGCAAAACCGAGCGGATCTGAGAGAGGACATGACAAGCAACAAGAAGAGGTAGGCGAGGACAGTGGAGATGAACCAGAGCGGCCACATGATGGGGAAGAAGCACTCGGATGCGGCGGCGCACCCCGACGAGCTCGGGCGAAGCAACGACAGCAGCTTGAGCGACAGGAGACGGGGTGACGGGTGCGGCGTAAGGCGATGCAAGCAATGCAAGGACCCCCTGGGTTATTTATAGCTTTGGGAGGCGTGCGCGGCATGGACGCCGAAAACGACGTAGATACGGCTAGGGTTTCGGGCATCGGCGGTGCAAGCACGACGTGGCCTGATCCAGACCACACACGTGGCGTGGATCCGACGGCGCACACCGAAAGGCTACGCGACTCCATGAGAGCGTTGGATTGGGATCGCACGGCGGTGGCGGCACGCGGCTGGGCCGAGCAGCAAGGCTGGCGAGCGGCTGCGGAGATGGGCCGCAAAGGAGCGGGCCGAGAGAACATGGGCCGGGCCAAGAGGAAAAAAGAAAGTGGGCCGGCAGAAGGATTCGACCCGAGGCAATTTCCAAAATAAAAACTTTTTTTTCTAATTTAAGAAATTCCAAAAATTCGAATAAAAGCAAATAAATTCAGAAAAATCTCCAAAAATATAGAAAAAATCCTTGAAGCATAATGAACCCAAACAATGCATTTTCTTTTGTTTGATAAATAGATTAATCAAATTAAATCTTTTTATTATTGAAAAATTCAAATTAAGTTTTGATTAATTCAAGAAAAATGCAAATGGTTCATTTTCAAATTCAAACATTCGAAAAATCAAAATTTAGGATGTTACATTCTTACACCGTCTCTCAATCTCTCTCAGCTCTCTCCCCTGTTGCCCATCTCTCTCAGGTGTTGGTGGCGGGGGTGATGTCCATGTTTTTGGGTGTGTCTACGATCTCATGCTCTACGGGTTGGTGACCTTCATGCTGGGCTTCTTCGTCAAACCCTGGGTCATCGGGCCCTGCACGGCCCATGCTACAGTGTCGTGTCGGGCCGTGCCGCCCATCGTGTCCGGTTCTCGGGCCACGGTATCATACCGGCACGGCATGGTCCAATTCATGCTGAGCTAGGCTTTGGACCGGGCCATGCCCACCATGCCTCAGGCTGGCCCAAAAAAACCTGACCCGAGTGCCTACCTCTACTCCTGACAATTTCATTTGTACACCTTTTATTCCCGCGTATACTGCTTGTTTCGTAATCAACTATAAACCGACATGTAATTAAAAATAGTAGTAGCCCTATATCTCTACGTAGATAAGAAACTATCTAATAAAATTAGAGTTTAATTGACGAATACTCATACCAGGGGCACCCCAACGGCCCAGAATGATAAGCAGGCCGCCTCAAGCCCAGCTCCGACCTAACAAGCGGCACCGGGCCCATTGCCGACCAAAGGACCCGTGGGACTACGAAGGATGCCCCTCCCCGGCCGACCAGGACGAGCATCCCTGACCAAGTATGCTCCCGACCCCCGCGGCGGGACGGGATCCTCCGACTCAGACCAAACCAAGGCAACCTCCGCCCAGCAGCCGCGTGTCGGAGCCTTCACGGTACCGCGACCACGCGTTCTGAGCCTTCACCGGCCGACAACCACGTGCCCTACTTGGACGGGTCAATCAAAGGATCAGACGAGAGCAGTGGCTCTTTCCTAGATGGCATAATGGTCTGCGAAGTCAAGCTTCGGTCCCATCACCATCCACGAACAATACGAAGGCACGCCTCCCGAGGCAAAGACTAACGTTATACATCGCGACGTCCAAGACTCGTCGAGCTCACTGTAAGGCAAGGTCGCCATTTCTCGACGGAAGCTAACCGCCTTGCCCAATGGGACTACCGACCGGCATGGGCAAGGCGGCGATGACGATCACTAGAGCGAAGGACCAAGCTCTTAGCATAGGTCGCTTCACCCTTCCTCTCCCGATTTTGATAACCCGCCTCCCTACTATATGAAGGGAGGCAGGAGCCCCTGGGAGAGGGACAGATAGAGAGGGATAGACAGAGAGGGACAGAGAGAGACCGAATCTTCTGGCCAAGTCCTTACGAACAGGCAATCAGCATTCTCGCGCTAGGACTTTCAGCTCTCGCTTGTAAACACGGTGCAGCCATCTGCACCGATGGCAATACAATACCACCACACGAACTGGAGTAGGGACATTCGGCCCGAACCAGTATACATCTTGGGCTTCCGAGTCTAACCATTCAGGGAGAGGGAACGCGCGGCCTCTTAGACTTACAAATTTACTTGCCGGTGCTCGAAACGCCGACAGTTGGTGCGCCAGGTAGGGCCTTTGCGCGTCTTCATCAACATCTCCGGATTCCCGTTTGCCTCCCTGATGGCATTCTTCACCTGCGATGGCACGACTGCGTCGGGAAGCCGGATCCGCTTCGGCTCCCTCGACTTCGCCGCCACTTCGGCAGGAGGGCTCGTGCTTATCCCAGCCGTCTCCGGAGGCCAGGCATCCGTCGGGAGCCTGAGCGCCATCTCCGGCGACCTCGCCAAACTTCTGGCAATAGCTCTCGTGGGTCCGGGTAGGTGACCATGTCACCTCCCGCAGGCTCACAAGTTGTGGCGATGGCCGGCTACATGCCGGCCTCTGTCCACGAGCTGCTGGAAGATTCTTCCAGCCACGACTCCAGCTCCGACACGTAGCAAACCGCCCGTAGACGGCACTCTCATGAGTGCAACATGGCGGACACGGTCGACTTGACCGTAACCCCCGCGGCTACGGGGGCCCCCTTCTGGCGCACTAAGGCGCAAGAGGAGGAATACCAACGCGAGCGCACTGAACGCGCTCAAGCTCGACGCTAGCGAGAGCTCGGGCAGCCAAGAGTTGAGGAGCGAAGGGCCGAGCTCGACCAGCTCCAGGCCAACCGGAGCAGATGAGCCCGAGCCCGCGAGATGCTTGGCATACAGGCGCGCCACGTCGCCGTACACCACAAGCTCTTTGGAAGAGTCCGACGGCCCGCGGTTCCCCACGCAAGTCAGAACGTGGCTGCGGCTGCGATGATGCTCCGAAGCCTTCCTGAGCCGGCTGACCCGGAGGCCAAAGCCACGTACCAGAACCTCCGGGGGCTGGTGGAGCGTGCAGCCGTGCAGCACATGCAGGCCTTCGACTCCTACCACTCGGGTGCCACCTCTAGCCGCCGGCCCGTACCGCTGCTCGGAGCGGTTGGGCCCGGCAAAGGAAGCGGCACACCACGAACAACCCCAGGCCTCGCGCACCCCGGTGCGCCAGCGCCTCGGCGACGCCTACGACGTTCGCGCCACCCTTGAGGCGCGAAGAAAAGCGATGGACGAGGCCTCCCACTCGCGTATTGTGGACGGCGGGTGCCACCACCACCGTAGCCCAAGCCCCGATGGTCCAGGACCACGGGCCGCCGCCAGGAATTCGCCATGCGATTTCCTGCTGAGTTTAGGGCACCAACCAACATAGCCAAATACACTGGGGCTACGAACCCCGGCGTATGGCTTGAGGACTACCGGCTCGCGTGCCGGGCAGGGGAGCAACGGATGACCTCTTCATCATCCAATATCTCCCAATCTACCTCGCGGACTCGGCTCGAGCCTGGATCGAATACTTGCCCGCAAAGACCATCAGGAACTGGGCCGACCTGAAGACCCTCTTCATCGGTAACTTCCAGGGCACATACAAGCTCCTTGGGAACTCCTGGGACCTGAAGAGTTGCAAGCAGCAGCCAGGAGAAACTCTTCGGGATTACATCCAGCGCTTCTCCCGCCAATGCAACGAGCTCCCCGACATCTCCGATGCCGATGTCGTGGGGCGTTTCATCTACGCACCTCCGCAAGGCCTTGGTGCACAACCGGGTGCGTCAAGCCCGGAACCACCAAGGAGCTTCTGGACATCGCCACCAACCACGCCTCCGGCGAGGAGGCTGTGGGAGCCATCTTTAAGGATGGCAAAACTAAGCAAGACCCCGGCGCCCGAGCAGGGTCCCCTTCCGACCACTTCGACAAACGGAAGCGGCACGGGAAGCAAGTCCGCGAGGCCCAAGTGGTCGCGGCCGTCGATCGCCCTGCCAAGCAGTAGGTGCGACCGACCGTCGCGCCCGACCACATCGAAAAGTTGATGGACAGCTCGTGCCCACACCACGAGTTCCCCGTCAAACACAAGTACCGGGACTGCGAGGTCCTAAGGCGCTTCCTCTCCGGCGCCCCCACGATGCCGCGGGGAAAAGGAAAGAAGCCGGCCCCGGCCCCACGGGCCGCGAAAAAGATGGCAGACGACGAGTTCCCAGAACCCGACGGCTGCCTTATGATCTTCGGCGGATCGGCATGCTACACCGTCACGCCAGCCGTCCCCCAATATCTTCGGTGGTTAGAGTCCCCGATCACCTTCGATCGGACCGATCACCCCGATCATGTCCCACAGCCGGGGAGACACCCGCTTGTGGTCAACCCCATCGTGGGGAAGAAGCGCCTCACAAAGGTGCTAATGGACGGTGGCAGCGGCCTCAACATCCTCTATGTTGAGACGCTCGACGCCATGGGGGTCCCCCGCTCGAGCCTCCGACTGAGCAAGGCGCCTTTCCACGGTGTCATCCCTGGCCTGCAGGCCCACCCACTCGGGCAGATGACCTGCCCGTCACCTTTGGAGGACCGGAAAATTTCCGCACCGAGAGCCTCACTTTTGAGGTCATGGGTTTTTCCGGATCCTACCATGCCATCCTGGGGAGGCCATGCTATGCAAAGTTCATGGCGGTCCCCAGCTACATCTATTTGAAGCTGAAGATGCCTGGGTCACGGGGAGTCATCACCGTGGCTTCGTCCTTCCAGCTTGCTTACAACTGTGAGCGAAGCAGTTGCGAGCTAGCATCGACGGTCATCGCGTCCGTCGAGCTCGCCAACTTCGGAGGGAAGCCTCCGAGTCCGCCCCTGAGTCTAGAAAGTCGGGGGTGGGATCCTTCAAGTCCGCTGAGGATACGAAGAAGGTTGCGGTCGATCCCGGCGATCAGACCAAGACCGTGCGGGTCGGAGCCACGCTCCCCGCCAAATAGGAAAGCGCGCTCGTCGACTTCCTCCGCGCCAATAACGATGTCTTTGTGTGGAAGTCCTCCGACATGCCAGGAATTCCCAGGGAGGTCGTCGAGCACTCCTTGAGCATCCGACCGAGCTCAAAGCCGGTCGCCCAACGACTACGCCGCTTCGACGAAGAGAAGCGCAGGATCATAGGGGAGGAGATTGCCAAGCTTTTGGCTGCAGGGTTTGTAAAAGAGGTGCGCCACCCCGAGTGGTTAGCCAACCCTGTACTTGTAAAAAAGAAGAGTGGGCAATGGAGAATGTGCATTGACTATACGAGTCTCAACAAGGCGTGCCCCAAGGACCCGTTCCCCTTGCCCCGCATCGACCAAGTCATAGACTCCACCGCAGGGTGCGAGTCCCTCTCCTTTCTGGATGCCTACTCGGGCTACCACCAGATAGCGCTGAAGGAGTCCAACCAGCTCGCGACCTCCTTCATCACTCCGTTTGGCTCGTTCTGCTACTTGGAGCTTGCGACCTCCTTCATCACTCCGTTTGGCTCGTTCTGCTCTCGAGCGTGCGGCTCGACTTGGAGCTCGAGCCTGTCGATCTCGTCGTCGGTCCGATTCCCAGCGACACCGCTGCTCACCACCGTGAGGTCGATGCCGTCGTAGTGGGAGATGGTGTTGACCAACGCCGAGGAAGCCCCGAGTGCGGCGCCCATGATCACCGCGCTCTCGCGTGCCCCGGCACTCGAGCCAGCATGGTGGCGAGCGCGCTCGGACCCGCCACGGTTCTAAGAACCCTGTCGCAGACATCTTGGCCGACCCCGCGAAGGGCCTCCAGCTCTGCGGCCAGCACAGCCCGGCCACCCTCGGTTTCCTTCAGCGCCGCCTGCGCCACGTCCCGCGCCGTGACCGCCTTGTCACGGGCCTGCAGGGCGTCCTTCCACGCCTCCACGGCGCCACAAAGGTTCTTCTGCAACTCTGCAGATCGGGGTCGAGTCGGAAACGCGCCTACAAATCTGGCGTCAGTAATCGACATAAGAATCGAGCTTTACCGCCGCGAGCTCTCAAGTCACGAGATCGCCACCGACTTGGCGGATCTCATGGCGGCGTCGGCGCTCGCGCGCATCTAGCTCGGCGCCTCTCGAGCTCGGGTCCAACTCAACCTGAAGGTTGGCCGCCTCCGACCGCTGCGGTCGCCTCCCCGGCCACGGCCCGGTCCTTGGCGTCGCTCGCCCCCGCCAAGAGGGATTCAAGCTCTGCCACCCGCGCGGCCAAAGACTAGCTCGTCTGGCACTCCTCGAGCAAGGCCGGCGACCGAGCAGCTCTGGAGGGCTTCTCCGCGCTTTTGCTCACGACCTGTGGCCTCCCGGCGTTGCGCAACTCAGGCCAAGCCGGTCCACGCGCCTTTCTGGCGGCTAATTTATAGCCGTGCGCCATGATGAACCGCGACTTGTCCCCGGTGCACGCAAAGCGCTACAAGGCGCAACACTCCGTTAGCTCACGACGAATCTGCCGAAAGTTATGAGAGCCAGGCCCCGACGACTTACCAAGCTAACCGAAAGAATCGTTTCGGCAACCACGCCCAAAGACCTTGCCGAGCTTTCGGCGCGACCGGCTCCTCCTGGATCCGCTTGGTCTCGGCCGCGGCGCGCTTAATGCTGTCCCGAAGGACACCCCATTCGCGGCCCTCCGTCGGGTCGTCCATCGAGATGGTCAGCCAGCTGGATTGGCCGCCCACCGACCAAATTAGCGTCAGCGGGGGCGGCAAATCCGAGCCACTTGGGCCGGCCCCAGCGGCTTGCACCAGGGGGAGGCCACTCGTCACCTCCCCCTGCGACTCCGGGAGGATCGGCTCGGACTCTTGGATCGCCTCCTCCGGCTGGTCCCCGGGCGGCGGAGTCACCACTGCTTCGGGAAGCCAGGCCGCATCTACCGACGGGCTCCCTGGAGGCGGCGGCGGCAATTCCACCTGACCTCCCTCGACCGAGGGAGGAAGATTCGGCTCGCCGAGGACGGTCGAGCCGCTCGCCCCGCCCGCCACCGCCCGAACCATCGTCGCTCCACCGGCAGCTCCGACACGCCGCCGTGGAACCGTCCCGGTCGGACCGACCGTGGCCTCCCGACCTGCGCTCGCCTTCCTCGGTCGGTCGCGCTAATGCTATGCTCGGGCTGCGATTGCGACCGCATCACGAATAAACACTGCGCGCCACAAACAATCAATAATTTGCTCAGACTACCCTACCGTTACCAGCCAAAGAGGTGACACTTACTGCGGCTGACGGACGCGGCAGTCGCGCCCTCTTCGTCGGTCCTCCTTGCAGGGGCGAGTCGGCCTTCCGCTTTCCGAGGACGATTCCATCGGGACATCTCCACTGGGCACAACGTCGCCGCGCTTATGTGCTCGAACTCGCCGAACCTCCGACCAAGGTTGCCCCGGCGGCGAATCGGACAGATACCGTGGTATGGGTGTCCGCCACAGTTTCACTTTGTTGGTAGAGGTCGACACGGCGAAAGTGGTCTCCGATGCGTCCTCGCCGCGTGCGACTCTTGCAGCGCGTTCCTTCTCCCGCCGCCTCCTCTTCTCCTCTTTGCGTTTCTTGCGCGCGACCTCAATTTGCGCAGACTTCGCGCGGGCCTCAGCCCTCAGCTCCTTCTCCCCGCAAAGAGCTACGGGAGACCATCCCGGCAAGCCCCTGGGGAACGTAAAGACCATGATCAGGCAGAGAGCCAACGCTGAGGGAGAAAAGAAGAAAAAGGAGAAAGAAAGCTACACTCAAATTACCAGGTTCGGCAGATTCCGGGCCGAAAATGGCTCGGGGTGGTGCTCGCGCTGAGTCGCAGATCCGCCCATCACGGCAGATACCCGCGCCCTGATCTCTGACAAGGGGAGGTCCTCCGCCATCATCCTTGCCGGGTCGGTCGCCCCCTCGAACTTGAACATAGGGAGCGGCCGATCCATAAGCGGTTGCACGCGCATCTTCATGAATACACGCACAACAACATCGCCTGTAACCCGCGCTCGTAAAACGAGGTGGGTACGACGACCTCGCCGACCCCCGGCGCGAGGAAGGCGGCCCCAGACGGCACTCTCCACCCTGAGACCTCCTGCGGAGGTAAGAACCCTTTCTTCACCAGCCCGAGCGCACGGTTGGCCTGGATGGAGCACGCTGGCCACGACATCTCTGAGAGAATGGGGAGAAGGTGAGAAAGGGAGAAGTTGGAGTTTTTTCTTTCTCTTGCTCTCGCGGTCTTTCTTCTTGTCTCAGGCAAGCGCAGGAAGATGAGGAAGCAAAGGCGAGAGGTTTGCTCGAGCACCCCCTCACCCTATTTATAAGGGCCAAGTGGGCGCCAGCCGAACAGACGCCTCCTCGAGCGAAACGTCGCGCACATCCTCATCCGCCGTGCTAACTACCGAGCGAGCGTCTGACCAAGTGGGCACCAGCCGAACAGACGCCCCCTCGAACGAAGCGTCGCGCACGTCCTCGTCTGCCGCGTCAGGCACCTGGTAACGCCCAGTTTCCAATTCCACTCTGCATTTAATCGACAAGACAAAGAGTCGAAGACACCGCCTCGGGCAAGGCCCCGGGACCTCTCGGTCTTCGCCTTTAGGCGTGGCGGTTGCCCGGGCGCGGCGAGGAAGGCCTGGGCCATCATGTCCCAAACGGCAAGAGCTCGATGGCTCAGGCCGGGGCCCACCAAAGTGTGGGTTCTAAAGGCCTATCCCACCAGATGGACATAAGGCCGCCCCAGCGAAATTCGAGCAAGGGGCGAGTATGAGGTGAGCCCCTAGTGGGCCTCCGATAGGTCGGCTGACGACCCGATCGCCTCAACTCATGTCCGAGACTATACATCACACTCTCCCGGGAGCTCATCGATGGGCGATAGCCAGCTGTGCTCTGGGTCGGCGGACGACCCAGGGTCCGATACTGGATCGAGTAAAGAATGGTTTTTATGGGTCGCCCCACAGGAGGCCTGGACACCCTACTCTGGGACCGTCCACTCGGAAGGGTCCCCCTTGGGAGGGACCTCCCAGGACCCACTCGGACCACCCGTTATTAGCTCCACGAGCACGGCGTTCAAACCAACGCGGGTAAACGCGTGTCGCTCACCCCCTCCAGGTCCCACACCTGCGGACTGGGTATACGTGTGGGATAGACGACGGCCACTCCTCTCGCAACTACCCTCATCGGACGAGGACTCGGGATGGATGCCCCACGTCCAGCTACGACGTAAAACGAGCCACGTCCAGCTGCGACGTAAAACGAGCCACGTCCAGCTGCGACGTAAAACGAGCACTTGGGTACCAGAACCTCGCGAAGAGGCATCCGGTCATCCCTGTAGACCAAGGCACGGTCTAGCTACGACGTTAAACGAGCACTTGGGTACCAGAACCTCACGAAGAGGCATCCGTTCGTCCCTGCCGACCAAGGCACGATCTAGCTACGACGTTAAACGAGCACTTGGGTACCAGAACCTCGCGAAGAGGCATTCGGTCGTCCCTGCCGACCAAGGCACGGTCTAGCTACGACGTTAAACGAGCACTTGGGTACCAGAACCTCACGAAGAGGCATCCGGTCGTCCCTGCCGACCGAGGCACCGTCTAGCGTGCACTCGAACACCCGCTAAACAAGCATTCATGAGTTCGCACGTCCGACTGCTCGCGCCCAGAAAGAAGCGATCACCTGCCGATTGCCGATTCTCGAGGACCGAGTTAAGGAACAACCGAAGCAAGCTCATCGGAAAGATATTTGTAAAGGGAAAGGAGATTTCGTTATAGGCCAACAGGCTCAAACTTTACACAATGTTACATGAAGCGCCCGGCAGGATCAAAAGCTGCGCAGAGCTACAAGATATCGTGGAGCTATTTCAGCACCAAGTATCATATCTTGAGCATCAATGCGGTGTCAGTGCACTCACTAACGGCGACTCACTTCCTGGAGTTTAGCGGAGCCGCCGCCGCTGCGTTGACTACAATCAGCGCATCGGTTTCGCCGCCGTCGCACTGGCAGCTACCAACGCGCTCACGCCATCGCCTCCAAGTGGGCCCCCTTACCACCTTGAGCCTCGAAACGGCCTCGAGCAGCGCATCGACGGCAGCGACATCACGGGCTACGGCTTCTTCCTCCTCCCTGAGCTCAGCGATCGCCTGGTCGCACTCAGCCTAGAGCTCGGCCAGAGGATCTTCTTCTTCCACCACGACATCATCGCCGAAGCTGAAGATCAATGGGTGCCTCGAAGACATTTCGAGGATTAAAAAAGAGGACTCTGGCTTAGGGGTCAATCGTTCAAACGAGCGGAAGCGCCCTTATATACCCAGACGAAGGAAGATCGAATGTCTCCAAAATAAATGCAAGCACAGGAAAACGAAGCGCCCTCCACCAGAGCCCGAAGTGGCCAAGAAGACATGCGGCCAAGGCGCGCCAAGCCATGCGCGGCGCACACAACGAAACGATTAAAACCTCCCGGCGGTTCGAATGCCCCCGGCTAGGCTCCAGGGCAGCCGTCGGACGCGTTGGGGCACACCTGGCGGAAACTGGCCGACCCAGTCGGTCGGACGGACCAGTCGGGCCCGGTTATGATTCGCAACCAAGTTCAACCCCCAACCGTATCTGACGAACTCGCTCGGGGGTTCGGGGGCTACTGACGAATACTCAAACCAGGGGCACCCCAACGGCCCAGAATGATAAGCAGGCCGCCTCAAGCCCAGCTCCGACCTAACAAGCGGCACCGGGCCCATTGCCGACCAAAGGACCCGTGGGACTACGAAGGATGCCCCTCCCCGGCCGACCAGGACGAGCATCCCTGACCATGTAGGGCTCCCGACCCCCGCGGCGGGTCGGGATCCTCCGACTCCGACCAAACCAAGGCAACCTCCGCCCAGGAGCCGCGTGTCAGAGCCTTCACCGGCTGACAGCCACGTGCCCCACGGACAGGGTCAATCGAAGTGACTGTATGAGAGCAGGTGGCTCTTTCCCCAGATGGCATAATGGTCTGCTGAAGTCAAGCGAGTCCCATCACCGACCACGAACAATCTGAAGGCACACTCCCTCCTAAGCGGCACCAACGTTATACATCGCGACGTCAAGACTCGTCGAGCTCACGAAAAGCAAAGCGCCATTTCCGATCGAGAGCTAACCGCCCTGTCCAACGGGACTACCGACCCGGCATGGACAAGGCGGGCGATGACCAGTTACTAGAGCGAAGGACCGAAGCTCTTAGCATAGGTCGCTTCACCCTTCCCTCTCCCTATTTTCGATGTAACCTGCCCCTCCCTACTATATGAAGGGAGGCAGGAGCCCCTGGGAGAGGGACAGACAGAGACCGACTCTTCTGGCCAAGTCCTTACGAACAGGCAATCAGCATTCTCGCGCTAGGACTTTCAGCTCTCGCTTGTAAACACGGTGCAACCATCTGCACCGAAGGCAATACAATACTACCACACGAACTGGAGTAGGGACATTTAGCCCGAACCAGTATACATCTTAGGCTTCCGAGTCTAACCATTCAGGGAGAGGGAACGCGCGGCCTCTTAGACTTACAAATTTACTTGCCGGTGCTCGAAACGCCGACATTAATTGGCAACATTTAATGCATCTTAATGATTCTTTCGAATCAAACAATGAATTTAACTGAAAAGTGCTAAGCGTTTGTGTCTGCATCAAACTCTGTACCTATTAAAAATAAATAAAATTTAGCTCTTTTCCCAATATTTATGTCTACTATCTCAACTCCGTACGTCTCCGATTTCTTTTCTCTCATCATAATAATAAAAATAGATTAAATATAGACCGACATAATATAAAACTAACACCACTTGCTAATGGATCATGATTTAGACACGCTGAAGAAGAAACAGATCAATACGGTACCGTAAGCCGGGTTAACCGGCCGTGACGGTACAGCACAATTTAGGCGTGCTGCCCGCCGTGCCCGTGCCGCCTGATACAATGGTCAACCATTCCGCTCACACGTATTGATTTGCTGTAAAGTCATGCCCTCATGCAGTCCAGTGGGCCCACGACAATTTGGCGGTTTGTATATGTAGAATGTAGTGTCTCAACCTGGACTGTTTCTCGAGAATATTGAACATTTCCTCGAGACCTGCTTGTCTGCTACTTGTATTGTATAGCTTCATTGAAGAAAAGTCGTTTCTGACTTTTTAAAATTAGTAGGATGTCATTTTCTATCTCTAAATCTTATAATTGCATTTTCAAAATAGTTACGAAGTGTAATGCTATGAAAGTATTTTTACTAGAATTTATACAGACTACTTTTTTATATTTAAACTACATATTTTAGACAATATCCATCTATAGCCAAAATTAATACGGTTTGACTAATAGCGTGAGTTTCTTTTGTTACTAAAGTAGAATATTTTAACTAATCTACTAGTTCAACTGACAGTCAGAGGTACGGCCGTTGAACCCATGCATTTCGAATCTTGTGGTAATAAACCTTTTCTTCTCCTTTCGTAACTGTGATCTGGGCAGTTTATCATGTGAGCTACAAATTAGACGGCACGACACACTGCCTTGTGTCACATGAGTGCAGTGATAATACAAAAAATTGGGTTGTTTGACAATTAATGAGTAGAAATGAGAGCAAAATATTTTCATACTGCTATATATATATATATATATATATATATATATATAAGCGCTATTCTTTGGTTGCGTGTAGAATAGCCTATTCTACTCCCCAGCCATTTAATCCAATCCGATCGAACCAATCTGTGCAACAAAACGGTCCGTGCTAACCAACCGGCAAATAACTAATAAATACTACTTCTAGTTTGTATATGAATCTATCTTTTTTTTGATTTAGCCATAACTT
This sequence comes from Otatea glauca, assembly GCA_036346275.1. NCBI lineage: Eukaryota > Viridiplantae > Streptophyta > Magnoliopsida > Poales > Poaceae > Otatea > Otatea glauca. Next base: position 25,246,779 of record CM070716.1, read on the forward strand.
TCAAATGAGATTGAATTTTGATTTCAAATTTTACACGATTGTAGCATCTCACCTCCCCTACATATGGTATTTTTTTGAGAATTTTTTAAAACTTATACATATGATTTTTTTAGATTTTATACCATATATCTGCTGTATACAGCATGTAGTAATAGATTAAGTAAGAGGCAGTAAAATGCAGCTTTCTTGAGAGTAAAAGATAGTATATGATACTGTTTAGTACTTTGTTGTTTTTATATCTTTCAAATCCAATTGACGTTGGTTTTGAAATTTTACAGGGTTGTAGAATATTACCTCCCCTACGTGTGATAGATTTTGAGAAATTTTCATAGTAAAGTGTTATTTTTTTATAGTAAAAGATAGTATACACTGCTGTTTGGCACATTGTTATTTTCATATCTCTCAAATCCTATTGAATTTGGTCTTCAAATTTTTCAAGATTGTAGAAGCTCAACTCCTCTACGTGTGGTAATTTTTTGAGAACTTTCTAAATATTTTATTTCGGGTCCGACAAACAGAAATAAATATTTATTTATAAAAACCAATGGTACACATTTTCAAAAATTCTAAAACAATTACTATAGATATGGTAGATGAGATTATACAACACTGAAAAATGTGAAAATAAAAATCAATACCAGCTAAAAGATATGAAAAAGACAAATTCGGTTGACTAGTGATTTTTCACTGTCTAGTGCTTTGTCAATTTCATATCTTTTAAATGCGATTGAGTTTGGTCTTAAAATTTTGTAGAATTGTAGAATCTCATGTATCCTATGTATGGTAATTTTTTTGAGATTTTTTGAAAACTTATACATATGATTTTTGTAGATTTTATACCATATAGCTGTTGTGTACAACATGAGAAACAGATTGAGTAGGAGGCAGTAAAATGCAGCTTTCTTGATAGTAAAATGTAGTATATACTGCTCTTCGATATTTTGTTATTTTCATATCTCTCAAATCCCATTGAGTTTGATTTTAAAATTTTCCAGGGTTGTAGAAAATTACCTCCCCTATTTGTGTTAATTTTTTGAGAATTTTTCTCAATAAAGTGTTATTTTTTATAGTAAAAGATAGTATACGCTGCTGTTTGGCACTTTGTTATTTTTATATCTCTCAAATCTTATTGAGTTTGGTCTTCAAATTTTTCAAGATTGTAGAAGCTTATCTCCTCTACGTGTGGTAATTTTTTGATAATTTTCCAAATATTTTACTGTGGGTCCGACAAACAGAACTAAATTTTTATTTATGAAAACCAATGGTAAACATTTTCAAAAATTCTAAAAAATTTACTATAGGTATGGTAGGTGAGATTATACAACCCTGAAAAATTTTAAAATACAAATCAATACCAGCTGAAAGATATGAAAAAGACAAATTCGGTTGACTAGTGATTTTTCACTATCTAGTGCTTTGTCAATTTCATATCTTTCAAATGCGATTGAGTTTGGTCTTCAAATTTTGTAGAGTTGTAGATCCTCATGTATCCTACGTATGGTAATTTTTTTGAGATTTTTTCAAAATTTATACATGTGATTTTCGTAGACTTTATACCATTTGGCTGTTGTGTACAGCATGTAGTAACAGATTGAGTAGGAGGCAGTAAAATGCAGCTTTATTGATAGTAAAATGTAGTATATGCTTTTATTCGGTATTTTGTTATTTTCATATCTCTCAAATCCCAATGAGTTTGGTTTTGAAATTTTACAGTGTTGTAGAATATTATCTCCCCTACGTGTGGTAATTTTTGAGAATTTTCACAGTAAAGTGTTCTTTTTTATATAGTAAAAGATAGTATACACTGCTGTTTGGCACTTTGTTATTTTTATATCTCTCAAATCCTATTTAGATTGGTCTTCAAATTTTGCAGAATTGTAGAAGCTTAACTCCTCTACGTGTGGTAAATGTTTAAGAATTTTCCAAATATTTTACTGCAGGTCCGACAAACTTAACTAGATTTTTATTTATGAAAACCAACGGTACACATTTTTAAAAATTCTAAAAACATTACTATAGATATGGTAGGTGAGATTATACAACCCTGAAAAATTTGAAAATAAAAGTCAATACCAGCTGAAAGATATGAAAAAGAGAAATTCGATTGACTAGTGATTTTTCATTGTCTAGTGTTTTGTCAATTTCAGATCTTTTAAATGTGATTGAGTTTGGTCTTCAAATTTTGTAGAGTTGTAGAAGGTCATGTATTATACGTATGGTAATTTTTTTGAGATTTTTTGAAAACTTATACATATGATTTTCATAGACTTTATACCATTTAGCTGCTGTGTACAGTATGTAGTAACAGATTGAGTAGGAGACAGTAAAATGCAGATTTTTTGATAGTAAAATATAGTATATACTGCTGTTCGGTATTTTGTTATTTTCTTATCTCTCAAATCCCGTTGAGTTTGGTTTTGAAATTTTCCAGGGTTATAGAATATTACCTCCCCTACGTGTGGTAATTATTTGAGAATTTTTCACAGTAAAGTGTTATTTTTTATAGTAAAAGATAGTATACGCTGCTGTTTGGCACTTTGTTATTTTCATATCTCTCAAATCCTATTGAGTTTGGTCTTCAAATTTTGTAGGATTGTAGTAGCTCAACTGCCCTACGTGTGGTAATTTTTTGAGAATTTTTCAAATATTTTAATGCAGATGTAGCAAATAGAACTTTATTCTTATTCATGAAAACCATAAGTACACGTTTTCAAAAATTCTCAAAAAATTACTATAGATAGGGGAGGAGAGATTATACAACACTGAGAAAGTTTAAAACCAAAATCAATATCAGCTGATAGATATGAAAAAAACAAAGAATAGACAAATTCGTGTACAAACTACAATACGCATTAACTAGCTGGGTTGGCCAACGCATGAACTAGCAAATGTTTCGGTAGTAATTCAATCTGTTGTTCTATAGTAAAATGTATTTGTGATTTACCACCGAATTAGATTCAGGTGTGCTTTGCATACGCTTCGGCAGTAAATTCATCAGTTGTTCTGTAGTAAAATATTTCATGATTTACTATCAGGCTACATTTACTAGTGTTGTTTGTAATGCATTAACTCACTACGTTTCAGCCAGCGCGTGGAATTTACTTCTCCGGGTAGAGCGCAGAATAGCTATTCTACGCTCGGGAGTAGAATAGCATCACCGTATATATATATATATATATATATATATATATATATATATATATATATATATATATATATATATATATCGTAGTCTACCCTTGACTAGTTAGCAGAGACCGACCGAGCCTAATTAATACAGACCGACAGATCCATTCAATACTCTGCATAGAGCAAGTGTCTTCCAACCAGTAAATGACTAATAAATGCTAGTTCTTGTTTGTACATGAATCTTTCTTTTTTTATTTAGCCATAACTTTCAAATGAGATTGATTTTGGTCTTCAAATTTTATAGGGTTGTAGAATCTCACATCCTCTACGTATGTTAATTTTTTCAGAATTTTTGAAACTATGCACATGTGTTTTTCATGGATTTTTGAAAACACTGGGTATGTTGCCTTTTACTATTCAAACAAATAACATGTTACTGCTATTACACAAAATATTACTATATTGAAAAAAGTGTGCAAATAGAACTAAATTCTTATTCTAATAGTTTACTTTGTTTCAATATAGTAACATCTTGTGTAATAGCAAGAAACAAGTTATTTTCTAGGTAGTAAAATGCAATATATCATATGTAAACCGCTTTACAGTGTAAAATCCATGAAAATTATATGTATAATTTTTTAAAATTATAATAAAATTACCATAAATAGGGGAGATGATATTCTACAAGGCTGCAAAATTTGAAGACCAAAATCAATTCCAGCTGAAAGAGATGAAAAAGAAAATTTTGGTTGAATAGTGATTTTTCACTGTTTGGCGCATTGTCAATTTCATATAATTCAAATGCTATTCGGTTTGGTCTTCAAATTTTAGAGAGCCGTAGAAGCTCACCTCCCCTACGTATGGTAATATTTTGAGAATTTTTCAAATATTTTACTACAGGGCTAACAAGCAGAACTAAATGCTTGTTCATGAAAACCACATGTACAAATTTTCAAAAATTCTCAAAAAAATACCATATATAGGGGTGGTGAATTCTACAACCCTGTGAAATTTCAATACTAAAAGCAATTTCAGCTAAAAGATATTCTATTAATTTTAGTCTTCAAATTTTACAGAATTATAGAAGCTCACCTCCTCTATGTATGATAATTTTTTGAGAATTTTTCAAATATTTTACTACAGGACTAACAAATAGAACTAAATTATTGTTCTTAGAAACCATACATACATATTTTTTTAAAAAAATTAAAAATCGCCATACGTAGATGAGGTAAGATTCTACAGTCTTGTAAAATTTGAGGACCAAATAAAATTTCATCTGAAAGATATATAAAAAAGACAAATTCGGATAAATAGTGATTTTTCACTGTTCAACACTTTGTCAATTTCATATTTTTCAAATACAATTGATTTTGGTCTTTAAATTTTATAGGGTTGTAGAAGCTCACCTCCCCTATATATGGTAATTTTTTTAGAAGTTTTCAAATATTTTACTACATATTCGACAAACATAATTAAATTCTTATTCTGATAGTCACTTTGTTTCAATATTGTAACATCTTGATTGATAGGCAGTAAAATGTTATTTTCTGAATAGTAAATGGCAATATATGTAAATCACTTTTATCATGTAAAATATATGAAAATCATATGTACATGTTTTCAAAAATTGTCAACAAAATTAACATACGTAGGGGAGGTGATATTCTACAACCTTGTAAAATAATTAGAAGACCAAAATAAATTTTATATTTTTTAAATGCGATTGAGTTTAGTCTTCAAATTTTACAAGGTTGTAGAAGCTCACCTCCCCTACGTGTAGTAATTTTTTGAGTTTGCTAAAAACTTGTACATGTGGTTTTCATAGATTTTACACGATAAGAGTAGTTTACATAGGATAGAGTAACATCTTGTGTAATAGTAAGTAATATGTTATTTTCTGGATATTAAAAGTCAACATATCCAGTGTTTTTATAAAATCCATGAAAACCACGTATACATATTTTCAAAAATTCTCAAAAGAATTACCAAACGTAGGGGAGGTGAAATTCTACAATTCTGTAAAATTTGAATATCAAAATCAATTTCATTTGAAAGATATAACTAAATCAAAGAAAGAAAGATTCATATACAAATTAGAGAATGCATTTACTAGTGGTTGCCTAGTTGGCCACGTAAGTGATTGTTTTAGTGAACAGACGGCCGTTCACACGTAACCGAATGGTTTGGATGCGCTATTTCGGGGTTATGATCAGCGCGCAGCTGCGCGCATGCGTAGAATAGCGCTACCGTATATATATATATATATATATATATATATATATATATATATATATGTATAAATATGCTATATATATGTACGTATATATACATGATATGAAATACAAAACTTTCTTTCAAGTATTACACTGCTTCTGTTCGATTCGATCGAGCATTTAACTAGCTAATCCTTCCATTAATAAAAATTTGCATGTTAGTGAGTGAGGTCAAGTGTCATACATTACGACATAAAGATCTATATTAGACACCTCATCATAGACGATTTTTAAAAACCGTCTGTGTTAATGCTAATCAAAGACAATTTTGCTATCACGATGGTAAAAGTTACATGATATGATAAAAAACGTCTATGATAAGCTGATATCACAGATGATTTGTGCCACGAACTGTATGTGATATGAAACTCTTAACTATAAAAGGAGTTTATTCCTCTCCACCCTTGCGCCCTGCCCCTCCGCCTATTCGATGCACCTTCTCCCAAACCTAGCACCTTCTTCCCACCCTCACGGTCCGCCTCCTTGATGCCTGCGTCACCCCTAGCTATGCCTCCCTTTGCCCATGTCGCCTCTCGGTCTCCCCAGCTCCCGTGGCGTGCCCTATCCCGACGACAAGTAAGGTGTCAGCGTGGCGGTGGAGCACCAGATTCGGCCATCAATGCCTCCATTGTCACATCTGACCACTGCACCGCCCCTACCCACCGGCTGCCCTTCGCCATTGCCGTCACCGGCAAGAACCACGTATTTCCTGGCAATAACCCATTTAGAACAAGGATGTTGTTCTCCTAGATCTACATATTGCTGTCAGTTGTATTCTCAATGATGCTATGGGTTTATTGATGAATTAAAACAATTAAAGTAGTGAATGTAGCCTTAAACTATAGAGTTGCTTCCCATTAATACAAGAAAGTATTGCTTTTATTTCACTGTCTTTGAGCTTGATCATCATATTTAGTATCTAGTTCGATACTCATTTGATTGTTAATAAATATATCGATGCCCTAGATCTACATATTGCAGTCGGTTCTACGTTCAATGATGCTATGGATCTATTGATGAACTTGAAAGACCATGTGGAGGTCTACTCATATTTGTGATGTGTATTTGACTAAATTTGAGTTTGGTATGCTCTGGTTTAAGTTTCATTTTAATTGAATTTTCAATTTGAAACAATTTGAGCTCTGTCTGTTTTTCTCGGTGCTACCGACCATGGTAGCGCGGTGCTACCGGCCGAGTGGAAGCACCAGACCCCAAAGCGGTGTGGAAAAACCCGAGAGGGTGTTTTTAGGGGATCAAGCAAGCCGGTGCTACCGGCCATGGCAGCCCGGTACTACAGGCCGAGCCGTAGCACCTGCCCAAATGGCAGGTGTGAAAATTTCAGAGAGCGTCCTTACTCTGTTTTGGCTGTAGGGCGGTGCTACCGGTCTGGGGGCGGTAGCACCGGCCTTTATGAGCGAGATTGGATATATATGATGATTTTGTGATGATTATTGCATATCTTTTTGGACATTGGTATGTGGTGAGTATTCTGTGTTTTTTATGGTTGCAGGACGTCGGCTTTTGATCATGGTGAGGCGGAGGATGACCGGGACTAGACAAGGAGCGTTGGAGATCCAGACGGTCGAGGATCGTCGGAAGATGATCGGAGACGGAGTCGGTGCAAGCAAAGAAGACAAGGAACAGATGAGATGCTAGCTAGAAGCTACTTGGATCAATGAGGACCGTCAGATCGCGGTCTAGTTGATAGGATAGCGGGTCTAGTTAGTGTGCTTTAAAAAGCATGCAAAAACTAATATGCTTGTTGGGTTTAGGGTTAGCCCATGCATGGCTGTGTGTGTGGGAGTCATCCTAACCCTTGATGGTTGTCCTTAGGGTAGAAGGAACTCATCCATGGGTGGAGGATGACTCAAGAGTAGTATAAATAGAGGGGGAGGGGTGGCCTTCCTCCTCTTAAGGTTTTAGAGATTTTGGGCTCCTTTGAGCTTTTGCCCACCTTGTTGTGTGGCTTTGTAAACCTCCCTTCCAGAAATGCAAATCATTTTCTCTTATGCTTGAATTTACTTTACGCATTTAAATTCAATATTTAAATTCTGTACTTAAATTCTTGCAATTTACATTCATGTAATTTGGATTTGCCTCCCCTCCTTCTACATGCTTTTGGATTTGCCTCCTCTCCTTCTGAAATGCTTTTACTTATTATGCTGAGGATGTTGTTTGATAGATGAATTTTCTTCAGATCATATCCCAATCATCTAGGTAATACATGCATCTTTCTTGCAAGAAACCGGTCTTGTATTCTTGAGTGAATCATTGTTCTAAATCGTGTTTGTGGGATTTTGGACTTGTGTTCTTGCTTGCTGTGACGTGTGGAAGGTTATCAAGATCATCTTGATCATCAAAATCCCACGAGCAAGTTCAAGATCAAGTTCTTGAGTTTTGCTCAAACTTGGTGTGTTCTTCCTTCAAAGTGAAAAAGGTTGCAACTTTGACATCAATCCTTGTGATTGAAGGTTGGAATAAGTTTATGATATTCTTAGGATCACATCTACCAAGTTTTGTGAGTTTTTGTCCAGCCGATTAAAAGATTCATCAAAATTTGCTTTTGGAGTTCATGCTGGTTCTTCGGTTATTCTTGAGCCCGGTGCTACCGCCCCTGGTGCTGTACTACCAACCTCTGGTGCTACCAGCCTGCCAGCGGTAGCACCGGCCATCCAGAACATCTTGCTCATTACATTTGCTTCCCTTGAGTGTTTTTCTTTGAGGGCTTGTTTGGATTATTTTGTTTAAGGGAAAATTTTATTTGGGATCATTCACCCCCTCTGATCGCCATCTCGGTCCTTCAAAACTAAAATAATTAAAGTAGCGAATGTGATCTTGAACTATAGAGTTGCTTCCTATTAATGCTAGAAAGTATTGCTTTTATTTCACTATCTTTGAACTTGATTATCATATTCAGTATCTAGTTTGATCCTCATTTGATTGTTGCTGAATATACTGATCCCCTAGATATACATATTGATGTCGGTTGTATGCTTAATGATGTTATAAGTCTATTGATGAAGTAAAACAATAAAAGTAACAAATGTAGCCTTAAACTATAGAGTTGCTTCTTGTTAATGCTAGAAAATATTGCTTTTACTTCACTATCTTTGAGCTTGATCATCATATTCAGTATCTAGTTTGATACTCATTTGATTATTACTGAATATACTAATTATGATTGATTAGCTTGCTCTGTTCATAGCCTTTGTTTAGTAAGTTGTTGATATACCTGCTTGACCAAATTGTTCATAATCTGATTTTGATCATTTGAATAGTGAAATTGGCATTAAATACTTTATGGTGTATAATTTAGGAAGGTAAGAGTTCAAGACCTTATTTGCTTAGTTAATTGTCTAGTTCAATTTTGATTATATGACCTTGGTGTAGTAGAGGTAAGAGATTAGCCTCTAGCAGCCCTACACCTTGTGGCGAGAAGGCTGAAGGTCTAACCTTCAGTAGCTCGACACCTAAGAGCACTCTATCATACAATTATTCATTAATATGTTAATTAGACATGATTCAATTTTGCAAGCTTTAAATCTTCCACAATATATTCCAAAAACATCTAGATGTTTAACTTCTGTCGTAATTCATCATATATTATTTATGTCCCAATGACTGCAAATTGCACACATATATAAAATAGAGCCTACAAACAATATAGATGATATGGAAAAGCTCTTGAATGCTAAACAAAAACTTGAGGTGGAGAAAAAGCAATTAAAGGGAAAGTTTGAGTTAGCAGAAAATATTAATGAGATGAAACAAAAAGTGAAAGACATAGATGACAAATTACAAGATATTGAATCTTCTAACAAGGTACTCATCATTAAGGAGTGCAGGGCGAATGGAGAGCTGGAAGAATACAAAGCTAAGTTTATAGAGGTAATATAAAGATTTCTAGTATTTAATTTGGCGTGGTTACTGATAATACATCAAGATAGCCTATTTTCACAACAAAATGATTGTTTTTGTAGTGATTAAGAGATATGACTAATTGTCAATCAATTATTGGTGTCAAACAAATGGGCATAGTGCTGGAGTTATGAATCTTCAGGGAGAACCAAAAAGCCTCTGTTACGGAAGCTATGGCATATATGATGGTAGACATGTAAAAGCCTTAAGGTTTCCTTGTCTTGATCTATCAAATAGTGTTATTTCTCCATGTATGCTTGTTGATATTTGTCGTATCATATATTCAGAATGTGTTGTCACATAAAATTATCCTTAATATTTGCTCATCTTGAATTAATCCAATTATTAAATAGTGTCTTTCTTGTTGGAACCAAAATATTATCATAGGAATATTTTTCTTCCTTTCTTGGAAGAACTTTCATTATTAGTATTTGTTGTTAGAAATTTTCTTCTCCTTAGATATTTTCGTAATGACATTTACAATGCATAACCAGTTATAGATTTTGTAATTAAATATCTAAACATCCTAGATGCATCGAGGCAAAAGTTTATCTGATCAGGATCATCATAAAATATGGACATTTGTAGCACTTTCATCTCCTTTCTTATTCTAATGTTGATGGATTCCAAAAAAAAATTCATTTCTTTCCACAGTTCATCATAAAAGTTGTCATGCTTTGATTTATTTTCCACTTCATCCTTATCCCTGAATGGGAATACCATAGGCAGCATATTTTCACTCTGGTCTTATGCAACAACAGGATCATTTTGATGGTTCTCTATTTGATGATCATATTCCTACACAAGACCAGAGTGAAAATAGGCTGCTTATGGTATTCTTATTAGGGGATAAGGATGAAGTGAAAGATAAATTAGAGCATAAAAACTTTCAGGACGAACAGTGGATAGAATTAGATTTTGCCTTGGAATCCATCAACATTAGAATAAGAAAGGAGATGAAAGTGTTACAAACGTTCATATTTTAAGACGATCCTGATCAAACAAACTTTTGTCTCGATGCATCTCGCATGTTATAAAATCTATAACTAGTTGTGCCTTATAAATGTCGTTGCTGAAATACCTAAGAGGAAGAAAATTTTCAACAACCAACACTACTCACGGAATTTCTTCCAGGAGAGGAAGAAAAATATTTGGATCACAGACGATTCTTTACACAAACCGTCTCTGATAGGCTATTATCATAGAAGGCTCTTTATACAAACCATCTATGATAGCGTTTTTGAACTATTTGTCATGGCCTTTTTCTGTAGTAGTGATACTTCGTCGTTTTTCTAGAAAATGCATGAATAGTTAATGTTAGAAATTGGCACATTGGGTGGCCCATTTCCTTTAATTCCAAAGCATGCATGGTTTAGTACCATATTGCCTAGCCAAGTGGAGAAAAGACAACTTAAAAGGTGGAGTCTTTGCCACCTCTTGAATAATGACACTTGACATGAGAAAGGCATAGGGTGTATCGTAGCTAAACACACACACGCACGCGCGCGTTTGCGTATTTTCGCGTGAAAATTCGCGTGACTCCTGACACTTGAAAATCACCTTTTGTTTTGCTGAACCTTGCAATTATCTCTCCATCAAATCTGTTTAAATGTGATTTAAACATCTCTTTCAATTCAGTATAATTGTCATAAACACCGTCAGTTATTAGTGAGTTAATTAACATTAAGCTGTCAGTTACTAGTAACTGTCACATTTAATTGACATAATGTGGTCAGTTACTGGTGTGCATCTATATAAACTCCTGGAGACGTCCAGGATAGGACACTGAATTTCTCCTCCATTCCTCCTCATCAAAAGATTGCTGTACTGTTGTGTTGAGCTGTTGAACCTCGCCGGCCTTCCTCCTCGGCATGCACCGTGAAGTTGGGTGAGCGGTATCTCCGAACCATTGCCGTAGAGTTCACCTGCACGGGGCGGCAATAAGGTTTCTGGACAGCGCATCAGCGCGACCGCACTACTTCTTCCTCGATATCGACTACTTCTACGACTGCGTCTGCGCTACGCTGCTTCCTATTCTTCAGCAAGCCCAACTGTAAGTAGTTCGTGTGATAGATCAACTACGTTAATATACAATTCTTGAGTTTTTTCTGAAGTACAATGTGTTACCTGTTGTTTTATGCATCTCTAGTCTTATGTTACTTTTGCCTCAATATAAAATCTGAAATAAAAACATCGCACCAATTTTCAGCAGTTAAAACACATAAATTGGATATCATGTCCAGTGGAGTCCTGCAGGAATTGCGTAAACCAAAAAGATGTTGTTTCTTGCTCCTCACGAATTCTATGGATTTTTTCGTTGCAAGCCTCTGTATATACTATGTGCGAAGAAACCATAAAGATGAAGGTGCCGAAATAATGGGTAAAAATTAACTACAGTTGTGCCCTTGAGGACATACTTTCTTTAAAGGAAAAATAAATGAAATCATACTATGATAAAAGGCTAAATCTAGAGGAATATTTTTGCAGTGCGCGACACAAGTTGTAAGATCAATCAATGTAATTCCTCTCTGTATAAAACACAGTTTTTTAGAATAAACGGTAATTGAAGTTATAAGTACTTTTTTCCATTTTACCCCTAGTGTATTGACCATAAAACATTCTCTTACGTCGCTTAATTAGCAAACTTAGTTCTTGGAAGGAACTGATCGGGCTAATACGTACTAAGATATGCGCAAATATGTCAATGGAACGCCAGGCTTAAACGACTTTTGAACCGCTGGTGCGTACTTGTTCAAAGTTGTTTAGCTGCTAACTAATTGACCAAAACTATTCATCCCTTGGTAGAATACTAAGCACATTGAATCTTGACCGTAACAAATCGCTGTTGACCGATTGACATCACTATGTAAACAAGATCCTACCAAGCAAGCTCTATATAAACAAGATTCTAGTGATGAGAGAGACGACCACGTACACAGTACTTCACATAACAAATTAAGCTATCTATATAGAAAACTAGATTGATCAGACTGCAAGTGTGTTCGATCAAGCGGTTCACAATGGAGTTGTTCTCGGATGAAGGGTTGGCCATCGTCGTGCCCATCTTGGTGTACTGGGTGTACTCTGGCATGTACATGGCGCTTGGACAGTCCATGGACAAGTACAGGCTGCACTCGAGGAGGGAGGAGGATAGCAAGAACTTGGTGTCCAAGCGCGATGTCGTCAAGGGTGTCCTCCTGCAGCAGCTCGTGCAGGCCGCCGTCGCCGCCATCATGTTCACGGTAAGACCTCTGCATGCATGCATATATGACACCCCGCTTATGTGCCCTCTGACGTTATTTATACATGGCATACACACACAGCTTACGGGCGAGAGCACTGCGACGGCCGCTGCCAAATCACCGGAGCAGACCTCGTACCTGACGGTGGCGCGGCAGTTCGCGGTGGCCATGGTCATGCTGGACGGGTGGCAGTACGCGTGGCACCGCTACATGCACCTCAACCGTTTCCTGTACCGGCACATCCACTCGTGGCACCACCGCCTCGTCGTGCCCTACGCGTTCGGCGCACAGTACAATCACCCCGTCGAGGGCCTCCTCCTCGACACCGTGGGCGGCGCACTCGCCTTCCTCGCCTCCGGCATGTCGCCCCGCGCCTCCATCTTCTTCTTCTCTCTCTCCACGGTCAAAGGTGTTGACGACCACTGCGGCCTGTGGCTGCCTGGCAACGTGTTCCACCTATGCTTCTGGAACAATACGGCGTACCACGACGTGCACCACCAGCTGCGTGGCAGCAGGTACAACTTCTCGCAGCCATTCTTCGTCACTTGGGACAAGGTTTTCAGGACGCACATGCCCTACGTGGTTGAGGAGAGACATGGAGGAGGGCTCCAGGTGAGGCCCATGGCCTTACGTCGGGAGCCAGCAACTAGCTAGTGGCGAATGAACCGATCGATCATGCACGGATACTGGATAAATAAATATTATGATTCCCTATTGATAGAAAAGAACTTGCTGGATAAATATAACGCGTCCATATATGGCTGCATTCATACACATGTACTCTTTCTTCTTGATTTATGTATAACTACACACCGTAGCATGTAATTTATAAATACAAGTATATGCAATAAATTTTGAAGACCTGGGCTGCAGTACAGGATGACCCACCCGAACTAGTTATCCTATCATTGGGGAATTTATGGTAGACCGTCGAGACCCTCTCTTCTGTTAGAAATTGGTCTATTGGGTTATCCATTTCCTTTAATTTCAAAGTATGCATGGTTTAGTACCATATTGTCTAGCTAAGTGGAGGAAAAGCAATTTAAAAGGTAGAGTCCTTGCCACCTCTTGATTAATTACACTTGGTATGAGAATAGCATAGGGTAGACAGTGGCTAAACACACGCACGCGTGCGCATTCGTGTATTTTCGTGTGACTTGTGACTTGCGACCGCGCCGCGTCATAATGTGTATCCTGACACTTTGAATTCACCTTTTTGTTTTGCTGAACCCTGTATTTATCTCTCCATTCAATCTGTTTAAATGTGATTTAAACATATATTTGAATTCTGTGTTATTATGCAGTCAGTTACTAGTGAGTTAATTGACATTATGTTGTCAGTTACTAGTAACTGCCGCATTTAACTGACATCATGAGGTCAGTTTCTTGTGTGAGTGTATATAAACTCCTGGAGACGTCCAGGACATAAAGACAGCATTCCTCCTCCATTCTTCCTCCTCAACTCTAAGTGTTGTACTGTTTTGTTGTGCTGTTGAACCGCGCCGGCCTTCCTCCTCGGCGTGCACCGTGAAGGAGGGTTAGCGGTATCTCCGAACCATTGCCGCAGAGTTCACCTGCACGAGGGCGGCAATAAGGTTTCTGGGCAGCGCATCAGCGCAACCGCTCTTCTTCTTCCTCGACGTGGACTACTTCCACGTCTACGATGCGCTGCTTTCTTTTCTTCAACAAGCCCAATAGTAAGTAATTCGTGTGATAAATCAATTCCGTTATTATACAATTCTTGAGCATATTCTGAAGTACAATGTGTTACCTGCTGTTTTATGCATCTTTAGTCTTTTGTTACTTTTGCCTCAATTTAAAATCTGGAATAAAAATATTACACATTTTTCCAACATCTTCTGGCGTGGAATACCATATAGTTTTTTACGTATACACTGTACTAGTCCTATGATCAGGGACTAGTTCACACATTTACAACATTATCATCACATCTATACACAAATACACAAGATATTACCAGAACATAGTTTGTACAATAAGGCCTAAAGTACCGAATAGTGTGCAGCGGAAGATATAAAAAGTCCAATAATATATATACCTTTAACCCAAAATACTCTTTAGGCAACTGACAAGGAGTAAGTCATAGAAAAACTTGTCATTGTAGTCCTTGAAACTTGCGGTAAAGTACGAATCATCGGGGGTCGCAGATTCCTCAATCTCTCATTAAGTATCAACAAGGGTGAATACATTTGTACTCAGTAAGACTTGTAATGTATCACAAATATAAATAAATGTTTGGCTATGTCAAAGATGATGTTTATTCTATGTTCTTTTGCATAAAGCGAGATTTATTTAATAATAACAAATAGTAGATTGCAAACGAAATTTATACAGAGCAGTAGACAAGTATATAAGTATATATACATATATATATGTGTGTAAAAGAAACTCACAGTCCTCTATGATTATGTTTAATAAACCATTGCCTGCCATCCTAGCATAACACCTGAAACAAGGCTACCCGCCATTTTCCAAACAAAAGTTTTTGTAAAAGATTAAGTCTAACTAAGTGATGACTTTACCAAGTCACCCTTCACTATGGGAATGGCTTTTCGAAAAGATTTTGTACTCTATAGAGGTGTACAACTTTATCCACAAGGCATGACCAACTCTTTTTGACACTATTTTTACACTTCTTTTGGTGTATGGTTGAGAGGTTATGACAGGAGCCATTACATCATTTAGACCTAACTTTGCACGAGGCAAGTGATGATGTTTGACCATTGCTATGGTGATGAAAATCTAGACTCGTACACACTATACTAATGACGATTATACATCCCACCGTGCCCTTCCCCCATAGAAGGCATGCACCGATATATTGGTATATGTTTTCCTCACACTCTGTGTAGGCACCCCTACGAGCAAAACAACCCGAAATACCCGTACTACTCTAGCCTTCCAATATGCAAAGTGTAACGACCCCCATTTTTACAAACTTGCAAAAATGGAAATCTAATGCGCATTCCGTACTAGTCCCATGATCAGTAGCTAGTACGCACATACACCAATTGGAATCACAACCATACAACAAATATTATTAAGCGGAAGCTATTACATAAAGAAAACTCTTACAACTCAGAGATACAACAGCTAAAAAAGCAAGGTCTTGTAGTGTGCCCATCCAAAACCAACAGGCAACCGACAAGGCATAATCCCTAGAAAGATCATGACGAAGAAAAATCCCGCAACCTGCGACGAAAGAAACCTTCGAAGCTTCGCTAACTTATCCACCTAAAAACCACATATAAGCAAGGGTGAGTACATTCATACTCCGCAAGACTTGAGCAAAGCCTATAATATATGCAGGCCATTTCAAAGGAGGATACTACGGTTAATTTGCATAAAGCAGAATTGACATTGTAAAACAAGTTATTTGCAAACGGAATTTATGAAAGCATAATTGACTGATATGAAATAAGTAAAGCATAAGTAATATTCACATCCCATCGTGAATATCGAATAATCCAGAATTGGAATCCATCAATGTCGATCCTTTGACATGAAAACAAAAGCTGCTAAACAAGATCCAAACCACAACCCATTTTAGAAAATTAAACATTTAACTAGTGCAAGTTCACCAAGTTTCCCATGACCGAGGGGACGGCTAATCGATTAGATTTACTCTGCAGAGGTGTACAACTTTACCCACAAGTCATGACCTTTTCTTTTTGCCGCGAGTTTCACGCACCTTTGGCGTGTGGCCAGAATGTTCATGACGAAAACCTTTACATTATCTAATTTAACTTTGCACCAAAGACCGGACGATAAAACCCACGCTATCTTGGAAGAACTCGAGCATAGGAATGTTGGAACTCCCATAGACGTGGCGTACACCGTTATATTGGTAAGTGTTGTTCCCAAGACTCGGCGTGGGCACCCGTGAGAGCAAACCCCAAAGGAAAGCCCGTACTACTTCAGCCTACCAATGTGCAAAGTTAAACTAGATAACTTAATTGGTTTAAGGAAGCCCCATAACAACACTTGTGGTTGTACGGATTATCTTGGATCATACAACACTGAGTTCGGTCCTTAATCCGACACGGGCGATACTCCACCCTACACTACGTGCAAATCCCTCTGCACCTCCGGCTATTGCCAATAATCGCCCGCATCAAAACCATAGTTTTATTTTGGGTTTTTAATCAAAATACCCATATCCAACAGCTACAATTACAACATTTTCCATTTCTCAAGAATCACATTTTGATCTGATCATCATCACCATTTGATCTAAAAGCATGGCTAAGCATGGATAAAAGTAATCGCATATACCCATGATGACATTAAGTAATTGTCTAAGCTTATTCTATGGTTATCAAGGCTCACATTTTCATACTTATCAAGGAAGTTTAATGAGACAACAGGTATAACTACCAGTACCACAAAATAGCAATTTACAGAAGGTAAATGTATGCATGAAACATTTTAATAAACAATGCAAATTAAATTCTGGGATCAAGATGGTCAAAGGAAGGTGCTTGCCTTGCTTATATATCGCTTACGACGAAGACGCGACCACGGCTGACGAAGGAAGGGACGTCGGATTCTACACGTCGATTGATCGGAAAATATAGCAAATAAGAAACTTTAATAAGGGCAGAAAGAAGACAGACATAAACTCAAATAAATATTCATTGCAGAAAACAGGAACACTTTAGAGTTCGGATTATTTAAGAAATTACTTTATTCTTAAACTTGATGACTTAATGACAAACAAAACTGGGTTTCTTATATAGATTATCTATTATTGAATTACGAATTCAAGAGGCTAAAATTATGAATTCTAGTATTTACGATTTCGAACTATAGATGCTAAAATTATTTGGATTAAAAGAAATAAAACACTAGTTAAAGCGGTTATGCTAATAGCACTTAGCCTTAAGATTTTGCATATGAAAGGTTTTAAATAAGTTATAATTGATAGCTAGCTAAATAGATTTATTTATGGTTTTCAAGAAGGTTCTGGTGATACAAATATATTGGTTATAATTTCTTTATTACAAGGTTCACTTAACCTTATTATGAAGTTCATAAAGCATAAAACTAAGGGTTATTTGACTATTAAAGTTTATATGCAAAACATAACGAAATAAGATTATCTCTTCGGGATTGGATAGCATATACCTTGAAGAACGCATCTAGGCTGATTTCATACAGTTTGGTTTTTAGACGAGACATTATTTTCATAACTGAAAACGCTTACATGATATTAATGGTTGCGACAACATACTTTTTAGGGGTATTCGACTGGCAAGATTTAATTGAAACGCAAGTTGTAAATAAAATATTTTTCTAGAATATGATAGACCATATCCTAAATATCATTTCTAAACTAATCTCCATAGCTTTTGCATTTAGACGAGAGATTCTACACGTTGACGAAAAAGCTTGATAGTTCAATTATTACTCACTAAGGATTTAAATTTTTGATATACGATTGCGACTACACCGACTAGGATAATCTACTCATTTTCAGGTATTAACAGCGCAGTGACCGAAAGCAGGGGCGACGTTAGGGCACGGCGGCGACGGCGCTCCGGCGGGATTCCGGCCGGATGGGTAGCACGGCAGGCACTAGGGGGTCACGGCGCACCTGGGGGTGGGGTCGCTCACCGGCGGGGATGGCCGGAGCGGGCTGCCACCGGCGCCGTGCGGCGGATGGAGGAGAAGCTCGCCGGAGAAGAAATAGAAGGGAGCTCCGGGTGAATCGGTACCATTTTAAGCATCCATGAGGTCAGAGAGTTCCATTTTGGCGGTTTTCCGGTCCGGAGAAGCGACGGGCTGAGCTGCCACCGTTGGCCGGCCGTGGGGAAGAAGGCGAGCACGCGGCGACGGAGCTCCGGTCGAGGTGACCTGAAATTTAGGCATGATCAGTAAACTAGGATGTCGAATGGAGCTAGAGGGGGAATCAATTTGAAGGATTGATACCAGTTTCGCCCGAATTGAAGTTTCTCCCCCTTTTCGGTTTTTCTGGCGAAAATGGCGAAGAACGCGATTTCGGCTTGAATGGTTGGTTTTGGGAGTAGCTGAGATATAAGGGGAGCTCAATGCGACGCTGGGTTGGTATTTATAGCCGCGAGAAGTTGGCTTCACAGTGTTTGAACTCGAGAGGGGGTTGCAGCTGATTTTGCGCAGACACGGCGAGAGAGCGCAAGGTCTCTTTCGGCGATGTGCGGCACTGGAGGCGACAAATAAATGACCAGGTATGGCGTGGGAAACACGAGGACAGCCGTGGCTTTAGTCGGGTAGAGGCGACGTGCGACGCCAGGCGAGAGCAGGCGGAATGCTGGGCGAAGGATCGGGAGCGCTCGGCTTGTCTCGGCGAGAGGGAAGGAAGAGTGAGGCAGGGGAAAAAAAATGGCGCTGACACCTGGGTCCCGGGACCATCGGCAGACAGAGGGAAAGATTTCCCGTTGCTTCCAGCGAAACGTTACGGAATAAAGGGTGGCCCACATGTCGATGAGAGGAAGTAAAATGAAGGGATAAGCTCAGCCGGACAGCTCCATGTGAGCATTAAAACGTCCATCAGATCACCATTTAATTTTGTGAAACTTTTTTACCGACCTCTCCTGGTAGTTGCTAATTTCCAGTAAAAATTTGAGGTTAAAAAATATTGTAATGAATTATTTAAAATTCTGACACTGTGGACTTGTACAGGATTTAAATTTCGGTATTCTATTTATTTAGGAGTGTAAAATACATTATTTGTTTTTGAAACTTTTATGAGAGGTTATATCTAGGTGATGGATGTCTATGTAAAATTTTCAAGTTAAAAACTCAAGTTAATAGTTTATAAAAATTCTGACATTATGATTTCTAGTTTTTAATTGTTTCTGTTTTTGAATTATTAGATTGCTTTACCGACATGATCAAATCCTGATATTTTTACCAGGTGTATGTTTTAGACTGAGGGTGTTTTGGTAATTTTTACAGATCCAGATAATCTGCGAATAGTTTTCATTAATTCTGGCTTGCACTGTTTTTAGTCAAAAAGAGGTGTCATTCATTTATTTACCCACTTTTCTGTGCATAAAAATTTTACTTGTTGATTTTACTGACTTACCAGCATGGTTATGGTTCCATGGTAATTTTTCCAAATTTTTACTTTTATCATTTTATCTTGTTACGATTATCCAATCCTTAATTCTTTTTGTTTGATTTTCCATTCAATACAAAAACCCAAAGAAATCCAAATAAATTCCAATCATGTCAGGAAAAATCAGAAATAAATATATTCAAATTCAAAATATAAATTTTTATATTATTCCATTTTTCGGGATGTTACAAATCTACCCCCCTTACAGAAATCTCGTCCTCGAGATTTGCAAGGACTAAAAAAAATCTGGGAATTCTTTTCGCAGATGATCTTCACGTTCCCAGGTTGCTTCGTCTTCCGTGTGGTTGCTCCATTGAACCTTCAGCATTTTGTGGGATTTGTTTCTCGTGTGGCGTTCTGCTTCTTCGAGGATGTGAATCGGACGCTCTCGATATGACAAATCTGGTTGGATATCAATGTCTTCTAAATTGGTGAATTCAGTGGGCACACGAAGACATTTCTTTAGTTGCGAAACATGAAAGACATTGTGAACTTCGGATAATTGAGGTGGCAATTCCAACTTGTATGCCAACTCACCCATCTTCTCGAGAATTTGATATGGTCCAATGTATCGGGAGCTAGCTTTCCACGGATCTGAAACGCAGCGAACTCCACGGAGTGGTGAGACTTTAGGTAGACATGATCACCAATTTCAAAGCCGAGTTCACGCCGACGATTATCGGTGTAACTCTTTGACGCGATCGAGCTTCTTTCAATCGGCTTCGATTACATCCACTTGCTCTTGGGCTTCTTGGATAAGATCGGACCGAAAAATTTTCTTTCTCCAACCTCGGACCAGAAAAGAGGAGTTCTGCATTTTCTCCCATATAATGCTTCAAATGGCGACATTTGAAGACTGGCTTGAAAGCTGTTGTTATAGAAGAATTCAGCAAATGCAAGACTCTTTTCCCAATTAGTCCGTATGAAAGCACAGTGCTCGAGCATATCTTCTAAGACTTGATTCACTCTTTCAGTCTGCCCATCTGTTTGAGGATGATAAGCTGTATTGAAGTTTAGCTTAGTTCCTAACAGACTGTGCAAACTTTCCCAAAATCGAGAAGTAAATTGGGAACCACGATCAGAAACAATAGTCCTTGGAACACCGTGCAGACGCACAATATTCTCCATGTACAATTCTGCAAGCTTGTCTCATTGATAAGTGGTTTTAACTGGAATGAAGTGAGCTACTTTTGTCAACCGATCAACAATTACCCATATAGAATCATTTCCTTTCCGATTTCTGGGTAGATCGGTGATAAAATCCATACTAATGTCTTCCCACTTCCATATGGGGATTTGCAAGGGCTGAAGGAGTCCAGCAGGGCGTTAATGTTCGGCTTTAACTCGCTGACATACGTCACACTCGGCAACATAGGCGGCAATTTCCTTTTTCATGCCAGGCCACCAACATTCTTGTTTTAGGTCTCGATACATTTTTGTGCTCCCAGGGTGGATAGAAAGAGGAGATTCATGAGATTCCTTCAAAATCAGCTTCTTGAGTTCAGGGTCACTTGGGACATATATGCAATTCCCTCGCATAATTACTTCATCTGGACTCTCTGAGAATTCAGATTCAACACCTTCTTTTAACTGTTCTCTAATTTTGGCAATGGCCTCATCTTTGAGTTGTGCGGCTTTTATATGAGTTCTGAGGGTTGGTTGCAATTCAAGAGTAGCAACATAGCCTTCTTCAACCAAACCCAAATTGAGCTTTTGGAATTCATTTTGCAGCTCGGATTGATCGGAGATGAAAAGACAATGAAGCTTTCGACTGAGAGCATCGGCTACAACATTAGCCTTACCAGGATGGTAATAAATGCCAAGGTTATAGTCTTTGATCAACTCTAGCCATCTCCTTTGCGTGAGATTTAAATCTGGCTGGGTGAAGAAATACTTCAAACTTTTGTGATCGGTATAGATTTCACATCGATTACCAATAAGATAGTGTCTCCAAATCTTCAGAGCATGGACAACGGCTGCTAATTCCAAACCATGAGTAGGGTAATTTTGTTCATGCGACCGAAGTTGACGCGAAGCATATGCGATAACTTTCCCTCTTGCATCAAAACACATCCAAGGCCGTGTCGTGATGCATCGCAATATACATCGAAGCTCTTATGAATATCAAGAACAATAAGAATTGGAGCTGTGGTTAATCTTTTCTTAAGCTCTTGGAAACTTGTTTCACATTCTGGGGTCCATTCAAATTTCTTTTCCTTTTTCAGCAACTGAGTCATAGGACGAGCAATTTTGGAGAAGTTTTCGATGAAGCGGCGATAGTATCCCGCTAAACCGAGAAAACTTCGAACCTTAGGAACAGACTGAGGTGGCTCCCATTCTGTAATAGCTTGGATCTTTCTTGGGTCCACTACAATTCCACCTTCCGAAAGAACATGTCCAAGAAATGCGACTTCCTTTAACCAGAATTCACACTTCTCGAACTTGGCATAGAGTTTATGCTCACTAAGCTTTCCTAGCACCATACTGAAGTGTTGCACATGGTCTTCTTCAGTCTTGGAATAAATGAGAATGTCATCAATGAACACTACTATGAATTTGTCCAGATACTCCATAAAGACCTTATTCATAAGGCACATAAAACTGGCTGGAGCATTTGTAAGTCCGAATGACATTACGGTGTATTCATACAACCCGTAACGAGTGGTGAAGGCAGTCTTTGGAATGTCCTCGGGCTTCATTTTCAATTGATAATACCCATGTCTCAAATCAATCTTCGAAAATACATGAGCACCATTCAGTTGATCAAAAAGATCATCAATACGAGGAAGTGGATATTTGTTCTTGATAGTGACCTCATTTAAAGCACGATAATCTATGCACATACGTAGACCACCGTCTTTCTTAGGAACAAATAGCACTGGACTGCCCCATGGAGATGAACTAGGGCGAATAAACCCTTTATCCAATTGTTCATTGAGTTGCTTCTTCAATTCAGCCAACTCATCCGGAGGTAAGCGATAAGGTCGCTTAGAGATAGGTGCTGTTCCAGGAACAAGATTAATGACAAATTCCATGTCTCGGTCTGGAGGCATTCCTGGCAGTTCATCTGGAAACACATCAGAATACTCACATACCACTGGTACTTGACTCAATTCTGTAACCAAAGCAGAACCAAGAAATGGCTGTTGAGCTGGAGTGCTACCGACTGAAGAAAACTGCACTTGGATCCCATCTGGACTAAGAAGAGATATAGATCGGTTAGCACAATCAATATAGCCTTTGTGCTTAGATAACCAATCCATTCCGAGAATTACATCTAGTCCCGAGGTTTCAATAGCAATAAGATTAGCATAGAAGGACACTCCGCTAATGTCAATGCATACCTCAGAACAAAGTTTCGAGGTTTTCATAGTTGCTCCTGGTGAATAGATTATCATCTTCGTGGGAAGCAAATCAGCTTGAAGTTCATGCTGCTTAATAAACTTGTTGGATATGAAAGAATGTGATGCACCAGAATCAAATAACACCAATGTAGGTATAGAGTGAACAAGGAATGACCCTAGTACCACCTCAGGTGCATTATGAGCTTCTTCTCTTTGTCACATGGTATGCACGACCGAGAGATAGTAACTTGTTTTGAAGTAGAGGGTGACTTAGAGACTTTCAAATTTCCAATCATTCGACCTCTATTTGAGGACTGCTGGTGTGGACAAAGCTGTCCAGAATTCTTCTTAGGGACAAGCACAAATCTCCTGGCACTGAGTGCTAGAAGATAATATTGCTCGCCGCAGTGAATGAACTGTGGGCTGCTGAGGGTGAAAAGTTTGCCCTCGGCATTGCTGGAATTTAGATACATGTGGCTGAGCATTGACTGGCTGCATTAGATGCTGCTTTGGGGAATGTTCATTTACTGATTGACGAGCTATCCATTTGCGCTTTCGGCTTTCCATTACTGTTCTCATGCCAAACTCCACTCGGATAGCCTTATCAACTAAGGTTTGGAAATCATGAATATCATGGGCGACTAGCATCCACTTGATTTCTTCATTCAGATGTTCTCTGAAATGCTCAATTCTTCGAGCCTCATTTGACACTTCAGAAACAGCATAGCGAGATAGATGATTGAAGCGATGTAGATATTCCATTACTGATAAGTTTTCTTACTTCAACTCCATAAATTCTCGCTTCTTGATCTCAATGAAGCTTGTAGGAATGTGAGTCCTACGAAATGCTTCTTTAAATGTTGTCCAAGATATGATTTGACCTTCAGGGAGCATCGCCTGATGGTTTTTCCACCAGACTGCTGTAGTTCCATGCAGTTGATGAGAAGCATAAAGAACCTTTTCATAGTCACTACATTGCGCAATGACTAGCTTGCTCTCGATGGAACGGAGCCAATCATCAGCATGAAGAGGTTCCGCTGATGAGGAGAAAGTCGGGGGTTGAGTCTTCAGAAACTCTCCCAACTTGGAGTAACGCGATGTACCACCATTTCCATTGCTAGCTTCGCTAAGGTGGGTGGTATTCTGCACCACTTGCTGGAGTAGAACAGTATCAACTTGATGTTCTTGTTCAAGCATTGCCAAGACTTGAGCCACAACTTGAGGTTCAGGAGATTGTTCTTCAGGAATAACTTCACTTGGATCTTGAGGAGGTGAAGGTGATTCATGACGAACATTGCGTCGAGATGATCTAGCAGTTGGATATCGCGGACTAGACTGGACTGGAGTTGGAATGTTGGCTCTTGTGGGTCGGAAATTTTGAGCGGCCTCACACTCCAATAATTTCCTTAAAGATCTTGTTTTAGGCATTCTGCAGTCAAGAAGAGATTGATATTTAGACGATATTCAGTTCGGTTACTAGGCAACTTTTCGTTCCTTAAAATCTTTTTAATTAAATTTTCTTATTAAATAGGGTTGGCACATCGTAAATTTCAACCAAATGGTTTTACTTTTACGAGAGTAACCCGTAAGCAATACAAGAGAAAAGACTTCAACAAGGCACACAAAATAACCATCGACTAATATACCAGGGTTTTAAAATGACTTAGCCTATTATATTCCTAGTCGACCTATCAACATAAGTCTTCATGGAGAGACATTTTCCTCTTCAAGATTGTTGACGCAGAAGTCGGAGTCTCCATTTGTCGAGGATTGTTTTAAGGAAAGAGGAATTTATTCATAAAACAAAATGAAAGTAGTGGTAAGAGGAGAATCTTAAGATAGAGAGAAGATTAGCAAAATCTACATTTTGCAAATATGGTAACTTTTGGACATAAGATTTTGAATTTGATTATTCTAAACTAGCAACCATTCTATCTAGGGTTTATCCTACAGTCAGCATAGCTCTGATACCAACTGTAACGACCCCCATTTTTACAAACTTGCAAAAATGGGAATCTAATGTGCATTCCGTACTAGTCCCATGATCAGTAGCTGGTAGCACATACACCAATTGGAATCACAACCATACAACAAATATTATTAAGCGGAAGGTATTACATAAAGAAAACTCTTACAACTCAGAGATACAGCAGCTAAAGAAGCAAGGTCTTGTAGTGTGCCCATCCAAAACCAACAGGCAACCGACAAGGCATAATCCCTAGAAAGATCATGACGAAGAAAAATCCCGCAACCTGCGACGAAAGAAACCTTCGAAGCTTCGCTAACTTATCCACCTAAAAACCACATAAAAGCAAGGGTGAGTACATTCATACTCCGCAAGACTTGAGCAAAGCCTATAATATATGCAGGCCATTTCAAAGGAGGATACTACGGTTAATTTGCATAAAGCAGAATTGACATTGTAAAACAAGTTATTTGCAAACGGAATTTATGAAAGCATAATTGACTGATATGAAATAAGTAAAGCAAAAGTAATATTCACATCCCATCGTGAATATCGAATAATCCAGAAATGGAATCCATCGATGTCGATCCTTTGACATGAAAACAAAAGCTGCTAAACAAGATCCAAACCACAACCCATTTTAGAAAATTAAACATTTAACTAGTGCAAGTTCACCAAGTTTCCCATGACCGAGGGGACGACTAATCGATTAGATTTACTCTGCAGAGGTGTACAACTTTACCCACAAGTCATGACCTTTTCTTTTTGCCGCGAGTTTCACGCACCTTTGGCGTGTGGCCAGAATGTTCATGACGAAAACCTTTACATTATCTAATTTAACTTTGCATCAGCACCGGGACGATAAAACCCACGCTATGCTGGAAGAACTCAGAGCATAGGAATGTTGGAACTCCCCATAGACGTGGCGTACACCGTTATATTGGTAAGTGTTGTTCCCAGCACCTCGGTGTGGGCACCCGTGAAGCAAACCCGAAAGGAAAGCCCGTACTACTTCAGCCTACCAATGTGCAAAGTTAAAATAGATAACTTAATTGGTTTAAGGAAGCCCCATAACAACACTTGTGGTTGTACGGATTATCTTGGATCATACAACACTGAGTTCGGTCCTTAATCCGACACGGGCGATACTCCACCCTACACTACGTGCAAATCCCTGTGCACCTCCGGCTATTGCCAATAATCGCCCGCATCAAAACCATAGTTTATTTCGGGTTTTTAATCAAAATACCCATATCCAACAGCTACAATTACAACATTTTCCATTTCTCAAGAATCACATTTTGATCTGATCATCATCAACATTTGATGGATAAAAGTAATCGCATATACCCATGATGACATTAAGTAATTGTCTAAGCTTATTCTATGGTTATCAAGGCTCACATTTTCATACTTATCAAGGAAGTTTAATGAGACAACGGGTATAACTACTAGTACCACAAAATAGCAATTTACAGAAAGTAAACGTATGCATGAAACATTTTAATAAACAATGCAAATTAAATTCTGGGATCAAGATGGTCAAAGAGGGTGCTTGCCTTGCTTATATATCGCTTACGACGAAGACGCGATCACGGCTGACGAAGGAAGGGATGTCGGATTCTACACGTCGATTGATCGGAAAATATAGCAAATAAGAAACTTTAATAAGGGCAAAAAGAAGACAGACAGAAACTCAAATAAATATTCATTGCAGAAAACAGGAACACTTTAGAGTTCGGATTATTTAAGAAATTACTTTATTCTTAAACTTGATGACTTAATGACAAACAAAACAGGGTTTCTTATATAGATTATCTATTATTGAATTACGAATTCAAGAGGCTAAAATTATGAATTCTAGTATTTACGATTTTGAATTATAGATGCTAAAATTATTTGGATTAAAAGAAATAAAACACTAGTTAAAGCGGTTATGCTAATAGCACTTAGCCTTAAGATTTTGCATATGAAAGGTTTTAAATAAGTTATAATTGATAGCTGGCTAAATAGATTTATTTATGGTTTTTAAGAAGGTTCTGGTGATACAAATATATTGGTTATAATTTCTTTATTACAAGGTTCACTTAACCTTATTATGAAGTTCATAAAGCATAAAACTAAGGGTTATTTGACTATTAAAGTTTATATGCAAAACATAACGAAATAAGATTATCTCTTCGGGATTGGATAGCATATACCTTGAAGAACGCATCTAGGCTGATTTCATACAGTTTGGTTTTTAGACGAGACATTATTTTCATAACTGAAAACGCTTACATGATATTAATGGTTGCGACAACATACTTTTTAGGGGTATTCGACTGGCAAGATTTAATTGAAACGCAAGTTGTAAATAATATATTTTTCTAGAATATGATAGACCATATCCTAAATATCATTTCTAAACTAATCTCCATAGCTTTTGCATTTAGACGAGAGATTCTACAGGTTGACGAAAAAGCTTGATAGTTCAATTATTACTCGCTAAGGATTTAAATTTTTGATATACGATTACGACTACACCGACTAGGATAATCTACTCATTTTTCAGGTATTAACAGGGTATGACAATAAAAGTGATTTAAAGTTGGTTTCGCGACAATTGGCTTTTATCCGCGATGCTTTTCCTATAAACGATCATTAGGGTTTAACATTATTTAATTTCAACCTAGCACAAACATAAGATATTTTTGCCTAATCAGCAAGGGTACTATTTTTCAGGACTATAGGATTTGGTTTCGTCAGATTCAGAGTTTATTTGTAAAAGTTGTAACTATTCCAATTATACAAGTATTAACATTTTGACTATTAATCATTTACTGTTTTATATAGTAAACCTTAAATATTATTTTATATATGATATCCTTGCAATGCCAGAGGTATAATAAAACTGGTTTGGTAATTATTTGAATTCAATTGATCTCTATATTGACTATTTGATTCTATATGCATATGCATATACATTTTATACTTAAGTTATTTCACATTTTTCAAGATAGTTCAAATCAAATTCATATATTAATTATTTTGGTAAATTAAGGTATTCTACTGCCATGACAATATTTAGAATTAAATTTTACTTATTCTATATTTCTTTTATTCAAATTATGTATATTTGAATTTCTAATGCGTTGAAAACAATCTTTATTTGAAAGTAATTCAAACATTAATGAAATTTAAATATTTTTATATATTTGAACTCCTGGAAGCATGAGTATTTCACTAAAATTAGTTTCATTCAATCCAAAGTTTATTTATAACATTTTAATATGTACCACTTCTTTTAGCCTTTTCTTTAAATTTGAATTTTAAATTTATCCAGTGAACATTTTCAAAATGTTATTGCATATTCTAAAACTACTTGATTTTACACGAATATAGAAATTGATTTCACTCAATTCGGAGTTATAATGCAAAATCTACAAACATTTGAATTGGCTCGGGTATTGAAATAAACTGAAAAATGAAAATACGTTTTCAGAGAACCGAAAGCGTCTTTTACCGGTTGAACTGATGTCAGTTGCATCACTGACGAAGAGGGCCCGCAGCGCAGTGACCGAAAGCAGGGGCGACGTTAGGGCACGGCGGCGACGGCGCTCCGGCGGGATTCCGGCCGGATGGGTAGCACGGCAGGCACCAGGGGGTCACGGAGCACCTGGGGGTGGGGTCGCTCACCGGTGGGGATGGCCGGAGCGGGCTGCCACCGGCGCCGTGCGGCGGATGGAGGAGAAGCTCGCCGGAGAAGAAATAGAAGGGAGCTCCGGGTGAATCGGTACCATTTTAAGCATCCATGAGGTCAGAGAGTTCCATTTTGGCGGTTTTCCGGTCCGGAGAAGCGATGGGCTGAGCTGCCACCATTGGCCGGCCGTGGGGAAGAAGGCGAGCACGCGGCGACGGAGCTCCGGTCGAGATGAGCTGAAATTTAGGCATGATCAGTAAACTAGGATGTCGAATGGAGCTAGAGGGGGAATCAATTTGAAGGATTGATACCAGTTTCGCCCGAATTGAAGTTTCTCCCCCTTTTCGGTTTTTCTGGCGAAAATGGCGAAGAACGCGATTTCGGCTTGATTGGTTGGTTCTGGGAGTAGCTGAGATATAAGGGGAGCTCAATGCGACGCTGGGTTGGTATTTATAGCCGCGAGAAGTTGGCTTCACAATGTTTGAACACGAGAGGGAGTTGCGGCTGATTTTGCGCAGACACGGCGAGAGAGCGCAAGGTCTCTTTCGGCGACGTGCGGCACTGGAGGCGACAAACAAATGACCAGGTATGGCGCGGGAAACACGAGGACAGCTGTGGATTTAGTCGGGTAGAGGTGACGTGCGACGCCAAAGTAGAGCAAAGCGGAATGTTTGGCGAAGGATCGGGCGCTTCGGCTTGTCTCGAGGAAGGAAGGAGGAGGAGGGGAAAAAATGGCGCTGACACCTGGGTCCCGGGACCACCGGCAGAGAGAGGGAAAGATTTCCCGTTGCTTCCAGCGAAACGTTACGGAATAAAGGGTGGCCCACATGTCGGTGAGAGGAAGTAAAATGAAGGGATAAGCTCAGCCGGACAGCTCCATGTGAGCATTAAAACGGCCATCAGATCACCGTTTAATTTTGTGAAACTTTTTGACCGACCTCTCCTGGTAGTTGGTAATGTCCAGTAAAAATTTGAGGTTAAAACATCTTGTAATGAATTATTACAAATTCTGACACTCTGGACTTGTACTGGATATGAATTTCGGTATTCTATTTAGTTAGGGGTGTAAAACACATTATTTGTTTTTGAAACTTTTATGAGAGGTTATATCTAGGTGAAGCATATCTCTGTAAAATTTTCAAGTTAAAAACTCAAGTTAATATTTTATAAAAATTCTGACATTAGGATTTCTAGTTTTTAATTGTTTCTGTTTTTGAATTATTAGAGGGCTTTGCCGACATGATTAAATCCTGATATTTTTACCAGCTGTAGGTTTTATACTGAGGGTATTTTGGTAATTTTTCCAGATCCAGATAAACTGCGAATATTTTTCATTAATTCTGTCTTGCACTGTTTTTAGTCAAAAAGAGGTGTCATTCATTTATTTACCCACTTTTCTGTTCATAAAAATTTTACTTGTTGATTTTACTGACTTACCAGCATGGTTATGGTTCCATGGTAATTTTTCCAAATTTTTGCTTTTACCATTTTATCTTGTTACCATTATCCAATCCTTAATTCTTTTTGTTTGATTTTCCATTCAATACAAAAACCCAAAGAAATCCAAATAAATTCCAATCATGTCAGGAAAAATCAGAAAATAAAAATATTCAAATTCAAAATATAAATTTTTATATTATTCCATTTTTCGGGATGTTACACAAGGCTAGTCTCAAGCAACTTAATAAGCTAAGTTTACCTCTTAATAGCACTTGTGCTTGCACGGATGTCTTTTGCTTGCTAAACAACACAAAAGTTTGGTCATTAATCGACCTGGGCGAGAACACCCTCTAAAATACGTGCAAATTCATGCACTTCACAGAATATATAATAACTTGCCTATGTAAAAACTTTAGTTTTTATGTTTTGATTTCAATATCAAAATAATAGAGACAACTTCCTCAATATGTCCGAAATTTCAACCCATGAACAAATGTTTCACTTGATCATTTGTTCTCTTAAAACTAAGGCATGGCTAATCATTTGCACATATAATAGAATATACCCAAGTTAACATTAAATATTGCCTAACCCTTATCATATGCTTTTCAAGGTTAATACTTCAGATTTATGAAGTGCCACGTTGCGCCGCTCCGACGCCTTAGGTGTGGATGCACTGGCCATTAGTCACACAACAGCCAAACCTCGAAGCATTTGGCAAACCTTTACATTCAATCCACTAAAAAAGTAAAAAAAATAGGTAGGGTAACAAAGTTGAATCACTTTACCATTCATCCTGTTGTTGACACGAATGCTGAATAGTGTGACAATATGATTCTTGATCCTACAGAGCTCGAGGAGTCCTAGTAGGATACCTACAACTCATAAAGAGACCTGAATTAGTCTCCTAAATATCCCTTTTATTTTTTCCAGTTGATGTCACATTTTCCTAATGAGTCTCTCCTTAAGAGTTTCCACTATCAGTTTAGTCTTAGTTCCAGAATGAACATTGGTCTATGCTCCTATTGAGTGATTATCATTTAAATAAATTGTTATTTTGCAGGATATTTGATTTATTATGCTATGTTTGTTCTATATTTTGCAATATGTTTCTACTGGAACAATTGCTTAATTGTTAAATCATACTTCTAATATAGAACAAAGTATAATCCAATAGTGGAGAAAGAAATCTATCTTGCAAATAGTTGCACCACAAATTCAATTCTTAGTGAAACTAAATATTATAACCATCGTTGGAAGCGATGCCCTTATAGTAAGCATTATAGTTCTCCCTATGGGTACTCGTATAATAATAAAGGATGCTCTATTGTACCCTCAGTCTAGTCGTACTCTATTGAGTTTCAAAAACATCTGTATAATAATAGAGGATAGTACAGAATACCTACTCATGACAAAGTTTAACGAGTGCTATAAACGTGTGGTTGAAAAAATTCATTCCTTCTCAGAGTTATACATACATACATACATACATACATACATACATACATACATACATACATACATACATACATACATACATACATACATACATACATACATACATACATACATACATACATACATACATACATACATACATACATACATACATACATACATACATACATACATACATACATACATACATACATACATACATACATACATACATACATATATGGTAGAGCTATTCTACGCATGCGCGCAGCGCTGCCTATTCTACACGCTAACCGGTGTCACACGTTCCTAGCGTACGGCCCAAAAACAAGCTACGTAGCCCAGAAATGCAATACGGTAGTAAGGTCATGAATCTGTTCTTTCTTTATTCTGGCTATAACTTTTTATTCGATGCTCCAATTCACGAACAAATTTCACAAGTAGATTACTGACGACAAAAGGAACAATATGATATAAGTTTCGATAATAAACGTTGCATAAATCAAATTTTACTGCTGAAATGAACATCAATTTACTACTGTATAATAGTAATATATATACATATATATAATATGAATAGTAAAATCTATTTATAAGGATAGTAAAAATCTGTTACCAACCAGGAAAAATATTTTTTATTAGCGAGACTTATATAATTTGGTCCTCTCGCCGTCAGTAAGCTACTGGTGAAAACCATTCATTATCGGAGCTACGAATAAAAAGTTATGGCTAAAATAAAGAAAAAACAGATTCATGTACAAACTAAGAAACGCGTTTATTAGTTGGTTCGGCCACGTTATTGGTTCATTAGTTACTACGTTTTCTAGTTTGTAAATGAATCTGTTCTTTCTTTATTTTAGCTATTACTTTTTATTCGATGCTCCGATTCACGAAAGAATTTCACGAGTAGATTATTGATGACAAGAGGAACAATATGACATAAATTTCGCTAATAAATGTTGCATAAATCAAATTTTACTGCTAAAGTGAACATCAATTCACCACTGTATGATAGTAAAACATATATATATGGATAGTATAATCTATATATAAGGATAGTAAAATCTGTTACCACCCAGGAAAATTACTGTTTATTAGCGAGACTTATATCATTTTGTTCCTCTCGCCGTCAGTAAGCTACTAGTGAAAACAATTTGCAAATCGGAACTACCAATAAAAAGGTATGGCTAAAACAAAGAGAAAACAGATTCATGTACAAACTACAAAACGCATTAACTCGTCGATTTGACAACGTAACTAATTCGCAAGTAAATTTATCAGTTGTTCTATAGTAAGATGTATTCGTGATTTACTACCGGGTTGCATTTCTAAGTATGGTATTGTTTGCATGCGCTTCTCAGTACATTTTGATCAGCGCGTGGAATAGCCTACATATATACATATACATATACATATACATATACATATACATATACATATACATATACATATACATATACATATACATATACATATACATATACATATACATATACATATACATATACATATATTGTGGCACCTCAAAATATCAATCGAACCTCTCTCATGCATTGGACTAGAAGTAAAACACATACTTCAGTTAAGTGTATGTTCACTGCCACCAATAATCCCGTGCATGGAATGTTAACTGGATGACCCACGCGACAGATCCGTGTAGGAGGCGTAGGGATGACGACGTGCTACGGGCCCCGGCCGTTCGTCAGCTGTACGTGGTCGACAGACACACAAGCAAACCGCCCCTCCTTCCGATGTGCCCGGACCCTCCCGTTCCACCCCGTTTGTCCACATGTCTACAGGTACAGATTCGTGGTCTCCCATCGACTATTACGTTCTTTACAATATGTGGTGCACTAACGTGAAATATTTCTCAGGAGCCGTCGATGACCATAGTGCGACCGACTCCATCGACTCGATCCCCTTCGGTGAAGCACTTTTTGAGGAGTGGAGCTCGCGACTAAACCAACAGTCATCGGGTGTCGCCCTTGGTCTATCTCAGCTCATGGATGCGCCCAGACCGAGTCAGCCATCGCAGCCGCTACATTCGACAAAGACCAGATCTGACTGCTAGGAGTACTCGTGGATTGCCCCCTGACCACCTGACGTATTCATCTGGACATGTGCAGCGTCGCAGGAGGCAGGGACCACACAAGGGGCGCACCATGTAGGAGCGCCAGCTAGTTTTTTTTGCTTTCATAGATGATGTACTAATCGGACATGGTCTTTTGCTTTGTTAACTTTTGCACAACTCGGATATGGTCTTTCGCTTTGTAAACTTATGAAGTACTCGAATATGAACTTTTGCTTTGTTATGTACAACATGTTAGATTAAGAATGATGTATGATGTTTATGTACATTGCCAATTTGACAACACACTGTCAGCTGCTTTTTCGGACCAAATTGACAATAGGACAACACGCACACATCAGCTTTGCAAAGCAATTTGACAACATACTCCAACCAGTTTTGTCAGCCTGATTTAACACCACTCTGTCTCGTTATCCCAAAGCCAACTGATAACACACTGACCTGATTTGATAACACTCGGGCCCGCTTTCTCAGAGCGATTTGACAACACGCTGCCAGCAGCTTTGTCAGCACGATTTGACATCACTCTGTCCAGCTTTCTCAGAGCCTAATTGGAAAATACTAGTTTTCCCCTACGTGTTGGACATATCCACCCTCCTGTTGGCGCCATTTTTTCCAACCGAATGTTTTCACTGCCCCCAAAAATAGGCCTCTATGTTGCCTTCGCTTTGTCATATCCTCTTATTCGTCATTTCAGTTCATCGTCCTCTACTTGGGTGAAGGCCATTTTTCTGCTATCCTTTTCCTCATCTCGTAAAAGGTCAAACTGCAGGCACACATACATAGCTCCCACTCACACTTCACCATAGCTGGATCCTCTAGCAGAGCATTCTCATGGACACTTGAGATGAGCAACGTAGCCCTTTATTACGCGTTGAAGGTTACGCGTAATGGGAAGGATGATCCATTCAACAAGGAGAACCTAAGTAAAGTGGTGTCCAAATTGCAAGAGTGGCGTCTGACATGATCGAAGCATAAGGTGACAACCTCTGGCCTGAACCTTGTGACCTCCGATGACCTCAAGGCGCACTTGCAAGGGTGGCGTCAAAGGTATTTCAGGGTGTGCGAAATAGCCGACCACCCTTCTGTTACAGGTTTCTCTACAAGATCTTATAGGGTACTAATGCTGCCCGATCAGTATTCAGAATATATTAAGATTAGTTATTTTCTATTTGTTCACCCTACTAATCTTTTTAGCATTATCCATAAGTTCACTAATTTGTATGCTCGTTTTGTGTGTTAGTCATTCCCGGAGGATAAAGACTTTCTGAACAAAGATATCTCGGAATTCGTAGCGATGTTTATGCTCTTCGGCGGGGTGTGATGCCTGGTTCGCGTAAAAGACGCATAACTGGATCTAACTGGAGGGGTAGAGGTCCACCCAATACTATTGCAGCAAAAAGTTCAAGAGGACGTTCAACCACCACCGAAGGAGGGCTTGCTCCTAACTATGATGATGACAATGACGATTTCATGTCACCTAAACCTTGAGGTTCAAGCACTATCACAACAGGTCGTTCAAGCACTACTATAACAGGCCGTTCAAGCAACAATGCAAGAGGAGTTCAACTAGTATTGAAGGAGGGCTAGCTCCTAACCATACAAATGACCATGATGATTTCATGCCACCTAGGCCATGAACCTTGCATCCTCGGAGTCCTCCGAATCCTGACGATGATATTACATTAAGTCCTATCAGGTATCCAAACGTAGTTCCCCGTCAGGAACCAATAGATAACTATCGTTATTTTGACTATGCCCTATCCCGACAACCATGGCCATAGAATATATGGTTTTGTGACTTAGTCCTTCACCAGAGGCATGTACCTATGTTGTATCCCAGTTTTATGAATTCCCTAAGGCATGTATGTATCTTAGGTGTAGTTCACATGCCATGCTATTGTAGTTGTTGTACTTACTGCACTTTGTAATATCAATATCGGATTTTATTCAATATTTTACTATGATTTATCATCAAATTTGTCACACATCGAAAGAGAATGATGACCAATGAAATTTGAATTTTTTGTTAATAAATTGTAATTGACAAATAATTTTGTAAAATACTACATGAATTATCACTAACCAATATGAATTTTTCTGAATTTATTGAACCCTGCTTTGAACCCTAAAATTCTATCAACTATCAAAATAACACTGACTTTTAATAATTAATACTCACAACTTACAGTGACTTTTTGAATGAAATATGTGCAAAAATTATCCTCATAAATTTGACTCCCTCAAAAAAATTTCATGATGTTTCAAATGTTCCTCATAAATAATTTTTTAGAATTTAGTAGGTGAAGGCTCTCTGTAGCCATTTGGATTGACGATAGAGATGGGATAATTTTGGTATTTTGCAATTTCAAACAGCTACAGAGGGGTAGTTTTACAATTTTCTTAATCGGTATATTATTTCTGTAAATTTTGATTTAAACTAATATTATTTCAATAAAAAATTCAAATCGAGAAAAAAAACAAAACCGCAAAAAAAATGAAAATCTACTCTCTGTCGCCATTTAGATTGGCGACAGGGGGCATTTTTGGTATTTTTCCCTCTATCGCCAATCCAAATGGCGACAAAGGGCATAACTGACTATTTTACCCTCTGTCGCCATTTCAAAATGGCGACAGAGGTGTAGTTTTGCTATTTTATTAAACGGCATATTATTTCTGTAAATTTTGAATAAACAATATTATTTAGAAAAATCTCTTTTCTTCTTTCTTCCTCGTTGTTCCTCACTATCTTGCTTTTCCTCATTCTCCAATT
This sequence comes from Otatea glauca, assembly GCA_036346275.1. Taxonomy (NCBI): domain Eukaryota; kingdom Viridiplantae; phylum Streptophyta; class Magnoliopsida; order Poales; family Poaceae; genus Otatea; species Otatea glauca. Next base: position 25,283,195 of record CM070716.1, read on the forward strand.
AGTTGGCCATGCCTCCTGGCTGACCACGCGACCCGTGGCCACACTGCGTGCCAAGACGATGACCATGCACCCTACTGGCCCTGATCTCGCCGTGCGCCCCTGTTAGATATAATATTGTCATTAGCCTTTGCATGTTTATTTATTTTGCATACATGTGTAACTACAAATAATGCGCAGCGGCAGATCAAGTGCATAGCAGCAAAACGTGTGAGACTAGTGAGCTGTTGTTGCCTTGAGCCGGCACGTACGTACACACGGTGCGAGACCATGCCGTGTGACACGGTAAGTACGAACGTGTGGAGATGCATGAACTGCAGTACGCACGGAAGTGATTTTCGCAGCGAAGGAATAGGTCTTGCGACCTGGGATCATGAATGGAAAATGACATGAGTTTTTGTGGCGTAAAAAAAACAACCAAAGCTTGCTAGCTTGTACTACTCAATTTCTTGTGTATTTTGCGTCCACCAGAGTGAGTGCGTGAGTGTTTGTGATAAACACTTGTCTGAGTGAGGAGTGATTCCAACAATTGGTATCAGAGCCACCATATAGTAGTTGTACGCCCAAGTATCCACAGTACAAGGAGATGTCGATCACTCCGGTGCAAGCAGTGAAGGAGAGTGGCGTCTCCTTGTACTACCCGATGCTGACGACAACGAACTACTCCACCTGGGCGATCAAGATGGAGGCAAACATGGATGCGCAAGACATTTGGAGTGCCATTGAGTCTGCGGACGATGAGGTCGTGGAAAGGCGGAAGGACAAGCTGGCGCGTGCATGTCTTCTAGGGGCCGTCCCCGAAGACGTGCTCCAGCAGTTCGCCAAGAAGAAGACCGCCAAGGAGATGTGGGAGAGCTTGAAGACAAGGTGCCTTGGAGTTGATCGAGTGAAGAAGGCCCGGGTGCAAACCTTGAAGAGCGACTTCAAGGACCTGCGTATGAAGGAAACTGAGTCCATCGACGAGTTTGCGGGCAAAATCAGCAGCCTGGCAAACAAGTTGGGTGACCTCGGTGCAGCCATGGAGGATGCCGAGCTCGTCAAGAAGCTACTCAACTCGGTGCCCAGTAAGTTTTTGCAGGTCATTGTAGCCATCGAGCAGTTCTCCGACTTGGACACCATGGCGTTCGATGAGGCAATTGGGCTCCTCAAAGCATATGAGGAAAGGATCCGCAAGCACGACGATAAACGTGAGGAGCCGTAGCTTCTTCTCACCTCCGGCAACTCAAGCGGTGGTGCTAATCATGGCCGTAATAAGAACTTCGATAAGACCAAGACGATGTGCTACAAATGTCAAGAGCTTGGACACTTTGCATATGAGTGCCCTGAGAAGAAGAAGAAAGAGGTAGCGCTTTTTGCCGCTGCGTCCAGCGACGATGAGCCAACCCTCCTGTGATTCAAGACATGCCAAGATTAGGAGGGAAATTGTTAGATATAATCTTGTCATTAGCCTTTGCATGTTTATTTATTTTGCATACATGTGTAACTACAAATAATGTGCAGCGGCAGATCAAGTGCATAGCAGCAAAACGTGTGAGACTAGTGAGCTGCTGTTGCCTTGAGCCGGCACGTACGTACACACGGTGCGAGACCATGCCGTGTGACACGGTAAGTACGAACGTGTGGAGATGCATGAACTGCGGTATGCACGGAAGTGATTTTCGCAGCGAATGAATAGGTCTTGCGACCTGGGATAATGCATGGAAACTGCACGTTAAAATTGGTAGCGTGTGATTCGCTGGCCATATGCGGTTATCAGCCCCTTGATTAGTGTGTGCATGGTCATAAGTGGTCATTAGTGGTGGCGTGAGTTTAGGAGAGTTTCCTACAATCATGGCATGAGGGATGGCCAAGTGATTTGGCTGGCTCTTATTTCTTTCCTTGCATGTACTCTTGAGTCTATATATGAATGGAAAATGACGTGAGTTTGCGTGGCGTCAAAAACACAACCAAAGTTTGCTAGCTTGTACTACTCAATTTCTTGTTTATTTTGCCTCCACCAGAGTGAGTGCGTGAGTGTTTGTGATAAACACTTGTCTGAGTGAGGAGTGATTCCAACAGCCCCAACGTCGCGCCGCTGGCCATCCCCAGGCTACGCTGAGCCAGCGCCGAGCCAGGCCAGCTACACCGCCCATGCACCACCTCAGGTTACACCGTCGCCAGGGCGCCATGCCATGGACGCACCGTCCCCGGGTCACACAGACGTCACCTCCTCGAGCTCCTTCTGCCTCGCCTGACCGCCGCGTTGCTCCAAGCTTGCCGTGCCCCAGCCGGCGTTGAGCCCCCACACCTGGCGTCATGCTCCGGGCCGCCTCGCACGCCTTAGGCTACTGACGTAGCCATGTGCTCACCGTGGGCTACGCACAGCTGGGCCATCCGCCTTCATCGCGCTGCCGGCCACGAGCTACCGCTTGCCATGGCCGCTCGTGCACCTCGCCGTGTGCTGCCACGGTGACGCGCAGCAGCTAGCGCATCACCGTGGCAGCCCCGACACTGATAGAAATAATCTTGTAAATTAGGAAAGTATGTGTTTAGTTTAGAAAGTTTTGTTGTCGGAGTAGTACACCGAGTAGTTTACTAAGTCGGTTGTTGTGTTCTACTATATAAGCAGTGCTGGCTTGAGTTTGTAGGCAATAACTTGAGAATCAATGTGGGATAAAAGCACATCTGAGCATGTAGCTCGGTTGGTACCTTCCGTTGCTTTGAAACCAGAGATTCTAGGTTTGAGTCTCCTGGCCGCATATTCGTTTAGTAGATTTTTTTTATTCTTTATTTTCTGTTTCAACAATTGGTATCAGAGCTTGAATTATTGATCAGAGTCAAATTCTTGATCTGTTGCCCAAGATAATGTCGTAGTCTCTGGGAAGTGGTGTCACCATTGATAAGGCAACTGTGAGATCATGTGCTGAAAAATTGGTTTAGTGATGAAATTGGCATTGCAAAGTGGTTGTGCTCATGGCATGTGTAGTGCTTTTACATGTGTTGTTTCAGATGTTTACTTGATATACTTGTGATAGCATGGTAATGATTTTGCTTAATGCAATGCACTCGTGTGAGTGATTGCATAGACTGATGTTGAGTCAAGTCGTGGACTTGTGCTCGGAATTGTTTCTTGTTTATTTATGTGCAGATGTTGCTTGAGGGCGAACGTGGTCGATGACGGGACCGGAACTAGGTTCAGGGAGGAACTGAGGTCCTAGTGGCCAAGGATGTCATGCGGGACGTTCGGGCTAGAGAACGGTGCACATGAAGGCTGGTTAGTCACATGAGTGCGGCAGGTGGGCTGTACGCGTGCAGTTGTAATCATTTGGGGAAGTTTGCATGTATTGGGCCGTGTTGGGCCAGGTGGATATGCATGCGAACTGTTGCTCAATATAAATAGGAGAGGGATGTCTCCTGTTTAGATGAGAGAGCTGTGTATTAAGGTTTGTACTTTTTTGTTGGGAGTGCTGTAATCAGATTAGATAGAAAAGAAATAAAAATCATTTTTTACAGCCGAAATACTTCCTGGCGATTTTGTTCCCCGGCGCCTAAGATCGTTGTGGCTGGAAAGTCCTTGCGACGTGATGGTCCCTGGCTTACATGGTTCATGCGGCTGGAGATTTGATTAATTATCTAGCGGCTTGTGTTCTGGGCGGCGGTACATCTCCTGCCGTCCTGCGCCTGGTTTTCTTGACGGCGACCGCAGCGAAGCGAGCAACAAGAGTTCGGTGGTACAATGATCCACGCTTGCTACAGTAAACACCATTGCTGCGTTATTTCTGCGAAGCTGCAGTAGCTCGCGTGGTGCTGTTCATGCATGTTTGCTACAGTGTCGGTTTCTCCTTTGTTTGCCTATTTTGGTTTTTATAGATTGATTCATTGTCTCTCTTGATACAACGAGTTTAATCTTGATTTAATCCATTCAAAACCTTTCTAAAGTATCAATTTAGTGTCTCTCAAAGTGTCGTTGGTTAATCTTTTGTAGATTGTGATTAATCACGAAATTAGGATTTGATCGGTTTTCGTCATATTCTGTCACAGCAAGCTTGCGAGGTTATAACGTTTGATGCGTAGGTCCGATCGAGCTGATTCGTTTTTGTTAGATTCGTATTGGAATCTAGTTTCTACAGTTCAAATTTCAGGTCAATCCGACGGTTGGATCTCCAGGAATTGACGATTTACAGAATGTATCTAACTCTTTTTTGTTGAATACGAAGCAATTATTTGAGTCCGAATTGGGGTGAATTTTTAGCAGATCAAAAATTTGGTTTTAGCTTCCACGCAATCATTCACCCCCGTCTGATTGCTAGTTTAGTATATATCGATCCTACAGCAACATCAAGTGCGATGGCGAAGGAGAGTTCCGCTATCTCGCTGCATTATCCGATGGTCACGAATAACAATTATGCAGCATGGGCAATCAAGATGAAGGTGTACATGAGAGCTCAAGGACTATAGGAAGCAATCGTGGATGGCAACGTCGATGAGCGCAAGGATCATATGGCTTTGGTAGCCATCTATGGAGGCATCCCCGAGGAAACACTCTTCCTACTGGCTGAAAAGGAGATGACCAAAGCTGCGTGGGAGGCATTGAAGACGATACATCTTGGCGTCGATCGTGTGAAGGAGGCAAAGGTATAGACTCTTAAAGCTGAGTTCAAGGGGTTGCGCATGACAGAGACGGAGTCCGTCGACGATTTCGCCATCCGGTTGACGATGATCGTCAACAAAATCAGAGGGCTTGGCGACAATATGGAGGAGAGCTATGTGGTAAGAAAATTCCTTCGTGTAGTACCTAGTAGGTTCCTGTAAATCGTCTCCATCATTGAGCAGTTCAGCGACCTCAAGGTGATGACGATCAAGGAGGTAATCGGTCGCTTGAAGGCACACGAGGAACGGATTAAGGGATCCGACGACGGTGGAGGAGAACACCTACTCTCGACGCTTGCCGAATGGGACGCCCAATCGTCGAGGCGCGATGATGAGAAAGTGAGGTGGTATAATTGTAATGATTATGGGTATTTCGCTTCGAGTGCTACAAGCAAAAGGAGGCGAAAAAAGCGCTCCTTGCTAAAGTACAATATGACGACGAACCAACACTACTTTGATGCAGTCTCAAGTAAGAGAGTTGAGTCCAGGACGTTGAAGAGATGTGTTCGCCGTCCTATGTCAAGTCTGTCAAAGTTGACTTCGGGACGTTGAAGAGATGCAGTCACATCCTAAAAATCCAAAATAGTGAAAATGTACGAATGAAGTTGGAAAAACAAATGTTTATGAGTTTTCCTGGTGTTATTCACTTTTATTGGATTTTCTTGGTGTTTTGCTTTGTGTGAAAATTGAAAGAGAGTAATTGAGAAAAAGGAAAAAGGTAAAAAGATAAAAAGGTAGAAGTAAAAAGTTAGAAAATTTTATCATGAGATGTTAGCTATGCTGGTAACTCAGTGTGATCAACAAATAAGTTTTTCATGCACAGGAATAGAAGTCAACAAATTATATAATAACTCTTTTGACTAGAAACAGTAAGGTCAAAGTTTAAAAGAAAGTGGTCGATGTCTATATGGAGTTGAGAAAATTACCATAGTGCCCTGAGTATAGAGTCTACCACTGATAAAATTTTCATAAATTAATAAGTCCATTTAAGCTTTTGAAAATTTTAAATACAGAGACCTCAGAAAATTGGAAAATGGAATGTCAGAATTCTTATAAAATAAATACTCAAGGTTTTGACCTGAAAAGTTTATGGTGATACCTTTAGAAGGAACTGAACCCTTGAAAAAATTTCAAAAATAAATTTTATAGAATGTATCCTTGAATAAATTAAGATCCTAAATGGAAATTCTGAGCAGTGCACAGTGTCAGAATTTTTATAAATCATCTAGAGGGTATTTTGGTCTCAAAATCTTTCTGGACACTGCTGTCTCCTAGTACACTTTAGTCAAAAAATTTCGTGAAAGTTGGACTGTGAATGGTGCTTAAACTAAGGCAAAATCCAGCAAGTTCTCTCCAGTCCCATCACGTTGATAGCCTTTTATCGCTGCTAGTGGGCCTTGGTCCCACTCGTCAGCCGCAAGCCGCGCCCTTCCCCTCTCTTCTTCTCTCCCGGCCGAAGCGAGATGACGACATTCTCCGTCCTTCGTCGTCCGGTCGCCATTGTTCCTCCGTCCAGGTCGCACGCCACCTCTCCCGCGCCTATTCTTGATTGTCCTTTGTTGCGCTGCGCTGGAGGTGAGACCGCGCTATCTCGTCGCTTGGTACAGAGAAGGTGGACCAAAGCCGTGCACACAAACTCGAACCCGAACGCAAACGCGATCATGCCTTAAGCCTTAAGCCTCCTTTTTGCGTCGCAGAGAGCCTCATATCCTCATCGTTGTCTCCTTTCTAAGCCGAGGGACTCGCGTGAAGCTTCTCCTTCTTGTTCTTCCACAAGAACTCGGAAAGGGGGAAATCGCCGATTCGGGTCAATCCCGAGCTTCCTTAGCATCACCAGGTTACTGATCAACTTCTCTTTTGGTTCCTTTCTACTGGCAGCAACACCGCACCACCGCCCTTCTTCTTCGTGGCCGGCGCACGGTGGCAGCTCTCCCCGGGCTTCCTCCGACCTGACCATCGAGTAAGTCCAGCTCTTTCGTCTCGTAGATGCTCACCCAGCCCTTGCCGGTCGGAAAGATGGCCGCTAGCGGAGCATCCGCCGGCTCAGCCATGGCAACGCCGCACCCTCATGGTGGCGACCCTCTTCCCGAACTCCATTCCCCGAGATAGCGCCACCCCTAGATGTGTCTTGTCACGCTGAAGCTCGTGCTGCTACCTATTCCACCGCTCCGGAGCTAGTTCATCGGCGGTGAGCCTAGAACCGTAGCCCCCTATCTTGTTTCACTGACCAGTGGACCCCGCCTGTCAGTGAGCGGGCGCGTTTCAATGTGGCAATGCGCGCACTGAGAAAACCCACTTTCTAAGCAGTGAAAGAGTATTTTGAATTTCAGGTTTAATTTCCAAAACCGACTAGATTCAAATGTTGATAACTTTTGAATCATAGCTCTAAAATTATTGAAACTAATTTTTATAATCTTGTAAAATCCTATATAATCAGAATATGCAAAAAATGATATGAGGATGAGTACTGTGCAATTTTAGGAAATGCAAAGAAGCACATAGGTATGAATAATTCCATTTAAATAAAATATTTTCAAATAAAGTTTAAGTCAAATAAGATAAGTTTTTGTAAAACCCCTGGTTGTAAGCATTTCAGATATGTAAAAGTAATTACATGTCATTTTGTTATGCATCATGTTTAAGGAAAATGAAGTTTCAATGTAAAAAGGGATAAATAGGTGAAACTTGTATAAATTAATGTTTATGTCGATAAAGTTTATTTTGAAGGATCATATGCCAGTATAAGCTCAATCATGTGAAAATACATAGGAAAAGATATGAGTTATGTTGCTCTAATAGAGGAAAGTAATTGTTACAACAATAAATGTAGGTATAACCTATTAATATTAAGTTCAAATAATTCAAAACAAGTTTTAAAATGCTTATAAGATCATGCCCTGATAATACTATAAAAATGAATAAAAGTTGATGAGTGATTTGGTTATAATTGAAAGTGGAAGTTAAATTGTTATAGTGTTACTTTTGTGGTCATTTAGACCTTTTCAATAGCAAATAAAATGATGTATCTAAATGAAAAGAATTGTGAAATCAGCATTGTAGCACTCTACGAAGTCCATGCTATTATGTTCTGGTAAAAGAATATCATTTTGTAAAGGTTTGCATATAAAGTGAGCTAGCAACATAAGCCTAACTGTTATATATTCAAAATACTAGAAACCCTTAAGCATTTTTGGTAGCTTGTAGAATAACTCGTCTAAGTGAGAATTTTATGAGGGATAGCGTAGAAATGATGTTAAAAGTATGTATTGCTGTATTTCAGGAAAATGTTCTAGTTGCAAGTTGTTCTTCATCTAGTTTTCATTAGTATAGCAGCCCTAAGTTTTAATTGTTCCTTATGCTTTTTTAGTCCAGTTTTCCGTAACATAAGTTAAAGTTTCCTATAAGCCTTTTTAATAGAAAGTTTTATGTCTCGTCCAAACCCAAAAATTTAGGGAAACACCATAGGAATGATGTCCAATGTATGTGCTATCATGTTCTGGAGATATATCCTTGTTTCATCAAGTTTAGCCTGTAGATCTCGTTAGTTAAACAACCTTAAGTGATATAGTTTTTGCAGTTCATTTGTAAGTTAGAGAAAGAGCAGAGAGTTGCAGTTCTAGTGCTGCTCTTGCTTTTCACCCTATAAGGAAGCAAATGAACTAATAGACATCAAGCAAGTCAAGCACCCCCTTGAGCATGCTGAACCTGATAATTTACCTACAATAAGTTGTTTTTGTCAATGTATTATGCATTCGGGTAATTCTCCATAGAAATGCTATGTTGGGTACAAGTGGTAGTTAACCCTGTACATTATGGTTTTCTTTAATATGTATGGACATGTGAACCTTGTAAACCTTAGTATGAGCTAGACATGCTTAATGTCCTTTTGGGTATAATGACTAGCATATTCTTGCTTAAGCTATCCGTTATGTGTTTTCGGTCTTTTCAACAAATGAATGGACCTTTTTGGGAAATGGTTGCTGGTAGTTTGCTAAAAACCCCAAAATAAAACTATGGATTAGACGCGTGTGATTATTGGCAATAGCCGGTTGTGCATAGGGAAATGCACGTAGTGTAGGTTAGAGTATCGCCCGTGTCAGATTAAGGTCCGAGTAATCTGACAGTAGATCCAAGATTCCGTACAACCACGAGGGCTGGTATGTGACAGTCTTAGCCTATTAAGTTATTTAGATGTGGCTTTTTATCTAAGTAAGGCGGGAGATAGCACTGGCATTCCAGTCAGGTCTGCCTGTAGGGGTTTCTACATACCAATGCAACGGTGTACGCCTTGCCATGAACAGAAAAGTGGTGTTGCGTGTTATGAAAGTGGATCCACGGCTTGGGTGAGTGTTTCTGTTTACATGGCGAGGGTCAACATCCCAGGCTGGTTCAAAGCCATGTCTAATAATGTAACGGCTCTTTATGATCTCCTTGCCGACATACCAAAGGAAGTGTGTTAACTGGCCTAGCAAAGAGGTTGATCATTCCTTGTGCGTAAAGTTGTGCACCTCTGCAGAGTGTAAGATCTAATCGATTAGCCGCGCCCGCGGTCATGGGCACATGGAGAAGTCATTCCAATGTTAGAGTCTTTTGGTATTTTCTGAAAAATGGGTTTGGTTTGGAAACTATTTTTCAACCAACTTTTGTGTCAAAGGATCAACGCCGGGGACCTTTGCAGTCGGGTAGACTGGGTTGAAAGACTTGGATATTTGCTTATCACTTTATGTCTCTCAATTGCATATTTAAAAATGCGATGTTGCAATCTATTATATTCATACATTTAAATTTTTATGCAGCTGCAAAATAATCTGTAGCCTGTCTTTTACTTCAGCCTGCATATTTAATTAATTGCATTTTGTGAAACACTACAAGTCTTGCTGAGTACCAATGTACTCAACCTTGCATCTGCTGTCTCAGAGGACAAAGACTTCGATGTGCCAGACGACTCTTATTTTCAAGCAGGTCACGGGACTTTTGGCGATGATTTCTTTTAGGTGTTGTCGAGTCAGTTTCCTGGGGGTTAGTGGGCAAACCACGAGGCTGTTTGGAGTTTATTTGACTCTCTTTTGTTTCCGCTGTTCAGTTTCTGTATTGTACTAATCTCTGTATAATTATTCCTTTTATGTATGGTTATCTGTTTGTCTCTCGAGTGTGGTTGTGATATGAATGTTGTAAACATGTGGGTGCTAGCCACTGATCATGGGACTAGTACAGTGATCACATGGAGGTTCCTGTTTGCAAGAGCGGGGTCTCACAACGTTGGTATCAGAGCCGCACTAACTGTAGGAAACCCTGGGAAAATGGTCGTTAGTTAGTAACATGAGTACTTAATTTGAAAATAAACAAAATTCTAATCCCTACAGATAATGGAATTTAGCATATTTGCTAACTTTCTTATTTGTAGTTCCTTAGATTGTCATAATTATGGTTATTAAACTTATCCTCTCTTGTATTTTGTAGATGGTTCGATATGTACCTTGCCATGAGTCAACTGTCCCAAAACGTTCGGGTATGATGGGAGTGCTGCATTCTCTTTTAGAGAGTTGCCACTTTGAGGGCCTCCCAAGATACGTCGTATTTCAGGCTTACTTAAGTCCTGAGACAAAGGAGTATGCCACCCGGGTCTTCATTCCTCCGAGGCCGGTTTGCAATGAGGGTGAAAGGAGTTTTGTGGGTTGTGGATCATCCATAGATGCATCCATGAGTGAAGCCGCATATCAGGCAATGGTTCGACTTCGACATGTGCTGCCTGATTTGAGTCCCCACTACTACTATCTGCCCGGAAGACCCCTAGTTGGGAGTAGTGTGTACAGGGACCATACTAGGGTGATAGGTGATAGTCTTAGGGTCATGGTGGATTTTGTGAATAGGTTGGACCAACACGATGTTCAGTTGGCCCAAGAGTTGCTAGAGACTCGGCGACGCATGGCATTTTCGGAGTTGCATATGACATTGTGTGTGGCGAAAGGTGCTTTACCACGTACAATGCTGAATGTTGGAGCTTCGTAGATTCTAGCAGCTCGGCGTCCACCACCAGTTTCGTATGTACCTACTCCAGGAGTGCATATGGGAGCTAGGATGTCATGTGTTGGTAGTCGCCCTAGGCTAATAAATGATAAGGGCATCAATCCTAGGAGTACTTGTACTTACCGCCCCGAGATTGCCCGGGTGTATCGTCACAAGGAGTATGCATCTAGGATTGTGGAAGTTGGAGATGGTGTTGGGTTATCCTCTAGCCCAGTTGTGTTAGGAATGGGAGAAGTGACCATGGAGTAGATGGATAAAAATGTAATAGGAGCAGATGGTGTGTGATGCTGTAATGAAGAAAAATCTTTTGGTAGTGATCTGGTAGTATGAGTAATGTATGTGCTAGATGTAGCTTTTGCTGTAATGTAAGTGTTGCCAGAACTTTATAAGTTATGGAAGGTTGTTTTGAACTTGCTAAATGAAGTAGTCCCAGTCTGTACAGGAAGTAGAGTTGTAGAAATGCTAGATGTGAGTCCAAGCTTCCTGTATTCAAACTAGTGTTATGTGAATATGTTTCTGGAAGGGTGTGCCAAGTTGCTAAAAGTAGTGGTTCCAGTTTGTAGAGGTAGTAGCATTTGAAAAATGTAAGAACTGGATGGTGGTTGAGACTTTCTGTGTTAAATTAATGCTTTGTATATGCATGTGGAAGGATGCATTTCAGTTTTCTTCCTGTGTTGCTACTTGTGTTGCATTAGTTAGTGTTCTGGTAGTAGAGATCAAAGTCACACGAAAGTGTAGTAGTGATTGTCATGTGAAGTAGTCTATGTGTATATGTGCAGATAATATGTATGTGCTGTGCTTTTGGTATTGTAGTTTTCGAATTTCGTTTCTTCTGTGTGAATTAATAGTAATGGATTTTCTCTCGCAAATGGTAACTGTGAAGTAAAATTTTCGATGAGATAATCCTTCATAGTTGTAAGAAAACAGGAGCAAACTGTATAAAATGTCATGCTATGAATAAATTCGGAACCGTATTCTTTTCTACATGGCGTGCTAAAAGATTGTGATTGCAGGATGAGGCCAACAAGGTCGCTTAGTCAACTTTTGGAGAGCAATGCGGCTCAGGATACTCGCAACCCTTGAGCGAGCATCTCGACGCCGTCGCAACCAAATCCGCAACATCCAGCGACGAGAGCTTCGTCATCCCGAGCGGCTCGTCGTGATCCGTCCATTCCATCTCCTATTCAGGAAGATATCCCTGAAGAGCAGTTGCCTCAACCCCCTACTATGGCGCAAGTATTGGTCATGATTGAGCAAGGAAGGCAAGCAAACACTTTGCTACTACAACAAATAGCTCAAAATACAGCATCGCAAGGTGTAGTTCGTGGAGGGAACGGTGGTCAGCCGCAAGTGTCCAAACTAAGTGAGTTTTTGAGGACTCAGCCACCTGTTTTCTCCTCTTCAGCCGAGCCCCTAGATGCAGATGATTGGCTTTGTGCCATGGAAAGTAAGCTAGCTATTGCTCATTGTGATAACCAAGAGAAAGTCCTTTATGCCTCCTACCAGCTGCAGGGAACTGCGGGTGTCTGGTGGGAGAATTATCAAGCAGTCTTGCCGAAGGGGCGAGTGGTGCTTTGGCCAAAGTTCAAAGCCGCCTTTCGCCATACCCACATTCACACTAGTGTCATTGAAGTGAAGAAGCGGGAGTTCTTGTACTTGAAGCAAGGCACGATGATAGTAATGGAATATTTGCATCGCTTCAACCAATTATCCCGGTATGTTACGTATGAAGTAGCGGATGAAGCAAGGAGAATTGAGTGGTTCTAGGAGAACCTGAATGAGGAGGTCAAGGGGCTTTGATAGCCCAAGATATTGATGATTTTCAGACCCTTGTTGATAAAGCTATAAGGGTGGAGCATGGCAGTCGCAGTGTATGGGAGAGTCGAAAGCGGAAGTGGCTTGCGTGCAGTTGTGGGCACCCGGAAATACGAATCGATCCTCGCTCGTGCGTTGGACTCAGAGGTGACACCCATACTCCACTTAAGTGTATGATCACTGTCACCCAAAAGTCCCGTGCATGAAGTATTAACTAGATGGCCCTCACCCAAGCAAATATGAGCTACCTAGTTGCACCGTACACAGTTACGCAACCAAGGGAGTTTCAATTCTATTCCGAACAACCGTACCCGGATTGGAAACAACTCATCCAAGCATAGCACTCACCGTTCATCTCAGAACCTTGGTATCGCCCACACTCACCAAGGGGAGCGCGAGCAATAGTCAAGGAACGACGACTGCTCGAGTTTATGCATTAGATGGTTGAAAACAATTCCAGGTACCCGGATATGTGTCTAGTGCTAGTTCCCAAGATCAACGCCTAGCACCCACATATCCCGCATTTGAGATGTATCGCAACACATACACATGAAACTAAGCAGTTGTTATAGCATAAACATAAACTAGAACTAGTACAACTACTTACTATTACAAGTAGTGGCCGGCCGGCCAAATATTACAAGTCCAAAAGTAAAACGCAGCGGAAATAACAAGTTTAGCAAACGTGGGACAGCGGTATGCCCATCCCTACCCAAAGGCAACCGACTTGGGAAAAACCCAAGTTCATCCGTCAACAAGATCGTCGGCCCTCGGAGTATAATACGTGTTGTCGGGGTATTCTTCCATGTCTTCGTCTATATTGTGTTAATTAAGCAACCATGAGTACACGTATGTACTTGCAAGAATGTAGTGTATAGAAATAAAGTAAATGCATGCTAGAACAAGGATTACAAGCTTCTACACTAGTCCCATTTCAGCATAAGGCAGATTTTGTTTAGCAAGTGAATGTTGCATAAAACGGTAACAGAATTGTAAAGAGCATTTAATAAGAAGCTAATAACAGTAAGTACAGTTCATATCCATCATTCCACAGCCCTCCTTGGATGCGAATAGCAAATAAAAACAGCCATCCTTGGCTCCCAAAGTTTTCCATACCAACCCAGCATCATTTTCAAAAGTTTTGGCAAAAACAAAGACTATACTTGACATTACTTTCCCAAGTTGCTCATGACCGCGAGCACGGCTAATTAATTATATTTTAATATCTCTACAGAGAGTGTACACTTTACCCACATGACACATTCTAGCAATCATGTCAACCATGCCTCGCGATACGTACCGTACCCGATTTACTAGACTGTGACGAAACCGTTCAACTAGTTAAAGCTTAGCCTTGCACCAGCGACAGTGATGTTAAACCCTTGCCATGGTCTGGAGACCTAGACAAACTCGTGCTGTGCTAGACGATGGTATATCCCCATCGGGTCCACTCCACATGGCAAGGCATGCACCGTTGTATTGGAATGCTTGGGCCCCAACACCTCAGTGAAGGGAGCACCTAGAACGACACCAGTCCATCGGATCGTCCATACTACTTCTGCCTACCAAAATGCAAGGTTAAACTTCAACTAATCTAGTGAGTTTAGGCTATCCCATACTAGCACATGTGGTTGCACCAAATTACTTAGGTGATAGTATCAAGTTCGGTCCTTAATTGACCCAGGCGAGAATCTCCCCCTAACTACGCGTGAGGTCCTTATCACGCCTCAAGTTAAGTAATAACTCGCCCGCGTCTAAATCATAAGTTTGAGTTGGATTTTTATCAAATTAAGTGGAAACCATACTGTGGCTCCATCCATTTAAACAAAGTTTGCTCAAAGTAGTTGAAATGTGTCCCATCATTTAAAAGTTGTTCTAGTGAGCAAGTTTAAGCAAGTACATAAGTTGTTTCGCAAGTATTACCCAAGTGACATTAAGTAATGTCTACACCAATACTAGGTTACAATGGCAAGTAATCAATTGACAAGATAAAGGAAATGCATACAATTGAGATTAGCTACCATCACCCACAGCATAGCAAGTTTAAAACATACACGCATGCATATAGTTTGATAAAACAACATAACTTTGCAAATATGGGATCAAAATGGTCAAAGGAGGGTGCTTTCCTGGTTGCTCTTCTTCTGTAATATAATCCGGATCATAGTCGAGGTCGTTAAAGACCGAACGTCTATGCGTTGAATAATAAAAACTGAGACAAAAGCAAATAACACCGTATCAAATGGGGAAAAAAGAAATCAGATGTAAATACCAAATAAAAACTTACCAAGAAGAACATGGTGATTGTGAGCTCTTGATTTACCATTTTCATAATGATTTCATCAGCACTTTGTTTATGTGAGGCCTTTTCTTGAATGTGTTACTTTCATTCTCTATTATAAGAAGCTAAAGTTATAATCTTAGCTAAGGCTATTTACGAATTCAAGAGGCTAAAATTATGTATCTTTGCATGTATAACTTCGAATTATAGATGCTAAAATTATTTGGATAATAAACGTAACATTAGTTAAAAGGTTTGGCTTGATTAGTATTTAGCTTCAAGTGTTCATGCATGGGAATGATTCCTACATGATGGATCATAAATTTTAGGTTATTCGCTGATACTACTTGGTTATTCGATGATTTCTTGCATTGCCGATGATTTGGTTTAAGTCTTCCGATTTCATTCATCCATACAAGTGACTTTAACAGCGTTATCACTTAGGGTTTTTGGTCTAGCAAGTTTTATATGATGAGTAAGTTGAAATTAAAATGTTTTTCCATATTTTGGTTGTCCATATACTGGTTTATGATTCTGGGTTGATTCCCTCAAAATTTAGGTTTAGCCGAGTTGTTTTTCAAGCCGCTGAAAGCGCTTAAGTGCTAGTCTTAGTGCAGTTTGTAGTTTTTGAAGGGTATTGCTTAAGTAGGATTCAGATGCAAAGCAAGTTATAATTAAGATATTTTTGCAGAATATGGTAGTATATATTCTAAACTCTGATTCTGAATAATTTTCCTTTAAATTTTCATTTGGATGAGATACTTTACTGATTGCCGAAAATGCTTAAGTATTATGTTTTTGGTGCAGTTTGAGATTTTGGTAGGTGTTTGCGGCGACAAGTTTTATATGCTACGCAGGTTATAAACGAAATATTTTTCCATATTATGGTAGCATAAATACTATAGGATACTACTGAGCTATTCTTCCATCATTTTCCATTTAGACAAGATATTTTATGGGTTGCCGAAAAGCTTATACGATTATGTCGATCGCGCGGTTATGGTCCAGTTTTCCTTCTTCGATTACGGTTGCACCTTATAGGACAATCTAACCATTTTTCAGAAATTAGTAGGGGATATCCGTAAAAGTGTTTTAAAGTTGGTTTCACGATATTTCGCATTTATTTGTGATGTTTTTCACAAATATGATCTTTAGGGCTTAATATGGCCTAACCCAAATTTGTTCAAAACAATGTCATTTTTGAGCAAAAACTATTATATGTTATTTTAAGGTTATAGAATTTGATTTTGTCGAATTTGAGGTTCGTTTGCGAAAGTTATGAACATCTGATCATTTTGTTGATTGAAGGTTTGAGCAACTAGCAAATAGATTAAACTAAAGCAAAGTTTAAATATTTCTGACTATTAATAATCTATGCAATCCCAGTAATGCATTTAAATTGGTTTCATCTAATTTTGAGCACATATGAGCATTATTCTAACCACTTGAAACTTGCATGTTATTAAGGTCTTAAACCAACAATATTTGATTCAAATAAATTCAAATTTAAATGTTTTTGCAGAAATGGCGTGCATAGGTTTCAGTGAATTATGGTATTTATTTCATGATTTATAGATCAAGAGAAAACATACTTTCTTCATAACACCTATTTAGGGCCTAGCATTCAAACTCTAATAAAAATATTTTTCTGCAAGCAACATATAACTTTTTATTTCAGATTCTAATTCCTCATTTAAAAACTCAAATTTAAAAACTGATATCATTTTATTTGGACCATCCTAGCAAAAGATATGATCAGTTGAATGCAAAGGGCAAAAAAATCAAAAATTTTGGTTTGAGGGGGACTCGAACTGGGGTCTCTCGGCTGAACTCAGAGCGCAAGAACCACTGAGCTGCGATGTTGCTTGTGAATAAAGGGAGTGGAATATTACTTGAAGTTTACCTCTTCCTCTAACCCTAGAGCTCGAAGCTTTTCTCTGGCAGCAATGGCGATGCTCGGCTCAGCAGAGGGATGCCTGGGGTAAGTTGACCGTAGGGAGGTGGGCTCGGCTAGGGCGGTCCTTGGTGGCAGTGGAGGTCACCGGAGCTAGCGACGGCGACCGGCAAAGCAAGCTTCTCCACCGTGCGGGTACCAGGAATGAAGACGAGGACCGCAGGCGATGGCTCGGCGAGCTGCATGCATGCACAGAGCAGGCTCAGGAGGATGCATGGCAGCTAGGAGCATGAGAAGGAGCAGGCGAGCTCACCTGGGATCTCTTCCAGCGGACGAAGGGCTCGGCTGCTCGGTTCCCTATCCCGGCGAAGCTTCGGCAGAGGGAGAGGCAACGGTGCAGCGAGCAAAGTGAAGAGAGGAGGGCTCGGTTGGTTTTACGGAAGTTCAGAGGAGTAGGTGAGCTTTGGTATGGGCGAAACTGGCGGAGGAGGCGAGGGCTGGGCGCACGACGGCCGCGTGGCTGCCAACATCTGCCGCGGCGACGTGCTGGCGAAGCTGGGAGAGAGAGAGGAGGGAGAGAGAAGGAGGAGGAGAGGCTGGCCGGTGGGTCCAGGGTGGCTTGGGGCCCACTGCCAGAGACTGAGATGTTGAATTCGTCGATTGCATCGGTGGTTTTTCTTGGCAGTTGAAACATTCAAGCTCAGTTCGGGTATAGATGTTTGTCAAGCTGATTGAGAGTGCTAAGTCGATTCAAAAATTTTGAAACGTTTTGTGTTGGTAGAGCAAGGAGTCTAGTTTCCATTTTCTTTGGTTTCACTTGATTATCTCTTATAGTTTAAGAACGGTAATTCTCCAAAGTTGACTGATTTTCATACAGTTTTTGAATTTTTGAGCTATTTAGATGATATGAAAAAATTCTGGAAAAATTATATTTATTTATCATTTGGGCTCTAGTATTTTAAAAAATTATTTTCTATGGCATGTGTTTAAAGTTTTCATGAGTTTATTTGATGTGTTTGTTTTAGGTATTTGAAAGTCATTAAACTCCAAAAGTCAAATCTTGGATCAAATGAATAAATCCAAATATAATTTCAAATGAACATTCAAATGTGCAACATGATTCATGAAATGCTACTTTATTCATTTTCTTGGATTTGGGATGTCACAGCAGTTCAGTTGGGGCCGGGTCTCCAGGTCACAAGGGTGGCGGTCGACCAATATTCGTCAACCACCACCACTTCAAGCAACAAGGGCCCAGCGACGAACTCCCCAGACTCAACGATCTCAGAGTGAGGTTCCCCGTTCCATACAGCAGCCTGTTCGCCAAGTGCAACAATCTAGATCGGCTGCTGTTGTTCAGAAGCAAGCACCTAATGTCACGTGTTTCTATTGCAATGAACGTGGACATTATGCTAGTTCCTGTCCTAAGAAGAGGACTGGACAACCACGTTCGCAAGCCCAAGGCCGATCGCAGGAAGCGGCAGACCCAAGGATCGGCTCCACCACCTGCACAAGGTGGCAATATTGGGCGCCTCCACCACATGACAATTGAGGAAGCACAAGAAGCACCGGATGTCGTACTTGGTACGTTCTCATGCAATCTAGTCCTACCTTGGTTCTGTTTGATTTGGGAGCTTCTCATTCCTTCATATCCAAGAAATTTTTTGAGCAAAACAAGTTGGAAGTTTCCCTGTTACCTACCCATATGATTGTGCAATCACCTGGAGCCACCATTAGAACTGCTAGTTTCTGTTCTGGGGTTAGCATAGAAATCAATGGGGTCATGTTTTATGCTAATCTCACATGATAGAGACATCTGGACTAGATGTGATTTTAGGCATGGATTGGTTGGCTAAATATAAGGGTTGCATAAGCTGTGCTGATCGATCCATATCCCTTGTAAGCCAAGATGGAGTACATGTAGAATTTGCCTCGAGTAACAAAATTTCAGCACCTCAACCAGTTTGGTGTTCTGCATCTACTTCTAATTTAGATGAGGTGCCGATAGTTAATGAGTTTCCTGGTGTTTTTCCTGTTGAATTACCGAGAGTGCCTCTGGATCGCGATATGGAATTCATTATTGATTTGGTGCCGAGAACTGCACCGATATCAAAACGTCCATATCGAATGCCTCCAAATGAGTTAGTGGAATTGAAAAAGCAACTCAAGGAGTAGCTAGATAAAGTATTTATTTGTCCCAGTACGTCGCCCTGGGGAAGTCCTTTTCTGTTTGTCAAGAAAAAGGACGATAGCCTACGCATGTGTGTAGACTACCGTGCTTTAAATGAAGTGACCATCAAGAATAAATATCCGCTTCCCCGGATTGATGATCTGTTTGATTAGCTGAATGGAGCACAATTCTTTTCCAAGATAGACTTGAAGCTGGGATATTTTTAGTTGAAAATCATATCATCGGATATTCCAAAGACTGCTCTTACTACGCATTACGGTTTATATGAATATACTGTAATGTCTTTTGGACTTACAAATGCTCCGGCAAGTTTTATGAATCTGATGAACAAAGTCTTCATGGAGTATTTGGACAAGTTCGTAGTAGTCTTTATTGATGATATCCTTGTCTATTCCAAGAGTAAAGAGGATCATAAACAACATTTGCACATGGTTCTCAACAAGCTTCGGGAAAATAAGTTGTATGCCGAATTCGAGAAATGCGAGTTTTAGTTGAAGGAAGTGGCATTTCTCGGGCATGTTTTGTCTAAAGGCGGAGTTGTTGTTGACCCGAGTAAAGTACAAGCAGTATTGGCTTGGGAAAGGCCGCAATCAGTTCCAAAAATTCGAAGTTTTTTAGGCTTCGCCGGTTATTATCGTCGGTTCATTGAAAACTTCTCTAAGATTGCAAGGCCGCTAACACAGCTTCTGAAAAAGGAAAGGAAGTTCACGTGGACTTCTGATTGTGAAGAAAGTTTCCAGAAGCTAAAAGAAAAGTTGACATCTGCCCCGGTGCTTATTTTGCCGGATATTCACAAGAACTTTGATGTATATTGTGATGCATCGCTTCAAGGTTTAGGTTGTGTGTTAATGCAAGAAGGCAGAGTCGTCGCGTATGCTTCTCGACAACTTCACCCTCATGAGCAGAATTATCCTACACATGATCTTGAGCTAGCCGCTGTTGTGCATGCTCTTAAAATCTGGCGGCACTATCTTATTGGTAATAGAACAGAAATCTACACCGACCATAAGAGCCTCAAGTATTTCTTCACACGGCTAGATTTGAACTTGAGACAAAGAAGATGGCTAGAGCTGATTAAAAACTATGATCTTGGCATTCACTACCATCCTGGTAAGGCCAATGTTGTAGCTGATGCTCTTAGTCGAAAGCTTTATTGAATGTTGGGTTCAAGTCAGTCTGACTTAATCAATGATTTTCAGAAGCTCAATTTGAACTTAGTTGAAAATGGTTATGTGGCCATTGTTTAGTTGCAGCCAACTCTTAAAAGTCAGATTAAAGCTGCACAACTCATGGATGAAGCCATTATTGAGATTCAGAATCACTTGAATGATGGCATGAGTTCTGAGTTCATGGAAAGTCCACATGGGATAATCATGAATGAAACTCGTATTTATGTGCCCAATGATTCTGAAATCAAGAAGCTAATTTTATCAGAAGCCCATGAGTCGCCATTATCTATTCATCCTGGTAGTACCAAGATGTATCAGGATCTTAGAAAGGAATATTGGTGGCCCAACATGAAGAAAGATATCGCTGAATATGTCACAAAATGCGATGTGTGTCACCGAGTCAAAGCTGAACATCAACGTCTAGCTGGGCTTCTTCAGCCATTGCAGATTCCAGAATGGAAATAGGATGATATCAGTATGGACTTCATTACTGGTCTCCTCCGAACTCAAAAAGGGAATGATTCTATTTGGGTTATTGTCGACCGACTGACAAAGGTAGCACATTTCATCCCGGTTAAGACCACACATTTTGGAGATACTTTGGCAGAGCTTTATATTAGCAATATTGTGCGCTTGCACGGTGTCTCAAAAACGATTGTTTCAGATCGTGGATCACAATTCACATCTCATTTTTGGGAAAAGCTACATAATCTTCTGGGAACTAAATTGAATTTCAGTACTGCTTACCATCCACAGACTGATGGACAGACTAAAAGGACAAATCAAATCCTGGAGGATATGTTGAGGGCTTGCATGCTATCTTATAGCACCAATTGGGAAAAATGTCTAGCATTTGCAGAGTTCTCATATAGCAATAGCTTTCAAGCTAGCCTACAAATGTCATCATTTGAAGCCCTTTATGGAAGTAAATGTCGGACACCACTTTTCTGGTCTGAAGTGGATGAAAGACAGTTCTTTGGTCCAAATTTGATTAATGAAGCTCAAGAGCATGTGGATTTAATCCGAAGCCGGTTAAGGGAAGCTCAATCTCGTCAAAAGAGTTATGCTGACACTCGTCGACGTGACTTAGGTTGATGATTATGTTTATCTTAAGGTCTCACCTCTTCATGGAATTCGTCGATTCAGGATTCGAGGTAAGCTAGCCCCTCGATACATTGGACCTTATCGTGTACAGGAAAAGATGGGAGAAAAAGCATATAAGTTGGAGCTGCCATCCCAATTGTCCAGCATGGACAATGTCTTTCATGTGTCGCAATTGAAGAAGTGTCTTCGTGTCCCTGTTGAACTTACCCAATTGGAAGAGATCGATCTTCAACCCGACTTGACTTATCGAGAGCATCCCATCAAAATTCTTGAAGAAGCAGAGCGACATACTCATAACAAGACCCATAAGATGATAAAAGTACAGTGGAGTAATCATACCGAAGGAGAAGCGACATGGGAGCAAGAAGATAGGCTCAAGGAAGAGTTTTCGGGTTTCTTTTAAACTCTATTTTTCCTTTGACCCGCCAAATCTCGAGGGCGAGATTTCTGTAAGGGGGTGGATTTGTAACATCCTAAAAATCCAAAACAGTGAAAATGTACGGATGAAGATGGAAAAAAAATGTTTATCAGTTTTCCTGGTGTTATTCACTTTTATTGGATTTTCTTGGAGTTGTGCTTTGTGTGAAAATTGAAAGAGAGAAATTGAGAAAAAGGAAAATGGTAAAAAGATAAAAAGGTAGAAGTAAAAAGTTAGATAAATTTATCATTAGACCTTAGCTGTGCTGGTAACTCAGTGTGATCAACAAATAAGTTTTTCATTCACAGGAATAGGAATAAACAAATTATATAAAAACTCTTTTGACTAGAAACAGTAATGTCAAAGTTTAAAAGAAAGTGGTCGATGTCTATCTGGAGTTAAGAAAATTACCATAGTTCCCTGAGTATAGATTCTACCACTGCTAAAATTTTCATAAATTAATAAGTCCATTTAATCTTTTGAAAAATTCAAATACAGAGACCTCAAAAAATTGGAAAATGGAATGTCAGAATTCTTATAAAATAAATACTCAAGGTTTTGACCTGAAACTTTTATGGTGATACCTTTAGAATGAATTGAACCCTTGCAAAGAAGTTTCAAAAATAAATTTTATAGAATGAATCCTTGAAAAAATTAAGACCCAAAATGTAAATTCTGAGCAGTGCACAGTGTCAGAATTTTCATAAATCATCTAGAGGGTATTTTGGTCTCAAAATCTTTCAGGGGACTGCCGTCTCCCAGTATACTTTAGTCAAAAAAATTCGTGAAAGTTGGACTATGAATGGTGCTTAAACTAAGGCAAAATCCAGCAAGTTCTCTCAAGTCCCATCACGTTGATAGCCTTTTATCGCTGGCAAGTGGGCCCAGTACCTGTGGAAACTTGTCGTGCTGGTGAGTTGAGGCGAAGCCACACGGTCGCTTCCAGTGGGACTTGGTCCCACTCGTCAGCCGCAGGCCGCGCCCTTCCCCTCTCTTCTTCTCTATCGGCCGAGGCGAGATGACGACATTCTCCGTCCTTCGCCGTCCGGTCGCCATTGTACCTCCGTCCAGGTCGCACGCCACCTCTCTGCACCTGTTCTAGATCATCCTTTGTCGTGCTGTGCTGGAGGTGAGACCGCGCCATCGCGTCGCTCGGCACAGAGAAGGAGGACCGAAGCCGTGCACATAAACTCGAACCCGAACGCAAACGCGGTCATGCCTTAAGCCTTAAGCCTCCTTTTTGTGTCGTAGAGAGTGTCATATCCTCATCGTTGCCTCCTTTCTATGTCGAGGGCCTCGCGCGAAGCTTCTCCTTCTTGTTCTTCCACAAGAACCCGAAAAGGGGGAAATCGGCGATTCGGGTCAATCCGCCTCCATTTCTCCTAATCAGTTCCATCCCGAGCTTCCTTAGCATCACCAGGTTACTGATCAACTTCTCTTCTAGTTCCTTTTTGCCTGCAGCAACACTGCACCGCTGTCCTTCTTCTTCGTGGCCGGCGCACGGTGGCAGCTCTCCCCGGGCTTCCTCCGACCTGACCATCGAGTAAGTCCGAGCTCTTTCATCTCGTAGATGCTCACCCAGCCCTCGCCGGTCGGAAAGATGGCCGCTAGCGGAGCTTCCACCGGCTCGGCCATGGCACAGCCGCACCCTCGCGGTGGCGACCCTCTTCCCGGCCTCCATTCGTCGAGATAGCGCCACCCATAGATCCGTCTTGTCACGCTGAAGCTCGTGCTGCTACCCATTCCGTCGCTCCGGAGCTAGTTCACGGCGGTGAGCCTGGAACTGTAGCCCACTATCTTGTTTCGCTGACCAGTGGACCCCGCCTGTCAGTGAGCTGGCGCGTTTGAATGTGTCAATGCGCGCACAGAGAAAACCCACTTTACAAGCAGTGAAAGCGTATTTTGAATTTTTGGTTTAATTTCCAAAACCAACTAGATTCAAATGTTGATAACTTTTGAACCAAAGCTCTAAAATTAGTGAAATTAATTTCTAAAATCGTGTAAAATCCTATAGAATCAGCATATGCAAAAATGATTTGATGATGAGTAATGTGCAATTTTAGGAAATGCAAAGAAGCACATAGGTATGAATAATGCCATTTAAATAAAATATTTTCAAATAAGTTTAAGTCAAATAAGATAAGTTTTTGTGAAACCCCTGGTTGTAAGCATTTTAGATATTTAAAAATAATTACATGTCACTTTGTTATGCATCATGTTTAAGGAAAATAAAGTTTCAATGTAAAAAGGGATAAATAGGTGAAACTTGTATAAATTAATGTTTATATTGATAAAGTTTATTTTGAAGGATCATATACCAATATAAGCTCAATCATGTGAAATACTTAGGAAAAGATATGAGTTATGTTGTTCTAATAGAGGAAAATAATTGTTACAACAATAAATGTAGGTATAACCTATTAATGTTAAGTTCAAATAATTCAAAACAAGTTTTAAAATGCTTATAAGATCATGCCCTGATAATACTATAAAAATGAATAAAAGTTGATGAGTGATTTGGTTATATTTGAAAGTAGAATTTAAATTGTTATAGTGTTACTTTTGTGATCATTTAGACATTTTCAATAGCAAATAAAATGATGTATCTAAATGAAAAGATTTGTGAAATCAGCATTGTAGCACTCTACAAAGTCCATGCTGTTATGTTCAGGTAATAGAATATCATTTTGTAAAGGTTTGCATATAAAGTGAGCTAGCCACATAAGCCTAACTGTTATGTCTTCAAAATAGTAGAAACTCTTATGCATTTTTGGTAGCTTGTAGAATAACTCGTCTAAGTGAGAATTTTATGAGGGATAGCGTAGAAATGATGTTAAAAGTATGTACTGCTATATTTCTAGAAAATGTTCTAGTTGCAAGTTGTTCTTCATCTAGTTTTCATTAGTATAGCAGTCCTAAGTGTTAATTGTTCCTTATGCCTTTTTAGTCCAGTTTTTTGTAACATAAGTTAAAGTTTCATATAAGC
This sequence comes from Otatea glauca, assembly GCA_036346275.1. Taxonomy (NCBI): domain Eukaryota; kingdom Viridiplantae; phylum Streptophyta; class Magnoliopsida; order Poales; family Poaceae; genus Otatea; species Otatea glauca. Next base: position 25,307,706 of record CM070716.1, read on the forward strand.
CTTTTTAACAGTAAGTTTTATGTCTCATCCAAACCCAAACATTTAGGAAAACACCTTAGGAGTGATGTCCAATGTATGTGCTATCATGTACTAGAGATATATCCTCGTTTCATCAAGTTTAGCCTGTAGATCTCATTAGTTAAACAACCTTAAGTGATATAGTTTTTGCAGTTCATTTGTCAGTTAGAGAAAGAGCAGAGAGTTGCAGTTCTAGTGCTGCTCTTGCTTTTCACCCTCTAAGGAAGCAAATGAACTAATATTTTTGTTAATCTAAATAATTTTTACATCTTGAGTTCGAAATGCAAATAAAGATAATTCATTTAAAGCAACCCCTGTCTTGGTTTGAGTTTGTGTTTATCTGGCTACCTATCTTCTTTTTGCCTTTTTGGAGTTTACTGATTCTTTTGTATTCCTCTTTTCGCGACGTGTAGACACTGACATCTCCGAGAGGAAGACGATCCAGTTGCAGATCCAGACTTTGAGCCAGACAGCGAGCTGCATGGTAAGCACCCCCTTGAGCATGCTGAACCTGATAATTTACTTACAATATGTTGTTTTTGTCAATGTATTATGCATTCGAGTAATTCTACAAAGAATTGCTTTGTTGGTTAGAAGTGGTAGTTAACCCAGTACATTATGGTTTTCCTTAATCTGTATGGATATGTGAACCCTGTAAACCATAGTATGAGCTAGACATGCTTAATGTCCTTTTGGGTATAATGACTAGCATATTCCTGCTTAAGCTATCCGTTATGTGTTTTCTTTCTTTTCAAAAAATGAATGGTCCTTTTTGGGAAATGGTTGCTGGTAGTTTGTTAAAAACCCCAAAATAAAACTATGGATTAGACGCGGGTGATTATTGGCAATAGCCGGTTGTGTATAGGGAAATGCACGTAGTGTAGGGTGGAGTATTGCCCGTGTCAGATTAAGGACAGAGCAATGGGACGGTAAATCCAAGATTTCATACAACCACGAGGGCTGGTATGGTACAGTCTTAGCCTATTAAGTTATTTAGATGTGGCTATGAATCTATGGAAGGAAGGAGATAGCATAGGCATTCCAGTCAGGTCTTCCTGTAGGGGTTTCTACATACCAATGCAACGGTGTACGCCTTGCCATGAATAGAAACGTGGTGTTGGGTGTGATGAAAGTAGATCCACGGCTTGGGTGAGTGTTTCTATTTACATGGCAAGGGTCAACGTCCTGGGCTGATTCAAAACCATGTCTAAGTAATATAACGGCTCTATATGATCTCCTTGCCAACAAAGCAAAGGAAGTGTGTTAACTGGCCTGACAAAAGAGCTTGATCTGCAGAGTGTAAGATCTAATCGATTAGCCGCGCCCGCGGTCATGGGCACTTGGAGAAGTCATTCCAATGTTAGAGTCTTTTCGTATTTTCCGAAAAATGGGTTTGGTTTGGAAACTGTTTTGCAACCAACTTTTGTGTCAAAGGATTGACGTCGGAGACCTTTGCAGTCGGGTAGCTGAGTTGAAAGACTTAGATATTTGCTTATCACTTTATGTCTCTCAATTGCTTATTTAAAAATACGATGTTGCAATTTATTATATTCATACATTTAAATTTTTATGCAACTGCAAAATAACCTGTAGCCTGTCTTTTACTTCAGCTTGCATATTTAATTAATTGCATTTTGTGAAACACTACAAGTATTGCTGAGTACCAATGTACTCAACCTTGCATCTGCTGTCTCAGATGACAAAGACTTTGATGTGCCAGACGACTCTTATGTTCAAGCATGTCACGGGGCTTTTGGCGACGATTTCTTCTAGGTGTTGCCGAGTCAGCTGCCTAGGGGTTAGTGGGCAAACCATGAGGCTGTTTGGAGTTTATTTGACTCTCTTTTGTTTCCGCTGTTCAGTTTCTGTATTGTACAATCTTTGTATAGTTATTCTTTTTATGTATGGTTATTTGTTTGTCTCTTGAGTGTGGTTGTGATATGAATGTTGTAAACATGTGAGTGCTACCTAATAATCATGGGACTATTACAGTGATCACATGGAGGTTCCTGTTGCAAGAGCGGGGTCTCACAGATGCGTTCGCCGTCCAAAGTCATGTCCATCGAAGTTGACTCCGGGGCATTGAGGAGGTGTGTTCGCTGTCCAAAGTCAAGTCCGTCAAAGATGAGTCCGGGATGTTGAGGAGATGTGTTCTCCATCCTGTGTCGAGTATGCGTTGGGCAAATCGTAGTTGAGACCGATTGCCTCAACAAGTTAGAGTTATGTTACAAGATTAAGAGGGTGATTGATAGAAATAATTTTGTAAATTAGGAAAGTATGTGTTTTGTTTAGAAAGTTTTGTTGTCCGAGTAGTACACCGAGTAGTTTACCAAGTCGGTTGTTGTGTTCTGCTATGTAAGCAGTGCTGGCTTGAGTTTGTAGACAATAACTTGAGAATCACTGTGAGATAAAGCACATCTGAGCACGTAGCTCGGTTGGTACCTTCCGTTGTTGTGAAACCGGAGATTCTGGGTTCGAATCTCCTAGACGCATATTCGTTTAGTAGATTTTTTATTCTTCTATTTTCTGTTTCAACATCCGCTGTGGGCTGCCGACACGCCACGCACCACCGACTCGCCCCACTGCCATGGCTAGAGGTGGGCGCTGGGCCAGCCCGGCCCGTTACAGGTCCATCGTGCTTTGGGTTGAAACCGTGCCGGGACACGACGGCCCGTTGTGCCCGCCGTGCCGAGCCGTGCCAGCCTAGCTCGGCTTAGGTGAGCCCAGGCACGTCCCATTTGTACTTCGTGTCGTGCCAGCCCAGGTCCAGTCCATTTACACTATTGCGACGAGAGAAAATAACCCGAAGTTGCTTGCAGTAGTATGCGTATGCAATACTACGGTATGCAGCGAATGTATAGCCACCTTGATCAAAGAAATATGTAAATCTACAATCGAGCAACACACATTTGCACGGGTGGCGTCCGCACGCGAGGCGGCCCGGCGTGGCTCCCCTGTGGGGCTGGCGAGCACGTTGACGGCCCTCAGAGAGGTCTCTGGGTTCGTGCTCCCGGGCGAGGGCGGCTCGGCGCTGTGCTTCGACGACCCGACAGCTCCCAGGTAACACCCCTACCCCTCTCCCACTGTCCCACACCCTTGTCGTGGCCGATCAGAGTGCCCTGCCGTGGGCCCGCGGCAGTGCATCGTGCCCGAGCATGACGCCTCCGTGCCCGCCATGCCCCATGCCCGGGCGTGCCGCCGCCGTGCTCGGCGTGCCGCCATCGTGCCGGGTCAGCACTGGCACGGCCTAAACGACCGTGCCAGGTCGACACGGGCACAACCCAGACGACCGTTCCGGGCCGTGCCGCCCATCGTGCCTGTATCCTCTGCCCAGCACGGCCCGATAAACAGTGTCGTGCCGGGCCGTGCTTCGGATCAGACCATGTGGCCGTGCTTCGGGCCGGCCCACAGAGGCATGGCCCAATTGCCCACCTCTAGCCATGGACGGGGGCCACGCTGCCTCCTGGCAGCTACTATAAGCACCAACACCAAGTGCAATGCTTCTCCTCTCCCCTTTCAACCAAAATGCTCAAATCGACTTGCGTTGAAGAATGTTTTGCAAAGATGGGATGCTTGGGCGATAATGAATGCAGTGGTATAACATGCAGACTCGATTTTGTGTTCTTGGAAGTGATTTCGAGGAGGGTGGAGGGGTTTTGAGGCCTTAGTTCTTGCTCTTCTTGGGAGAGAAGGAAAATGGCAGGAGGGGTGAGGGGAAGGAATAAGGAGTTTGTTTGGCAGAGGGCGAAGTAGGGGAGAGATGGGGAGCAGTGAGGGGAAGGGGAAGAGAAAAATGGGGGTCGATCAGAGGGAGGCAAAGGCTGGTCAATGGCATGGGAGGGTGAAATGCCTACGTCCTCTCTCATTTTTGTATGTTGGTATTTTGGGTTGGTTTTGTACCATTGGCTAGGTAATTTTAACAGTAGAAGAACAACTATATAATTTTTTCTAGGTTTTAGATGCAATATCATACACCTAAAACTAAATAAAATTTGCATCTTTAATTTACTAACACCAGATAAATTACTAAATCGGCTTTTGAAAATTAGGGTGTTACATATATATATACATACACACACACATATATATATATATATATATATATATATATATATATATATATATAGGCGCTATTCTTCATTGCGTGTAGAATAGTATATTCTACACGCCAACCAGTTTACGCAATTCGACCGAGCCATGCATGCAACTAATCAGCGAATAGGGACTGCTCCAGTTGACTGAGCCATGCATCAGGGCTAACAAACTCATAAATTTGGTTCATTGTTTGTATACATAAATCAAATTCTACTATCAAATGAACATCAAATTACTACTGCATGATAGTAATATATATATATATATATATATATATATATATATATATATATGTATATGCATAGTAAAATCGATATATATGAATAGTAATCACGAATCTCTCATTTTACTATTTAATACACTAACGTTTACATATCTTCTTTACTACATTTTTACTATAGAACAATGAATGAAGCTATTATTGGAATCAGTACTATGGCCAACCGACTAATAAATGTGTTTCATAGTTTTTACATGAATATGTTTTTTCTTTGTTTTGGCCATAACTTTTTATTCATAGCTCCGATTCACGAATGGTTTTCACCATTAGCTTACTGACAATGAGAAGAATAGAATGATATAAGTCTCGCTAATAAACAATAATTTTGCTGGATGGTAACAGATTTCACTACATCTATATATAGAAATTACTACATTTCTATATAGATTTTACTATCATACAGTAGTAAATTGGTTGGACAAGTTACTGATTCGGTAGTAAATTCATCCATTGTTCGATAGTAGAATGTAGTAAATAAAATAGTAAATGTTTGTGTATTAAACAGTAAATGAGGGATTCGTGATTCACTACATTTAGTAGTGGTTGGCTACGTAACTGATTATTGATGACTAGTAAATGTGTTTAGTCAACACACGGGAATACGTGGGATGCTTTGCATGCGCTTCTCTGGCTGGAGCATAGAATAGCTATTCTACGCTTGGGAGTAGAATAGCGTTACCGTATATATATATATATATATATATAACCTGAAGTTTATGTTGCGATGAAAACTATACTTAAAAAACTGAAATATTTAAGATTTGACATGATCGATTGGGTTATCCTTGGCTGAATATGATGAGGAAAATCACCTACAATTCTATTGGCCGTAGCATCAAAACTATAGACTTTCCTAGACTTGAAAACTTTTTATGCCTTACTTTTGCTAAAGGAAAGCTCATAATTAGACCCTCTTATCTAAAAGTTAGGAAAGAATCATTAAATTTCCTGAAGAGAATTCAAGGTGATATTTGTGGACCTATCCAGCCCCCTGTCGGCCTCTTCAAATACTTTATGGTACTAATAGATGCTTCTACTAGATGGTCCGACGTACATCTCTTATCTACTAGGAACCATACTTTTGCTAAATTAATTGCCAAAATTATTAAATTAAGAGCATCTTTTATAGAAGAACAGATCAAGTTTATTCAAATGGACAATGCTGACGAGTTTACCTCAAAGGTGTAATGACCCGAATCCACTGATTCGAACCCACTGTGTTTACCGCACTAGTCCCAGGATCAACGCTAGTGCACACAGCTCAAAATTGGTACATATCACATCATACTCAACGATAATAGAAATAGTAATTCATTTATTGATATAGCTAAATGTATGATCTTATGACCAACTTACATTATTAAGCCACGCAGGGCAAGACTGGAAATATAAGCTAAGAATTAAGCAGCGGAAAGTAGAAAACGTAGATAGCTCATCAGTTCACCACAGGCAACTGACAAGGCTCGGACCCTAATGACTCGCGTCCTCTTGGAACTCCTTCTCCAACACAGGTATAGATTCTTCAACTGTTGATTTTCGTTGTTGGCAAGGGTGAGTACTTAAAGCACTCAACAAGTTGTGCACAGAATGCAGTTCTATATAACTATATGCAAGGCTTATTCCAAAGGATAGGCTATCATGGCTATTTTCCAACAAACAACATTTATGAACGAGTACAATAATTAGATTGTAAAGACTGTAAAACAAATAACAGTAGTAAATAGATTAAGTATTTCTCAAGTAAACCAAGTTTCCAATCCTAAGTCAAATTCCATCTTCCACATGGCATTCTGCCATCCCAACCAAGTTGTCCATTTAATTAAGCTAACCCTTAAATGTAATTCCCGAGCACTGCTCAATACCACGAGCACGGCTATCTGAATAGTTTTACACTCTGCAGAGGTTATGCACTTTACCCACGCGATACAACCAAACACCACCAAGGCGAGTGATTATAACAAAGCCTTTACAATGCGTTGGCTTAACCCGGTACCACCCGCTAAGGTTTCAACCCTTGTGGGACTGGTTACCACATCCAGGGACCCCCTCTTGCGCCATATGAATTTCTCCATAACTCGGGAACTCACACCGACCAAGATAGTACCAAAATTATGACATTGCAAATTAATCAGCTAGGCTGGCCCACACCAGACATGTGGTTGCATGATTGACTCAGGTCAAAGGCTTGCAAGGTTAAGTCCTTAGAGTGATCAAGGCAAGACTTCCACATACCCTCTGCCCATCAGGCCCACCTTGGCATACTCGCCCCTTGTCACTTGCCCCAATCTAAGTGAATATCACCCAAGTTGATTACCAAGCACCACGTGCCATCAACAATTCAACATCGTTGCGTGACATGACTCGCCACAACAACTCAATCTCATCGTGTGATCTCATATGACACACAAGTTCATAACATCGTTCCATATTCCATTAGTCAAGATTAATTATCAATGATTCAAACACATGTGATGACGTGGCATGGCTAAGCAACTAGTACGGTCTAACCATCCCATGTTGATTATTATTACTAACCAACTATAATGAACCAATCTAGGGTGACAATAGATTATGGCATACAATGACAAGGTAGGGTATAGATCATATGGGTAGATTAACTAGATCCCAATTTAGATTGAAACAATTGTATACTTGAAATACTATGCAATAAAGTAAAACAATATAGCAATTTTATAAACAAGGGTTCAACATGATCAAAGCACAACTTTCCTTGGAAAAATAGGTCCTGATCTTGATCTGGAGCTTGCTCTTGAGTTGTTGGATCTTCCTCCGAAGCGTCGCACAATTCAACGTCTACGCGTACCGAAAAAGAAAAGCAAATAAATACCAAAACAGGGAGCAAATTAACTCCAACAACCAATTAAAATTCACCATTAAATAGATCTCAATTTTACAAATTTTAAGAAATTTGAATCACTCAAATCCGAGTTAAGATGCAAAAGTTATAGCCTTTTGAAGTTTGAATAAATACTGAAATTATAGAAATTAGAAAATCAGAATTAACCGAATTATTTTTAGATTGAAAAACAGATTACTGCGTCACGCTGATGTCAGCGTGGATCTGAACCAATGCGATGCTGCCACGCGTCCCGGTCCATAGGCCTGGTCCATGGATCGGATCGAGTCCACCGTGAACCGGGTTTATGGCGCCTCGGCCTCTGCGCTTGACATGCGATGGCACACGATTGGTCCATCTTTGCGGCGCAGAATCCACCGCACAGATCGCATCTAACGGATACAGGTCCAAGCTTACGTGGCACGATCTCGATCCTTCGCTGGAGATCCGACGGTCCTTGAAGCTTCAACGCGACGTTGGTGGTGCGGCGGCGCAACTCCACCGCCCGAGGCGGCGACCTCGGCGGCGGCGTTACGGCGACAAAACGGCGACGCGCTTCCCACACCGGCGGCGCACGCGCGGCGGACTCGAATATGGAACCCGGCGAAGAACGGCTACACGACGGCACAACGGCACAAAACGGCCGACGTTGCGTGCAACCAACTCCTACGAGCTTCCAGGCGCGATCTATGGAGACTCTCGCGGAACAGCTCCGATCAAACGCTGCGGCAGACGATGACGATCCTCAGAGAAGCTGCGGCCCCCTTAAATAGCCCTCGACTACCGCGTTCGGTGCTAGGAAACCTAACCGACGCGGCGGCGGTGTCCTGCTCGGACACGGCGACGGCGCCCGAGTCCCGCACAGAGACGACACACGCCAGCCGTCCGATCACGATCCATCGGTCACAATCTCGCGGCTAAGATCTGATTCTAACCGCCCACGATCTCCTTCCAACGGCGAAGATCCATCCGAGTCCCGAACCGATACGCCTTGCTCTCACCCGCGCGATCTCGTTCCAACGGCGGGGATTAGATCTTCCAGAAACGGGCTAAACGGGCCGCGCTACTCCGGGCCACACACGAACAGCATATGGGCCAAGCCCAATACTGTTCATCCGCTTTTTAAAAGGATTTTCCATTTAAAATAATCACTAAAATTCATTTTATTTGTTTTAGGCAATAAAACTACTAGGAAAAATCCAAGAAAATTCTCAAAAATACTTTGAGACATTCTGGACTCGAATAAAATATTTTGGCAAAACTTTATTTCAACTTTGCATAAATTTAAATTGATTTTGACAAAAGGACGAAATACCTAATTTGCTATTAATTCAAATAAATCCAGAAAAATCCAAATAAATTCCAGAAAAATCATAAAATGCACAAATGACAATAAAATAATATTTAGGCGAATTTTGGGTGTTACAAACCTCCCCCCCTTAACAGAATCTCGACCCCGAGATTCAGGGCTAACTAGAGAATAGGTTTGGAAACTCTGACTTCAAATCTTCTTCACGCTCCTAAGTTGCTTCACTTTCAGAATGATTGCTCCACTGAACTCTGCAAAAGCGAATAGACTTGCTTCTAGTTCTGCGCTCCATAACATCCAAAATTTCATTGGTCGCTCCTTGTAAGTCGTCTTCCTGCTGACTCTATTCGTCCAACGGGGTTTGTTCTACTGTCACTCTGAGACATTTCTTAAGTTGTGACACATGAAACACGTCATGCACTCCTGCCAAAGACTGAGGCAATTCCAACTGATAGGCCACCTCTCCTCGACGGTTTAAAATTTTAAATGGACCAACATATCTTGGTGCAAGCTTCCCTTTAACGTGAAACCTTTTAACACCCTTAAGAGGGGTAACCCTGAGATACACATAATCCTCTGGCTCGAAACTCAAATCTCGGCGTCGGTTATCGGCGTAGCTCTTTTGCCTTGACTGTGCTATCTTCAACCTCTCTCTGATCATCGCAACTTGATTTTCTGCTTCCTTGAGAATATCTGGTCCAAACACCAAACGCTCTCCCGTTTTTCCCAATTTAAATAAAGAAAGAAATTCATTTAATTTGTTTTAAGCAATAAAATTATTAGGAAAAATCGAAGAAAATTCTCAAAAATACTTTGAGACATTCTGGACTCAAATAAAATATTTTTGGCAAAACTTTATTTTAACTTTGCAAAAATTTAAATAGATTTGAACGATAGGTCAATATTCTTAATTTAAAATTAATTCAAATAACTCCAGAAAAATCCAAATAAATTTCAGAAAATCAGAAATACACATTTAAGCAATAAAATAATATTTGAGCAAATTTTGGGATGTTACAAACCTCCCCCCTTAACAGAATCTCGACCCCGAGATTCAGGGCTAACTAGAGAATAGGGTTGGGAATTCTGACTTTAAATCTTCTCCGCACTCTCAAGTTGCTTCAGCTCCTTTTTATCCGGTACACAAATTCGGCCTTTGAAGAACATAGTTCCCTGCTCATCTAGAGTGAAATCCACTGCTAGGCCTTCGTCCTTCCTGGACTTGATCTTAGTTATTTTCTCGTCATCTTTCTGGCTTTCTCTGATCTGATCTTCCAGTGTTGGTTTTACTTCCAATGCAGCTACAATTCCTTGCGGAACGACCTCCAGCTTTAACTTCTGAAATTCCCTGCATAGCTCTGGCTGATCCTCCATTGACAACGTATTTGCGCTATGGCTCTTCCGATTCGGAGCATCTGCTACTACATTGGCTTTTCCGGGGTGATAATGAATTCCCACATTATAATCCTTAATTAACTCTAGCCACCTTCGTTGTCTCTTATTAAGATCTGCTTGAGTGAAAATATATTTCAGGCTCTTATGGTCCGTATATATCTCACATCTATTTCCTATGAGATAATGACGCCATATCTTCAAAGCATTCACTACGGCAGCTAACTCCAAATCATGCGTCGGATAATTTACTTCATGCGGTCTCAACTGCCTCGACGCATAAGCAACAACTTTTCCATTCTGCATTAACACGCACCCCAGACCTTGCTTTGAGGCATCGCAATAAATGTCAAATCCATTCTGCACGTCCGGCAATACTAAAACGGGGGCTGTCGTCAAACACTTCTTTAATCCCATAAAACTTTTCTCGCACTCTGGCGTCCATGCAAACTTCTTCTCTTTCTTCAACAACTGCGTCAGGGGTTTAGCAATCGTCGAGAATCCCTCTATGAACCGACGGTAGTATCCCGCCATTCCCAGAAAACTACGGATCTGAGTAACAGACTTCAGTTGCTCCCAATGCAATATTGCGTCCACTTTGCTTGGGTCAACTGCAACTCCTTTAGTAGTCATTACATGACCAAGAAATTCAACTTTCTCCTTCCAAAAATCACAATTGCTGAACTTAGCATACAGCTGATGTTCTCGCAGCCTCTTTAAAACCATCTTCAGATGTTCCGCATGCTCTTCCTCTGTCTTCGAGAAAACTAAGATATCGTCTATAAAGACTACAACAAACTTATCCAAATACTCCATGAAAACCTTATTCATCATGTTCATGAAATATGCAGGGGCATTCGTCAATCCAAATGACATTACTGTGAACTCATAGTGTCCATATCGCGTAGAAAACGCAGCCTTAGGCACATCCTCCGCTCGGATCTTCAACTGATGGTATCCTGAACGAAGCTCTATTTTGGAGAAAACTCCGGCCCCTCTTAACTGATCAAATAAATCGTCGTTCCTGGGCAATGGATACTTATTCTTGATCGTTACCTCATTAAGTGCACGATAATCAATGCACATCCTAAGACTTCCATCCTTCTTACGAACAAACAAAACCGGTGCTCCCCACGGTGATGAACTTGGTCTAATGAAACCCTTCTCTTGCAGTTCCTCAATCTGCTTTTTCATTTCCACTAACTCATCGGTAGGCATCCGATATGGTCTCTTTGATATCGGTGCTGTGCCTGGTGCTAACTCGATAACAAACTCGATATCGCGGTCTGGTGGCAACCCTGGTAAATCTTCTGGAAACACATCCGGGTATTATCTCACTACTGGCACATCTTCTATGCTGATGGCTTGCACGCTGTTGACCACTAACTGCCCATCACAAACTGCAGTCGCTTGAAATTCTACCTTCTTGCCACTAGGGCCTTCCAGAGATACAATCCTCCGACCACAATCCAAAACGGCCTTATGCTTAGACAACCAATCCATTCCAAGGATAACATCTAGGGACTGAGCCTCTAACCAGATAAGATTCGCTAGAAATTCTATCCCGTCCATAAGTAACTTGACTCCCAAACACCCGAGGCTAGATCTAAGCTCCGATCCTGGGACTTGGACTAAGAGCACACACTTAAGATTCACCACTTTAAACCCATTCTTGGTTGCAAAACTTTGAGAAACAAACGAATGCGAAGCTCCAGAATCAAATAAAACTGTAGCGGGTACCGAGTTAACCAGAAACTTACCCAGTACGATGTCCGTAGCCTCTTGAGCTCCATCCGCGGTGATGTGGTTGATCCTACCACGCGCTGTTGATTGCGGGGTTGCTCCAGCTTGACCGGGTGCACGATTTCCTCCTGGAGCCGGTGCCTTGGCAGGTGTTGTTCCCAAATTAAAGCGAACTGGCGTGATGCCTCCCTTCTGTGGACACCTATTAGAAAAGTGCCCTGGCTCATTGCATGCATAGCATCTCTTGATTGCGATCACGACTCCCTCCGGTGCATTCTCGCCTGTCTTTGGTGTCTGAAAATTCGATTAGCATGGCGAGTGCGGGGTTCTTGTCTTATTCATGGTGGCGGTCGAATCGCAAGCTAGCGTGGTGACATCCTCAGGCGTAGGTGGTTTGGACATCCACCCTGATTAGTTATCAAGCGCTTATGGTTTTCACCTAACTCCTTGCACTTATCCTCCAAAATCAAAGCCTTATTAACTAGCTCCTGAAAATCTAGAAAATTGTGGGTGATCAGTCCCACCTACAATCCTGAATTCAGTCCCTTCATGAAACGAGACTGCCTAGATTTATCTGTCGCTACATCTTCACGGGCATAGCGAGCTAACTGGGTAAACTTATTCAGATACTCGGCCACTGGCTGGCGTCCTTGTTTCAGAGCCCTGAATTCTTCCTTCTTGAGATCCATCATTCCCTCTGGAACATGGTATTGGCGGAAAGCAGTAGTAAACTCCTCCCAAGTAATCTCCTGCGGGGCTCCATGCGCGGCACAGTAATTCTCCCACCATTCTGCGGCAGTTCCTTCCAGTTGATGAGAGGCATAGAGCACCTTCTCATTGCCCTCGCATTGAGTAATATGCAGCTTCTTCTCAATGGTCCTAAGCCAGTCATCGGCTTCCAAAGGATTAACATTCCCAGCAAAGGTTGGCGGCCGAGTCCTCATGAAATCTGACAGCTTGGAGTAAGGTCGAGGTCCACCATTGTTGTTCTCTATTTGCATGGTTGTTGTTGGTTCTTTGCTACATTGGTCATCTGTTGCATCTGCTGCATCATAGTCTGCATTAGTTGAGTCTGCGCGGCAAGAAACGCTCCCAAATTCTGCATGTCCACTGGCGGTGGTGGTTGAGGACGGCTTCCATCATTGTTGTTGTCATTCTGGTGCAGTCCACTTCCTGAAGCACCGTTGGTTCCGCGAGTATTCACCTTCTGATGATTGCCTCTTGGGTTAGGAAAGGTAGATATAGCATAGATAAGAAGCAAGAATTTCTAAAGCGGGGGAAGATAGGTTGTACCCAAACTGAAATAATTCTTTATTTATTCTTGGTATGGCTGCTTATTTAAGCCTACAAGCTTTGCAACACATACTGCACACCCAGCATTACAAAGAAGCAAACTAAACACAAAACCTTAACGTCAACTAAAGAGGTAAAGACTAACTTAAAGACGCGACTCAACACTCGAGTCTCAACACAACTCTAAGACTGATCCTCCTTGGGCTCCCACTCTCGCTCCTCGGGATCCTCCTCTGACTCCTCCTCAGCTGGCTCCTGAGCTCCTCGGGTCACGCGCTCCAACTCGTCCTCGACCCCCTCCAGGGCCTCTCCTAGCTCAGAGATCATTCCGATGGCAGCAGCACGGGTCTCCTCAAGCTCCTGCTCCGTCACTCTAAGTGCCTCGTACACAGTCTCCGGCTCCTGAGTAGTCTCTTTCATATGCTCCTCCTGGGCAAGGGCGAACTCCGTAAGGTGTACCGCGGTAGCACACTCGTCCTCCACGATCCGTCGGCATCGGCATGCTTGCACATCAGGGTGAAGTTGAAACACTGAGTCGTGAAGCTCGTCGGCGTAGTCGCGGTAGACACGGCGAAGAGCAAGTCGGGCAACCTCCTGGATCGCAACCTCGTACGAGAATCTTCTGGCGGAGATATTGATTGGCCTACTGGCTTCATCATTCTCCCGGGCGTAGATGATCAGCTTGCAAACAAATCCTCGGTGAACACCATTAACGGTCCAGCTGCCTCCTCGGTAAAGCGAACAATAAAAACATCCAAGCGTCTGAAGAACTCTCCACAGCTCCATGGCGTAACCACCTGCTGACTCCTCAAAGGTCGGAACGATCGGCATCTGCTTCACAAGAACTTTGAATAAGTTCTCCACCCGAAACGGCAAGTAAACGGTAAATTCAGCAAAGGCGAGAAGTAGAGAATGAGATGAGTCGAGAGTGTTTTGTTAGTCAAATTTAAATTTTCTTTAGAAAATAGTTTTGGACACAACCTGGACTTCTCCATACTATCTAGGGCCAAGACCTCGATCGGTATGCTCGATACCACCTCTGTAAGGACCCGAATCCATCGATTGAACCCACCGTGTTTACCGCACTATTCTGGGATCAACGCTAGTGCACACACTCAACATCGGTACATATCACATCATACTCAACGATAATAGAATAATACTCCATTTATTGATATAGCTAAGTGTATGATCTTATGGTGACTTACATTATTAAGCCACGCAGGGCAAAACTTGAAATATAAGCTAAGAATTAAGCAATGGAAAGTAGAAAACGTAGATAGCTCATGATTCACCACAGTGCAACCGACAAGGCTCGGACCCTAATGACTCGTGTCCTCTTGGAATTCCTCCTCCAACACAGTGTAGATTCTTCAACTGTTGATTATTGTTGTTGGCAAGGGTGAGTACTTAAAGCACTCAACAAGTTGTGCACTGAATGCAATTCTATGTAACTATATGTAAGGCTTATTCCAATGGATAGGTTATCATGGTTATTTTGCAATAAGCAGCATTTATGAACAAATATAATAAATAGATTGTAAAGACTGTAAAACAAATAACAATAAATAGATTTAGTATTTCTCAAGTAAACCAAGTTTCCAATTCTAAGTCAAATTTCATCTTCCACATGGCATTCCGCCATCCCAACCAAGTTGTCCATTTAATTAAGCTGACCCTTAACTGTAATTCCCGAGCATTGCTCAATACCTCGAGCACAGCTATCCGAATAGTTTCACACTCTGTAGAGGTTATGCACTTTACCCACGCGACACAACCAAACACCACCAAGGCGAGTGATTATAACAATGCCTTTACAATGCGTTGGCTTAACCCGGTACCACCCGCTAAGGTTTCAACACTGGTGGGACTGGTTACCACATCCAGGGCCCCCCTCTTGCGCCATGTGAATTTCTCCATAATTCGGGAACTCACACCGACCACGATAGTACCAAAATTAGGACATTGCAAATTAATCAGCTAGGCTGGCCCACACCAGACATGTGGTTGCATGATTGACTCAGGTCAAAGGCTTGCAAGGTTAAGACCTTAAAGTGATCAAGGCAAGACATCCACATACCCTCTGCCCATAAGGTCCACCTTCGCATACTCGCCCCTTGTCACTTGCCCCAATCTAAGTGAATATCACCCAAGTTGATTACCAAGCACCACGTTCCATCAACAATTCAACATCGTTGCGTGACATGACTCGCCACAACAACTCAATCTCATCGTGTGATCCCACATGACACACAAGTTCATAACATTGTTCCATATTCCATTAATCAAAATTAATTATCAATGATTCTAACACATGTGATGACGTGGCATGGCTAAGCGACTAATACGGACTAACCATCCCATGTTGATTATAATTACTAACCAACTATAATGAACCAACCTAGAGTGACAATGAATCATGGCATACAATTGACAAGGTAGGATATAAATCAATCTGGTATATTAGCTAAGCCCAATCTAATTTGAAACAATTGTATACTTGAAATAATATGCAATAGGGTAAAACAAATATAGCAATTTTATAAACATGGGTTCAACATGATCAAAGCACAACTTGCCTTGGAATAGGTCCTGATCTTGATCCGGAGCTTGCTCTTGAGTTGCTGGATCTTCCTCCGAAGCGTCGCACAATTCAACGTCTACGCGTACCGAAGGAGAAAAGCAAATAAATACCAAAGCAGAGAGCAAATTAACTCCAAAAATCAATTAAAATTCACCATTAAATAGATCTCAATTTTACAAATTTTTAGAAATTTGAATCACTCAAATCCGAGTTAAAACGCAAAAGATATAGCCTTTTGGAGTTTAAATAAATACTGAAAATATACAAAATTAGAAATTCGGAATTAACAGAAATATTTTTAAACCGAAAAACCGATTTATTGCGCAAGCGTGACGTCAGCCCTAGTGCCAGCCAATCCCACGGTGACACGTGCCACGGTCAATGGACTCGGTCCATGATTTGGATCTGGTCCACTGTGGACCCGGTGCATGGCTCCACGGGACTATGCCGACACACAGCTGCACCCGGTTGGCAACGCGTGGCGAGATCAGGGCCAACTCTCCACGGATCCGACGGCTGCACAAAGGGTGAGACGCGGCATGATCTAAACCGACAGATCTAATCCACTGGTTAAAACTTTACCCGAGCCGTTCACTGTAGATGCAACGACGTGGCGCACTGGCGGGCGTTGATCAACGATCTGACGGTCGCGTGAAGCTCCAACCTCCGATGATGTTGCGGCGGCGCTCCACTCCCGGAGACAAAGACGACGACTTCCCCGATGACAAACCAGACCCTTCCGGCGGCGAAGAAGTAGCAGATCCGACGCGCAGCACCTCGGCGAACGCGCAACTGGAACCAAAGAGGCAAGGGCGGCCTTCCCGACGGCGCAACACGGCGAAAACAGCGGCGGCTTAGGAAACTAACTACGACGAGGTCGCCAGCGCCATAAGGCTTCTCGGCGGCGTCGAGCTAGAGCACGATGCGGCGCGATCCGGAGAACCTCGAGGTCTACGGCGCTTTAAATAGCCCAGGGGTTCGAGTCCTACACAGCGAAGAAGTTCGATGACCACATGGCGGCGAACTCCGAGTCCGCTTCGGGGACGATAAACGACGGCGCGACGTGCGTCCCGATCCGACGGCCAAGACGTGAGCGCACACGCAGCTTTCCCTGAACCACTGGATTGCACGCGAACGGCCACCGATCTAGGGTTTTCCCCCGCAGCGGTTCGCGGGCTGGACTGGGCCGCGCCGAGGCAGGCCGACGCGTACAGTGTTGGGTTTCGGCCCAACACTGTTCACAAAATTTTCTGGGTTTTCCCAATTTAAATAATACAGAAATTCATTTAATTTGTTTTAAGCAAGAAAACTATTAGGAAAAATCCAATAAAATTCTCAAAAATACTTTGAGACATTCTGGACTCAAGTAAAATATTTTTGCAAAACTTTATTTTAACTTTGCATAAATTTAAATATATTTGAATGATAGGTCAATATTCTTAATTTAAAATTAATTCAAATAACTCCAGAAAAATCCAAATAAATTCCAGAAAATCATAAATGCACATTTAAGCAATAAAATAATATTTGAGCAAATTTTGGGATGTTACATCTTCACCGGGATAAAGTGAGCAACCTTGGTCAGGCGATCCACAATGACCCAAATCGAATCATAACCTCTCTGAGTCTTAGGTAAACCGATGATAAAGTCCATACCAATTTCCTCCCACTTCCATTCAGGAATTTTCAACGGCTGTAACAAACCAGCTGGTCTTTGGTGCATGGCTTTTACTCTCTGACATACATCGCATAGAGCAACATGCTCAGCCACCTCACACTTCATATTAGGCCACCAAAATCTCTCTCTCAAATCTTGATACATTTTGGCACTTCCTGGATGAATTGAGTACTTAGAATCGTGAGCTTCCTCAAGAATCAGTTGCTTGACTCCTTTTATCCTAGTAAACAAATTGGCCTTTGAAGAACATAGTTCCCTGCTCATCTAGAGTGAAAT
Source organism: Otatea glauca (assembly GCA_036346275.1). Classification (NCBI taxonomy): domain Eukaryota; kingdom Viridiplantae; phylum Streptophyta; class Magnoliopsida; order Poales; family Poaceae; genus Otatea; species Otatea glauca. The sequence continues at coordinate 25,325,231 of CM070716.1, forward strand.
CCACTGCTAGGCCTTCGTCCTTCCTGGACTTGATCTTAGTGATTTTCTCATCATCTTTCTGGCCTTCTCTGATCTGATCCTCCAGTGTTGGTTTTACTTTCAGTGCAGCTACAATTCCTTGCGGAACGACCTCCAGCTTTAACTTCTGAAATTCCCTACATAGCTCTGGCAGATCCTCCATTGACAGCGTTTTTGCACTATGACTCTTTCGACTTAGAGCGTCGGCTACCACATTAGCTTTTCCAGGGTGATAATGAATTCCCACATTATAATCCTTAATTAACTCCAACCACCTTCGTTGTCTCATATTAAGATCTGCTTGAGTGAAAATGTATTTCAGGCTCTTATGGTCAGTATATATCTCACATCTATTTCCTATGAGATAATGACATCATATCTTGAAAGCATGCACTACGACAGCTAACTCCAAATCAAGCGTCGGATAATTCGCCTCTTGCGGTCTCAACTGCCTTGACGCATAAGCAACAACTTTACCATTCTGCATTAACACGCACCCCAAGCCTTGCTTTGAGCCATTGCAATAAATATCAAATCCATTCTGCACGTCCGGCAATACTAAAACGGGGGCTGTCGTCAAACGCTTCTTCAATTCCATAAAGCTTTTCTCGCACTCTGGCGTCCATGCAAACTTCTTCTCTTTCTTCAACAACTGCGTCAGGGGTTTAGCAATCATCGAGAATCCCTCTATGAACCGACGGTAGTATCCCGCCATTCCCAGAAAACTACGGATCTGAGTAACAGACTTCGGTTGCTCCCAATGTAACACCGCGTCCACTTTGCTTGGGTCAACTGCAACTCCTTTAGTAGTCATCACATGACCAAGAAATTCAAGTTGCGCCTTCCAAAAATCACACTTGCTGAACTTAGCATACAGCTGATGTTCTCGCAGCCTCTCTAGAACCATCCTCAAGTGTTCCGCATGGTCTTCCTCTGTCTTCGAGAAAACTAAGATATCGTCTATAAAGACTGCTTATTGCATGTATAGCATCTCTTGTTTGCGATGCGACTCCTCTGGTGCATTCTTGCCTGTCTTTGGCGTCTGAAAGTTCGATTAGCGAGGCGAGGTGCGAGGGTTCTTTGTCTTATTCACGGTGGCGGTTGGAATCGCAACCTTTGTGGTGACATCCTCAGGCGTAGGTGGTTTGGACGTCCACCCTGATTAGTCATCAAGCGCTTACGGTTTTCACCAAACTCCTTGCGCTTATCCTCCAAAATCAAAGCCTTATTATCTAGCTCCTGAAAATCTGGAAAATTGTGGGTGATCAGTCCCACCTGCAATCCTGAATTCAGCCCCTTCATGAAGCGAGACTGCCTAGCTTTATCTGTCGCTACATCTTCAGGGGCATAGCGAGCTAACTGGGTAAACTTATTGGATACTCGACCACCGGTGGCCTCCTTGTTTGAGCCACAATTCTTCCTTTTAAGGTCCATCATTCCTTCTGTTACATGATATTGGCGGAAAGCGGTAGTAAACTCATCCCAGGTAATCTCTTGCGGGGCTCCATGTGCGGCACAGTAATTCTCCCACCATTCTGCGGCGGTTCCTTCCAGTTGATGAGGCGTAGAGCACCTTCTCATTGCCCTCGCATTGAGTAATATGCGACTTCTTCTCAATAGTCCTTAGCGATCCATCGGCTTCCAAAGGATTAACATTCAAAGCAAAGGTTGGCGGCCGAGTCCTCATGAAATCGGCGACTTGGAGTAAGGTCGAGGTCCACCATTGTTGTTCGAGCTGCATGGTTGTTGTTGGTTCTTTGCTACATTGGTCATCTGTTGCATCCTGCTGCATCATAGTCCGCATTAGTTGTCTCTGCGCAAGAAACGCTCCCATATTCTCGCATGTCCACTTTGGCGGTGGTGGTTGGGGATGGCCTCCATCATTGGGGTTGTCATTCGGCGTAGTCCACTTCCCGAAGCACCGTTGGTTCCACGAGTATTCACCATCTGATGATTGCCTCTTGGGTTAGGAAAGGTAGATGTAGTGTAGATAAGAAGCAAGAATTTCTAAAGCTGGGAAGATAGGTTATACCCAACTGAAATAATTATTTATTTATTCTTGGTATGGCTGCTTATAAAAGCCTACAAGCTTTGCAACACATACTGCACACTCAGCATTACAAAGAAGCAAACTAAACATGAAACCTTAACGTCTACTAAAAGGTAAAAACTAGCTTAAAGACGCGACTCAACACTCGAGTCTCAACACAACTCTAAGACTGACTCTCACTCATCCAGCCACCCTAGCTGAGACTGATCGGCGCATACACCGGTGGGTGGGCTGGCATAGGAGCGAACTGAAGGACCGAGATGGCGAACAGTGGGGGGTGAATGGTCGCAATTAAAAATTCCCCTAAAATACTCCAACAAAAACCTCGTCAAGATCGCTCAAAGGAAATTGTGAAAAACCCGAAAAACTAGACAACTATGTGTACCCCAAGCTTGCATGGATAAGTACCATAAAATATGTGGGGATTTTTGAGTCACAATCCTGGTTGTCTAGTGTCCAAGATAAAAAGGAATGAATTCAAACTCTTGCTTTTAGAAAGGACATCAATTCAAATCACAAAAGTCACTTTCAGAAAAGCAAAAGCAGAATTTCCAGAATTTGTCCGCAATTTGCACAGGAGGTAGGTGGGTTTCTGCAGCTCACAAAATTCTGAGAATTCTTCTCCCTATGAACATCAGAGTCGTGAAGAACTCCACCAAATGTATCCTCAAAAAGCCTTACAGAAAAAACAGGAAAAATCTAAGAACACAGTATGCTCAAGAACTTCGAGCAGAAAGTTTAGGGCTCGGTTTTCACCTCATGGCGCCCAAACGGTGCAACAAGTGAACTCTAAAATTTTTCTGCAGGTCTATATCAGAGTCCCGCACCTCCTCCAATAAAAATCACTCAAAAAGAATTTTTCTATACTGTTACAAAAATCAAACACTGACTGCTGCGCGAAGAACAAGTTCTGAACAAAGTTGGAACTTGAAAGAAAAGATGTTCTCTACTCAATCCAAGAGTGCAAAAGAGATGTAAAACCATATGAACACACTCAAAACATCCAAGATCAGCAGCATTTAGAAGGAGGGGAGGCAAATCCAAATTACTTGAAAGTAAATTGCGGGAATGTAATTGCGGGAAAGTAAATGCTGAATTTAAATTGCGTAAAGTAAAGACATAATTTAATGCGCAAAATAAATTCAGAGGTGGATGGATAAAACTTTCATTTCTGGAAGGGGAGGTTACAAAGCCTCACATTCATGTGGGCAAAGCTCAAATGAGCATCAAAAACCTCAACACCTTCAAGGGAAGGAGGCTACCCCTCCACCCCTATTTATACTACTCTTGGGCCACCTACCACCCTTGGATGAGTCCCTCAACCCTAGAGCACTCATCTAAGGGCTAGGATTAACCCACACACACAGCCATGCAAGGGCTAACCCAAAACCCACACACATACCGAGTTTTCTTGCACGGTTTTCAAAGCATACTACCTAGACCCGCTAACCTATCAACTAGACCTCAATCCGACGGCTCTCATTGATCCACACAGCATCTAGCTAGCATCAACTCCTTTCCTTGCCTTCTTGACTTGCCCGGACTCCGTCTCCGATCATCTTCCGGCGATCTCCCAACCGTCTGGACCTCCGACGCTCCTCGCCTAGTCCCGGTCATCCTTCGCCTCACCATGACCTAGCACTGTCGCCCTGCAACCATCAAAGACAAGGAAACTCCTCACATAGCAATGCCCACAAAGATGTGCAATAAACCATACAACTCATCACTACCGCGTCCATACGACCGGTACTGCCACTCCTGGCAGAGACAACTCAAATTGCTTCATTTTGAAAATCAATCCAAATCAAACTCAAACTTGAGCACACCTTGCTCAAATAGAGTCAAATACTCATCACAAACATGGATGGACCTCCACATGGTCCTTCAATCTCCCCCTTGATGAGTATATTGACAAACCACACAAAAGGCATAAATTTGAGTTTGAAGAAAATGAAGAAGAAAGCAATTTTTAGTTGCAAAGTCAAACTTGGTCCAAAGATAGAAATTAGAACCATGACCAAGTTGACGAAGAGGAATTCAGATTTTAGAGTTAAATTTAAGAAAGAGCAAGTTTTCAACAAAACTCTAAAATCCAACTAAACATGTCAAATGTGATTATGAGATTATGATCCAACGAAGTAGTAGCATAGTTTTACAAAGATCATAATAACCAAATAAGCATTCACATTTTTATCATTTTAGTGATGCCTTTTCTACATTTTCTCCCCTTTTGGCAATATAGGCATCAAATTTTTTATGTATGCATGAAATGCAATCGAAAGAGCTTTGAAGATTATCCAATTGATCAAAATGGAAGGATATTACACCAAGCTTGTTAATTTCAGAAGATGACTAAACTAAGACATGTCCAAGTGCAAATCGAGCTTAGTTTTGAATATTTCATTTTAGCAAGATTAGACAAGTGCAACACTTAGCTTTAGTTTCAAAAATAGAAGAATAGCCACTCTAAGGATCAAAAGGAAAACCTAGAGTTCAACCTACTCAACACTTTGGGGAATCTAGAAGAGCATACAAGGTCCTTCGGGCTCATTTATCACTTAATGCAAATTTTGATTTATCATCATACAAGACATAGCGGGGTGCAAATGTTTGACATTATTTGCATTCTTTACCCACATATGTCTTTGTTTTTAATTTATTTACATTTTCTTTTGACAACCAATTGACTCAAGCCGTATGCGACCATCTCAAGATGAACTCTTAAGAGGATGGTCTAGGTCAAACACGATGTATTCCAAGTTCATCCCAAGTGCAATGGGAAGCGGTCTTGCGAATGCAAGGTGTTGAGTCATATGTGCACAAGAAGAGTCAATTTTGTTTAATTTTCATTTTTTTTGCACAATGATTCATGAGCAATTGAAGGACTCTAGCATGGATCAAACTAGTTTCACCCAAGTTTGCTATAGGGACTCTAGAGAACTCCTAAATTTCTCAAATTATGGCACAAACCTCTAGAGAAGAAACCTAGCAAGTAAAAGCAACAAGTTTCATCAAGTTTTTCATTTAAGGCTTATTTCATTTTTAAGCTTAGCAAGTTAAATGAACTTGGACATACCTAAGCTAGTGATTTTCTTCAAATGATGTAGCATGGTGTATAGCATGAAGAAGAAATCAATTGCATAATAGACAAAGCTCATAAAACAGAAAATGCAGCCTAAATGCAATGCATGAACAGATTCCCAAACTCCTCCTCAACAAATGAATCAATTTTAAGCTCAAATCTGGTTAAAGTTGAGTTATTATCAAGATTAGGCATAAAGAAAATCCGAATGAACTCAATAACAACCAGAAAAACAGAATGAGGAGAAGAAACCGAGAAACTGCAAAACTGGATGGCTATTGAGCATAGATAAGATAGAAGAGACTCACTACGGCTCGGACTCGCTCTTATCTTCCCAGTGGATCGATATAGGAAGCGACTCTAGATCCCAACTAAGGAGTGCACATGCCACTGTCTACCTGGAGGCCCAATACCGCTAGACTTATAAGGCTGTGAGGGAACTCAACCTAGAGAGAAGAGAGAACAGCTAATCACGCATGATAGCAACCTAAAGCACAAGATAAGAGGTCCATGCGAGGCATGCCAGAAGTCTAAGTGAGTGAACTCAACTCAAGAAAAACAAGCCCAAAGTCATCCAGAAGAAGAAAGAAAATGCTGGAAGAAAATATATAATACATAATATACAAACCAGCTCCCCCTCAAGATAAGCCGTATGGGCTCACGACTCCAAGCTCAAATCCCCCTGAACACACTCTACTCCCCTTGAGGCACACTCTAAAACTCTCACCTCACAAGAGATAGGTAGAAAGCTAGAGGAGAAGAGATAAGATCTAAAACCACATGGTCTCTAAGGAGCAAGACGGCTCAAGGTAAGAAGCAACCTAACTATGCTAGAAGTTCAACCAAAAGACTCTAGACAAATATGACACAAGCTCTACCTACAAAAGAACCACAACCTCCTAAGAGACCCATCACTATCATCAACATTTTCAGAGGTACTTACCTATTGCAGTGTAGTGCAAGTAGTGGCAAATGACCTGAAGTGGATCCAAAAAGGAGAGGAAGAAGACTTAGAGATATTCCTAGGATGATGGTCTCCTCACCAGAAAGCCTACACACATGCATCCAACAAATCTATGCTTTCGAAACTGGGGTTAGGCAGATCCAGTTCCTAGGCACGAATGGACAAGATACAGGAAAAGTGTGGCAAATGATCATCTAGAGCATGAACATGATGCAGAAGGTAATGTAAGATCATGATCACAACCAAGCTAAAGATAGAATCAAGATCCATATTTCCATAGTCAACAGTGAAAACATATCCACATGATAAACAACAGCAAGGTGCATCATAGCTTTGTCATCTTTGTCAAGAAGAAGCTAAGCAAGGTGCATGACAACAACAAAATGCTAGCAGGGATCATGTGCAAGCCTAGAAATACACGGATCAAGATACTACCCTAAACATGGCAATGAGCATGTAAATGAAGAAATACCACAATGAAGCACAACAACATGCTACTAGATATAACATGAGCAAGATGAATGAAGACAACCAAAGAGGATCATGCATAAAACAAACCAATTAGCAACATCAAGATCCATTTATCCATAGTCTCAATAACAATATTTACATCTTTCATGTAAAAAGGCCCGTCAAAACAAGACCAAACAAAAGGTCATGTGGACACAGACAGCATGAAAGTAAATGGTGACCATGGACACAAAGATGAGAAGCTACTTATAGCAACACTCTATGCATGATGATGAATACATGCCATGAATGTAGAACACAAGCTCATGCAAAATAGGTATGAAGCATATAAGCATGAAGGACAATAAAAGGTGATCATGAACAATATAAGTCATACAGCGGCAGCTAGATTATATGACCCTAATCTCATGAAAGGCACTCACATGTAGCACAAAGTCTGAAAAATAAAGTCTAAACAAAGCTAATCATGGATGTAATAGAAAATCAGGGTCATATAACCTAGATACTACTCATGACAAAATAAAGTAAATGATATATAGCACGTGCCCATAGTTAATACAAATGCTCATACCAAATGAACAATATCATGGACAGGATAAAAACAAGAGAATCACATGCTGGGAAAGAGCTCATGAATTTAGGATATAATACATGAAGCACAAAGATGGTTGGGGAAAACATGCTATGGCACAAAACAAGACAGACAAAAACTAACAAGACCTAGCAAAGTACATATAATACACATAGGAGCAAGAGCAATCACAACATGTCATGGAAATTATGATCACAAGTATAGCCGACATGAGGGTATGAGATAGCTCACCATGAAAGTGGATGTCCCCAATGCTGTTATCATGAAGCTCAACACTTGTGGAGCGAAACACGAGGCAAACAAAGTTGAAAGTACATGCAGGTTAGCATGATGCTCATGATGGTCATGCAGGAAGATCCAATCCTCTAGAGACAAGCCGCAAAGGCCAATTCGGAATTCACATCGAGTGCCAACATTGAAAAGCGACAAACCGATCCTAGATGAGATTAGTAAAGATCAACATGACCAACATACTTACCTACAACTCTTGCCGTGAGTGGGTACCTCGAGGAAAAACGAGGTCCACTACTTATGCACGGCGAAGATGATGCCTCAGGACAACTCATGGACTAAGAATCGAACTAAGAAAGGACAAGTCCACAAGATGACCCAAATCCACTCCACTAGGCAGTCATCACATCCTCAAGCTGGCCTCAAGCGACTCATGCCATGAGAAAGGCAAAAGGCACTCAAAAGCATCATCGCATAGACATGACACAAGGAATTGACATAAGAGGGAAAGATGACTCAGTACTGGGATAGAGTGAAGACTTAGGAACCCAATACTGAAGCATACGACACCTCAGAGTACCAGCCACAAAAGAAGACTGGACTCGAATGTCTCTCTGACGCTCAACTCTAACAAGATCAGTAGTAACTCTAGTAGATGATCTAGGAGCTGGAACTGGGTTAGCACGACGTGGTGCAAAAGCCGGATCATCCCAGTATGGCTGCCTGGATCTCCTACCAGAAAACACCTCACGCCGCTGATATCTACCTCGATGGGAAAAACGAGGAATATCAAGAGGACGGCGGAAAGACTGACTACGAACAACTTCAGGACTAAAACTTGAAGAACTAGCATGAAAACCAAGTCCTGGACGCTTCCCAAAAACAGGCGACTCTCTAACCTGTCTAGAAGCAGTGTGTGTCTTAGGAGCACTCAAAGTCTGGGTATGACCACGAATACCCCTAAGAGCAAAGAACACGCTCATGCCGAGTGATCTTGGCGCTCAAGCGTAAATCTACTAGGTGACCATCCTTCTTACAGAAGGTGCATGTGTACTTCGCCTTGCTAGAGGCAGAAGCAATAGGAGTAACACCCTTCTGATAAGAAGTCCTATGGACAACCCCAGCAGATCTAAACACGGTGGTACTCACTCTGGGAGCTACCACAATCTCACCACTCTTGGAGCCGCGCACAATGGTGGGAGGATGCGCCCGAGCGTGCTCCAAGAGATCAAATCCTAGACCTTGATTGAATTTACTAATCTTGGATTGGTCTAGAATAAGATTGAGCTTCTTCTTGCCTCCAACAAACTTCTCGAGAGTGCTCATAAGATACTGGCAATCTCGGAAGAATGAAGCACAAGAAGAACAGGGGGAAGGAGAGGAAGAAGAAGGACCAGAAAGAGAAGATCTCTCAGCATGTGCTTTTTATTCCCTTAGCACGGCTGCCTCAATCTTGAGGGCCTCACAAGAAACGCAAGATGCATTTCTAATTCTATGGGCTTGGTCTTCTAATTTCTTCCTAGGCTCGACATGAATTTTATCCAAGTCCCCCTCAATCATAGAACATCGCAAGCAACTTTCTTGTGACTTATCTAGTAAGTCCTTAGCAAGATTAGCAGACTTGACATTTAAGGATTCATTGTCAAGTTTTAGTCGCCTACAGCCCTCACATGAGCTGACTGGTTCCTTAGAAGCATGCATTTCAAGTTCATTGTTTCTAGAAGAAAGCTTTCTAAGATGTTCGCTCATGGCATCAATTTCGGCAAGCAATTTAGGGCAATTAGCACATGATGGAGTGTAGTGAGCATGAAGAAAACTAGCCTCAACAAGAATAGCATGAACAGAACTAGTGCTAGCATTCTTCAACCTAAGACTATCAAGTTCAGCAAGCACACTATCATGTATGGTCCTTAGGTTCTCCAACTCCACAAGAACAGCATCACAGAGAACACAATCATCAGTGACTCGGGAGGGAGAAGATCTAAGTGAAGCTAACTCCCGAGTCAAGGTACCTACTTCCTTCTCTAACTCAGAACACCTAGACCTAGCCTTAGCATGAAACTTGCCTAATTTACGTATGCAAGATTTAACTCGTCGAGGTGGGTACCTATCCGTGTCACTGTACAGCTCGGAGTCGCTGATGCCGTTGGCGTCGGCCATGAAGCACATGCCGGAGAAGTCGTCGTCGCCCTTCTTCTCTTGCGGTTCATCCTCGTCCTCGTCGCTCCATGTCTCCGTGTCGGAGAGGTTGATATCGTCAAGCGCGGCGAGGACGCGGTGGAAGAGCTTCTTGTTCTTGGAGAAGTTGCGGTACTTCTTCTCACGCGTCGGCTCACGAACTGGAGGCTTGGTGGAATATTTGTCCATCGCCATGGCTCTTGAGACCGGTCAAGATCTACGGAAGAGCAGAACCGGCTCTGATACCAATTGAAGGACCGAGATGGCGAACAGAGGGGGGTGAATGGTCGCAAATAAAAATTCCCCAAAAATACTCCAACAAAAACCTCGACAAGATCGCTCAAAGGAAATTGTGAAAAACCCAAAAAACTAGACAACTATGTGTACTCCAAGCTTGCATGGATAAGTACCATAAAATATGTGGGGATTTTTGAGTCACAATCCTGGTTGTCTAGTGTCCAAGATAAAGAAGAATCAATTCAAACTCTTGCTTTTAGAAAGGACATCAATTCAAATCACAAAAGTCACTTTCAGAAAAGCAAAAGCAGAATTTCCAGAACTTGTCCTCAATTTGCACAGGAGGTTGGTGGGTTTCTGCAGCTCAGAAAATTCTGAGAATGTTTCTCCCTATGAGCATCAGAGTCATGAAGAACTCCACCAAATTTCTGCTCCAAAAGCCTTACAGAAAAAACAGGAAAAATCTAAGAACACAGTATGCTCAAGAACTTCGAGCAGAAAGTTTAGGGCTCGGTTTTCACCTCATGGAGCCCAAACGGTGCAACAAGTGAACTCCAAAATTGTTTTGCTGGTGTATATCAGAGTCCCGCACCTCCTCCAATAAGAATCACTTGAAAATGATTTTTCTATATTTTTACAAAAATCAAACACTGACTGCTGCGCGAAGAACAAGTTCTGAACAAAGTTGGAAGTTGAAAGAAAAGATGTTCTCTACTCAATCCAAGAGTGCAAAAGAGATGTAAAACCATATGAACACACTCAAAACATCCAAGATCAGTAGCATTTAGGAGGGGAGACAAATCCAAATTACTTGAAAGTAAATTATGGAATGTAATTGCGGGAAAGTAAATGCTGAATTTAAATTGCGTAAAGTAAAGACATAATGTAAATGCGCAAAATAAATTCAGAGGTGGATGGATAAAACTTTCATTTCTAGAAGGGGAGGTTACAAAGCCTCACATTCATGTGGGCAAAGCTCAAATGAGCATCAAAAACCTCAACACCTTCAAGGGAAAGAGGCTACCCTTCCGCCCCTATTTATACTACTCTTGGGCCACCTACCACCCTTGGATGAGTCTCTCAACCCTAGACCACTTATATAAGGGCTAGGATTAACCCACACACACAGCCATGCAAGGGCTAACCCAAAACTCACACACATACCGGGTTTTCTTGCACGGTTTTCAAAGCATACTACCTAGACCCGCTAACCTATCAACTAGACCTCAATCCGACGGCTCTCATTGATCCACGCGGCATCTAGCTAGCATCAACTCCTTTCCTTGTCTTCTTGACTTGCCCGGACTCCGTCTCCGATCATCTTCCGGCAATCTCCCAAACGTCTGGACCTCGACGCCTCGCCTAGTCCCGGCCATCCTTCGCCTCACCATGACCTAGCACCGCCGCCTCGCAACCATCAAAGACAAGGAAACTCCTCACATAGCAATGCCCACAAAGATGTGCAATAAACCATCCAACTCATCACTACCGCGTCCATACGACCGGTACTGCCACTCCTGGCAGAGACAACTCAAATTGCTTGATTTAGAAAATCAATCCAAATCAAACTCAAACTTGAGCACACCTTGCATAAAAAAAGTCAAATACTCATCACAAACATGGATGGACCTCCACATGGCCCTTCACGAACCTACCCTGATGACCTACTACGGGCTCCTCAGCAACAACAGGGTCTGCACTCTCCTCTGGCTCCCACTCTCGCTCCTCTGGATCTTCCTCGGACTCCTCAGCTGGCTCTTGAGCTCCTCGGGTCACGCGCTCCAACTCGTCCTCAAGCCCCTCCAGGGCCTCTCCTAGCTCGGTGATCATTCCGATAGCTGCAGCACGGGTCTCCTCAAGCTCCTGCTCCGTCACTCTGAGTGCCTCGTACACTGTCTCCAGCTCCTGAGTGGTCTCTCTCATATGCTCTTCCTGGGCGAGAGTGAACTCAGCAAGATGTACAGCGGTAGCACACTCGCCCCTCACGATCCGTCGGCGTCGGCATGCTTGCACATTAGGGTGAAGTCGAAACACTGAGTCGTGAAGCTCGTCGGCGTAGTCAAGGTAGACACGGCGAAGAGCAAGTCGGGCAACCTCCTGGATCGCAACCTCTTACGAGAATCTTCTGGCGGAGATATTGATTGGCCTGCTAGCTTCCTCGTTCTCCCGAGCGTAGATGATCAGCTTGCAAACAAATCCTCGGTGAACAACATTAATGGTCCAGCTGCCTCCTCGGTAAAGCGGACGATAAAAACCTCCAAGCGTCTGAAGAACTCTCCACAGCTCCATGGCGTAGCCACCTGCTGACTCCTCAAAGGTCGGAACGATCGGCATCTGCTCCACAAGAACTTTGAATAAATCCTCCACCCAAAACGGCAAGTAACACGGTAAATTCAGCAAAGGCGAGAAGTAGAGAATGGGATGAGTCAAGAGTGTTTTGTTAGTCAAATTTAAATTTTCCTTTAGAAAATAGTTTTGGACACAACCTGGACACCTCCATGCTATCTAGGGCCAAGACCTACGGTCAAGATGCTCGATACCACCTCTGTAAGGACCCGAATCGACTGATTCGAACCCACTGTGTTTACCGCACTAGTCCCAGGATCAATGCTAGTGCACATAGCTCAACATTGGTACATATCACATCATACTCAACGATAATAGAAATAATAATTCATTTATTGATATAGCTAAATGTATGATCTTATGACCAACTTACATTATTAAGCCACGCAGGGCAACACTCGAAATATAAGCTAAGAATTAAGCAGCGGAAAGTAGAAAACGTAGATAGCTCATCAGTTCACCACAGGCAACTGACAATGCTCGGACCCTAATGACTCGCGTCCTCTTGGAACTCCCCTCCAACACAGGTATAGATTCTTCAACTGTTGATTTTCGTTGTTGGCAAGGGTGAGTACTTAAAGCACTCAACAAGTTGTGCACAGAATGCAGTTCTATATAACTATATGCAAGGCTTATTCCAAAGGATAGGCTATCATGGCTATTTTGCAACAAACGGCATTTATGAACGAGTACAATAATTAGATTGTAAAGACAGCAAAACAAATAACAGTAGTAAATAGATTCAGTATTTCTCAAATAAACCAAGTTTCCAATCCTAAGTCAAATTCCATCTTCCACATGGCATTCTGCCATCCCAACCAAGTTGTCCATTTAATTAAGCTAACCCTTAATCAGAATTCCGAGCACCGCTCAATACCGCGAGCACGGCTATCCGAATAGTTTCACACTCTGCAGAGGTTATGCACTTTACCCACGCGATACAACCAAACACCACCAAGGCGAGTGATTATAACAAAGCCTTTACAATGAGTTGGCTTAACCCGGTACCACCCGCTAAGGTTTCAACACTGGTGGGACTGGTTACCACATCCAGGGCCCCCCTCTTGCGCCATGCGAATTACTCCATAACTCGGGAACTCACACCGACCAAGATAGTACCAAAATTAGGACATTGCAAATTAATCAGCTAGGCTGGCCCACACCAGACATGTGGTTGCATGATTGACTCAGGTCAAAGGCTTACAAGGTTAAGTCCTTAGAGTGATCAAGGCAAGACTTCCACATACCCTCTGCCCATCAGGCCGACCTTGGCATACTCGCCCCTTGTCACTTGCCCCAATCTAAGTGAATATCACCCAAGTTGATTACCAAGCACCACGTGCCATCAACAATTCAACATCGTTGTGTGACATGACTCGCCACAACAACTCAATCTCATCGTGTGATCCCATATGACACACAAGTTCATAACATCGTTCCATATTCAATTAGTCAAGATTAATTATCAATGATTCAAACACATGTGATGACGTGGCATGGCTAAGCAACTAGTACGGTCTAACCATCCCATGTTGATTATTATTACTAACTAACTATAATGAACCAATCTAGGGTGACAATAGATTATGGCATACAATGACAAGGTAGGGTATAGATCATATGGGTAGATTAACTAGATCCCAATTTAGATTGAAACAATTGTATACTTGAAATACTATGCAATAAAGTAAAACAATATAGCAATTTTATAAACATGGGTTCAACATGATCAAAGCACAACTTGCCTTGGAATAGGTCCTGATCTTGATCTCGAGCTTGCTCTTGAGTTGTTGGATCTTCCTCCGAAGCGTCGCACAATTCAACGTCTACGCGTACCGAAGAAGAAAAGAAAATAAATACGAAAACAGAGAGCAAATGAACTCCAAAAACCAATTAAAATTCACCATTAAATAGATCTCAATTTTACAAATTTTTAGAAATTTTAGTCACTCAAATCCAAGTTAAGATGCAAAAGTTATAGCCTTTTGAAGTTTGAATAAATACTGAAATTACAGAAATTAGAAAATCAGAATTAACCGAATTATTTTTAGATTGAAAACAGATTATGCGCACACGCTGATGTCGTGGATCTGAACCAACCCGATCTTGCACGCGCGTCCGGTCCATAGACTGGTCCATGGATCGGATCGAGTCCACCGTGAACCAGGTTTATGGCGCCTCGGCCTCTGCGCTTGACATGCGGCAGCACCAGATTGGTCCATCTCTGCGGCGCAGAATCCACCGCACAGATCGCATCTAACGGATACAGGTCCAAGTTTACGTGGCACGATCTCGATCCTTCGCTGGAGATCCGACGGTCCTTGAAGCTTCAACGCGACGTTGGGGGTGCGGCGGCGCAACTCCACCGGCCTTGGAGACGACGACCTCGGCGACGGCGTTCTGGCGACAAAATGGCGACGCTGCTTCCCCACACCGACGAGGCACAACGCAGCGGACTCAGATCTGGAACCCAAGCGGCGAAGAACGGCTAGACGATGGCACAACGGCACGAAACGGCCGACGTTGCGTGCAACCAACTCCGGCGAGCTTCCAGGTGCGATCTACGGAGACTCTCGCGGAACAGCTCCGATAAACGCTGCGGCAGACGACGACGATCCTCAGAGAAGCTGCGGCCCCCTTAAATAGCCCTCGACGACCGCGTACGGTGCTAGGAAACCTAACCGACGCGGCGGTGGTGTCCTGCTCAGACACGGCGACAGCGCCCGAGTCCCGCACGGAGACGACACGCACCAGCCGTTCGATCACGATCCATCGGTCATGATCTCGCGGCTAAGATCTGATTCTAACCGCCCACGATCTCCTTCCAACGGCGAAGATCCATCCGAGTCCCGAACCGGTACGCCTTGCTCTCACCCGCGCAATCTCGATCCAACGGCGGGGATTAGATCTTCCAGAAACGGGCTAAACGGGCCGCTCTACTCCGGGCCACACACGAACAGCATATGGGCCAAGTCCAATACTGTTCATCCGCTTTTTAAAAGGATTTTCCATTTAAAATAATAACTGAAATTCATTTCATTTGGTTTAGGCAATAAAACTACTAGGAAAAATCCAAGAAAATTCTCAAAAATACTTTGAGACATTCTGGACTCGAATAAAATATTTTTGGCAAAACTTTATTTCAACTTTGCATAAATTTAAATTGTTTTTGACAAAAGTCCAAAATACCTAATTTGATATTAATTCAAATAAATCCAAATAAATTCCAGAAAAATCATAAAATGCACAAATGACAATAAAATAATATTTAGGCGAATTTTGGGATGTTACAAAAGGCATTTAAAGATTATTGTATGGCTATAGGCATTAAAGTAGAGCATTTAGTACCTTATGTCTACACGCAAAATGGCCTTGCAGAGTCAATAAATTAAAAGAATAAAACTTATTGGTAGGTCACTCCTGTAGAATTGTAGGCTACTCACCAGGTGTTGGGTCCACACAGTGATACACGCTGCTGTTGTAAGATCGAGGATGCCGACTAGAGGGGGTGAATATTCGGTTTTTAACAAATTTCTTCTCTAATTAACAATCGCCTATGTCAAAACCTAAATAATATGCGGAAGCTTAATTCTAAGGTTTTGACAATTAAAGCCTAAATCAACTAGGCTCACTATGTGCACTAACTAATTATTTCTCTAACAAGAATATGCAATCCTAAAGACAATTAAGCAATTTAATTCTAGGAATGTAAATTGCAACAATATAAATAAGAATTGCAACCAAACACAAAGAGATACACCGATGTTTTACTGTGGTGTTTGGAGACTTGTCGGTGTCCTCTAATCCACGTTGAGGCAAGCCCAAACCACTTTAGACTGGCTCCATGAATTGAGCACCCACCTCGAATCCACTACTGGTAGCCCTTTAAACCTCTGAGTAGGTGAGTTCTGACCTTCACAAAGTCACCAGGGTTTCTCACAACCTCCGTTGAGAAGCTCACCGCGCATGACACTTCCACACGCTGTCTAGGTATCGAGAAACACCAAGAGTAACAAGTCAAGCCATCTAGCTTGAACTCCACCAAGTACAACACATGTACAATGGTGATCTCCAAGTGCAACACATGCACAAAGATCCTGAAGTGCAACACATGCACAAGAGGCTCTCAATCCTCTCTTAATTGCAACACATGCAATTAGAGCTCACTCTTAGCTCAAAACCCAAATGTGAGTGTGCAACACATGCACAACCTCACCAAAATGCTCAAGAGAACCAGCAACAACAAATGCCAACTCCCAAGGCTCCTTTTATAGCCCCCCACACGAAATCTAGCCGTTAGGGGCAAATCAGGTATTTTTCAGCAAAACCCAGCACTACCGCCCATGTAGGGCCAGTAGTGCTGGCCTTTGACGCAACGGTCAGAAAACTAGCCATTGCCCAGACAGTCCGGTACTACCGCCCATCTGAGGCCGGTAGTGTCGGCCGGGCAGAGCCCAAAAACATCCTCCTCTACAATATAACCATCGCCCTAGGGCATTGCCATCCTTATGGAAGATTACACCCCATGGGTCAGTGCAGCCACGAGGAGAAAACCAAGTTTTTCACAAAAACTTTTCTCTAAACTTTCAAAGATTGATTCTTTGACCCATGTGATGATCAACACATGATCAACTAAATTTGCAAAACACATTTGCAAATCCTATTCACACGCTCCAAAGAATCGCATTAAAACTTCAACTTATTTGCAAAACACATTTGCAAATAAACTAAGAACCTATGAGATCAATCATTTTAGTCATATGATGATAACACATGATCAAGTCAATTTGCAAAACACATTTGCAAACCCTCTTCACATGCTCTAGGATCGAAACCCATAACCTCCGGCTCATTTGCAAAACACATTTGCAAATAACAAATCCAAACAGTTAACTCAAATCTTGAGCCATGAGATGATCAACACATGATCAAATTATAAGCGAAGACTCCAATGCATGAGCTCTCTATTTGCAACACATGCAAATATCTCCATGCAAACAACAATCATTAAAATCAAGTTGCATGAGCTCTCTTCTTTTGCAACACATGCAAAACTTAGCTCCATGTAAAAACCACTTAAACCCAATTGCATGAGCTATCTTCTTTATGCAAGTCATGCAAATCCATAGCTCTATGCAAAAACCACATCAATTAAGATTTAATAAGAAGCAAGCATGAGCTCCCTTATTTGCAACACGTGCCAATACTTAGCTCATCCACTACTACAGATTATACGATCACAGACGGTTCGAAACTATCATCACAGATGGTTTTTTGAGCCGTCTGACCTTGTGTTAGTGATATAACGGCATATCACAGACGGTTTTCAAACTGTCTGTGATATCAACATCACAGACGGTTCCAGTTAGAAACCGTCTGTGATACTACAACATCACAGATGGTTTCTAAATAGAACCGCATGTGATACTTAAACATCACAGACGGTTTCTAAATAGAACCGTCTGTGATCCTCTTTCCTACACCCCGTGAACTTCCATCATTAGTATACATTGTTGAAATTTTCTTACCTTAGGTATTTCTACAACGATATTTATAAGGCACAACTAGTTATAGATTTAGTAATTGAATATCTAAACTTCCTAGATGCATCAAGGCAATAGCTTGTCTGATCAAGATCGTCTTAAAATATGAAGTTTTGTAGCACTTTCATCTCTTTCTTATTATAATATTGATGGATGCTAAGGTAAAATCTCATTTCATTCCATAATTCGTCATGAACGCTATCATGCTCTGATTTATCGCTTCCACTTCATCCTCATCCCCGAACGAGAATACCATAGGCAGCATGCTTCTTGAATTATAGAGTTGATTAAGTCATCGTATGGAGTCGATTAAATTATCGTTAATTTAATCGACTCCATACGATGACTTAATCAACTCTATAATTCAAGAAGCATGGCTGCATATGGTATTCTCGTTCAGGGATGAGGATAAAGTAATAACAATAAATCAGCTCATAACACCTTTCAGGACGAACTGTGGAATGAAATGGATTTACCTTATAATTCATCAATATTATAATAAGAAAGGAGATAAAAGTGCTACAAAACTTCATATTTTAAGACGATCCTGATCAGACAAGCTGTTGCCTCGATGCATCTAGGAAGTTTAGATATTTAATTACTAAAACTATAACTGGTTGTGCCTTATAAATGCCGTTGCAGAAATACCTAAGTAGAAGAAAATTTCGAACAACAGGTACTAATAATGGAAGTTCTGCTGGGGGTGTAGGGAAAAAAGAGGATCACAGACGGTAGCGTGATGGAGAATTGGATTAGGTAAGAAAGATAGAAACGATTCATGCCCTTCAGTTGGATTAGGAAAGAAAGATAGAAACTCTAATAACCACTCTCTTCTCTTTTATTCACCTACAGTTAGATTGTTCATAGGAATTTATGATTCAGATGGTACAAGTATTGTGTATTGTAGTTAGATTGTAAACTATAAAGTGCTCAAGTTTGTTGACTGCCAATTGTTAGATACATCTCATAGTTTTGGCATGTAATAGATACTAAAATGCATTTTTCCTATTTACTGTATAAGGAAGCCTTGACAAGATCGCATAATTGAATCAAGAATAAGGGCACTCTAAAAACAACAACACCAAGAATTGAGTCAAAGTGAATATCTGCAAAAACCATGACATTAAAGGGAGTTGTTTCATCCTATGATACTTGGAGCTTATTGTGTTTTGTCAATCTGATTGGAAGTGGCTTGTCCAGGAACATTTCTCTAGCAATTAGCAAGTAATTTATTGACAAATCTGAATAGATGCACGAAAAGCCAAGATTTTATTGATGAGGGGATTTTCTGCATTAAATCACAAGGAACAATGTGATAGTGCGACATCAATTGTAGATTAGCAAAATTATCATATTTATAAGTGTAGTTTTGGTGATCAATTAGCCTCCATAATGTTGGTACTGCATGAATTTATTTTTTCATGCATGTTCCTACGTTGATATTATATTTTCAATATTGTATGCAAAGAACGAGTTCAAGTTCATATCCCAAAACCAGTTTAAAACGGAAACTAGAAGGGCACTGGTATGCATATACATCATAGTTCAAGTCGGTCCTGTACGTGCGTTATACAAAACTTGGACGGCACATTGTATTGTTAATCATATATGACAGTAGGCAGGATACAATGTGTAAAAAGATAACGAATCCATTGAGACTTCCCATCACAGGTGGAGCCGAGCTACAGGAGGTACCGACAGGGAGGAGGAGGAGGAGGTAGCTGACGGGTGCTCACCGACAGAGGAGTTCGTGCGTGCTGGGGAGGAGGAGGAGGTGGCCGTCGTCGCCCTCACGAATGCCGGGGAGGAGGTGCTCACGAATGGAGTTCATGCGCGTGCTAGGGAGGAGGAGGTGGCCGTCTTCACCCTCACAGATGTCGGGGAGGAGGTGCTCGCAGACGAAGGAGTTCGCGCATGCCGGGGAGGAGGAGGAGGTAACCGTCGTCGCCCTCACAGATGCTAGGGAGGTGGGTTGCCGGGGGGCTAGGGTTTGCGGGAGACAAAACGCATGGGCCGATCTGCGCCACGAACCTCTATCGGTATGGTTATATAGGGTTCTAAGGTCATATCATAGACGGTTCCTATTTAAAATCGTCTGTGATATTAAATTATCATAGATGGTTTGAATTTAAAACCGTCTGTAATATGATCACAGATGGTTTTTAACTAAAACCGTATGTGATATTACTGACGGTTCATGAAGAGAACCATATGTGATTATCTCACTAACGGTTTCACTATAGAATCATTAGTAATGTTCTTTGTCATAGACAGTTTTATCCAACCATCTGTGTTAATGCGTCTATTATAAGCCTTTCTGTAGTAATGTGCAGAATCCAACAAAAAGAGTGAGCTAGAGTGAACCGGATTGAGTTCATCAACACATAATGAAGCTCAAGCTAAATGACTCAACCCCTCTTAATAGTACAGTACCTAACTAGCAACCCGGTATCCTATCCAAGCAACGAGACCGGTAAAATATTAGGAACACATCCTTAGCCCTATCTAGTTATACATTTGCCTCTAGCGATCCATTTGGAGCTTTTATGATATCTAATCATCTTCTCTCCAATCGAGTCTCGTATTGTTCATCAACACTTGATGAACCTTCTCTTGTATTCTCTTTACTTCGGGATCTCCTCTTGAAGCTCATCAACACATGATGACTTCTTCTTCACGATTCTTTATTTTCATTGGACTCAACCTACTTCACAACTCATGGAAGATTGTTAGTCCAACAAACATGGTTGTCTCAATCATCAATTGCACTCCATTAACACATAATGGATACCCCAAGATCAATTGAGCACTAGCTAAATCAATTTGAATGATTAATTATGTCTTGAGTACTTTGATGCAACTAATGCTTCATTATACTAAAAAACTTTTCGTTTGTCCTTAATCAATCAAAAGAACACTATCAACAATTGATGAGGCGTTCTTTGATGATTAAAAGACAAGAGAATCTCAGTTTAAATTTTATTTAAATTGCTATGAGTATATATAACTACACAAGTTTCATATACTCATTTTGATGGATTCTCAAAGTAAAGATCCAATATATTGGAGTGATGGAAAGAGATCAATACTCTTGAGACCATCAACTATAGAATAAACTCCATTAAATATGTGCATATAAATAAATGAACTTGGAATCAATATGCACATAATCAATCTTAGATAGCATTTGAGTTTATCCTATATTTGCATGAGTATATTACAACTATACAATTTATATATACTCAAAGGTTTGATTCAAAGTATTGATCCTTTATATTATTTGGTAAAAAGATATGGATCAATACTATTGAAATATTAAGTTAAATGATGAACTCCCCCTAGATGTGTGCATTCATGTAATGTACGAAATTGGAAACATAATACACATCTTTAATGTATAAGCAATAGAAGAGTTCATCTTTTAACTTGAATCCTAAGTATGTATTAAGATAATAGAGTGAATACGAGTTCATACCTTAGGTTTTCCATTTTTCATCCAAATTTAAGACTAATAAGAATAAAGCTCAATAACCATGTTAGTCTCATAATAATTAGATTTGTCATTAAACAATGATTAAGCATTAATCTAAAACCAATCACCAAAACTAATGGAGCTTGAACTTACAGTTGTATGAATTCAACTCAGACCAACTGCATATCATGAAATTTCCTCTTTGCAAATAGTGCATGGGAAAAAAGCAAGTATTTTCCATTTGCAAAAATTTGATTGTTCTATATACGTGCCAATCTCGCCACCACAGCGTACAACCATAGGCCCTTAACAGAAGTTGGAGATCTATGTAGGTTATGAATCTCCATCAATTATTAAATACCTAGAGCCTATAGTAGAGAATCTGTATATGGCTCGTTACGCTGATTGTATAAGGATAATTTTCTAGCATTAGGGGGAGAAAAGTACCACACTAAAGTATATCGGAAAATAGATTGAAATGTCACTATCATTTACTCTTTAGACCCACGCACTAAAGAATCCGAACTTGATGTTCAAAGGAGTATAAATATGCAATAAATAGCTAATAATGTGCCAGATACCTTCATTGATCATAAGAGAGTGACAAGATCTCATATACCTGCAGTAAACGTACCTAAAAGAGTGGAAATACCCAAGAAGAATATTGATCCCATTCTTACCCCTCATGATAAGAAGAGGGGGAGGCCTCCAGGTGCACATAACTCAATTCCGCGGAAATATCCACAGAATTAGAGAACCAAACAAATGAGAACACTACCTAGAACAGTAGAAGAAGCTCAACTTGATGTTGAGCAAATCCCTGAAGTGAGCCATCTTGAAGATGGTAACCACATCCCTGAAATGATCCATCATAAAGATGATAACCCTAGCAAATATTTGCATACACAATTTGACGCTACGAAGTTGAAACACCCAGACTCTATCATTGTGGAAAATCACGAGGAGCTGGAAGGAACTAATGAAGAGATTTCCACCAATTATATGGATTGAGGAAAGTTGTATAAGAGAAAGACTACAATTATCTACATATATTTTGCCTCAAAATTGCTTGATCTGGATCCAAAAGCAAAGTCCATGACAGAGTGCTAGAAACGTTCAGATTGGGTCAAAAGGAAAGAAGCAATTGAGGTGGAATTGCGCTCCCTTAATATGAGGAAAATATTTGGTCTTGTTGACCGAACACCTCCTAAAGTGTTCCCTAAAGGATCAAAATAGGTTTTCATCCGGAAGAGAAATGAAAATAACCAAGTGGTGAGATATAAAGCAAGGCTTATAGCACAAGGGTTCACGCAGAGACCCAGCATCAATTACGATGAAACTTACTCTTCTGTAATGAGTGGAATAAAGTTCCGATACTTGATATCAATGGCAGCTAGCTTAAATTTATCAATGCAGTTGATGTATGTAGTGACCGCACATTTATATGTGTAACATCCCAAATCCAAGAAAATGAATAAAGTGACATTTCATGAATCATGTTGCACATTTGAATGTTCATTTGAATTTATCTCTGTATTCATTCATTTGTTTCAAGATTTGAGTTTTGGAGATTAATGACTTTTAAATACCTAAAACAAACACATCAAAGAAACTCATGAAAACTTTAAATAACATACTATAGAAAATAATTTTGTAAAATACTAGAGCCCAAAGGATGAATAAATATAATTTTTCCAGAATTTTTCATACAATTTAAATAGCTCAAAAATTCAAAAATAGTATGAAAATCAGTCAAATTTGGAGAATTACTGTTCTTAAACTACAAGAGATAATCAAGTGAAACTAAAGAAAATGGAAACTAGACTCCTTGTTCTACCAACACAAAAAGTTTCAAAATTTTTGAATCAACTTAGCACTCTCAATCAGCTTGACCAACATCTATACCCGAATTGGAACATTAATATCTTCAACTGCCAAAAGGGAACCGTTGCAGCCGAGAGAGACTATGGTTGTGAGCCTGGCAGTGGCACCCATGCAGCCCTGGGCCCACAGGTCAGTCTCCTCCTCACCTTCTCTCTCCCTCCTCTCTCTTTCTCCCAGGTTCGCCAGCACGCTGCCTCGACAGAGCTCTGGCGCCACGCGAACGCAGCGAGCCAGCCCTCGCCTCCTCCGCCCGTACGCCCATACTGCAGCCACCTGCTCCTCTACACTGCCATAAAGCTGGCCGAGCTCCCCTCCTTCTCCTTTTGCTCGCTGCACTCTCTCCTCCTCGCCAAGGCTTCTTTGGAGCAGAGATCGAGCAATGAGCCCTTCGTCCATGGGAAGAGGTCCTGTGAGCTCGCTTTGCTCCTTCGCGTGCTCCTAGCTACCATACATCCTCCTGAGCCTGCTCTATGCATTGCATGCAGCTCGCCGAGCCATCGCCTGCGGTTCTCATCTTCATTCTCAGTATCCGCGAGTAGAGGTGGGCGTCGTGCGTCGCGCTGGGTGACCCGAGACGGCCCATCGTGCTTCGGGTCGGGAACCGTGTCGGGCGCGCCGGCGTCGTCGTGCCGCCGTGCTAGGTGTGCCCGGCGGCTTCGCCAGCGAGCCCAAGCACGGCCCATTTACGCCGTGCCTACTGCCGCCGTGTGTCGTACGCCCAGGCCGGTCCATTTACACTATTGCGACGAGAGGAAATGATCCAAATTTGCTTGTAATAGCGTGCGTACGCGATACTACGGTGCAGTGAATGTATAGCCACCTTGATTAAATAAATATGTAAATCTACAATCGAGCAACACGCATGGACAGAGATCCTTGGCAGTCACAGTGACTGCCAAGTTTGTAGTTGATGGGCATCCAACCGTCGGATCGAGCGAATCGACGGTCCGGATTAATAAAACGATCTTGCTACAGTAAATTGGTACAGTATTGTTGCTACAGTAAATTGCTCCATTTTTGCTACAGTAAATTACTCCGGTTTTGCTACAATAAATTGCTCCATTTTTGCTGCAGTAGATTGCCGATTAATTAGATCGTTATTAGCGAACACGCATTCGTTCTCTTGTGTATCTCTGGAGAAATTAGCAAATTAAATTAAATAAATGACAAGAAGAAATGTACACGCAAAGCAATGACTAAATGAAAGCATGCGAAAGAAACATCATGTGTAGATATCAGTATTGCTAGCAATGGACACAAATATTGGGGGAAAAAGAAGTAAATTTTATTAAATCTTGAACATGTACAAAGTTACTGCCTCGTTAAAAACCTTACACCCGGTGTGGGTACCCGATAAGGAAAAGAGTGATAACTACATTTATATACATAGACTACTCGAGGCTGAGATTGTCAAAGTCGGCTACCGCGTCCATGATCTCCTGATCCTCTGGCTGATGTTGTGTCCTCTGATCTGCACGCTCCCAGTCTTTGAGGCATGTAATTACCTCAACCATCTCAGGTGTGAGAGACGACCTCCTTGGCTCAAGTATCTTCCCACCGAATCGAAAGTGGATTCGGATGAGACGGTGGACTTTGGAACCATAAGTACATCCGTGCGAAATGGGATAGCACGGGTAAATCGTTGGTTATTCTTCCACCACAAAAGCAAGTTAAGTTGATTTTCCTCGTCCATGTCAAGCTCGGACTCCATGAAAGGCGTGTCGAGGTAGTGGTTGATCTCTACCGTGGATTCCATTGCGATGCGCTCGGCGTTTGGAAGATGAACCAGACGATTTGCCTTTCAGCTTCTTCCACATGTTTGAAGCCATCGAACCGCCTCATGCTTGTTGCGTTGTTGAGGTAGATCTTTGTGCTTCACTTCTGGTGCAAAACTTCTCGTAGTATTTGTCGAAAACTCTGAAAACTCGTTATAAACATGAGTATAGGCCTCGGAGAAATCAAGATCGAATGCCACACCTATTCCCGCGTAGGCGCCCTGCAAGTCAGAAAATTTTCTCCGAGGATCCAAAATGACAGCAAAACAGTACAAATGTGGAATAGCTTGAAAATATTTTAAAATTTTTTGCTCCATTGGTTCTATAATGGAACGTAAAACATAATTATCTCTATTTTCTTTAAAAGCATTAGCAATAAGCCAAAGCCACTCGATAACTAAGCAAGAAGTTGGGTAATACACACCGGATAATTTTGTAGTTGCGTCGTAAATTTTTTTAAAAAAATTACGAAAATGACTAGCAATTATCCAATCCGCGTCAGTAACCAATACCTCACCATTATTGCAGTTGACGAAGACACTGATAATGTGCTCGTAGTCTTCGCACCGATGCAGCATAGTATAAGTTGAGTTCCATCTAACCTTCATATCTAGGTTGAATCTTCTTGGTTTCATATTATTGGCCTTGCGATACTCTCGAGGCTGGGCAAACTTCACAGGTGAATTAGTAATAAAATCGATAGAACTACGTATGCCCTCCAAAGTAGGTTTCATTACATGCAAACCTGCCTGTACAATGAGATTAATAATATGGCATACGCACCTCTGGTGGAGTACAAAACCTCCAATATAAGTCTCCAGGTGCGGTGAGAGATGCTCCATAGCCGTTGTGTTAGCTGATGCATTGTCAAGAGTAATGGAAACAATTCTACTTTCTATTTTAAAGTCATTAACAACCTCAACTATACGGGTAGCGATAGCATGTCCGGTGTGTGACTCCGAGATTGGCCTAAACCCTATAACTCTTTTATTTAGTACGTACTCGTCATCTAGATAGTGCGCAACAATTCTAATATATGTTGCTCTTTGGTGAGAGGAAGTCCATATATCAGATGTTAATGCGAATGAAAAACTAAGCGTCATAAAGGTCTATTTTAACATTTCTAGTTTAGTTGTAAACATTTTACCAACATCACGTGTAGTTGTTCTTCTACTAACATGTTAGTATTGCGGGCAAAAACCACGTTGCACCATTCTCTCAAAATTAGAGCTCTCACCCGTTCTAAGCGGAAGATCCTCTGTAACTATGTAACGTGCAATTTCTTCTCTAGCTACGTCGGCGTTGTATACCCATGTGCTTACCGAACCGTCGATGTTGAAGTTGAGCTGTGTCTGCACGCCATCGCCCGGCCTCCGTCCGGCCGATATCTTCCTCAAGCAATTCTCCGCGTGTCTCTTTAGATGACCTGTACCACCACATGCATGTGCGATAGTTTAGATTGACGATTTGCAAACAAAGATACACTACCTCATGTCCTTCAACAGTTTCGACGGTTCTGTCCATATGTTGGCAGCACCACGTGCGTCGACTGCCGGCTATGGACGCCCGTGCTGGCTGCATCGATATGTCGGGCTGCGTGTTCGGTGTGGATACCGACGCCCGTCCCTCATGCACCGAGGTAGCGGCATCCGAGCTCGGTGCATCCGGAGTGTACGAGGCATCCTCGATGCCGTGCGTGCCGTCCAGATGATGGTCATCCATGCCGTAGTCTCCCATACTGGGGGAGAGTTGGCGTGGGTCGATCTCTTGATCCTGACGAGGAGGACTAGGAGAGCGCGGGCGTGCTCTCCTACTCTTGCTCTTGCGAAACATTTTATTTCACAACGAGAGAGTAAAAAAAAGAAAGCAAATATAGAGAGATTTGCGATTATCTTTGGCGCTTTGAGCAAAAATAGGCAAGAAGGGAGAGTACGATAGAGTTGTGCAGAACAAATGCAAGTCATCCCCTGTCTTTATAGTTGTCCAGCGAAATAACCGTTGTTCTGCTGTCATTGTAAATTCAAATTACGCATGGGAGTCCAGTACGAATATTACAAAGCAACTTTATATCATGTCACGCGTCAAATTGTTGTTCCGCTGTCGTGCATGACGAAAATTTATTCGTTGAATGCTTTATGTCTTTCAATTGAGACGCGTCATTTCAATTGAGGAGCGTCTGTGCCCGTTGAATGCACTCATACACACAAAAAAATAAATTCCTCAGTCTTTCCCTTTTTCCCCCTCTCTCCCTTACTTTTTCTCTCCATGCGCCTTACCTTTCTCTCCCGGATTCCCTCGCCCTAGCACTGCGCGCCCACGCCGGCCACGCCACGCGCATGACGCGCCCGCCCGAGTCACCTCCTGCCGGCTTTCCCCCGCCTCCTCGCTTCCCCCCCGCCTCGCTTCCCCGCCCGCCCGTCTCGTGGCCCCGTCGTCCTCCTCGCCCTTTGCCACGGCCTCGCGCTCCTCCGCCCGCCGGCCCCGCCGTCGCCTCGCCCGCCTGCTGCCCGGCCTCGCCCTACCCGCCTCGCCTAGCTCCCTCGCCGGCCACTTTCGCCCGACCGCCTTGCCCGGCCCCGCCTCGCCGCTCCCTCTTCCTCGCCCGGCCCCACCGCCTCCCGCTCCCTCTTCCTCGTTGGCTCACTTCCCGCCCCGCCCGGCCCCGCCGTGGCCAGCCCCCCACTCCTCTCCCTCACTCGCTCCCTCTCCCCTCCAGCCTCCCCTTGTGCTCCCTCTCCCCTCCGGCCTCCCGCGCGCCGCGCGCTCCTCTCCCCTCCGGCCTCCCAGCGCGCGCCGCCGTCCCTCTCTCCTCCGGCAACCTCCGGCCCCGCCGGCCTAGGCCCTCCTCTCCTCCTCACTCGCCGCCGCCGGCCTCCGCTCCTCTCCCCACCTCTCACGGCGGCGCAGCGTGGCGTGGCGCGGGAGCGGCGCGCACGGCTGCTGGCGCGCTGAGAGCAGGCGTGTGCGCGTGCCTGCCCCGGCCGCGGTCGTGTCTGCGGTGGCGCGGCTGCCGGCGTGCCTCGGCGTGCTGCGTGCTGCGTGCCTTCTCGTGCTGCGTGCCTTCTCCCAACGCGCGCGTGCGGGCCGTCTGCCGTCATGCTCGTGTTTTGGGCCCGACGCGCTTCGACCTACTGATGATAGCCGACACGGCACGGCTCGCTAACGTGCCGAGCCGGGCTTTGGCCGTGCTGTGCCCTGCGTGCTCCGGACCGGCCCACCGTGGCACGACCCATGTGCCCACGACTAGCCGCGAGGTGGAGAAGCCTGCTTCGCCGGTTGCCGTCGCAGCTCCGGTCGCCACCGTCTCCGAAGCCGTCCCCGGCCGAGCCCACCTCCCTGCAGCTCTTCCTCTTCAGCAGCCTCCTCGCCCAAGCCAGCTCTGCCCCTCGCCATCGCCATTGCCAACTGAACCAAGCTCTAGGGTTAGAGGAAGAGGTATAGCTCAAGTAATTATCCACCCCCTTTATTCACAAGCAACATCGCAGCTCAGTGGTTCTAGTGCTCTGAGTTCAGCCAAGCGACCCCAGTTCGAGTCCCCCTCAAAACCAAAATTTTATCTTTTTTGCCCTTTTTCATTCAACTGATCATATCTTTTGCTAGGGTTGTCCAAATGAAGTGAAATCAGTTTCTAAATTTAAGTTTTGAAACAGAGAATTAGAATCTGCAATAAAAACAGATATGAAGCTTACAGGAAAATATTTTTATTAGAGTTTGAATATTAGGCTCTAAATAGGTGTTATGAAGGAGGTATATTTTCTCTTGGTCCATAAATCATGAAATAAATACCATAAGTCACTGCAGCCCTATTCACTCCATTTATACAAAAATAATTAAATTTGAATGTATTATGAATGAAAGATTGTTAGTTTAAATTCTTACTAGCATGCAAGTTTCAAATGGCTAAAACATTAATCAAATGAGCTCAAAATTAGATGAAACAAATTTGGATGCATTCCTGGGATTGCATAGATTATGAATAGTAAAAAATATTTAAACTTTGCTTTAGCTTAATCTATTTACTAGTTGCTCAAACATTCAATCGACAAAATGATCAATTGTTCGCAACTTTCGTAAACAAACCTCAAATTTAACGAAACCAAATTCTATAACCTTAAAATGTCATGTACTAGCTTTCTGTTAAAAAATAACATCATTTGGGTAATTTTGAGTTAGGCCATATTAAGCCCTAGTTATCATTTATATGTAAAACATCTCAAATAAATGCGAAATATCGTGAAACCAACTTTAAAACACTTTTAGGGATATCCCCTACTTATGCCTAAGAAATGGTTAGATTATCCCATAAGGTGCAGCCGCAATCGAAAAATGAAAACTGGACCATAATCGCGTGAACAGCGTAGTCGTATAAGCCTTTTCGGCAATCAGTAAAGTATCTCATCCAAATGCAAATTTAAAGGAAAATTGTTCAGAATCAGAGTTTAGAATATATACTACCATATTCTGCAAAAATATCTTAATTATAACTTGCTTTGCATCTGAATCCTACTTAAGCAAAACCCTTCAAAAACTACAAATTGCACTTAGACTAACATTTAAGCACTTTCAGCAGCTTGAAAAACAACTCGGCTGAACCTAAATTTTGGGGGAATCATCCCAGAATCGTAAACCAGTATATGGAAAACCAAGATATGGAAAAAATTTTAATTTCAACTTACTTATCATATAAAACTTGCTAGAGCAAAAACCCTAAATGATAACGTTGTTAAGGTCACTTGTATGGATGAATGAAATCGAAAGACTTAAACCAAATCATCGGCAATGTAAGAACCATCACATAACCAAGTAATATCAGCAAATAACCAAAAATTTCAGATCCAAAACATAGAAATCATTCACATGCATAAACACTTAAAGCTAAGTACCAATCAAGCAAAACCCTTTTGACAAATGTTACTTTTATTAATCTAAATAATTTTAGCATCTATAATTCGAAGTTATACATGCAAAGATACATAATTTTAGCCTCTTGAATTCGTAAATAGCCTTACCCATGATTATAACCTTAGCTTCTTATAATAGAGGATGAAAGTAACATATTCAAGAAAAGGGTTCACATAAACAAAGTGCTAATGAAATCATTATGGAAGTGATAAATCAAGAACTCACAATCACCATGTTCTTCTTGGTAAGTCTCTATTTGGTATTTACATCTGATTTCTTTTTGCCCCATTTGATACGGTGTTATTTGCTTTTGTCTTGGTTTTTATTATTCAACGCATAGACGACGATAATTCGGATTCGGTCTTTAACGACGTCGACTACGATCCGGATTATATTCACGAAGAAGAGCAACCAGACAAGCACCCTCCTTTGATCATCTTGATCCTATATTTGCAAATTTATGTTGTTTTATCAAACTATATGCATGCGCGTGTATGTTTTAAACTTTGCTAAGTTGTGGGTAATGGTAGCTAAATCCACTTGTATGCATTACATTTACCTTGTCATTTGATTACCTGCCATGGTAACCTAGTATTGGATTAGACAATACTTAATGTCACTTGGGTAAAACTTGCCAACTTACCATATGTATTGCTTAGACATGCTCATTAGAACAAATTTCAAATTGTGGGTTACATTTCAACTACTTTGAGAAAATTTTGTTTAAATGGATGGAACCACGGTATGGTTTCCACTTAATTTGATAAAAACACAACTCAAACTTATGATTTATACGCGGGCGAGTTATTACTTAACTTGAGGCATGAAAGGACCTAACGCGTAGTTAGGGGAAGATTCTCGCCCGGGTCAGTTAAGGACCGAACTTGATGCTATCACCTAAGTGTTTTGGTGCAACCACATGTGCTAGTATAGGATATAGCCTAAACTCACTAGATTAGTTGAAGTTTAACCTTGCATTCTGGTAGGCCGAAGTAGTATGGACGATTCGAATGACTGGTGTCGTTATAGGTGCTCCCTTCACCGAGGTGTTGGGGCCAAGCATTCCAATACAACGGTGCATGCCTTGCCATGTGGAGCAGACCCAATAGGGATATACCATCGTCTAGCACAGCACGTGTTGGTCTAGGTCTCCAGACCATGGCAAGGGTTTAACATCACTGTCGCTAGTGCAAGGCTAAGCTTTAACTAGTTGAACGGTTTCGTCACACTCTAGCAAATCGGGTACGGTACGTATCGCGAGGCATGGTTGACATGATTGCTAGAATGTGTCATGTGGGTAAAGTGTACACTCTCTGAAGAGATTAAAATCTAATTAATTAGCCGTGCTCGCGGTCACGAGCAACTTGGGAAAGTAATGTCAAGTATAGTCTATGTTTTTGCCAAAACGTTTGGAAACGGTGTTGGGTTGGTATGGAAAACTTTAGGAGCCAAGGATGGCTGTTTTTAATCGCTATTCGCAGCCAAGGAGGGTTGTGGAATGATGGATGTGAACTGTACTTACTGTTATTAAGTTCTTATTAAATGCTCTTTACAATTCCGTTTCCGTTTTATGCAACATTCACTAGTTAAACAAAATCTGCTTTATGCTGAAAATGAGATTAGTGTAGAAGCTTGTTATCCTTGTTCTAGCCTTGCATTTACATTATTTCTATAGACTAAAGTCTTGCGAGTACATACGTGTACTCACGGTTGCTTAATCAATATAATATAGAAGACGAAATGGAATAATGCCTCGACGACGCTTATTATACTCCGGGGACCGACGATCATGTTCACGGATGAACTTTGGCTTTTCCCAAGTCGGCTGCCTTTGGGTAGGGATGGGCATACCGCTGTCCCGCTTTTGCTAAACTTGTTATTTCCGCTGCACTTTACTTATGGACTTGTAATATTTGGCCAGTCGGCCACTACTTGTAATAGTAAGTAGTCGTACTAGTTCTAGTTTATGTTTATGCTATAGCAACTGCTTAGTTTCATGTGTATGTGTTGCGATACATCTCGAATGCAGGATGTGTGGGTGCTAGGCGTTGATCTTGGGAACTAGCACTACACATATATCTGGGTACCTGGAATTGTTTTCAATCATCTAATGCATAAACTCGAGCGGTTGTAATTCTTTGACTATTGCTCGCACTCCCCTCGGTGAGTGTGGGCGATACCAAGATTCTGAGACGAACGACGAGTTCCATGCTTGGATTAGTTGTTTTCAATCCCGGTATGGTTGTTCGGAATGGAATCGAAACTCCCTTGGTTGCGTAAGTGTGTACGATTTAGCTAGGTGGCTCATATTTGCTTGAGTGAGGGCCATCTGGTTAATACTCCGTGGACGGGACTTTTGGGTGACAGTGATCATACACTTAACTGGAGTATGGGTGTCACCTCTAAGTCCAACGCAAGAGCGAGGATCGATTCGTATTTCCGGGTGCCCACAATATGGGTCAATGGATACGGCTATTTATATGAGAGTCCCAAAGAAGTCAAAATTCAATATCCTAATAAAAGTAGTCGATATATGCATAGCGTCGAACTATAGTGATCGCTATACGGATTAAAACAGTTAGAGAGAATGTGATACAACTAACTTAGTAAGTTCTCCTGAAAAGAAGATACTCCAATAATGATGATTGTCCCTGTGTGTTCATAAAGAAATCCCAGAATGGTTTTTGTATCATCTTAGTCTATATCGATGATCTGAATATCATCGAAACCACAGAGGAGATGAAGGAAACAAGCTCTTACCTTATGACGGAGTTTGAGATGAAAGAATTGGGTAAAACCAAATATTGCTTAGTCCTCCAACTAAAGCATTTTTTAGAAACAAATCTTGTACACCAGTTTACCTATACCAAGAAGGTATTAAAATTTTTTAATATGAATAAATCTCATCTTTTGAAGACCCCCAATGGTAGTAAGACCCCTTAAAGTGGATAAAGACGCTTTCAAGCTGATGATGGAGAATAAGAAAGTCTTAGGACCTGAAGTTATATACTTAAGCATCATTGAAGCACTTATGTATTTTGTGAATTGCACAATGTTTGATATTGCATTCGTGATAAATTTGCTAGCTAGATACAGTGCAGCTTCAACTAGAAGACATTAGGCTGGTATTAAGACTTTGCTCAGATACCTTCAAGGTACTCAAGATCTTGGATTATTTTACAGGAAGGGCTAAGACTTGATCATGGTGGGATATACGGATACTGGATATCTGTCTAATCTCCACAGTGTCAAATCTCAAATTGGGTTTGTGTTTCTTTGTGGTGGTACAGCTATTTCTTGGCGGTCTTTTAAGTAGACCTTATTAGCTACTTCTATCAAATACTTAGAGATTATATCATTATATGAAGCCTCACATGAGTGTGTTTTGCTAAGACGTGTGGTTAGCCATATCCAGAAGTTATGTGGATTAACACCATCGATACCTCTACAATTATCTATGAAGATAATGCTGCTTGTGTTGCACAAATGCAAATGGGTTGCAAAGAGCAATATCACGAAGCATATTGCCCGTAAACTTTCTCTATCCTCATGAACTCTAGAAGAATGGTAAGATAAAAATGTTGAAAACTAAGTTATGTGAAAATCTAGAAGATCTAATTACTAAATCTTTGTCAACATTTAGTTTACAAAGATATGTTCGTGCCATTGGAATGAGACGACTTAGAGATATGCAGAGTTCAAAGGGAGTAAATTCCTGAACTATAACCCTTAGCATGATCCTGAAGACATTACTTTAAATCTAGAAGATTATAAGTTGTACTCTTTTTTCCTTTGAGAGTTTTTCTAAAGTTTTTCCACATAAAGGCTTTTAATGAGGCAACTAGTGTAACATAGTGTGCGAGTGCAATGTACTCTTTTCACCATCCCTTCTTTCCCATTGGATTTTTTAGAGGAGTTTTTTTTATGAGATATGTGCATTACGAGGTATTCGCCCAAGCGAGAGAGTTGAAATATGATAGAACTTTGGGTACTAGTTGTTCAAATATGTTTGGATTCTATCTCATTGTGGACGAATCTGAATCTATTTTTTATGGGTTTCTACTATAAATATGACATCCCATTGTACAATTGAATAATCTAATAAAAAAAGAGTTTTGTCGTGTGTGCTCGTCGTGATTGTTTTATCCACAGCGGTTATCATCGTTTTACAACAAGTTTGTGATTTGAGGTTGCCTACACACCCTCTCTCTGGTGCTCACTCACTCTTTCTGTCACTGTAGGGAGGTCGGAACATCTCGATTTCTACACCGCATACCCGGAGCGCGCCTACACCGTCGCTGCCCATTTCCCTCCACTCTAGTGAGCTACAAACTCGGAGCCCTTGCATATTTTGTTTACCTCGGCTAGCTCGTCCTAACCCCTCTCCTTTTGTGCGGTCATGCTGTGACCCATACATAACGAACGTTACTATAAAAGGATCTATATTAGATCTCTTATCACTGATGGTTTTTAAAAATCATCTGTGACGAGGAGTCATCACAGACGATTTATTACAAAAAAACAGTCAACGGTGAGTCCTATGCTCATCACAGATAGCTTTTGACTAAAATCGTCTGTGATGAAGGCCACATCACATACAATTTTAGCGAAAAATCATCTTTAATGAGAAATATCATCACAAACGGTTTTTACCTAAAACTGTCAAAGGCCACATCACATACAATTTGGGTAAGAAAAAACGTCTATAACGAGCTTTTTTTTCCGTCTCTCCCTCAAGGCCGAAAAACTCAAAATCTTCTACCGTCCTCCACTTCTCCAAATGCCTTGTCTCCTCCCATGGCCCAACACCAACGCCCCGCCGCCGCGGTAGAAGAAGAGCGCGCCGCCTGGTCGGACCCCATCCGCCTCCTTCTCCCCTGCGCCTCCTCCCACCCGAGGGCCCCTCACCATCGGCGCATCCGCTGGCCCGCCTCCTCCGTCCAGTAAGGGATGCGCTTCGGCTTCCCCGTCTCGTTTGGCCCGGACCCCGTGGTCCGCGCAGGTGACAAGGCCGTCGCGGCCTCCGACATCCACTGCGACGAGGAGGTCTAGTTCTACCGCGGCCTCGATGACATGCGCGCCCAGCCTGAGGCAGCTGCTGAACCTGCCGCACTCCCGCTGCCGAGTCTGACCGCGTTGCCGCAGAGGAAGGGGGAGGTTTTTACTTTCTTGAAAGCTAATGTGCTTTACGCTGTGATGTTAAGTTCAATAGATTTGCTGCAGGCAGTTCAACGGTTCGCATCATGTGACTTGTTCATGCCGTGAAGGCAGACAAGAAATGTTAGTGGATCTTGCTGAAAGCTTGGAGCTTGAGAAATTGTGTAGTACATACAATGCATCTCAATTTCGTATTGCTTATAAACATGTTAATCTAAGCACTGCAAACATCTTGAACCAAACGTCCTTCACTATTAAGAGTTTAATTTCTTGTGTTGAACAGATTTGGTTTATGGGTGAGCTTTCTCATATCTCATAAGAGTTTGATAATGTAAGTAGCTGGCAATAGTTCTAGCATTGCTTTCTGTTATATGTATATGCATCTTACAAACTCCAGATTGACATCATTGTCTTTACCTCAGATGTTTGCTTATGCATGACAGTTGAAATACTATATGTTTTGCCTAGATGGCTGAATGCGGGTTTCTTATGCAAGCATATTGCGCTCTCAAATTTTGTCATTGCTTTTCACTATGACTGCTAGGTTGTTCAAGTAGTATTGGAAAGCTATAGGCTTCAGAAAATGCAAAATGACAATAGAGGCACTGAAGCTCCAGGCAGTTAGAGGGTGGAAGAAATCCTTAAAACAGAGGGTCATGTCTCCCCTTCCCCATTTACTATCTATAGGATACCTTCTTGGAAGAGCATAGTTAGTGATAAGGGAGAAATTCAGGTGTAATTCATCTTCTTTAAACTTCTGTTACTTCAATATGTCATTCCCTCTTATTTCATTGGTAAGTTTCTTAACCGATTCCTGTGTTGCAGGGAAGATGCCAAGGATCCTAACTTTTGGTTAAGAATCTGTGTGCACAAGATGGCCAAGCTTTCCAAAGAGGCGAGCACATTCCGTATTGAAGCAACCAGAGACGGTTCTTCACCATGATTTTCCACAATGTTTTCAATCCGATGCTGGCTGCAGTATTCTCTGGTAATGCAGCAGTTATAAAGGTAAGCAATCATATGAATGCTCTCTAATATAGAGATAAAGTTGCTGATCATGATCAGGCAAAAGAAATATTCTTTTCATCCTATGCACATTTTTCATTAGATTTCTGTTACTAGTTTTGTTATCTGCTTGATGTTTGGTGCTTGTTCCCAACCTGAGAAGCTTGCTTTGCACATCCTTTGCACCATTTCCCATTTGAAGGTTGCTCAAGTTGCTGTCATAGGGAATTGTAAGCATATCATAGACTCATCACAGACTGTTCTAACCTAGAACGGTCTATAATGTGCCCTCATCACATACGGTCTAGGCTAGAACCATCTATGATGCTGTGATGTTAATTTTCATTGACGGTTCAAAAGCCGTCTGTGATGTGTCATTTTTATCACTGACACATGTTTACGGACGATTCGTAAAAACATTTGTGATGAGATTTTTGAACCGTTTATGATAAACTTTTGTGTAGTAGTGGAAATGCACCATCTTCCCTATTGCCGGTCCAGAGCTCGCCGCCACTTCGCCACCGTATCAATTCTCCCTTATCTCTTGGTTTATTGGTAAGCCCTACTGTTCCTGCACGTGTTTTGCAATACCAAACCTCATAGGCTAGCCACTCACGCCAATAAGAACGCTGTTACAGTGCTGCCACGTAGTCCCTTGATGCGCCGCAATAAGCTAGTAAGCTACCGTGGGGGAACCAGCACGCTGCACCATTTCGAGGTCACCGTCAGAGCTCCAGCGCCACCGCTACCGTGACCGCTGTAGAGCTCGTCGCCGATCATCATTTCGCATGCATGCTTGCATTCTATCCTTTTTCTGTTATTTATTAATTAGTACATTTCAACTAGTAGTGAGTTCTAGTACACGTCTGCAAAAGCTTGTGAGATTGACTCGTGTGTGTATATGTTATACTAGGTGATTATACCGCGGCGTGCCACACCGCGATCGTCGCTCCGCACGGAAAAAATGGCCAAAAGGATCTAAACCTTTCTTTTCCGAAAACTGACCTAAACGTTTTTTTTTTCGAAAAGGACAAAAAAGAACCTAAACGTAACGCTTAAAAAGGCCAAAAAGACCTAAACATAGCATATCTTTTTTTCCGAAAAAGGACCTAAATGTTACCGAAGCTTACTCATTTTCTTCTCCGTCGAGTCACTTCTTCCTCCGCCGCAGGTCTTCGGTGGCAGCCCGCTCCAACCATCTCCGAAGGTGAACGACCCCACCCACAGATGCGCGGTGATCCACTGGTGCTCTCCATGAACCGATTCGGCCGGAACCCCGCCAGAACGCCGTCGCCGCCGTGCCCTAGCCGCCTTCTCTGCTCTGTCTCACTGACCCCCGGGCCCCAGTCGTCAGCGGCGCAACGTGATCTCAGTTCAACCGGTAGAATACGCCTCTCAACTTAGAAAACATATTTTCAATTTTCTGTAGAATTTCGTTACCCGAGATAATTTGATAGCTTATAACTATTGCATTATAATTCCAAAATTGGTGAAATAAACTCCTATATTCATGTAAAATCAGGTACTTCCAGAATATGCAATAATATTTCGAAAATTTTCAATGGATGAAATTGAAATTCAAATTTGAAAGAAAGGGGTAAAGATATGCTTTATATAGAATTTCTGCAAACAAACTTAGAATTTAATGGAACCAATTTTAGTGAAATCCTTATGCTTCCAGAATTTCAAATATATAAAAATATTTAAATTTCATTTATATTTGTATTACTTTCTATTAAAGATTTAATTCAATGTATGAGAAATTCAAATATACATAACTAGTATAAAATAAATATGAAATAAGTAAGAATTGATTTCTAAATATTAGTGTGACAGTAGGATACCTGAATTTGCCAAAATAATTAAGAAATGAACTTGATTTGAACTATCTTGAAAAATATGAAATAACCTAAGTGCAAATGTATATATATGCATAGAAAATCCGATATTTAAAATATAGATCAAATGAATTCAAATAATCACCAAACCAGTTTTGTTATACTCCTAGTATTACAAGGATTCCAGATGTATAAAAATATTTAAGGATTACACTAGAAAACAGTAAATGTTTACTAGTCGAAGTATTAATACTTATATAATTTGAATAGCCATAACTTTCTCAAACTAACTTGAATTTGACAAAACCAAATTCTATAACCTTGGAAAATAATGTCCTTGCTATCTATGCAAAAATATCTTATGTTTGTGTAAATTTGAACTAAGTCCTTGATAGACCCTAATGATCGCTTATATGGGAAAACATCTCGAATAGAAACCAAGCATCGCGACATCAACTTTAAAGTGCCCTTAGAAATGTCCCCTGTTAATACCTGAAAAATGGGTAGATTATCCGATAAGGCGTAGTCGTAAACTTAAATCAGAAACTGAAGCTTTATCGTGTAGTTTATAAAAACACTTAAGCTTTTTCAGCAGCTCGTAGAATATCTCGTCTAAATGCTAATATTGTGAAGATCAGTTTAAAAATGATATTTAGGATATGTACTATCATATTCTAGAAAAATATTTTATTTACAACTCGCTTTTCAACTAAATCCTGTTAGTTCAATACCCTTAAAAATTATGGTTGTCGTAACATTTAATATCATATATGTTTTTTCAACAATGAATATGATGTTTCGTCTAAACACTTAAACGTATGAAATCAGCTTAGAAGTGTTCTTCAAAGTATATGCTATCCAATTTCGAAGAAATAATCTTATTTCATCATGTTCTGCATATAAATTCTATCAGCCAAATAACCCTAAATGTTATGTTTAAGGAGCTTCATAATATGAATAAGTGAACCTTGTAATAATGAAGTTTGTAGTTAATATATTTGTATCACCAGAACCTTCTTAAAAACCATGAATAAATTTAGTAACCTAGCTTAATAGATCTAACTTTTTCAAAACCCTTCTTATGCAAATCACTTAAAGAATTAAGTGCTATTCGCATAACCACTTTAATTAGTGTTTTAATTCTTTTAATCTAAATAATTTTAGCATCTATAATTCGAAGTTATAAATACAAGAATTCATAATTTTAGCCTCTAGAATTCGTAAATCAAGAATATATAATCTATAAAAGAAACCCTGTCTTGTTCATCATAAGTCATTAAATATATGAATGTGTATTTATCTAACTCACGAGGTCTTGAAATCATAATCCAAACCTTAAAGCATTCTTGTTTTCTGCAGTGAATCTTTATTTGATTTTCTGTCTGTTTTCTTTTTGCCCTTATTGAAGTTTATTAATTGCTATATTTTCCGATTGGTCGACGTGTAGAATCCGACGTCTCTACCTCCGTCATCTGCAACCGCGTCTTCGTCGTAAGCAATAAATAAGCAAGACAAGCACCCCCTTTGATCATCTTGAACCCAGTATTTAATTTTCATTGTGTTTATTTAAAAGTTTCATGCATACGTTTACTTTCTGTATATTGCTATTCTGTGGTACTGGTAGTTATACCTGTTTACCCATAAAACCTCCTTCATAGATATGGACATGTGAACCTTGATAACCATAAATTGAGCTTAGACAATTACTTAATGTCACCATGGGTATATGCGATTACATTTTACCCTTGCTTAGCCATGCTTTTAGAACTAAAGAGGTTGATGATAAGATCAAAATTTGTTTGTTGAGAAATGGAAAATGTTGCAATTGAAGCTGTTGGTTATGGGTATTTTGATTAAAAACCCAAAATAAAACTATGGTTTGACGCGGGCGACTATTGGCAATAGCCGGAGGTGCAAAGGGAGTTGCACGTAGTGTAGGGTGGAGTATCGCCCGTCTCGATTTAAGGACCGAACTTTGTGTCGTATGATCCAAGATAATCTGTACAACCACAAGTATTGGGATGGGGCAGCCTTAAACCAATTAAGTTATCTAGTTTAACTTTGCATTTATAGAAGGCGGGAGATTGCACAGGCATTCCTTTCCAGGTCTGCTTGTAGGGGTTTCTACATACCAATGCAACGGTG
The DNA here is from genome assembly GCA_036346275.1 of Otatea glauca. Classification (NCBI taxonomy): domain Eukaryota; kingdom Viridiplantae; phylum Streptophyta; class Magnoliopsida; order Poales; family Poaceae; genus Otatea; species Otatea glauca. Next base: position 25,365,121 of record CM070716.1, read on the forward strand.
TACGCCTTGCCATGAACAAAAACGTGGTGTTGGGTGTGATGTGAAAGGAACCACGTCTTGGGTGTGTGTTTCTGTCTCTATGGTGAGGGCTCAACGTCCCAGGCTGGTGCAAAGTTAACTTAGATAATGTAAAGGTTTTCGTCATGAACATTCTAGCCACACGCCAAAGGTGCGTGAAACATGCGGCAAAAAGAAAAGGTCATGACTTGTGGGTAAAGTTGTACACCTCTGCAGAGTGTAAATCTAATTGATTAGCCGTCCTCTCAGTCATGGGAAACTTGGTGAACTTGCACTAGTTAAATGTTTTGTATTTTCTAAAATTTGTTTTGGTTTGGAACCTGTTTAGCAGCTGTTGTTTTTCTTATCAAGAGATCGATATTGTTGGATTCCATTTCTGAATTAGTCGATATTCACGAAGGGTTGTGAGTATTAATTATGCTTTACTTATTTCATATCAGTCAACTTGCTCTTACAAATTCTGTTTACAAATAACTTGATTTCTCAAAGTCAATTCTGCTTTATGCAAATTAACTGTAGTAGCCTCCTTTGAAATGGCCTGCATATATTATAGGTTTTGCTAAAGTCTTGCGGAGTACGAAAATACTCACCCTTGCTTATATGTTGTTTTTAGGTGGATAAATTAGCAAAGCTTCGAGGATTTCTTTCGTCGCAGGTTGCGGGATTTTCTTCATCGAATCTTTCTAGGGATTATGCCTTGTCAGTTGCCTGCGGGTTTTGGATGGGCACACTACAAGACTTTGCTCATTTTGCTACTGCAATCTCTGAGTTGTAAAGTTTTCTTTGTATAATAGTTTTCTTTGTATAATAGTTTCCGCTTAATAATATTCGTTGTATGGTTGTGATTCCAATTGGTGTGTATGTGCGTACTAGCTACTGATCATGGGACTAGTACGGGATGCACATTAGATTTCTATTTTTGCAGGTATGCGAAAATGGGGGTCGTTACATTCGGATATGAACAGGATTCGGTCATGAATAGTGCCATATGAATAGTACTCGAACAAAAGTTGCCATGTGAAGCGCTCTCTTCTTTCTATGTCATGGTGATCACCTTTTTTTTAGATTGCTGAAATCTCTTCTTGCCAAGACACGATGATCTCTTTCCTTGCTTGAAGATTGCATGTATCTCTTGACTTGTCATGGTAATCTCTTTCTTTACTTGAAAATTGCTAATATCTCCCCTTCCTCTTTCTTCTTTTCCTTCCTTCTTTCTTACTTCTTTCCTTTCTTCTTTGATGGTATATATGGAAGGATATGAAGTACATGAACAGTGCATGTCAATAGTGTCTGCATGTGGGTCCCGTCTACCCTCGCCTCCTACTAGGGTCCACCATAATACATTCACACAATTTGGCTCCAATATTGATTTTTGTGCAATCTTTATACCTAATAACAATCAAGCATCCTCTATTAGGTAGTATAAAATTCTCGTGGAAAAATAACAAAGATTGCTTAACGAAATGATTCACTTGTTGATATTTGATGCGGCTTAGTAATTCTTTTCAATTAATTAAAATATTAAACCGAAAAGTACTGGACATGTGCATATCCGTACCACTTTTTTATTCGTAGCCATCCCAGGTCAAATAAGAGTTTTGTGAGATAAAGCACGAGTGTGCACAATCTTAAGATTACGAAGATGAATCTTGTATAGAGGACCAAAATAACGACGGTCAAGCAGCCACGATAAGAGAAAAGATTTGGTGAAGCTGATCACATATTCTTTAAGCAAAAGCTCAAAAGAGTACAAGGGATTATTGCTCTCTCACAATCTCTCGAACTTTTGAATCTTTGTCCTATACAAGAATCTTGTTCTAAAGAATAACATAGCCACTTACACGTCTTGATTTAGAAGAGTTGACTTGTGGCTTTTTAGTTTCTTGTGTTCTCCATAACCACCTCTTTGTCCATAAACACTTAAAAGACTACTCCCTCCGTCCTTGAAAGTAAGGGAAATAAGCGTTTAAATTGTGTCCTCCAATATTAGGGATTAAGAGCTCTCCCCTCTTAAATTGTGTCCTCAAATTGTGTCCATGCATGCAGATGCACGCAGATACATGCGACCACACATATTCCAAAACAAAATAGCGGCAAGTCATTCCCTATAATCGTGATTAATTAATGCATGCATGTTGACAATTAATAGAGACAGTATTAAATAGGAGCATTAGAGTCTTTTAGCAGAAACCATAATCTATTCTAAAATTTCTTGTCCTAAAATTTCTAGGACGGAGGGATTAGATATGAGTCGCCATGTTTAACAGTATCCATAAAAACATTCACAGCGCACTCCACTCCGGTACATAGTTTAAAATCCATAGCTTATATACATTCTCGAAAGCAAGCAAGCAAGTAACGCACGGCACAGGCTATTCAGGTCAGGCCTTCTTCGTGAGCGACACAGCCAACATGACTCGCGGGTTCCTGGCAAGCTCCTCTTGCAAGCTGCCCGGCAGGCTCCAGCGCCTCTCCGCCGTCCTCACAAACTCGTCCATGACACCTCCGGACGACCCAAAATGCTGGACTACGATCGGCTCAAATCCGGCTCTCAGCAGGTTTGCTATCCTGTTTGGGGTGATCAGCGCGCTGTCCACGAAGCTCGTAGGTTCGTGCACCTGCATTTGTCTGATCGAAAAGGAGCCCTCTTCGTGGATGATCTCTCTCAGCTCTTCATCGGAAGGTCCATATACAGGTATGTAGAAAGAATCAAACTTTGCTTTGTCAATCACACCCTGTTTATTATATCAAAAGCTCAGTGACAAATAGTCTTTGTACGTTCGTTAGCAAACAGTAAAATGCTAGAAAAGTAAAACAATGTACCTTTGAGGTCATGTCACATAAAATCAGGGCTACAGATTCCCAGGCGTGAGTGAATCTGGAGGCGAGTTCATCAGAACGCCTCCCTGCAAAGGAAACGACCATCCGCCCTCCTGGAACCAATTCTTTCGCTCTCAGCTCCAGAAACAGTGTGAAATCTTCCCTGAACTGCCGTGCATAAGCCCCAAGGATAATAGGTCGTCTTTCTCGCCGAACATGCTCATCAACATCGAACGCTGGGATTTGGTTCCTCTTTAGATCTTCAGGAGTCTGTCGTTACCTCCAAACATAATGTGTTTCGTAAAGAATCGATAAGTAATTCAATGAAGCCATCGAGCAGTGTCATGTTCACACCTTTGAGAGCCAATGCAGGCTGTTGGATGAGCAGATAAGATGCAAGGAGCCGCTAGTGAACAGCCTCCCATAAAATGACCCTGGTACAACACCAGTCACAACCGACTCGTTGCTTTGCTGGAACGCGACCAGGCACTTCACCACCAGGTTAAAGTCGTTGTCTGGGAGATCGTTAAGGAGCACGCAGACTTCTGCTGGTGGCTGCTGGAACTGAAGACAGCGACTGTGGATGGCGTCGATAGCAATTGACACTAGTGCAAGCGCGTTTGGGCCAGAGGAGCAGCCCAAGTCCGCAATCACCATGCTTCTAGGAAACAAGGTGGTGGTGCTGCATAAGTCAGCGATGGCCTCTTCTATCAGGGGCCTCATCCTGTTCTGTACAGCATTCTGCAGGCGAGTTGTAGTTCTTAAGAAAGTCTCAATTAATCTTAATATATAACTACATGGTGTGCATCTCATTTTTCCATATTCTTTTAATTCTTCTTATTTAGTTTTTTTAAATCGAAGTAATATAAGCTAGATTCATAAGTTCTTGATAGAAGTCTACAGAAACCAGGTACAAAAGAACAGTCCAAAAAAAAACAACAATAGTGAATTAGTTGGGAGAGGAGAAAATACCTGAAGACTGGAGTTGCGAGCATAACTTATTTCCCCTTCTCCTTTATTCATATGCACCATCTGCTTGGAGGACATGGCTTTGCTTGGAGCAGGGCTAAACAACAGGTCTTGCACCTGGAAGAGCCCGATTGGGAACGCAATGTTAGTAACGCACTGGATGATCAATAATTCTTTTTTCTCTGCCAATCACATGGGGATAACTATTCTGGCTGCTTATTGGCACCAATAATAAGCATCCAGTGCGCTTTCTTTTCAATCTTCAGGCCAGCCAATAGAAAGACTGAAAGGTTGAGTCAAATCCAGATCAGGGTGTGACACTATCAACCTGTCACTACCAGAGCCAATATATGTTCTAGATTAGCATATTTTTTTATTTTGGTCTGGTTAAATTGGTCAAACTGTGTCGGGACACGAATATGCAAATCCGGACCCTCTGTGTATTCAGCACTAGTCTAGGATCACGTTAGTGCACACAGTCTCAACATAGATGAAATATCACAATCATACACAACGGAATAATAAATAAAGACTTCATCTATTAATATAGAACTATTGAACGACCTTAAGGTCAAACTTACACTTGTGTGGCCTTGGTGGCTTCAACTCAAAATAAATAAACAACAGCGGAATGAAAATCGTCGACGAATCCCATCAATATACCACAGGCAACTGACAAGGTTCAACTCCTAGATAATCGTCTCCTCGTGGAACTTCTCCTCCTTCGAAATTGTGGTCTTCTCCTCAACTGATGATTTTGTGTGTTGCAAGGAGGTGAGTACATAAAGCACTCAACAAGTCGTGCACAGAATGCAATTCTAACATAGCTATATGCAAGGATTATTCCAAAGAAATGGCTAACATGGCTATTTTGCAAAAAGCAGTATTTGTAAATTAATACAGTATATAAATTGGAAAGACAGTAAAACAAATAACTGTATTAGATAGATTCAACATTTCTCAAGTAAAACAAGTTTCCAATCCTAAGTCAAAATCTACTTTCCATGGCATCCCGCCATCTCAATAAGTTTTGTTTAACAAAAGTCTAACCCTTAACTGTAATTCCCGAGCTTTGCTCAATACCGTGAGCACGGCTATTCGAATAGGTTTACACTCTGTAGAGGTTATGCACTTTACCCACACGACGTGATATTCTCTTTGTGCCTGGCCATCAGCACACTTCCTTTGGTGTACCGGCAGAGAATTCACGACAAAGCCTTTCAGGAACCTCTATGTAACATCCCAAAATTTTGCTTAAATATTAGTTTATTGCTTAAAAGTGCATTTATGATTTTCTGGAATTTATTTGGATTTTTCTGGATTTATTTGAATTAATTCTTATTTCAAGTTTATTGCCTTTTATTCAAACTTATTTAAATCTGTGCAAAGTTAAAATAAAGTTTTTCCAAAAATATTTTATTTAAGTCCAGAATGTCCCAAAGTATTTTTGAGATTTTTCCAGGATTTTTTCTAATAGTTTTATTGCTTAAAATAAATAAAACGAATTTCTGGAATTATTTTAATTGCTAAAAGCCAGAAAATTTCCTTTGAGCAGTAATGGGCCGAGCCCATGAGCTGTGCGTGCGTCGGCCCGTGAGTTGAGGTGCGCAGCTGCAGCCCTTGATCTTGCATCGGACGGTCGAAGTTTTCGCAGAAACCAAACCCTAGCCTCACCAAGTGGGATGGGAATCGGATGGTCAGGATTAAGCCATATCGATTTAGGAAAGGAAAGATCGGGTTCGTTAGTTGGTTCGGGCGGATCTGATCCAGCCACGTCTCCGCGAATCTCAGCCGTTCGTCTGTCATCGGAGGGTCCTCGTGTGTCGTCTCCGTCTCGGATTCTTCCGCCGCGCCGCCGTGTCTCCGGTGGACTCGAGTCCGTGTCCTTCGCCCGCACGCTCCTCCGTACGCCTATTTAAGGAACCGCCGGGTGCGTTGAGATCCTTGTCCCGCGCCGCATCAGAACCCCGAGTCTTCGTCGTCCAGAGCTTGCCGGAGCGCCCCGTGGAGCGTCGTCGCCTTCCTCGCCGGCGGATTTTGTCTCAGGCGACGCCATTAGCAGCGGAGAAGCTTTGGACCGTTGGATCTTCGCCCGACGTCTCTGATTCAGCCGCGTGTTCTCGGTGAGCCGTAAAACCTTCATTAATCGTTGTCCGTTGGATCTGAAACCTGTGCTCGTGATCTTGCCGCGTGTGCACCGGTCGGCAACCGTCGGATGGGATCTGAGTGCGCCAGATCACGCCGCCGCCCGCAACCAATCGGGAGCCGACGTGTGGCGGGCGCAGAGGCCGATGCGCCATGGACCGCGTCTGCGGTGAACCAACCCGACGCTGTGGACCGGGTCCATACGCCCGGGACACGTGTCGGTCGGTTTCTGATTGGTCCGGTTCAGCGCTGGCGTCATGGTGACGTCATGATGACGCAGTAATCTATTTTCGGAATAAAAATAAATCTGTTAAATCTGATTTTCTGATTTTTGCAATTTCAGTATTTATTTCAAACTTCAAAAGGCTATATCTTTTGCATCGTAACTCGGATTTGAGTGATTCCAGTTTCTAAAAATTTGTAAAATTAAGATCTATTTAATGGTAAATTTTATTTGATTTTTGGAGTTCAGTTGCTCTCTGTTTTGGTATTTATTTGCTTTTCTTCTTCGGTACGCGTAGACGTTGAATTGTGTGACGCTTCGGAGGAAGATCCAGCAAATCAAGAGCAAGTTCCAGAACCAGATCAGGACCTATTCCAAGGCAAGTTGTGCTTTGATCATGTTGAACCCATGTTTATAAAATTGCTATGTTCGTTTTACCTTATTGCATATATTTCAAATATATAATTGTTTTAAATTAGATTGGGTTTAGCTAATATACCAGATTGATCTACACCCTACCTTGTCATTGTATGCCATGATCCATTGTCACCCTAGATTGGTTAAATATAGTTGGTTAATAATTATAATCAACATTGGAGGATTAGTTCGTATTAGTTGCCTAGCCGTGCCACGTCATCACATGTGTCAGAATCATTGATAATTAATCTTGATTAATGGAATATGGAACAATATTATGAACTTGTGTGTCATGTGGGATCACACGATGAGATTGAGTTGTTGTGGCGAGTCATGTCACGCAACGATGTTGAATTGTTGATGGCACGTGGTGCTTGGTAATCAACTGGGTGATAATAACTTAGATTGGGGCAAGTGGCAAGGGCGAGGAGGCCAAGGTGGGCCCGATTGGCAGATGATATGTGGATGTCTTGCCTTGATCACACTAAGGACTTAACCTTGCAAGCCTTTGACCTGAGTCAATCATGCAACCACATGTCTGGTATGGGCCAGCCTAGCTGAGTAATTTGCAATATCTTAATTTTGGTACTATCATGGTCGGTGTGAGTTTCTGAGTTATGGTGTAATTTACATGGCGCAAGAGGGGGGCCCTGGATGTGGTAACCAGTCCCACTAGTGTTGAAACCTTCGCGGGTAGTATCGGGTTAAGCCAGAGCATTGTAAAGGCTTTGTTATAATCACTCGCCTTGGTGGTGTTTGGTTGTATCACGTGGGTAAAGTGCATAACCTCGCAGAGTGTGAAACTATTCGGATAGCCGTGCTCATGTATTGAGCAATGCTCGGAATTACGATTAAGGGTTAGTGAATTAATTGGACAACATGGTTGGGATGGCGGAATGCCATATGGAAGATGAATTTGACTTAGGATTGGAAACTTGGTTTACTTGAGAAATCTCGAATTTATTTACTATTGTTATTTGTTTTACGCTTCTGATCTATTTATCAGTATTTGTTCATAAATGCCGCTTATTGCAAAATAACCATGATAGCCTATCCATTGGAATAAGCCTTACATATAGATACATAGAATTGCATTCTGTGCACAACTTGTTGAGTGCCTTAAGTACTCACCCTTGCCAAACAACAATAATCAACAGTTGAAGAATTTACACCTGTTTTGGAAGATGAAGTCCAGGAAGACACGAGTCATTAGGGTCCGAGCCTTGTCGGTTGCCTGTGGTGAACTGATGAGCTATCTACGTTTTCTATTTTCCGCTGCTTAATCATTAGTTATATTTTCAGTCTTGCCCTGCGTGGCTTAATAATGTAAGTTGGTCATAAGATCATACATTTAGCTATATCAATAAATGAACTATTATTCTATTATCGTTGTGTATGATGTGATATGTACCAATGTTAAGCTGTGTGCACTAGCGTTAATCCTGTGACTAGTGCGGTAAACACAGTGGGTTCGAATCAGTGGATTCGGGTCCTTACACTCTACCTTAACCAAAGAACCTCTCCGGTGTTGCCTTCGCTATCACTCCTCTCACGCAGGCGTTGGATGGGTACCAAGCCGCAGCACAGGTACGCTCCCCCGCACAGGTACACTTCCGTGTACTGTCGCCCCGAGGTATCAGAGGAAAGATATCAGAACCCTAATCAACTAGGTCTGTCCCATATCAGACATATGGTCGCATGATTGACTCAGGTCAAAGGCTTGCAAGGTTAAGTCCTTAAGATGATCGAGGCAAGACTTTCACATACCCCCTGCCCATCGGGCCCACCTTGGCATTCTCGCCCCTTGCCACTTGCCCCAATCTAAATCATAACCACCCCGCTTGATTACCATGCACCACGTACATCAAGAATTTAACCTCGTTGCGTGACATCCTCTCGCCACCGCAACTCAATCTCATCGTGTGACCACACATGACACACAAGTTCATAACATCGCTCCATATTCCATTAGTCAAGATTATTTATCAAAGACTAAAGTACATGTGATGGCGTGGCATGACTAAGCAACTAATACGGTCTAACCATCCCATGTTGATTATTATTACTAACCGACTATAATGAACCAATCTAGGGTGACAATATATCATGGTATACAAATGGCAAGGTAGGGTATAGAGCAATTGGGTATAATAGCTAAGTCCCAAATTTAATTGAAGACATTTGTACATGTCAAATAATATGCAATAAAGTAAAACAATATAGCAGTTTTTGTAATCGTAGGTTCAACATGATCAAAGCACAACTTACCTTGCACTTGTTATAAACTGCTCTTTACTCTTTTTAATTGATCTTCGGCTTCATCAACCTTTGGCTCTTCAATCGAATGCTTCGACTTCCTCGTCCTTCAGCTACTTCGGGTAACTTCTGAACGACACGTCTAACGACAAAGAAGCACAAATACAACAAAACTCAAAAGCAATTCAAATAAACTCCAATTTAATATTAGATTGGTACTGAACGGAAGGGATTGAATTTAGGAACTTAGATTTGATCGAAGATCGGATGAAAGAGAATAGGCTTTCAGAAGATTTATCGAGAAGGTTACGACTGATAATTAGGGAAAACGGAGTATATTCCAGGGGATATCCTTCGAGATTAATTAACTCGATTGGACAAATATTGGCATATGGGCTCTTGATCTATAGATCGGGTCCATAAAGATATGTTAGTTCATGATGAACTAAATCGATGTTTCAATGTTGACTTTTGTTGACTAAACAAATACACAGTCAAACAAAAGAAAGATAGACTAATAGAATAGATATGGCACCAGGATATGACATATGGCCAATGGTCTATCGACCAAGTCCACGAATGAATTATGTGTTAATGGCAGATTAGATTTTCAGGGATAAGACAAGGACGGATGGAATCGACATTCAGTGCGATCCGATCTGGGGTTCAGTCATACATCAAAGAAGAGACTTGACGATAACAGGGCGATGACGATATGTAGTAAGACAGTACAAATATCTTACTACGGTGGACACAACGTGGAAAACCGCAATACCGACAGCGCGGCTCACGATGAACACATCCATCGAACCGGTCTTTGTTAGGTTTTGGTCCGCTGCGGATGATAGAAAGATAAAGCCGACTCACAAGAAATGGGGTTAGATCACGATAGGACGATAGAAAGGATAATGACATCGCGCTACGCTCTTGCCGGAATGCGATATGCGATGATAGCGGCGAGAGCAAAGCGTTAACGGCGAACGTTAACGAAAAACGTTAGCAGCGCACGTTAACGATGGAACGTTAACGGCGGGAGGTTAACGACGGGAGGTTAACAACGGAACGTTGACGATTTAACGTTGATACGGACGTTAACGGCGGACGTTAACGACGAATTGGACCAAGGGTTAAGTCCGGTTTGAGCGAAACGATTCAAGGATGAATACACTTGGCATAGGGTAGGATGGTAGGTTTGGCTCTGCGATTAAAGGTTTCCAAAGATGGCGAATCAAATGCGCACCGACACGAAGGACTAGGCCAAAAGACGTCGGGTAGATTCTAGAACATGGCTTTGACGGCAACCGGGATCAATGAACTTCAACGGTGGGCAAAACAGGGATAATGATTTTCTGGACACAATGACATGGCCACGACAAACCAAAATGGTTGGCGGCAAAAGACGACGGCGGTGGCAAAATGCGACGGTAACGAATATTAAAATTTTCGTGGATGGAACAGCAGAGGGGAAGTGAGCACCACGAGAACGCGCGACACGAACTCAACGGTATATCCGGTTGGAAGCAACCCAACGGACAGATCACAAACCGCCGATGAACTACGCTAAAGCTAATAGATCAAACGGTCATAACTATTAAAATAATGGATGAAACCTAACCAAATTTTACAGAGAGCTATCTGGGATCATTTGGCACGATATGACGCGAACGGATCTGAGTTTTACCTTCGGATCAACGGGAACGCGCGAAGTTTTCTCGCCGCACGACGCGATCGATCGGGAAGATTGAATTTTCTGCAGCAATCCCGTGGACAAAACCTTGAGTTAGGGTGAGCACCGTGTAGAGGACATCAAGAGGAGTCTACAGAAAAAATTTCACGGTCAAACTCGCCAAAACGAAGGAGAACGGGTGACGGCAAGATTCGAGATTGGAACGGCCATAACTTTTGATTTCCAGGATGAAACTGCACCAAATTTGGTGGAGAGATATATCTGACCATATGGCACGAGATGACGCGAGCGGATTTCATAAAAACTCACCGGTATGACGGGGAACGCGATGCCAACATCGGTCGGCGATGGCGGCGCACCGGAAGAGCTCGTCGACGTTGTAGGAGAAAAAGGGTCGCCGGCAGAGTTCTGTTTGGAATTTTCCAAAACTGTTTCACAGAGGTGTTGCAACCTTCATGGGGTGCTCCACAAACAATTTGAGGATGAACGGAGTTGGGAGCGCCTGTAGAGCTCGCCAAGTTCTTACCGAGTTAGGGAAAAAGCTTGCCGAGGATCTCCGTTGCGATTATGATGCTGATCTTTTAGTATGATGTGGGAATGAGGAGAGGCGTCTAGGGTTCAATTTTCAGCTACAAAGGAGCAATGGATCAACGGAAAAGCTCACGGAGTTGGGAGAGAAATCGCTGGCGGAGGTGCTCCGTGAGGCATTTGCAAAATCTGATTTTCTTGGATGTAGAGGACAGCAAGAGGAAGCTCTGGTAAAATTTCAGATCAAAATAAGATCAGGAGTGACCAGAGAGCTCGCCAAGTAATGCTTGAAAATCTGCCGGAATTATCTGTAGATTCTGATTATTTAATCCAAATTATTAAGTATCACCCATAAAATCGAAATAAATATCAAACAACCGTTTAAAAATCAGAGAAAAATCTGGAACGTGACCCACAACCTTAGTAACACAAATAAAATATTATTACATAAAATAGTAAGTTTATTCGTGTATAGTAAATACTTTTATATTGTTTTTAATATCTTTTTAATTTGGAAAATACTAAAACAACCCCAAAAATTGTAAGAAAATTCAGGGAGTTTAATTAGGACATTTTGAGATCAAATAAAATATTTTGGTACCACCAAATATTTTATTTTTGTACCCACATATATTTTTATTTTGTTAAAACTTTCGGAAAGGCTTTAGAAAATATATAATTTGACAAATATAGAAAATTTCACAGAAATTCCCTTAGGTTTATTTATATTAAATAAGATGGTTTTAGCAAAATCAAATCTTTTATTTTGTCTCCAAACTATATTTTAATTGATGAGACTTTTGGAAAGATTTTGAAATCAGGATTTTAACAAATAATGGGAAAATTCACCGAAGTTTCTTGTGATATATTTTTTTAAAACAATTAATTCCAACTTAAATAGGGGTTTTTTTTAGGAAATAGTTTTAAGTTTTTCTAAAAATAGGCAAAAGTCTTTTTCTTTTGAACTCTAGAGAAATCCAGAAAATAAAGAGGAGACAAATAAACTTGAACAACCGATAAAAATAATAATTTAATTTTTTTTATCCTATTTTTGAAATGAAAATTTGGGATGTTACAAACCTCCCCTAATGTAATCTCGTCCCGAGATTTAGGTCAGCTATAGAATTGGTTCGGGAGACTCGACCTTCAAGCTTTCAGCACTTGCAGACAACTTCACATGACTACGAAAGCAACTTGCTATTCTGCGGTCTTGGTCGAAGATTGAACATCATTTCGTTGAGTTGGTTCTTGAGAACAGCTCTTGATCCGAGGAACTCAAGTCGATTGATAATTGCTTCTCGCAATTCAACATCTTGAACGATTCCTTGATCCTTGCAAATTCACTACCAATGACCTTCTGAGTAAGGGACATTGACCAAATGAATCGCAACTCTTAACATCATGATCGAGTCATGGAATTTCAAGATTCAATTAGTTTTATCTTATTGGACTTGTCAAAAGCATGGACAAAAATACCACTCTGTTGATCTGTTGGTCCGATACTATCTTTGTCGGTTTGGTTCTCAAGTAGCGATCGAAATTCTATATCCGCTAGATATTCTTTCCATTACGAATTAATGCTTCAATTACCATTGAAGTAAAGGTACTGATCTTCAATATGCTAAATCAACAAATTTTGTCTCTACATCACATTATCGTGAATTCGGGCTCTATGGCCAACATACACATGAACATTATCCGTAAAGTGAATGCTCAAAGACATATCAAATCCTTTATTGCCATTAATACTTTTGATTTTGAATTCAGGTTAGATCGAGCATAACCGAATACCTTCTAATAATGACAAATCTTCCGCAGATAAGCTCCACGCTAAATGGTACTTGAATTGACCATTATAGCACACATATCACTTTCAAGTGAACCACCATTGCGCACAATATCTTCATTTACTATTAATGCTTTTATTTCAAACTTCTCATACCAACAAAACATTCATCTCTACTTTATTTCTTTTGCAAGGAAATCTTTAGATGGAATTCATTACTAATCTCCTCACTTTACAAATGAGTTATGACACTCGCTTAGGTGAAATCGTTGATCCGAGCTTCCTTGATTGGCGCCGACATCGAGGTTTTGACTGTGGCGAGTTGAGATTGGCTTGAACCGCATGATTGCTTTCTTCCGAGGGTAATTGTTGGCAAAATGTCCGGCTTGCGGCGCAGTATAATGAGTTTATGGAAATTTTTCTTCCTTGGGCATTCGTTGGTGGGTAGTGTCTTCGCCGCACGTCTTTTCTTCAACTGGTTCTCTAGGAAAACTTCTCTTACGGTGTCACCACTCACTCTTGGCGTTATGTACTTAATCAAGTAATTTCGAATAACCACGGTTGCGTAAAATAATTGTCTTCTCTGTGGACATCGGTTAGCATAATGACCTTCCTTCGACGTAGTAGCACACACGCTTGCATCGTTGTGCCTTGTTGGGTATAAATGTATGCTCATTATTGTTCTTCCGTAATTCAGTGGTTGCTTGAGGGCATTCTCTAGACCAATGACCTTGTTCATCACATAAGAAACATCTTTGTTGGCGATTGCCACTTACTACTTTCTTGATGAAGACACCAAGATCGGGAGGTCGCATCTTTAGTTTTTCAAGTGGCGTCTCTGCATAACCGATATTACACCTCTTTTGACAATTCTTGAGTAATTGCAGCTCGAAGATTCTTCGACGATTGAGTCACCGCAGAACTATTGGATCCAAGGGACATTGAGTGGGCAATGATCTCGACCTTCACATAGGTAACATGTGATGTTGTTCATAGGGCACTCTTGAAAGGATGACTTCCTTCACAATCGAGCAATTGATCGCATGCTCATCGGTGGTATGGCCTATTTCTCCACGGTGAATGCATGCACGATCTTCTAACTTGTCAGCCGACAACTCTTCAAAGAACAACGTCTAGATCTTGAATCGATGCGAGGTAGCATTTTGATCCAATCTATCATGATGACACCATCTTACGTCAAGCAAAGGAATAGCGAAAAGCATCAACGAACTCATTCGGTGATACTCGCATATTTATCTGTATTGACGGTTGCAAAACCGATCCATCATTGGGGTTCTCACCGAGTTGATTTCCACTTCCATCGACTTTATGGTTCCACTGCATCGCACCATCCGCTTGGTTGCTTCAAAGGGTTAGGAAAAGGGAAATAGCATAGATAAGGAATAATGATCCTAATACAGGGGAGATAGGTTTAACCCAACAACTTAAGCAAATAATATTAATAACTTGGTATGGTTGCTTATATAAGCCTAAGAGCTATGCAACACATACTGCACAATCAACAATCAAGGAACAACCAAATCAACCTATACACACAAAACTACCGTCTATAAGGGCGACATTCTAGCTTAAGAAGACGTGGCTCCCGCACATGAGTCTCAACTAGATACTCGAAGCACTGGGTCTTCTAGTTTCAGGAACACTTCATCGATCCTCCCTTCCTTGAGCTTGACGATTCCTGTCTTCACGATCTTAAGGTTCAGCAACGAGACACCCAGTACTTTCTCCTTAAGTGGGAGACATCGTTAACTACTTAGAACAACGCAGGTAAGATTTTTATTTAAACCAGTGAGGAAAGATGAATAATTTTTTTAGCAAAAGGGGAAAGAATGGAAGAATAAGATAAGTCAAGAACTTATTATTCTTTCAAGTTAATTTTTCACTTTTAGAAAATACTTTTGAAGCTCCTAAGGAACGGCCAAACTATCTAGGGTCAAGACCTACAGTCAACCTGGTTCTGATACCACCTCTGTCGGGACACGAATAGGCAAATCCGGACCCTTTGTGTATTCAGCACTAGTCTAGGATCACGCTAGTGCACACAATCTCAACATAGATGAAATATCACAATCATACACAGCGGAATAATAAATAAAGACTTCATCTATTAATATAGAACTATTGAACGACCTTAAGGTCAAACTTACACTTGTGAGGCCTTGGTGGCTTCAACTCAAAATAAATAAACAACAATGAATGAAGATCGCCGATTGAATCCCATCAATATACCACAGGCAACCGACAAGGTTCAACTCCTAGATAATCGCCTCCTCGTGGAACTTCTCCTCCTTGAAGTTGTGGTCTTCTCCTCAACCGATGATTTTGTGTGTTGCAAGGGGTGAGTACATAAAGCACTCAACAAGTCATGCATGTAATGCAATTCTAACATAGCTATATGCAAGGATTATTCCAAAGAAATGGCTAACATGGCTATTTTGCAAAAAGCAGCATTTGTAAATTAATACAGTATATAAATTGGAAAGAAAGTAAAACAAATAACTGTATTAGATAGATTCAACATTTCTCAAGTAAAACAAGTTTCCAATCCTAAGTCAAAATCCACTTTCCATGGCATCCCGCCATCCCAATAAGTTTTGTTTAACAAAAGTCTAACCCTTGACTGTAATTCCCGAGCTTTGCTCAATACCGTGAGCACGGCTATTCGAATAGGTTTACACTCTATAGAGGTTATGCACTTTACCCACACGACGTGATATTCTCTTTGTGCCTGGCCATCAGCACACTTCCTTTGGTGTACCGGCAGAGAATTCACGACAAAGCATTTCAGGAACCTCTACCTTAACCAAAGAACCTCTCCGGTGTTGCCTTCGCTATCACTCCTCTCACGCAGTGCCAGCCGAAGTATAGGACAGGCCAACACCGTTGGATGAACCAATCTGGGGTGACAATATATCATGGTATACAAATGGCAAGGTAGGGTATAGAGCAATTGGGTATAATAGCTAAGTCCCAAATTTAATTGAAGACATTTGTACATGTCAAATAATATGCAATAAAGTAAAACAATATAGCAGTTTTTGTAATCGTAGGTTCAACATGATCAAAGCACAACTTGCCTGGCACTTGCTATAAACTGCTCTTTACTCTTTTTAATTGATCTTCGGCTTCATCAACCTTTGGCTCTTCAATCGAATGCTTGACTTCCTCGTCCTTGACTACTTGGGTAACTTCGAACGACACGTCTAACGACAAAGAAGCACAAATACAACAAAACTCAAAAGCAATTCAAATAAACTCCAATTTAATATTAGATTGGTACTGAACGGAAGGGATTGAATTTAGGAACTTAGATTTGATCGAAAATCGGATGAAAGAGAACAGGCTTTCAGAAGATTTATCGAGAAGGTTACGACTGATAATTAGGGAAAAACAGAGTATATTCCAGGGGATATCCTTCGAGATTAATTAACTCGATTGGACAAATATTGACATATAGGCTCTTGATCTATAGATCGGGTCCGTAAAGATATGTTAGTTCATGATGAACTAAACTGATGCTCAATGTTGACTTTTGTTGACTAAACAAATACACAGTCAAACAAAAGAAAGATAGACTAATAGAATAGATATGGCACCAGGATATGACATATGGCCAATGGTCTATCGACCAAGTCCACGAATGAATTCAGGTTAATGGCGATTAGATTTTCGAGGATAAGACAAGGACGGATGGAATCGACATTCGCATGCGATCCGATCTGGGTTCATCATACATCAAAGAAGAGACTTGATGATAACGAGCGATGACGATATGTAGTAAGACAAGACAAATATCTTACTACGGTGGACACAACGTGGAAAACCGCAATACGGCGTAGCAGCTCACGATGAATTCATCCATCGAACCGGTCTTGTTAGGTTTTGGTCCGCTTTGCGGATGATAGAAAGATAAAGCCGGACTCACAAGAAATGGGGTTAGATCACGATAGGACGATAGAAAGGATAATGACATCGCGCCACGCTCTTGCCGGAATGCGCATATGCGATAGATAGCGGCGAGCAAAGCGATAACGGCGGAACGTTAACGAAGAAACGTTAGCAGCGGAACGTTAACGAAGAAACGTTAGCAGCGGAACGTTAACGATGGAATGTTAACGGCGGGAGGTTAACGACGGAACGTTGACGGCGAACGTTGACGGCGGACGTTAACGGCGGACGTTAACGACGAATTGGACCAAGGGTTAAGTCCGGTTTGAGCGAAACGATTCAAGGATGAATACACTTGGCATAGGGTAGGATGGTAAGGTTGGCTCTGCGATTAAAGGTTTCAAAGATGGCGAATCAAATGCGCACCGACACGAAGGACTAGGCCAAAAGACGCGGGTAGATTCTAGAACATGGCTTTGACGGCAACCGGGATCAATGAACTTCAACGGTGGGCAAAATAGGGATAATGATTTTCGGACACAATGACATGGCCACGACAAACCAAAATGGTTGGCGGCACAAGACGACGCTACGGCGGTGGCAAAATGCGACGGTAACGAATATTAAAATTTTCGTGGATGGAACAGCAGAGGGAAGTGAGCACCACGTAGAACGCGGCGACACGAACTCAACGGTATATCCGGATTTGGAAGCAACCCAACGGACAGATCACAAACCGCCGATGAGCTACCGCTAAAGCTAATAGATCAAACGGTCATAACTATTAAAATAATGGATGAAACCAAACCAAATTTTACAGAGAGCTATCTGGGATCATTTGGCACGATATGACACGAACGGATCTGAGTTTTACCTTCGGATCAACGGGAACGCGCGACGAAGTTTTACGCCGACGACGCGATCGATCGGGAAGATTGAATTTTCTGCAGCAATCCCGTGGACAAAACCTTGAGTTAGGGTGAGCACCGTGTAGAGGACATCAAGAGGAGTCTACAGAAAAAAATTTCACGGTCAAACTCGCAAAACCGAAGGAGAACGGGTGACGGCAAGATTCGAGATTGGAACGGCTATAACTTTTGATTTCCTGGATGAAACTGCACCAAATTTGGTGGAGAGATAGATCTGACCATATGGCACGAGATGACGCGAGAGGATTTCATAAAAACTCACCGGTATGACGGGGAACGCGATGCCAACATCGGCCGCGATGGCGGCGCACCGGAAGAGCTCGTCGACGTTGTAGGAGAAAAAGGGTCGCCGGCAGAGCTCTGTTTGGAATTTTCCAAAACTGTTTCACAGAGGTGTTGCAACCTTCATGGGGGTGCTCCACAAACAATTTGAGGATGAACGGAGTTCGGGAGCGCCCTGTAGAGCTCGCCGAAGTTCTTACCGGAGTTAGGGAAAAAAGCTTGCCGAGGGATCTCCGTTGCGATTATGATGCTGATCTTTTAGTATGATGTGGGGAATGAGGGGAGGCGTCTAGGGTTCAATTTTCAGCTACAAAGGAGCAATGGATCAACGGGAAAAGCTCGTCGGAGTTGGGAGAGAAATCGCTGGCCGGAGGTGCTCCGGTAGGCATTTGCAAAATCTGATTTTACTGGATGTAGAGGACAGCAAGAGGAAGCTCTGGTAAAAATTTGAGATCAAAATAAGATCGGGAGTGACCAGGAGAGCTCGCCGAAGTTATGCCTGAAAATCTGCCGGAATTACTGTAGCAGTTACTGATTATTTAATCCGAATTATTAAGTATCACCCATAAAATCGAAATAAATATCAAACAACCGTTTAAAAATCAGAGAAAATCTGAACGTGACCCACAGCCTTAGTAACACAAATAAAATATTATTACATAAAATAATAAGTTTATTCGTGTACAGTAAATACTTTTATATTGTTTTTAATATCTTTTTAATTTGGAAAATACTAAAACAACCCCAAAAATTCTAAGAAAATTCAGGGAGTTTAATTAGGACATTTTGAGATCAAATAAAATATTTTGGTACCACCAAATATTTTATTTTTGTACCCACATATATTTTTATTTTGTTAAAACTTTCGGAAAGGCTTTAGAAAATATATAATTTGACAAATATAGAAAATTTCACAGAAATTCCCTTAGATTTATTTATATTAAATAATATAGTTTTAGCAAAACCAAATCTTTTATTTTGTCTCCAAACTATATTTTAATTGATGAGACTTTTGGAAAGATTTTGAAATCAGGATTTTAACAAATAATGGAAAAATTCACCGAAGTTTCTTGTGATATATTTTTTTAAAACAATTAATTCCAACTTAAATAGGGGTTTTTTTAGGAAATAGTTTTAAGTTTTTCTAAAAATAGGCAAAAGTCTTTTTCTTTTGAACTCTAGAGAAATCCAGAAAATAAAGAGGAGACAGATAAACTTGAACAACCGATAAAGATAATAATTTAATTTTTTTTATCCTATTTTTGAAATGAAAATTTGGGATGTTACAAACTGGGATCCAAATTTCTAAATCAAACACTTTAAACTTTTCGCTGCAGCACATTATTTTTTTGTGAGTGGTACAAAATTTTTATTCAATCTCATTTTGAACTTGTGTTTTTGTTTAGTATATTTGTTATACTATATTTGTATAATATGCTATTGCAAGGCACCATGCACCCAACTAGTAAGATAAATAGATGAAAAGATTGAAAGATGTTAGGTGATGAAATCTGTTACAAGGAAATGTGATGTCAGTTTAGCCAATATTTTGGCCAAAAATAAATTAGTATTTGCGAATATTGCTGGCTTCCAAAATTTTGTCAACCATACAGTTTGCCAAATTTGGTCAATGTGCCTGAATTTTGGTGGCTCCATTTGGAGAAAGGTGGGGCAATTCACCCTACAAACCAAATGTACCATCGTAGTAAACATTTTGTCAACCACATATAAATATGGTTTTTCGACATGTACATGTGGATACATGTACTATCATCACCATCAAATGTTCTTCGAGATTGATGCAAACTTTCAAAATTCAAACCACTGTCCAGTCTTCTACTCATTGAATATCCCTTGCACGAATCTTGATGCACTTTGAGGGTTAAGATAGTGCCTGTACCCACCTGTACATGTGGTTTTGCATTTTTCCCACATATATATTGTTTTTCATTCTAGGTACAATAAGATGCACATGATATAAGCATATAAATATTTAAACTCAGGCCAATTCCTGAGTATTCTTCTTCCTTTTATAGAAAGCATGTGTTTCAAGAAAGATGATAAAAAAAGACAATTGTGAAACTTCGTTATTTAAAGTGGTTTACCAGGTAGCCTTTTCTGGATTCAGCTTACTCCTCCACAGACCGCACAAATGAGTTGGCCATGATTGAACTCCGGACTAAACAACTGTGTAAAGGAAAATGAATAACGATAAGCATAACATCAAGGGATGAGGCTAGTGAATATTACACAATAGAAAACATATCCAGACCAGATATACTGTGAGAACATAGGTGCTACAGTACACTGGCAACATAATGAGCTATTTAATTCCCTGTGGTTTGCAAAAGGGTGGAGCCCGCAGCGGGGCTGATGAGCCTCAGCCATATTTGGCCGCCGAAGTTCCTAAGAGCTGCTTGCATATATTGTGTCCATGACCATTCTGAGTGGAAGAACATCAGAAGAAAGGTGTCTTCTCTGCATCCTAGTAAAGAAAAATGTCACTTCCTCTGGCTCACACTGAGGCTACCAAACTCCAATTTAGACCACCCTTCAACACTTGATCAACCTACGTATGTGGTGGATGCAGAATTGGTGGATTCTGAACTCGTGAAAATTAGTTTGATTAGTATATTATCCTTATTTAAAATTCAATTAGCCAGTATAGGATTGTCAATCTGAAACTTGTCAATTCACTCAACATTAGCGTGCCTTTCCATGATTTTTTGGCTCCAGCGTTCACTAATCATGAATCAGGACCGGGCCACAAACTATTTCATCCATGTATAGCAGTCATGGTGATGAGAAAATAATAAGTTATCCTGCCAACAGCAATAGGAGAGATTTATGCCAAGACAAAAAAGGCAGATATGAAGTACGGACTAAGAAAAGCATATTAATCAATTTGTCAGGCATCAGTTTTGTCAGACTTGTCCACATTCAGTTATTATAATTGACCAAGGAAAAAAGCAACAAATCAGTTGCACACCAAGATTTGCAATAAAATTCGGAGATATCATACTGGAATTCTGTCAGACAATTAACTTATCTGTAGTCCTAGCATAATCAGCTTTCCTACTTCCATTGCTAACATTGATCACGAACTCGTAAAATTTGGACAAGCTACAAAAAGTGCAGAATGAAGTCAATGTACAAGTTGATTTTCCTTTGAACTTGGTTGATATGCATCTTTTCATGCACTATTATGTTACTAGGTTACGAAGGGTGGGAATGGGAGCAGTAAACCCAATTGGTTTACTCCCATGTTAGGTTGATAGGATTGAGGTATAATTGGAAATGTCTGCTACAGCTACGGCTGTAGAAAAAACCCATCCAATTGGTTTATTCCCAAGGGTCCGTATACATGGTTCGCTCAACAACTCATTTCACCTGAAGCATTATCGCTTCCCCATCATTTCAGTAGCAACAGAAACAGGACTGGATCGAACGAACAGAAGATCCATATATGTGTAAAATCGAAACATCAGCAAAAAAAACAGAACAAATCAACTTCTTTGTCTACTGAAGCTGCGCTAAAAAACTAGATGAACCTGAGAAATCTTGGTCGGAATTTACCGGGTGATAGGCGCGATGGATTTGTGGCGCTTGGAAGCGTAGCTCAGGTCGGAAGAGGAGAGAACAACGGCGGAGAGCCAAGGGAAAGCGGAGGCCGCTGCGAGGAGCGAGGAGCTCAGTTTGTGCGTGCTGCAGTGGAAGAGAAAAGAGAAATAACAGAGCACATGACCCCTTCAATGGCCTTTTGTTAGGCTGGATCACGGCCCAGCTGTAAGTCACAGTGATCAATCAATACACCTGCCGCCACGTGGGCTTGGTTGACCGGCTCCGGACCACGTTCCATTTCTTTTGCTTTTTCCGTGTTTTAAATTCTATGTTTAACCGATTATCCGTTTCAACCACGGTGTTCCTTACGATGAATTCTGTAAAACCACAGTGTTCCTTACGACGAATTCTATAAAATAATACGTATATTACATAGGCAAGATATCAAGTGCACAGGGCTAATTTTGTGAACATATGCACAAACCCAATCACACTTGTCGGCTTCAAATTGGACGCAGTAGATACAATTGGGTGCCTCCCCGGTCCCACTTATGCAGTTTTGTGATTTGCCCTTAAGTGAGCGCATGATATTTTTGTGAACGGACATGACCACACGAGCATC
This sequence comes from Otatea glauca, assembly GCA_036346275.1. Classification (NCBI taxonomy): domain Eukaryota; kingdom Viridiplantae; phylum Streptophyta; class Magnoliopsida; order Poales; family Poaceae; genus Otatea; species Otatea glauca. The sequence continues at coordinate 25,387,273 of CM070716.1, forward strand.
AAATGCTCCAACTCTATCACCTCCCCCACCCTACATACCCCCTCCTACATGTGCGCACTCATCTTCTCCACCATTAGCCTATCTCCTCCTCTTCCTCGGCTCCTGTCCACTACCACCCCTACCTCACCCGCTTATCATCTACCACGCTCCTTGTCATCATTGTTATGCCCATCCTATGTTGACCCTCCTCCCCTATAGCTCCCGCCGCCACCTACCACGTCGACCACTACTACAGAAAGCCCACTACTACAGAAAAGTTTATATTAGACTCCTCTTCACATACGGTTTTAAAAACCGTCTGTTATGACAAACATCACAGATGGTTCTCTAGTGCAACCATCAGTCTATAACATTAATGTAAAAAGGCCTCGGTCTAATGATTTGAACCCTACATTTTTATGGAATTGTCGCTTAGATCATATAAATGAGAAGCGCATGAAGAAGCTTTATGGTGATGGACTTCTAACCTCATTTGATTTTGGATCCTTTGAAACATGTGAGTCTTGTTTACTTGGCAAGATGACAAAAGCCCTTTCACAGGTTTTAGTGAGAGAGCGAGTGAATTATTGGCCCTAGTACATACAGATGTATGTGGACCAATGAGCTCGACTGCTAGGGGTGGGTTTCAGTACTTTGTAACTTTTACCGATGACTTTAGTAGATATGGATATATCTATTTAATGAGGCATAAATCTGAAACTTTTTAAAGGTTCAAAAAGTTTCAGAACGAAGTACAAAATAAACTTGGCAAATCAATAAAACACTTACGATCAGATCGTGGTGGCGAATACTTGAGCCAAGAGTTTGGAGATCATCTAAAGCAATGTGGAATCGTTCCGCAACTTACTCTGCCAGGAACGCCTCAATGGAATGGCGTATCCGAATGACGAAACAGAACTTTATTAGATATGGTTCGGTCAATGATGAGCCAAACAGATCTGCCATTATCCTTTTGGGGTTTCGCTCTAGAGATAGCTGCGTTCACTTTGAATAGGGTCCCATCAAAATCCGTTGAGAAGACGCCATATAAGATATAGACTGGGAGAAGACCCATGTTGTCATTTCTCAAGATATGGGGATGTGAGGCTTATGTAAAATGTTTACAATCAGATAAACTCGCACTTAAATCAGAAAAATACTTTTTTGTGGGGTATCCTAAAGAAACAAAAGGATATTACATTTATAAAAGAAACAAGAACAAAGTTTTTGTTGCTCGAAATGGTTTCTTTTTGGAGAAAGAGTTTCTTTCAAAAGAAATCAGTGGGAGTGATGTGTATCTCTATGAAATTCAAGAATCATATGAATATGTTCAAGCCACCCCTGAACCTTCACAAGATGTACAACGTGTTGTACAACCTGTGGAAGAGACACCAGCCCACGTAGGTCGGGGAGGCCGCGTCATGTACCCATAAGGTATGGGCATGACATATTATTGTTGGACAATGATGAGCCCACGACTTATGAAGAAGCAATGATGGGTCCAAACTCCAAAAAATGGCTTGAAGCCATGAGATCCGAAATTCAATCCATGCATGACAATCAAGTTTGGAACTTGGTCGATCCTCCTGATGGTGTAAAAAACATTGAATGCAAATGGATTTTCAAGAAGAAGATAGACGTAGATGGAAATGTTCAAATCTATAAGGCACGATTGGTGGTAAAGGGTTTCAAACAAGTTCAAGGAGTTGACTATGATGAAACCTTCTCACCGGTAGCCATGCTCAAGTCTGTCCAGATCATTTTAGCTATTGCTGCATATTTCGATTATGAAATATGACAAATAGATGTCAAAACAGCCTTCCTTAATGAGAATCTTGTTAGTGTTATGCTCTTGAGGCAATCATTTAGATGATTGTAACATGACTATGTTTATGAATAATAATATGATTATTGGTCCAATGAATGTATATCATTGTATTGATCAACAAGTATGTGACTTGCTTATGAAGCTCTTTACTTAATGATGTAATTCGATAAATATCTCTGATCGGATATCATCGTATAGGACAACGATGAATAGATCAGCACATGTAGTGATCGATGATCATGCTTCATAGATCATGGGATATGGAGATATCATCTATACATTGTGGACGCATGTTGAAGAACATGGGTTAGATAGACCCGCAATGGGACACTGCGAGAATGTTTCATTCTTATGTGTCATCAGTGTATCTCATACCTAGTAGATGTATGATCCTTAGACCGAGATTGTCATATTCCCTACATGTGTAATAGTTTTCCTTGGGGCTATCAAACACTATTTCCTAACCGGATAGTTATAAAGGTAGCTTTCATGTTTACTATGAAACGTGCAGAGGGAAGTGTAATCAAGATGGAATTTGCCACTCCAATGAAACGGAGATATATGACAAGGCCACTCGTGTGATATGATTAAGGAAGTGCATGGCCATGCCGTGATTGAGGAGTCAATCACAACTTATTAATATATCACGGATACGAGAGATGGATTGAATCATCAAAGGATGACATGCTTCTCGCCTTGAGATCAATCTTCATATACTTGGCAAAGGGATTATTACATGAGTACTTTTGATAGGTTTTGTCCGATTTGATCATAGTATGTTTGGGAGTTGGCATACTTTGCAAGAAGCCACTACCAACTATTGGATTGAAAAGGAGTTTTCGAATCCATGTCCAAACGTGTGTGAACTGCAGGGCACACACTTAATGAAATGGGACGCATTAATTTGGATTGGATCCGTAATTAATGAACCTCGTGGGCTTAGCACGATGGGCCCTAGTTTAGGTTTCATCTCGTGGCTATATAAGGAGGGGAGGAGGGAGGTGCAGGTGTGCTTTCCCACGGTTTAGGAGTGATTCACTCGAAACCCTAGCCTACTCCTCTCGCCGCCTCGCCGAGCGACGGTGCTTGCACACCGACGCACGGCGTTCCATCTCTGGACGTGTGGACTACTGCGGTGACGCTGCTGCGACTGCGGCGTGGGAGGACGATCCACGGCAAGGCGAGGACGATCCACTACATCGACGCAACGACTGTGGCGAGAACGATCCACTACATCGACGCGCGAAGGATTCCGCAACTGCGCGTCTAGTGGTAATCTTATCTATGATCCCCTTCTTGCGAGTAGCTTTCTGGTTTCGCGGTAGAATTTTTTTTTGTGCTAGCGTAGCATACCGCGTTCCTCTTCAGTATCTGAGGATGTATACATGATACAACCTGAAGGTTTTGTTGATCCTAAATATGCTAAAAGGGTATGCAAGCTTCAAAGATCCATTTATGGGTTAAAACAAGCATCTCGGAGTTGGAACATTCGTTTTGATGAAGTAGTCAAAGGATTTGACTTTATCAAAAACGAAGAAGAGCCTTGTGTTTACAAGAAGGCCAGTGGGAGCGCACTTGTGTTTCTGATTTTGTATGTGGATGACATATTATTGATCGGGAAAAATATTCCTATGCTTGAAGATGTTAAGACTTCATTGAAAAGGAGTTTCTCAATGAAGGACTTGGGAGAAGCATGCTATATCTTGGGTATAAAAATCTATAGAGATAGATCAAAAAGGTTAATTGGATTAAGTCAGGAAACGTATATTGACAAGATATTGAAAAGGTTCAATATGCATGAATCCAAGAGAGGTTTCATGCCAATGTCACATGACATCAGTCTCTGTAAGAATCAGTGTCCTTCGACAACTGATGAGCGAGACAGGATGAGCAAGATTCCATACGCTTCAGCTATTGGGTCTATTATGTATGCCATGATCTGCACGCGCCCAGATGTCTCATATGCTCTAAGTGTCACGAGCAAATACCAAGCGGATCCTGGTGATGGTCATTGGATAGTTGTAAAAAATATCCTGAAGTACTTGAGAAGAACTAAGGGTATGTTTCTTGTTTTTGGAGGTAAAGAAGATCTGGTTGTAAAGGGTTACACCGATGCAAGCTTCCAAACTGACAAAGATGATTTCCGATCGCAATCCGGGTTTGTGTTTACACTAAATGGAGGAGCAGTAAGCTGGAAGAGTTCCACGCAAAAACATGATGGCCGACTCTACGATAGTAGCATAGTACATTGCGGCTTTGGAGGCCACAAAAGAAGCTGTGTGGATTAAGAAGTTTATCACAGAGCTTGGTGTGGTCGCTAGTACCTCTAGTCCAATGGACATCTATTGTGATAATAGTGGTTCCATTGCACAAGCTAAAGAGCCTAGATCTCATCAAAAGTCTAAACACATACTCCGATGCTTTCACCTTATTCGCGAGATTGTGGATAGAGGTGACATGAGAATATACAAAGTACATACGGAAGCCAATGTGATCGATCCGTTAACAAAGCCACTGCCACAACCTAAGCATGAGGTGCACACGAGGTCTATTGGTATTAGATACTTAATTGATTGACTCAAGTGCAAGTGAGAGATTGTTAGTGTTATGCCCTTGAGGCAATCGTTTAGATGATTGTAACATGACTATGTTTATGAATAATAATATGATTATTGGTCCAGTGAATGTGTATCATTGTATTGATCAACAAGTATGTGACTTGCTTATGAAGCTCTTTACTTATTGATGTAATTCTATAAATATCTCTGATCGGATATCATCGTATAGGACAACGATGATAGATCAGCACATGTAGTGATCGATGATCATGCTTCATAAATCATGGGATATAGAGATATCATCTATACATTGTGGACGCATGTTGAAGAACATGGGTTAGATAGACCCGCATTGGGACACTGCGAGAATGTTACATTCTTATGTGTCATCAGTGTATCTCATACATAGTAGATGTATGATCCTTAGACCTGAGATTGTCATATTCCCTACATGTGTAATAGTTTTCCTTGGGGCTATCAAACACTACTTCCTAACCGGATAGTTATAAAAGTAGCTTTCATGTTTACTATAAAACGTGCAGAGGGAAGTGAGTAGTCAAGATGGAATTTGCCACTCCAATGAAACGAAGATATATGACAAGGCCACTCGTGTGATATGATTAAGGAAGTGCATGGCCATGTCGTGATTGAGGAGTCAATCACAACTTATTAATATATCACGGATACGAGACATAGATTGAATCATCAAAAGATGTCATGCTTCTTGCCTTGAGTTCATTCTTCATATTCTTGGCAAAGAGATTATTACATGAGTACTTTTGATAGGTTTTGTCCGATTTGATCATAGTATGTTTGGGAGTTGGCATGCTTTGCAAGGAGCCGCTACCAACTATTGGATTGAAAAGGAGTTTTCTGAATACATGTCAAAACATACGTGAACCTGCAGGGTCACAAACTTAATAGGTTGGGACGCATTAATTTGGTTTGGATCCGTAATTAATGGACCTCGTGGGCTTAGCACACTAATGGGCCCTGGTTTAGGGTTTCATCTCGTGGCTATATAAGTAGTGGAGGAGGGTGGGCGCAGGGTGTGCTTTCCAACGGTTTAGAAGTGTTTCACCCGAAACCCTAGCCTCCTCCTCTCGCTACCCCTGCCGAGCGACCAAGTGCTTGCACACCGACGCACGGTGTTCCATCCCCGGACGTGTGGACTACTGCGGTGACGCTATTGCGACTGCGGTGTGGGAGGACGATCCATGGCGAGGCGAGGACGATCCACTCCATTGACGCAATGACTGCGGCAAGGACGATCCACCACATCGACGCGAGAAGGATTCCGCAACTGCGCGACTAGTGGTAATCTAATCTATGATCCCCTTCTTGCGAGTAGCTTGATGGTTATGCGGTAGATTTTTTTTGCGCTAGCGTAGCACACAACGTTCCTCTTCAGCCCGTGCCATGGCCACGCACCACGTCATCGTCACCGTGTCTACGAGCCAGCACCACAGAGGGAGGCCGTGGCCGCACGCCCGCACTGTGGCCGCGCTGCACCCACTCCACGAAGGAGTCCAGAGAGGAGGGGGTTGCAGAGGAGGGTGCCGAAGGCGGTGGAGAGGAGGGGGCCAGAGCGGAGGGGTGCTAGAGGTGGTGGGGAGGAGAGGGGCAGGGGGAGGAGGGCTGGAGAGGAGAGGGGCCGTAGGCGGTGAGGAGGTGGGGGTGGTAGGGTCATGCCAAAGGGGGAAGAGAGAGGGAGAAAGGGGCTAGAGACGCAGGTTCAGTGAAGAAAAGAGAGAGAGAGAGGGAATTCGAGATTCCAACGAGCGCAATGGCAGAATAAATGGGCGAGGGCATTGGGCATGTCAACAGGCAAAAGATAGATGTGACGACTGATTGACTGAAAGAAATAAAGTATTCTAATGGGCATTTCAATGAACGATTATGGCTTGCTATAAAATCCCGCTCACTCTCTTATTTGTTCAACACATCCCCTCACTCTCTCCTGAGTTCAGCACACGAATCCCCCTCGCTCTCTTATTTGTTCTCTATGTTTGCTTTGAGTTTGCTCTCTCTTTTTGCTAGTACTTTCAAAAAGTAGAGATAATTATATTTTACAACCAATTATAGAACCAATGGAGATAGAAATTTAAAATATTTTTATGCTATTCCACATCTCTACTATTCGCTACTATTCCGCATCATTCAAGAAAATTATTTGATTTGCAGGCCACCTTCGAGGGAATAGGTGAAACATTTGATTTTGATTTTTTTAGACCTATACTCATGTTTATAATGAGTTTTTTTAGAGTTTTCGTTAAATATTATGAAAAGTTTGGTAGCAGAAGTGAAGCAAGAAAACCAATCTCAACAACGCAACAAGCACAAGGTAGTTCGACTGCTTCAAACATATGAAAGAAGCTAAAAGGCAAGATGTCTAGTTTGTCTTCCAAAGCACTGAGCAGGTCGCAATACAATCCATAAGTAAAGATCAACAACTACCTCAACACGCTTTTCGTGGAGACTGAGCTTAACATAGATGAGGACAATCAACTCGGTTTGCTCTTGTGGTGGAAGAATCACCAACGTATTTACTCCATGCTATCACATTTTGCATGGGATTTACTTGTGGTTCTTGTACCCAGTGTCTCGTTGGATCCACTTTTAGTTCGGTAGGGAGCATACTTGAGTCGTGGAGGTCATCTATCACACCTGAGATGGTTTAGGCAATTACATGCCTCAAAGACTTGGAGCGTGCAGATGATAGGGCACAATATCAGACCGAGGATCTTGAGATCACGAACGCGTTAGCCAACTTTGACTATCTCGGCCTCAAGTAGTCCTTGTATATGTAAGTACTATGTAGTTACTGTACTCTTTTCTATATCGGGGGCACCCCACACTGGGGTGTAAGATTTTTAACGAGGCAGTAATTCTATACCTGTTAAAGAATGAATAAAATTTACTTCTTTTTTCCCACAACATTTGTGTCCACTGCCTCAGCTTCGTACGTCTCCACTCTTTTCCTCTCATTGCAACAGTGCACATGGGCTAGGCCTGGGTCGCTACAACACAAAGCCAGCATGAAGCGTAATGGGCCGTACCTGAACTCGCTGAAGGTAAGCCGGACTGACACGGAACGGCATAGTGGGCACAACGGACCATACCAGTATGGCACCACGCCCACCTCTAATCACAGACAAATTAATCCGTCATCCTCCAGCATCTTGTCCCCATCCTGACTTCCCCCGAATCGCCACCACTGACTCCATCCAAGCAGTCGCCGCATCCATCACTACTACAGAACTGGGCATCACAACCGGCCTATTAGAAGCGGTTTGGTGCGAACCCGTTGTGATCTTCGCACCAGAAGCGGTTCGTTGGCAACGGTCTGGAGAGGGCTTCCAGAAGCGGTTGGAGACACGAACCGCTTCTGAAGGTTGCGTTCTAGAAGCGGTTCTTTTCTCAAACCGCTCGATTTTCGTAAGCGGTTTGAGAAAAGAACCGCTTCTAGAACGCAACCTTCGAAGCGGTTCGTGTCTCCAACCGCTTCGAAGCCCTCCCCCAGATGCATTTAAACCCTTCTTCCTCCATGCGCCAAACAGAGGTACGAATACGATCGAACAGAGAAGGCCGACCAAGCTACTGTTCTTGGGAGGTGCTGTCCAAATTTTTAATTGGAGGTGATTAGCTCTAAATTAAGTGTTTCAAAGTTAGTAAAATCATGTGAACATCCTTCTCACCTAGATATTGCCATTTTTTTCAATGGATGTGGAGAAATCTTGAACTTTTTAAGCATTATCGAAAATTTGTTTTCCGTGCCTTGTTTTATTGTTGTATGAAGATGTAGATGGAGATCTAGTTCAAAATATGACATTACAAGGTAAAGGTGATTGGAAGCTTTAGATCTATGTGGTTGTTAGCTTTAGAATCTTAAATATCACAATATTGGGAGAGATCTAGGTACAACATTGCAAGGAAGTAATTATTGGTGTATGAAATAAAATAGAAAAACAAGTAGAAGGATAAAAAATAATTACTAAGGTAGGAAGGGATACAAAATAAGTAGAAAGGTAGGTCTTTAATTGGATGACGGTGTAGGTGGAGTTTTTTTTTGTTGGGTTTAAATGTTACGAAATTTAAGTTAGGTTATAATTTTTCTAACGGAATTTGTTATAATTTTTAATGAAATTATAACTTGGTATAGATGAATCGGCAATGGATGTACAATGCGGACCGTCGCTCGAGAGAGTTCATTGATGGCGTGCAGGCTTTTCTCGATGCGGCCGTTGCATTCTTGCCTCCAGGCGACTTCATATGTTGTCCGTGTAGATTGCAAGAACGAGAAGGAGCACTCCAGCGATGGCAAGTTATGAACCACTTGATCATGAGAGGTTTCATGCCAAACTATACCTGTTGGAGCAACCATGGCGGTTGAGGTGATTAGCCGGGAAGACGATGAAGAAGACGAGGAAGAGGAAGATGGATTCAAAAGATATCCGGACGACACGCACATCTTGTTCCGTGGAAGAAACACTTGGTGACTTTGGTGATGATGAGCTAGACCAGATCTTTGCGTGACGGAGAGGGAGACTACGGATGAAAGACGATTCGAGAAGTTCCAGCGCATATTAGAGGACCACGAACTCCTTTGTACCCAAAGCGTAGGCGGGGCCACAAAAAGCTGCGTACCACACTGGAACTCATGCAATGGAAGGCTAGAAATGGTGTGTCGATAAGGGATTCGATGAGGTGTTATCACTCGTAAAGAAGTTGCTTCGTAAGATAACACTCGCCGAATCTACATATGAAGCCAAGCAAGTCGTCATCCTTTGGGATTGGAAGTACGTAAGATACACGCATGTCCTAATGATTGTATCCTGTATCGTAATGAGTATGCCGATTTGGATGTTTGTCCAGTGTGCAGAGAATCACGGTATAAGGTGAAGCGTGATGATCCAGGTGAAATAGATGGGGAGCGTAAGAAGAAGAGACCTCCAGCTAAAGTGTTGTGGTATTTCCCTGTGATCCCCCGATTGAAACGTATGTTTGCTAACAAAGCGCATGCCCAGATGATGCGTTGGCACAAAGAAGAGCGTAAGGACGACGGGATGCTTAGACACCCTGCAGATGGCTCACAGTGGAGGAAAGTCGACCGGATGTACCCGGACTTCGCAGATGAGGTGAGAAAATAAGGTTTGGGTTGAGTACCGATGGGATGAATCCTTTCGGAGAATTGAGCAGCAGCCATAGCACCTGGCCCGTTACACTATGTATCTATAACATTCCTCCATGGCTGTGCATGAAGCGAAAGTATATCATGATGCCGTTGTTGATCCAAGGCCCCAAGCAACCCGGAAATGACATCGATGTCTACCTGAAACCATTGGTTGAAGATCTTGTGACGTTGTGGGACGATGGTGCAAGGGTATGGGATGAGTACAAAAGGGAGTATTTCATCCTACGTGCATTGTTATTTGTAACAATCAACGATCGCTCGCTCTCAGAACTCGTCCGCCTAACTATCAAAAGATATAGAGCCTGCATCCAGTGCTTAGATGAAACGGACGGCACGTACCTGAAAAACTCTTGGAAGGTTGTGTACATGGGTCACCGTAGGTTTCTTCTTACGAGTCACCCGTTGCGGAAGGAAGGCAGGAAATTTAACGGACAACCAGACCTTCATGCAAGGCCTCAGCATCGTAGTGGGCCACGTGTGTTTGCTATGGTAAAGGATTTGAAAGTAGTATTTGGAAAGGGTCCCGAAGCAAACATGTGCGAATGAGGATGGTCATGCACCCATGTGGAAGAAGAAGTCAATATTTTGGGACTTGCCTTATTGGGAAGTTATGGAGGTTAAATCACTCACTTGACTTCATGCACATCACGAAGAATGTCTTCTTGAACCTGCTAGGCTACATAGATATGTACGGAAAATCGAAAGATACACTGCAAGCTCGGAAGGACCTTAAACTCTTGGAACTGAGGAACGACCTACATCCCGAAAAGAGAGAGAAAGGACAACATTACCTACATCCTGCGAGCTACACTCTAAGCAAAGAAGAGAAAAAAAGCGTGATAGAGTTCCTGAGCAGTGTGAAGGTCCCTTCCGATACTCCTCGAATGTAAAGAGACTCGTAAACACGAAAGAGAATAAAATCGCATACATGAAATCCCATGATTGTCTTGTGTTAATGACACTGATTGCTCGATGGTCGTGAGAGGCATCGCCCGAGTGGGTACGAGGGATAATCACAAAGCTGTGTTCTTTTTCAACGCGATTTCACGAAGGTCATCGACCCGGATAAACTAAGTAAGTCGCAGGATGACGTGGTACAAAGTTTGGTTAGTCTTGAGATGATCTTTCCTCTTGCATTCTTTGATATTATGGTTCATCTCACTGCTCACCTTGTCAAAGAGATAGGTATCCTTGGACCCGTGTATCTACACAACATGTTCCCTTTCGAGAGGTACATGAGTGTGCTAAAGAAGTATGTTCGTAACCGTTCTCGTCCGGAAGGATGCATTGCCAAGGGTTATGGGACAGAGGAGGTGATTGAGTTTTGTGTGGATTACATTAATGATCTAAACCCGATCGGCGTCCCTATATCACGCCATGAGGGGAGGCTACGGGGAAAAGGGACAGTAGGAAGGAAAGCAATTGCATGCAATGATCTTACATTTAAGCAAGCACATTTCACGGTTTTGAAACAATCAACTATAGTGGCCCCGTATGTCCTTGAGCACAAGAGTATTCTACACCGTGATTTCCCGGGGAGGTCTGAGGATTGGATAACACTGAAGCACATGGATTCTTTCGGCGCTTGGTTACAAAAGTATATCCTTTTGAAAGGGTCAGACAATGAACAGTTGCAACGCTTGGCTCGGGGACCATCTAGTGAAATCGTGACATTCAAGGGGTACGAGATAAATGGTTACACATTTTACACCAGATCGCAGGATAACAAGAGCACCAACCAAAATAGCGGTGTCCGTATAGACGCCGAAGACAACAAAGGCAAGGTGGATACATATTATGGTTTCATAGAAGAGATATGAGAGCTTGACTATGGACCTTTGAAGGTCCCTCTATTTAAGTGCCAATGGGTCAAACTGACTTCAAGCGGTGTGAAGGTAGACAAATACGGTATGACAATCGTGGACCTCACGCAAGTCGGCTATAGCGCGAACCGCTCGTCCTCGCGAATGATGTGAGACAGGTCTTCTACGTAATGGACATGTCAAGCAAACCTAAGAAGCATAAGGACAAGCGTAAAGATTGTAGTACTAAGCCAAAGCGACATGTGGTTCTACAAGGCAAACGAAGGATTGTTGAGTTGAGGACGTCACGCAGACGAGGAAGAGTATAGTCGATTCGACGAGATCCCTCCTTTCATTGTGGATGTCGACATAAGCCTCTTCAATGACACGAGACGTGGATACTCCTTTCATACGTCGCGATCATAATGAAGGAACACTTGTAAAGACAAAATACGTTACTACTTAAGATGTACCCCTCTTGTATGAACTATGTATATGTAAGTCTTTACAAGATGAAGTGTTTATTTGGAATGAATGTAAAGTGCCAAAATTCGAATAAACTAAAGTGATCAAAGCATTTTGTGAAAATTATGGAATGAAAGTAAAGTTCTAAAAGCTTTTAAAAATTCAAATGAAATCAAGTGCTAAAAGTTTTTCAAAAATATAGAATGAAACTAAATTGCTAAAAGCATTTTTAAAAATTCAAATGAAATCAAGTGCTAAAAGCATTTTTTAAAAATTCTGAAATGAAACTGAAGTGCTAAAAGCATTTTTTAAAAATTCTGAAATGAAACTTAAGTGCTAAAAGTTTTTTAAAAAATATAGAATGAAACTAAATTGCTAAAAGCATTTTTTTAAAATTCTGAAATGAAACTGAAGTGATAAAAGTTTTTTCAAAAAATATAGAATGAAACTAAATTGCTAAAAGCATTTTTTAAAAATTATGAAATGAAAGCAGTAGTGTAAAAGCACTCTTTAAAAATTATGAAATTAAACTCAAGCGGTTTGAGAAAAGAACCGCTTCTAGAGCATAACATTCGTAAACGGTTAGTAATAAGAACCGCTTCTAAAACGCAACATTCAGAAGCAGTTTTAGAAAAGAACCGCTTCTAGAGTGGACTATTCGAAGCGGTTAGTAACACCAACCGCTTGTAGAAGTCATCCTCTACAAGCGGGTTGATCTAAATCCGCTTGTAGAGATATTCTACAAGCGGTTCGTTACTAAACGCTTGTAGAAGTCATCCCTCTACAAGCGGTTGGTTCTAAAACCGCTTGTTGAGATTTGCTACAAGCGGTTGGTTATTAGAACCGTTTGTAGAAGTGCTCCCTGTATTAATTTGAAACGTCCCGCCCTTTTCTCACACGAAATTTTCTAAGTCGGTCGGCCGACTTCGCGCCGGCTGCAGCTCCTGTCTCTCTCTGGCCGCCGCCGCTGTCGCCTCCGATCAGACCCCGCGTCGCCGTCCTCGTCGACGCCGTCGGCCTCCTCCGCCACCTCTCCGACTCCTACTCACCACCTCGCCGACGCCAGTCCACCCGCGTGCGCTAGCTGCCCTCGTCGCCGCCGTCACTCCACCCCAGACGCCGAAGCCTTCTCTACCACCCCGTCGACGCCTACTCCGCCACCAAAGCGCCGCCACACCGCCGTCCACCCAGGAGGACCGAGGTATTTGAGTGCACGCGTCGTCCTCCCTCTCTAGTTCGGCTGCCCACCACATGTTCGGTGAAATGCCCACAAGTGTTGTGCTTGCTTGTTTTTTATTTAATTTTGAATTTCAGTTCTAGTTTAGGATTTGTATATTAATTTAACTACTAATTTCATCTAATTTTTATTTCAAATCTATGTTAATTTTCATTGTTAGTTTTTATTTAGTTTTGCATATCAATTTTAGGTAGAATTCATATACAAATCCAGTTGATAATTTTTATCTGTTTGGTTGGTCATATAACTTCGCTTAGTTTTACACGTCACATGCTTTAGAAGTTTACAGTTTAGACTACCTTTCTTGCAAAACTTTGTCGGGTCGGCTACGTAAAGCGTGACTTGCTAAACTTTTGATTCTTCTCATTGTAAAATAACTAAATAAGTGCCTTGTCATTGTCAATGCAGTGTTGGACAGTCATTTATACCACATAGATGAACTTACATATATACTCTCTTCATGTTATGTAAATCGCACGTATATGGAATCGAGGACTACACACCGTCTCGTTACATTCTTTTTTGACACGTAACAGTATGGGCCTGGAGGCTCCTACTGTGTTTATGTATGCACGTGTATATATATAAATCTCTATAACAAATATCATTAAGCAAATGCTCCTAGCCAATCAAAGATTATCTACCTATATTCTTCGTTTAAAGAAACATTCCTAGTTTGTGATAATTGGCACGATATATGTTCAAGATCATAAACTAGCATGTAGGGTTCTACCAGATAGATCTAATCATCACGATCAAAACGACTAACTAATATGACCTACTGTTCTAATAGAAAGGCACATGATCCTAGCGTTGCCCCCGATTATAGTTTTATACAACACAAGGATCAAACACGGTCAATGTTGCACATTTACTTTTGACACATAGTCCCTGTGTGTATGTTCTTGGTGTATTTCTTGTTCTTGTGTTCACGAGTTCGTGTTTGATCCTTGGGCTAGTTCCAACATGCCGTAGTACTTAATGCTTGCTGTAGAAATTTATGTAATAATATGCTTGTGTTGTAATCTGTAATATGGTTGTTTCAAAGTAATATGATATTTATGTCAACATTTTTGCGGAATTAGTAGAGATGGCGTAACCAGGACGTGGTGACCCTACTTTCGATGAGGGAGAATAATTCCTGTTGGACTCCATCGCTACCGGGTACCATCGAAGGTGATGGTAACGCTGCGCTACATTGGGGCTAATGGTGGTTCGGTGAGGCCGTTGAGGCCGCAATGATGAAGCCATTGACGCGGGAGCCGCTGAGTCCGATAACACTCGTTCCGACCAGGATGAGGTACAGGCAGAAGAATATAATCCCCGTAGACATGTTAATTAATCGCAATTCATTAATATAATACACTCTGACACGTTTGTACATATGTTTATGTATTTCAAGCCCGTGCATCGAGCAACCAATCCAAGCATCGGGACCTAACAAGAAGCCGCCCACGAAGCATGTGTTTACCGATGTTAACAACGAAGGGATGCCGGTTGCCCCTCTTTTAGCAGTTGGGCCGTACAACAACGCTTGCGGTTACCACGTGAGGGATCACGTCCCAATTAGCATCAGAAAATGGGCCGAAGTTCCTCAAGCTACCAAGGACCTGCTCTGGCAAGATATTAAGGAAAATTTCACATTTCCTCAAGGGTCTGAAGACAAGGCCAAGAAATTTACTTTGAAGAAGATGGCAACAATGTTTCAGGCTTGAAAGACGTCTCTCAGCCGCAAGTACGTGCAGAAGGGAGAAAGACCCGACTTCAACCAATTTCCTAAGTTGGTGGATCACTGGGAAGCATTCGAGGAGTTCAAGCTGTCAGCTGAGGGCCAGGCCGCGAGTCAGAAGAATAAGGCCAATTCACAGATGAAGAAATACCACCACCATCTTGTCACCGGTGGTTACATCAAGGCTGTACCAAAATGGGAGAAGCAGGGAGAAGAATTAATGGCGAAGGACGTCACACGGCTACGCTCTCAGGAACAGCGCTGCGCAATTGGTTCATGTGTCATGGGGGGAGCCTTTCAGATGACGGCAGTTTGGTGATGGCACCAGGAGTACAAGAGTCTGGCCAAAGGATTGTACAAGCTGTTGAGCAGTCTCAGGCAGGTACATTGGTGCCAGACAGGGAGAATGACGAGCTAACACATGCCCTTGAAAACCCCGAGCACCTGTGACGGACACGAGGTATGGGCAAGCCGACGCCGTGGAAGTATGGTTTCGCTAAGGACGCACATACGCATGAGAGCCGGCATAGAAGCAAATCAAGAGAATCACGTAAAGTGTACCAATTGGAACAAGAGCTCGAGCAACCTGTGCTAGCATCGGCGACATAGTTGTGCAACAAGTACAAATTGCCCTCAAGAAGCTTCAAGGACTAGGTCCGAGCAATCACCGGACGCCGTGATCGCCCTCCGCGCGCGAAGTAGCTGCGTGTCCACTGGGGCCCCTGAAGCGGACACCTTGCTATCCCGTTATCCTGTGGATGACATAAGGGTTCGCCGCCAGTGTGAGCTGCACGTTGATGCGCATAACCTCTCCATCAAGGTGGCTTACGGCATGGCATATCCGGTGGAGCTGGGCCAGATGTTCCACTGCAACGAGATACCCCCGGGTTACTCAAAGGTCGCGGTGGAGGAGGTGCTGAGCGGATTTGAAGAACTTCACCTCGATATTGCTAGAGGCGACGACGTGACCAAGCTTGGACAGGCCCTCCACAATATCATCCTTTGGCGCAAACGGTACATCATATTTCCAGCTGCTATGGACGCGTCATCTCCACCACGGTAACCCACGCCTCCTCCAACGTCACCGCCACGCAATGCCTCGCCAATAAAGCAGAGCGAAGCCCTACTCCACCACCAAAGATCTCAAAAAAAGAACCCTCTAGGAAAACCACGCTCCACCATCTCCTCCGAGGAAGAAGCTCGATAATGAATGAAGGCTCCCCACCGCTCCCAAGAAGGCGGAGTCCACCGATCGGCCAAGGTAAAGGAACCTCCAAAGAGGGCATATGATATGAATAAGGAGGAGAGTGACGCGTCACTAAAGCGTATGGCTGCACACTTCGCAAAAAGAAGGTAGAGCCAAAGGTACCAACCGATCCAAAAGCGGCAGAACACTTCGCGACATGCCGTGCAAAGTCGTTGCTGTCTTGCCGCCCAACTATGAACGGACAATAATTAAGGCTACGGAAGAATAAATGTGGTCAGGCGGCGGCGGCAAAGAAGAAGAAGAGAGACCAAGATCAGGAGAACCTCGAGAGGTTTATGAAGGAGGCAGGACTCAGTTCCACAGCTGCAGCTCTTGGATTAGCAGATGATATCCCAATGGCAACAAAGGTCGATGGCAATTTCGGTTGGTAGGGAGCCGATTGACCCAAATGAGATAAAGGATCTGCCAACCAAGATGCGGCAATTTCACAAATGGTACATGACAGAGTCCGCTCAAGGAAGAACGATGTTCCCTCTCCGTTTCAAAGAAGATGATTTTTATCGCGGGGACAACACCATATGGCTCGAATTTGACGACTTATACAATATTTACCATGCCGACTCCATCAATGTGTCTCGATGACTCTTTGGTGCTGTAAGTGTCAAGCTCATACCTTTACCGTGTGCTTCCTCGTACAATAAAATTGCAACTCTTAAACTTATACCTTTCTATGTAGAATGGAGATACAACGATGTAGAAAAGAGAATATCTTCAACGTGGGCTTCATCGACCCAGAGATTGTTAACGAGTTCGTCTTTGGATACAACCGAAAGGATGTTGAAGATTACATTCTCGATGCATTCTTGGGACAAGACTACAAACCGTACATATACGCCCTTCAATTTCGAGTACGTATATATACAACCTCTCATTCTTATATTTTCCAAGGCATTTATAATACTACTAGCTAGTTACATATATGTTGCAATACATGAATAGGTTTCACTGGATCCTTCTTGTCATCAAGCTTGATAGCAGCCAGATCATTGTTCAAGACTCAAAAAGGACTCCGGTGAAAAAATATCAATTTATCATTGACACCCTAAACAGGTATATAGCACATATATATACGATAGTTTTCCTTATTATATATATTGAAATACCTTGCTAATTCCAACTCTGATAATTACCATTCATACTAACGCATCACACAGGGCATTCGCACGGTTTCGAAAGAAGCAACAAGGAGATTTCGAGAACGAATTTGATGTACAATTAAGCACTCGAGTACGTATTAAAGAATATTAATATGCCGTAACAGTTTTTCATCCCAATAATCGTGTTCTTTTCAAATTTCACCGCAGTTCTACAATGACGGTGGAAACAACTTATGTGGCTATTATGTGTGCCACTATATGCAAAGTATTACCCACGGTGATGTGCCAACAACCAACGCCGAGGTAGTGTGCACATGTCAATTTCTTAGTACTTACACTTTAATAATTACATGTCCAGAGATTTATTTACCTCCCGCTTTGTCATTAACGTCGATGTGCAAGGCGTGATCCCGCATGCCGGATTGTAAAGAATCCAAGAACAACTCATCGGCTTTATTGTCGATTTAGATTGTATCCACCAAAGGCGAGTTCCACGCAAATGGTTGGAGAGATTGTCTGAAATAAGGACAGTGAACTGACATCGACGTCGACCAAGGGCACAAAGAGCGACGACGCAAGAAATGAGCTCAAGATTCGCCCTTTTATTCTTTGAAACTTGTGTAAAAGTGGCTTATTATTTCATGTGTTCATCAACTTGTTCATTTTTTAGTCTGTAATTATCTGAATGAATACTCATGACTAATATATATATATTTAATTATGTCAAAAAAACTCATGAAGTTCTATTTATTTTAATTGTCAAAATCTATATCAAAAACCCCTCTAAAAACATATTCTATATTGAATATAATAAAAACGCTATGCTGTCAGACTCTTCACAAGCGATTGGTAACTCCAACCGCTTGTGGAGAGCTTCTCCACAAGCGGTTCGTAACACCAACCGCTTTTGGAGAGAACCTCTCCACAAGCGGTTGGTAACACCAACCGCTTGTGGAAATGTCGAACCACAAGCGGTTCGGGGAATCGCTTGTGATACCCGACGGGGTATCACTCGCGGTTGCTTACAAGCGGTTCTAAAACCGCTTCTGAAAGCAGTTTCGAACCGCTTGTGCATGCCCGATCCGCAGTAGTGCATCCATGACACTGCCCCTTCCAATCTGATTGATCAATGCCCTATCCAAATCAACCGAAAATCCTAGCCCAACATGGATGGAGGCAGTGGGTCCCCAACCCTAACAGGAAGAGGTATCAGAGAAAAGGAGGTTTGCAGCGGCGACCTGTTGTGTGGCTATCAAGAGGCCTGCAAAGCGGCCAGGAGGTGCTGCTGTCAGGTTTCAAATTTTGTTTTCGAATTGTATCTCAGAGCAAACTGAAATATGAAATTTTGGTAAGATTTTAGAATTTCATACAAAATCTGGTTGAAATTCAAAAAGAAAAATTCAAATCCAAAACTTTTGGACCGAGATTTTTGAAATTTCGACCGAAAATACCAAATTCTCGACAAATTTGAACCAAATGAAAAATGATACAAACGATGTTATAAAATTTTAAACATTTTTGTGAATGGTCCTGACACATAACTAATATTCCCGTAAAATTTTTAGACGATGATCAAGCCTAAGGAATTTTAATAAATTTAGACAGTGTTACTGTACTGATAAAAGCCTTACCTGCAAATTTGAACCGAAAGAAAAATGGTACGAACCATGTTAGAAAATTTTGAAATTTTTGCGCATGTTCCTAACATATCACTAATGTTCTCATAAAATTTGCAGATGATGATTGAGCATGAGAAATTTTTAAAAATTATGACAGTGGTACTATCATGATAAAAGCCTTACCAGCAAATTTCAACCGAACGAAAATTGGTTCAAACCACATTAGAAAATTTTGATATTTTTTTAGATGGTCCTAACACATCACTAATATTTTTTTTAAAAAAATAGAGGATGATCAAGCTTGAGCGATTTGAAAAAATTCTGATAGTGCTACTGTCCGAATAAAAGCCTAGCTAAGTACATGTATTGCTTCTATAGGTTTGATTGTGCAACAAAAAAATATTTAGAATTTTTGAAACTTGTAGATAATAGTTGCTAGGCAATGTTTAAACTCTTATAAAATGTTTGGATCATGATCATACTTGAGAAAATTGATAAAATTTTGATAAGGTTACTATCTCATTTATGTTCCTTCTATTTTTTATTTTTTTAAAGATAAAAATGAAGTTTAATTCTTTTGAAATTATTTTGTATGATTCTAGACTACTAAATATGGTATCATAATTTTTTCAAACCATGATCAAGCTTGTACAATTTTATAAAAATCTGATAGTATTTCTGTTATTTTTATAAAATATCTCAAAAATTCAGTTTTTTCAAATATTTTCATGGAAGATGACCTTCTTAAGGGGTATTGATACAAATATGGTCAAATTCCGTCCAAAAGAATTGAAATCCGGTCAAAATTACTGAGATTTCAGCAAAGGTTGATGAGATTTTACCGAAATTTCTGAAATTATTGTAGCAATTTGATTTTTTTTTTATTCGGTCGGGATTTGGAATCTCGTCCCCGGCCAAAATTTCTCAAATTTTGCCTGTATTTTAAACCTTGGCTGCTGCTAGCTGACTGCTACCCGCTACAGAACTTAGAATGCTTTTGCCGATGCTAATGTCTTTGGTCCTGTTTGTGCTGACACAGAACCAAGGAAAAGGTGAACTAATGTTCTGTTGGTGAACTAATGTTTTAGGTCTTATTTGTTGGTGAATCGATTTTTTTCGAGGCAAATTGATGAATTGAATTAATGGATGTCTGGTATTACCTTGTCGATTGTGAATGCTTGTATAATTGTGAGTCAGGTGCTGTAGTTCTGTAGAAAACAGCCTACGCTGCTTCCTGTATATAGACTTGGTCAATGGGCCTTGTCTTTTTGGCCGGCCCTCGAGACGACTAGCTCAGCACGGCACGGATGTTTTCAGACCCGGCAGGCATGACATATATGATGAGTCGTGTCGGGTCTAAAAACTTGGTATGATGGGCGGTTCAGCCCGGCATGACCTATATAGAGCGTGCCTGGACTGATACAGCACGAATGCGACCATTTTGTAAAAAACATCATATCAACAGTTCAGCCCATCGTCAACTAACTTACCCCAATGATTCAGCCCATCATCAAATATTACATGTCCCATTCGCCTCCTCCCATGACCCATCTAGCGCTGTCATCTCTCCGCGTCTCCGTCATCTCTGTTGGAGATATGCCCTAGAGGTAATCATAGAGATGATTATATTTACATATATTCATGATTTATTATCTTGTTCCTTGAATAATATCATTATTATTTATTAGCAAGTATGTGACTTGTTTGTGAAACTTTATATATGTGATGATTATTCTAAAGTGATCTCTAGTCGATAAACATATGAGGACACATATGAATAGGCTAGCATATGTATTGGTTGATGACCATGGTTCACAGGTCATGGATATGAAGATATCAAACCAATAATATGGGTACATGTTGAAGAACATGGAGTTGGATTGACCCAGCTTGAGACAGTGCAAGAACGTTGTAATCTTACTTGTTATCGGTTGGTCTCATATATAATATGTACGCTACATTCTTAGACTTGATGTCTAATGACTTAATTAGGTGTCAATCAAGATAGGATTTTCCCCTCCATAGAACGAGATAAATATCTCTAAGCCTCTTGAGTGGTCAGATTCTGAAAATGTATGGCCATGCTACTCGCGGTTAAAGAGTTAACCATAGTCAGATATTCCAAGTCACGTAATCGAGAAAGAGTAGTCGAGCTAACTAACAAGGATGACACATGCTCTCCTTAAGTTTGACCGATATCATGAGGTAAAGGGAAATGTATATAATTAAGTATTGTTAAGGTTCGTCCGATGTAATCTTTACATATACTTTAGAGTCAATATGTCCTGCTAGGGACCGCTACCGATTAATGGTCGAGTAAGAGTACTCAGGTCATGTCCAAGTATACGTGAACCTATAGGATCGCACGATTAAAGGGTTGGGACTTAATTCTGATGGTGATCCAAATTCTGATGGACTTCGAGTTCCAAATAGACCTCTAATGTAGAGACCTATTGTAGGGCATCTATATAAAGGGAGGAGGTGGTGGTTTTAGGGTCAAGAGACACTATAAGAATTCAGAATTTTCGAAACCTTAGTCGCCACACCTCCTTCGCCCAAAATTGTGTAGCCAACACTAGCACTTCGGTGCATGATGTCCCTGCTCCGTACATGTAGATACCTTGGAGGTGTTGCTACGAAGCTTTATTGCTAGAACAATCCACAACCTGTGACAGTCGCAAGGATGATCCGCAACCTGTGACGGTCACGAGGAGCTGTTGGAGGAGGCGCAAGGCTAGTATGACTACAACTGCACCAACATGTTACATTGACTCTACTTCTGCTACGAGTCTGCTCGTCTAGTGGTAATTTTGTGATCTATAAGTTGCAGTAGTTCCTTGATTACGTGGTAGAAAATTTTAATTTATGCTAGAGTAGCCTACCCATTCTCCTTTAGCGGTATCAGAGCCACCCTGCTTAGTTTTAGATTCGGAATAGAAGGATATGGTGATATGCGGCAATAGTAGATGTGATCTATTGCTGTTTTATTGGTCGTTCTATTCGATAGATCGGTTTTGGCACTGGTCAATTCATGTTTAGTTGTTGTAGATGAGTTCAAGGTCATTGTTCTGTGATCGTGCTGTTATGATCATATCACTACTTATCCCATCCTGTCGGTTTCCACCATCGGGGTAGACCATGAGACGTAAACCCACATAAAGCACACAAAGATCAATATGATGGATTGAAACAGATCTGTGGTTAGAAGTAGGGTTAATATGATTAATCCAAAGGGATTTCCAAAGTCAAATTCATGGATTTGATATGTATTTTCCGAAGAGGTTTCGAGCGCTGCCCGAAACTGCAAGGGCTTTGCCCTTGACCTGCGAGGATCGACATGCGTATAGTGCCTTATAGTTCATTGCAAGTTCACATCGTTCAATAGAATGCGATTCTATGCATAATTTATTTTTGCAGGATTGATGTGAATAGTATGACCCCTTGTATATATGTGCATGTGTGTAATTTTTATGGCCTGCATGTTGTGCTTGATTGCAGTCCAAGGCTGTCTATATCTGTATTAACAGTCTACGTGTTGACTTGTGATATTTATACACTCCTTGTAATTTATTACTAGTGCTATTAAGAGTAATAGCTTAGTGGTAGTACTTAGAGGCATGATGAACAGGAAACGTGACGATAGAGATCACCATGTGAATGGCCATATTATGTCACAATTAATGTGATTATTTGTGATTGCTTTTATGTTCTTGTTTATTTATTTCTATGCATGTTATATAGTTGTTTCGAATACTTTTAACAAGGTAGAAGTAAAGACCCCTTACGTAATATTAAGTAAAATTGATGCCCTCCCAATTAGTTGCACCATTCAATATCATGTAAATTAATGATAGATCTGCTAAAGTTGGGTACCATTAACTTTCTTTGCTTAGATGAATTTGTGTCAAACACTCACACATATACATTGGTTACACTTGACAAGGTCATTATAACGGTTATAGACCTTAGGGCATAGGGTTGGGGCCAAGGCATAGAGATGCTACCTAACAACAAGAGTCATATAGAGGTATGATTAGCAAAGAGTTGCTTACCAAATTCATTAGTCTTCTAGCAGTGACGCTAAAGCTCACTAGTAAACTAATTAATTGTGGGTCTTGAATCACTAAGTATCATAAGAGGGATATGGGAGTATATTTATTAATTTTTTTTAATACAAATTACTTTTTATGGATGTTTGTCTCAGTTTTTTTTACATATATTTTTTGTCTTAGATCATAGCACTACCTGCTGCTACACCCACTTCTAGTTTTGCTTTACGTTCGATAATTGAAAAGGAAAAAACTTAATGTAATGAACTTTGTGGATTGGTCCCGCAACCTAAGAATTGTTCTTAAGCAAGATAAAAAAGAGAAGTTCTTCCGTCGCTCTCTCTGAGCTTCGACCAATTCATTATAACTTTTTATATGAATGACATGGACAAGAATTTCACCGAGCTACATATGATGCTCAAGACAGTAGAGGACATCATTAAGAAAAGCACTAATCATGTGATGATGGTGCAGAAAAGTACTAGCTTCAATAAAAAGGCTAAGATTATTGGAAAAGTTAAGGCTAAAACTTTAGATAAGATCCTCAGCATTAAGCCCAAGTCTAAGCCCAAATCTGGCCCTACTTCAGAGAGTGAATGTTTCTATTGCAATGAGTGAGGCCATTGAAAGAGAAATTACAAAAAGTACTTCGCAGATTTGAAAAAGAACGATGGAGCTAAATCATCCACTTTAGATGTTAATTTTATAGATGTATTTCTTGCTAATTCTCCTATATACTCTTGGATATTTGATACCGGATCGGTTGC
This sequence comes from Otatea glauca, assembly GCA_036346275.1. NCBI lineage: Eukaryota > Viridiplantae > Streptophyta > Magnoliopsida > Poales > Poaceae > Otatea > Otatea glauca. The sequence continues at coordinate 25,410,864 of CM070716.1, forward strand.
TCATATTTGTAATTCAATGCAGGGGTTGATAAGGCGTAGGAGCATTGCAAGAGGCATCCCACGGTCCCACCACTACTAGCCCATGATTTCCCACCATCAAGTTCTTTTTTCTTCCATTTCCTATTCTAAATCCTATTTTGTTGCTTGTGATTTGTGTTGCATTGCTTGTGATTTGTGTTGAGCTCTTAGACATATGAGCTATATATTACATGCATGTTTCTCAGATGTTGACTTTGGAAAGTAATAGTCAACCTGGGTTGAACTGCTTGTCTTTTAATGTGTTTATTGTCTTTATGATAAGATGTTGGTTGTATAAAGTGGCAGTGGGCACACGAGTATAATACGGGTATTGGGTACCGCGAACGACAAGCATAGGCATAGTTCTTCGCTTGCCACCCTTCGTGGGTATGCTCGTGAGGGAGATTTTGACGAGCGGCATAAGTATGAGCGAGCACTACCCATATCCGCCTGCCTACCCACGAAGAAGATTTTAACTGATGGATGAGTATAAACGAACACTACCCGTATCCATCCGTCTTATTGCTATCCCTAGTGTCAGTGCTACCGTGCTTGTAATATCAGCCTTGTTCGGCACTTGCCAGGTTCTTGCCTGCAAGAGCAAGACCCGTCAGCTGTCATCGATAACATCAATGTAATTTTCTTATTGTTTGAGGACACTATAGTATTTCAAGGAACTTTTACTGTTCGATTTTTAATGAAGCAGAGGTGGGTCCACGAGGGATTTAGCCTTAAACTTAAAGAAGAGACGAGCAACAGCACCAAACTATGCTATGCTCATTTGCAGCGTCACTTCTTCGGGAAGACTCGTGCAGTCATTCATACTAGCAAGAGCAGCAATCCTTTCGGGTCCTCTGGAGAAAGGCTGGGACATGTCAACTTTGCTCACTGGCAAGTGGCATCATTGCTTTACTGGACTAATGCATATAGTTGGTTCCTATACAGTGACGTAAATAGTACACTATAACTCTCTGATACCTTAGCTATAATATTTTAGATATAAAATATTACATAATTGAATGAAAATATGCGAACTTAACTATAACCGCTACAGCTATTATATTAACCTCTATTTTCGCTATTTTTATGGCGTAATAGCTCTGCATTGCTACATGTGTCAATTCTATTTATATTTCTAAACATTACTTATGTTTTGTTTATAATTTTCTTCTTTTATCATATTTTGGAGGTCAGCGACTTCTAGATTACTTAGAGATGTTTCGCTCGATGAACTTCCTTAGAAGCGCATGTCGAAGGTATCAACAGTTTTGTGAAGGTTTAGAGTCCATCTATCCAGAATGGAGAAGGACTACATGTGAAGGCTGGGACATATTTTGGAGTGGGTAGCTTGATTCCTCACATAGTTTCAAGTCAAAGCTAGACTCTTACAAGAGTGCTCCAACAAAGATTAGGAGAGACTACCGAATTTTTGAGATCTTAGTAAAAATTTTGTTTTTTTTTACGTTTCCTCATTATTTAGTTGTATTTCTACTCTTAGATTGCAAGAATTGTGTAGGGTTACAATTAGATTACAAAATTTATATATAAACCCTAGTCACTTAAATTAAACTAGTAAAGTCCAAATATTTCATTAAACCTTTATTAACAAAAAGAATCTTAATTCACTCCTATTGAATATCCGGTCCACTTCACATTGGTAGCGGATGAGTAGCAGCAGGTGGTCGTTAGAGACGATGCAGGGGATGGAGAGGCCGAGCCAGATCTGGTCCTTGTCAGATAGAAGCAGTGGTGGAGTGCTGTATTTGTGAGCGCTAATTGAGGAGGCATCGGCGGAGCGTCATCGGCCGATGGCGGCAGGGGCAGCAGAGCGACAGCGGGCGCGGCGCCCTCCCTCTAACCCTAGCTTGGTGAATCGAATGGGGATAGGGTAGGGAAGAAGGCTGCGTATGGGGGTTTTCAGAAAATTCGTTGTGGCTCGTGGTGAACGCAAAAGGGCGTTAAGTCGGAAGGGGCGCATCTTCTGCAATTTCAGCCGTCGATCTTGGATCCAGTGGCCCTGGGTGAGTTGGTGCATATGTTCACTGATATGGGTTTGTGCAACAGATATATATGCTGTCTATTGCATATACTTCGGCATAGTGATGATAACTTATGTTGTGAAACAAACAACAAAAATTAGTAGAACAAACTAAATGTGATGGTGCAACATCCATCCGACTCTCAACTTTGGATGTTCTGATAGGTGAAATGAAATATTCCACGCATTACTATCAAATGTTTCAGTAGATCACACACAATGTTGCAATGCGTATCTTTTTTTAATTAATTAGGGGAAATGAATTAGTTTAGAGTCGGATATTTCAGTACTAGAAAAAATATTTCACACTTTATTTTTTTAATGTTTGAGTAATTTATATAAATATCAAATGTACACGTGGAACAATTCCATACTATTAGTAGAACAAATCACATGTGCTTGTAGAACAATTCAAGACTATTAGTGGAATATTTGGCATAATCTTACAAAAAAAAGTATCACTAAATATATGTACGTGGGGTCTTGTTTTGAATATCTCGTAATGAAAAACACCATGATTCAAATAAATCGTGGATCAGATACTTGGTTTATGATTCAAATAAATCGTGGATCAGATACTTGGATTAAAAGTTATAGCATTTTGAATTTTCAAATTCACTTTTGAGGATGTTAGCATAAGGGTTTAACTAAAACATGAACTAGCCTAAGATATGATCACCAAATCGTAATGCGGAAATAAACGTTAGATGAACTGACCCGGCACGGATGAAGATGAGGCCATAAGTTCTTGTCGGTGTGGTTGATTCTGTTGGGGTAGAAGCACGAATGCACAATGAAGAAATCGGGCACCGAGATCTTCTCGGTGATAGGTGCAGTCTTCGTTAGCCTCGCGCTTGTGAACCCAGATCGGATGGGTGATTTTCGGGAGTAAGCAGCTCGTGATTTTCTTTCTTACGTATGCACGAGTGCCGGCTTCTCCCTCTTTATTTGTAGCGCTGGCCAACGGGACCGAACCAACGTATTTGGCAAGCTCCCGATCAGAGCGCATGAATCGTGGAAACAATCCCTGATTTTCGGTCTTTCCATTTTAACCGAAGATCATAACTAACATTCTCCCACTTGATCGAAGGCTAATTTCATAAGTCCATACTTAACAGAATAGTACACCAAGATAAAGTATTACAACGATTAATTTAAGCATCGCTGCAACCCCAGTATCTATAGTGCATCATTCTGTCTTGATAGGATAATTACTTATTCTTAACGGGAGTTGATTTCGTTTTATGGTCCTCATTTCCAGAATCAGAGGCTTTCCAATAAACCCATGCCGGCAACATGCTCTCGAAAGAGACTGGGTGGTAAGCCTTTAGTAAGTGGATCCGCAAGCATAGACTTAGTACTTATATGCTTGACATCAATAGTCTGATCCTGGATTCTATCTTTCACAACATGATACTTATTGTCAATGTGTTTGGCAGCACCACTTTACTTGTTACTCGAATAGAAAACTGCGGCCAAATTATCGCAGTATATAAGTAGTGGTTTAGATATACTGTCTACCACTCTTAATCCCGGAATAAAGATCTTAAGCTATGCAGCCTGCCCAGTAGCCTCATAACATGCCACAAACTCAGCTTACATCGTTGATGATGCAGTAAGTGATTGTTTGGAGCTTTTCCACGAAATGGCTCCTCCCTTAAGTGTGAAGATATAACTTGATGTGGATTTCTTAGTATCAACACAACCTGCAAAGTCAGCGTCTGAATAACCCACAACCTCAAGGGTATCAGACTTCTTATATGTGAGCATGAAATGCTTAGTGTCTTGCAAATAACGCAAGACTTTCTTAACGGCTTTCCAGTGGTCTGTCGATCGAGATATAGAGTTCTTGATAGAACTAGTCCCTGGAACGCCACCCATTTCCAAGAGACCTTATAGGAAGCCTGCATCCCAGGCAACTCATCCGGAAACACATCAGAAAATTCGCTGGCGACTGGCACATCTTCCAAACTTATTCCTTTGGCACTGCAAACCCTAATCCCTTCGGACTGATCTGAATCGGCTTTAACTTTTAACTTGGCTCCATCTGGACTGGTTAAGGTGATCTCTCTATTCCCACAATCCAAAACTGCTTGGTTCTTGGAAAGCCAATCCATTCCTAGGATCACATCTAAGGACTTGGTGTCTAGGACAATAAGGTTGGCCAGAAATTCTACCCCTCCAATTAATATCTTAACTTCGGGGCAGCCTTGGTTCGTACTCAAATCAGAACCAGGAGATTGCACTAATAAAATAGTCATAAGAGGCATTGTCTTTAATTGATGATTTGCAGCAAAACTTCAAGAAACAAACGAATGCGTAGCTCCAGAATCAAACAAAACCATGGCAGATGCTGAGTTGACTAGGAGCTTACCTAGTATGACGTCTGGTGCAGACTGGGCATCCTCGGTGGTGACGTGATTCACGTGGCCTCTTCCAGCAGGAGGCGGAGTCCTGGTGGCTTGGTTGGGAGTTTGGAGCACTCCACGTCCTGCTCCTGGGGCTGGGGTCTTGGCTGGCGTAGATCCCAAATTGAAGCGGACTGGCGTCACAGCTTGCTCCCTGGGGCAATTATTGGCATAGTGACCGAGTTCATGACAGTTGAAACAGGTGACTCCTGCAGCTGGATTACTGTTCCTCTGAGGTGGATTGCTGTTGGTGCTGAGGTTGCGATTGCCTAGAGGAGCTGGGCGAGGTGCTGGTGCAGGGGTCCTGAATGTATTCGGAGGAGTGAAACGAGCAGGCTGTTGAGCATTTGTTCTGACTCTCTGCTGGTGACTCTGATGGGCTCCATGCTGCATCATCTTTCTCTTACGGGATTCTTCCAATTCCCGATGAGATTCCTCAACAAGCATAGCTTTATCTACAAGGTGCTGAAAATCTGTATAGTCATTGCCAATGACTTGCACCTTTAGTCCTGGATTAAGTCCACGCTTGAACTTCTTCTGGCGAGCATCATCTGTAGCTACATCCTCTGGAGCGTAGCGAGCAAGTTGAGTGAACTTATTGAAGTATTCACTCACTGACATCCCTTCTTGCTTAAGCTCTCGAAACTCATTCTTCTTCATTTCCTCCTTTCCATCAGGAATATGAGAGTGGCGGAAAGCAGTGGAAAACTCTGCCCAAGTAATAGTCTGAGGGTCATCATGGGCAGCACTGTAGTTCTCCCAACATTCAGCGGCAGTGCCCTCCAGCTGATGAGCGGCATAGAGAACCTTCTCACGATTGGTGCACTGGGCAATTTCAAGCTTCTTCTCAATGGAGCGGATCCAATCATCGGCGTCCAATGGTTCTGAAGAGTTGGAGAAAGTTGGCGGACGAGTCCTCATAAATTCCGCTAACTTGGACTGGAGACGAGCTTGAGGAGGTGCAGCAGAGCTTGGTTTTGCTTTGGTTCAACAAAGTTAGCTAGGCAATCGCAGCGATCGATTCTCGATTCATCATGTTGTTCATGTTCGCATCATTGTATTCATTAATCGAGTTCGAGCTGCCGAAAATGTCCCATGTTTCGATCCAGAATCTTTGGCGGTGGCGGTGGTGCATTGGGGTTGGAGTTGGTGTTGGCACTGGCACTGGCATCCACGGGTGAACTGCGACCGGCTCCAGAACGAGTGTCAACCATCTGAGATGCAGCATAAGGGTTTGATAGGTAAGAGGGAGAAGCAGTACACAAGTGGTAAGATCATCTAGGGGAGAAGGTAATACCCAGGGACAAAAGGATACAACCGAAAGGCTTCAAATTAAGGAGGCAAATAAAGTTTTTTTTTTCAATTAAAGGTATGGTTGTAACACCGTGCTTGGGGCAAGTGTACAACATACCAAACACTCAAGCAAAGAAAATCTTAGTATACGCGGAGTAAACGTAACTAAACTGAAAAGGAGAAAAACATGCTCAAACATCACTGATCCCAAAACTATCTTATATGGTAGTCTTCTCGGCAAACTCTGGACAGCTAGATCATCAACTTCCTCGATTTGATTCCTTGCAGAAAACTCGAGGCTTTGAGAAGTTTCATGAGAAAAGATCAATCTAAAACTCAAATCAAGGTTTCAGCAAAGGAGAGGAATAAGAACCCAAGAATAAGACGAGAGGAGACGAAAATTATTAAGTACCAATTTTGTTGGTTTGATTTAGAAAATAATTTTGAAGACCATGCTAACTAGGATAGCGACCTACAGTCGATATGGCTCTGATACCATCTCTGTCGGGACCCGGATTTGCAAATCCGAAACCCTCTGTGTATACTGCACTAGTCCAGGATCACGCTAGTGCACACAGTGGAAACATAGATGAAATACCATTCCATACAATGAATTAACTAAGAAGAAGCAATTTATTATTAAATAAAGTAAACGACCTTATGGTCAATGTTTACACCATTATGCCTTAAGAGCTTAAGAAACAAATACTATTGCAGTGGAAAAGATAACTTGAACCATTCGACATGCCACAGGCAATCGTCTGGGGAACGCCTTCCTAATCCACGTAGTCTTCATAGAATTCCTCCTCATGAGATTCATTATCTCCTTCAGCAACTGATCAACAAGGGCATAAAGCCGTGAGTACAAAGGTACTCAGCAAGCCGTAGGGAAATGATGCAATATATTTATGCACGGCTTGACAAGGATGGCTACATAGTTCTTTTGCAGAAAGCAATAACTTGAATTGAAATACAATAAATAGATTGAAAGCATATTTATGAAAAGATAAATAAATAAGCGATAGATCAATGATAGACAACAAAACAACAAAGTGAACTCCCGCTCACATCCCAACAATTCCACATTCCACATTTTATGAAACACTCTATACCCGTGTGAAATTCCGGGCTTTGTCCATGATCATGACGCGCTATTCGAATAGTTTTACACTGCAGAGGTTGTACAACTTTACCCACAAGACATGAACATCTCCTTGTGCAATCGATCTTAACACACTTCCTTTGGTGTGTCGCAGAGATATCATGACAAAGCCTTTACAATGCATCGCCTAAACTCTCAGACGCTCGCTAAGGTTTCGCCCTTTAGGGCCCCTCTGCGCTTTGCGAATCTACCCGCCCATCCCGAACCCACACCACCAACCGACAAGACTCAAGGCTAGACATTACAAATTAATCGCCTAGGTCTGTCCCATTCGCACATGTGGTAGTACGGTTAGGCCCAGTTCAATGGCGCACAAGATTAAGTCCTTGTTGTCTCAGCAAGACATCCACATCCCAATATGCTAGAAAGCACCCCTTTACTTCACGATCACTTGCCCGAGGGAAAACAATTCGTTCAACCAAGACCAATGGCAAACCCCGTCATGGTACAACAAATTTTACAACAGTGGCTAACGGCCACGATTCAATATCTCATTAAGTCAATATTAACATTATTCACATGTGACATGAATCCCAACGTATATGTAAGCATGTCTAAGCATAGCTACGATAACCCAATGTTGGTATAATGATTATGTGCAACTAGTAATTTCCCAACCTAGGTTTAACAATGGATACATGGCATACAACCAATCAAGGTGGCATAATATCAACTAGGTATACATCGACTCCCATTAAATAAACATTGATACGTAAATAGCATGCAAGTGTATAAAATAAATTACTTTGCAAACATAGGATCAATATGATCAAGGTTACGACTTGCCTTGCTGATCTAGTGCTGAATCTTGGTCTTCGAAGTCTTCGTTCGCTCCCTCGGAATTAGCGTCTACCGGAAAAGAAGCAACAAAACCAAATAAATACAAAACAGAGACTCAAACCAGCTCAAAACTGAAAATAAATGGCTCTGGAAGATAGATCTTGATTTTAGAAAAATTTAGAAACTTGAATCGCCTCAATCGGAGTTCGTATGAGCGAGAACGGGCTTTTGGAAAATTAAATTCAGAGAAAATACAGAAAATCAGAAATTCAGAAATTCTGGATTTATTTTTGTACTGGAAAAAGGATTTATTGCGCAACGCTGACGCCAGCCGGCTCACGGTGGACAAGGTCCACAGCTGGCTCGGTCCACCGGCGCCGGCGACGGCCGACGCTATCACGACGCAATGGCCGACGCGGCGGTGACGCGGGCGCCACGCGGCGCAGATCCGCGAGAGGCAGACGGACGGCCGTAAGCGGAGCCGCGGCGGAAGGAGGCGTGGCGCGATCGGGAGCGTCGGCTAGAGATCCAACGGCGAGCGCGGCCGGCCGGAGGTCGACGGCGAAGGGCGGCGCCACTCACCGGAGATGAAGAAGGCACAAGAACCGGCGGAGACGCGGCGGACGGACCGGCCAAGGCGAACCGGGAGAGGGCGACGTGGGCAGTGGGAAGACCAACGGATGCGGCGGAGGGCACCGCGGCGACGGAAAAGACGGCGGAAGGGCTCGGCGCGTGAGGACTCCGCGAGCTCGCTGGGCAACGGCAGCAGCTAGGTAGCGAGAGGTGGGGCAAAGGGGCGGCGCGAGGAGGCGATCCTCGGGGTGTGCGGTGGGCTTTATAGCCCTCGAGGCGTGCCGACGCGAAACCGAGCGCGGCGGCGGTGGCAGGATCGAGCGGCGGCTAGGGTTTCGCGGGCGCATGGGCCGGGCCGAGGCGAGGCGTGAACGGGCCGGCCGAGGCGGGCTGGGCCAAGCGGAGCGGGCCGGGGAGGAGAAACGGGCCGCGCGGGAAAAAAAACGAAGCGGGCCGGAGAGGATTCGCCCCGAGAGGGTTTTTTCGGAAATTTTAAAACATTTTCTGATTTTAGAAATTACCAAAAATTCCAATAAATGCATATAAATTCAAATAAATATCAAATAAATTCAGAAAAATCCCCAAAAATACAGGAAAAAATCCTTGGAGCACAAGGAACCCAGCTAAAACTGAAATTCTTTAGTTTGATGAATGGTTTAGCCAAATTAAATCCTTTCATTTATGGAAAATTCAAATTAAGCTGGAATTAATTCAAAGAAATGCAAATGGTTCATCTTTGATTTCTAACATTCCAAAACTTCAATTTTTGGGATGTTACATGGTCCAACCCTGGATTTGATTGATATCTGCCAAGCATCCCGGTTACGAATGCTAAATCAGGGCGAGTACAAACTTGAGCATACATAATGCTTCCGACAGCTGAAGCGTAAGGAATCCCCTTCATCTGATCAGATTCTAATTGATTCCTTGGACATTGGAATGTTCCAAACTTATCGCCCTTAACAATAGGAGTAGGCGTGGTAAAGCAGTTATGCATATTATATCTCTTAAGTACTCTGTCAATATATGCCTTCTGGGATAAACCTAATATCCCTTTAGACCTGTCTCGGTGAATCTCAATGCCCAAAACATAAGAGGCATCACCAAGATCCTTCATGTCAAAATTAGCGGAAAGAAATCTTTTGGTTTCATACAGCATATCCTTATCGCTGCTAGTCAATAAGATATCATCCACATATAGTACCAAGATAGTAAATTTGTTCCCCTTAGTCTTAATGTATATGCAATTGTCCACTTCATTTTCTTTGAAACCAAAGTTTCTTATGGTCTCATCGAACTTAAAGTACCATTGCTAGACGCTTGTTTTAGTCCATAGATGGATTTCTTAATTCAACATCCCATATGTTCCTTGCCTTCCACGACAAAACCCTCCGGTTGAGCCATGTAAACATTCTCATGCAAGTCACCATTAAGGAATACAGTTTTAACATCCATCTGATGTAGCTCTAAATCATAATGAGCAACAAGCGCCATGACAATCCTTAGTGAATCTTTCTTCGAGACGGGAGAGAAAGTATCAACATAATCAATCCCCTCTCTTTGTATAAACCCTTTTGCTACAAGCCTTACCTTGAATCTTTCGACATTTCCCTTAGAGTCATGTTTAGTTTTGTAGACCCATCTACAGCTTACTGTTTTGACTCCGTCAGGAATTTCTACTAGATGCCAGACGTCATTAATGCTCATAGACTTAATTTCATCCTGCATGGCCTCAAGCCACTTGGATGAATCCTTAGTCATCATAGCTTCCTTAAATGAGGTGGGATCGTCTACTTTCCCTATGTCATTTACATCTTCATTCATGTATACGACATAATCATTTGGGATGGCAGACCTTCTTTCCCGCTGTGATCTTCTTAGTGGTTCATTAATTATCACAGAGGGCTATGGAGGCTCATCATTAGATGCTGTATTATTAATACCAGAATTCTCAGGTGGAGGCTCAACTCCAAGATTCACAACTGGAGGTGTAACTGAAAGAGGTACAGGAAGGATAGTCTCTTGGATTATCGGTAATGGAACATAAGTTCGAATCTCCTCAAGATCTATTTTTCTAACCTCTGAGCTCCCACTTATTTCAACATTCTCTAAAAATACAGCATGTCGGGTTTCCACAAACTTAGTGACATGATCTGGACAATAAAATCGATATCCCTTAGATTTTTCAGGATATCCAATAAAATGGCAACTTACTGTTTTAGGATCTAATTTCCCAATATGTGGATTAAAGGTTTTAGCTTCAGCAGGACAACCCCACACACGTAAATATTTTAAGCTCGGTTTCCTCCCAGTCTATAATTCGTAAGGTGTCTTAGGTACTGATTTACTGGGAACCCGATTAAGTATATGCGCGGCTGTCTTTAATGCTTCCATCCACAAACCAACTGGTAAACTGGAGTAACTTATCATGCTACGCACCATATCCATAAGGGTGCGATTGCGTCTTTCAGCTACTCCATTTTGCTGAGGTTCACCAGGTTTTGAATATTGGGCTATTATGCTATTTTTTGAAAGAAACTTAGCAAATGGACCTGGAATTTGTCCATAAGGAGCATGTCTCCCATAATATTCTCCTCCACGATCTGATCTCACTACCTTAATGTTTATATTATGCTGATTTTCTACTTCAACTTTAAATATTTTAAACTTATCAAGTGATTCAGATCGATCACGAATGGGGAAAATATAACCATAACGGGAGAAGTCATCAGTAAACGTGATAAAGGAGTCGTACCCATCAACTGAAGTTATAGGAAAATGTCCACATATATCAGTGTGGATTAGTTCTAAGATTCCTGTACTTCGTGTGGCTCCTTTCTTAATTTGCTTTACATATTTCCCCTTAATACAGTCAATGTAATGGTCTGAGTCAGAGAAGTCTAATGAATGAAGTATCTCTTCCGTAATGAGACGTTCCATTCTCCCCTTCGAAATATGGCCTAAACGACAGTGCCACAATTTCGATGAAGTCTTATTGCTTATACTTCTCTTTCGCTTATTGGTGACATCGCACACATTCATTGACACAGGGAATTCAGAGAGAGAAAGCATATAGAGTTTGTCTCGTCGAGCCGCGAGACCAATATTATTTGAATTAAAACTTATGATACATTTATTATCCCCAAAAGTACAAATGTATCCATCATCATCCAAAAGAGAAACAGAAAAAAGATTCCTCCTCATATTGGGAACATAAACAACATTATTTAATTGAAGGGTGAAGCCACTATCTAATACTAATGGTAGTGTGCCAACGGCTTCAACTTCAGCCTCCCTTCCATCAGCAACTCTAAGACTTCGCTCCCCCTTTCTTAGTGTCCTCACGAAAAGGAATCCCTGTAATGAATCGGAAACATGCACAGAGGCACTAGAATCAATCCACCAGGTATTAGGGGAAAAATCAGTAAAAAGGGTTTCATCAACAGTAGAAATTATGTCGTTACCCTGCTTGGCAAGCCACTTCATGAAGCCCACACAATCTTTCTGAATGTGCCTACTGTTCTTACAGAAACGACAAATGGGCCCATCAGAAGTAGAGTTAGATGCAACAAGGGCCTTCTCCTTTTGCTTTGGCTTGCTTGACTTAGTCTTAGCGGAGAAATTCAGCTTCTTTTTGGACTTAAAATCCCCTTGAAATTTGAGTAGAGAACATCTTTTCTTTCAAGTTCCAACTTTGTTCAGAACTTGTTCTTCGCGCAGCAGTCAGTGTTTGATTTCTATAAAAATCTAGAAAAATCTTTTTCAAGTGATTCTTATTGGAGGAGGTTCGGGACTCTAACATACACTTGCAGAAAAATTTTGGAGTTCAATTGTTGCACCGTTTGGGCTAGGGATGAAAACGGGTCGGATATCTCCCGCCCGATCCGGGACCGGATCCGGTCGGGATCGGATCCGGGACCGGATTTTACTATCCGGTCGGATCCGGATACTTGAATCCGGATTCGGGATCGGATCCGGAGCATCCAATATCCAGTAAATACGGGACGGGATCCGGATATTCGGATTTTTCCTATTCGGATATCCGGATTTTTCCTATTCAGATATCGGATCGGATATTCGGATTTTCCTATTCGGATATCAGCAAGGCCCAGCCCATTTTCATCATTTTTTCCATTTCAGCCCATTTATATTAACAATTAGTTGGTTCTATTGATCCTCAAGTAGCATATTCTTTCTACGATGTTTGTTGAATTTAATTGATATATAATTTGTTACTATAGTCATGTACTCGTATGGTTTTAATTCAATATATATTATTCTATATATGCGTGCATTATCCGTATATCTTTATCATTTCGACCGAATCCGTCACATATTCGCTCAGATCCGTATCCCGAATAACCCGAATCCGATCCGTATCCGTTAGCCCGTATCCGATTCGAATCCAGGAAAAAAATATGGGTTAGGATACGGGAAGAGCAATATCCGCCCGTATCCGACCCGTTTTCACCCCTAGTTTGGGCGCCATGAGGTGAAAACCGAGCCCCAAACTTTCTGCTCGAAGTTCTTGACCAGGCTGTGTTCTTAGATTTTTCCTGTTTTTTCTGTAGGGCTTTTTCAGGAGAAATTTTGTGGAGTTCTTCAAGACTCTATGCTCATAGGGAGAAAAAGTCTCAAAATTTTGTGAGCTGCAGAAACCCACCAACCTCCTGTGCAAATTGAGGACAAGTTCTGGAAATTCTGCTTTTGCTTTTTCTGAAAGTGACTTTTGTGATTTGAATTGATGTCCTTTCTAAAAGCAAGAGTTTGAATTGATTTCTCTTTATCTTGGACACTAGAAAAACAGTATTGTGACTCAAAAATCCCCACATATTTTATGGTACTTATCCATGCAAGCTTGGGGTACACATAGTTGTTTAGTTTTTCAGTTTTTTCACGATTTCCTTTGAGCGATCTTGTCGAGGTTTTTGTTGGAGTATTTTGGGGGAAATTTTATTTGCGACCATTCACCCCCCTCTGTTCGCCATCTCGGTCCTTCAATGTCCCATCAATCCTTACCGTCGAATGGGTCTGATGACACGCCCACCGTAAGAGGAAATAGGCGCGGTCCAAGAGGGCTTAGTAAAAGGCCTCAGAGCCGATACACCATCACAGCGGTCCATCCGCATGATGGGGCTCCTACCGCGCCTTCAAAGGCTGCGACAGCTTTCTAGACCATGTGCGGGATCGTTGGGCGTGAAAGGGTCCCCGTCACCTATCCTTCATGCAAGACGCTGACAGATGACGAGCGCGATAACGTGGTGATAGAAATATTCGCGTCGTTCGAGCTTCCACAAGACGCCATGCCTGCATTGCGACGGTACGCGTTGCTAGTGGTGGGAAAGGCTTGGAAGAACATCAAGAGTGTCCTCGTCACTAATTACATCAATAAGGAAATGACTCAATTCCAGAAGTACAGGTTCATCTCTGAAGACGTCTGGGGACGATTTGAGTAGAAGACGACGGAAGAGTTCGTGCTTCAAAGTTCGGCGCATAAGACCGTCCAGTCAAAAAACACCCACCCACACAGATTCGGGTCAACTGGGTATGTGGGCAAGATCACGCAATGGACGAGGGAGGAAGACGAGGTAGTCCAAAAGGAGGTCGCGCCACCGTTTGCCTACATCATGGACCCGCGTGCCCAAAACTGGGTAAGAGCGAGGTCACGTCCCACTTGTTCGAGCGGCGAATCCTTTGCAAACCCCGCTGATGAGGAAGTGGCCCAACACCTAATATCGTTGAGCACGGAATCTTCCCAGGGATCTTTCACTTCGGACAGAGAGAAAGACATACTCTCCAATGCCTTGGGAAATAAGGAGCACCCGGGTCGCACCCGAGGCTTAGGTGTTTTCGTTCCCTGGAAAATGAGATTCCCACATGACTCGAACACGTACCGAAGTAGAAAGAGAAGCAAAGCCGAGTATGAGGAATGACTAGTAGCCCTGATTGAGGAAAGGGTTGAGGAAAGGCTCAAAGCGCAATTCGATAGTCAGCTACGAAGCCTTGAAGAAAGGATGGAGCAAAGGGCGGTTGCGGAGAGGCAGGCATGGAACGTGCAAGCCCAAGAAGCACATGCGCAGTTCAGCCCAACCAATCGTCGGAGCAATTGCGCGTCTGCCCCTGAGACTGACGTGGATGAAGGCAGATTTCCTCCTAACGACACCTTGGTAACATTTCTGCAATGCTCCTTAGATAGACTTTAATGTTCGACGTGTTAACTAATTACTTTTGTACCCTTATGTAGATGGCCACACAGTGCAATCTACAAGTGAGGCTTGCCAACAGCTCTATTCCCCTGCAGGCTGCTTGGGGACGCGCGTATGCATCCGATGAAGGGGCGATTGTGCATGGTCATACTTTAGAGCCAGGCTACGCGAAGGTCCATGTCAACGGTGTACATGAAATTTGTATGGCCATCACACTGGAGATGGCCCCAAATGATGACATCGTCACAATAGAGGATGCCATCAGAACATTCATCCAGTGGCCCAAGAAGGACATCTCCTTCGACGCCCGCTCAGGAGCACCGAAGCTACAAGCACTACCAGAGCCACATGATGTGCCGGAGCTACCAGCACTATCGGAGCCATGTGATGCACCATGGGACTACCAGAGCCACTTGGGACTCCTCGTTGGTTCACACAATACCAATGACATAGAGGTCTGTCAATCTTGCAATAATTGTCTCCACTTATCAATTTATATTCACGCAAGACTTTAAACTTCTCATCGACAGGCTTGGGAATGCGCTAAATCTGTATTGGAAAAGGCTAACCTGCTAAGTATTTGAGGACACCTTTGTGCCTTCTTGCTACGTGAGGTCTTACATCCAAAGGGGAGATGCTACTGAGGGCTCAACTGATGAGTTGTAAATTTGTTACTTACCATGCATTCAAAATTAATTAATTTGTGAACCTTATGCTATGAATTTGTCATTTGTAGTTCTGAATCTAAATAATTAATATATATGTGAGTTGATTTCTGAAATGGATGCGCTGTACATATGTCATAACGTGCGATCTGAGTTGATTTATGAAATGGATGTGCTGTATGTGGTGTAACATGTGGTTGGAGTTCATTTTTTAAATGTATGTCGTAATAATATGCTACTGATGCTGTGTACTACCTTTTGTTTCAGAGGGCATAGCTAGCAATTCCTGAGGCTAGCCAATAAATTAAAATTTAGTAAAAAATACAAAATTAACATCACAAACGGTTCGAAGGAAGAACCGTCTGTGAAGCTCAACACAGACGGTTCCAAATTTGGAACCGTCCGTCATGTAGTACCATCACAGACTGTTCCATTTTGGAACCATATTGGAATAGTCTGTGATGAGGTCACCATCTCAGACAGTTTCGTGTTGGAACCGTCTGTGATGATGGGATCTTCACAGATGGTTATTCCTTAGAACTGTCTGGGATGATAACCTCATCACAGACGGTTGCAAAACCATCCGTGATGACTCTTTGTCATCTCTGACACTTCGATACAGACGGTTCACAAAACCCTCTGTGATGTGGTTTGCAAACTATCTGTGATGGCCTTTTCTGTAGTAGTGAGAATTGAAGATGCTGAGTTTAAATGTAGCTTACATATGTATATATATTCATTTGTTCTTTGTGATCTAAGGAGCTATATAGGTTAATTGGCAAGTTTAAATGTAGCTTATATGTAGAATATGGTAGATCCGTTTGTTCTTTAGATCTAGCATGGTTATGATTCAGGGTAAGGTTTTAGCTAGTTAATCTGTACTCCAGTTTAACAATATGTGCATGTGCACTCCTAGTATACTTAATTCATTATTTAACACTTATTGTTATATACGTAGCGTAGATGGACCGAAGCTAGATGTACCCTGAGAACTATGTGAGCGTCGAGTACATTAATGGAGTCTCCGCTTTTAGAAGAGCCACATAGTAGGATATGTTGAACAAGTGGTAGAAATTTATTCCTTGTCCATGCATTGACTGCGAGAATTTGAGGATGTTTCAAATTTCAGCGCAGATTGAAGCACACTTCAGGGGCGTCCTAGTCACTAATTACATGAATAAGGAAATGACTCCATTCCAGAAGTACGGGTTCATCACTGAAGATGTCTGGGAATGATTTGTTGAGATGAAGACGACGGTAGAATTCATGCGTCAAAGTGCAGCGTACAAGACTGTACAGGCAAAAAACACCCACCCGCACAGAGTCGGCTCCACTGGGTACGCGGATAAGGTCACACAATGGAGGAGGGAGGACGACGGAGCAATCCAGAAGGAGGAGGCGCCGCCAGTTACCTCGATCTTAGACCTGCGTGCCCGAAACAGGGTAAGAGCGAAGTCACGTCCTACGTCTTTAGATGGCGTGTCCTTTGCCAACCCCGCAGATGAGGAAGTGTCCTAATGCCTGGTAAGATATTGAACTATATAGTTTGTAGGAAGACCATATATACCTTTATATGTTAAATAACGTGTTGGGATCTTGGATGAAGGTAGCGTTGATTACCAAATCTTCCCATGGCTCTTTCACTTCAAATAGAGAGAAATATATACTCTTTACGGCCTTGGGAAACAAGGAGCACCTGAGTCGAACCCGAGGCATAGGTGTTTTCGTTCCATGGAAATGGGATTCTCACGAGACTCTGACACGTACTAGAGTAGGAAGAGAAGCAAAGCCGAACGCGAGGAATGGCTAGTTGCCCTTATTGAGGAAAGGGTTGAGGAAAGGCTGAGAGCGCAGTTCGATACTCAGCTAAGAAGCCTTGATGATAGGATAGAGAAAAGGGTGGCTGCGGAGAGGCATGCAAGGAACATGCAAGCCCCACAAGCACAGACGCAGTTAGCCCAACTAACTGTCGGAGCAGCTATACGTCCGCCCCTGAGACGAACGTGGACGACGCCAGATTTCCTCTCGGCAACACTTAGGTAATATAGAGGCAGAATTTGAGGGAAATTTCGTACAATTTGTCTCATAGAGAAACCTAAAGGCTGCTCTACTCGGTTGTGCCGCCACCAAGAGCCATTGCCACATCATCGACAAGGCCTTCAAGTTCGGCGTCCGGGATAGGCGCCTCACGGAGGACCTGGAGATCACCACCGACCTCAGTGTCAACAGGTTGTTTCGAATGGCGGAACGCTATGTGGACGCGGACGATGCCGTCTGCTGGAAGCGTGACTACGACCAGGGTAAGCTCGGCCGCATTCCTGGCGAGCCCGGGCCGTCTGCCGCCAAGGCTGCTGGCTCGAACCCGCGCCCCAAGAAGCAAGGGCAAGGTCGCCGAGATGGCGGTGGCCAACTGCGCGTGATCGCCACGGCCGATACTGGGCGCGAGGTGATGGAGGTGCGACAACCCGACCGCAATGGACCTCGACCCCAGCTTGGTTAGCCGCGACGTCAGCAAGCGCAACGTCAACCCCAGCCAGGGCAGCGTCGCGCCCCGCTACCGCAGGAGCAACATCGGGCCAACCTCTGATGAGGGGACGCCCGACCTCCCACCAACAAGGCTGGGCCGGGGTACGACCCGGACAAATTTTGTCTGTTCCACCAGGCCGCTGGCCACGACCTGAGGGGTTGTAGGGCGTGGTAGTTCAAACTGAACGCCTTCTACGATGGGCGTGGGGAGATGCCCACACTCCCGAAGGAGGGCGAGTTGCTCGACGAGGGCGTCGCCCGTGAGGAGCCAGAGGGCCTCGACCTGGAGTTCCAATGGGGTGACCGTCGCTTTGATATGATCTTCGGCAGTTCATCTGCGTACCAATCACGGCGCGAGCTCAAGAGCGCCGCACGCACTGTGTACCAAGATTCGACCGGCAAGCCTGCCGACCAGCTTTGCAAATGGGCTGGCATTCCGATCACCTTCTCCCAGGATGACACTCCCTCAGGGATGTTCAAGGACCTTAAGACCGCCTTGGTCATCGCTCCGACCATAAGCAACACCGTGGTCAGGAGGGTCATGGTTGACGGAAGGAGTTCTCTCAACCTACTCTTGGCCAGTACGCTAGACCGGATGCAGATTCCCCGGTCCAAGATCAGGAGTATAGCGGTCCCCTTCTTCGGCATCGTGTCAGGGAGCTCGACCACTCCGCTCGGGCAGGTGGTTCTGCCCGTCACCTTCGGCGACTCGGCGAACTTCCGCACCGAGCTGGTCACCTTTGAGGTCGTAGACGGCGATCTCCCCTACAACGCCATCCTCGGGCGACCGGCTCTGATCAAGCTTATGGCGGCAAGCCATTACGGCCACCGTTGCATGAAGCTCCCTGGGTCCCAGGGCGTCATAACCGTTCGAGCCGACCTCAAAACAACACACTGCTGTGAGGAGAAGGCCCTCAAGCTCGCGGGCATGCTCCCTTAGCGGGGTCTCGAGGTGGCACAGAAGGACGCCCGTCGAAAAACGGCGATCCAGCCCGGCGGCCCGACCAAGATCATGCGGCTTGAGGAGGACAACCCTGGCAAATGTGTCCACCTCCCCGCCCAGCTCAACCCGAAATAGGAATTCGAGCTCGTCACCTTCCTCTGCAGCAACAAAAGCATATTTGCGTGGGAACCGGTAGACATGCCTGGGTTCCTGAGGGAGGTGATCGAGCATAAATTGCAAACGAGGCCTGGATGCAGGCCCGTGCGTCAGAAGTTACGACGTTTCTCTCCCGAAAAGGTAGCAATAATCAGGGAGCATCTCGACAAGCTCCTGAAGGCCGACTTTATTCGTGAGGTCAACTACTCCAAATGGCTGGTCAACCCAGTGATTGTGCAGAAAAAGGGCGGAAAGTGGAGGATGTGTGTTGACCACACGGGTTTGAATTCGGCGTGCCCGAAGGATAACTTCCCTCTTCCCCGCATAGACCAGATTGTGGACTCAACCGCCAACACCAAGATGCTGAGTTTCCTCGACGCCTACTCCGGCTACCACCAGATCAAGCTCGCTGCAGGCGACGAGGACAAGACGGCCTTCATCACGCCGTTTGGGACATTCTGCTTCACCACTATGTCGTTCGGCCTCCGCAACACTGGGACGACATTCCAACGGCTGATGTCCCGGACATTTGATCTTCAGATCGGGCGGAATCTCGAGGTCTACATTGACGACATCATCATCAAGAGCTCTTCTGAAGCCGACCATGTCAGCGACCTCACAGAAACCTTCGCCAACCTAAACAAGCATGGAGTCAAGCTCAACCCCGAGAAGTGTGTCTTCGGTGCAACCTCGGGGTAGGTGCTCGGCTACATAATTGGGGGCTCGGGCGTAGACCCGAACCCAGAAAAGATCGAGGCCATCGAGAGGATTACCGCCCCGGCGTCAACAAAGCAGGTCCAATGCCTCGCCGGCCTTGTGGCCGCCCTCAGCCGATTCAACTCGAGGTTCGGGGAGCACGGGCTGCCAATCTTCAAAGCCTTGCGCCAGCACGTGGTTTCGAATGTACCCCAGAAGCCCAGCAGTCCTTCGACGAGTTGAAATCATACCTCTCTAGCCGCCTGCTGCTCATGACCCCGCACCCGGGCAAAACGCTCCTACTCTACCTAGCGACCGTAGCTCAGGCCATCAGCGCTGCCCTGGTGGCCGATCGAGATGGTCGGCAATAGCCAATCTACTATGTTAGCGAAGTGCTCCATGGGCCAAAGGAGCGCTACCCCCTGGTCCAGAAGCTGCTCTATGCCCTCTTCATGGCCTCGCGCAAGCTTCGGCATTACTTTCAGGTGCACGCCGTGGTCGTCCCGAGTGGGTTCCCGCTCGGCGAGATTTTAAGGAACCCAGAGGCAGGAGGCCGCATTCGACATTCGGTTCGTGGCGCGCACCGCCGTCAAGTCGCAGGCGCTTGCCGACTTTGTGGTTGAGCAGACTGCGGAGCCTGCCCCTGAACCCGAGGCCGAGGAAGAAGGTCCCTAGACCATGTTCTTCGATGGCTCGAGGTCGTTTAAACGCTCGGGGGCTGGTGTCCTCATCATCACTCCTCGGGGGGATTATCTGAAGTACGTAATCTGCTTCGGCTTTCCCGCGACCAACAATGTCGCGGAGTACGAGGCCCTCTTGGCTAGCCTTTGTGCGTGCAAATCGCTGGGCGTGCGTCGGGTGGTCGTTAGGGGAGACTCTCAACTCGTCATCAACCAGTACAACAAAAACTACCAATGCTCAGAGCCGTCAATGGAAAAGTACCTCGCCGAGGTACGCAAAATGAAGAAATGGTTCAAGAACCTCGAAGTCGGATACGTTCCCAGGAAGGAAAACTCCGGCGCGAATCTCTTGTCTAAGCTTGGGTCATCCGACGACGAGATTCCGTCAGATGTCATCCTCGAGAGCCTGATGGCCCTGACCGTCGACGAGCTAGAAGACTCGGTGGGCTTCCTCGAGAGCGTTTCATCATGGATGGACCTAATCGTCAAGTTCCTCAGCCTTGGCGAGCTCCCGCTCGACCAGGCTGAGGGCAGTAGGCTCAAGCGCCGTGCGAGCTCGTACGAGCTCGTCGATGGACAGCTGTACCGGCGGGGCGCCCTGGGCGTCCTTGCCAAGTGCATCACCCCGGAGGAAGGTAAATACTTGCTTAATGACATCCATTCGGGCCTCTATGGCGCTCACTCTTCTTTCAGGACCATGGTCGGGAAGGCGTTCTGGATGGGCTTCTACTGGCCGACGGCGCTCCAGGATGCTCGGGACATCGTCCGCTCCTGTCGAGCTTGCCAGTTCCATGCCCGGAAGGCTCGTCAGCCGGTTTACGCCCTCCAGACCATCCACCTCGCCTGGCCGTTCTCAACCTAGGGCCTCGACATCCTCGGCCCCTTCCCGCAGGCGGTCGGGGGGAAGAAGTTCCTATTTGTCGCCATCGACACCTTCACGAAATTGGTTGAAGCCGAGCTGGTCTCGGCCATCACGGCCCAGGCCGCGGTGAGATTTCTCCGTTCTTTTATAGTCTCAAGGTACGGGGTCACTTGCAGGATCATCACCGATAATGGGACACAGTTCACCAGCGAGCTGTTCCAAGAATACTATGAAGATAGGGGAACCAAGGTCTGCTACGCCTCAGTAGGCCACCTTCAGAGCAACGGGGCGGTCGAGCGTGCCAACGGACAAATTGTCCAAGGCGTTAAGAAGCGAGTCTTCGACGAGCTAGAGCACCGAGGCCGGGGCTAGGTGGACGAGCTTCCCACCATCCTCTGGTCCATCCGAACCATGCCGAGCCGGTCAACAGGGTCCACCCCCTTCCGGCTCATCTTTGGTTTTGAAGCCGTCCTACCCCCCGAGGTTACGCTGGGCTTCGCCAGGGTCCACTCAGTCGACCAAGTCGACCTCGAGCAAGAACGGTCCCTCGACCTCGCCCTGGCGAAGGAGGTAAGATGCCATGCTCTGCTGCGGTCGGCACATTACCTGCAAACTCTTCGCAGGCACGCCTCCCGATCGGTGCGACCCAAAGGACTCCTTGTTGGGGACTTGGTCCTAAAGCGAATTCAGGACCGGTCCGGCACCAACAAGTTATCCCCGCTGTGGGAGGGCCCCTATCGCATCGTCTCTGCAGGCCGGACGGGTGCTTACCGACTGGCCATGCCCGATGGTCGAGAGCACGCAAGCTCGTGGAATATTGACTAGCTTCAAAAGTTCCATGTTTGAACTCTGCCTCTTGCTTTCATGATGAAATGCTTTTACTTTATCATCTATGATTGCGCCGTTTTCTGTATGTCTCTTCACACCCCAAGCGAGTGAGTATCCGGGTCGTGATCCAAGGGTTCACCCCTGAAGGAAGTCAAGCCAGCTGTAAGCCGATTCTCATCGCGTTACGGCTCCCCTCCATAGCGGGGTTCGGCCTAGCGATCACGTCCGTGAGCCCCTCGACCTCGGGATGCGATCTGGCCCCCCTCTCTAATTGTTGCTCGAACAAAACCATGGTCTCGGGGCACGCCTCAGGGGGCCGAGTCCGCAGTAAGCTGACTCTCGTCGCAGTAAGCCGATCATTTTCCCATGGCAGGGCCCGTGCCCGAGATCGCCATCGGTAAGCGTTTCGAGCCAGGGGGCCGATCCGACCTCTTGTTTACTGCAAGCATGTTTTGTCTTTGTACGTATAACACTTTGCTTGCTCTCCCGCGTCCGGGAAGTCGCCATCTCAAGCATGGTCCGCGCCTGCGCACTACCTAGTCGGGCCCGGCATAAGATTCTTTTTTACCTGTACTGACGCCTCTCTTGCACCCCAGGGGACGCGACGCCGGGTCACGTTCTCAAGGTCCGTCTTCGGGGAATCAAGTCTACAAAAAAGCAGCGTTCACCGCGGTGAGTCAACTGCCCCTCCCCCTGCGTCTAGCCCCGGGCCAAGGGTTCCGCCTGGTAAGCGACCCGCGCTCGGGACCTGGCCTAATGCCTTTTACGGGAAGTTCTCTTTCATTAAATACCAGCATTTATGTGTCCTCGCGCCACGAGCAACGCGAGCACGAGGCGTGATCTCAGGGATCGCCTCCAGGGGATCGCAGTCACTTGTAAGCCGATCCTCATCGCGTCTCAGCTCCCCCCTGTAGAAGATCTTGGACCTGAGATCACGTCAAGAGCTCCCGAACCTCGGGGTGCCCTAGGGCTTTAGGAAGTAGCATCTAAAGCTTCTAGTGAGTATTTTCCCCATTTTAGTGCAGCAAGAAGAAAGCCGTTCGCCGCCACCGCGGAACCTTTCTCCCCCGAGTCTGGCGCACAGTGGTAGACCTCTTCGGCTAGCCTGCGAGTACATCTTCAGGTAAAATAGACTTCTCGAACCCCACTGATGCTCAAACATCACTCACACGGTGGAAATACCTTGAATCTTGAGCTCCCACAGAGTCGGCCATGGCGTCGCCGCCCCTGCACGGTGGCACGTCGATTTTGGCCACACCAATGCCTCCTCTACATGCGCACAGGTGTGCGGAAGCTCACCCTGGAATCCATCCCCCTCCATCGGCCTTCCCTTGCCGGTGGCAAGCGTGAGCTTCGCCTCCACAAGTCTGCGCATGACGAGTCGGTCAGCCCGTGAGACCACCTGTAGTCTCTGCCTAGCGGTCCCACCAGTCAGCCAATTGCTTTGAAACGTTACCAGAAATAGAAACTCGCCTTTCAACCTAGAAAACGTATTTTGCTATTTCCTTTCATTTTCCATAACTGACTTTATTCAAATTGATATAACTTTCGCATTTTTAACTCAAATCAAATAAAATGATTTTCTAAAATCATATAAAATCATGTATATTTAGAATATGCAAAAATAGTTTGAAAAACATCATTGGGTGAATTTGAAATTCAAATTTAAAAGAAAAGGCCTAAAGATATGCCACATATAAAAATGTTGTAAACAAACTCAGAATTGAAGAAAACCAATTTTAATGGAATCCTTATGCTTCCTGAAACTCAAATATATATAAATATTTAAGTTTCAACTTTGTTTGAAACATTTTCTATTAAAGGTTAATGTCAATGCACTAAATATTCAAAAGAGTATAATTTATGCAAATGAAATCTAAAATGAATGGAAGTGATTTCAATATATAAAAATGTCAGTAGGCTACCTTAATATGCTGAATTGATTTAGGAATGGACTCAATTTAAACTTGCTTTATGAATAGTAAATGATCCAAATGAATTACATGTGTGCATATAATAATCAGTAGCAGTAGTATATACATACATATATAAATTTCAGAATGAGTTATGAAACTGAATTATTATTGCTGAAATGTCTTTGAATAAAGCAATAAAGTATTATATAGGTACAAATTTAATCTGCATAAAGATCATAAGCTTTCTCCATGTAAAAGAATATATAAATATATATGTGTATATATATATATAATGAAGAGCAAAGTCATGATAAGAAACTAGATTCTAAATATCTAATGTAATCAAACTATTTTATCCAGCAAGAATCATTACAATAAAGTCATAATCAATACTTAACCAAATAGTTGTAGTTTCAATACTTGTATAATCCAAATAATCATAACTTTCACAAACAAACTTCAAATTTGACAAAACCAAATTCTGGAACCTTGAAACATAATACCCTTTCTAGTTATACAAAAATACTTTATATTATGCAATATTAAAATAAGTCCACGTTAGGCCCTAATGATCACTTCTATGAGAAACATCTCGGATAAAAGCCAAACATTGCGGAATCAAATTAAAACACTCTTAGAGTCATCCCCTGTTAATGCCTAAAAAATGGTTAAATAATCCTATAAGGTATAGTCGTAAACTTAAATCGGAAACCGAACCTTTATCGTGTAGATTATAGAAATACTTAAGCCTTTTTGGCAGCTCATAAAACATCTCGTCTAAATGCAAATATTATGAAGATCAGTTTAGAAATGATATTTAGGATATGGACTACCATATCTAGAAAAATATTTTAGTTACAACTTGTTGTTCATCTAAATTCTGCTAGTGCAATAACCCTAAGTGATAATCGTTCACTACACTTCTAATCCGATTCCTTATAGCGTAACCCTTAATGTCACATAAGCTATTTCAGTAATGAATATAGTGTCTCGTCTAAACACTAAAATTTATAAAATAAGCTTAGGAATGTTCTTCAAAGTATAGACTACTCTATTCTGAAGAAATAATCTCTTTTCATCATGTTTTGTATATAAATCCTATTAGCCAAATAACCTTAAGTATTATGATTTATGAACTTCATAATATGAATAAGCAAACTTAGTAATAATGAACAAATATATAATTAAGATATTTGTATCACCAGATCCTTCTCCAAGACCTTGAAAATTAGGCCAATAGCCTAATCCTGTAAATCTAACTCATAAATCGTTTTTATACAAAAAATGCTTAAGGCTAAGTGCTATTTACATAATACTTTAACTAATGTCTTAATTGTATTAATCCAAATAATTTTAGCATCTAAAATTCGAAGTTATAAATGCAAGAATACATAATTTTAGCCTCTTGAATTCGCAAAAATAAGAATAGATAATCTATAGAAGAAACCGTGCATTGTTCAATATAAAAGCTATTAATGTTATGAATGCTTAATTATCCGGGAAACAAGATGTAAAATCATGCAACTTAAACCCTAAAATATTCTTGTTTTCTGTAGTGAGCCTTTATTTGGTGTTCTGTCTATTTTCTTTTGCCCTTATTAAAGTTGGATATTTGCTATATTTGCGATAGAACGACGTGTAGAATCCGACGTCTCTACCTCTGTCGTCGACTCCGTCAGCTGTGACTTCGACTTCGTCGTAAGCAATAAATAAGCCAGGCAAGCACCCCATTTGATCATATTGATCCCAGTATTTAATATTCATTGTGTTTATTAAAATGTTCCATGCATGTGCTTATTTTCTGTAAATTCTCTATCTTGTTGTACTGGTAGATATACCTGTTGTGTCATGAAACCTCCTTGATAAATACTGATAAGTGAACCTTGATAACCATAGATTAAGGCTAGACATTACTTAATGTTATCATGGCTATATGCGATTACTTTTTATCCATGCTTAGCCTTGTTTTAGAACCAACGACGTAGATGATCATGATTAAAATTATTTCCTGAGAATTTAAAATGTTGGATATTGGAAAGACCGAGATGGCGATCAGAGGGGGGTGAATGGTCCCAAATTAAAATATGTTCTCTAAGGAGGATCACAAATGCAGATTTTCACCCAAAGAAACCAAGCCAAAACACTTAGATATCAAATGGAAGCGAAAGAGTCAATTTTCACAAAAATCAGCCTGAGGCCAGTGCTACCGCACACTGGGCCGGTACTACTAGATTACTGTAGCTATAGTAAAATAAGCCATATGAACAGCATTTTCAGCACTGGTTCAAAAGGAAAATTGATGAATCTTTTGATCCATTGATCCAAACTCAATGAAACTTGGTAGATAAGATCCTCGGGATGTCAGGAACTTATTCCAACCTTCAATCCAAGGGATTGACATCAAAGTTCTAACTTTTTGCCTGGGAAGGAAGAACGCACCAAGTTTCGACAAAAATCGAAAGAATTTCGATCAAGGCTTGCTCGTGGGGTTTTGATGATCAAAGTGATCTTGAATGACTTCCCACACGTCCCAGCAAGCAAGGGAACACAAAGAAACTCAAGGATACGCAATCTACAAGATCAAGCATTCAAGAATGCAAAAGATCAACTTCTTGCAACAAGGACGCATGGATAGCCTAGATAATTGAAACATGATTTCAAGAAAGAATCAATCATAAACCTCAGCAAAAGATTCGTAAACAATCAGAAGGTGGGGAGGCAAATACAAATTGCGTAAATGTAAATTGCAAGAAAGTAAATGCGGAATTTAAATTGCGTAATTTCAATGCGTAATGTAAATGCGTAAAGGAAATGAAACATGAACATAAATGAAGAACATTTCATTTCTGGAAGGAGAGGTTACAAAGTCTTACATTCATGTGGGCAAAGCTCAAAGGAGCAACAAAAACCTCAAAAACCTTCAAGGGGGGAGGCTACCCCTCCACCCCTATTTATACAACTCTTGGACCACCTACCACCCTTGGATGAGCCTCTAAACCCTAGAGCATCCATCAAGGGCTAGGATTTACCCACTCAACCAGCCATGCAAGGGTTCACCCAAAACCCACAACACATAATGGGTTTTCTTGCATGGTTCTCAAAGCACACTAACTAGACCCGCTAACCTATCAACTAGACCAAGATCCAATGGTCCTCATTGATCCACGCAGCGTCTAGCTAGCATCTCATCCGTTCCTTGTCTTCAGGGCTTGCCACAACTCCATCTCTGATCATCTTCCGGCGATCCCCGACCGTCTGGACCTCTGACGCTCCTCGCCTAGTCCCGGTCATCCTTCGCCTCACCATGATCTAGCATCATCGACCTGCAACCATAAAATACAAGGAAACTCCTCACATAGCAATGCCCACAAAGATGTGCAGTAAATTCATCAAAGTTCACTCATTAAAATTCATTTTTACTCTTTCTTGTCGGTGCTACCGCCCTCAGGCTGGTAGCACCGCCCATGGTGGACCGGTGCTACGCTCTCGGGCGTAGTAGCACCGCACGCACTAAAACCGTAAAACACCCTCTCTGGAATTTTCACACCGCTCCTCGGGCCAGTGCTACCGCTCGCCCGATAGCACTAGGCTACAATGGCCGGTAGCACCGGCCGGTAAAAACCCCGAAAAATGCCCTCTCTGGATTTTCCACACCGCACTTGGGTCCGGTGTTACCGCTCGCCCGGTAGCACCGCGCTACCATGGCCGGTAGTACCGGGAAAACAGAGAAGAATCCATTTCAAATCAAACTCAAAGAAGAGCATCTCAAGCTCAAATTTAGTCAAATACTCATCACAAATTAGGGTAGACCTCCACATGGTCCTTCAATCTCCCCCTTGATGAGTATATTGACAAACACAACAAAAGGCATACGTTTTGAGTTTGAAGAGGATGAAGAAGAAAGCAATTTTTAGTTGCAAAGTCAAACTTGGTCCAAAGATAAGAATTGAGATCATGACCAAGTTCACACAAGGGATTTTGGAGCTAAAATTAAATATTCTTGAGTTTAATTTAAGAAAGAGCAAGTTTTCAACGAAAAGAAAACTCTAAAATCCAACAATACATGTCAAATGTTATTATGAGATTACGATCCAAAACAAATAGTAGCATAGTTTTACAAAGATCATAATAATCAAATAAGCATTCACATTTTTATCTTTTTAGTGATGCCTTTTCTACGTTTTCTCCCCCTTTTGGCAATATAGGCATCAATTTTTTTATGTATGCATGAAATGCAATCTAAAGAGCTTTGAAGATTATCCAGTTGATCAAAATAGAAAGATATTACACCAAGCTTGTCAATTTCAGAATATCACTAAACTAAGACATGTCCAAGACAAATACGTTTTATGAAAAAGCTTAGTTTACAATATTTCATTTTAGCATGATTTGACAAGTGTTAAACTTAACAAAGTTTCAAAGCTAAAGGCAAAACCACTCAAGGATCAAATGGAAAACCTAGAGTTCAACCTACTCAACACTTTGGGGAATTTTGAAGTGCATATAAGGTCCTTCAAGCTCATTTTTCAATTTATGCAAATTTTCTTTAAGACTTTGAAAAACATAACAGGGCGCAAATGTTTGACATTATTTGCATTCTTTACCCACTTATGTGTTTGATATTTGTATTTTTTATTGTATTGATTGACTCAAGCCATTTTCGATCATCTCAAGAGTAACTCTTAAGAGAATGATCTTGGTCATACACAATATATTCCAAGTTCATCCCAAATATAATGGGAAGCAGTCTCGTGAATATAAAGTGTTGAGATCAATTTTGCACAAAAGAGTCAAATGTTTTTTTAAAATTTCAATTTAGCACATATGAGCAATTCTGAAGGACTCAAATATGGATAAAACAAATTTCACCCAAGTTGCTATAGGGACTCTAGAGAAATCCAAAATTTCACAATTCATGGTAAAAACCCCTAGAGAAGAAACTTAGTAAGTAAAAGCAACATGTTTCATCAAGTTTTCATTTAAGGCTTTTAAATTTTTCAGATTTTAATAAGATTAACATGATAAATGGACTTGGACATATCTAAGCTAGTGATTTTCTTCAAAAGATATAGCATGATGTATTTCATGAAGATTGAGTCAATTGCATAATAGACAAAGCTCATAAAACAGAAAATGCAGTCTAAATGCAATGCATGAACAGATTCTCAAACTCCCCCTCAACAAATGAATCAATTTTTGAAAGACCATGTGGAGGTCTATCCTTGTGTGTGATGAGTAATTGACGAGTTTTGAGCTTGGTTTGATTTGAATTGAATTGAATTTGAAGCAATTTGAGTGTTGGGTGCTCTTCTTAGTGCTACCGGCCTAGGGGTAGTAGCACCGGACCATTGAGAGCAATTATGATCGATTAATGATTTTGGGATAATCATTGAATATCTTTGTGGGCATTGCTATGTGAAAGGTTTTTCCTTGTCTTTGATGGTTGCAGGGCGACGGTGCTAGGACATGGTGAGGCGGAGGATGATCGGGACTAGGCGAGGAGCGTCGAAGGTCCAGACGGTTGGGAGATCGCCGGAAGATGATCGAAGACGGAGTCCGGGCATGTCAAGAAGACAAGGAAAGGATATGATGCTATCTAGATGCCACGTGGATCAATGAGGGCCGTCGGATTGAGGTCTATTTGATAGGTTAGAGGGTCTAGGTAGTATGCTTTGAAAACTGTGCAAAAAAACCCATTTGTGTGGTGGGTTTTGGGTGAACCCTTGCATGGCTGTGTGTGTGGGTTAATCCTAGCCCTTAGAGGAGTGCTCTAGGGTTGAGGGACTCATCCAAGGGTGGTAGGTGGCCCAAGAGTAGTATAAATAGGGGTGGAGGGGTAGTCTCCTCCCTTAGAAGGTTTTTGAGGTTTTTGAATGCTCCTTTGAGCTTTGCCCACATGAAAGTGAGGCTTTGTAACCTCTCCTTCCAGAAATGAAAGTTTTATCCATCCAACTCTGAATTTATTTTGCGCATTTACATTATGTCTTTACTTTACGCAATTTAAATTCAGTATTTACTTTCCCGCAATTACATTCTCGCAATTTACTTTCACGCAATTTGGATTTGCCTCCCCTCCTTCTAAATTCTGTTGATCTTGGATGTTTTGAGTGTGTTCATATGGTTTTACATCTCTTTTGCACTCTTGGATTGAGTAGAGAACATCTTTTCTTTCAAGTTTCAACTTTGTTCAGAACTTGTTCTTTGCGTAGAATTTAGTATTTGATTTTTATAAAATTATAGAAAAATACTTTTTAAGTGATTCTTATTAGAGGAGGTGCGGGAATCTGATATAAACCTGCAAAAAAGTTTTGGAGTTCACTTGTTGCACCGTTTGGGTGCCATGAGGTGAAAACCGAGCCCCAACTTTCTGCTCGAAGTTCTTGACTGACTGTGTTCTTCGATTTTTCCTGTTTTTTCTGTAAGGCTTTTTGAGTAGAAATTTGGTGTAGTTCTTCATGACTCTTCTGCTCATAGGGAGAAAAATTCTCAAAATTTTGTGAGCAGAAGCAACCCACCAACCTCCTGTTAAAATTGAGGACAATATCTGGAAATTCTGCTTTTGCTTTTCTGAAAGTGACTTTTGTGATTTGAATTGATGTCCTTTCTAAAAGCAAGAGTTGGATTGATTCCTCTTTATCTTAGACACTAGACAACCAGGATTGTGACTCAAAAATCCCCACATATTTTATGGTACTTATCCATGCAAGCTAGGGGTAGACATAGTTGTCTAGTTTTTCGGGTTTTTCACGATTTCCTTTGAGCGATCTTGTCAAGGTTTTTGTTGGAGTATTTTGGGGGAAAATTTATTTGATACCATTCACCCCCTCTATGTTTGCCATCTCGATCCTTCAATTGGTATCAGAGCCGGTTCTGCTCTTTCTAGATCTTGACCGGTCTCAAGAGCCATGGCGACGGACAAATATTACACCAAGCCTCCCATCTTTAATGGAGTTGATTTTCCTTTTTGGAAGTCTCGGATGGAGTAATACATCACTGCCCAGGGCTACCTGATATGGCAGAAGGTGAAACTCCCGTATGAGGTTCCTGCTGTTGAAAATTTCACGGCCATCAATATGGCTGACGTTGAGGCGAATGCTAAGGCAAGGAACGTTCTCATACAGGGTCTTAGCCGCGGTGAGTATGATAAGATTTCTCACCTTCGCTCCGCTCACGAGATTTGGGTAACCCTCGATGCTTACCATGAGGGCTCTACTCAAATCAAGACTATGAGGCAGGACTAGTTCAAGCGCGAGTACAACAAGTTTGATCAAGCACTGGTGAGAGTCTCGACGAGTGTTTTGGTCGGTTTACTAAGATCTTGAGCGACCTCCGAGCAGTTGGTTGCATATACCCTGACTCGGACAATGCTCGGCATTTCTTGACCGCACTCGACCTTCGGGTTTGGGAGATGAAGGTGACCACCATCAAGGACACCACCGATTTATCGACTCTGACTATTGACGGGCTTTATTCCTGCCTCAAGACTCATGAGATCGATGTCGTCTCTCAGAAGATGAAATCTCAGTCGATGGCTTTGGTCACCGATCCCAATGGATCTTCTTCTGATTCTTCTGTCGGTCTCTCCCTCTCCACCCTTTGCGAGCTAAGCGATGACCAACTGGAAAAATTTGCGAGCTAAGCTTTCTGCAAATTAGGAAAATTTCATGCTAGAGAAGGAAGTAGGTACCTTGACTCGGGAGTTAGCTTCACTTAGATCTTCTCCCTCCCGAGTCACTGATGACTGTACTTTGTGTGATGCTTTGCTTGTGGAGTTAGAGAACCTAAGGACTATGTATGATAGTGTGTTGTCTGAAATAGATAGTCTTAGGTTGAAGAATGCTAGCAATGAATCTGTTGATACTCCTTCTGTAGATGCTAGTTTTCTTCATGCTCACTCTACTCCCTCTTGTGCTAATTGCCCTAAATTGCTTGCTGAAATTGATGCCATGAGCACTCATCTTAAGAAGCTTTCTTCTAGAAATGATGAATTTGAATTGCATGCTTCTAAGGACCCAGTCAGCTCATGTGAGGGCTGTAAGCAACTAAAACTTGACAATGATGCTTTGAATGTCAAGTGTGATCAACTTGCTAAGGACTTACTAGATAAGTCACAAGAAAGTTGCTTGCGATGTTCTATGATTGAGGGGACTTGGATAAAATCCATGTCGAGCTTAGGAAGAAATTAGAAGACCAAGTCCATAGAATTAGAAATGCGTCTTGCGTTTCTTGTGAGGCCCTCAAGATTGAGGCAACCGTCTTTGAGGAGAAAATGCACGTCTTTGAGAGAGCTCATCTTTCTGGTTCTTCTTCTTCTTCCCCCTATTCTTCTTGTGCCTCTTTCTTTCGAGATTGCCAGTATCTTATGAACACTCTCGAGAAGTTTGTAGGAGGCAAGAAGAAGCTCAATCTTATTCTAGACCAATCCAAGATTAGTAGATTCAATCAAGGTCTAGGATTTGATCCCTTGGAGCACGCTCGGGCGCATCCTCCCACCATTGTGCGCGGCTCCAATAGTGGTGAGATTGTGGTAGCTCCCAGAGTGAGCACCATCGTGTTTAGGTCTGCTGGGGTTGTCCATAGGACTTCTAACCAGAAGTGTGTTACTCCTGTTGCTTCTGTCTCTAGCAAGGCGAAGTACACATGCACCTTCTGTAAGAAGGATGGTCACCTAGTAGATTTCTACTTCAGGCGCGCCAAGATCACTCGGCGTGAGCATGTTGCTACTCTTAGGGGTATTCAGGGTTATCCCCAGACTTTGAGTGCTCCTAAGGTACACACTGCTTCTAGACAGGTTAGAGAGTCACCTGTTTTTGGGCTGCGTCCAGGAGTCGGTTTTCATGCTGGTTCTTCGAGTTTTAGTCTTGGAGCTGTTCATAGTCAGTCTTTACGCCATCCTTGTGATATTCCTCGTTTTTCCCATCGAGGTAGATATCAGCGACGTGAGGTGTTTTCTGATAGGAGATTTAGGAAGCATCACTGGGATGGTCTTACTTTTGCACCACGGCGGGCTAACCCAGTTCCAGCTCCTAGATCATGTACTAGAGTTGCTACAGATCATGTTAAGGTTAAATGGCAGAGAGACACTCGAGTCCAGTCTTCTTCTGTGGTTGGTACTCTGAGGTGTCGTGTGGTTCAGTATGGGGTTCTCAAGTCTTCACTCTATCCCAGTACTGAGTCATCTTTCTCTCTTGTGTCTTGATCAGGTTCATCGGACGAGGAAGGGAGATGTTTGGATTGTCGACTCCGGTTGTTCTCGTCATATGGGAGGAGATTCTCGATGGTTCTCTTCCCTAGTCCGAGCCCACGGTGATGAGTTGATCACTTTCGGGGATGAATCTTCAGGTAGAGTCATTGCTAAAGGTACCATCTGCATTAACCAAAATTTCATTCTTAAAGATGTTGCCTTAGTAAATAAGCTGCAATACAATCTGCTCTCTGTTTCTCAGCTTATCGATGACTCTTTCGAGGTAAGCTTCAAGAGTAATGCCTATAGAATCCTTTATTGTCGGGACCCGGATTTACAAATCCGAAACCCTCTGTGTATACTGCACTATTCCAGGATCACACTAGTGCACACAGTGGAAACATAGATGAAATACCATTCCATACAACGAATTAACTAAGAAGAAGCAAATTATTATTAAATAAAGCAAACGACCTTATGGTCAATGTTTACACCATTACGCCTTAAGGGCTTAACAAACAAATACTATTCCAGCGGAAAAGATAACTAGAGCCATTCGACCTGCCACAGGCAATCGTCTGGGGAACGCCTTCCTAATCCACGTAGTCTTCATAGAATTCCTCCTCATGATATTCATTATCTCCTTCAGCAACTGATCAACAAGGGCGTAAAGCCGTGAGTACAAAGGTACTCAGCAAGCCGTAGGGAATTGATGCAATATATTCATGCACGGCTTGACAATGATGGCTATATGTTTCATTTGCAGAAAGCAGTAACTTGAATTGAAATACAATAAATAGATTGAAAGCATATTTATGAAAAGAGAAATAAATAACTGATAGATCAATGATAGACAACAAAACAACAGTGAACTCCCCGTTCACATCCCAACAATTCCACATTCCATATTTTATGAAACACTCTATACCCCGTGTGAAATTCGCGGGCTTTGTCCATGACCGCGGACGCGGCTATTCGAATAGTTTTACACTCTGCAAAGGTTGTACAACTTTACCCACAAGACATGACCATCTCTTTGAACAATCGATCTTAACACACTTCCTTTGGTGTGTCGCAGAGATATCATGACAAAGCCTTTCACAATGCAATTGTCTAAACTCAGATCGCTCGCTAAGGTTTCGCCCTTAGGGCCCCTCTTGCGCCTTGCGAATCTACCCGTCCATCCGGAACCCACACCACCCACCTGGCGATTACTCAAGGCTAGACATTACAAATTAATCGGCTAGGTCTGTCCCATTCCGGACATGTGGTAGTGCAGTTAGGCCAGTTCAATGGCGCAAAAGATTAAGTCCTTAAGTTGTCTCAAAGAGACATCCACATCCCATTGTGCTAGAAAGCACCCTTTTTATCAGACGATCCCTTGCCCGAGGGAAAACAATTCGTTCAACCAAGACCAATGGCAAACCCCGCAATGGTACAACAAATTTCATAACAGTGGCTAACGGCCATGATTCGATATCTCATTAAGTCAAGATTAACATTATTAAATATGTGACATGAATCCCAACGTATATCTAAGCATGTCTAAGCATAGCTACGTAACCCAATGTTGGTATAATGATTATGTCCAACTAGTAATGTCCCAACCTAGGTTTAACAATGGATACATGGCATCCCAATTAATCAAGGTGGCATTATGTCAACTAGGTATACATCTACTCCCATTAAATAAGCATTGATACACAAAATAGCATGCAATTGTAATAAAGTAAATTGCTTTTGCAAACATAGGATCAATATGATCAAAGGATTACGACTTGCCTTGCTGATTTAGTGTTGAGTCTTGGTCTTCAAAGTCTTCGTTTGCTCCCTCGGAATTAGAGTCTACCGGAAAAGAAGCAACGAAACCAAATAAATACAAAACAGAGACTCAAACAAGCTCAAAAACTGAAAATAAATGGCTCTGGAAGATAGATCTTGATTTTAGAAAAATTTAGAAACTCGAATCGCCTCAATCGGAGTTCGTATGAGGGAGAACGAGCTTCTGGAAAATTAAATCAGAGAAAAAGGCTGAAAATCAGAAATTCGGAATTTCTGGATTTATTTTTATACGGAAAAAGGATTTATTGCGCAATCGCTGACGTCAGCCGGCTCTCGGTGGACTCGGTCCACGGCGCGGGCTGGTTCATCGTGCACCCGGCGCACGGTCGACGTCATCGCTGACGCGGGCGGCTGACGCAGCGCACACTCGGCTTGGACGTGGCGCTGACGTGGATGGGCCATGCGTCATGCATCCGATCGACGACGCGAGATCGGACGGCCGAGGACGAGGGCGCGGCAGAGGTGACGCGGCGAGATCTGGGATGATGGAGCGGGATCCGATGGCCAAAAGCTTCACTGAGGACCGACGGTGAGCGGCGGAGGCAAGTCTCACCGGACGTGGAGAAGAAGGTGCGGTGCACGATGAGGACGCGGCGGATCGGGTGCGGTTCGGTGCGGATCGGGAAGAGGAGGTCACGGCGACTCGGAGATGCAAGCGAGGACGGCGGAGACGCACGGACGGCGAACGAAAAAGCGGCGGAAGGTGACAGGCACGGCGACAACTCCGACGAGCTCGTGCGAAGAAACAGCGACATCTCGGGCGGTGAGAGGTGAGGCAAAAGGGGCGGCGCGTGAAGGGGAATCTCGGGAAGCGTACGGCGCTTTAAATAGGGGTCTCGGAGGCCGTGTCCGACCCAGACTGCAAGAACGGCGGCGGCGCGTGCGGCGGCGGGACTCCGGCGCTAGGGTTAGGGTTCACGGATTGGCGACGTGGTGCGATCCGGACCGCACACGTGGCGCGCGCGGGATGGCTGGTCCGCGAGGTGGAGCTGGGCCGGGGCGAGCGGGCTGGGGAAACGGGCCGGAGCAGATTCGGCCCGAAAGGAATTTTTTTAAAAAAACGTTTTCCGATTTAGGAAATTGCCAGAATTTCAAATAAAATCAAATAAATTTAAATAAATATCAGATAAATTCAGAAAAATCCCCAAAAATATAGAAAAATTCCTTGGAGCACAATGAACCCAAATAAAACTGAAAATCTTGGCTTTGATGAATAGTTTAGTCAAATTAAATCCTTTTATTTATGGAAAATTCAAATTAAGCTCGGATTAATTCAAGGAAAATGCACATGGTTTATTTTTGAATTCAAACATTCCAAAACTCAAATTTTGGGATGTTACAAACCTTCCCTCCTTAAATGGAATCTCGACCCCGAGATTCTGGCTGGCTAGGGAATAGGTGGGGAAACTCGGACTTCAGATCCTCTTCGCGCTCCCAAGTTGCTTCCTCTTCTGAATGATTGCTCCATTGGACCTTGCAAAAACGAATGATCTTGCTCCTCGTGATACGCTCTGCTATATCCAAAATTTTCACTGGTTGCTCCTTGTAGGTAAGATCCACCTGCAAATCAATGGCTTCCAATGGCATCTGTTCCTCTGGCACACGTAGGCATTTCTTCAACTGCGATACATGGAACACATCATGGATTCCGGCAAAAGACTGGGGCAATTCTAACTTGTAGGCAACCTCTCCTCTTCGTTCCAAGATTTTGAACGGTCCCACATATCTAGGGGCAAGCTTTCCTTTTACTTGAAATCTCTGAACTCCTTTGAGAGGGGTGACTCTGAGATAAACATAATCATTGGGCTCGAAACTCAAATCTCGACGACGATTATATGCATAACTCTTTTGTCTGCTTTGAGCGATCTTTAAACGGTCTCGAATTAATTGAACTTGCTCTTCGGCTTCTTGCGAATGGCGGGCCAAACAATTGTCTTTCTCCGACTCCTTCCGGTTGAGAGGGTTACGCACTTTCTTCCATATAAGGCTTCAAAAGGCGACATTTCGCATCGGTCGATAACTATTGTTGTACGAAAACTCGGCATAGGGCAAACACTTGTCCCACTTAGCACCATAAGTTAAGGCACACGCTCTTAACATATCTTCAAGAATCTGATTCACACGCTCAGTCTGTCCATCAGTTTGAGGGTGATAGGCAGTACTGAATCTGAGATGAGTTCCCATGGCTTCATGTAGATTCTGCCAAAAACGAGAGGTAAACTGGCTTCCTCTATCCAACACTATCTTCTTAGGCACTCCGTGAAGACTGACGATCCTTGACATATATAATTCTGCTAATTTATCTCATGCATAGGTAGTCTTAACTAGAATAAAGTGAGCTACCTTAGTCAATCGATCCACTATTAGCCAGATCGAGTCATAACCTGCTTGGGTCTTAGGAAATCCGGTGATGAAATCCATACCAATATCTTCCCACTTCCACTCTGGAATCTTCAATGGCTACAGCAATCCTGCTGGTCTCTGATGCTCTGCCTTGACCTTCTGGCAGACATCACAAAGTGCAACATATTCTGCAATCTCACGCTTCATACTAGGCCACCAATACCTTTCCTTGAGGTCTTGATACATCTTGGTACTTTCAGGATGAATGGAGTATAAAGTCTCATGCGCTTCTTTTAGTATCAACTCCTTAAGCTCTTTTCGATCTGGTACGCAAATACGCTTCTCATACCAAATAGTACCTTGTTCATCTTCGGTGAAACCTGGGGCTTTTCCTTTCTTCATATTGCTCTTAATCTCCTTGACATCAGCATCATCTACCTATGCTTCTCGAATCTGATCTTCCAATGTAGGGCGTACTTCCAAAGTAGCTAAATACCCTTCCTGAACCAATTCCAAACTAAGCTTCTGAAATTCCTTATAAAGGGCGGGCTGACTTTCCTTAATCATCAGAGTATTGCAGTAGCTCTTTCTACTCAAAGCATCGGCTACGACATTGGCTTTGCCTGGATGATAATGAATCCCAAGGTCATAGTCCTTGATCAATTCCAACCATCATCTTTGTCTCATATTGAGGTCAGCTTGGGTAAAGATATACTTCAGACTCTTGTGATCAGTATAAACCTCACAACGATTACCAATAAGATAATGACGCCAAATCTTCAAAGCATGCACTACGGCTGCCAATTCCAAATCATGGGTAGGATAGTTAACTTCATGTGGCCTTAGTTGTCGCGAAGCATACGCTACAACCTTCTTATCTTGCATTAGCACACAACCGAGTCCTTGTCGGGATGCATCACAGAATATCTCAAAATCCTTCCTATTATCCGCGGGATGAGCCTTTGAGGCGCTTGTCAAACATTTCTTTAATTCGTGAAAGCTTTGCTCACACTCTGGTGTCCAAACAAATTTCTTCTCCTTCTTTAAGAGTTGAGTGAGCGGTCTAGCATTTCTAGAAAACCCTTCTATGAAACGGCGATAATATCCCGTCATTCCAAGTAAACTTCGAATTTGGGGTACCGTCTTGGGTGACTCCCAACTTAGCACATCTCGTACTTTACCAGGGTCAACAGCGACTCCTTCCGCTGATATGACATGTCCTAGGAAAGCAACTTCTTTCATCCAGAACTCATATTTACTGAACTTTGCATAAAGCTGATTCTCTCTTAGCTTCGTTAAAACTTCGCACAAGTGATCCTCATGTTCTTCCTCACTCTTGGAGTAGATCAGAATGTCATCAATGAAAACAACAACAAACTTATCCAGATATTCCATAAATACCTTATTCATCATGGTCATGAAGTAGGCAGGGGCATTGGTCAATCCAAAAGACATCACGGTATACTCATACTGTCTATACCGAGTAACAAAAGCTGTTTTGGATATATCCGCTTGACGAATCTTTAACTGGTGGTAACCTGATCTTAAGTCAATCTTCGAGAACACTCCGGCTCCTTGAAGTTGATCAAACAAATCATCGATTCTTGGCAGAGGGTACTTATTCTTGATGGTGACCTCATTGAGTGAGCGATAATCTACACACATTCTCTGAGTTTCATCTTTCTTTTCAACTAGAAGAACTGGCGCTCCCCATGGCGAAGAACTTGGTCGAACAAAACCTTGATCTTGCAGCTCTTTGATCTGTCTCTTTACTTCGGCTAACTCATTAGCAGGCATCCTATAAGGTCTCATGGAAATGGGTGGCGTCCCACGAACTAGTTCTATCAAGAACTCTATATCTCGGTCCGGCGGCATTCCAGGCAACTCATCTGGAAACACATCAGGAAATTCACTGGCGACTGGCACATCTTCCAAACTTTTTCCTTTGGCACTACAAACTTTAATCCCTTCGGAAGGATCTGAAACAGCTTGAACTTTTAACTTGGCTCCATCTGGACTGGTTAAGGTGATCTCTCTATTCCCACAATCCAAAACTGCTTGGTTCTTGGAGAGCCAATCCATTCCTAGGATCACATCTAGGGACTTGGTGTCTAGGACAATAAGGTTGGCTAGAAATTCTACCCCTCCAATTAATATCTTAACTTCGGGGCAACCTTGGTTCAAACTCAAATCAGAACCAGGAGATTGCACGAATAAAATAGCCTTAAGAGGCATTGTCTTGAATTCATGATTTACAGCAAAACTTCAAGAAACAAACGAATGCGTAGCTCCAGAATCCAGCAAAACCATGGCAGATGCTGAGTTGACTAGGAACTTACCTAGTATGGCGTGCAGTGCGGTGGGCGTCCTCGGTGGTGACGTGATTCACTGACCTCTTCCAAAGCAGCGACGGAGTCTGGTGGCTTGGTTAGGAGTCAGGGCACTCACGCCCGATCTCGTGCGGGGTCTTGGCTGGCGTAGATCCCAAGTTGAAACGGACTGGCGTCACATTTTGCTTTTTGGGGCAATTATTGGCATAGTGACCGAGTTCATGACAGTTGAAACAGGTGACTCCTGCAGCTGGATTACTGGTCCTCTGAGATGGATTGCTGTTGGTGCTGAGGTTGCGATTGCCTGAAGGAGCTGGGCGAGGTGCTGGTGCAGGGGTCCTGAATGCATTCAGAGGAGTGAAACGAGCAGGCTGTTGAGCATTGGTTCTGACTCTCTGCTGATGACTCTGATGGGCTCCATGTTGCATCATTTTTCTCTTACGGGATTCTTCCAATTCACGGCGAGATTCCTCAATAAGCATAGCTTTATCTACAAGGTGTTGAAAATCTGCATAGTCATTGCCAATGACTTGCACCTTTAGTCCTGGATTGAGTCCACGCTTGAACTTCTTCTGGCGAGCATCATCTGTAGCTACATCCTCTGGAGCGTAGCGAGTGAGTTGAGTGAACTTATTAAGGTATTCACTCACTGACATCCCTTCTTGCTTGAGCTCTCGGAACTCATTTTTCTTCATCTCCACTTTTCCATCTGGGATATGGGAGTGGCGAGCGATGGAAAACTACGCCCAAGTGATAGTCGAGGGTCATCATGGGCAAGATCAGTAGTTCTCCCACCATTCGTGGCGGTGCCCTCCGGTGATGGCGGCATAGAGAACCTTCTCACGATCTGCGCACTGAGCAATTGCAAGCTTCTTCTCAATGGAGAGAATCCAATCGTCGGCATCCAATGGTTCTGAAGAGTTGGAGAAAGTTGGTGGACGAGTCCTCATAAATTCTGCTAGCTTGGACTGGGGACGAGCTTGACGAGGTGCAGCAGCAGCTTGGTTCTGTTGGTTCAATAGGTTAGCTAGGGCAACTACAGTCTGGTTCTGTTGATTCATCATGTTGTTCATGTTCTGCATCATTGTATTCATTAGCTGAGTCTGAGCTGCCAGAAAATGTCCCATGTTTTGATCTCATCACTACACGGTGGTAGCGGTGGTGCATTGGGATTGGAGTTGGTGTTGGCACCTGCACCGCATCCACAGGCGAACTGCGACCGGCTCCAGAACGAGTGTCAACCATCTGAGATGCAGCACAAGGGTTTGATAGGTAAGAGGGAAAAGCAGTAGACGAGTGGTAAGATCATCTAGGGGAGAAGGTGATACCAAGGGACAAAAGGACACAGCCGAAAGGCTTCAAATTAAAGAGGCTAATAAAGCTTTTTCAACTAATGGTATGGTTGCAACACTGTGCTAGGGGCAAGTGTACAACATACCAGCAAGCAAGCAAAGAAAATCCTAGTATACACAGACTATACGTAACTGAACTGAAAAGGGGAAGACATGCTCAACCACTGTTGAGGACCAACAACCTATCTTATATGGTAGTCTTCTTGGATATGTCTTTGATGGCTTGATCATCATCTTCCTTGATTTGATTACTTGCAGAAGACTCGTGGCTTTGAGAAGTTTCGTGAGATAAGATCAATTTAAATTTCAAATCAATGTTTCAGCAAAGGAGAGGAATAAGAACCTAAGAATAAGACGAGAGGAGACGAAAACTATTAAGTACCAATTTGTTGGTTTGATTTAAAAATTTAATTTTGAAGACCATGCTAACTAGGATAGCGACCTATAGTCGATATGGCTCTGATACCATCTCTGTCGGGACCCGGATTTACAAATCCGAAACCCTTTGTGTATACTGCACTAGTCCAGGATCACGCTAGTGCACACAGTGGAAACATAGATGAAATACCATTCCATACAACGAATTAACTAAGAAGAAGCAAATTATTATTAAATAAAGCAAACGACCTTATGGTCAATGTTTACACCATTACGCCTTAAGGGCTTAAGAAACAAATACTATTGCAGCGGAAAAAGATAACTTGAGCTATTCGACCTGCCACAGGCAATCGTCTGGGGAACGCCTTCCTAATCCACGTAGTCTTCATAGAATTCCTCCTCATGATATTCATTATCCCTTCAAAGAATCGATCAACAAGGGCATAAAGCCGTGAGTACAAAGGTACTCAGCAAGCCGTAGGGAATTGATGCAATATATTCATGCACGGCTTGAGAATGATGGCTATATGTTTCATTTGCAGAAAGCAGTAACTTGAATTGAAATACAATAAATAGATTGAAAGCATATTTATGAAAAGAGAAATAAATAACTGATAGATCAATGATAGACAACAAAACAACAGTGAACTCCCCGTTCACATCCCAACAATTCCACATTCCATATTTTATGAAACACTCTATACCCCGTGTGAAATTCCCGGGCTTTTTCCATGACCGCGGATGCGGCTATTCGAATAGTTTTACACTCTGCAGAGGTTGTACAACTTTACCCACAAGACATGACCATCTCTTTGTGCAATTGATCTTAACACACTTCCTTTGGTGTGTTGCAGAGATATCATGACAAAGCCTTTCACAATGCACTGTCTAAACTCGGTACTGCCCGCTAAGGTTTCGCTCCATAGGCCCCCTCTTGCGCCTTGCGAATCTACCTGTCCATCTCGGAACCCACACCACCAACTGGCAGTACTCAAGTCTAGACATTACAAATTAATCAGCTAAGTCTGTCCCATTCCAGACATGTGGTAGTACGGTTAGGCCCAGTTCAATGGCGCACAAGATTAAGTCCTTAAGTTGTCTTAGGCAAGACATCCACATCCCAATGTGCTAGAAAGCACCCCCTTTACTGCACGATCACTTGTCCGAGGGAAAACAATTCGTTCAACCAAGACCAATGGCAAACCCCGCCATGGTACAAAAAATTTCATAACAGTGGCTAACGGCCATGATTCGATATCTCATTAAGTCAAGATTAACATTATTCAATATGTGACATGAATCCGAACGTATATCTAAGCATGTCTAAGCATAGCTACATAACCCAATGTTGGTATAATGATTATGTCCAACTAGTAATGTCCCAACCTAGGTTTAACAATGGATACATGGCATCCCAATTAATCAAGGTAGCATAATGTCAACTAGGTATACATCTACTCCCATTAAATAAGCATTGATACACAAAATAGCATGCAATTGTAATAAAGTAAATTACTTTTGCAAACATAGGATCAATATGATCAAAGGATTAAGACTTGCCTTGCTGATCTAGTGCTAAGTCTTGGTCTTCAAAGTCTTCGTTTGCTCCCTCGAAATTAGCGTCTACCGGAAAAGAAGCAATGAAACCAAATAAATACAAAACAGAGACTCAAACAAGCTCAAAACTGAAAATAAATGGCTCTGGAAGATCGATCTTGATTTTAGAAAAATTTAGAAACTCGAATCGCCTCAATCAGAGTTCGTATGAGGGAGAACGAGCTTCTGGAAAATTAAATCAGAGAAAAAGGCTGAAAATCAGAAATTCGGAATTTCTGGATTTATTTTTAAACGGAAAAAGGATTTATTGCGCAATCGCTGACGTCAGCCGGCTCTCAACGGACTCGGTCCACGGCGCGGGCTCGGTTCATCGTGCACCCGGCGCACGGTCGACGTCATCGCTGACGCGGGCGGCTGACACAGCGCACACTCGGCTCGGACGTGGCGCTGACGTGGACGAGCCACGCGTCATGCATCCGATCGACGGCGCGAGATCGGACGGACGAGGACGAGGGCGCGACAGAGTTGACGCAGCCAGATCTGGGATGATGGAGCGGGATCCGACGGCCAAAAGCTTCGCCGAGG
This sequence comes from Otatea glauca, assembly GCA_036346275.1. Classification (NCBI taxonomy): domain Eukaryota; kingdom Viridiplantae; phylum Streptophyta; class Magnoliopsida; order Poales; family Poaceae; genus Otatea; species Otatea glauca. The sequence continues at coordinate 25,454,185 of CM070716.1, forward strand.
ACCGACGGTGAGCGACGGAGGCAAGTCTCACCGGACGTGGAGAAGAAGGCGCGGCGCACGATGAGGACGAGGCGGATCGGGCGCGATTCAGTGCGGATCGGGAAGAGGAGGTCACGACGACTCGGAGATGCAAGCGGGGACGGCGGAGATGCACGGACGGCGAAGGAAAAAGCGGCGGAAGGTGACGGGCACGACGACAACTCCGACGAGCTCGCGCGAAGAAACGACGATGTCTCGGGCGGTGAGAGGTGAGGCAAAAGGGGCGGCGCGTGAAGGGGAATCTCGGGAAGCGTACGACGCTTTAAATAGGGGTCTTGAAGGCCGTGTCCGACCCGGACTGCAAGAAAGGCGGCGGCGCGTGCGGCGGCAGGACTCCGGCGCTAGGGTTAGGGTTCACAGGCGCGGCGACGTGGTGCGATCCGGACTGCACACATGTCGCGCATCGAAGCGCCCGATGGCCTTGGTAGCTGGTAGGGGAGGCGAAGCGGGTTGGGGAAACGGGCCGGAGCAGATTCAGCCCGAAAGGAATTTTATAAAAAAAAACGTTTTCCGATTTAAGAAATTGCCAGAATTTCAAATAAAATCAAATAAATTCAGAAAAATCCCCAAAAATACAGAAAAATTCCTTGGAGCACAATGAACCCAAATAATACTAAAAATCTTGGGTTTGATGAATAGTAGTCAAATTAAATCTTTTTATTTATGGAAAATTCAAATTAAGCTGGGATTAATTCAAGGAAAATGCACATGGTTTATTTTTGAATTCAAACATACCAAAACTCAAATTTTGGGATGTTACATTTATTCATGAGGAGGGTTAGTTTGTGGGATTTCTAGATTTGGGAGAGTATTTCGTGCTGATTTTTCTGCTTTTTCTGGAGACTCTCTTCGATGTTTGATTGCTTCTGAGTCCCGTGATCTCTCCTTCTGGCATAGGAGACTTGGTCACATTGGTTTTGATCATTTGACCCGAGTTAGCAGCCACGATCTCATTTGGGGTATGCCCAAACTCAAGATAGTCAAAGACTTAGTTTGCTCTCCTTGCCGACATGGCAAGATGGTTATTGCTTCTCATCCTCCAGTCACCGTAGTGATGACTGATGCACCAGGATAGCTTTTACATATGGACACCGTTGGTCCGGCTAGAGTGCGATCGGCGGGAGGAAGTGGTATGTTCTTGTTATCGTTGATGATTTTTCTAGATACTCTTGGGTATTCTTCATGGCCTCGAAGGATGAGATTTTTTCTTACTTCAGGGGTTTGGTCAGTAGGTTGTCTATTGAGCTCCCAGGTGTATTACGAGTTATACACAGTGATAATGGCACGGAGTTCAAGAATTCCTACTTTGAGAGTTTTTGTGTGGAGTTTGGTTTAGAGCATCAGTTCTCTTCTCCCTACGCCCCTCAGCAGAATGGCGTAGTGGAAAGGAAGAACGAGGACCACAGTTGAGATGGCGGGACGATGCTAGATGAGTACAGTACTCCTAGGAAGTCTTGGGCTGAGGCTATAGCTACTGCTTGCTATGTTTCTAATCGCGTGTTTTTGAGAGCACACTTGCATCGCACTTCTTATGAGTTGAGGTGTGGGAGAAAGCCCAGTGTGTCTCATTTTCGCGTTTTTGGTTGCAAGTGTTTTATCTTGAAGTCTGGTAACCTAGATAAGTTTGAGTCTCGCTCTTTTGATGGTATCTTTCTAGGTTACTCGACTTCTTTTCGTAGCTATAGGGTCTGGAGTGTTGATGCGTATAGGATCATAAAGACCTGTGATGTGACCTTTGATGAGGCTAGCCCAGGAGCTAGACCTGATGTTTCAGGCTCTTCTTATCCCTCCGAGATCATCTTTGTAGAAGATGAGGATGATGGAGATGATGATGTTCCACGGATCAGTCCCTCTACACCGAGGTGCCTCCTGTTTCCATTTCGCACCTCGGGAGACCACCCTGCCTTGAGACTCTCCTTTAGCGAGTGGCTCTGTTCCTACCTCTTCCGTTCAAGAGGTAGAGGCCATCGCTTACGGTCCTCCCGACATATCCGAGCTCATCCACCGATCGGATCATTGGTGATCTGTTTGAGCGGTCACTCGCTCAAAATCAGGTTTGTCGGTCTGCCTCCACTCTGCCTTCGTTGCCTCCTTTGAGCCGAAGGATGTTTCTCATGCATTATCCGATGAGTCGTGGATTAATGCTATGCATGAGGAACTTGAGAACTTTGAGAGGAACAAGGTATGGCAGCTTGTCGAGCCCCATCTAGTCATAATGTCATTGGGACCAAGTAGGTGTTCAAAAACAAGCAGTGTGAGGATGGGGTTGTAGTTAGAAACAAGGCTAGACTAGTTGCACAGGGCTTTTCTCAGGTTGAGGGTCTTGACTTTGAGGAGACCATTGCCCCTGTAGCTAGGCTAGAGGCTATCCGAATCCTCCTTGCATTTTCTGCATCCAAAGGCTTCAAGCTTTATCAAATGGATTCAAGAGTGCATTCCTCAATGGCTATATTGAGGAAGAGGTTTATGTCAAGCAACCTCCAGGATTCGAGAACCCCAAGTTTTCGAGTCATGTATACAAGCTTTCCAAAGCTCTGTATGGACTCAAGCAGGCCCCCAGAGCATGGTATGAGAGGCTCAAGTCTTATCTTCTCAGCCATGACTTTAAAATGGTCATAGTAGACAAAACTATGTTCATCAGACACCATGAGTCTCATTTTCTTCTTATATAGATTTATGTGGACGATATCATTTTTGGTGGCTCCTCTCATTCTCTTGTCTCTCAGTTTTCTGATGTGATGAGTACAGAGTTTGAGATGAGTATGATGGGCGAGTTGAGCTACTTCCTTGGCTTCTAGATCAAGCAGACTCGAGAGGGCACTTTCTTGCATCAAGGCAAGTACACCCGGGACCTCCTGAGGCGCTTCGACATGTCTGACGGAAGCCGGTGTTAACTCCTATGGCCACCACTGCAGTCCTCGAGCCTGATGAGGATGGTGAGCCTGCTGATCAAAAGGAGTTTCGTAGCATGATTGGCTCCCTCTTGTATCTCACTGCGTCGAGGCCGGACATACACTTTGCCGTGTGTATGTGCGCCCGATTTCAGGCTTCTCCTCGTGCCTCTCACTGTAAGGCGGTGAAGCGCATTTTTCGATGCTGACTTTGCTGGCTGTAGGATAGATTGGAAGAGCACTTCTGGCACTTGCCAATTCATTGGCACTTCTCTTATTTCTTGGTCATCTAGGAAGCGATGCAGGGTTGCACGATCCACCACGAGGCGAGTATGTTCTTCGCAGACTAATTCTTTGTTGCCAAGTTCTCTGGATGAGATCGACCTTGCGAGACTTTGGGTTAGATATACAGAGTGTGCCACTTTTCTGTGACAACACTTCTGCTATTTGTATTGCTAAAAACCAAAGGCAATATTCCCGGACCAAACACATTGATATTAGATATCACTTCCTTAGAGACCATGTAGAGAAGGGGATATCGTGCTTGATTTCTAGAGAGTGACCTTGATTAGCGATATCTTCACCAAGCCTTTGGATAGCTCCGGTTTGTTGCCCGAGGAGTGAGCTTGGGGTCGTGTGCCCTTACGGCCTTCTGTGAGGGGGAGTGGCTTGTATATTATGTATTATATTATTTTTCTTCCGGTTCTTCTTTCTTTTGTTTTGTTCTAGGTGCTATGGTTTTTTTCTCTTTAGAGTTCTGAATTCACTTCACCTAGATTTCTGACATGCTTCGGCATGGACCTCTCATTTTATGCTTCAGGATGCTATTCTTTTCTTCTTCTTGGTTGAGCTCACTCACAGACTTATAGGTCTAGCAGGTGTTGGGCGTCCTGGGTAGACAGGGTCTGTGTTTGCTCCTGTGTTGAAGTTCAAGAGTTAGCTGTCCTTTGTCAGTCATTGGGGAAGATGAGAGCGAGTTTGAGCCTAGTGTTCTCTGCTATCTTTTCTAAACTCTATAGCCATTCAGTTTGCAGTTTTTCAATCTTTCTCTCCTCTTTTTTGAGTTTTTGGCTTCAATTGAGTTCATTTGGTTTTTTTTCTATGCTTAACTCTGCTAATAACTCAATTTGTGCTTAAAATTGACTCACATGTTGAGGGGGAGTTTGAAAATCTATTCATGCATTGCATATAGGCTGCATTTTCTTTTGTTTTATGAGCTTTGTCTATTATGCAATTGATTCAATCTTCATGTAATGCACCTTGCTACATCTTTGAAGAAAATCACTAGCTTAGGTCTATCCAAGTTCATCTATCATACTAAGCTTGTTAAAATCTGAAAATTGAAAATCTTAAATGAAAAACATGTTGTTTTTTCTTGTTAAGTTTCTTCTCTAGAGGTTTTTACCATGAATTGTGAATTTATGGAGTTCTCTAGAGTCCCTACAACAACTTGGGTGAAACTTGCTTGATCCACATTTTAGTCCTTCAAAATTGTTCATATGTGCTAAATTAAGAAAAATTTGACTCTCTTTTGTGCAAAATTGAACTCAACACTATATATTCTCGAGACTGCCTCCCATTGCACTTGGGATGAACTTGGAATATATCGTGTATGACCAAGATCATTCTCTTAAGAGTTACTCTTGGGGTGATCGAACATGGCTTGAGTCAATCATTAAGAAATGCAAATAACAAAACCATAAGTGGGTAAAGAATGCAAATAATGTCAAACATTTGCACCCCGCTATGTCTTTCAAAATATCAAAGAAGAAGAATTTGCATGAATTGAAAAATGAGCTCGAAGGACTCTATATGCACTTCAAGATTCCCTAAAGTGCTTAGTAGGTTGAACTCTAGGTTTTCCATTTGATCCTATGAGTAGTGTTTGCTTCTAGCTTTGAAACTTTTGCTAAGTTTTGCACTTGTTCAAATCTTGCTAAAATAAAATCTTGTAAACAAAGCTTGTGAGCAAAATGAATTTGTTCTTGGAGACATCCTAGTTCAGTCATTTTCTAAATTGACTAGCTTGGTGTCATATCTTGGATTTATGATCACATGGATAATTCTCAAAGCTCACTTAGGATGCATTTCATGCATACATATATAAAGGGGAAGAAAATAAAAAAAAATTGATGCCTATATTGCCAAAAGGGGGAGAAAATGTAGAAAAGGCATCTTCAAAGGAAAAATGTTAATCCACTTTGGTTCTTATGATCTTTGTGACAATTGCAAATTTTTATGATCATAAGCATATTCGAGTGTTCCTTGTGAGTTTTATTGGATCTTTTAGAGCTTTTGTTGAAAACTTGCTCTCTCTAAATTTTAGCTCTAAAATCCCTTTTCTGCCAACTTGGTCATGATCTTATTTCCTTATTCGGACCAAGTTTGGCTTTGCATTCAAATTGCTTTCTTCTCTCTTATTCAAACTCAAAACTTATGCCTTTTCATGTGTTTGTCAATATACTCATCAAGGGGAGATTGAAAGACCATGTGGAGGTCTATCCTTGTGTGTGATGAGTAATTGTGAGTTTTGAGCTTGGATTGATTTGAATTGAATTGGATTTGAAGCAATTTGAGTGTTGGTTGCTCTTCTTAGTGCTACCACCTAGGGTAGTAGTATGCCGGACCATTGAGAGCAATTATGATCGAATAATGATTTTGGGATAATCATTGAATATCTTTGTGGGCATTGCTATGTGAAAGGTTTTTCCTTGTCTTTGATGGATGCAGGGCGACGGTGCTAGGTCATGGTGAAGCGGAGGATGACCGGGACTAGGCGAGGAGCGTCGGAGGTCCAGACGGTTGGGAGATCGCCGGAAGATGATCGAAGATGGAGTTCGGGCATGTCAAGAAGACAAGGAAAGGATATGATGCTAGCTAGATGCCATGTGGATCAATGAGGGCCGTCGGATTGAGGTCTAGTTGATAGGTTAGCGGGTCTAGGTAGTATGCTTTGAAAACCGTGCAAGAAAACACATTTTTGTGGTGGGTTTTGGGTGAACCCTTGCATGGCTGTGTGTGTGGGTTAATCCTAGCCCTTAGATGAGTGCTCTAGGGGTTGAGGGACTCATCCAAGGGTGGGAGGTGGCCCAAGAGTAGTATAAATGGGGTGGAGGGGTAGTCTCCTCCCTTAGAAGGTTTTTGAGGTTTTTGAATGCTCCTTTGAGCTTTGCCCACATGAAAGTGAGGCTTTGTAACCTCTCCTTCCAGAAATGAAAGTTTTATCCATCAAACTCTAAATTTATTTTGCGCATTTACATTATGTCTTTACTTTACGCAATTTAAATTAAGCATTTACTTTCCCGCAATTAGATTTCTCGCAATTTACTTTCACGCAATTTGGATTTGCCTCCCCTCCTTCTAAATGTTGTTGATCTTGGATGTTTTGAGTGTGTTCATATGGTTTTACATCTCTTTTGCACTCTTGGATTGAGTAGAGAACATCTTTTCTTTCAAGTTCCAACTTTGTTCAGAACTTATTCTTTGCGCAGCATTTAGTATTTGATTTTTATAAAAATATAAAAAAATCTTTTTTTCATGATTCTTTTTGGAAGAGCTGTAGGACTCCGATATCCACCTAAAGAAAAATTTTGGAGTTCACTTGTTGCACCGTTTGGGTGCCATGAGATGAAAACCGAGCCCCAAACTTTCTACTCGAAGTTCTTGACTGACTGTGTTCTTTGATATTTCCTGTTTTTTCTATAAGGATTTTTGAGCTGAAATTTTGTGGAGTTCTTCACGACTCTTCTGCTCATTGGGACAAAAATGTTCAAATTTTTTTCTGAGAAGTATAAACCCACCAACCTCCAGTTCAAATTGTGGACAATTTCTGGAAATTCTGCTTTTGCTTTTCTGAAAGTGACTTTTGTGATTTGAATTGATGTCCTTTCTAAAAGCAAGAGTTGGATTGATTCCTCTTTATCTTGGACACTAGACAACCAGGATTGTGACTCAAAAATCCCCACATATTTTATGGTACTTATCAATGCAAGCTAGGGGTACACATAATATTCTAGTTTTTCGGGTTTTTCACGATTTCCTTTGAGCGATCTTGTCAAGGTTTTTGTTGAAGTATTTTGGGGGGAAATTTATTTGCGACCATTCACCCCCCCTCTGTTCGCCATCTCGATCCTTCAATTTTAAGCTCAAATCTGGTTAAAGTTGAGTTATTATCAAGATAGAAGAGACTATAGAGCAACCAGAAAAACAGAATGAGGAGAAGAAGTCGAGAAACTGCAAAACTGGATGACTATAGAGCATAGAAAAGATAGAAGAGACTTACTACGGCTCAGACTCGCTCTTATCTTCCCCAGTGACTAACATAGGGAAGCTGACTCTAGATCCCAACTGAGGAGTGCACACAGACCCTGTCTACCTAGGAGGCCCAACACCTGCTAGACTTATAAGCCTGTGGGGGAACTCAACCTAGAGAGAAGAGAGAACAGCTAATCACGCATGATAGCAACCTAAAGCACAAGATAAGAGGTCTATGCAAGGCATGCCAGAAGTCTAAGTGAGTGAACTCAACTCAGGAAAATAAGCCCAAAGTCACCCAGAAGAAAACACAAGGAAAAAGAAAAGCTGGAAGGGAACAAATTATACATAATATACACACTAGCTCCCCCTCACGAAAGGCCGTAAGGGCTCACGACTCCAAGCTCACTCCTCAAGGCAACAAATCTGGAGCTATCCAAAGGCTTGGTGAAGATATCGGCTAACTGGAGGTCACTCTCTACAAACTGAAGCGCGATATCCCCCTTCTCCACATGGTCTCTAAGGAAGTGATATCTAATATCAATGTGCTTGGTCCTGGAATGCTACACTGGGTTCTTATCAATGCAAATAGTAGAAGTGTTATCACAGAAAAGTGGAACACTTGCTATTGCTAACCCAAAGTCCTGCAAGGTCGATCTCATCCAGAGAACCTGTCTACAGCAATTGGCCGTAGCAACATACTTGGCCTCAGCGGTGGACTGTGCAACTCCGGACTGCTTCCTAGACGACCAAGAAACAAGAGAAGTGCCAATGAATTGGCAAGTGCCAGAAGTGCTCTTCCTATCTATCCTACAGCCAGCAAAGTCGGCATCGAAAAAGGCTCGAAGGGGCAGACAAGAAGAAGAAGAGTACCAAATACCATAATCAGTGGTAGCACGAAGGTACCTAAAGATGCGCTTGACTGCCTTGCGGTGAGAGGCGCGAGGAGAGGCCTGAAATTGAGCGTACAGACACACAGCGAAATGTATGTCCGGCCTCGAAGCAGTGAGGTACAAGAGGGAGCCAATCATGCTCCGAAACTCCTTTTGATCAGCAGGCTCACCATCCTCATCAGGCTCGAGGACAGTAGTGGTGACCATAGGAGTCATCACCGGCTTCGTATCAGACATATCGAAATGCCTCAGGAGGTCACGGGTATACTTGCCTTGATGCAAGAAAGTACCCTCCCGAGTCTGCTTAATTTGGAAGCCAAGAAAGTAGCTCAACTCGCCCATCATACTCATCTCAAACTCTGTGCTCATTACCTCAGAAAACTGAGATACAAGCGAATGAGATGAGCCACCAAAAATGATATCGTCCACATAAATCTGGACAAGAAGAAAATGCGACTCATGGTGTCTGATGAACAGAGTCTTGTTTACTACGCTCATTTTGAAGTCATGGCTGAGAAGATAAGATTTGAGCCTCTCATACTATGCTCTGGGGGCCTACTTGAGCCCATACAGAGCTTTCGAAAGCTTGTATATATGAATAAAAAACTTGGGGTTCTCAAATCCTGGAGGTTGTTTGACATAAACCTCTTCCTCAATATAGCCATTGAGGAACGCACCCTTGACATCCATTTGATAGAGCTTGAAGCCCCGGGATGCAGAGAATGCAAGCAAGATCCTAATAGCCTCTAGTCTAGCTACAGGGGCAAAGTTCTCCTCAAAGTCAAGACCCTCAACCAAAGAAAAGCCCTATGCAACTAGCCTAGCCTTGTTGTGAATGACAACCCCATCCTCACTCTGCTTGTTTTTGAACACCCACTTGGTTCCAATGACATTATGACCAGATGAACGTTCTACAAGCTGCCGGACTTTGTACCTCTAGAAGTTTTCAAGTTCCTCATGCATAGTATTAGTCCAAGACTCGTCAGATAATGCATGAGTCACATCCTTCGGCTCAAACGAGGCAACAAAGGCAGAGTGAAGGCAGAAACTGGACAAACCTGATTTTGAGTGAGCGACTCGCTCAAACAAATCGCCGATGATTTGATCAGGTGGATGAGAACGCTGAATATAACGAGGAGGTCCAAAAGCAGAAGTGGCCTCTACCTCTTGCACATAAGAGGTAGGAGCAGAGCCACTAGCTGCATGAGAGTTAGAAGGCAAGGGCTGGCCTTCCTGAGCTGCAGAAATGGAAACAGGAGGCACCTCAGGTGTAGAGGGGACTTGATCAGGTGGAACACCATCATCTCTATCATCCTCATCCTCTATAAAAATGGTCTCGGAGGTGGAAGAAGAACCTGAAATGTCAGGTCTAGCTCCTGGGCTAGCCTCATCAAAGGTCACCTCACAGGTCTCTATGATCCTATGCGCATCATAACTCCCGACCCTTTAGCTATGAGAAGAAGTCGAATAATCCAGAAAGATACCATCAGAAGAACGAGACTCAAACTTATCCAGGTTACCAGGCTTCAAAATAAAACACTTGCAACCAAACACACGAAAATGAGAAACACTGGGCTTTCGCCCATACCTCAACTCGTAACAAGTGCGGTGCAAATATGCTCTCAAAAATACATGATTAGAAACAAGGCAAGCAGTAGCTATAGCCTCAACCCAAAACTTCCTACGAGTACTGTACTTGTTTAGCATCGTCCTGGCCATCTCTACCAGGGTACTGTTCTTCCTTTTCACTATGCCATTTTACTGAGGGACATAGGGAGAGGAGAACTGATGCTCTAAACCAGACTCCACACAGAAACTCTTAAAATAGGAGTTCTTAAACTTTGTGCCATTGTCACTGCGTATAGCTCGTAGGGTACCAGGGAGCTCAAAAGACAACCTATGAACCAAACCCCTAAAATGGGTAAAAGTCTCATCCTTCAAGGACACGAAAAACACCCAAGAGTACCTCAAAAAATCATCAACAATGACAAGAATATACCACTTCCCACCCACTGACTGCACTCTAGCTGGACCAACAGTGTCCATATGTAAAAGTTGTCCTGGTGCATCAGTCATCACAACAGTGACTAGAGGATGAGAAGCAGCAACCATCTTGCCATGTCGGCAAGGAGAGCAAACTAAGTCTTTGACCAATTTGAGTTTGGGCAAATCACGAATGAGATCATGGCTGCTGACTCAGGTCAAATGGTCAAAATCAATGTGACCAAGTCTCCTATACCAGAAAGAGAAATCACGGGACTCTAAAGCAATCAAACAACGAAGAGAGTCTCCATAAGAAGCAGAAAAATTAGCACGAAAGACTCCCATATCTAGAAATCCCGCAAATTAACCTTCCTGAAGAATCGAGGATTCTACAGGCGCTACTCTTGAAACTCACCTCGAAAGAGTCATCAATAAGCTGAGAAACAGAAAGCAAATTGTATTGCAGCTTGCTCACTAAGGCAACATCTTTAAGAATGAAATTATCATTAATGCAGATGGTACCTTTAGCAATGACTCTACCTGAAGAAGCATCCCCGAAAGTTATCAAATCATTACCGGGGGCTCAGACTAGGGAAGAGAACCATCGAGAATCTCCGATCATATGACGAGAACAACCGGAGTCGACAATCCAAACATCTCCCTTCCCCATCCGACGAACCTGATCAAGACACAAGAGAGAAAGATGATTCAGTATTGGGATAGAGTGAAGACTTGGGGACCCAATACTGAACCACTCGACGCCTCAGAGTACCAGCCACAGAAGAAGACTGAACTCGAGTGTCTCTCTAACGTTTAACACTAACAAGATCAGTAGCAACTCTAGTAGATGATCTAGGAGCTAGAACCGGGTTGGCCCGCCGTGATGCAAAGGCTGGACCACCCCAGTGAGGCTGCCAAAAACTCCTACTAGAAAACACCTTACCCCTCAGGCCGGTAGCACCGCCCATGGTGGACCGGTGCTACCGCTCTCAGGCCGGTAGCACCGCACAGCGAAAAACCAGAGAACACCCCTCTCTGGAATTTTCACACCGCTCCTCGGGCCGGTGCTACCGCTCACCCGGTAGCACCAGGCTACCATGGCTGGTAGCACTGATCGGCAAAAACCTCGGAAAATGCCCTCTCTGGATTATCCACACCGCACTCGGGTCCGGTGCTACTGCTCGCCCGGTAGCACCGCGCTACCATGACCGGTAGCACCGGGAAAACAGAGAAGAATCCATTTCAAATCAAACTCAAACAAGAGCATCTCAAGCTCAAATTTAGTCAAATACTCATCACAAAACAGGGTAGACCTCCACATGGTCCTTCAGATATGACACTTTTGGTTACTGGTATTTTGATTAGAAACCCAAAATAAAACTATAGTTTTGATGTGGGCGATTATTGGCAATAACCGGATGTGCAGAGGGATTTGCACGTAGTGTAGGGTGGATTTTCGCCCGTGTCGAATTAAGGACCGAGCATTGGGACGCTATTGATCCAAGAATTCCATTCAACCACGAGGGCTGGTATGGGACAGCCTTAACCTATTAAGTTGTTTAGATATGGCTTTGCACTCTGGTAGGCAGGAGCTAGCAGAAGCACTTCGGTCAGGTTTGCTTGTGAGGGGCTTCCACACCTCGGTGTGGGTAAATGCATACCCGTGCAACGGTGTACGCCTTGCCATGAACAGAAACGGTGTCTTGGTGGTTATGTGAAAGGAACCACGTCTTGGGTGTGTGTTTCTATTTCTATGGCAAGGGCTTAACGTCCCGGGCTGGTTCAAAGCCATGTCTAGGTAATGTAACGGTTATGTATGATCTCTCTGCGACACACCAAAGGAAGTGTGTCAATTGCGATGTACAAAGAGCTGATCATTCCTTGTGGGTAAAGTTGTACACCTCTGCAGAGTGTAAAAATCTAATCGATTAGCCATATCCACAGTCAAGGACACTTGGTGAAGTCATTCCAATGTTAGATGTTGCTTTATTTTCAAAACGGACTATTTTTGGAAAGCTTACCCCACAGATGATACAATACTAAACCATGTATTGGCAAGTATTGGTATCAAATGTTGTGCCATGTGTTGGCAAGAACTGGATATATGCCATGTGATGGCAATGATCGATTCAAAGCTCACGTCATGGAAGGCTGTGAGTATTACTTATGCTTTACTTATTTCTTATTAATCAAACTTGCTCTTATAAATTCCGTTTGCAAATGGCAACATGATTTACAAATTCAATTTTGCTTTATGCAAATTAACCATAGAAGCCTTTCCTTTGAAATGGCCTGCGTATATTATAGGTTTTGCTAAAGTCTTGCGGAGTACGTAAAGTACTCACCCTTGCTTATATGTTGTTTTTAGGTGGAAAAGTTAGCGAAGCTTTGAAGATATCTTTTCGTCGCAAGTTGCGGGATTTTTCATTGATGCAATCTTTCTAGGGATTATGCGTTGTCAGTTGCCTGCGGGTTGGATGGGCACACTACAAGACTTTGCTTCTTTTGCTGCTATATGCTTTGAGTTGTAAGATTCCTTTGTATAATAATTTTCACTTAATATTTTGTTGTATGGTTGTGATTCCAATTGTTGAAAATATACGTACTAGCCACTGATCATGGGACTAGTACTGTATGCGCATTAGATTTCTATTTTTGCATTTATGTGAAAATGGGGGTTGTTTCAGTTACCTAGACCTAACTTTGCACTAGCCCGGTGATGAAAAACCCTTACTATGATGGTATAGGATATTTGTATATTCACTGTACGACTAATGGTTATATACCCCATTGTCCCACTTCTCCCCATAGTAAGGTGTACACCACTGTATTGACAAGCGTTGTTTCCATCACCTTGGTGTGGGTACCCCTTCGAGCAATCCATCACAGAAAGCCCGTACTACTACAACCTATCAAACATACAAAGTTAGACCTAAATGACTTAATAGGTTAAGGCCATCCCATACTAGTTCGATCCTTAATCGACCCGAGCGAGAATACCCCCCTACACTACGTGCAAGTCCTATGCACACTCGGCTACTATCATATCTCGCCCACGTCAAACCATAGTTTTTATTTTTGACTTTTATACCAAAATAACAACAACTACTATACTCAACATATCCAATATTTCAATCTTTAGACGAACAGTACACCTGCGCATTCATCACCCCAATTCTAAAGCATGGCTAAACAATGTACGTATAATCGAATATACCCATTTTACATTTCTATAATGTCTAACCCTAACTTAGGTTTATGAAGGTTGACATGACAATACTTATTAGGGAAGTTCCATGAAATGCTAGGTTACATCTACCAGTACCCGCGATAGCAATTTAATGAAATTACACACATGCATAATAGATTTGACAAAAATAATATAAATTAATTGAAATACTGAGATCAACATAATCAAGGGGGTGCTAGCCTTGCTTGTTAGGTTCAGCGGTGAAGTCGGAGTCAACGGTAGCAGTGTTGAGGACGTTGATGTCTATACGTAATTCGACGCGTAGCAACAATAAGAGGCAAAAGAAGTCAAATAACATCAACTCCAAATGAAATTTCAGAAACATAGAGCTCTAGTTTTATACTGATTTTACATTATGAATTCACAATTTTTAAAGTTAATTTAAATAAGTTTGGCTTTTATTTACATCTTGATTAGAGTAAGAACCTTACTTATTAAGCAATAGGTGCATACTACTTTCGTTTTTGCTCACTCCTACAGAGACACAAGATCATGATTTTTGTGAGTTTTAGGCACTGGTTTTACCAATTTTTGAATTTATTTGCAAAAATTATTAAATTTTGAATAATGCATACATTGAATGTTAACCCTATTTAAAGTTTAGTTCAAACTAGGTTCAAATTCAGATATTTTTTAGAAATGAAGCCCTTATGGTCTCTGGAGCTATTAGAAATTGTTTTATCAAATTGGAGTTAGGTTGCAAAAATTTGTAATAGCACATATCCTAGGTTTCATTCAAACTTTAAGTTCAACTTCATAGCAAAGGTTCAAAATTAAATATTTTTGGATATTAAAAAAAATAATCATTTTAGATGAATTTATAAACTTGTTTCACTAAATTTGGATAAAAATGCAGAAGTTATTTATGTTTGAATCCTATCGATTTGGAAAAGGGCTAGGAAAATGAAAAATACACCTTCGGAATAACAAAAAGAACTTTTCGCATTTTTTGGGTTTCCTTATATCCGCACAAGGGCTGACATCCTTGGCCCAGCGGTCAGCGACTGAGCTCGGCTAAGAGGGGTGTCACTGACAGCCCATGCCCGCTCATTTGCGACCCGTAGAAGGGGAGGCAGAAGGCAAGCTCACCGGCGGCGATCAGTGACGACTGGCACGCGGGTGGGCAATACCGACGGCTTCTGTGGAGCGAGGGGAGTCTAGGGGGGCCTCGGTGGCTGTCGGAGGTGGCTGACGGCGAGCTCGAGCAAAGGAGAAAAGCTCGGTTAGCTGCGAGGATAAAGCAATGGTGTTTAGGCTCGAGAAAGGGTGGAATGAGCATCAAGGGACTACAAGAGTCTCATGTTAGAACTCGCCTGCAACAGAGGTTGGCCGAGGTGGCTTGCCACTGGTGGCCAGCTTTGGAGAAGATGAAGATAGGGGCGGTGCCTTTTCGGGAGCTCCAAGCTGCAAACCAAAGAAAGAGAGGGGTTAGGCGATGTCAATGGTGCTCTGGGCGGGTTCAATTGAGGGATAACTCGTCGGGGTGGAAGGATTGTTTGCTTGCTTGAGCTCTTTGTTCTCGGAGCTCCGCTGAGCTTCAAATGGCACAAGGCCAGTCCTGAGCAAACAGAGAGTGCGGGCAGCACTGGTAAGGCTCGGTCTGAGCTAAATAGTGGTGGAGAGGGGAGCTCGGTGAATTGACATAAGGGTTGACATGGCATACAAGGGAGAATGGGCGCAGCGCATGGTAATCTCAGCAAATTGGCTTGTGCATAGGCCGAGCAGAGGGATTGATAGTGTCAACGATATGGCGACATGGAGCGTGGCATGCACGGATGGCCACTGATGGCTGGGCTCAAGTTCCGCGGCGCTGCGACCGTGCCATGGCAAAGAAGGTGAAGGCAGAAGCTTGTTGGGGTAGGGGATTGGTCGAGCGGGGCGGTGATGTCCTGGTGCGGCGCTGGTGACCCGAGATGAGACACTACCACGGCATGGATTTGCGTAGGGTTCGGCTGCCACGGCGAGGATTGGGGGCTCAACGATGGAGAGCTACCATGGCAAGCTTTCAACTGGGAAAAGGCTGCCATAGCAGCGGGTTGGCAGAGAGGGCGGCAACTGCTTAGCGTAGTGTGGGAAGGCTGGCTGCCAGGGATCTGCCACAGCGAGGGAATGTCGGTGAAAACGCTGCTGCGGCAGAGGTTCAGCAGCCAGAACAGCTCGCACGAAGAGAAAGAAGAAAAAGGGAGTGGGGGCGCTGGCAGGTGGGGCCAAGGGGCTTGCTGTGGCTGCCAGTGGGCCAGGAAAGTCAGCAGCACAAAGAGCTAACAAGAGGGGCCCACATGGCAGAGAGATGAGAAAGGAAAAAGGAAAAAAAAACAGATTTCCAGATTTCTGAAAGCACTTCGGTTTTGAGCTTAAAAGAATACTCAAATCAAGCTAGAAGTTTTTGGAACTTTTTGAGAAGGATCCTGGTGGGGTACTGATGCTACCATAAAAAAACTTTCAGATTAAGATCAAACTCAAGCAATTTTATAAAATTTTGACAATCTTACTGTTCAATTACTGTCCTTTTTGTTTTTGATTTTCTAAAGGCATTAAATGAGATCAAAATATTTTGAAAAGTTTACTTGATGATTCTGATATGCTGGGGATAACACTATATAATTTTCGGATCAAGATCATGCTTAATTATTTTTATAAATATCTGACATTGCCTCTGTTGGAAAATCCAATTTGTTGTTTTTTATTTTTATTAAATGATAGGTGGGTTCAAGATTTTATGAAACTTTTGAGGGGTAACAAAGGAAGAATTTAGGGTTTAAATAAATTATTTCCAGAGTTTGCTATAATTAGAAATTTTTAGTTTGAAATTTTATAACCCTTATTTGAGTTATTTGAAATGCTTTAGAAATTTCAGAAATTCTAGAAATATACAAACTCAAATGCAAAACAAAAAGCAATTTAAGCATTAAATTCTAGTTTTTATTAGATTTTTTATGTTACAACTGTGGATGGAAGTGGATTTTGCCTTAAAATCTATCAACATTAGAATAAGAAAGTGGATGAAAGTGTTACAAATGTTTATATTTTAAGACCATTCTCATCAGACAAGGGTTGTCTTTATGCATCTAGAATATTTCGATATTTAATTGTAAAATCTATAACTGGCTGTGCCATGTAAATGTCGTTGTAGAATCTAAGGAGAATAAAATTTCGGACAATAGATACTAATTATGGAAGTTCTGTCAAGAGAGTTAGGGGAAAAAACCATATCACAGACGGTTCTATTTAAAAACCGTCTGTGATTAACTCATATCACAGACAGATCTAGTTAAAAACCGTCTGTGATATGTGTTTTCACAGCCGGTAGGGAAACCGTCTGTGATATGTGTCGTATTATCACTGACACATGCTTACAGATGGTTTAGAAAACCATCTGTGATGATATTTTCGAATTGTTTGTAATAGCCTTCTCTATAGTAATGGATCATTGAGTATATATTTTGAGACTTGTACATGTTCCATTAATTTAGGGACAGACTGAAGGGGCGGAACCAAACACTAGAGAGTTGTGCCAATACATCGACCAATATCAAGTAATTCACTTGCCATAGATGAAGACCAAGATGTCAGAATTATGTATTTCTAGGCGAAAACTCTTGGTAAAATTGTTCTGAGCGGATGTCATACAAAACCAATATCATACCACTGAAAAAGTTAAAATATGAAAAGCTTTTCCCATCATGTGATTTTGAAATTTTATAGATGTAACTCCTCTTTATAATGGGATTCAGCGATATGAAGCTAATTTGTTTTATTTAATAAAAGAGAAGTACAAATAGAAAAACTAGCTCGTACAAGTTGCAGTACACTGATACAGTTGATACATCAAACTTCTTCCACATCGGAAACTAGAAAAATTGCAAACAAACTACTGAGAAATTTCATTCTACTACACAGACAGATGCAGGTCAGAATCTAAACTTTAAGGATTAATCAACGCACTTCTCGCCGCCTTTGCGGTTATCATCATAGCGACTGGAGTTATCAGCAGTAGTTGTCGGACCCATCCGGTGTGCCAGATCCATCTTGGCCAGAATCACTGGAATAAGTAGTGTGCCAGGACGTGCGATTTCAAGGTGGCCAGTTGGGGAATAGTGAACAACGGTTTGCCGATCAAACGCCAGAGTAAACGTTGTGGCGTGCGCGAGGTCGGTGTTGATTGTGGGCTTGCGAGACCCCTGGTTTGGGCGATTAAACCGGAGGAATGGCGACCTTGCAATGTGCGCAATGAAAGGCTGGCCAGCATAAGCTAAGATAGTGTCATACCCTGCTGTTGGCACCTGCTTGTTCATCTGGTTCGGTGGTCGTTGCGGCGGCGCGACATGGTCGGCAAATCTGCGAGCTTTGTCAGAAGGTAGACGAGGTTGTGGATTGTTGCACATCATAGTGTATGAGTGGTCTGGTTTGTACTTGATGTGCCTCACAGTCCCGCTGGCCATGCCAGCCCGGACATGCATCCTGCAATGGGAGGCCATGGCTTGCTGGACGTTGGTCTGCTTGGTGCATTCTACGCATATGTAGATGGGATTCACCAGCTCCCTTGTCGGCAGATCCGATAGGATTTGGGCCAAAGAAGGATTCAAAAGACTTAGGTGGCGGACGGATGCCTCCCAAGAATTGTCCTCCATGGAAGACATGGTTGCTAGCTAGCTAATCAGAAGGAAGGATATATAGGGGAGTACACACTAATCCTAATTGCTCTCTGTCCTGGTGTGCTTGGCTCGGTAGTATGGGGGTTTCTTATATAGGAGTGGATAAACAGTTGGAGTGTATAACGGTAGCATCCTTATCTCTGCGTACTTCAATTACAAATAAGGTTTTTAAGATTTGCTAACGAAACCTTTCGATGGATACACATTAAAAATGGTACGTAGTTAATTACGGATATGACACGCATGCATAAAAGGCATGATTTTTTTTAAAATAATACTATTTTTATTCTATTTTACAAAAATAATATGCCGAAATTTTTATTTACAAATCTACCCACTTGTCGCCATTTCAAATGGCGACAGACAGTCTGTCGCCGTTTCAGATAGGGATAGGCTCTCTGTCGCCGTTTCAAATGGCGACAGATAGTCTGTCGCCGTTTCAGATAGGGACAGGCTCTCTGTCGCCATTTGAAAAGGCGACAAAGAGCAACCGTCACCTCTGTCGCCAATTTAAATGGCGACAGTCTCTCTGTTGCCATTTGAACTGGCGACAGACAACGCCTATATAAGCGCACGGCCTGGCCCCCCACTCGAGCCACCACGGCGCACAAGACAAAAAAACAGAGACGAGAAGAGGAGGAGAAGGAGAAGGAGAAGGAGAAGGAAGAAGGAGAAGAAGAAGGAGAAGAGAGGGAGGAGGAGGAGGAGAAAGGGAGAGGAGGAGATCTGCATTGCGTCAGGTACTAATTTTTTTGTGTAAGTATTAAAATGTTAAATATGTAATATAGTAAGTAATCAAATTAAACAGAGTAATAATAGTTATTTAGCTAGATGACTTAGTTAGGAATGAGTACCTGATGCAAGTTGTTTAGCTAGTTGACTTAGTTAGGAATTTACAATTATTTCGGTACGGATAGATGTTTAGTTAGATGAATTAGTTAGAAATTTATAGTTATGTCGGTATGGACAGATGTTTAGTTATATGACTTAGTTAGCAATTAATAATTCGTTCGATACGGATTAAAATGTCGTAGAGGACTTGTAGGTTCTTTGATCGTAATAATAGTTATTTGATTAGAATTTGTGGATAAATTTTTGATGTAGGGATGACCTCGAGGTAGGGATTAAAATTTCGATTGTAATAATAGTTTTTTATTAGAGATTCTGGATAAATTTTCGACGAACTGGGAAATGTAGAATCCAAATTCGGTTATTTGTGTACTGAGAAATCGGAGATGTCATGTAGAGCTGGCTGGCTAAAATTGTCAGGACCGAAAAATAATTCAATCTATAGAGGTTCCTGACACATTAGTTTAGTCATGTTCTCATAGAAATTTGAAATGATTACGGAATATGAAGAATTTGTAAGAATTGAAATATTGCAACTCTACTGATTAAACGCTGGCCGACAAGTATGGACCGAAAGAAAAATGAATTAAACTACGTTCTTAGAATTCAAATTTGTGATCATTATTAGTCGTACAATGTAGCGTTAAATTGTGCACATGTTAAGAATTCGATGAATTTGCATGACAGGTATGGATGATAGAGTGAAATTTAAAATATATTATGGAGAAGGAGTTCCGCACATGGGTGTTGAAGGGGTAGATCTAAGTCATTTCGCAAGTGTAGAGGCTAGCCTGTCACGCGCAGGGGAGCGTTCATGGGCTACGGTTATGAGATGGTTGTACCACATGTTCTCTTTGGACCGTGAATTGCATGATCTGAAGTTACACGGAGTAGTTTGCCGGAGAATAGATTGCACGTACTGGGAGTTAATGGAAATGAGAGGGCCGAAATCTTGGAGTTCATACGTAAGAATTGCAATTGAGAAAGGATGGCCATTAGTGTTATTGGCACAAGCATTTGAGAAAGTCAATACCGGGCATGCGACGCAGCAAGAGGTTGTTGGTGAAGAACCAGAGGAAGTTGGGGAGAGCAGCAGAAGTAGAGAAGGCTTAGTAGAGTAGGATGTAGGTTCGGGTCAGTACGAAGTGCAAGGTGAGAGAGCTGATGTTGCAATGGGAGAGGTTCAAGTAGCAATTGGTATGGCAGACGAGGGAGAAAACATTGAATCAGTGGTCGAAGCGATGGACACAGAGAATGAGGACTATGAGGCTTTAAGCAATGATGAAGCCGCTAAAGATCTATTCCCTGCAGAGTGGGATGAGTACCTGTTCGACAGGCTGGTGGTGAATGATGGCGAACAGTTCCCTTCGCAGTATGATCAGAATGAGGTGAGACAAGGTGCAATTTACAAGAATAAGAGTGAGGTTCAAGAAGCAGTAATAGCATTGGCAGTGTCGTTGCGCAGAACCTTCAAGGTTGTAAAGTCTGATCATCGGGTGTATGATGTTAGACGCCAAACGGAGGGTTGCCCGTGGCGTGTCCATGCGTACCAGCCTAAATGGGTATAACATCCTAAAATTTGAGTTTTGGAATGTTTGAATTAAAAAATAAACCATTTGCATTTCCTTGAATTAATCCCAGCTTAATTTGAATTTTCCATTATTGAAAGGATTTAATTTGACTAAACTATTCATCAAACTAAAGTTTTTCAGTTTTAGTTGGGTTCACTGTGCTACAAGGAATTTTTCTGTATTTTTTGGGGATTTTTCCGAATTTATTTGATATTTATTTGAATTTATTTGCATTTATTTGAATTTCTGGAATTTTCCTTAAATTGGAAAACGTTTTTAAATTTTCAAATCGCCCTCGGGCCGTTTTTCCCCGCGCGGCCCATTTTCTCTTTCCGGCCTGCTCCGCTAGTCCCACCTCTTGTGCGCAGCCCGCTCGGCCTGCTTCGCCAGCCCAGCCGCGTCGGCCGTCCGATTCGCGCCACGTGTGCGGTCCGGATCGCTCCGCGTCGCCCTGACGCCGCCGTCCCGAACCCTAACCGTAACCGCCTCCGGATTCCGTGCACGTCGCCGCCACATCGACGTCCGGGTCGCGCACGCCTCCCTAGGCTATAAAAGCGCGCGCCGCACGTCTCCCGAGGTTCCCCTCGCGCCGCCGCTTCTTTTGCCCCCTCTTTTGTTGCCCGAGCTGCCGCGTTCGTTGAGTTCTTGCTCGCCGTCGATCTCCGCCGTGCCCGAGACCTTCCGCCGTCAATTTCTTCGCCGCCGGTGCCTCTCCGCCACAGCCGCGTGTCTCATTGAGTTCCCCGCGTCGTCCTCTTCAGGATCCGCACCCACGCGCGTTCGATCCGTCGCCGTTGCACCGTTCGCCGCGTCTTCTTCCTCGCCTCCGGTAAGCCCCGCACCGCCGCTCGCCGCCGTCCTCCTTCGCCGAATCGTGGCCGCCCGATCTGCTACGGACGTCTCGGATCGTGCCGCGTCCTTCACCGCCCGCGCCCTGTTTCCAGCCGCTTGATCTCGCACCGTGCCACCGATGCGCGACGCGTGGCCGCCCACGTCAGCGCCCCGTCAGCGCCGCGTGTGCGCCATGTTAGCCGCCCGCGTCAGTGATGACGTCATCTATGCACAGGGTGCACGGTGAACCGGGCGATGCCGTGAACCCAGTCCACCAAAAGCCGGATGACGTCAGCGTTGCGCAATAAATCGATTTTCCAATAGAAAAATAAATCCAGAAATTCTAATTTTCTGATTTTCAGCCTTTTCTCTGAATTTAATCTTTCGGAGGATCGTTCTCGCTCATACGAACTCCAATTTGAGGCGATTCAAGTTTCTGAATTTTTCCAAAATCAAGATCTATCTTCCAGAGCCATTTATTTTCAGTTTTGAGATTGTTTAAGTCTCTATTTTGTATTTATTTGGTTTCGTTGCTTTCTTTTCCGCTAGAAGCAAATTCCGAGGGAGCGAACGAAGACTTCGAAGACCAAGATTCAGCACTAGATCAGCAAGGCAAGTCGTAATCCTTTGACCATATTGATCCTATGTTTGCAAAGTAAATTGTTTTATACAATTGCATGCTATTTGTGTATCAATGATTATTTCATGGGAAAAGCTATATACCTAGTTGTCATTATGTCACCTTGACTATTGGGATGCCATGTATCCATTGTTAAACCAAGGTTGGGACAATACTAGTTGGACATAATCATTATACCAACATTGGGTTACGTAGCTATGCTTAGACATGCTTACATGTACATTGGGATTCATGTCACATGTTGAATAATGTTAATCTTGACTTAATGAGATATTGAATCGTGGTACATTAGCCACTTGTTGTAAATTTGTTGTACCATGGCGGGTTTGCCATTGGTCTTGGTTGAACGAATTGTTTTCCCTCGGGCAAGTGATCATGCAGTAAAGGGGGTGCTTTCAAGCACATTGGGATGTGGATGTCTTGCCTGAGACAACTTAAGGACTTAATCTTGTGCGCCATTGAACTAGGCCTAACCGTACTACCACAGTGCAGTATGGGACAGACTTAGGCGATTAATTGCAATGTCTAGCCTTGATCGCCAATTGGTGGTGTGGGTTCCGGGATGGACGGGTAGATTCGCAAGGCGCAAGAGGGGGCCCTAAGGGGCGAAACCTTAGCGGGCAGTACCAAGTTTAGACAGTGCATTGTAAAGGCTTTGTCATGATATCTCTGCGACACACCAAAGTAAGTGTGTTAAGATCGATTGCACAAAGAGATGGTCATGTCTTGTGGGTAAAGTTGTACAACCTCTGCAGAGTGTACAACTATTCGAATAGCCGCGTCCGCGGTCATGGACAAAGCCCGGGAATTTCACACGGGGTATAGAGTGTTTCAAAATGTGGAATGTGGAATTGTTGGGATGTGAACGGGGAGTTCACTGTTGTTTTGTTGTCTATCATTGATCTATCAATCATTTATTTATCTTTTCATAAATATGCTTTCAATCTATTTATTGTATTTCAATTCAAGTTATTGCTTTCTGCAAATGAAACATATAGCCATCCTTGTCAAGCCGTGCATGAATATATTGCATCAATTACCTATGACTTGCTGAGTACTTTTTGTACTCACGGCTTTATGCCCTTGTTGATTAGTTGCTGAAGGAGATAATGAATATCATGAGGAGGAATTCTATGAACACTACGTGGATTAGGAAGGCGTTCCCCAAACTATTACTGTGGCATGTCAGATAGCTCAAGTTATTTTTTCATTTGCAATAGTATTTGTTTCTTAAGCCCTTAAGGCGTAATGGTGTAAACATTGACCATAAGGTCATTTGCTTTATTTAATAATAATTCGCTTCTTCCTAGTGAATTCGTTGTATGGAATGGTATTTCATCTATGTTTCCACTGTGTACACTAGCGTGATATTGGACTAGTGCAGTATACACAGAGGGTTTCGGATTTGCAAATCCGGGTCCCGACAGAGATGGTATCAGAGCCATATCGACTGTAGGTCGCTATCCTAGTTAGCATGGTCTTCAAAATTATTTTCTAAATCAAACCAACAAATTGGTACTTAATAGTTTTCGTCTCCTCTCGTCTTATTCTTAGGTTCTTATTTCTCTCCTTTGCCGAAACATTGATTTGAAATCTAAATTGATCTTATCTCATGAAACTTCTCAAAGCCTCGAGTCTTCTGCAAGGAATCAAACCAAGGGAGACAGGAACCAAGCCATCAAAGACATATCCGAGAAACCTACCATATAAGATAGGTTTTTGGTGCTCAGCGGTGTTTGAGCATGTTTCCCCCTTTCAGTTTAGTTACGTTTAGTCTGCGTATACTAAGATTTTCTTTGCTTGTGTGCCTGGTATGTTGTACACTTGCCCCAAGCACGGTGTTGCAACCATGCCTTTAATTGAAAAAGCTTTATTTGCCTCTTTATTTTGTAGCCTTTCGGCTGTGTTCTTTTGTCCCTGGGTATTACCTTCTCCCCTAGATGATCTTACCACTCGTCTACTGCTTTTCCTCTTACCTATCAAACCCTTGTCTTGCATCTCGGATGGTTGACACTCGTTCGAGTCGGTCGCGATTCACCCGTGGATGCGGTGCGATTACCAACACCAACTCCAATCCCAATGCACCACCGCCACCACCGGTGTGACAGATCGTAACATGGGACATTTTACGCAGGTCGACTCGGTTAATGAACACCATGATGCGAACATGAACAACATGATGAATCGCCAGAACTGCATGCGATTGCCCTAGCAAACTGTTGAACCAGTGAGAACCAAAGCTGCCTTGCACCTCCTCAAGCTCGTCTCACCCAAGCTAGCATAATTTATGAGGACTCGTCCGCCAACTTTCTCCAACTCTTCATAACCATTGGGCGCCGATGATTGGATTCGCTCCAATGAGAAGAAGCTCGCAATTGCTCGATTACGATCGTGAGAAGGTTCTCTATGCCGCTCATCATTTGGAGGGCACCGCCTTTGAATGGTGGGAGAACTACTGATCTTGCCCATGATGACCCTCGGACTATCACATGGGCGAGTTTTCCTTGCCGCCACTCCCATATCCCAGATGGAAAAGTGGAGATGAAGAAAAATGAGTTCTGAGAGCTCAAGCAAGAAGGGATGTCAGTGAGTGAATACCTTAATAAGTTCACTCAACTCACTCGCTACGCTCCAGAGGATGTAGCCACAGATGATGCTCGCCAGAAGAAATTCAAGCGTGGACTCAATCCAGGACTAAAGGTGCAAGTCATTGGCAATGACTATGCAGATTTTCAGCACCTTGTAGATAAAGCTATGCTCATTGAAGAATCTCGCCGTGAATTGGAAGAATCCCGTAAGAGGAAGATGATGCAGCATGGAGCCCATCAGAGTCATCAGCAGAGAGTCAGAACCAATGCTCAACAGCCTGCTCGTTTCACTCCTCCGAATGCATTCAGGACCCCTGGCCAGCACCTCGCCCCGCTCCTTCAGGCAATCGCAACCTCAACACCAACAGCAATCCACCTCAGAGGACTAGTAATCCAGCTACAGGAGTCACCTGTTTCAACTGTCATGAACTCGGTCATTATGCCAATAACTGCCCAAGAAAGCAAGCTGTGACGCTAGTCCATTTCAATTTGGGATCTACGCCAGCCAAGACTCCCGCACCAGATCGGGGCGTGGGCGCCCGACTCTAACCAAGCCACCAGACTCGCCACTACTTGGAAGAGGCCGTGTGAATCACGTCACCACCGAGGGCGCCCGACCGCACTGCACGTCATACTAGGTAAGCTCCTAGTCAACTCAGCATCTGCCATGGTTTTGTTTGATTTTGGAGCTACGCATTCGTTTGTTTCTCGGAGTTTTGTTGCAAATCATCAATTAAAGACAATGCCTCTTAAGACTATTTTATTAGTGCAATCTCCTGGTTCTGATTTGAGTTCGAACCAAGGCTGCCCCGTAGTTAAGATATTAATTGGAGGGGTAGAATTTCTAGCCAACCTGATTGTCCTAGACACCAAGTCCCTAGATGTGATCCTAGGAATGGATTGGCTTTCAAAGAACCAAGCAGTTTTGGATTGTGGGAATAGAGAGATCACCTTAACCAGTCCAGATGGAGCCAAGTTAAAAGTTCAAGCCGTTTCAGATCATTTCGAAGGGATTAAAGTTTGTAGTGCCAAAGGAATAAGTTTGGAAGATGTGCCAGTCGCCAGCGAATTTCCTGATGTGTTTTCAGATGAGTTGCCTGGAATGCCGCCGGACCGAGATATAGAGTTCTTGATAGAACTAGTTCCTGGAACCCCACCCATCTCCAAGAGACCTTATAGGATGCCTGCTAATGAGTTAGCTGAAGTAAAGAGACAGATTAAAGAGCTACAAGATCAAGGTTTTGTTCGACCAAGTTCTTCGCCATGGGGAGCGCCAGTCCTTCTAGTTGAAAAGAAAGATGGAACTCAGAGAATGTGTGTAGATTATCGCTCACTTAATGAGATCACCATCAAGAATAAGTACCCTCTGCCATGAATTGATGATTTGTTTGACCAACTTCAAGGAGCCGGAGTGTCCTCGAAGATTGACTTGAGATCAGGATATCACCAGTTGAAGATTCATCAAGAGGATATACCCAAAACAGCTTTTGTTACTCGGTATGGACAATATGAGTATACCGTGATGTCTTTTGGATTGACCAATGCCCTTGCCTACTTCATGACCATGATGAATAAGGTATTCATGGAATATTTGGATAAATTTGTTGTTGTTTTCATTGATGACATTCTGATCTACTCCAAAAGTGAGGAAGAACATGAGGATCACTTGCGCCAAGTTTTAACGAAGCTAAGAGACAATCAGCTTTATGCAAAGTTCAGTAAATGTGAGTTCTGGATGAAAGAAGTTGCTTTCCTAGGACTTGTCATATCAGCAGAAGGAGTCATTGTTGACCACAGTAAGGTACGAGATGTGCTAAGTTGGGAGTCGCCCAAGGCGGTACCCCATATCCAAGTTTTCTTGGAATGGTGGGATATTATCGCGCTTTATAGAAGGGTTTTCTAGAAAAGCTAGACCACTCACTCAACTCTTAAAGAAGGAGAAGAAATTTGTTTGGACACCAGAGTGTGAGCAAAGTTTTCAAGGGTTAAAGAAGTGTTTGACAACTGCCCCAGTGCTTATCCTGCCCGATAATAGGAAGGATTTTGAGATATTCTGTGATGCATCCCGACAAGGACTCGGTTGTGTGTTAATGCAAGATAAGAAGGTTGTAGCGTATGCTTCACGACAACTAAGGCCTCATGAAGTCAACTGCCCTACCCATGATTTGGAATTAGCAGCTGTAGAGCATGCTTTGAAGATTTGGCGTCATTATCTCATTGGTAATCGTTGTGAAGTTTATACGGATCACAAGAGTCTGAAGTATATCTTTACCCAAGCTGACCTCAATATGAGACAAAGAAGATGGTTGGAATTGATCAAGGACTATGACATTGGGATTCATTGTCATCCAAGCAAAGCCAATGTCGTAGCCGATGCTTTGAGTAGAAAGAGCTACTGCAACACTCTGATGATTAAGGAAAGTCAGCCAGCCCTTTATAAGGAATTTCAGAAGCTTAGTTTGGAATTGGTTCAGGAAGGGTATTTAGCTACTTTGGAAGTACGCCCTACGTTGGAAGATCGAGTTCGAGAAGCACGGTAGATGATCTTGATGTCAAGGAGATTAAGATTAATATGAAGAAAGGAAAAGCCCTGTGTTTCACGAAGATGAACAAGGTACTATTTGGTATGAGAAGCGTATTTGCGCACGGATCGGAAGAGCTTAAGGAATTGATACTTAAAGAAGCGCATGAGACTTTATACTCCATTCATCATGGAAGTACCAAGATGTATCAAGACCTCAAGGAAAGGTATTGGTGGCCTAGTATGAAGCGTGAGATTGCAGAGTATGTTGCACTTTGTGATGTCCGCGAGAAGGTCAAGGCAGAGCATCGAGGCCAGCAGGATTCTGCGACCATTGAAGATTCCCGAGTGGAAGTGGGAAGAAATTGGAATGGATTTCATCACGGATTTCCTAAGACCCAAGCGGTTATGACTCGATCCGGGAAATAGTGGATCGATTGACTAAGGTAGCTCACTTTATTCGATTAAGACTACCTATGCAGGAGATAAATTAGCAGAGTTATATATGTCAAGGATCGTCAGTCTTCACGGAGTGCCTAAGAAGATAGTGTCTGATAGAGGAACCCAGTTTACCTCTCGTTTTTGGCAGAGTCTGCATGAAGCCATGGGAACTCATCTCAGATTCAGTACTGCCTATCACCCTCAAACCGATGGACAGACTGAGCATATGAATCAGATTCTTGAGGATATGTTAAGAGCTTGTGCCTTAACTTATGGTGCTAAGTGCGATAAGTGTTTACCCTACGCCGAGTTCTCGTACAATAATAGTTATCAAGCTAGTCTGCAAATGTCGCCTTTTGAAGCCTTATATGGAAGAAAGTGCAGAACCCCTCTCAACTGGAAGGAGTCAGGAGAAAGACAAATGTTTGGCCCTGCCATACTGCAAGAAGCCGAAGAGCAAGTCCAATTAATTCAAGACCGTTTGAAGATCGCTCAAAGCCAGCGTAAGAGTTATCGAGATAATCGCCGCAGATTTAAGTTTTGAGCCCAATGATTTTGTGTATCTCAGAGTCACCTCTCTCAAAGGAGTTAAGAGATTTCAAGTAAAAGGAAAGCTTGCCCCTAGATATGTGGGACCGTTCAAAATCTTGGAACGAAGAGACGAGGTTGCCTACAAGTTAGAATTGCCCCAGTCTTTTGCCGGAATGCATGATGTGTTCCATGTATCGCAGTTGAAGAAATGCCTACGTGTGCCAGAGGAACAGATGCCATTGGAAGCCATTGATTTGCAGGAGGATCTTACCTACAAGGAGCAACCAATGAAAATTTTGGATATAGCGGAGCGTAACACGAGAGCAAGATCATCCGCTTTTGCAAGGTCGGTGGAGCAATCATTCGAAGAGGAAGCCACTTGGGAGCGAAGAGGATCTTCAAGCTGGCTAGAGAATAGGTGGGAAGGTTTGTAACATCCCAAAATTTGAGTTTTGGAATGTTTGAATTCAAAATAAACCATTTGCATTTTCCTTGAATTAATGCCACTAATTTGAATTTTCCATTAATGAAAGGATTTAATTTGACTAAACTATTCATCAAACTAAAGTTTTTCAGTTTTAGTTGGGTTCATTGTGCTCCAAGGAATTTTTCTGTATTTTTGGGGATTTTTCTGAATTTATTTGATATTTCTTTGAATTTATTTGCATTTATTTGAATTTCTTGAACTTTTCTTAAATTGGAAAATGTTTTTAAATTTTCAAATCGCCCTCGGGCCGTTTTTCCCCGCACGGCCCATTTTCTCTT